>JAOWCC010000577.1:32595014-34052724 GCA_030867875.1 Actinernus sp. WN-2022
CCTTGTATTGAATAGTTCCTGGTAGGTTCTGGGAAAACTATGCTTGAGCTCCTGTATTCAATAACGCCGATGTTTGAATTGATCAAGAATTCAAACCAGTAGTACTTCACTGTGCACTTTCTACCCACAAGTCCTGTTATGGAAGCGTGCTGTTCAGGTGTAAGATGGCTATATAACGTAGGTACTAGAGGTATTAACGGATTCCATTCTGCTAGATTCAAGCTGACGTATCCCAGAACAGATCTGCCTTCGCACAATGGCAATGTGCTTTCTGCATGGCATTTCTCCGGAATATTTTGCGCAGACATGCATGTCCCATTGCTTATTTGCCAAGCGGTTCGCCTCCTGATAATTAACCGCACACATTTTATACTGGTGAGGTGACTGTTGACATTGCTGTTGGGTAGCTACCACAATCGTAGCACCCTCGCCTTCCCCTCTTGGTTTCCCAAACTCTGTTTGTTCTGCTTACATCCACGGGAATAGTGTTCAGTTGAGCCCACACGTGTAACGCACTGTCGGAGTGATCGCACATTTCCTCGCTGTTCCGCTCAATGCAAGACTGATAGTGGTGCATATTTCTAGTGAAAGCAGTTGGGTTCCGCTCTTTCCTATGGAGGTGGTCGTGGGTTTTAGTTACACTTGGTTGGGCCATGGTCTACTTCAAGGCTGTTAAAGTGTCTATCACCCTTTTGCAATTTTGATAGCTTATGAACCTCCGAAAAGTTTTGAGTACTTCTGTGAAGAAAGTTTTGGTTTAAAGTGAATACTTTATGTTCTACGCTTGTTTGAAATCGTGTAAATGTGACCTTTCCTGACCCATGACCGCGTAAGTAAAAGCCTGGGTTGAAACCTGGGTAGACGTCATCTCATTAATGCATCAGTTTTTCTCCATGGCGCATTTTTATCACAACAACATCGATGCATAGAAAATATACACAGTCTTTGAGTTGTTAGTAAAGAAAAAAGTCATTTTAGTCAACATGTTAGTATTTCTTCAAATGATTGCAAAGCCGAATTAATTATATGACGTCAAGATGACGTCTACCCAGGTTTCGACCCAGGCTTTTACTTACGCGGTCATGGGTCAGGAAAGGTCACATTTACACGATTTCAAACAAGCGTAGAACATAAAGTATTCACTTTAAACCAAAACTTTCTTCACAGAAGTACTCAAAACGTTTCGGAGGTTCATAAGCTATCAAAATTGCAAAAGGGTGATAGGCACTTTAAGTCTGGTTGCATTGCCTCCAACTTGTATTAGCAAGTCTTATTTTGGTTACATTGGTCCCTCCGGCAGGGTTAAGGGTTGGCCTGTTATTTTGCAGCGGTGGCACCAAACTCACTCGCTCGATGTGCTTTCCTGAACCCCGAACCTAGCTTGTTTTGATGGGTCACTTTCAGTTGAGACCACAATATTCAGTGCTTTAACCAGCTCCTCATCCGTACGTTGCTGTCTTGAGCAGGGGTTTAATCTTTGATTGAAATGGGAGACTCAGTTGAAGAATAAATCTGCCGACTTCAGTGATGTTGGTAATGTTCATGAATTTTCTGGGGATAGTGAGGAATATTATGGAGAAAAGTCGTCTTTGCATTTACAGATGTAAAGGAATTAATAACAAGGGAATCATCGGAGAATTCTTTATTTATAGCCTTCAAAACTTTGCAAATAGTCACAGCAGTCATAATCCGTCCGATGCACATACCTTTAATTTTATCCACAACCCTCAACGTGAACAGATTGAATTCAGAAATGCTCGGCCGGCCACGGGGTGCTTCGTTGACGAAATCCAATTCCTTGACTCGCCTCCAGTGCAAATACGCTAAATGATTTTTTTTTCAAAACCACCTTTAACCACAACCCAGTCCTGGCAGAGTTGGCATATTATGGTTAAACAACTCTCCCACTCCCCATATTCTTCCTCATCCCCCCCCCCCAAAAAAAATGTTCTCCCGTCTGAAGTGTCAGTAATACGCAGACCAAGCACCCTCACTGAATAAGAAGATACGAAGTCAACAATAAACTGGCATCAACAGATTTGGAATTGGTCTATCACTAATCAGATATTACTTTCATGAGATTTAAGACACATTCAGGGAAGTTTCGGGGAAGTTGAACGTCCTTATTGAGAAGATCTGAAGACATAGGCATTTGAAGTTTGAGATTGGACTTATTCTGCATTTGTAACATCTTCAACTCTACCATGTTCGTCCGCAAGTGATTTGAACAACCTACCAACCTACCTAAGCAAACAATAGGCAAGTAAACATTTAACATTCCACCGTATTCTGTTGCTTAACAGGTTGCTTACAGATGATTCCTGGATCGCACAAAGGCCCACTTTATTCTCACTTCCATGAGAATACATTTACAGGCGCAATCAGTGATTCCAGGTTAGTAGATATTCCACCCCTTTTAAGAGATACAATACGTGGGGTGCGTATTAATTCCCTTTTTTCCTCTTTTATCAGAAGTCCATAACCAGAAGTATCCATCTCCCACTATAGGGTTTGGCCCATCAGTTTACAGAGTAGTCTATTTATAGAAAGCTTTTCCCGCCATCTCGCAGCCAATCATATTCTTCGAAAATTTATCAGCACTACCTGATTGGCTAATACAGCGATTTCCTTTGTTTGTAATATTGTACAGTTAATTATATATGCGACAAAATTTTGGCGGACAAGGCGAGCGAATGCTACTTGCTAGTGAAGAAACTTCTTGATAATCAGCTATTTCTCATTTATAACAGGCAAAAACTGGTGAGCACCAGTGTTCAGGAAAGACCATTATAAACCAGAACATGTGGTTCCTTTGTAACCTTTTATTTTCCCATTTCATCTGTTTCAGACTTCGTGTTTACAGCACTTGTGTGATGTATACAGAACGAAGATAAGTTTTGTCTTTTGGTTCATAAACACAGATTTTTGTAGTGATATTTGGCATAAATACAGCAAGTGATAAATATCACATACAAATCATGCTATTTTTGTTTATAATATGACCTAAGAAATGTACTGAAAAAGACAATACTGATATGTTCTCTCAAGAGTAATTAAGTGCACCGAGTTTGTTTACTTTGAGTTGGAGCTCAAGTGAACATTTGAAAATCCTGTAAGGCTATAAACTGTGAAAAAAGTCAATTTCTGGTACACTTAACACCAGCAAGAAGCGAAGTTTGATTTCAGGCAGTTCATCAAGCACAATCAAACCACAGGTAACCCAAGCTCTGTAAGTGGCTTTATTTACTAACATTTGTATGGATTTTTTTAGTCACTAATATTGAATAAAAAGCGACAATACTTACAGTATGTGTTTATTTGTCCATGGGCTGTCTCTAGTTGCAATTTCAGCGTTTTTCGGCAAGTTTTGACCCCAGCAGTTCTGCTAACTGTATACCAAGGTATACAGTTAGCAGAACTGCTGGGGTCAAAACTTGCCGAAAAACGCTGAAATTGCAACTAGAGACAGCCCATGGACAAATAAACACATACTGTAAGTATTGTCGCTTTTTATTCAATATTAGTGACTAAAACAAAATCCATACAAATGTTAGTAAATAAAGCCACTTACAGAGCTTGGGTTACCTGTGATCAAACAATGAAACAGTTGTCACTTTGCTGTTTTATTAAAGACACTAACTGTTGTACATCTCCAAGAATAAACTTTACAATCGAAAACTAGAAAACTGAACGCAACTATCGCAGCTGGAAATGAAATTCCAGTTCTTAAAATTAGTACAAACAAGGTTTTTTTTTCTTGAGACAACCATAGCCTGCGTTTCATCCGAACAAAACCTGGTTATTGTCGTCTGCGAACCAGCGACGGAAAGCTTGTTCTAGACCCCCAGCAGCGTACCGTGATTTGAGTACGCGTTCTGATTGGCTTTTAAAAATGCTTTTTCTCACACGCCTTCTGACTGGCTATTTTGAAATGACTAGGATCGTCACGCCATGCGATAGCTCCAACAGCTGGTTACATCAGCACGACATTCCATTCCCCATTTGTCTAGACCAATTACAGCGTAAATGTACAAATTAAATAAGCAACGACTCGCTTTTGTCGGCATTTTACACGAGCTCACTAGTTCAGCCTAAAAAGAAATGAGTTCTTCCAAAATATTTGTTATTTCTTGATAAAAGCTAAGAACAGAATATATACGAAGCTATTTGAACCGATTCTACATCCATATTTTTAAGTTTAGCCTCTATATTTCCACTAACGATTTCCTGCCAGACGAGTATTCTTGGGCGAGTGGTTCTTGGATTCTGGGGAGACTAACAGGTGACAGGCTGGTGACAGTTGAATGGCAAGTCAGAAGACGTGTAAGAAATGAGCATTTTTCAAAGCCAATCAGAACGTGTACTCAAATCACGGTACGCTGCTGGGGTCTAGAACACGGTTTGTGTCGCTGCTTCGCAGACGGACTATACCAGAGAAAAGTCCGAATGTGACGCAGGCTAGACAACCAGTGAACAAGATTATTACTGAATATTAGAAGATTTGAATCAAATGCCTCACGGCAACGAGTCATACGCGACCAAGTTTCCAAGGCCGATTTCAATGGATTAAAAACAAAACAATTAAATAAAAAATTAAAAGTAAACTTGGCTTACTTTGATTTAATTTTGTCCTTGTATAATGTCAGTTGTTCCTGGCCAGATGAATGTGAATTTTCGGTTCCGTTTTCATTCATTGTCATAATTCAAACTTTTATACTCGTCGCTAGTCAACACTTGAAGACTTGAAAATCACTTTTAACTTTCTCAAATCACCCCAAGATCCATTAGCAGAGGCACAGATGATCAGTCTATACATTTCGTTTCATTACAATTCCAATGTCTTCAATTTTAGTCGCCAAAAGCCCGACATTTGCCACCGTACTTAGCTTTGTAGTTTGTAGCACCGCTTGGCGAACTGTATGCACTGAGCTTCAAATCGGGGGGCACTGCTTGCATAATAAAGGGGAGGTATGTGAGGTATCGTCTTCAGAGCCCGACCCAGTTTGCAAAATAAAATGTAATGAAGGTGTTTTTATTAACCAGAATTTCCAATAAAATTTATGAAAATCAACCCGAATTGATAGTTCATTTGCTCCAAAACAAGACTCAGTTTGCCAAATTGTGCTCAAATTGCAAACGTGTACCCCGTACCGCCGCACATCTCATTTACGTCGTATACATTAGTGCCCCCCCGGAGTCCTAACTCCCGCATCTGAGCCAATGTCTGCCATTGATTTTCCCCGCGAAATTTGAGATTAGCATTTCTAAAAATAGACTACTCTGTAAACTGATGGGCCGCTACCCCAATACCAGATGGACACTTCTGGTTATGGACTTCTGCTTTTATTCCATCCTCAATTCTAAATATTTTCCTCAAAATTCAACTGTAATCCCCCTTGACCACCCTAAACGTCATTTGTGCGAGTAATAACTCGAAATTGACTGTTATTGACAGTAAATGCAAATAAGATTCCACCCCTCCCCCATCAGTTTCGTAAGGTTCGCATATCTTACCCCAAATTCGCAATTACCTGATGTTGCATTCAATCATCATGTTTAGTACCGGAACTATGATTTTAACGCTGCAACTTCATTCAATCCATTTCTAATGGGGGAGGGCACTGTTATTGACAGGAAATACATGGTTTCCACCCCACCCTCCCCCCTCCCTCATTTTTGCAAGGTTTGCAGATATTACCCCAAATTCTAAAGCAATAGTGCATTTTGCATGTAATAGTGCATTTTGCATATTGCACAATAATTTAACGCTGAAACATCATAAAGTTAAACTGTGTCGAAGCATGCCTTGCGGGCAAAACGAAAAGGGCGATGAATTTTCAGGGGTAGAACAACATCGTAGATAAATAAATAAGATTTAGTATTTTATCCCAGTAAGCACTCGACGATCCTTGTATTGTACGTTAGTCTTGCCTTATATCCAATACTGTAATATTGTCTGGGCTAACACTTACTCAACCCATATTCAGAAAATCTTGAAACTACAAAGACGAATTGTCAGAATAATATATAAATGCACAAGTAACCCATCAGTACTTCCTGAAGTATTCAAAAAATATTTTAAGTTTAAATAGAGATTTTCATTCTTCTCAAACGAGAAGCGCAAAGAATCACCACAAGACAGTTTACCATCAGTTACAGGGCGGCAAATATCTGGAATTCTCTTGACCCACATATTATTCAGTCTGCATCACTCAGTTGATTCCAAAGAAGATTAGGAGCACACCTTCTAGACTCTTTAAATAAGCTGTAGAAAAAAGTTATGTCAACCAACCTAGTAATATTTCTTAAATTTTCAAAAGTTTCCACCTTGTTAAACTAGCTGCTGCCCGAGGTAGAGTTTCTTATCTGACCAGCCATCTGTAAATATGGATAATGTCACTATCAATTTCCCCCTCTTATTTCCTTTTTAATAGATAGATATATTTAATAGCGACAGTCCTGTATATACATATAATGTAGCTATTTACGGAAAATAAAGATTGAGATTGATTGATAGAGACATGGGGTTTTTTACCAAAATGTTACCAATAAAAAACTGCAGGGGGTCTTCTTAGTTTGGTTGAAATCCACGTTCAGGAGAATAAATGAAGGCAAAACAAATTTTCAAAACGGCTCAAGCCCCTGATCTTCATTTGCGCGAGTAATAACGCAAAAAATGTAATCTAGCTGGGCGAAATTACATATATAAGATAGGCTGGTTACTATTCGCTACATACTATTCATTCGTTCATTTGAAGGCTACAAATATGATATGACCTAAATGTGCAGGAGAAGACATTTGCGAGTCTAAATCTAAAAATGTCCCGAGGCCTACGATTTGATTACCTATCAAGTTAAGTGATCAAAAGCACGTCACATACTGATGCAAGGGTATGGCATCCCCCTTCCTTTAAACGTTAAAGTAGCTAGTGTGCGCCTACCGCGGAGAGCTCCTATCTTCAGGTCTTACAGTGCATCCGACTTACCATATTATCCCTATTTTCAGTCAATACGAGATAGAACTCTCATGCAATAAATGGAAGGTTGCATGAGCTTGTCCTTTAGATACCTCAGTTTTAAAAATCTAAAAAAAAAAAATCCTTTTCCCAGACTAGCTCTAATCTTACAAGACAATAGCCGTGAGTGTTTTGTCACATAAGCTCAACCAGTGTTAATGAGTTAACATCGGGTAATTCTGTTGTTGTCTTTCGTTGTTAGATTCAATGCCAGTTCTGCGGTCTATGTGGAAGTGCCGTCCGGTGGAGTGAGTATCCATCATGTGCGAACCACGCACGGATCTGCATCGAACCTGTCAGACAAGTATAGACGTCTACTAGCATTCAACTACGCTGCTGCCGATGCCTGGCCACTCGTTGGCGTGGGACACACGGAGTTTCTAAACATTGGGAAAGTGGACTGGGAACTGTATACCTCGACAGTGGTGAGGGGGGGAGCTAGTCTAGCACCGCGAATGGAAGCCATTCCTGTTCCTCTACCAGTTCCTTTCGATGCTGGCTATGACATAGTAGGCAGGAGGAAAGACGTCCAGTCCGATGTGCCTGACCCTGTATTTTGAAGGTGTGGTTTTCTTTTACCAAGGTTTTATACCATGACGAGCTTTGTTGTGAGATTAAAATGCTGTTTCATGTACAATGTACATGTGTTTGTACAATGTGCGATTTGGGTGAAGTATGAGACGAATTTTATTATTTAATGATTGGTAATAACAGAAATTTTATAACTCTTAGGGAAGATTTCATTAATAACCTGTTGGATGTAAACAGTTCATTTCGTTATTTTAGTAAGCGGGCTTTGTTTTCTATATATAATGTCAATGAAGGACGATTCAATTATGAAGTTTTCAGCCAAATATTGCTATGATATCATTGTCTTGCTCAATGCTTGTAATACGTCTTAGTTTTGTATTTAGGTGTTTATACAGTTGTACTGTTATTACCGTAATTCCAATGTACCGTTGTACATGTTGGTATAAGGATTAAAGTTATTATTATTATTATTATTATTACAAGTCAAAACCGCTAACGATAATCTAATGTTACTGAAAATTTAACCTGATTTAACGAAAATAGGGCTAGAAAATATCTCCCCCATCCCCTTAGATTTAACTTTGCAACAAAATGATGTCAAAATTTGTGCTCTACGATAAAAACTACTTTGGATAACATCGATTGCGTTTCTTTATCCGCTGTTATTATTCATTATATTATATATATTATATTACACTAGTGGATACCGCTAACGATAATCCAACAGGTGTGTTAGACGCTAGCTAGGTCATAGCGAGTGTTGGGTAGTGCCATGCAACTTGCATGGTAGTGATCCTGGGTGTATGGTGATTTTCCACCTACTAAGGCTCAACTGGAATTTTGGAGCACTTCTCGTGGAAATAAGTGGCCTAAACATCTGCCAAAAAAGTTTCTCCTTGAAACGATTGTTATTTTCCATCCAAGTGCATGGAATGTCATCACAAGCTCGTGAACCGACAGCCATCCGCAGTTCATGCTGCGTGGCAGTTGTTGCGTCGAGTACAGAAACCATGGTTTTAACTCTGCCACATCACTTCATCCATTGTGATTTGAAGCTGCAACCTCATTCTAGCCACTTCTAAATGGGGGAGGGCTCCATTATGAACAGGAAAGGCATAGGATTTTCCACCCCTCCCCCCTCAGTTTTGCAAGGTTCGCATTTCTTACCCCAAATTTGTAAGCGATAGGTTGTGTTCGTCGTGTTTACTACCAAAAGCATTATTTTAACGCTGCAACTTCATTCTCGCCACTTCTAATGGGGGAGGGTTCTATTATTAACAGGAAAGGCATATGATTTTCCACCCCTCCCCCCTCAGTTTTGCAAGGATCGAATTTCTTACCCCAAATTTCCAAGCAATATGTTGTGTTCGTCGTGTTTACCACCCAAACTAAGATTTTAACGCTGCAACGTTATTTAATCCAGTTCTGGACTCGGAAATAGCAAATGAAACTGTCCCAGCATGCTTTGCGGCTAAAACGGAAAGGGCGATGGATTTTTACGGGTAGAAAGGAACATCGTAGAGACATGGCGTTTTCACCAAAATGTTACCCATGGAAAACTGCAGGGGGTCTTCTTAATTTAGTTAACATTGATGTTTAGGGGGGGAAATGACAGCCAAAATAAAATTTCAAAATGGCTTAACCCCCCCTGGACTTCATTTGCGCGAATATTACATCAAACATTTAATCTAGTTGGACGAAATTACATATGATAGGCTTGTTTTAATTCGCATTAACATAGCGCAACGTACCTAACATTAACACGTCCAAGCTATAAATTACAATTATTCCCTACCCCACTCCCCCTGGAAATGGTATACCCATTTGTGTTAGCAAAATGTCTCCGGAATGTCATTCATAACAAAACTGATTGGTTTCTAAGTTTTCACGTTCAGCACCGAAATACAGAATTGACGTTAACCAGTTGCCCAGGCCCCGCTCGGCCAAGCAAAAGCGAGAAAAAACGCCTTAACCCCCCCTGAACTTCATTTGCGCGAATTAGTACGCAAAAATGTCATCTAGTTGGGCGAAATTACATAAGATAGGCTGGTTTTTATGCCATTAACTATGCGCTAGATACCGAACATTAATTATTTAATTAATTAATTATTTAATGATTGTATTTATATTTCTATGATTATCGTTAGGAATTATTATTGTTATTATTGTTATTATTATTATTATTATTATTACTAGTGGATACCGCTAACGATAATCCAACACGTGTGTTAGACGCTAGCTAGGTCATAGCGCGTTTTGGGTAGTGCCATGCACCTTCCATGGTAGTGATCATAGGTGTATGGTTATTTTCCACCTACTAAGGCTCAACTGGAATTTTGGAGCACTTCTCGTGGAAATAAGTGGCCTAAACATCTGCCAAAAAGTTTCTCCTTGAAACGATTGTTATTTTCCATCCAAGTGCATTGAATGTCATCACAAGCTCGCGAACCGACAGCCTTCCGCAGTTCATGCCGTGTGGCAGTTGTCGCGTCGAGTACAGAAACCATGGTTTTAACTCTGCCACATCACTTAATCCATTGTGATTTGAAGCTGCAACCTCATTCCGGGGGAGGGTTCCATTATTAACAGGAAAGGCATAGGATTTTCCACCCCTCCCCCCTCAGTTTTGCACATTTGCAACCAATATGTTGTGTTCGTCGTGTTTACTACCAACACTATGATTTTAGCGCTGCAACTTCATTCAAGCCATTTCTAATGGGGAGGGCACCGTTATTAACAGGAAATGCATAGGATTTTTCACCCCTCCCCCCTCAGTTTTGCAAGGTTCGCATTTCTTATCCCACATTTGCAAGCAATATGTTGTGTTCGTCGTGTTTACTACCAAAACTATGATTTTAACGCTGCAACGTTATTTAAGTAATGGTCCGCGCAAGAGGTAGGCATATGGGATGCATGGGATGTAAAAAGGTGCTAATTGTGGTATTGTTTCAATCTTCCACCTCATTGGCTTAGACATTAAAATCTATCTAAAATTGAAGAAGAAGAACATTTTTTCTCATTTTGTAAACAGATTTGAATTGCATCTAGTGAAAACTCTCATAACTTTCAATATGACGAACTTTCAATATGGGGAACATTTTTTAATTGAACGTTTTCTTGGTTATTGTTTTGCACTCTTCTGATTGGACAAAATGTTTTCACACAAAAGAACTCTAACTTTAAAATGCATTTTTAGTGGATATAATTTCAGAAATTTATGATATAAGGGTTGATGAGTTGTCAGTATGAAAAACAGAATATACTAAAGTGGGGAAGCAAATTGCATCTGAACAATAGAATTGTGCCTACCTCTTGCGCGGACTGTTACTTAATCCAGTTCTGGACTCGGAAATAGCAAATGACACTGTCCCAGCATGCTTTGCGGCCAAAACGGAAAGGGCGATGGATTTTTACGGGTAGAAAGGAACGTAGAGTTTTCACCAAAATGTTACCCATAGAAAACTGCAGGGGGTCTTCTTCATTTGGTTGACATTAAAGTTCAGGGGGGGAAATGACAGGCAAAACAAAATTTCAAAACTCCCAGGATGAAAGTACACCAGATAGGCTGGTTAGTATTTTCCCCAGCTATGCGCAACATAGCTAACATTAAACTATGAATTACAAATATTCCCTACCCCACCCCCCTGGAAATGGTATACCCATTTCTTTTTGCAACATGACTCGGGAATGTCATTCATGACAAAGCTGATCGGTTTCTAAATGTTCAAGTTCAATACCGAAAGACAGAATTAACATTAAACAGCTGCCCAGGTCCCGCTCGGCCAAGCAAAAAGCGAGAAAAACCACCTTAACCCCCCCTGAACTTCATTTGCGCGAGTAATACATCAAAATTGTGTTCTAATTGGACGAAACTACATAAGGATAGGCTGGTTTTCATTCCCTTAACTATGCGCTAAATACCGAACATTAATTAATTAATTATTTAATGATTGTATTATTTCTATGATTATCGTTAGGAATTATTATTATTATTATTATTATGTAACGGAAAAGGTGACGGCATACAACAGAAAGAATGACGCGTATGAGTGCACGCGAAGATGTAACGGAAATTGAAGTTGGAAATTGTACATACAAATACCCTGACATTCATCCTAACCAGCTACTTGCCACTACTGCACAATAGCGTAGTTCACAACTACTATATCACCCATAATATTTAACAAATAAAGAAGCCTTAGCCATGTTTTATACTATCATAAAACACGATGGGCATTTGAGAACATGAGAGAAATGTTAAAGCACAAGCCGAAGGCGCGTGCTTTCAACATTTCTAGAGTGTTCTCAAATGACCAGAGTGTTTAATGATAGTATAAAACATGGATTTAAGGCTTCTTTATCTGTTTTATAATATAGATTTACGCGCGCGATGAAAGGAAACCGCCAGTTGAAAACTATATAACACGGCTAACCATGTTATATACTCTGATAAAACATGGCTTCTTACCCAATCAGAGCGCGCGTACTATCGTATCTATATTAGAAATATATATAGGCAAGCCTATGAGCGGAGCTCCCAATAATCAATACGAAGAGATTCACGCGCATATATGTAATGGGAATTAATTTACGAAAATAAATAGTGTACGTGCAGTTGCACGTGCATGTGTAACGGGAAATGTAATGCGTGCGTGCAGACGTAATTACGAAAATAACTATTGCACGTGCAGATGAGTTGCACGCGCATATGTAACGGGAAAGGTGACGGCTTACAACAGAACGAACATGACGCGTATGCGTGCACGCGGAGATGTAACGGAAATTGAATAGTTCACGCATCACGGCAAAAACATACTGGTCATTCACAGGCAGCCCAAGCTCACGATTTGTGGCTCTTACAAATCCTACGGTAGATTACGTGATCACTCGCGCAAGATTGATTGCGTGATAGCGCGCTAGAGTCACCGTTTTCTCCAGAAATTTTCCTTGTCATCTCACTAATAGAGTTTGCATTGATTTCTCATCGTGGTAAAATAAAGATAATGAAATAACATTTTGCAATAAATGTCCCTCGAGTGTCCTTTTCTTATGACCTTGAGTATTCTCTGCTATTTTGGGCTAGTTTGGATCGGTTTTAGAGAGCTTTTGATTTTTGAGATCTCTCTCTATAATGAAATGACAAGGCTGCACAGTCCGTTGAGCATATCAAATCACTCGAAGGGCAATAAAGCACTCTAAAATCACTTCAATCCTCGCCAGACTCCACAAAAGGACGTACCGAATGTCTGTCTACCTTTATTTCGGGGTGGAATTGCAAAATTTTACATTTTAGCCCTCGTAAACCACATATTTGTGGTATCAAAAACCGCTATTTGAAAACCCTCGGATGCTGGTAACTTAGTCCCGAGACAGCGGGACGTCGCGCGAGTCTAACAAACCCCACGTGCACGTGACGACAACCAACCAATCAGATCGCATTTGCCATCCGCAGGACGTCCCGCTGTCTCGGGACTAAGTTACCAGCATCCGAGGGTTTTGAAATAGCGGTTTTTGATACCACAAACATGTCGTTTATGATGGCTAAAACTGATGTATTTTTTTGCAATTCCACCCCGAAATAAACGTAGACAAACATTCAGTACGTCCTTTTGTGGAGTCTGGCGAGGACTGAAGTGATTTTAGAGTGCTTTATTGCCCTTCGAGTGATTTGATGTGCTCAACGGACTGTGCAGCCTTGTCATTTCATTATAGAGAGAGATCTCAAAAATCAAAAGCTCTCTAAAACCGCTCCAAACTAGCCCAAAATAGCAGAGAATACCCAAGGACATAAGAAATGGACACTCGAGGTACATTTATTGTAAAATGTTATTTCATTACCTTTATTTTACCACGATAAAAAATCAATGCAAACTCTATTACAGTCTCTAGATCACGCCATCGATCTTGCGCGAGCAATCACGTAATCTACGTAGGATTTGTAAAAGCCACAAATCGTGAGGTTGGGCTGCCTGTGGGTCATTGAGATAATTTAGAAAATAACAAATTCCCATAAACGGAGGATTGAATGTAAAGGACAGGACAGCGTTAAATAGCCAAACAAAATCGAGCACCCGATTCAGGACTCGAAAACCTCGTGTCCCGCGCGCTGGTGCACGGTCGGGCGGGAGGGCAAGAAGATGTCGCTAGAATTTCACTCTCATGCTATATGTATGGTGCTCCGCTATAGCAACTGCAACGACGACACAACAAAACAATAACAACAAACAAATGAACACTAAGTAACACTAACAACAAACCAATAATAGTACGACGGTATCACAATTCACTTACCCCTTAATGTTTTAATTAATTGTCTTGAAACTTTTAACATAACAACGTCCAAAGTCCCAAAACTAGCATTGTCTCGTTTTCTCTTCTCTACTGGTAACCTCGAGGTGAATATTTTTTTCTAAATTGAACTACTAAGTTACCACAATTAGCATAATTTTCTCTTTTTCCTTACTGACTGGATTTCGTAATCTGGACTGGATCATCATCATAAAGGCACGCTCGGTAGCTTTACTGCATGCTGTGATATCCCTCATTTCTTCAGAAGAGATGCAATAAGTTGACCCTTCTCTTTACCAGTGAGGTAAGCACCCTGCATATAGCCGTACCAGTCTTCACTCGTCGCCTCGCCCGAGAAGTACAACTTGTTGAGGTTTTTACCCAAATTCTCAAAATCTTTGGATGTCGTACCGACCACAACTTCACTGTAGGATCCACGAGTGTAAGGATTCAGTGACCAGCGCCGGTAGAAGATTTCTAGAGAAGAAAGAGAAATGGTCCGAGATGCTGACGGAATATATGTTTAGGTTAAAAAACGATTAAAACAAGGAATAGCAAAACGTCTAACACTAAAGTTAATTGAGATTTTAAATAGTTGAAAAATGTTCGTATGAGTTTCTCCGCATTTAAACTGTTCAGCAAATGGAAAGGAGATTTAGACTGTTACAGCTGACGGCAGGAGTTAGTCGTAGTAACTGTAAGTTTTGCCAGTTCCCTTGACTGATTAACTCCTGTCCATGACAGTAGACTATATCGCAACTCCGCCGTCGCAGTGCACTCTGGGATGGATATCTCAGTTGCCATTGTTAAATCCAAGATGGCCGCCCAACAACAACAATGGAAAACTGAGATATCCATCCCAGAGTGCACTGCGACGGCGGGGTTGCGATATAGTCTATAGGCCATTTTGACGATGTTGGTAGAACAATAGACGCGAGCTGCTAAGCCTCGTTCTGGTTCATCAGCAAAGATACCGGGCCTTTCGAGATCCTATAAAACACAACGTACTAAATATTAGGAAAGGGCAATCACTAAGCTATAAGCTAGGTGTTTTATGGAAAGCACAATATATATAATTATAGTTAAGCCTATATCCTAATGCTTCACTTTCAATAACCAATTATTTATATTTTTTTATTATATATAAGTATACTATACCACCAATACGTCACCTCTCATGATATTTCAAATTCAAAAAGCTATCGAAAAGAAAGCTCGACGCTATCGAAAATTTTATATAAATTATATTTGTCTGAATGTCCTTCGAGCAGTAGCAAAACAGAAAGAAAAGAACAATTATAAAAACTAGATAAGCCTCAAACCATTTTCACCAGACGTAAGGCCAAGTAACATATTTATAGTTCGGATTTCCAAAAAACGGAGCGTGCGGCCCTTTTTATTTGTTATTTTCCCACCATCGCATTCTTCGCAGGACAAGGTGCTGAATGGGTCCCGTAAGGTCAGTTGCCTATCTATTACAGACCGGGCATACCATGGTTTTATAATTTTCTGCGCACTGCGTATTAAAACGCAGACAAAAACCATATTTTCACTTAAGATCCCCAAGCAATCCTCAATGTTTATTTATTCGACTGGAATAAGTTACGTTACTCAAGAGATGTGCTGGATACGACTTGCCAGGAACGCCTGTGACTTTGATTCTATTAGAGGACCCGATAGATTATAACAAATAAAAAACAGTAGGCGGCCCAAAAAAAGGAAGCGCGCGGGGATGATAAACATGTTTTTTTTACTTGGCCTTTTTATTTGCCGGTGGTATTCCATAATATTTTCTCAAAGTTTGGTGTCTACTTTCTCTGTTAATTTCCGTTTCTCGGGAAATTGTTTGCCGATCATTGTCTCTCCAGTTTTGGGGAATGTGTTGGCTCGCTGTATATCACTTTCAGTTCTGTAACATTCTTCGCTTTCGTTGTCCTGTTTCGAGCCAAGGGCAAGCCAATTGCAAACTACTGATGACAACTCTCTTGGCCGTGAGAAAGTGATGGCATCGAACTGAGTTAAACACAGGGAACCCAAGCGGGAATGGAAAATGCACTCAATCTTCGTAAATCTCTCAAAGTTCGGCCGGCAGCTATTTAGTGTATAAACTCCCTGTGAGCGTAGCGTACGTAATGGTCCGGTATAAGGAAATATTTGAAGAATTATAAAGAAAACTACCTACTTTGTGAGTTCAAATGAAGTTGTCACTGGACATTTATTTATCTCAGTGTTCCTCGAAACTCAGTCCATCAAGCCTCGCACTTCGAAACTGTTCGCTTCTCAGAATAGATAATAGAAAAAATATCAGTGCATACTTCAGTACCATAGGCAGATTGTGTTTATATATTTCCCCGCCGCGAGTAGGTTATTGTATAACATATATATACGTAAATTACCATAAAATTACAAAGCACACCTGGAAAACCGGGAAAAAACCTCTTTCGTGGCCAGCCAATAAGATGTATTCGTGATCATCCCAGAATTTGTGAGGAAACTTCAGGAAAATATTGGTGTACACACTCATGGGGATTTTGTCAATGGCTTCCTTTTTCCAAGTTGGGAAAGACGGTTGGAATTTTACCATATCACTGGCGAGTACTCCAGTACTGAATGTACATAGGGCGAAATTAGACTTGTAAATGTATCCATTGGAAGTCTTCACCTACAAATAGTTTCAGAAATATTAGCAGAGGCCATTCTATGCAGCCTTTGTTAACGTTATTATTCATTTTAGTTACAGTATCAATTCTGCATGATTGACTGATCCTTACGTGCAAATTTACGATAGCGGCGCGAGTTTGGTATTATTTATAGGCAGCGCGCGCAGCCTATAGATAATCACGGCGCAGGAGTCGATGAACCGTACCGTGTTACTCCCAATTATTTGTAACAAGTTTAGAAAATGAATAATAAAACTAAAAATACATTAATTTCAGAAGCCTCACGACAGGATTCTGCCCAACCTTATTCAAACAAATATTGAATCAATCTGTTCTTGAATATTTTCAGTTGATTGTCATTTCAGTGGACCCATGGGAAACCCAAGTGTACTGGCAGAAAATCCAAATGCACTCAATCACAAGTCTCGCTGAACAATTATTATTTATTCTTATGAGCAGACTATCCAATCGGAGCACTTCATTGTCAGTTGTTTCCGATGTTTAACCAACGTATATATATATACACCAGTCTAGTCCCTAGGCCTTCTGGGTGGTATTTTGTCTGAGTGGGGTAATGGGATCCCTGTGGTTTGTATGGCTTGTGACGTCACCGCTACTGCTACCAGATTCGATCCAACATGGCGGCCACGGATTCGGTATACACGTGCAACCTCGTCCCCAGGGTCTTCTCGGTCAGATCCAAGATGGCGGCTACCAAGAGAGAAGACCCTGGTAAACGCTGAATAGACCATTTTCTCAGGTATGCGCACGCAATATTGGCTCGCCAAATCACTTTTTGAACAATAGCCGCCAATTTTTTAACAATAGCCGATAATTTGAATAACAAAGGCTGACGCATCAGAACGAGTCTAACAAAAGCTAACAAAACTCACGACCCGCCAAGAAATACTTCTTGTAGGCAGCTTGGATTTAGTATTGTTTGAAATAATAGGGAGGGTTATAGGAAACCACTAAGTGATTACCCACGTGAAGTATTTATCGGCCCGTCAAGCCTGTTGCGTGCGCATACTTGAGAAAATGGTCTATTGGCGAACTGTCACGTATTCTGATTGGCTCTTCGATTGACGGTAGGGTTATTCTAACAATGCTTTTTATTGGCCAAACGGACTGAGTCCAGAGAGATGAACTTGTATATAGTTTAGATTGCTCAAATTTTATCAATAAAACGATTTTAAATAACCTTAAAACACGTTGTGTAGATAGAGCAATAGATGAAGTGCATTACTGGGTAGTTTTCTGGAAAGATTCATCAGTGGGAAAGCCAGGAGAAGCCGTTAAACCTGAACATGTGCTATCGATCGCTTCGCTTCAACGCTAACGGAAAATGAACGGCTTTTTAGGATTCTCTTCTAGCTCAGATACATCCTGGTAGCTTTGTGATACCTTTCCACTGTTTCTTTATCCAAGTAAACTCCATTCCGAGCCATTTAGTAGACCTGTTTTCACTGCACCGTTCGCCGCGTGGAATTACCGTTAATCGCTTATCGCTCACTCCGGATTGGGATACCTATGGTTTGTACGCGTCATGAAATATTCCCATATTTAGCTTGGCCGCCATCTTAGATCGCCAAATCACGTAACAAAATACTCCCAAAATCTGGGAGTATTTGATCACGTGATCCAGCGTTTACCAGGGTCTTCTCTCGGGTAACCGCCATCTTGGATCTGACCGACAAGACCCTGGGGACGAGGCTGTTGCTCGTGAAATCAAAGCATGGGTTTGATTCTTTAAGAGAGTTTTGCTTGTATTTGAAAAGCCGGCACTTTTCCTGATTTGGCGTGGAGGAAACCCACTCTAGGTGAATATCGCGTTGAGTTTCACGGCTCAACAACTTCTATCCGTTTGACGAAGCACAAGTTTATTCCGCTAACATCGGGCAGCGAATCCAAACCTGTAAGATGAATGGCTTGGAAGCGAAGTGCCAGGTATTTTGTTGAATAAAGGTGAATAAAGTAAACTTCACGAGTGAGTTTAAAGTGCCCCTCAACCCTTTTGCAATTTTTATATATATGAAACTTTGAAAGGTTTTGAGTACTTCTGCGAAGAAATTATTGGCTTACAGAGAATACACTATGTTCTATGCTGGTTTGAAATGGTGAAAATGTGACCTCTCCTGACCCATTACCGTGCAAGAAAAAGACTGGGTCGATTCCTTATCTTACGTCACCTCATTAATGCATTATTGTCCATGACGCCTTTCTATCACAACAGCATCGATATATAGAGAATATACACAGTCTGTGAGATTTTAGTAAAGAAAACAGCTATTTTAGACAAAATGCTAAATATTTATTCAAGTTATTGCAAAGTCGAATGAATTGGATGACGTAAGATAGGGAATCGACCCAGTCTTTTTCTTACAAGGTCATGGGTCAGGAGAGGTCACATTTTCACCATTTCAAACAAGCCTAGAAGATAGTGTATTCTCTGTAAGCCAATAATTTCTTCGCAGAAGTACTCAAGACCTTTCAAAGTTTCATATATATAAATATTGCAAAAGGGTTTAGGGGCACTTTAACTGAAAATACACGATATTCGATAATTTAAATTTTAATACTCCGACTGACGTTTTGCCAGGTTTTACCATTTGAAATTACGCAAACGTCAAAAATTTTAGAATAAGAAAACTCAATGTGATTTTCGCATCACCCGATGCATGCAAGTTTTTTAACTACTCAAGCATGTTAAGGCCTGGTTCATTTAACGGAAAATAGATGTACGTTAAGAAATGTTTTCTGACAGAAATAACAGTTTAAACAAAAACTAATTACACCGTAATAATAATATCAACTTCCTTAAATTTGTTAAGTGGATAGTTGTCGTATCACGTGATCGATGACGTCATAACTATATAAAATCGTTTAAGTGAAATGCGGCTGCGACGATAACATATGAATATAAAGTAACCCTGCTAAAACATTACTCCTCCTGCAGTGTTTCAGATCACGCTTAGAAAACACGACTATCATGTAAAGATAAGGAGATATTAAGGGTACAAAAAGTCACGTGACCTGTTTTGCATATGTTCGCCTTAATTACTCGTTAACGAAACATTGTAGTCATCTTTTCTAAGTTGATTTAGGTAAAAGGCTTCAACCTTAACTAAACATATCCACTCATCATCCTAGCTGTTTTAAACTCGGAGCCGCGTTTTTGATTTACTGATTTCGTGTTCTAAGTCACGTGACAGACCACGTGACACGATTTACTACACACAAACCACTTAAGGTAGTCAAGAATGGCGATACCTATTATCGTGAGAAACTTGGCGTACTTACCATACTCGGCTGTGCTGAAATAAGGAAAACAGTTTTTACCCGAAATTTGACCACTGAACCAGGCCTTAACATGCTTGAGTATCTTCCCCCTTGTCATCAGGAGTGGTCGCCATCTTGGGCCCATTTTTGCAAATTTTCGGGTCCAGCTCGTCTAGCTAGGCCTTCTGGTTGACAGTTGGTGACGTCACAAGCTATTACAAACCACAGGGATCCCATTAACCCACTCAGACAAAATACCAGCCAGAAGGCCTAGGGGACTAGGCTGTATATACACCAAATTTCAATCCGCATATGCAACACAGGTAACCAAAGCTCTCAGTTCGGCGCGTGGCGCAGGGTCGTGAGTCAACAATTATTGGATTCAGTTTACGCATGATACTCTGCATGATACCGAAAGTATCAAGACATTTGTCAGTCAAACTCAGGCTTTAGCTGATAACACATACCTCGGTCTTGATAATTTTCACTATCATGCGAAAACCGAATTCAAGAACTGTGATGTTAAGCCGCCCATTAAATACGTTAGTACTATTCTAAGAAAGGTTACAATTATTACTTCCATAGCCGAAACACGATAAATATATCTTACATTTTAAAGCACTCCCTTAAATTTTTCTTGGCTATATGTACAATGTAGCACTCGGGGTTTTTCAAGCTAGGATCCCTAATCCCTTTCGACAACTTTTACGGGTGTTCGGAAAACGAAGAACCGGAAAATGATCATGAAGACCTAAGACCTGGAAAACGAAGACCTGAAAACGATGAAATGTGATTATTTTGATTTTAAGGTCTTCGTTTTCCTAATTTCGTGGGCTAATCTGGAAAACGAAGACCCCGTCAGTGTATTTTCTCGTTATTACAACGGACTCGAGGCAACCAAGAAGAACACTCAATCCAAAACTCAAACAAATGTAGGAGTCATATTTGATTGCAATTTACTAGGGTCTTCGTTTTCCTAATTTCGTGGGCTAATCTGGAAAACGAAGACCCCGCTGTATGTTCTCGTTATTACAACGGACTCGCTCAGAAACAGTAGGCAACCAAGAAGAACTCTGTATATCAATCAAAAATTCATATCCCGGTTAGAATATTATCGCTGGGTGTGGTCAAAGCATTCGTCAGGTGATGAAAGAGTGATTTGAAGCGAGACAACCAAATGTTCAGCATGTTTGTGGAGGTCCTTTGAGTACCGGTATTTGTTAATTCGAGAACTTCGGAGCAAAATTCGACTGCACAATCTTTCACAATCTTTCAGCTTGGGTATATCAGAAGTAAAAAAAATGAACTACTAATTATCTCAGCTGATTTTCAAAGTTTTAATCGAAGTTTCCAAAGTTCATTTCGTGAAGTTCGCAAATTCAAATCGAAGTTCCCGTCGAATTTCGTACTTCCTTGCGTCAAACCTTACATCAACACTTGAAGCCAGGTTCCTTGTGCGAGGTGGTCATCAGCCGGAGCACTGTATTGTGGATTTCCACATAACCAGGCGTGAAGTAAGGAAACCTTGTCTTTATGCACTTGCTCGTGGTGTGGTAAAATATCTTGGTTTCTTTGCTGCTCGCCTTCTTTTTGGACCAGTCACCATCCACCAGATAGTACCTGCACCTCTCTTTGTGTGACAGTACCATGTCGAAGGGTATTATCTTCGTCCGGTGACGGAATTGCACCTCGCACGTCTTACAAGACTTACATCCCTCTGACAGGAATTCAAGGACGAAGTGATTGTCGTTATGGTGGAGTGCCGTATACGGTGACTGGGTTGGCTGCATCGCCGGGTTGTGTCTTGGTGGTCGATAGCTGAACTTGTTTCTCCCGCCTTTTTTACCTGCCAAAGCTGTCTTATTTTTCCCCTTTTTCTTCTTAAGTATAAAACTGAGGTGCTCCTTGAGGATGCCGGCGATGTCTGCCACAGCTAGAGAATGGCAACAGATGTTGTCATGCTTGTATCTCCCACAGCCGCATCCTGCATGGTTGGTGTACACGGTGACTTCCACCCTCCCATGTTTGCTGTGTCGACTAGCAACGTCGAAGCGGGTATTGCCTGCCTTCTCCAAGGTTGGTTGACGCTGCACTGCATGTGTTATGGATGGTTAAGTAATGCAGACACCTCTGTTTCTATTGTGCTTGCGTTTTCTGTGCTGTAACCAAACTGCTGTGCAAGCCATTCATTCACATTAATGCTAGCGCTCCTGAATTCGGTAGCATTTTGCGGCTTCATTGTGGGTCTTGCTATATCTTTCTTCTGCGAAACCTCTTCAATACCTTTGCAACGTATGCAAAACCTCTTCAAAACCTCTTCAAAACCTCTTCAATACCTTTGCAACGTATGCGTCCCTCTCATCTTTGTCCCAGTCAAACCATTCTTCAGCTGGCACAGCAAGATATTGGGCATCGTCTGTGAGCTCATAACCTCACTGAGAGAAGCAACTGCCACATCAAGCTCCTCTTGCTGACGCAGGTGTATGGCTTCAAAAACATGCTTCGTAAACTGGAGTTTACTCAGATGACTAACAGAGGGATTCGATTTAACAAAAGCAGACATCTCAATTTTCATCAGGTTGTCCATCGACTCTGACTGGTTGGTGTAACACCGGACGGGCTTTCCATTTCGGTCATTGGGTAGACCAGCTTTCCTTCTCACCTTGGCAATCATAGTTTTTTTTATCATGTCGAATGAGCTATCTAAATAATCCCAGTACTTGGAGGTGTAAGTGTCCTCTGTGATCCCTAGCACTTCTTTCTCTTTCAAACTCATTTCCGCTTTAGCCGACTCCAGTCTTGTTCTGAGGTCATTCTTGTCTTCAGCATCGAGGATTCCCTCACATTTCCCTTTCACTCCGAAAGTCATGTAAATGAAGGCTTTCTCGTCGCGCGCCTGCCTGATACCAATGGTATTTAGCTTCGTCTTGCAATTGCTCTCAAAATGCCTGAAGTAGCGCAAACCAACACTTTTCCGCAAGTCATCTTTGAACGCGTTGTGGAGAGGTTTTCCCCATCAGTCATAAAAGCTCTGGCCTTGTCCCACCTTTTATTTGACTAACGCACGTGGATGACAGAACTTTGTAAGTTGCAAGCATAGTCCTTCCTGTGGTGGATCATGGTAGTACCAATGAATATTGGATATTCACTAGTGCGCTTCAAACTTTCCCAGGTTAAAAGTCGGGACAACACTGAATGGACGGCTCAATTTTTCTGATGTCGTAAACCGTCCAAGGTCGCCGGGAGCGCATTGCTTTCATCCCAAGTGTCATCGGGGTAATCTATGTGGCTCATTACTACTATTTGTTCTTGTTAGTCTCAAGTGTATATGAGTAGGTCGTTCACAGGGTCTTCGTTGGAGGATTTAGCCGCTTTGCGTTTCAGGTCGTAAGTCTGATGGCGTGATCTTGGCAAGAAATTAGGAAAACGAAGACCCTAGTAAATTTCAATCAAATATGACTCCTACATTTGTTTGAGTCTTGGATTGAGTGTTCTTCGTGGTTGCCTACTGTTTCTGAGCGAGTCCGTTGTACTGAATAACGAGAAAATACAGCGGGGTCTTCGTTTTCCAGATTAGCCCACGAAATTAGGAAAACGAAGACCTTAATATCAAAATAATCAAATTTCACCGTAAGTAACATGTTTCGTATGTTACTGCATAATAAATGAGGGGGTCTTCGTTTTCCAGGTCTTAGGTCTTAGGTCTTAGGTCTTCATTTTCCGGGTCTTCGTTTCCGGGACTTCGTTTTCCGGGACTTCGTTTTCCGGGACTTCGTTTTCCGGGTCTTCGTTTTCCGGGTCTTCGTTTTCCGGGTCTTCGTTTTCCGGGACTTCGTTTTCCGGGACTTCGTTTTCCGGGACTTCGTTTTCCGGGACTTCGTTTTCCGGGACTTCGTTTTCCGGGACTTCGTTTTCCGAACACCCGAACTTTTACCCCTAAAAGGAGCTCCCCCCTCATTCTTTTGTTGTCAGCTCAAAACATGGCTACTTTGATAATGGACTTTGACAGCTAGCGTATCAGAAACTTGCGAAAGAGGGAAATGAAATAAATGTATTGTTAAAGCCCAGTAGGCCTTTACAGATTGTGCTAGTAAATTGTGAAAAAGTTGCTCGAAAACATGCCCAAAAGTTGCCGAAAATTTAAAAAGTTGCTACCTAAAATTTGAAAAGTTGCTCGCAAAAATTAACAAAAAACTTAACTAAACGCAAGTACTGTGCTTCAATTCACTTCTGGCACAACATCGATGTGTTGCAAATCAGTTACATCAAAAAAATCAAAACTGAGTTGGACTCCTTAACAGGGGCGTAGCCAGGGGAGGTCCAGGGGTTCCGGTTGGATGAAAGTTTGTTTTCGATCAAACATTTCGATCACATTGTTTAGCACCGCATGTTTGTTGTGCGAATCTGGTGCGCGCCACAGGTAGTCCAATCCCCCCCAAAAACGAGAGAGAAAACAACAACTCAAGAAAGCCGCATCCAACAAAAAATGTTGGTTCAACAAGGTCCAACATTGGGTGCAAACAGGTGCCCATTACTAGGAGCGTACCTATGTGATGGGTAGCGCCCACAGCACAGTAGACGATGTTCTGGTATGCGATTACGTTGTATTTCGTTCTCTGGCGCTTTAGTATTTTTAGTATTTTTAGATTGGTTAAAGGTGACGGCCTTTGTTTCTTCTCGCGGGAAACACAAAGCTAAAAATAGCTACATCATCTGTTCTGCTGTTGGACAGACCTACCTATCTGGGAGATGCACGTTCCTGGTAATGGGATCCTGGTGCTAAACAGTCTAATATTGTTGGAACCTAACAAATTTATCTGATGTAAGGTATATGCTGTACATCAATGTTCGAACGTTTAGCTCCTACATCGACTTTCCCTTTTCTCCAATCAAATTGAAGAGTATTTGTAGACCTACTCTTGGTATGATACTTTACCTTCACTCCTTTGTCGCTGTACACGATTTCCTTCACCGTCTGTTCGAGTTTAATCTTGTCTTCAAACTTCTTATACGTGTCCGTGTTCAGATTAATCATCCCGCGTTGATCGGTCACAAAAAAATCCTGCGATCGTGTAATCATCTGTTTGAATGAAACCGTTTCCGGTCTCTTCGCATACTCAAAATCCATGTTGAAGTACTCGATAACTTTTTCCACGGCATTTTTGCTTTTCCAGCCAAGCAACTGCAACCCTACGCGGGCAGGGATGTCGTGTTTCCTCTTAGCTGTTCTAGATTCTTGGGCCTTTTCGAGTTTTGTTTCAAGATCCTCAAAATGATGTATTGCGTTCATGTCCGTGACATCTTTGCCTTTCTCGTTCCTGAAAAATTGCGGCACTTTGTTCAACTTTCGTCTTACCTTCACATAACGCATGCACCACGAATCGGCACCAGATATTCAACATATATATGGTGTGTGTATAGTCACTGATTGATTATAGTAGTGAGCTGAGAGAGGGTCGTCGAACTCTAGGCTCGAAGAAAGCCTCTAAAATCCATTGATGAGAACAAAACACAGACAAATTGAATATAAAGTAAGTAGTCTAAACTTTATTGTGATTTAAAATAAGGAATTTCATTCCAATATTTAATATAAAACCTACAGTATTTTCTGGGCTGCCTATGGTGTGTGCGGTGTTTGGCAACTTTCAGAGAATTACAATGAGACAATAAGTACGGGTTATCGGCCTGGACTGACCGAGGGGGTATGGGGGCGGCACCAGAGGTGAATATATCCTATAACCCGAGCGGAACTAGTCCAAAAGGCCTAGGAATTAGGTCGAGAATCACTAGAAGGCAAGAAAACTCCATCAGATCATCAGATAATTTGCGCATTAAACCACAGGTACCCCAAGCTCCATATATGTATATAAACTAGACTGAAAGGGGCTGCGTCACGCGGTAATAGACTTTAAATTTGCGTTCCGGGCCGGAAACAGCTAGTTCCACCGATTTTGATATGAACTAACGAACCTCGGTCATGTGGAATGCTTAAATCAAAGCAAATATACAAAAATGACTAACGAACAGTGTATATAAACAGTCTCCAGGGAAAATATATGAAATAAAGACACGTGTTTGTCCAAACGTATATTCCTTTATTGCTTCTCTCGTTTTTGTGGGTTAGAGGCCATCTAGAGGTCTAGAGGCTGGAGGGTTTTATGTTTTCAGTTTTTATAGAGTGAAACTGAAAACACTGAAATCCCTTCAGATGGCCTCTAGACCCACAAAAAACGAGAGAAGCAATAAAGGAATACCCATTTGGACAAAACGTTGAGTCTTTATTTCATATTTATCGATGTTAAAATTTACAAACAAATTAAGTCTAGTTTACATACATATATAGGGAGATTGGGGTAATGGGATAATGTTCAGGCGTCGACTTCAGTGAAATGCCAGATTATACGTTTGCTGACTTGTATGAGGGTCTGAATGACAAACTATTGACAAACGGCAACAATTTTTTTTTGGGGGGGGGGAAACATTGTACATTTTCCCTAGTAATATTAACTGAGAAATGGCCAAAATTTTAACTGACGACTGACATGTAGACCTCCCCACTGCTCACATGCAGTCTCTTAGCTTAACATATTTGTTTGTTTCCGTTACCACATGAAACCAATGAAATTCTCAATAAAGCTGATATCAAACGCACTCCTTTTTATGACTCGTTATACCTTATTATATAATCCGAGTAGTTGCTCCATATCCCCGTCTCCTGATTTTTGTTCTTCAGGTCCCAGAGCGGTTTGGTATCTTCCTCCAGAGCATAGTGGCCGATCCAGTTGGCGCCTGCTTCCACCTTGTAACCTCCAAAGGGAACCTGATTCAAATAGTCATAGCTGGTTAATAACTTAGAGAGGTCGATGTCTAGTTTTTCCATTTTTCTCCTGGACGCAAACGGGGTATATTTTCAGTCATTTGTGAGATACCGTACCTGTTTAATTCTTCCACCGATATAATCCTGTCCCTCTAATATAAGAAAGTCATCGATTCCGTTCTGAAAGAGGGTGTTTGCTGCTGTGATTCCAGACAGACCAGCACCGAGGATAAGAACTTTTTTCCGTCCAATTTCATCCCTTTTCTTGACACTAATTGATAGAGCTTGACTCAGCAAGATGATGAAAACCAATACTCTCAAAATGGCCTTCATCGTGACACAACACAGGTCTGAAAAACAGATTAAACATAGGGACCCAAAGGGTAACTTTGACGAAATTACTTAAATTTAACTTTGTGCGTATGAAACGTTAACTGCTAGTGCTCCGTTTTTGTAAGACTTCATTATAATAACAGTTACAGTTTCTTACTGCGTATGCTCGACAAAAATATACGATTATACGCAGTAAGAAACAAATGGGGTCTGAGTACGAGATTGTCTTTAATTTATACGTGAACGTGAATTGTTCCTTTTAAATGTGAAATTTGAAAAAACAAACAGCTTCATGCAATGATTACGTAATTTTTTTTTTTACCAAACAAATACGAGAGATATGGAAACTAAATTGAATTCTCGCTCGAACAAGTAGTACTCGTTGAACAGTGAATAGGTTGTCAGGGTGTTGGAGCATTGCCATTTTCACCTAAGAATTAACCAAACACGTTGCATGGCACTACCCAACACACGCTATGACGTAGCTAGCGTCTAATACGCATGCTCACATCTTATTACCGGTAGAGTGGCAACCATGTACAGCTGTTTCGTCCTTGTTAGGACGAAACACTACCTATAATTAACTTTTTTGCACCATATTAAAATTAGCAATCGATGTCGTTGCTGTGGTAATTATGTAACTAATACTTTCTCACAGATTTCCGTTCCTTTCAACCCTGGATCTGAGCTCCGGATTTGGATTTCTCTCAAACGAACCCTTCTAATTCGATCAACTTTGCCGTTGTTAAACAACACATAGTTTACTTTCAATAGTTACTGACTGGCTCACTTTGAAGCGGAAAATAACCAAAATTAGTACAAATTGGACAGGGTAAAGTTCGAAGCTAGTTATCATCCCGGGGGGGGGGGGGGGACTCCCTTTACCACTTAGGGTATCCACCATCAAACACAGACATTTCTATGTAGAGCGGTACCTTTTAGGGGTCGGGTGTCAATTGAACAAAAAAGCTGTTACAATTTACATTTTTATTATCTTTTAGGGCCGGGTCAAAATAAGCTTGAGCAACGCCCATTTTAGTACCTCTTAGGGGTCAAATCGAAAATGTCCGACGAGCATCCCTACCCCTTTTATATGGGAGTCCCCCTCCCGGGGTTATCATTCTATCTGAGCGACTTAGCGCTGTGACCATCATTTAATTATAACTCAGGAGCGTTAAAGCATGGTCTCCAATATCGGACGGAGTAATACGCAGGGTGCAGGGCGCGCAGGGCATGCAGGGTGCGCAGGGTACGCAGGGTGCGCAGGGTACGCAGGGTAGCCGGCAGATCACTGTCGCGTCCACGTGGAGTTGTGACAGTAAACCGCGCCACTTCCCTTGAGACGCGTAATTAGTGACAAGGCGAACGCAATAAAAGACACAACTTTTATATCTTCGAGGGAATCCTGACATGAAAAGACACAAAAACACGAGAATATTGTATATTACCTGATACTCTGGCGTCTTGTTTTGTTCCGTAAAATTTTAGGCAGGAGCGTTTCTAAGTTGGTGTCAACTAAATAAATTGTGTCTGCCAACAATTTTTTTATCTGCTTTTGTTAATTTCCGTAAAAGCGGGTCCCGCTGTGTACGTTGTGCATGTTATGTCTTAAAATGCCATATGCGTGACAGCATTGCAATTAGTTACGAATTCAAGGATTAAAATGTTTGTGTACATTCCTTGGGAAATCAGTAAAATATACGACACGTAAAGGCGAGAACAGCTCCACGAAGGGTACATGTAAGGGTTGGGATGCTACAAACCAAACAAGTGATTTAGATTTGAAATCATTGTAATGTTTATTCACAGACAAATTATTAAAGTGTATATGAAATGAATTTGTTTAGTTTCATATATTTCCTTACAAAAAAAGGCTTGTATGATTTTGTTCCATAAGGATGATTAGAGGAACAAGGTGCCATGCTACGTGAAACACCTTATGGATCTGTTGGTGTATCCCTTTGGTGTTTCACCTTTCAGTCTACCAAGCTAAGGGGAAATACGTGGAGTGGACGTCCATGCTAGGGGATGAGAAGAGGGGCTAGACACGTATTTGATAAAAGCTTACAGGAAAGCAACTAACTGAACATTGATAAATAAATACACTTTTACTATAAAATTAGCATAATATTTGCCATGTGAACAATTGACCTTTGCAATCTGATATTCCAAAGGCACTACATTATGTAACTTTAATATTTTTACTTTGAACACCCTGCGTACCCTGCGTACCCTGCATGCCCTGCGTACCCTGCATGCCCTGCGCACTCTGCATGCCCTGCATCCTGCGTATAGAAGCGCTAAAAACCATCCCACGCAGCGTTACGAATTCATCAAAGCAGCTCGTATTTTTGAAAGCTAAAGCCTGTTCCCCGAACCACAGGCAGCCCAAGCTAATGATTTTTACAAGCCGAATATATGGGAATTTTTAGAAAAAGTCTAAAACTGTACTAAAATGATCAATAAAGTCATAAAATATTACCGGTGTGTTGTGAAGTTGTTCCTCTTCATCACTGATGTGTTTATTTCTGGTTTGAGGCACTTCTGGGCTTTTTTTCCCTCCCCTATATAAATATTGAGAAGGCAGGAAACACAAGACGCCATTAGTCCATGTGGCGACTCTTCGAGGTCTCGTAATTCTTCGAAAATCCAAACTTTCAGCATTTTACCTCCAGAAACCCTTTCCGCTTACATTCCTCTAGCACTCATTTAATCGATCCATCGCTTATTTCCTCGCTTTCTAAGTACTCAAATTCGACGGTTTCTGCAGCCAACCTAGCATGTAACGATCCGGGGTACCGCTTGACCTTTTTTCATGGGCTGACTGTGCTAGTTGAACCACAGGCAGCCTGTGGTTGAATGTGGCTTTTCTTCGGAAGCAGTGACGAACGAGTGCCGAAGGAATCCAACACCTCCGTGTTTTTCCGAGGAGATTTGGAGAACGAAGTCATTGTGCTCAATCGCTGAACGGTGAAATCTGCAGGGCAGACCCACGAACTTTTCAGCAAACAATAGGTGAAGCAAATGTCAAATAGAAATGTAGTCGATTTTCTTCAAAAGCTGTTTCAAATGTAAAATATTATTTTACAAACCAAGAACGGAACTGACCAAGGTAAGTTGTACAAGAATTTGTTATAGACGATTTTGTTGAACTGACTGTAATATTAGAGTGAAAAATACGTCCGTGTAGCGGCTAGAATATGGTGTGACAAATAGGTCAGTGAGAACTCGTATTAACCCTTATCTTTCCTGGAGCCTAACAGATGAGCAAAGAGCAGTTAGGCCATATAAAAAAAAATCTTGTTTAGCGTCCATCCATTTCAATTTTTCCAGGTAGGGAGGGAGGTTTATTTTTTCTTGACTAGAAATGATTCACTCACCTCGTGTTCATGACCTCGTGTTGTAGAAACAAAATGGCGTCGATGTTAAAATATTTAATGCGCCGGCGCATATTTTAAGTGGTACATGTAGGGGATTGGTGTTCGCGGGCGCATTTACGCTTTCTAAAGTTTTTTTATGAAATATAAAAAATAAATTAGAGGTCGGGAACATTTCTCAGGTCGGGCGGGGACGCTAAACAAGTATTTTGTTTTATCTGGCCTTATAACTGCCGAAGCAGGACATATTAGGGCCGACTTTAAGCAACCAGCCGACGGCGACAGCAATGACGACGGGACGTAGAAAAGTGCCTTTTCCCCAAAATTTGGTGTCTACTATTTCCCTTCTTCACCTTGAATTGTTTTTCACAACCAGATTTTCGAAAAATATGACCGAGTGTAGAGTTCCGTTCACGCCGAACGAAAAACGGATTGATTTACTTTCTTATACGTTCGCGTTCTCTTTAAAACGTACAATTTGGGGTTTTCACGTTGTGTTTAGTTTGTAGAGAACGGTGGAAATGTAGGCGACTGCGTGCATTTCAGTTCACGTGCAGCTATTGTATTTTGTAATTAAGGCTATTGTTTTATGCCGTCGTCGAAGACCGTTGCCGTCGAATTTATGAGAGTCGGTGTAAAAATACGTCTGCATAGCAGGCTAAATATTTGGCGCCCACACAAAAAAAGAGGTGTGTGAAGCAGAAGAGGCAGGGGACTCGACTGGAGAATGTATGTACAAAGAATCAACTGCCATCAGTATTTGCCTTGCCTGACCGGCACACAAAAAATTGTAAGTGTACGCGTGTTATCACCAGCACCGCGTTCTTTGTAATAAATAATTATTAACTCTATTTCTGGGCTTTATTTCTGTCGGATAGAAGAGCGAAGCAATTCGTCTTGAAAGACGCATTGTTGTTTGCAAGATTACCAGACTATATAGTTCATCTCAACACAGAACTAGAACGCTTCGAAGAGCCACAGGGAGCCCAAGCGTAGTTTCTGTGTTATAAGAAATGTAAAAATAAAGTTTAAATATCGTCTTTAAACTGCACGAGTCTGGTTATTATTTATGTTAGTTTTGAACTTTCCCTAAAAAAAATCTCCCCTTCATAATTAATGGAAGGGTGGAGAGCATCTCGAAAATCGATTCCAGCAATCTGTGACAACAATCTCCACAAAATGACAAATTTTACCAAGACATTCGCGTCGAATCGAGCTCAAACTTATGCAGCACGCAGTACGATAATTATTACCTTACCTTTGTATGCATATAAAACGGTAACATTCCAGCTACACGCGAAGCGACTCAGTTAAACTTTCTCATATCAGCCATTTTGAATGCGCCTCTGGAGGACATTCGTTGTCAAGCAAAAACTGGGATGTCTAGATGATAACTGAACACGAGAGTTTCGAGTACAATAAAACTGTAACTCTGACGACGATTTTTGTTTTTTGTTTATTGTAAACAGCTCATTCAGGAAGTTAGTGGAGTCATTAGCATATAACGATCGGGTTATATGCAGAGTACATTCAAAGCTGAATTAAAGTGCTTATATAAACCCTTTTTGCAATTTTATGGCTATGAACCTCAGAAAAGTTTTGAGTACTTCTGTGAATACAGTGAATACTTTATGTTCTTCGTGTAAGTTTTACTTTCCTGACCCATGACCGCGTAAGTAAAAGGGGCAGACTTCACCGTTTGCAACCTGAAATGTTATTGGTTACCCAAATAATACAATACAAACCCTAACCCTAAAACAATTGGATTCTTTATCAGCGAAGTCCAATAGGATACGACCTCCAGAACAGTGAAGTCTAACCGAAGTAAAAGCCTGGGTCGATTCCTGTATATACGTCATATAATTAATTCGGTTTTGCAATCATTTGAAGAAATACTTAAACACGAAGTTCCTGTATAAAAATGGGAGCCCAGGGGTTTGTCACCCTTCAGTTGTCAATCGGCCTTTATGGAGTGAACATCTGCGTGATGCTCCGCTTGAGTGCTTCCTACTGATTGCTTATCGCGCGAAATTCAAATGAAACACAAAAATGTTTAACCTAAGAGTAAGGGCTACAAAGTTCGCAAACAGTAATAAAATACCATTGGCAGTCATAAATGGACAACTATCTTCCCTCTGGTCACTTTATTTTATGGCTTGTTTCATTTTAAACCTTAAAACTCTAGCATTTCAAAGGAGAGGCTGATATGCTCGCTTGCTTTCTTCACTGCTCAGCGATTTGAATTTTAAATTTCGAGCTCGCCATGCGTGAAAAGAGGAGGAGCTAACTTATTTATACCGGAACTTCGTGTTTAACATGTTGACTTTTTCTTTACTAACAACTCACAAACTGTGTACATTTTCTATGCATCGATGCTGTTGTGATAGAAAGGCGCCATGGAGAATAATGCATCAATGAGATGACATCTAGCCTGCTATGCAGACATATTTTTTCACTCTCATAAATTCAACGTTTACAAACGCATATTTTCGAAAACGCTCTCCAAAGTGAACATTTTCAAAAACGCCGTTTACGTGTTCTCGTGTGGACAGCGTAAACGTATATTTTCGTAAACGCTGACGTCACAGCATCGGACCCAGTCTAGAAAAGAGAGCAGATATCCAATATGGCTTCCCTTCTGCTCGGGCTGCTTTCGAGCTTGATTTCGTGTATACAAATTAATACTGATTGCTCTGCTAAATTTACAGTAAACCAAGTAAGTTGCATGGCACTACCCAACACACGCTACGACGTAGCTAGCTTATTACCCGTGGAGTGGTAACCATGTATACAGCTGTTTTGTCCTTGTTAGGACTCATCAGCATGGCATAGCCCCCAAGACCATCAGCCTCACTAAAGATCATAGGCCACAGAATCTGGTTACTCCAAGGGCGAGCTAAAAGCTGCTTTAAATTCCATGGCTAATAAGATGTGAGCATGCGTGTTAGACGCTAGCTACGTCGTAGCGTGTTGGGTATGTAGTGCCATGCAACTTGCTGGGTTTAAATGTACAGGCCGACTATATTAGAAGAAGGCTTAACCTCGTGAGGTTACTCTCACTTTCCACCACGAAACCAAGCTTAAAACCCGAAATGATCCCGAACCCGAAATGATCCCCGAAACTGTTCAAGCCGTACCTGAAATGACCCCCAATCATGCAGTACTCGAAATCCCGCAATAAAACTAGGAATAGACTAAAGGATGTTGGACAAAATTGTCGCTAAATTTCTTGCTAAAATAAATAAAGCTCAAAAGTAAGAACTACACGTGGTTTGATTGACAAGGGTTGTTTGTTGTCTGCTAGTGACTATCGTGAATTGGTATGGCTGTTGTGCTGTTTATCCCCAGCGACTGAGAAAGTAATTGATTCCGTTCTCAAGGAGGGTGTTTGCTGCTGTTCACGATTCCAGACAGACCAGCACCAAGGATAAGGGTTTTTTTTCGTTCTAGCTTGCCCATCCTTTACATTTTTTTAGTAGACTCGGCAAGATAATGAAAACTAATAATTATAGTCAAAAAGGCATTCATCGTAACGCAATACACGTTCACTAGAATCAGTGTTTTTCGCGACATGTACTTGCAGTAAGAGGAGGAACGGTCATGTCAGTCTACTGAATAAATAATTCGTTTTAACCGACACTCGATTGGCTGTCCATTAATCGTTATGCATGGAATATAAGTGTCCCACTTCAGTTAAGTCACTGTACAACATGCGAAATCAGTAGAGTCACATGCCTGAATACTCGGGGCCGTGATACGTCTTGCATACTTGAAATATACGGGATTGGTACGCAACATGTCAGGATACTTGTAGTAGCAGGAAATACTGAATGAGATAGTGTCATGGAATATCACGATCTGGATATCTCTTAAACGAAGTGTCAAGAGGATACTCTACAATACCGAGTGAATGTCACCGAATGTCAGATGACTGAAACTTAACTGAAACCCTTTCACTACTGGACAAGTTTCAAGTTTGGCTAGCCCTGGTTCGTTACGCACTGCCGACCTTTTAAGCAAAGAGCTCAAGCTTTCCCAACAATGACATTCGGGAGAATTCTACGGGGTTTTCGCAGGTAGGTTTGGCTTCTCCTGTAGGGTTTTGAATGAAATCTGCTCTAAGCCACTGTAAGAGAGCCAGAGGCCATAATTAAGACTGAGGACGGCTGAAAAGTACCTGGCTTGCTTTTAGTAGGCTTTGCGAGGGGATTTCATTGGGTTTTTCTGTTGTGTTTGTGCTTTGAAACACATCAAAATATTCTTCAATGAAATCCTTGAAATTCTGCAGTTCGTGATCTTTTTCCACTGCTAAACCTATTAGGATGTACATGTGTTTTTGTCACTTTCAAGCAACAGCTTGGGTCCAAATCACCGCTCTTGGTTGTAGAGGCAAAATACTTGTAAAAATCCCTACAGGAGTCCCAGGCTCCTTGATAAATTGTGTTGATTACCCAGCATACAATTAGAGGTGGGAGCAGGAGAATGTGGTACGGAGTGAAATGCAGTGTAACCATGGTGTGGTGCAGTCGCTTGGTGTGTTTTGTGCAAACAAACCTGGTGGTTGGAAAGATTAAAGAAGGTACCGACTGTAACGACTGAGTGTTGTGTTTGCTTTTGATTTCAAGTGCGAATGGGAAGGATTTTTTTAGTCGATTTTCAGCTCCTCAAAATTCGTGAAAATCGAAGCAACGAAAAACGATCTCCAGAACAAATGAGTTTTACTCCAGTCGGAGAGTCAAGCGATCCCTGTTATAGCTCTGGCTTTTAAGTCGTTCATCTCTTGAAATAATATCGCAACATCCGGTATTTCTAGCATGTATAGATTTGATGCAATATTAGTTTCCAGTTACATGCTCATATTGGCTGGTTATACGGCCGGTCCAGGAGCTGAACAGCAGTTTTCCGCAGTATTAAAACCCATGTGTACATACAGACACGTGTTGTGCCGACGGGTATTAGCTTTCTGGTCTCCCAAAAATTTTCAAAAGTCACTGTAAGTAGAGATTCTAGGTTTTCAAATTTTAAAGCATTTAAAAACCCTCAAACCAGAAATATTTATCAGATCTTTATTCACAGGAAGAATGTTCAAAACATAACCCGATGCTGGCTAAGTGATTCATGATCACAGAAAAACTGAGGAAGAAAAATGAAGTTGCATTTTCTCCAGTCATTTCACCCCAAATATACCGTAAATCAAGGACGAATTTTCCTATACCAGAAAACAATTTTTTTTTATTGATAGTGGAAATTGTTGCTTTAACATCCCTTCTTTAAAAGCCCTGAGCGATAGAACGTAACTACTGAAGCGTCTTTCGCCAATTCCTTTCTAATTTTACTTGCGCATTGATTGAAGTAAAGATTTTGAACTTGGCGCTCTTTGGCTAGCTTGCTTGCAGACGGATTTTTTCACACTCATAAATTTGAAGAAAAAAGTAACGTCTGCTTACCCGAGCGCTTAATTAGTTTCAATATGCACACCTCATTGTGTTAAGGACCAATCAGCTTTTACCTTCCATAAAGTGGTAAGCTGTAGTGCTAAGTGTGCACGCCCTACGAGGGTAAGAGAAAAAATCTCTGACCCAAGTGGGACTCGAACCCAACGACCTCCAGGTTGCATGTCTGGCGCTCTACCAACTGAGGTATCAAGTCAGATGAGAGCAATCGTAGGGCGTGCATACTTAGCACTACAGCTTACCACTTTATATATTACATTCTTTACACTTACTAGTGCTACGCGGCAAACAGGATTCAATATCATAACTACATATACATATATAATCGCCGTGACCCCATATAACGCACGATTGCTCTCATCGGACTTGATAGCTCAGTTGGTAGAGCGCCAGACATGTAACCTGGAGGTCGTTGGGTTCGAGTCCCACTTGGGTCAGAGATTTTTTCTCTTACCCTCGTAGGGCGTGCACACTTAGCACTACAGCTTACCACTTTATGTATTACATTCTTTACACTTACTAGTGCTACGCGGCAAACATGATTCAATATCATAACTACATTTACCTTCCATATTCTGGAAAGTGACGTGTGTTAGATTTAAAAAGAAATTCAGACGATACAGTTGTCATTGACCAATCATAGGAGAGTGTTCACTGGCGCTCCAAATCACTAAAATTCTAACAATGGCTTTGATTGGGCAGGGGAAAAAAACGTGCTGACGTCATGCTTGCATATTGGAAACTAATTAAGCGCTCGGGTAAGCAGACATTAGGGACCTTAAGAAACCACGACGGCAACGTCTAGGACGACGGCATAAAACAATAGCCTTAATTACAAAATACAATAACTGCACGTGAAAATGCACGCAGTCTCCTACATTTTCATCGTTTTCTGCAAAATCACAACGTGAAAACTCCAAATTGTACGTTTTAAAGACAACGTGAACGTAAGAAAGTAAATCAAATCATTTTTCGTTTGGCGTGAACGGAACTCTATAGTCATTAATTTTTTCGAAAATCTGGTTGTGAAAAACAATTCAAGGCGAACAAGGGAAATTATAAACACCAAATTTTGGGAGAAAAATGTTTCTACGTCCCGTCGTCACTGCCGTCGCCGTCCTGGTTTCTTAAGGTCCCTATTACAGAATATACGTCTCCATTATCGACCCATGTAAGAGAATCCACCAAGGTCCGGTATTCCGGATCCCAGCCTGTGGATTCCGGATCCCGGCCTCTGGATTCCGGATTCCAACCCTACGGCGACTTTGGATTCCGGATTCCTACCTTCTGGATTCCGGATTCCAACCTTCTGGATTTGAGATTCCAGCGTTATTTACAAGCTATGTTTTACCAGTTTTATCATTACCTTATGTCTCTTGCATGCTGCCCATACTGAACCATGCATAATTCGTTGTCATTTGCCAGTTGCTGATTAAGTCAAACACTGTATGTAATCAACTAAAGTCGATTGAGGTATGCTAACCGCCGTGGAAAACGAGTAGCAGCTGACGTTTCGAGCGCTAGCCCTTCGTCAGAGCAGTTTGGCACCTACAAGTTAGCCTTAGGGACCTGTCATTATTTAGCAAGGTGGGGTTGGGGGTGGGGGGGAGTAGGGGAGTGGTTGAGGAACTACTGGATTTGCGGTGTCTGTGGATTATGAAAAATACATTTATTTGCCTCATATCAACGAGATTCCTTTCCACATTCGGCACATTCTGGTGGGAAATAACTCAATGTCTAAAACTTTGCTATATACTTGTTACTGTTCAATTCATGAGGCTGTTCCCCAACAAAGGTATGAAAAGAGTAAAAATACTTTTTCATGAAGTTTTGACAAAAATCGTAAACTTGTATCAGGGAATTTCAAATAATATATATATATATGGGCTAAAAAATTGTAACCCTTCCCCTGAATACACGATTAAAAATTGATGACCCTCCCTAAACTAGTCCCCTTCCTAAAATTTAGTACCACTAACATCTTGTAGGGTCACCTGAATCAGCTTGAGAAAACCCGGCTCACAACGGCCTATAGATAAATGCTTCACTCGTGAAAATCGCCATATAACACACAGGACATTTTACAGGATAAATCTCGTAGTTCTACGGCACTGCCGGTCTTGCTGGGGCAGACTGAATAATGGTCTGACGGCCTATCTTGGTCAATATCATTGTTTTCGATGTCATCTCCATTAGCTAATCGGCAGAGTCTGTTTTCCTCTTCTGGAGCTAAGGTGAAGGAGTATCCACATTGGTGTAGTTGATGAGTCTGCCTAAGATGCATTTCGGGGAGTTCGCCATTCGACGCCTCACCTATGGTGTAAACTAAAGTGTCATCGTTTGGTTAAGCCATGTAAAGTTCACCGTCGTCTTTACAATCTCTGCGGTGGTGCATGGTTTCCAGGTAGACGTCCACCGACAGCACCGCAAGCCAGCAAGGGCATTTTTCTCTCCTTCTGTTGTGCCTGAACGCTGCAACATCGTCCTTCTTGAAGAGGATTTTCACCCTAACCGCGGCTGAGGCAGACCTACTCATTTCTGAGTTAGCTTCTTGAACTTGTCACTCGGCTTAGTCGGCTACCACCGTCTTCACCGGAGTTGATCGGCGCCGTTATTACTGCTGATATGAAGCTATATATAGCACAAGGTAGTGTTCCGGTCAGATCTTTCGTCTTTGATTGTACATTTCCCTGTGTCACCCCTCTTTCGTACTCACTTGCAAACTCTTTTAAGACCTCTGCTTCCTCTCGGCTCTGCTTCCTGCTTCCATCGTTTGCCAGCATCTGCTTCGTTTTCCGAGACCCAATGCCGAATAAGTTCTCCTTTTTGTCGATCTTGAAGACGTTGGCGTAATTTTCCATAACACGCTGGAGTGGAACGAGTCATTTAGCCATGCAATGTTATCATCCTGGCAGCTTTATACCAGTATCACATACAAAAACTGTGTTTTGGTATGTGCAAACGGCAGAGAACATAGTCCCGTGTCCTCTTCACATCATCGCGGTGGCCTGCAGCATCTCCTCCAAATAGGCGTTCTGGTAGATTACGTCCTGCTATTAACTCTTTTTCGTTGATGCTGTAGATAGGATGTTCTTTGCTGGAGGTTACGAAGACTCTTCCATTTCTTCATGTTGTTATACTTAAGGCGAATGTCTGAAACAAAGAACTTGGAATTGTCCTTTGTCGAAAAGCAAATTGCGAAAGATGGTAACGATACGCGGGCTCTGGGAAACATTGGCTTCTTTGTTGCGTTGCATAGCAACCTTGACACCCGACGTCAATCAACTAACAATTAGTAACCGTAAGTGTAAGCGACGTGCAAATAATCAAGCTCTGGATTTCTATGGATTCCGGATTTCATACCATAGTGGATTCCGGATTCCAAAGCATTGTGGATTCCGGATTCCGGATTCCAGTCCAATGGATTCCGGATTCCAAAAGCAAAAAAGGTGGTGGATTCCGGATTCTCTTACATGGGGCGACCATTAGCAGGCTACTCTTTGGCATAAAACGCTCCATTCTTCCCGATGCAAAGCCACTGTTATGCGCTATTGTTACAGTAGAGCATCACGCCTGGTTTTCTAATTAATATGCCGCCGGGTTATGTTGCCTGAGACGCATTCATTTGTCTAAAATACTGTTATCTGAAAATGCAGCTAATTTTAGAACTGAAAGTATTGAGCCGTCTTATAATTTTTCTAATTAAAAGTATCAAATAGTTGCACATAATCACAAAAAATATACTTTTTAATATCAAACTACATGTAGAGTATTTTTAACAATTTTATATAGAAACCTATTGATTCATAAAGATCGTGTTACGCCGTACATTCTTAGTTTAGAAATTTAATTTTAATTGTATCTAAAGGAATGAACAGTCACTTTCTCTTGTATGGGTAACTACAATTTGTTTCCTTAAAGGATCTAAAAATATACTTTAAGTTTGTTTACAAGTTTCAATAAGGTTGATAAAATAACTGTTTATGTGTACGCATTCGTTTAAAATTTCAAAACGATTGACTTATTCAAAAGGCAAAAGACGAACCCTTTCTGAATCAGTCACGTAACTTAATGAATGGGAATTTTGCAGGTAATTTGAAAAATCATCGGATGCAAATACTAATAACATGCTGGAGAGAGAATATTAAAATGACCAACTGTGCAAAGTTTTGAGAAGATATTTTAGACACCGACAAAGTGACGAGCCAACAAAGTTCGATAATTTACAGACGTTTACTATATAAAAGGCTTGTCCACCATCATACAAACGTCTGTAAATTATCGAACTTTGTTGGCTCGTAACTTTGCAAGGAAAAAAGATAGCTCCCTAAAAACGTTCCAAATACAGATTCAAATTGAAACTGTCATAGAACACACACGATTGCAATGATTTTCTAAATATTGGAAGACAACTCGTACTTCTTAACTGTGAGATATTCTGTTTATATTTGTATTACCTAGTGTTTAATAAAGAAATAATGAATCTGAATGTAGCCATTAGGGCACTGAATATTCCACTTTGGTAGACCTCACGCGGCCTTCTTGGCGTACATCAATCCCCATTTTTGATCACCGTCTGCGCATCGCTCCAGTTTATCGTTCCAGCCATTAACTATGTCATCATAATCCTCTGGGGAAAATTCCTTCAAGAAAAATTACACAAGAGTACCGAAAATGTTAGAAACAACAATAAAGGAAAATCAGTACGAAATCTTTTGGATCCATGCAGCCGTAAACATTGCTATACTGCAGTCGTCATTAATTGCTAGTGCTAATTCTGACATTTTGGACTTTGTACAAAAATAAGACTATGGAATCACCTTAAGAAATTCTTCCCTTCGAGCCTCAGTTCTGTCTCGTTCTGTCGTCAGAACATCAGTAAACTGGTGAGTCCTATCTTCAGCTTTCACCTCAATGAAACCAACTTTTTCAATCACCTGAGATAAAAGTAACAGATACGTTACTCAGTTAAAAACAACAACAATGATATCAAGCTATAGACAGTATTAACAAAAGCAATTAGCTAAGATCAACATAAAATGTGAGGTGTGTAAGAAGTACTTATGAAATGAATTTTCTAAGTTCGCAACTCATACGAGTCTTTGTACTGTAATTAATGTAATCTTAATGTCGGTAAGTCGATTTGCTTGCAGAGCGCTTGTACCGCAACAGTTCGTCAGATCTTTGTCAGCACTTTGTGTAAATGCTGGCACTTCCCGGGGACGACGATGCCATTCTAGAGTTTTCGCGGACCATTAACTTTTACTACCACGAAGTTGTTCTTATGTGTACGGTATCCTAGCATTCAGTCCAAATATTACTTTTATTAAGCGCCCCCAATTTAAATTGAAACAAGAGCTGCGGCGGGTGCTTAATCGAGGAAATACAGTATTTATGCGTATTTGTTATCATTCTTGTCAAAATGAACCCTTTCCTTGGCAAGATTTTTACAGTGTACATGAGTGATCATTTTCTAATTAAAAGGGCACATTATAGACCTGACCTACAATCCGAGTCACTATTGCTGAGACACGTTTGCCTTTTCCCTCCTCGATGTTGGGTAGAACGTTTGGGCATTCTAGAGTCCGAACATTGAGCGAGGAGAGGAGGACGAAAAGCTAGCACGGCCGAAAATCACGATTTTTCTACCTTGCCATAACTAGCAACATCTAGTAAACAGTAGTGCCTCTGCTCCACATATGCCTTGAATCTTTCAGACAGTTCACCTGCACCATGGCAGTAGTCAGATATTAAGAGTTGACCACCAGGTTTCAGCCATTTCTGTGAAACACAAAAAATCAATATGCAAGTTTTTTTTCTCTTTGACACATTGATCATATACTGTATTAATAATAGCCTAAATATTGTATTTAAGCATCACTCAGAGGGAAGTTAGTTTCTAGCCCAAGAACAGTAATGACTACAGGTACATGTACATGTGCAAATGCAAGGAACAATGGGGGTGCAGAGGCAGATATGGAGTTGGGGAGGGGAGGTTGCCCTGCACTGAGGCCTCGGTTCTTTTTGCCAATAAGGTAAGGACGTCAGCCATGCGGGCCTCAGTTTTCCTTGACGGCCAAGGAAGGATGTGAAGATGGATGTCAGTACGAAAATAATATGGAAAAAATAATAACTCCATTGAGGATACGAGCATTGCACATTGCACATCTTCGATTTCATTTCTCAGTTATTACATGGAGGGATAACATATTAAAAATAGAATGATAGCCATCCCACTGGTCTCGACACTAACTTTATGAACAACTGGTCCATTGTCCAGTTTATTCAGACTGCCCAAAATACAAGTTGGACTGGCCAGGTAAAAATGCAACTCCGAAACAAAATGTTGACTGCGGGAGTCTGCACAAGTTGATAATTTCCTCCATTTGAGAGACTGGGCACTACTAAAACCAGTTCCAAGACAAAATGGCAATGGTTTGGGTTCGTAAACATGTAGGTAGTCATTTCACGAGTCCGATTTCTGAAATTTTAAAAGATCTTCCATTTGAAAAGTGTCAGAAATTGATTTTGTGAACTTTACTTAGCAAAGCCGTGTGCAAATGGCCGGCATACAATCAAGTCAAAACTTTAAAGAATTAATTCTACAGGCCAAAACAACCAGTTTTTCAAAATTTCTTCAGGCCAAAAGGTTTTTTGCTGTCCAGTTGACCATCATTAGTGTAGAGCCCTGCATCCCCCCTTTTTCCCTCCTGAGTCACCCTCTCCCTTCTACCTCTTCTCGCTTCAGTCTCCACTTGGACAATATAATATTTCCATGGACACAGCAGGGAATAGTGGGATATGATGAGCATGTGTGTATGAATTGTAGCTTCCTGGTCCCTTAGCTCAATTTCGTTCTTAAACTTCAAAAGGTTAAACCTTCACATATTCTCCAATTATTAAAAGGATATTCATTCATAGCCCCATCAGTGGACAAAGTGCCACCTTGTGGATGTGCAACTTAATTAATCTCATTACAGAACCATCATCATCATCATTGTTATTATTACTTACTAGGAAATTAGAAAACAAGCTGTATTTGTCTTGGATGTGTATCATGGTGTCTCTGCTGTAGATTACATCAAATGATGCAGGCTGGTAATCAGCAGTCGTGATGTCAACTATAGCAAATGTCACCTACAATAATATTGTGCATGTCATATCACAGACTACTAACACAATAATTATTGGGGTATTTAAACAAAATAATTTACTAAATTTCTGTAATAGCCACTTCATTTATTAATTTAAGTCAGATCAACATATTAATTGTCGCGGCAAACATGATTTTATATCATAACTACATAATTATACATATACATGTATAATTGCCGTGACCCCATAAAATGCACCAATACCCACGATTGCTCTCATCTGACTTGATAGCTCAGTTGGTAGAATGTCAGACATGTAACCTGGAGGTCGTTGGGTTCGAGTCCCACTTGGGTCAGATATTTTTTCTCTTTCCCTCATAAGGCATGCACACTTAACACTTACAGCTTACCACTTTACATCACATTCTTTACAACACATTAATCAATGATATATATGTGTACTCTAGAAGTAGATTTAATTTCAACATCATTCTACAAGTACAGTTATTGAGCAAGTGTCTAAATGATATTCACACCCCTTGTACATGTTAAGCAATAATTATTGGACGAGGCTGAGCAAAATAATTATGATGAATTGTCGGTGGCGAGCTACCAATTATTTGCTGATACCAAGGCAGAGGCAAATAACTGGTAGCGAGACATAGACAATAAATTCATTATATTTTGCGATTGCCACAGTTCCAATAATTGCTTTATTATTCAGTAAATGGGCATCCAAAATGCTTGCAATTTCCTCCTCTGCATGAACGCTCTGGAAACTGAGCAGCCATGTTGGGATTTGTTGTTGAACAGCACTGCGCATGCTCAGAACAATATCTGCAGCAAATGCTTATTCAAGCGCAATTAGCTGCAGGTACAATGTAATCAACCAATCAAAATTTGGGATACTTAGGAACTGAATAATAAAAAAAAGTTATTGCTTCATTTCAGGTATATAATGTCACACATGAAACATCATTTGAAGAGCTCAGTGCAAAAACTGATCAAGTGACGATTTGAGTCGCTTGATTTCGTTTTTACTTTTACGGTTGCGTTTACGTTTTTTTCACACAGAATGAAGTGGAATTTTACGAAGTTCATGTATGTGAAAATGCCGATCATGGTAAAAATTTTTTTTGAATATATATAGCATCACAAGGTTTAGACCCGAGACCCGTTGGCTCCCCTTCGGACCAAAAACACGGGCCGAAAGGAAGATGACGATTTGAGTCACTTGATTTTGTTTTTACTTTGACGGTCGCGTTTACGTTTTTTCAAGCAGAATGAAGTCGAATTTTACGAAGTTCGTGTATGCGAAAATGTCGATCATGGTAAAAAAATTTGGAAAAATAACAACAATTTTGGGCATGGCAAGGATTAGACCCGAGACCCGTTGGCTTCACTTCGGGCTTAACACGGGCCGAAAGGAATTATGGGTACACAGCAAAAATTTTGACAGGGAAACTCTATACAGTTTCGTCTTATATTAAGAATCAGGCGAAGCACAAGCCAGGCCTGACACGACTATCTTTGAAAAGTCAGACCATGTAACTTACCGAAATGGCCTTCTTAGCTCCAAAATATCCAGTTTGCTTCGCCTGAAGACGTGACTCTATGTAAATCTCCAGTGATAACAAACCGCCTTTTAGTCAAACAGTTCTTCGTTCAACCATGAGTTAAGCTGTTCAAACGGTTAGCAATTTTCTGCTCAAATATACAATGAATGAGCGCGGGCGGTATTAGAATTATAGCAAAACAATAACTCTTTTCGCTGTACAAATGACTCGATGGCTTGCTTAATTTGTTTATTCTTTCATTTATTTGATTTCAAGTGATATCCTAACATTCTAGATTAGAAATTACGGGTTTTCTTAATCAAAAAGCGAAGTTGGCTTAAATCAAGAGTTTTCAAATGGTCACTTGATCACTTTTTGCACGCAGCACTTCATATGGTGGAAATTTAAAATCTCATGGAGTTAATTTCATGGGCACCACCGATGAAATCTTAACTACATGTAATTTCTAGGCTTTTCATGAGATTTTCACTATAATCCATGTGAATTAAGACTCTGAAAAGTCTGTTGTAATTGTCTGTGTTACTCTGGTTATGCATACATGGCATCACATAGCTATCAACCCACCTTGGATCCACCAAATTCTTCTGCACGCTGCTTCCCAATGTTAATCATGTTTGTTGACAAGTCCACACCAACAACAGAAGCACCAAAATTCTGAGGACAGGAAATTGAATAAAATAATATGCACATTATACATGCAATGTACTTACTAATTTCAAATTCTTAAACAAAGATGGAATATATGACATCATTTCCATGATCTACAATCTCACAAACCAATCAGCTGTTCAAGAGCACATGTTAGTGAGATTTGATGTCATTAGCATGATCTACACTTGCACAAAGTATCTGATTATATATTGGACACATACATATATACATATGCACATATACATGTAGCTTTCAAACAATGTGTTTATAGTACCGGTCAGTATCCATTTAATATCAGTATTATTGCTGCATAGCTACATGTATACTGTCTTGTAGTTTTTGTGTTGTATGTTACAGTTTATTGGCAATGATAAATTTAAAATTCCACAATATATATATTATTAAAACATGACCCCAAACTCTTTTCCTGACAGAAGATCTTACCTTTGCCATATAGAAAGCACTTCCTCCTATGCCACACCCAACATCTAGCACTCTTTGGCCTGGTTTTAGGTTGAGCATCTCAACAAATTCCTATTATTTTTAACAGATAATTATAACACATAGAAATTAGTGAAATTAACAATATCCAATTTAATTTACGTGCATGACAACTCGACCTGCAGCTACGTATGTATTTATTATGATTGTCTGAGCCTTAAAGTGCTTATAGCGATATTTCGTGTTGATAAACATAACAATTGTTATGCTAATGTTACATCAAAAGGCCGCTTCGTGTCAGGAACCAAGGGATCTCTGGTTGCAGTAATTAGGTGAAATGTCTTACTCTACGTAAGTACTGTTGTGACGTAGAAATAGTATGTACCTTTCTTGTTAGTACCCGCATAACACAACAAGTTGATAACAGTTTTGGTTTGCAGTAGAGCAATCAATAGACGAGCAGTCATTATTATCTGAAGATCTAGTTATGGTTTATGCAGAAATTTGAGTATGTCTGAAGTAAAAATTTTGATGGCAGGGCTTGAAATAACTAATGCCTGGGTAGGCGCCGGACATGTTGGCTGGTCAAACGTAATTTTGCTCGGACACGACCCGTTTTTGGCCGGTCAAATATTGAAACAACTAGTTTGTCGCGTCACACTTCATGGTACGTAGCTTGCAAATGACATTTCCTGTTGCAGATGTGACACCAATTTCTGATATGCTAATTTGCAGTCACGGCTTTGTGACATCCGTGTTCTGGGAATTTAAAACTAACAGGAATGTGTCAGCCACTACTGACTAGTCCATCTTCTTTTGTCTTATGATAAAATTATCTTCTTTTTTTTCGGAACATGATTAATGTCTAACGTGATTATAAACTACAATGTAGCTCAAAATTATGTTTTCTTTTATTAAAGGCGCATGTGACCGGTCAATATCACCGGCAATCCATGGATTTGTCTGGTCAATACCCAATTCTGACCGGACATTGTCCGCACTCTGGATGGGTACAAATTAATTAGTACTTGGCATTGAACTGCGGGATATCGTGTCAGTAGGCGAAGTTATTACACAGTTGAAATTATGTGGTGGAAGAGCTTTGATAATAATAATAATAATAATAATAATGGTTTATTAACAGTACTTCCACTGGGTGGCTCTTCGCCTGTTAATCTAAATAATGTAAAATATAAAATGTTGATAAAATATGACTAAGATATAACTGAGATGTAATGATAACCGTACTAAGGATTAAAATATGGCTATACGTAACTATTGTAAAATTAATCAATGGAGTCTGTCGGCAGCGCAGTTCTTTAGGTATCCTTTCGATAACCGACAAAATTCAGCAAAGGTTGCAGAGTTCCAAATATTTACAGGTAGATTATTGAACACGGATGAACTGGTATCCTGGAATGTGCCATTTTCAGGTGGGACCTTTAACTGTTTACTGCTGGCTGACAGTAGTGTTCTATTGGGTTACTATATACAATTCTAGCTAGTTATGAAAGTTCTTCAAATGCGTTAATGCCAATTTCTACATGACTGCTGAGTCTGTGTCAAAATATTTTAGATTTATGTCCGAGTTGTAAATTAGGCACGAGTAACGTGAACCTTCCCATAGAAAAGCAGGTTAGTATAAATCGTGTTGTGCAGCCAAATTGCTAATTAATGAAGTTTTTTGTATAGATATATGCGGTTTTGGTGGAAACTTTGCGGGGCTGGCTGAGACCACACTGTAAGTGGCGAGGCCACGGCAAAACCTCCTGCAACTTGGACCAATTATCAGGGATCCAACCAATTTGTTATTATAACAATGTCTAAATTAGGTACAAATGCTCGGTCTGTTTAGCTTTTAATAGTTAGGTTGTTTGCCAAAACGGAGTCATACACCAAAACAAGTCTAGGGAGAGCATATATACTTATTAGTGCTACCTTTCTTTGTAAAATTTAGTAACTAACCAGCCACCAACTAAGAATACAAACAGTTTAATAATAATAATGGGATTAATCAGTGGCATATCCACGAGGTGGCTCTTCATCTACTGATGGGCCTACAATTTAATGTCCTTATCCAAGAAGACTTGAAGAAGACCATTTGCATGCAGCTTGTGAACGAAATTGTTTTACAAAGGCAACACCTTCTACTCAGTTATTTTAAGACCCTGAGTGTTGGTCCAGCAGGGGTTGAACCCGCGACCTCCTGCACAACAGACCTGCGCTTAACCACTGACCACAGGAGGCAGTTAGTAGAAGAGAGTACCGGTACCTTGGTATGCTGCCCACATAAACTTAACCTTCCAACAGTACTCTCACACAGCAACTGTCAAAAAGATCTGAGAGTAACTGTTACAATGAATCTTAAATGGAATGATAACATTCTAAACATCTTACAGTGCGACTACTGAAAGCTGGGCCACTTACACAACGAGAACCAATCACATTGCAGAACGAAAACAAAGCATTCCAACTTCGGTTATTTGAGCAAATTATTGTTGAGTACAACACAATAGCATTTCAACTAACTCAAAGTTGGAATTATTTGTCCACAATGCTGAATACATCGTGATATATTCTCTAATAAAGTATGTTGTTATTAGACCTTGTAAGATCGACAACTCATAAATTTTCTTAGTTATTTTGATAGTATTTCTTCACGTTAATATCGATTACGATTGACCTTCAAATATTAAGTTTATTTTATGTGTGTGCATGTAGGTCACTTGAATTAACATCAGGTAATTTTTTCTTCAACCTACAGTAGGTCATTTTTTTCAACCTACGTAATTTTTAAAGGTACCTATCAATCATTCGAAAAATTTGGGGATTTGTAAAAAAAAGGCTTTTTTTTTTTTGGGTCCTTCAATTCATTCTTTCAATTTTGCATTCCCTTCAATTGATTAGATAATTATACTGTATATATTATTAGATATTGTATATTATTAACTCAGTATGGTTTGCATTCTCTTCAATTGATTAGATAATTATACTCATTAGATATTGTATATATTTTGTATTATTTAGAAAAATACTATATCTTCAAACTGTATTTATCTTACTAGACTTCCCCAATCACCTAGACTGTTAGGGTCATCCTCTCAATTAGCTCTGCTGTAGGATGACCCTTACTCAATTTGTGTAAATAATTTTATTTTCTTCCTATTCTTCTTATACATATCTCTGATTACTGTATGTAAAAATCTAGGTCAAAATAAAATTTTAACTTATTATTTTCTTTACCTTTCTACTAATAATTTGTAAAATACTAATTGAGTAAAAGAAATAAATGATTGATCGATTGATTGGTATGAAATGTTGCCATTCCTTATATCAGGCAATCTGCGAGCCCTAAAGATCAAAATACTTAGGGGGTCTGGGGGCATATTCCCATGGGATTTTTATTTTTATTTTAGGTTATTGGAAATGGATACATTTTGCTTAATTTATCAAATTGCAAGCGTTCACCGAAGACCAAGTCAACTATATGTTCCAAAAGCAACTTCCACTTGGAGCAAAGCTTTGCTGATCTATCACTTGTATCAGCTACAATAATTATTGCTCATAGACGAATCCCCGCTGCTACCGAGAACTAGTCAACAAAATCATTATGTAGAGCAAGAGGCCGCAAATGCAACAAGCAGCCATCCTGTGGATATTAAAAGCCTAGATGATGTCAGATTTAATTTGGCACCATTTTCAGACATACAAATTATTTTCAGAACCGAGCACTTTACCGATTAAGCAAAATGTATCATTGTCTAATTCCGCTTTGAAAGATATAACATTCAGCCTTTTAGTTTGTCTGTCTCACTCAGTACTACAGTAGTGCTTGTGAACCGGGTTGCAACGAATATGCCATAATAAAATGGGATCGAACTTCACCGCCAACTTCCCAACTTCGCAAGCAACTTTGTTGTGAAGTTCAGACCGAAGTTCCAAAGTTCAGTTGGAACATCACTATGTTATTGACAGGTACAAAAGTAATTTGCCTTTAGCTATTCTATGCACCTACCATTTCAAGTTCAAGCTGGCCCCTTCCTTCTGTTCAAAAAAATTGGGATTAAGCCCACCACAGGGGAGGCAGGTGATTTTTAGGGGGTACACAATGAATGCAGCCTAGCTTATATGATCTCAAAATCATGTAGTTCTCATTATTATTTCATTATGAATGCAGCATAATGTTATAGTTTGATCTGTTTCATTTATTCATGTATTGATCAGCTAACAATCATAAATTCACACTGGGCATATAATTCTATAATTTACATGATGTAGGTCTTCTGTTCATGTACCGGTATGTACATGTATATAGACAGACATTTTTATTGGAAGAAGACATCTTTTATTTGGAGTTGTATACAAATGTAGTACATTGAATGTAAACCAAATAACTAATTTAGCATCTGAATAAGTTACTTTTTGCGGTTTTAAGAGAATAAAACGGTCCTTCGAATTATGCAAATGAATGTTACTTTTCTAAAAAGCCTATTTATTTATAGTATGGATTTTGTCATACTAGAGAACTATACCTACATGCACATGTATGTCACAGCATTTTTACAAGTAACTGGGTTATTTTTAGCATGGTTTCCCACTATTCTTGGGTTGCAATACATACTTGCATACTTACTGTGACGTCACACAGGCCAGTCACGCCACATTTGTTGTATTCTGTGGTTGGCAGAAACGAAGCGTGAACCCGCGCAGTCAGTTCATTCATCACCAAATTACTCTTCTTGTTCTTCCAAAATGCAAGCAAGCCCTTTCATCGAAGCTTATATATGCTCTTATAAGGCTTATAAAAGAATTACGATTTGGAAGCAGAATTGAGACTTTAGATGTATGTCATGAGGCCCAAATCGCTAGATGCCATACAAGTCATACAAACACTCAGGGTTTTTTTCCAACCACATTATATATGCAAATATATAAATGACGTCAGTGTTTACAAACAGTAAGTATCACTATAATATAGCAGATATGGATGCTTCTGGTTATGGGATCCTGGTTTCATATACCATATATATATGTTGCAGGTCAAAATAAATTTCAGGTCAAGGTAGGTTGAAATTTTTCATGATTTTAAGAAGGGATTTTCCAATTTTTTGGGATTCATAAAAAAAAGGGGGGCTTAGTTTTTTTGGGGGGAGAATTTAAAAAGAAAAAATGCCACCCACCCCTCCCCTGCAAAAAAATTGACCACTCTCCCCTCTCTTTCTACTCACCTTTCCCCCTCACTAACCCCTTTTCCCTTCCCTAGTCTCCCATTGATAAAAGTGGATCTTATTGATTTTCACCATTGGCTGTATAATTACTTGAACAAAAATGAGTGAACTGTACACCTACTACACGATTATTTCGAGACTTTAATTTTTCATTAAGACTTAGTAGAATAACAAAAATATTGGGGCAACTGCAGAATACCAGTACCCAAGCACTGTATATTGTTAACTATAGAATACCCACCATTTGGATCATTAATAATTATTCATTTTCTTAAATTTTCATACAAACCTTCTAAAAATGTAACCCACCAATTTAAGCAAAACATTTTCGACCAAAAATCATTCATAGAACTACGTATACTCTACATACACCTGCACTATTATAATAATGAGAATTTAGCACAGTTTTTAAGTAATCTTTTCAAGTCAGTGGTCCGTGTATTCTACATTTGTATAATTATACCTATTTATTTTATGATCCTGTGAACTAATCAAAACCCTACCCTAACCCTAATCAAAACCCTACCCCTACATTTAAAAACACCATAACCGTCCACAATGGGTGCTCAAACTTAGAGCTAATACACCAGTCAATGTAAACCCCTGCCCCCCCCCCCCCCCCCCCCCCAAAACTCGGGCATGACCGGGGACTTGGAATTTGGGGTCAGTGAAAGTGAGAAAATGCCCTTGCCACTGGGGACATGTTGCCGATCCAATGCCCCTGCATATCCCTGCCCCCCGGGGGAGTCTAGGGAAAAATTAATGCACAACACATTTGGAATAGCACGACCTAGGACAGAAGAAGATGTAGAAGAGGAAGATACTATACAACAAACAGCACAACATAAAGCTATTCTTGGTTTGCATGTAACGTCAGGACGGCCATGCTGGTGGACGTTAAACAAAAGATTCTTCATTAGCGTCTCTTGTTCGTCCACCAGCATGTTTTTTTCTGTTGATTCTCCTGGGATTGATTGCAAACCATCAATATGCCTCCGCCAATTGTGGCATTAACCTGTACGTCAAACAACAATAATATAAACGAGCCCCCAACGATAACACTGGCAAGTCAATTAAGGTCCAAGAGACCCAAGCACTAAAGGCAAATTTTAAAAGTATCAAACTTGCAAGAGGAAACCTCATGAACAATAAATCAACAGTGCGTTTAGAGGGGAGCCAAATTAATTCATGTGAGAAATGTTATATCACCTTTGCATTCAGATGCGTGCGAAAACATTTGCGTTATGCGCAGAGCCTTCAGTAATACTGGCCAGCAGGTAGGCTCTGGGTGAACTCCCGGTTAAGTCCCGGGTACAGAAACCGAAGAGGTGAAAGCCAGCGAATTCCCCACCTAGCGGGATGAATATGGTGGTGAATACGAGGTAAATACCCCCCTTCGCCCCGGTCATGCCCAGGTTTGGGGGGGGGGGGGGGGGGGGGGGGTTTACATTGACTGGTGCATAAGTCACTAACACATACTATAATCCTCCTTTAATATAAATCATGTTAACTAATCTAAACCCTAACCCCTATATTTAACAAAACCCTGACCAATAATCCATAACGGGTGCTCACTAATCACTAAAACTCATACATAGTTAGCAGAACAACTATAGTTTGAAAAAAATAATAACCTAGATTAAAAAATTTCAACCTAGATTAAAAATTATAACCTCGTTTTAAAAATTTCAACCTGAAATAAAATTTACCTGCAACATATATATCTCTATGATATTTTTTCATGTCTGAGTAGCACACACTCAAATATCAATTCTTGGGTTGTAATCATTCCTAAGGGAATACAATCGCAAAAGCGTATCGGCCATCTTGGTTGGCAGGAATAAAAGAAGCAAATGTGGTTTCTTTTGTTCCGGCACTTATAATTCTCAGTGTCCTGAAATAAACAAAAGTCACTTGAAAACTTTGCTAAATTCTCCATTAAGTTCAGGTGTATTTAGACTCGTTCTATGAATGATTTGGGATTTAAAATGGTGAGGTTTTTTCTTTAATTTAGGGATTAGGGTTTTAGAAAGTTTGTATGAAAATTTGACAAAATGAATTATTTTAAAATATGCTTACATCTACTTCTTTTATCTCTCTTTGGCCTACATACCCTGGTTCCAGAGGGGCTCAGGTACGAATATACTGTAATGTGCCGCGATCAAAAGTGTTTTGATTCCCCGAAGGAGTTTTGTTTTGCGTGACGACCGTTGAGCCCCTCTGGCCGCTTGAATAGCCAACCTCAATCTCATGCCCATAGACTCGCTTTTATGTTTACAAGTCCAGTCAAACTGGTTTCGACTCGGCGGTTAATTTGCATGTCACTTTCACGTGGTGAAGTCGTGTGTGATTCAAAACATAAAACATGTCGTTGTCGGGATTTGCGAAGATAAAGGAAAATTATCCTCGATTTATTTCGTCGGGTTTGATGTTTGGATCTCCCAATGAGCATGCTTTGATTCCTCATTGTTCTAGCTCTGTTATGTGGGAGTAAATCACGGCATATAGAGGGGGAACCCCCAGTACAATTGCTCGTTTTGGATAATCGAACGTGAAGGAAGAAGCAAATACCAGGTATTAACCAGTAGGCCGTACTGAGAAGACATCACGCCACTTCAAGAACATGAACAGACTTCAACTCGTTTGTTTCGAGGGTAACCACTGTGAAACATTACGTTTGTGTATAATCTGTCAAGACTCATGAACCGGTTTGTAACACGATCTCAAGATGAAAACCAATCAAAATGTTCCTTTGATCCAAATGCCTCAGTTTCCATGGCCACAACTCGATCAACCAATCAGGGACGAGGTACATATTCTGTACTGGAAGAAACGATAATCTCTACTCGGGCGGCCAGTAGCCTGCTATGCAGAAGTATTCTTTCACTCTCATAAATTCGAAGAAAAAAGTAACGTCTGCTTACCCGAGCACTTAATTAGTTTGCAATATGCACACCTCATTGTGTTATGGACCAATCAGATTTTACCTTCCATATCCTGGAAAGTGACGTAATGTTACATTTAAAAGGAATTCAGACAATACATTTGCCATTGACCAATCATAGTAGAGTGTTCACTGACGCACCAATTCACTAAAATTCTAACAATGGCTTTGATTGGGCAGAAAAATAAAACAAATGTGCTGACGTCATGCTTGCATATTGGAAATTAATTAAGCTCTCGGGTTAGCAGACGTTACTTTTTCTTCGAATTTATGAGTGAAAAAATACGTCTGCATAGCAGGCTAGGCGGCCAGAGGCTCGTCGCTTCGCGACTCGTACTGAAATCAAGCCTTTCAGCTGGTCTCGCTGCGCTCGCCCCGACGATTTCGAGCCTCTGGTATCCAGGGTATGGCCTACACAGGTATACGTAAAACGGTTATTTCCCGGATATTAGAAATTACAGTAAATGTATGGAGTTTTAGTTCGAATGCCCGTTTGCTCTACAATAAAATTCAATAAATCGTCAAAATATTCTAACCTGTCTCTTGTGTGTTCCTTTCAGTTTCTGTGAAGTTTCAAGCCATTCTGTTCAATGTTGAGGGAGTTACAGGAATTTTCCTTCCCTTGGTATAATTATTGGGAAGGTAGCAAACTCTACATTACCGTACGCCGATCAGCTGCAGAAAATTGCCTCGAATTCCCACAAAAATCCCATACATCGCCAAAATTCCTTCAAATAACGGTTGCCCAAACATAGGTCCTTCACCACACTCAGCTTCCCTTTCACTGGTTTACTTTAACGGGAGAAAAATGCCACGTAGTTTGCGCAGTTTTAGGGTTTCGCGGATGTTCAGTTCGATCTCGCTTGCAACGAGGCGACAAACAGTAGACCGTCATTTGACACTTCGCTGTGCCATTGTTTCATCTACCAATCGGAATCGATGTAAAAACGGTTCACGTGCTCAGACCTCATACATATATAATTATTACCTTATTTTGAGAACAGTATTTCAACAAATGGTTCTATGGTAAAGTGGTTTACATCATGCGCTTTTGATCCAACGACCGGAGTTCGAGTCTTACACCAGACACAATTTGTTTTTCTTTTTTACTTCTTTTTCTCCTTTCTCAGTTATATTTTTATTCTTTTCCTCTATTTTAAGCTATTAGAGCCGCCTTCTACACTAAAATAAATAAAACATTGTTGTGTATTGGCTCTCAACCGAACACGGTCACGACCTCGATTTTATATTTTATGTAATGGGCTCCTGCTGGGCCCGGTTCCTGAAAGCCCGATTAGCGCTAATCCTGGATTAACTCTCAACGAAACAAGGAGACTTGTCAAGACAAAACTTGCCATTTTTCGTCGTCTACACGAGCAAATATAACTTGTCAAGGGAAAACTTGTCAAGGAAAACTTGTTCGTGTGGACTACGCTTAAACTGCGATAGCCCAAGTTTTTTACGGCGCCCGTGCAGTAGAATGACACATTGTAGACAAGTTTGTTTCAAAACCGCAGAACGACTGACTATAAGATCTTAAAATATGAACTATCATCTTAAATCTTAAAATATCTCAGATAAATTGGCAAAATATTTCCTACAGTTACCTTAAAAGTTCTTCAAATACGTTTAGTAATAAACTCCAGCTGAAAGATCCTGGATTATTAAACTCTGCACAAAACCTATTGGTTGTTATGGAAATTAACCCTGGATTAGCACTAATCGGGGTAAGTACAAAACACTGACCCCCGGTCCATGGACCCCATCATGGACCCGGTCCATGGTCCATAAAATTTTCTCAAATTCTAAAAAAAAATACATAATTTTGAGAAATGTACGTTATCCTTTCCTTACGATTTTCGCTTCGATGAAAATGTTTCGAACAACAACTAAGGTCATGCTGACAAATAAGTCTGATGATGAAGTGCGATAAGGATCGTGAGAACATGTTATTTTGATTGACAACGGAGAGGTGCTTCTTTGCATACTTTACTTTTAATAATACTAGACGAAAATGATTTAGTGAATAATTACTGCCGTCGCTCTGTCACGCAACGCTCGACTATGAAATTTTGGGCATCAGTTGCAATTTTGCACTGCGATACGTTGCGTTTTAGACATTTTCACTATAAATTATAGAGGAAAACTAAGCTTCAGAAAGTTCCCATTGTAACCTAATTGTCCTAATTGTCCTAACAGTATTACAACTGAAAAACCAGTGGCCCTCCTACAATTATTATCATAAAATATATAAACTCTGAATAACAATTACAAAATATAATTAATTTATTTCCTGGCCTTGTGGAAACATTTCGCAAAAATTGTTTTTTTGGAATTTGAAAAAAATTATAGGGGGTCCATGGACAGGTGATCCATGGACCGGGTCCACACGGGGTCCATGGACCGGGTCCACGAGGGGGTCCATGGACCGGGGGTCAGTGTTTTGTACTTACCCCACTAATCGGGCTTTGAACAAACTCAAAGAGCGAAAAGCATTTTTTTCCCAGCGATTTCTAGACTTTGAAATCAACAAGGCAGTCGAAATTTGTCTACAAATGACTACAACTGCCGCCGACTAGAAATCTACCCGGCGGTATGCCAAACAATAATCCGTGGTACAGAATATCCACATCACGTGGGCAGTAAAATAACTTACGAGTTACGGTGTCGCAGTTTTTTTACTGGGTACAGTTTTACTGAGTAGTAGGCAATACACACACACACAAGACAATAAATTTTAACGGACCTGAAACAACCCCGATTAAACCACAGATCGAATTGGAATTTAGCGGTTAGGTTTTGTGGAACGAGAAAAAAAACGAGAACACGAAGAAAAACCCTCGGAGCAGAGCGAGATACCAGGGTCATAGTCCACGTAGGGCCGGCCATGAAGACATGAGGAATGAGGCAAATATATATTATAAAGTTAGGGTACGTACCTTAGTTGTTTCAAGTCCCCCAGTGCTGACGAATCCTCGACCGAATACCTTCTCATAGCGCAATATTCCTCTCCTGGAATACTGGTTCTCGTCTAGAAACTTCTGAAAATCATTTCCCGAATCATCTGACATGTTGAAAGCACTCGATCGAACAGAAAATATAAGTAAAAGTTTGGGTTCCCTGTGTAAGAAAAACTGTTCTCACAGGTCAGCGGCTTTACGTGTGAATTGTTTTGTTTTCGTAAATTTCGGCGATCAATTGTTCTTTGTTAAAGTCTTTTAATATACTTTGTCGTGTCGTTTCGTGATAATCATCACTTTTTATTCCCTGTGTGTTGTCACGAAACAACTTGCTTCTTCGTGTGGTAGTTCTTCCTATAGCCATGTCATCAGTAAACTTCATTTCGAGTGGGAATTCACAAAGAATTCTACAAGGACTGCACTCAATGTGTGATCTTCGTGAATTGTGCGATGTGACCTTAGAAACGGACGATGGGTTTTCAGTCGCTGTCCATCGCAATGTGCTGGCTGCGGCAAGTCCCTACTTCAGGGCGATGTTCACTGGAAGTCTTATTGAGAGAACCAAGGAGAACGTTATCCTAAAGAGCATCGCTGGTGTAGCACTTCAATCGATTATAGATTACATCTACACCTCGGCGATCGATATCAGCGATGAAAACGTGGAAGAGGTGTTGAATGCGGCTTGCGCCTTTCAGATTCAAGAGATTGTCAATGTTTGTAGCGAGTTTTTGAAAGAACAACTGCATCCAACAAACTGCTTGGGAATCGTGGCCTTAGCTGATCGCTTTTCCTGTGAGGAACTTTTAAACGAAGCAAATAAGTTCACTGTGAAGCATTTCAGCCAAGTGGTTAAGTTTGAGGAGTTCAACGCTTTGTCTGTTGAAGAAGTTAAACAGCTGTTATTAGATGAAAATATTTGTGTAAGATCCGAAGAAGATGTTTTTGAAGCAGCTCTTGAGTGGCTTTCTGTCTCAGAACATAGGTATGTGTACCTCGCAGAAGTGTTGAGTTGTGTCCGTCTGCCCATTTTATCCCCAACATACCTCGCCACAAATGTTATCAAAAATGAGCTCCTCCTAGCTAATGATGAATGCAAACATATGATTGATGAAGCTGTATCTTATGCCTCATCGCCATCATCTGAGAAGCGCAAACAGGTATTCATGGCCAGAATGCAACCACGCATCCCAACTGGTTTTGAAGATGTCTTGGTGGCTGTTGGAGGGCTGCACACTGGTGATGCAGTATCGTCAGGTGAAAGATACAATCTGTACACTGATGAATGGTTAGAGTTTCCAGACATGATAAGTTCTCGGTATGGCTTTGCTGTGACACAGGCTAGAGGCAACATATACTGCCTTGGAGGCTACCAAAGTGGTCAATTCTTAAACACAACTGAATCTTACAATCCTGAAAAGAATTCCTGGAGCTTACAAAGACCCATGCTTACTCCCAGAAAATACTTTGGTTCTGCCTGTCTATTTGGAAAAGTGTATGCTGTTGGGGGCTCAAATGGCCAACATCGGTTAAAATCTGTTGAATGTTATGACCCCTTTAGGGACAAATGGACTTACATTGCACCTATGGCTGAACCACGTATGTATCTTGGTGTTGTAGCCCTTGGTGGATTGCTCTATGCTCTTGGTGGACACAGTGGAGTGAACAGACTCAGTTCTGTGGAATGTTTTGATCCTCAGACAAATTTATGGACCACAATTGCACCAATGAGTAAGTACATGTACAGTATCATAATTAATTTGTTAGACCAAGCAAACAGTTAGTACATTGTACCTTCTGATCTACCCTGGATGCCAGAGGTTCTACTGCCCTCTCTAAGCCAACGTTAAGGCACAAAGCAGTGAGGAGCGAAGCGACGAGATGGCAGGAGAACCTCTGGGTGCCCCAAGCATACCTTCATGATCCAATCAGAGATCTTAATATACAGGTAAGTTGTCCAAGTCAGAATTTGACCCTGGCCCTCTGATTGGCCTAGAGCAAATTCATTTCTAATGAGTGCTGTGATTGGATCACAGCCATGGCAAATTGTGAAACCAGTTTCAATTATTTACATTGTATGTGTTCTGTACACCTGTCGCTTGAGTTCCCCAAGTCACGTCAGACCACTGAATAAAAGGTAATTAAACCAGCTGACCTAATTCTGTATTGTGCTGTGATCCTTGGGAGAGGAAAGTTTAAGTTATTTCGGTTCTCTGAAAGAGTTGGCTTTTCGTAAACTACCGGTATTGAGAATTGAACCTGGAGTGTTGAGCCAACGTGGTCAAAACCAGTTTAGTCAAAAGCAGATTTCACTGGTTCCTCAGGTGCCATTAAATAGGAATTAGTCTGGCATGGAAGTGATATTCATACTTGGGGTGCCCAAATGTTCTCCTGCCTTGTCGCTTTACTTCTCACTGACTTTGGCTTAGAGAGGGCATTAGAACCTCTGGTATTCAGGGTACTACTGATCATGACCACCTATCTTTTTTAAGAAACAGGAACCAACCAGAACCACATATATGTTGTTATTGTATGACAGTTGATGAGATTGAGTTCACCAGTGCTGGTGATTGTAGTATCCAATACCTAGCTTGCATCACAGAGTCTGCACATAAAAACCAGCCCTAGGTTGGTAAAATCCATCATATGCCAGACTAGCAGAATCTCTGTATATGTATACTAATGAGCTCATTCTAATAATATGACAATTCACGGCAGGTAAACCCAGATCAGTAGCAGGTGTAGCAGCTCTCAGTGGCATGTTATATGTTGTTGGAGGTTTTGATGGACATGACTACCTCAAAGATGTTGAGTGCTACAATCCCCAGACAGATTCATGGAAACCAATGCCATCACTCAATCGAGCAAGGTCTGCTGTCTCTGTAGCCGTAATGAAAGGCAGACTGTTTGCACTCGGAGGGTTTAATGGGCAATTCCTTGACAGTGTTGAGGTGTTTGACCCTAGGATCGGTCGGTGGAGTTTTGTATCTTGCATGTCTATACCACGAGTGCATTTTGGTGTTGCCGTTATATGATGATTTTGTGTGTTCCCATATCTTATAGTGTTTTAAGTAGCTTATTATTATTTGGCTTTAATATGTGCACAACATGGTTTTCTTATTTTAGTAAATACAGGTATGTAAGAATTTTGACCATTTTAAGTGAGTATCTGAAATACATTAATTTTACCAATTTACAACAGAACCAACGGCGGGGGTGGTTAAATTGCGAGCCGCGAACCTTTTGCTGCGAGCCTCCAATTTCCCGCCAAAAGCACCAGATACAGTGTATAGGCACAGGAGGCCATTACCAGGAGCGTGCATCTCCCAGATTAGGTCTGTCCAACAGAAGAACAGATGATCGATGTAGCTATTTTTAGCTTTGTGTTTCCCGCCGTCACTTTTAACCAATCAGGATGCACTGAAAAATTGTAATTAACACGGTTCAAACTGCTAAAAATACTAAAGCGCAAGAGAACAAAATACAACGTAATCGCATACCAGAACTTCGCGACTATAAATAGCCACATCGTCTACTGTGCTGTGGGCGCCACCCATCACATAGGTACGCTCCTGGTGATATAGACTATAAATAGCCACATCGTCTACTGTGCTGTGGGCGCCACCCATCACATAGCCTGTCATAGGTACGAGTGGAAAATGAGGCTCTTTCTCTATCACAACAGCAGGCACAGACTCAGTTCTTCGAGAAAGTACTGATTCAAGCTCTCATCAGACTTAATGATGTCCTCCAGCACTCTAAAAATGAAAAAAAAAAAAGGCTTTAAAAAGCCTTAAATTCTGTTTTCCCCCAAACAAACTTCCCTCCAGCTCCATAGCAATGCGACGTCAACGTATCCAAAATGGCCGACAAAAAACTTTGAGCCCCCAGTATTGTTGGCCAGATGAAAATTCCATGGCAACAGTGACTATAGTTTTCTTAAGGGGGGAGGGTTTGTTGCAGTCTAGAATGAGCCAAAAATCAGTTAAAAGCCCTCGGGGCTTAAAGGGTTAACGCCGGTCTGTTGTGCAGGAGATTGCGGGTTCAGAACCCCGGCGAGACCAACACACAGCCGCTCCGACTTAAAGGGGCAATGTCATGGTACTGCTCATGTATCGAGTAATCGCTCGGTTGGGTCCTCGGTTGGTGGCTGTTACTTGATACAAACAATTAAACTTCCCTCCCTCAATGCTTGATTGAAAGGATTTTCAATGTTTTTGGCGTGTTGATATTTCAAGGTTGTATTTTGATTTTTTTTAAAGGGAATAATATCTTATGGATCTCAGTTAATTTCTGAAACCGATGAGCACAATTATTGTCAAAAAGTGCCAAAACTGACGGTCGCAGGCAGCTCGAGACATGAATTCGTGTGACGAAAACAAATCTGGCCGCCGAAACAGTTGGTTTTATATCTAAGAACACAGGAAACTGGATACAGAAAACAGACATGGACAAAATATCTTACTATTAGACACATCATAGAGTTGTAAGATAAAAAAATAACAGCCTTTTCCACGGACAACATTTCTAACTGTGTTTGAATACCTGGTCTTACCTCGTTCGGTCGTTTGACTTCGGCCGCTTCGCTTGGCGATAGGTTTTCCCTAAACTCTAAGTAAAACATTCGCGTAAACTGGATGGCTTGCTCGCCCAGGTTTTCCCTAAAACAGATTCCCGTAAGCTCGATGGCTCGCTCGCCCAAGTAAGTGTAGAACTTGATAAAACTTGATAAAACAAATACTGTGCCCCCCGGCTTACAAAGTTTCAAATATATATTTAGCATGGTATTGCGAGGATGGTCACTGCCAGATGTTTGTTTACATCCTCGATGAGCCTACGATTTAACATCCTGATCCAAGAAGACGCGAAGTTGATGTCAGAGCAAACTTAAGGCAGCACCTCCTGGTTATTTTAAAGGGGCTGTGTTACGGTTAAATAGACTTTACATTCGAGTTCCGGGCCGGAAACAGCTATTTTTACGGCGATTTTCGGATATGAACTAACGAACCTCTCGGCCATGTTGGATGCTTAAAATCAAACCAAATATGCAAACATGACTAACAAACAGTGTATATAAACAGTGTCCAGGGAAAATATTGAAAATCCTTTCAATCAAGCATTGAGGGAGGGAAGTTTAATTGTTTGTATCAAGTAACAGCCACCAACCGAGGACCCAACCGAGCGATTACTCGATACATGAGCAGTACCATGACATTGCCCCTTTAAGTCGGAGCGGCTGTGTGTTGGTCTCGCCGGGGTTCTGAACCCGCAATCTCCTGCACAACAGACCGGCGTTAACCCTTTAAGCCCCGAGGGCTTTTAACTGATTTTTGGCTCATTCTAGACTGCAACAAACCCTCCCCCCCTAAGAAAACTGTAGTCACTGTTGCCATGGAATTTTCATCTGGCCAACAATACTGGGGGCTCAAAGTTTTTTGTCGGCCATTTTGGATACGTTGACGTCGCATTGCTATGGAGCTGGAGAGAAGTTTGTTTGGGGGAAAACAGAATTTAAGGCTTTTTAAAGCCTTTTTTTTTTCATTTTTAGAGTGCTGGAGGACATCATTAAGTCTGATGAGAGCTTGAATCAGTACTTTCTCGAAGAACTGAGTCTGTGCCTGCTGTTGTGATAGAGAAAGAGCCTCATTTTCCACTCGTGAATGGGCCAGGACGTCTTCTGTCACTTTAGCGTGAGCTTTATAAATGGAGGTCTGGAGCCAACTATCATAGCTTTTTTGGAATATTGGACAACATTTACTTGCCATTGATTTGAGATTGACTGAAATGAAGAAAGCAGCTGACACAAATGGCCGGCTTTGTTGACAATTTGCGTCCTTGTTTGTTTTTACTACTTCGGGCGTGGTCGCGCGATTTTTAAGGGTTTGGGTTCCAAGTGACAAAGCAACCTTAACTTCATACCCAGAGGCCTTTACGCGGCCTATATCGTACAGACGCGTAAAGGCCCCTGGGTACAAGTTTGTAGAAGAAAATGTAGACAAAACGTGGGCTGCCTGTGGTCGAATTTTGCGAGCGCAACACATGGCGACGGAAATCTAGCATAGAAATCGAGGCAAACGATTCGACCAATCACCGCCATAGTAATTTATAGGAACATGTTTCCAAATATAACGAACGAAACTTAGACATCCGTGGCAAGCCTAATAAGATCAAAAGAAACCGCGTAATTAGCTTTTGTTTCAATTGCGTTGGCACATGGGTGGGCGGTGTCTTTACATACAATGTCGCTCCGATACAAGAAAGAAAAGTAAAAAAAGCGCCTCGACAACTAAGAATTTATATCCTTTTTAAAATAGCTTTCTTTCAGTGCAACAATTATTTTCTTTCTATCTACCAAACCTTGGTGACGTTGGTGACGTTGGTGACGACTAGAAATTCGCAATATGTAATATGCGGCCTAAACAAACTACAAGGATGGAGTATGACAAAAACAACGGATATGATGTCAGTTCGCACTCGGCGCCCACTTTTCATATAAAATCCGGCTTAAAAACTAAGATTTATATTTTGCATAAAGCCATCGGGACCACGGTAGATTATCCGAGTCGCTTTTTAGGTCTGTGGCAGTTCTCTCGGAGATGCAAAATATTTTATAATGTCATTGCATAGTTTGAGCGAAATTAGGTATTACGTACTTGCATCGAACCATTCCTGTCCAAAGAAATCAGTGCCGCCACTGAAAGATATGGCGGTCCGCATAAGTTGCCCTGTTTAAAATCTTAAGGGCATCTTTGGCCAAAATATTTACTAACAAAACACAATACTTTGATGTTTATTTGAAAACCTTCGGTGACTCACATAGTCGCTTTTAAAAACGCTCCGTTTATTATGATAGGATGTTGAAATTGCATGGTTGTTGCGTTTCAGTGCTCCAGTTGACGTTCAGTAACGATCAGTTAAATTCTTATGTGTTTCTAATAGCACCTAACGATTCCCCACTCGATTAAACTGCCTATTTATTTATCGCGGATGGGAATTATAGTTTTATTTTCAGCCGAAACGGAAAATCGTGATTATGTTTTTAATTCGACAACTAGATCAATTTATCTTAATATTGAACTCCCGATATGATATACTCATGTCTTTCAAAATTCGCCTTAGTTTGTGACTGCAATTTTAAAAATCATCTCTCTAGAGTTGCCTTCATTTGTAGGTCTGTGAACATTTGTATGAAATTAAAAGAGATACAGGAAGGATCCTTCGAGCACAACTTAGAGAAAACTTCACCTGACCATGATTGCCTTAACCGTACTAGCGAAACGGAAAGCCATACTTTGTTGTTGATTTTCATGGACTTCTGAAAATATATGGCAATTATCTTTTGCTTGTTTAGTAACTTAATTAGTGAGAGTTAAAAGAAACCGAACAAACCTTGGGGGAAGTGAAAAAGCCGAACTTTAGAGAGCTAATGATGAAGTTGTCCGGGAAACTGAAGTTGCAAAAAAGCATTCATAGATTGAGAACGGTGACGGGAACTGACTAGAGCCTCGTCGTCAACAAAAATCATTTATTCTCACATAACTAGAAGTCGTACTAACTGGCTTTCCGGGCCCGCGTAAAATGTGAGTATACGTTGAAGTGAATGTCAATTTAAGTCACTATAGAAGATATTTTAAGTGCACTTAATACTGAAGCTACAACAAATTCTACGCCGAAGAGTTCTCTGAGTTCTCACTGTACTCAGAACTGAACTTTCGAATCATTTCAACTGCATCGTCTTATCTTAAACAACAGATAAAAGTTTACTTCAAAGAAGGGTTTTCAACCGTGAGTCGAGTGTAGTGTGTCCAAAACAGTTAATGTAGTGGGGAGTGTGTGAGGAGTAAAAGCAAGCCCCCACCAGCTTTAAGCTGTAATACTCAGCCTGCTATAACAAATAAAATATTTATTTATTTATTTATTCGACTTTCGCACAGGCGGCCATTCGTAAAGGGTGTTGTCAAGACTTCATTATTTATGTCGTATACAAAAAAAACGCTATTACCGGAGAATTAAAATGATTTTTAGAAGTGTCGGTAGTGGTATCAAAAAAAGAAATCTGGACGTCTAGTGTTTGACATGCATCGTGCGACTTGAGCCGAGTGTGCTCCGAAATACGTGTTAAGTGCTTCAGTTCCAACTCAGTTTGAAAGCCTTCAGCGTGCTTATCGGAATCTGCGAAAGCAGCCGTTTTTATTCGAGGGCCAAAAGCGAGTCCCATGGCGAGAGACGGCTGTTTTCGCAGGCATGCAAGTTTATTTAAAAATAACATGGGTTGTCGCCGCAGCAAAGAGACGGTAGATCCTGTGTTCTTCATACGAATGAGCCAGATCTAGTAGAATCTCGAACTTTTCTCTTGAGGTTGCGAAACTACCACGACGTACAAAAAAAGCCTTTATTTATACTTTATTTATACTTTATACTACAAAATAGCGTGTCAGCCAATTCGATCTACAGCAGTTAGGTTTTGAGGGCTGGCTTGCGCTGTATTGTAAATTAGTTAAAGCAAGAGAGCATAAATAAGAGAGGCAATCTCGTAGCGCGCGGTGTGTTATGGTAATGTGTAATAAAATCTATTTTTAGTAATTGGAAGCAACTGAAGTAAAGTGCGCGTGCGCGATAATAGCAACATGGCGCGAAAATATTTAACCTCCGTGAGATTGTGCTGCTTCCGATTACTAAACATAGATTTGATTCGATATTATTATCGCACAAGCGCGCGCATTGGAAATTCCCTGTGGCTTACTTATGCTCTCTTGGTTAAAGATAATACCTTCCCCGTTGATCCGCATGTTCCTAAATTGTTCTACAGTCTTTCCTTAGAGTCAAACGCGTAGTTTTCAGCTTATATTTTCAAATTAACTTCTCGAACTTTATGTCACGAAAGAACAAATAAATAAATCACTTTTAGAGGCAGGGTATCCATTTTAAACTCTGCATGGGTCTGTTACCTCATGCCGCAGAGTTGAGGTTGATAAGTCGGCCGAATACTCTAGTACAAGAGTATGCGTCCTGGCCTTGGTGGCTTTGGCAACACGTTACGCGCATGCGCTTTCGATGAGCCCAGCGTGCGCGCGTCCCGCCAGTTTCCTTGGAAACTTTGTATTTGAAACCCGAGCCTTCGTTCTTTCGGCTAGCGGAGCACAACGTATTGCCTGCCTCGACTCCAGGTTCATTGTGATCAGATTGCGCGAAGTGCCTGGGTCGAGCGCGGAGCGAGGCTAGGAGTCTTAGAAAGGGTGAAGAAGGGGGAGAGATGCCTGGCAGATCGTGTTCAATTTCTTGGCATAGAGTTTTGGTTTATTTTCAAATTATATTTTTTTTCCCAGGTTTCACTTTCATTCTTGGCCTAAACACACTAAAACAGTTTTAGATAGTTACATATTCAATGTTTTGCTCTGACGAAGGGCTAGCGCTCGAAACGTCAGCTGCTACTCACTTCCCACACGTCGGTTAGCATACCGTAATCGACTTTAGTTGATTATACCAGTGTTTACATGCCTAGTTTTCGACTCCACTCAACAATGGAGTCGTAAACTGTAGTTGTAAACTAAACGGTGTAGTTGTAATACGACTGAACATTCAAATTATATAGCGAAAAATCTTTTCTTTCACATTTTAGATCGATCCCTGTTTGTTTTTTTCGACCGCGTTATTCTGATTCTGATGGTGCCTGAGCACTAATTTCCACTGTTCAGCCGCGCGTGAAAAACTCTGAGAAAAGCCCTCCCCGCCTCTCCCGGCCCCCTTCCGATATGACTTTCCCGTCCAATCCCATAATGTTTATTGTATAATATGTGGAAGCAACACCACGAACAAACATTTTCTCAGCAGCTTTTGTGCTACTTAATCACTGTATCGAATTACTTGAGAGAGGAAAATAATAACAGGGGTGAAGATAACTCCTTGGTCAACAGTGGTATAAAGAGTGTTTGTATAAGCACACGTTGGTTTATAATAAATTTAGGTAGTAGAAAGCAGGCAAAGGAAAGGCACTAGAAATAATTGGTTTTTAATTTAGCTATTGGCTAACTACTTGTGGAATTTTAGAACTAAAAGAATTCAAGAGACAAAGTTTGTTTTTGCTAAACGGACTCTAAAAGGACGTTCAATATGGTAAGGAAAATAGAGCATTAGATATGTGCGCTGTACACTGAGTTGGATCCAAACACGGCCGGTACGGCGAAATAAGCTGACAAGGTTTGTGGCTTAATTCTAAGAAAATTTAATCACTTACTTTTAAATCCTCTGAATCTCGTTTCTTTAAACACGTATTGACTATAGGTAAGTTTACCCTGGTGACAAAGGTTCTAATGCCCTCTCTAAGCAAAAATCAGCGAGAAGGTCAGTAGAACCTCTGACATCCAGGGTAAGGTAAGTTACACTACAGTCAAAAACCCTTTTGCGAAGCTATAGCTGCACAGCAAACAACATCAACAAATATTGAAGCATTTCATTTTCATGTCAGAGGGAAATTGTGGTTCTCTTTATTTTTGTGAGTATTTCAGCTTCCTTAGAAATTGTGGATATCAAGTGATGAATTAATTAAGCATTTTTTTCCAAAAAAAAAGAGTATAAAGGGCACTTCTCTTTTAAGCTTCTACTGAGTTGCGGGTTGGGCCTTTGCGTTATTTTTAATGCTCTGATTTTTCTCTTTCCTATCTTGAGAAAGCAACGGTATTATAACGAAACGAAAGGAAGTACGTAAAGATAGTGGTGCTAGTTTTACTGGACTATAGAACATGTAGAAATTGTGTAATTAAAATATTGGCAAAGAAATCCGTACTCAATGAACCTAATTCCAAAATAGACATTTGGTAAACAAGCCAAAAAGAATGTCTGAAGAAAGGGTGACATTTAATCAACTACCAACGAATTAAGAATGCCCGAATTGATATTATAAAGCCAAGGATTCTCAGAGGGGGTGCTTCGTATAGGCTAAACTAAGGCAGACTTTGTAGTATCTGTCCGAATTCGAAAAGCGAACTGAGAAACCTCAAATAGAAACTGACGAAACTGGACTCAAATCCGACTTGGGAAAGCACAAATCTCTCTAAGTAAGTACTAATTCTCAACATCCCCTCATAGTTTTTCCTTTACATGTTTTAGATAAATTAGTACAGGGGAAGTAATTAGAAATGCTCACATTTTACGGATTCAGTCTTGTTTGATGTGCAATATTGTCTTCAGATAATGAAATATAATGTGTGATTGATTCTCAAGAAAGAAGGACACTTCGGAGTCACGTAATAATTTGTTAAAACTAAAGGTTAATGCATAAAGGAACTGGCAATTGCAGCTCGTTATCTCCATTTTACGTGAGTCACCTTTCTGAGTGCAGAAAGCTATTTTAATCATGCTTAATTAAGTGGAAGCCAACCATCAGGATCCATTCGAAGGCTGTATTGTAGAGCTTTCGCTGTTTATCTTGTTCAAATTAGATTTTAAGAAGTGTTTTGGACCATTTCCTATTATCTATCTTTGACAACTGCTCTCCACCATTACAAATTTCTCTGGGACTCGGGGCGGATTTGATTTTGACGTGAAAGGGAATCAGCCAATGCATTAATGTCGCCAGCGCAATGTGGGGTTTATGCAGGCGACTGGAGCAGTTTATAATTAGTGGTTTATTATTATCAATGATCAACACCTCCGAGTTCCTAAGTGAGTACATATGATATGTCTAATTAGCATACCGCCTATTCCAATAAACGATGTCGGAGGGCAATGGAAAACAGGAAAGCTGAGACGAAGTTGATTCATGGGAGTCTATCGTGCCCCGTCTGGCATTTATTTACTCGAATAGGTTGAACATCTTTCTAGTGAAGTTATTATTATCTGAAGGATAGGGAATTTTCTCTTTTGTTTTAGTCTCTCGCCTATTATTTAAATTAGTCACAGCTGTTCTATTTTCTTTCTTTTTTTCCGCAAGTGAATAGTGCTTAAATTAGCGCGCTCTGATTGGCTATACTCAAACCTTCACTTAAGCCAAGAGAACTTCACGACAAGCATTTTGGGCACGGCACTCCTACCTTGGGCACGGCACTCCTAACTTGGGCACGGCACTCCTACCTTGGGCACGGCACTCCTAACTTGGGCACGGCACTCCTAACTTGGGCACGGCACTCCTAACTTGGGCACGGCACTCCTAACTTGGGCACGGAACTCCTAACTTGGGCACGGCACTCCTAACTTGGGCACGGCACTCCTAACTTGGGCAGGCACTCCTAACTTGGGCACGGCACTCCTAACTTGGGCACGGCACTCCTAACTTGGGCACGGCACTCCTAACTTGGGCACGGCACTCCTAACTTGGGCACGGCACTCCTAACTTGGGCACGGCACTCCTAACTTGGGCACGGCACTCCTAACTTGGGCAGGCACTCCTAACTTGGGCACGGCACTCCTAACTTGGGCACGGCACTCCTAACTTGGGCACGGCACTCCTAACTTGGGCACGGCACTCCTAACTTGGGCACGGCACTCCTAACTTGGGCACGGCACTCCTAACTTGGGCACGGCACTCCTAACTTGGGCACGGCACTCCTAACTTGGGCACGGCACTCCTAACTTGGGCACGGCACTCCTAACTTGGGCACGGCACTCCAAACAGGCGGGCCGAGACTACCTTTTCACAGGGTATAAGAACGGGAACGTGTAAAATTTAGGCGCGAAGCGACGAGACCTCTTAATTCACACCTTTATTTCGCATAATCCAGAATCTACTGTTAATAGGAAATTCAATTAAGTTGGCTTAGAATTCCCCTCAACTGAGTAGTCGGCGATGAGAGCATTAATTATATATTAGTTATAAATTTTATTTTCACAACATGCTATAGATTTTGGCTATTTTATAGTTGTTACCAGTAAGTAAAATACCACATGCTGATATATTTTATTTAGGTCTTATTTGTGTGGGTGTTGTGGTACAGTTGTTATCTAGTATGATCAACAGTCAGGAACTTGTGAACGTGCCTTTTAGCTGGTAAATCTCCAGAGCTTCTGACTTACGTTCTCTAAATTGAAGATGATAATGTTAAGTAATGGTCTAGATAAGAACTGTAGTGCTCTACGGCAAGGAATGTTAAAATGTGTTAATTTTCTTTTATTCTTTCTCGTAATTTCATTGGCTGATACTTAATTCAATAGAAACCCATCGAAATAATGCATTTTCATTCGATATTTTTTTGTGGTTTTAATTTATTTTTGATCACACTAACTATGGTTTAATTTCGAAGAATATCGAGTGTGGGGAAAGTTCTCAAATTTGCGATTTTAAAATCCTTTGTTTTCTCTATTTCCGATTGGCTGGATGGTGGCTTCTCTGCGTTTTCACAGGAAAAAGAGGCAATAGCATAAAAATAATTTATTTTCTAGATGTAGTTTGGACTGTAGATACCTACTAAGGCACTTAAGGCATATTCAAGCAAAATCGTATGTGGGGGAGGCTCATTGCCGCAGAACAATGGATTCTACTACAGTTCTTATCTGGACCATTACTTAAGTAATGGTCCAGACCATTGTTCTGCGGCAATGAGCCTCCCCCACATACGATTTTGCTTGAATATGCCTTAAGTGCTTTAGGAGGTATCTACCTTCCAAACTACGTTGTACCGTATTCGCTCTTTTCACGCGGCGCCGGCCTTGTTGAGTCCCTGGAGAATAAAAAATTCAGTTTCTCCCTTCTGGACTCGTTCTGAAAAGGCAGATACTGACATGGCCGCCGCATGATGAAGAGCAAATGACCGTAGCCGTATTTCTCCTCTTCTTCGCCTCCCACCACGAGAAACCAAATGAAAGCAATATTGTACCTCGGCTAGCGACATCCAGCCGGATAATAAGTATTGTTTGACCTTCAGAATAGAGAAAACCGAGTTGAGAAGATACTATCTGTATTAGCTGATAAGAAGATAGATTCCAGAAATTGTTTGGAGGGTGAAGAGGGCTTCAACGACACTAAACGGAAAGGCTTGAAAGATCCACTTGCACTTGGTGTTTTAGCAAAAATAAATAAAAGTGCCAGAAATCATCGATTTGGGTGCAGTAAAGTGTTTTAAATCTTGTTCACCCAGTTTGGGGCGATTTATGGTCGTAATATTGCATTACCAATCCGCGGCGTGAAATGACGTATTTAGTGACATTATGCTAATGCTTGAAAATTAATCTCGGGCCGTCATAACATTGACTGGTGTATTTATTATTTTCAGTTGTTTGTCAGGCGTCGGATATTTGTTCCTTGCAATCTTATTGAAATAATTATATTTAATGAAGTGGAGCTAGAATTGGCTTGTGACTTAACTGATGCCATTCAAATTTGATTAAAAACGAAATTGTTTTCCACTTTGACCTTCAAATCAAATGATAACTGGTTATGGCTTATACGCACTTTAACGATTCTATACTGACTCGTTAGAGAGCTTTTAAAGTGAATATTATGAGAAATAGAAGTTTAAGAACTTGATCGGAAAATTTCCTGATATAATGATGCTTCGATCAGTGTCCGGTATGGAATTGTCTTTTAATTGAAAACAAATCTGGACTATCGATAGTTTTCAGTATTTTTAATGATTTGCCCTTCTTCCGCCTTTCGTTTGTTTTTAAGTCAGCGCCCCTCGTATCTAATAAGCACCCGAATTTTAGTAAACGCCCCTGAAAAAACCCCGGGGGGGGGGGACTCCCCATAAAAATAGACGGGGGTGCTCGACCTATCTTTTAGGGGTTAAAATCGTTAGCAGTGCTATCTCTTAGGGGTCTTCCAAAGGTCTTTTAGGGGTCTCCGAGACCCAAAATTTTTGTGGCCGAGAAAAAATAGCGCTGGATCCTCGAGCATGAGACCCCACAAGTTGAATCGGTATTTACGGCTTCGATATAGAGTTTGATCCATCCGAATATTAAAGACGAGGTTATGGGGCAGAGCTTTGTCTCTTATTTCCTTTAGTTTGCACAAATTTGTCTTTTGGAGTGCTATCTTTTACTGGGGGTAAAAATTTTGTGAGCCACGCCCATATTGCTATCTTTTAGGGGTGAATTTCATTTCTCACGTCGAGCACCCCCGTCTATTTTTATGGGGAGTCCCCCCCCCCCCCCCCCCCCCCAGGAAAAAAACCTGCATGCGGTTTTATTTCCCACACCAACCAGTATAGATGTGTGTGCCTTTGCTTCCGCAAACAAATATATTGGTTGAGGCTGAACGCTAGCTAATGAGCTACAACCATATGCTTGATGATGTCATGCTTTTGTGATCACCACCAACATTTCCTCTCCCCTGAGAATACCAAGACAATGGTCTAAATTAGAGTAACAAAAGACAATTCTGGTAGTGTTGGTATCATACATAAGGCCGATTATTTAACTAAGACTGGTTGTTTCAGGTCTAGTTTAAACTTCTGACCAACGTATCAATAATATATATTGCCAAATAACCTGAGACGTGTTACCAAAGCTAAAGTTCGATATTGACGAAATTCTTTATAAATGGGCCGGATGAGCGTACGTATAGCTGAAACAATCCAAAAAGTGTCAACTACTCCTAATTAAAGTTCTAATTAGGGTCCGTGACAAAATGACCGCTACCGAGATTATCCGTACCCTAATTGCTGGTTTTCACTCAATCCCCAGAGATTCAAATGACAAAGGGCATGGCGGCCATGTTGGTGCCCCAACAAAAGAAGCTAACGAGGAATCTATTGTTTAAGGGCACCAACATGGCGGCTATGACGTCAAGTGAAAGCCAGCAATAGACCAGTGGTCAACTCGAAAGCCCTAATGCTACTTTGACCACTGCGCACGATTGATTCATCATATTTTCTCTCACTTATATTTACTTCTTATATTACCTTTCTAATACCCATGAACTGTAATACTTTTCTTTTTGAACATGTGCAAAATAAATCTGAACTGAACTGAACTGAGTTCCTGGTTAATTCCGACACTATGAAAGGGGTGCAAACATGGCGCGAAATACAGTACTAGTGTTTGTATGGGAATCGGATGCCAAATAATTTCGGTAAAATCGAATTTCTGACTGAAATATTCACTGTCTCCAAACTTAAAATACCAGATTAAGATGAACTGATCAAAATTTGAGGGACGTAGTGCTCAGCGCTGGGAAGCGTGCAATCGTGTTTTCAGTTTGCCATACATTTGACTGTAATAACGAGTCAAAGTCCGCGGGAAAATCGCCATGTTTGTATCCCTTTCAAAATGTCGGAATTAACCGCGAACTGGTCCATTGAGCACCACTCAATTAGTGCACTGTAGTTTGGGATAGCTTGTCAGATGGCCTTTCAACATAGAGCAGCACATATTATTATAATGGAAGTACATAGTACTGAGGCACACAAATAAATTGGAATGATCATAGTTAATAGAGTGGAATTAACTATGGACTGAAGTACCAAAAAGCTACTTGGATGTTCAAAACATTAAATGGTCTGATCGCATCTTATTTAAAATATGTGTTTTGTATAACAAGCCAGGTTCACAATTTCAATTGCGAAATAGTTTACTTCCAAAACCAAATACTTATTTAAAAGTTTTTCATACGGTGGTGCCGTGCTAGGGAACTCCTTTACCAAGATCTGCACGCTGTGTACAATCCCTTTAGCTATAGGCTATTTAACCGATTAGACTGAGAGCTCGAGGTTTCTATTATACAAATAGTGTGTATGTGTCCGTCGAGGAACTATTAGCCGATAATTCTGAGACAAACACACTATATTTGTCGTTATTGTTCATCACAAAATTGTCTTACGCTCTCAGCGGACACTGTCGCCGATAGTTTGCAACCGCGGTCAAAACTATCACGTCACGTGATCGCTTTTGGCCAATGAGCGCGTGCCAAAATTTTGTGGTGAACTATAACGACAGATAGTTGGCGAGACGGTGCAGCACCGGAGTCTACTATCAAAGTCGATATAAATCAAGAGCGTGAAGTCTAATCAGTTGTTTTAGCATAACCAGGGTGGAACTTCTCGAAACGAGCGACAAACGGCCTTAAAATAACTGACAAATGACGATTTTTTACTGACAACTGACAACCGAAAAATAACTGACAACTGACAAATTTGGTTTTTGTGGGTCAAACATTGTATATTTTCTCTAGTAATGATTAACTAGGGCTAACGGACAACTGACAAATAGCCAAAATTTTAACTGACAACTGACATGTAGACCCCCCAATCAGACTCTCATATAAGCCGGCGAGCGTTAAAAAAATCGTTGAAGGATGATAACAACAATAACCTCCATTGTGCCGCCGAAATTTGTCCTTGGACATTATTTGACCTCGAAGCTCACAGTTTCCGTCGAGCTTTGCTCTCGGGAACTGTTCTCTTCTCGGAACAGATAATGTCCACGGACGAAATACTAGGCCGGGCATATTTCGACGCTACATAAAGTTTATTGTATTTATAGACGGCTCCTGGCTAGCCAATCAGATGGCGAGTTTGCCAATAGATGGTGGCTGGGTTATGCTAAGTTATATTAGACGAATAATATTGATGATGATGATGATATTGATGACTATATATATCCTGACATTCGTGCACTTTTGCTGACATTTGTACATTTTTGCTGACATTTGTGCAATGATGATGATGATGATATTGATGATGATGATGGTAGTAGTAGTAGTAATTTATTTAACCACGTATCACAGGTTGAGCACAGAGGCTCTTTTAAACGTGAGCGTGCAATATTACAAGATTAAACTGTATACAAATGATGGTTGCAGTAAAAGCATAAAAAGACATACATGAGTGGAATAAGTTACAATGCTATAATACTAATAATGATCATACTACAGATAAGGTTTTAGTTAATATAATGATAATTAATAGCAATAAATACTCTAAATTAAGACTTAATATATATATATATATATGTATATGTGATATTGGATAATGCTATTTACATATGTGACAGTTGCAGTTAAGTGAAGACGAAATGGGCATACTTTGAAGTTTACTTTTAAAGACTGGTAGAGATTCTATTCTTCTGACACTATCTGGTAGATTATTCCATAATTTAGAAGCTGTATAGGTAAAGGAGTGCTGCCTGTAAGATGAAGTTATTGTAGGAAGTTTAAGCTTCAAGTTTAAGACTTAATATATATATATATATATATGTATATGTGATATTGGATAATGCTATTTACATATGTGACAGTTGCAGTTAAGTGAAGACGAAATGGGCATACTTTGAAGTTTACTTTTAAAGACTGGTAGAGATTCTATTCTTCTGACACTATCTGGTAGATTATTCCATAATTTAGAAGCTGTATAGGTAAAGGAGTGCTGCCTGTAAGATGAAGTTATTGTAGGAAGTTTAAGCTTCAAGTGACCTCTAAGATTATAGTTATCTAGTACACGTAATGAGAACATCTCAGTAATGTACAGAGGTGCTAGATTATAAATACATTTGTAGACTAGCACAAGTGCCTGTAACTAGCACAAGTGCCTGTAACTAGCACAAGTGATGATGGTGGTGGTGGTGATGATGGTGAAACATCTTCATCCGGAGGAACTGCTTCAGTCATGCATGTGAGTCATGTGGTTTTCATTGAGGTTCTTTTTATTAAATCAAACTAACTAAATACCAAAATGAAACTACGCAGAATACGATAAAAAAACGCTTAATATCTAAAATACAACAATATTACGGTTGCATAAAGCTATGGATGCGTACGTCTTTCTTGTGTTTATAATTACGCATATTTAATTTCCAGATTCAGAAGGTTTGCTCGGCATTTCAATGACGGGAAGCGAATTAACGAAGTGCTTTGTAATCAAATGTTGTCGGCTTTGAAAGCCTAAGGCACTAAATCAAGAACGATGTACTTTAAAGAGCTTGTTATAGCCAGATTGTGGGCTCGTTTGGAAACATGCATATTAACAAACAACAAACCTGAATTTCTAACGAGACCTGAAACAACCATGGGGGCTGATCAAAGCCAGGTCCCAGCTCAGTAATCCATAGATCGAATTGGAATGTAGCGTGTTGGGTTTTGCGGGCTACGAAGGTATTGAGAGTATTTGTCTTCCAAAACTTGGTCAAAATCTTAGAACCACCGGTTTTACATTGGTCTTACGGATTAAGAATAATATATTAAATAAAATATCGTATTCGAGAAGTCTAAAGCTTGATATTGACAGACAGTTGTGAGATTAAACTTAAATATTATCCAAAAACTGCCCGCCGTAAATTTAATAGTTTTATTGTTGTGTTGAAACCCATAGAAAAGTTTTATAGCATGAACCACGTCTGAATAAAACTCTTCAGCATTGGACGGGTCACTTGTCAAATGCTTTTGCCCAGGTAACACGTCGAGACAATAAAGTACGGATTTTACCACAATAACATCCTGCACCTGTCACGAGTAGATGGCTGCGATTTAGAAACGAAACAAAAATTGGGTCTCCAATTTCCTGGCGTTCAATTAGCAGCATTGATTAGAGGATTGAGTAAGTAGGAAATTCTAGTTTTCTATTAAACGTTCCAGATAAAAGTAGAGTAAACCGTTTGCATGCAGAGGCACTAAAAAAAAGCCATGGTTTCGCTAGTTGAAGTTTCGTTTCAAGACTAGCGAGATCGTAAGAACATCGCCATAGCTGTCATATCAGAAGGTATGTATATATATATTTGATTCAATTAGTAGTTGAAAAGTCATCGGTACAGCTTTATTTATATATGTATTCATTCTTTATGACCGAAACTGTTTTTGAGTCCATACTAAGGGCGCTTTCCATTTACGCTTTCCTTTTACGCTTTCCATTTACGCCAGTTTTTAAATGGAACGCGTCAGTTCTAGGAACTGACTGGACCAGTTCTCAGAACTGCATGATACGTTCCAATAGACCCTTTCACGGTTTTTTTTAACTTTTGATATGTACGTATAACAGCAAAACCGTCGATACTGCTGAAAAGAGCACCTCGGAGTCAAAATCCCAAATTTGAGAGTTCTATCTTGAATAGTCCTAGGAGCAAAGATACATGCCCGCAAACTTGGAAAATTTCGGCAAATTTTACAGACGTTTGTATGGAAATTTCGACTATGAGGCACAAATTTGCCCCTCAGTCAAAATTTCCAACGTCTGTAAACATTTCCGAGTTTGCGGGCCTATAACTTTGCTCCTATTCAAGATATAACTTGCTCCTATTCTAGATATAACTATTCAAGATAAAATTTGGGATTTTGACTAACTTCGAGGTGCCCTTTTCAGCAGTATCGCTGCGGTTTTGCTGTTATACGTATATATCAAAAGTTCAAAAAAAGCGTGGAAAGGTCTGTTGGAACGTGTCAGTTCTGAGAACTGGTCCAGTCAGTTCCTAGAACTGATGCGTTCCATTTAAGAACTGGCCCATCAGACCAGTCAATTCTCGTAAATGGAAAGCGCCCAACCTTAAAGACATGAAATCTGTTTCGTGGTAAAACAAAACTATGGCCACCCCCCAATAAAAAAATGTTGGACAGGTTACGCTATACTTTCAATAATCATGAGAGTTTCTCCGCCTGCCCATTGTCACTAATCAGAATAGCCTATATTTTCCTATTCAATTTTTAAGTAAAATTATGATCAGTCTTTTTATTATTTGCTGCTACCAAGAGGTACAAGGAGACGCGATGTATCAAGATGCCAAGTTAAGACGGATTGCAATATAGTTTCTTAAGACGTTCTGTTATCTAAAGGGCTATTCATTATGATATCAGGAAACAGTTCTAAGGTTTAAAAAAATATTCCAAAAAAGGCAACAGATCGCCAGTTTTTGCTCTCATAAGGCAGTAGTTCCTTACTTTATTTTCACACAAGGTAGAGAGAGCAACTAAATTTATAGGGAAAATGCCCGAGTGAAGAAAAATGCCGTGCCCTTTATAATTTCTAACTTGCTCAGTGTTATCTGATTCGGCTGGTTGTTCCGAGCTGCTATCTAAATGACCAAGGTAAAACCTTTTTCTTAGAGTATTGTTTCGATAATGCGGGTAAATGTTTAATAATGGCATAAATTATGTTTGCGCCTTTTTCAGTAGTTTGTGATATGCTTGTCTGAGATTTATAGTAGTGTATATATGTGTAAGTCATATATATGTTGGTCGTAAGAGTTGTGTAATTTTTCCCCGGCTATAGCCGGATGATAAAACCCAAAATAAGGCAAAAGAACGAAGGTAATAAAACAACTCAGCGCAAGAACAGAAGTGTGTGATCGAGTTCACGGACGAAAACTTGGTTATGAATAATGAGATTAAGCCGAAATTTATCACCAGAGAAGAATATTTGCGCGACAGCAAAACAGCTCGATGACGAACACCGGTTTCCGTCTAGGTAGATCTGTTCGGAATATTCGTAAAACTGTATTAAAAAAGCCGGATAGTTTATCGCTATACTCTCTTAGTTTAAGACGGGATCGTATTCCTAAATCTAAAAAGGATCTTTTTGTCCAACCGCATCATAAGGGTTGAAGTTTAGTCAATAAAACCTCAAGAATTTAGATGGTTTCTGCCCACATAATTAAAACAGGAACTGAAATCCTGGAAATTCGGTAGAATATATGTTGTAGAAGTTTCTTTCCCTTTCCAAACAATAAAACTAAGATTTGCTATAAAGACGAATATAAAGCACAACACAACTAATCCGGTGCTGACAGCAACGGCTTGCGAAATGTCTTTTGCGACTGAATATTATATGCCTAGCAGTTTTCAGGCTGAATTCGTTTTTGTGGCCCTGGCAAACTTGTTACTTTGATATTCTAGGTATTAGGTGTAAACTACAGGAACATTTAGTACGGATAGACATTTTTCAGACGCGCGCCATTTAGAACTATACAAGAAAGAAAACTATAAATGTGCAATTTTTAGGGGTTGTCCAAGCAAAATCCATTTTTCAGGGTAATTTTGTAGACCATGAGGTACATTTTAGGGTGGAAATTTTTTCACGGTTTGGTATTTTTAGGGTATTTTTCGAGGTTTTCCGACGGTCACACCTATACCCTTTTTACCTTGAAGAAACCCCCGGGACTCAGACGACAAGGTACATAAAGGTACAAAAATGTAGTCTTTCTCACACTTTTATGCTGTTTAGTAAAAAACGAATGGTAGTTATCAGGTATACAGACAGACAGTGTACTTTATACGACAGACAGAAAGTGGCCTGTTCGGTTTCATTTATTTGCAGTAATGTTCTATGATCATGGTATACTATACACGACAAAATTTGCACTAAATAAAGTAAAGATATCGATCTAGAAAATCGGATCAGAGGTTGGAGACTTAGGTTCAAAAGGAGTATTGGTTAACGAAGAGTGGGTTTATAAATAATAACGGATAAAACTGAACTACTGACGATAGACGCTTTAAATTAATCCCATAAGAGTACTGAATACTTATACTTGTTAATATACAAAATAAAACCTTTTTCACCGCTAATCCGGCACAGTGGTATAAAGTACAATACCGCAAAATAGGCGTATCACTTGATTGGTTTCATCTCGCGTTAAAACGCAATAAAACATCTAAGTAGCAGTACCTGACACAATTTGATAGGGCCATATCACGTGTATGCTTCCATCATGTCCTTTGTACGATCGACATCTTAGAAATTCCACGCGTAATCATGAATTAGCGTCGGCACTCAAAATCGCATGGGCCGGGCTAGACCATAATATTTAATCGATGTTTATAAGATAGGCTTCCGAGTAATAATGCGTGAAGGTGGTAGTGGGTGGGAGGTGGGAGATAGGTGGGACGTGAGAGGTTGAAGTAGGGAGGTGGGAGGAAGCAACTGAACAGAGTTAAAACAAATTGCTTTTTGAGGATAAATGTTACATGTTTTGCGATAAACCGCAGATGTGTAATGGATCTTTGTGCCGTGACCGACACGATGTGATTTGTTAGGGGAACTGAGAGGACAGCATGAAGCACGACCTACATCATAAACGCTATTTTTATATCACAGAATTTCTCGCGCGCGAGGCGTCCGTATAGTGCATTCTAGAACTTTTTTATTCACTTGTTATTGATCAATAAGAATCCAGATCTTTTGTTGAGCATATTATAATTACCGTTAAGCGTGCTAGGTTTGGCTGTATTGGATGTTATTTTTATAACCCTCCCCTCACTGTATTTCTCCAATTTAATTTAGCAATACTTCAACCAACAGTTAATTGTGATGAAGGGCAGCCAACTAGCAAAATTATGCGTTTGTTTGCGATCGCATCGATGGCTTAAGTACGTGTTCTTTGAGTAGTAGCATCAACACTCTTTGTCCAACAGTCTACCTGAGCTCTAGATAAAAATAACGCTGACAAAGAATATCATCGACAAGCCTATAAGCGCATCTCCAAGCAGCTAATGCTTTACCTTATTTTATAAATTATTTCCGGGAGCGTAGCCTGAATTCTGAATTTGGAGTAGGGGGGTTCCTAACCGTTAGGTGGTCCGGGGGTATCCCACCACGGAAAATTTTGAAAATCTGAGATCTCTTAAATGGCATTTCCTATATTATGAGAGTAAGAACACACTCGCTATTTATTTTTCTCTTTTCTTTTCCGCTTTATTTCATTTTTCTCAGTTCTGGCTTGGAAAAAGCGCGCATGCGCGAACGTGCCTTGACCCGTACCTCACCGCTCGCTACCCGGCATGCCTCGCTGCTCAATAAGTAGATAGTTTAGACTTAAACGAATCTATGGAGTTAATGTTAACAATTGCTAGGAAACCCTGGCTTACGTGAAGTTGCTCGTGTTCATTCGTGTTCTACTTGCGTTCACTCGTGTTCTACTTGTGTTCACTCGTGTTTCCGACTCGTATGCAGGCAGGTCATTCCACTGCCTAATAGACCAATTCAATTCAATTTAATTCAACTTTATTTTTCCTGTAACTTTACACTTGGAGGGAAAACACTAACCCGGGAATGGCTAGAGCTAATCAGGGCGGGTAGTGTTAAAAGTTGGAAAGATTTACAGATGCAAGAGGAAAAGTACTTCAGTTATAATGGAGAGTGGAAAAGAATGGAAAAGAGGGAAAGTAGACATATATAATGTCTATCCTGTACAATATAATATACGCTTACAATATAATATGCTTGGTGATCAGTCTGCGTTCTTAATTTCTAGGTTTATACTTCGAAACATTTTCAATCAGAGTTCTCAAACTCATTGATAATTCATGAGAAGTCATTTCAAACCGATTCATTGTTCGTGTTTCACCAGGGCATTCCAAATATTTCGAGAGAAAAAAAATAAAAACCTCGAGGCTACGCCTCTCGGGGTTTCATTTGTTTTCTCAATATTTGGAACCCCTGATAAAAAAACTACAATTTGTGTTTGAAATAGTATACTAGAAACGTCGATATAAGTCTCCTCATCCTCTAGAATTTGGAAAAGAATTGTGCGTATCTTTGTTTTAAAGGAATTCTTGAATTGTTTTCGTAAATCTTCTGGAATTGCATTCCATATTTTTGTTCAAATTCGTGAAAATGACTCGCGCTGTTGTTTAAGTCTAGAGTATTTGACAGATGCTAGTGGGAAACCACATGAACAACTTGAGGATACAACACAGTTTCTTTTAAATAAGTCAGAATTTAGTGCACTATTATTTAGCCTAGTATTAAATACCACTTTCCTTCTTCGTATTCTTTGAGGAATATTCTAGTTTTAAACATCACGTCAAGCATTTGGCAAGTAACGTAAACACCACTTATTTTAGACTTACTTTTGTTTTCACTTTCCTTTTTCTGATGCGGAACCGCAGGGATTTCTACTTTGCCCACTCCGCAACTACTTTATCTGCCATTAGCTCTTGAACTTGTTTTTAAAACCAACCTCAACCTCCAATATTCAATAATCCCTGTGAAATATCTATTTTAAAGAGTCTCCGCTACCGCCTTTTCTTTTCGAATAAATAGTCATTAATATTTTAAGCCGTATAATAGGTTGGTTTGTGAAGGAGGGCCAGGAAATTAACACCGTGTTCTTGTACGGTAGCATGTGAATCAAAAGTATTCCCTGTTTAGTTATCTGGGTCCAGTTATGTATAGAGCGGTTTTCAGTTGAGTGTAGTTAAACCAAACGCAAATTACCCACAGCCAGCCAATCATAGGAGCGAGTAATCAAAAGTAACTCATAAATGGCTTCCCTGTGAGCCAATGACAAACCAAAGCAAAACCAAAACCAAAACCAATTTGCGTTTGGTTTATTCTGATTGGTTGGTTTACTTTCTCAGCCAATAGGAGAGCTTAGTAATGATTAATACTAATAAAAATAATTATGATAATGATGTCTAAAAGTTTGAAATCTACCATCTAAACATCTATTAAAATACAATCAATCGGGAAATCGATATTGCATGTCCGTGCGGCATGAGTAGTGAATGTCGGGCACATGCGCAATATGGGCTTGGCATTTTCAAGTCATGATCAATTGGTAATATTGTCTAAACTCTTATGGCTTCCCGGTTAGCTCAGTGGTTAAGCTTCGGTCTCAGTCTGCTTCGGTCTGTCGTGTGGGAGGTAAATAACTGAGTAGAAGGTGCTGCCTTTGTGAAACAATCTCGTTCTCGAACTGTCAATGGTCTTCTCGGATAAACTAAGGATGTAAAATCGTATGTCCCACGTCGGCCACACTGAGTCTCACCAGACTGTCACGAGTTACCGACGTTAGGTTGCTTTACCTTTGATTTACCTCTGGAGGGTTCCGTTTCCCTGGTATTACGCACGTGGTTTGAGCTCAGCACGTTTTTTTCTGCTACTAAAACTCTCACCCCTGCAAATGCAATATATCATTTTATCAATACAAAACACCCTAACATGTAGAACGAGCAGAACAAAAACAATAGAGCTACGGTATACTGGGTCCAATCATAATACAAATCTCGAGCGGTACTGTATTACTCGATCATCATGGCGAAGTTTCCAATAAAACCAGTCCGCACCAACCGTGGTAGAAAACAGTTATGTCGCATTGTGAGTTAAGGGGCCGTTGACATTATTCTTAGTGCCCCCCTTAACGTCTACCGGCTCCAATCTCGTTCCCAGAACTGTGTTGGTCTTAATGCTCCACACTATAGCTAACGTCCACGCCTGGACCCCTCCCGTCTAAACATCCAGTGGACGTTAAGGTCGGACTCCTCCCCCCCTTAACGTCCACATTTGTGCTCTAATCTCGTCCCCATAACTGTTTTGGTCTTCATGCCCCACACTGTCTAACGTCCACGCCTGGACCCCCTCCATCTAAACGTCTAGTGGACGTTAAACACGAAGTTCCGGTATAAAAAGGGGAGCCCAGGGGTTTGTAACCCTTCAGTTGTCAGTCGGCCTTTGTGGAATAAGGGCTATACGGAGTTCGCAAACAGTCGTAAACTGAATACCATTGGCAGTCATAAATGGACAACTATATTGAGATTTATTCACTCTGGTCACTTTTTTTATGACTTGTTTAATTTTAAACCTTAAAAATCTAGCATTTCAAAGGAGGCTGATATGCTCGCTTGCTTTCTTCACTGCTCAGCAATTTGAATTTTAAATTTCGAGCTCGCCATGCGTGAAAAGAGGAGGGGCTAACCTGTTTATACCGGAACTTCGTGTTTAAGGTCGAACCCCTCCCCCCTTAACGTCCACATTTGTGCTCCAATCTCGTCCCCAGAACTGTTTTGGTCTTAATACTCCACACTAACGTCCACGCCTGGACCCCCTCCATCTAAACATCCAGTAGATGTTCACCAGGGCACTAAGCATATGTCGACGGTCACTAATCATAACAAAGCAGATATTGATCTTGGCGCTTAAACGTGCTCCAAAATAACGTTTAACTTAAAGAAAATACATGATACATGATACATAATAAATGGAGATCTTCTTGACTGGGTGATTAGCTACCTTAAGGATAGGGAACAGTTTGCTGTAGTTAATGGTTGCCGTTCTCAGACCAAGCCAGTTAGCTGTGGTGTGCCACAAGCTCCCTGCTTGGACCCCGATTCTTCTCATATTATATTAATAATCTATGTGACTCTATTACGGAGGGCAATCTGGTCATGTATGCTGACGACACAACATTATTTCTCATTGGTAACAATGTGGACGAAGTAGTTGATGGCTTAAATAGAGCTTTATCTGACATAAACACCTAGTGTCGAAACAACAAACTCACCATACATACTGGAAAATCTGAGGCCATGATCATGTCTCATAGAGCCTTTTGCGGCCCACTTAAACCTATTAAGCTAGGTGATAAGACCTTGAGTTTTGTATCTGAAATCAGATGCCTGGGAGTCACTATAGACTCCCAACTGTCTTGGAACAGTCACGTTGAAATTATGTGTAAATCTTTTGGAAAGAAGGTTAACCAACTAAGAAGATTCAAATATCTACCAAAGAACACCTTAGAAGCAATCTACTTTACTAGTATTTTCCTTACCGTCACTTACTGTAATTTGGTCTGGGGCACCTGTTTGCCTTCCTTAATGAATGAACTAGAACATGTACATGTAAGGGCTGCTAAAATTACATATAGGCTACCCAGTAATATCTCAGATCAAGATGCCTTATCGGCCACTGGATGGGAGCCTCTTAATAAGTTTTATAAAAAGAAATTGCTCACCCTAATGTATAAAGTACATAATAATCTAACCCCAGATAGGATTACTAGCCTATTCAGCCTTAATATCAATCCCAAGTATAGCCTACGTAATAAGAGCACCTTTGTTAGTACTACCTCGATTTAATTTAGACATAGGTAGAACTGCACTGAGATATAGAGGACCATTGGCTTGGAACCCCTTACCAGCCGCCCTAAAACAGGCACCTTCTGTGAATTGTTTCAAACATTATTTAAAACAGTAAATATAGGATCATTTTAAACAATATGTCCTTTATGAAAGACTCTTCTTTAATCTCACATAAGAATTCAAATTTTATATACTATTGACCAATTTATTATTTTTTATTATTGTACATAGTTTTATCTTATCATTATTGTATATAGCCTATAGGACATATATAGGTTTTCATTTTTAATGTTAATATATTAGGTATTAGTGTAATAGAAGTAGGTCCACATCAGCTTTGGCTGCCTAAAATTTAACCTACTGTCAGTACCAAATAAAGTATGTATGTATATATGTATGTATGATTATATACCGATATTTCATGAAACAAAGGGTCATCTGTCAATAGCACTCAGGTTTCGACACTCCGTTAGTAAATATATCATGGTCCTAAAGGAGACCCTTACGGCCTTGTGGTAGTAAATCTGATTAAAGAGAAACTCTTTTATACTAGTCTGAGAGCCATGCTGACTGGAACCAATGTTTAATGAATTGGTTGTTTTAATATATTTTCTCACTTAGAAGCAATTTATCCAATCTTGACATACACTTCCACATTGGCTTTAAAAGGCTTTTTAAAAAGCATGTAGCCGCGTGTTTATAGATCGTTGAAGCCTTTTAGATTGAATAGTATTGTGTAGCAGCAAAACCATCAATGAACTAAATCGTTTTTATGCTATAAATGACATGAATTTATTCTAAGCTTTGAACTACTTGCATAAACCATTACTATAAATCGATGATCTCACTGACAGCAACCGCACGACAATATTAACAAATCGGAATTAAAACACCATGCATTTGCGTGTGTATGTGTGGATCCTATTAACTATAAATGCACGTGAATTCAAAAACCAAGTATTACTAACAATTGTATGATCCGCCCAAAATAGATATAACGGGACCAAAATAGACCATATTCATGTTTAAGCATCGTGTACTGACGTGTATGCATCGAAAAGTAAGACGTAAAAGGGAGATAATTTTAGAAAAAAAATAACTAAAACACAAGTATATACTTGGTATACTTAAGTCATTAGTGCAATGGTTTCAAGCCGGAATGTTTATCCAGCTGTGTTTTACAACCAGCTAGGGCGAAATCACGAAATCTTTCTGACGTATCAGCGGTAGAAAGGTTTTAATTCAGTTTTCATTTCGACTACTCTTTCACTTTGTGCAATTGTATTAATATTTTTTCAAATGGTGCTTTTCACATATTTTGTCGGTTTGTGTGTTTTGACAAAGTCTTTGCAATCATTATGCACTTTTCACTGAATTTCCGTGGGGATGATCCCCGGGACACTCCGGGGTTTAGTTCTAAGGCAAATGCAAATCTGAGGTAAGGGGCACTATTTTGTGACACTATAAAATGCGGTTCAAGTCCTACCCTACTCCCCCCCCCCCTCCTCCTAGGGCAAAGCAACAACTTTATTTAGCAAACACATCACCTTTTCCAATAACTATTGGTAACTTTAATCGCCTTTCATTTCTCATGAGGCATGTTTTTAAGAAGTAAATAAAAGGAACAAAGAAGAGGAACAAACAAACGAGTACATGTACAGGCGGGCTATAACTAAACAATGCAAACCAAATCCCGGGGAACCCGCGGGAGTTTGGCATAAACGTTTCCAAAACCAAACTCCCGCCACGACTCCACGGGATAGTAAAAACTGCAAAACATGCACAATTACCATAAGATTCCCCGGGGTATCCCGAGTAGAGTTTCTATGGCAACAGATATCAAAGCTGCCCTGCCACTAATTATAAAGGACTGGTGACTAATCAAGAATTGAGCTGAGAATGTGTTACACTTCAAGTGTGGATGTTCATCAGTACAGGACTGACTCGAAACAATGAACATTTCAGATTGCCCTTTTTGAGTTTTACTTGCCTGAGGCAATTTGGAACTAGCCCAAATTTCGGTCAACATTTTAACAAACCTCTAGAAAACTTGCCCTTCGGGAAAGTAGCTGGCACGAGCTAGATTTTTCGAGCCCTATCTACCAGTGGATAATTATTAACCAGCCTAGCTTATTTTATCCTCTGGGTAGGAATTTATCAGTTACCACCTTTGAACTAACCGGTTTGAAAACAGAAGGTTATGGGTTCTGAAAGCCCGCATTTGTTTCTCTATATGTACCTTTTTCTCTTCTGTTTCTAAATCTACGTACTGCCATATATAGCTTAAAGCTAATCCCGGCAGGAGGCTGGTACAGCGGTCTGTGCCGGTGGTCAGTTCTAAAAACTACTAAGTTATAATTAATTCACTAAGTTAATTGTCAGTGACAGAAAATTAAACTGTAAATAAATAATCAAATATTACAAATAATAAAGTTAAGTGACTCAAAGGGAGGCACGAGCTTGGGCTTGAAACGCGGACAGAGTGGTGGCAGTTACAGCAGCAGCGGGAGAGAGTTCCAGAGCGGTATAGTGCGCGGGACGTAGAACGAATGTCTAAATGCATTTACAGATGACTGTAGATGGCGAAAGTTCTCAGGATTATAAGATCTGGTTCTAGGATCTCATATCACCATCTCGGGAGGGAATTTAAGGTTCACCATGCCTGAGTGAATTTTGTAGAACATCGTAAGGTCAGTGAGCGATCTACGTGTTTCGAGGTCGATCATGTTAGAAACACTGCTGGTGTTTACCTGTGAACCCGAATCCTAGCCCTAAAACCTCGTCGTTTACCTGGGAACTTGTTTTCAACGTGGTTAGGGTAGGTTTTATAATTTTGGTTAGGGTTTGTGTTAGAGATTGGGTTTGAAATCTGTTGAGCGAGTCCTCAGTGTCAATTAGGAGCGCATTGTCCCGGGGGTCGACTGACTCCGCGGGGCATGATCAATGCATTACCTCTTTCGCCTTCTCACTGAGTTAAAAACAACAATAGTCAGTTCCTTCCTTTTACCACAATGTAGTTAAAAGCTACTGGGGAAAAGAAAGTATTTGAAAGGCTCGTGTAATTAAACGAACATAAACGTCCGTTAAGTTAGTATCGGCAAACAGGAACAATTTTAGCTGAGAGAGAACAACCAGTTAGGCCGTAAGTGGAACTGAACTGCTGATTTTAAAAGCAATTTGCTTTATTGCTGGCTTTCACTTGACGTCATAGCCGCCATGTTGGTGCCCTTAAACAATAGATTCCTCGTAGCTTCTTTTGTTGGGGCACAAACATGGCCGCCATGCCCTTTGTCATTTGAATCTCTGGGGATTGAGTGAAAACCAGCAATTGGTGGGGTGCAATCAATCCCAAGCGATTCAATTAACATAGACGAGGCCGTCACGTTGGATGAACGAACAAGAGGAGCTAAATAACGAGGAATCTTTTGTTAAAGGGAACCAAGATGACGGCGATGACGTCACATGCACCCCAGCAATACACATATACGCACGCTAAGGTTGGTTTAAGGCCGGTTTCATGTCATCATCCCGATCGCTTCGATCGCTTCGATCGCAGGATTATTTTGTTCTGCGTATTAATTTACGCTTCGATTCACACACAACAAAAGGTTCAAGCGATCGGCCGTTGGGGTGTCGTTTCTCCAAAGCCTCCGATCCCCCCACTAACGGCTGGGCGCGGTCAAAACACATTGGAACTCTTTAAACTAAAACTGCACGTGTGAAATGAATTCTCAAGAACAAACGCCATTTAAAATCATTGAGAAACCAGGCTGCATTATTTGTTACTATATTAGTGCCGCTCAAGACACCTCACTGACTGACAGAAATTAAAAGCCGAAATTTACGGGGATAAAAAGTTTAGATATTATCGCGAAACTATTGCTGGTTTTCACTCAATCCCCAGAGATTCAAATGGCATGGCGGCCATGTTGGTGCCCCAACAAAAGAAGCTGACGAGGAATGTATTCTTTAAGGGCACCAACATTTTGGCTATGACATCAAGTGAAAGCCAGCAATTCTGAGGTAGAGTCGAGTATTCCCCCTCAGTACTTGTGTAGAGTATGTCTTGGAGACATTAAAGTGCCTATGAACCTTATTTTTTTTATTATAGATATCAATTCTACATTCTACAGTGAATAGTAGAATGGTACAATATATCTTGCTTTGAATGCCGTGCCGCTGAGTTAAGGAGGTTTTAAAATCCAAAATGCTAATTACATGACGTCAGGGGAGGTATCTGCAATCACTTCTTAGTGGTTGTGAATGGGCGTTTCTACTGATATAGGAAAACAATTTTCTAACATTTTATTTCAACCATGGGTATAACACTGATAATTTGAAAAAATTGTTTAATTGTAACCAAAAAAATGTATAATAATTGATGCTGAGTTAAGGAGGTTTTAAAATCCAAAATACTAATTACATGACGTCAGGGGAGGCATCAATTATTGTTACAATTAAACATTTTTTTCAAATTATCAGTGTCATACCCATCGTTGAAATAAAATGTTAGAAAATTGTTTTCCTATATCAGTAGAAACGCCCATTCACAACCACTAAGAAGTGATTACAGATACCTCCCCTGACGTCATGTAATTAGCATTTTGGATATTAAAACCTCCTTAACTCAGCGGCACAGCATTCAAAGCAAGATATGTTGTACCATTCTACTATTCACTTGATTTAGAATTGATAGCTAAAATAAAAACAGTATTGTTCATAGGCACTTAAATTGCACAAACCGTTAGTACATAGGACTTGAAGAATTGTAAAACTCGTTTGATGCAGCGATTTTCAAGTAAATTGTGATCGCAGAGTTAAACGCGTAAACGTGGCCTGAGTCAAACGTGATTTCCTCTCTTATGGGTGTTTTTTTGCTAAATTGTTTTTTGGGAAATTTTAATAATTTCCTTTTCTCCCCTTCCCCTCCCCTCCTTCCCTTTTCTCCTCGCCCCATTTTGACCGCGTGCCACAGGTAGCCCAATCCGAAAACAAATTAGCAAAAGCTGCTAGCAGGCAAGGCCTGAGTCAGACGTGATTTCCTCTCTTATAACTCTTTTAATGTGGAGTCGTCCGTCTTTTCTTCTCTAATAAAGGCAGCACTAATATTCTTTGTAGTAAGAATGTTTACCTGGTCTTGCATAGGCTTCGCGACCTTCGAGTTTGCCAGGTACAAGTGACGGCATATCTCAAATGACTTACCAAAGCCGGTGCGTTTACTGACAAAGTAAAACTAACTCTCTTACTGCTTCCTTGTGTGAATCCTTGAATTATTCGAAACCAAACTTTTCCAGCAAATTAGGGGGCCATAGTAAGCTTGAGGGGAAATGGGCGATGGGGGCATCAACAATTCAGTATGGCTTTTAATTAATGCGGACGAAGCCCTTAGAAGATGATTTTTATAAGTGTTATTGCATATTTATTAATCATACATGTACACTATTGTAGGATCTGTCCAAAGTTAGCTGAGTACAATAATGAGTTCATAAAGTCTGCTGCCTGGAAGCATCACTATATCACTGTGACCAAACCACTTCTTCTCGAGGTACAAAAGGCTCTGGGATCTAACCATACATTTAGTAAGTAAATTCCATTCCCAATGTTCAAGTATTTACTGTGTGACTATTCTATAACCCCCACAGCGGCAAAATGTTATGCTCCACTGGCCAAAAGAACGAAGGCATTCAAATACAAGTTTCCGAGGTCTTAAATGTTTTTAGTAAATATTAATTATTTACTAATTCACTGTGAGTTTAAAACTCAAACAAGCTAGTTGAAATGTTATAATTGCCTTGTACTAGATTTGTTCAAATAATCGTAAGTTGGAATGCTATGTTCGCTCTTTCATGTGATTGGTTCTCGTTGTCATAGTGGCTCTGATTACAGTAGTCACACATTAATTAATAGATACAATACAAGCGTATAGGCATTCACTATGATGAAGTCGTAATGTGAGCCATTGTAAATCCCATACACTTCGGACTTGAATATTATATCTTACTTGTGAAATGAAACTTATAATAAGATTTAATCATGTTATGAATTTTTGCGGTGCCATGTGGTTTACGTCACGGACATGCGCAGTGACTCGATTGGTTAGCACCCTCATGAATTATTAATGATTGAATTTACAAGGAAATTACAACATAAATGCGTGTGCATTATTTTTTCTGCATTATATATTTTAATTACCTTCACAGCAGAAAAAGTGAGAATTGAAATGGGTGTTTGTGTGAGTGGGGTGTTGAAGAAGGGGTAAGAGTTTCCTTTCGCTCAAAAACGTCAGCTTATGCAGACAGACAGACAGACAGAACTTGAGGCCGATGAGAGACCGGTACGAGTTAACGTCCTTATCCGAGAAGGTGCGAGTGTCGAACCATTTGCAGCAATCAAAAGCCTTTGGTCCGGCTTTGAAAAGTTTACAATGTGAAATTATGCAAATACATTCAGCGACAGGATTTCAGTGGCAAGTTTGTGATTGGCTAAAACCAACAATGCCTCAGCTCGCGCGCCCAGCCGCGATCCTCTCCCCACTGGGCGCGCTAGCCTCATCGAAACCCCCACGGCTGGAAACCTAGCCCAGCGATCGGGACGAACGTATGGAAACCAGTATGTTTAGAGAAATGTTTTCCCATGTCACGAATATTAGCCATCGTCAGGCATAACTATAAGATTAGAATTTCAGCCCATAAAATGCCAATAGAAATTGGTCGATATAGTAAGACACCTATTGAGAAGCGGAGTTTCTGAGGGCCGATTCAAACGTCGAACTTTTAATGCGCCGAACGCAATTGAAACCAAAAATATTTAGGCGGCTTTTTTTATCTAATTAGTTTCGGCGGATTCGGGGGATGAATTTCATTGTTGTGCAGCGATTTGTAGCAATAATGAAATTGTCAAAATCAGAGAAGAATTCTTAATGAGTTAAGTTATGCACATTTAATAGTCGTTTTATAGTATTCCTATATTTACTATCGATGTGTGGATTTCTGCAGAATACTTTTATAATATTCTTTTATTAGTTAATGAAAATCTTGTTAGATAGTCTTATACATTTTTATTTTTTATATATTATCTTTGTAATCCGATGTACTGTTATTAGTATAAGGATCAATAAAATTATTATTATTACCAAGAAAGGTGTGCCAACTTATTTGATTTCTTATTCTTCGGAGGTTTTAGCATTTCTTGTTCAGTTAGTCTGACATTAAATTCGAAGTCAGAATACGTTTATTTTGGCGTATAGTTTGAGAAGCTATAAGGGTTAAACCCTTCGCTATATTCATGAACCAAGAAAGTGCGGTCAAAATTAGCCATTCAGTAATGAGAGATTTCCTAAACAGCTATCAGTTACGATATTCGGCAATAATATGTATTCCCTATGTTAGCTTTTTGCTTTTATTCCGATTTTTTTTTCATATTAAAGTCCTTCCCGTTTCCTTCCCTTAATTAGTTTCTTTTCATGTTTACCGAGTTTTATATTAAAAATCCAATACCAGTTGATTTTCATGAGTCCTATTAAAAACTGAATTAGGCTGGAATCACGACTGAGAGCTAACTGAATGTCTTGCGTTTCGTTCATGCACGCCCTCGTAGCGGCTTTTCATTAAAGACCTCAAGAGTGCGTAATATTTTTCAAACAGAGAGAACCATCTCAGTCCCGGGGGGGGGGGGGGTTCTTCAAGGTAACAAGGGTAGGGGTGACCGTCGGAAAACCTCGAAAAATGTACGTCATGGTCTAAAATTCACCCTGAAAAATGGATTTTGCTTGGACAACCCCTAAAAAATATTAAATCGCCCATTTCAAACCCTAAAAAATACGACTATCACACCTATACCAGCCGAATATAGGAAGAACCCCCCTGGGATCTCAGTTCTATTCAATAAATACTGGCAATCAAATTAGCAGAATATGAAACACGCTCTAACACTCTCTTCACAGGAAGTCGTGCAGTTCTGAAACTGTTACATGAACTTTTGATTTTCTTCTGCGACAAAATGTTTGGCTTTGGTTTACTGCTAACGGAAGGGAACAAATTCTAAACCAAACATTAGGACGACGGCATGAGACAATAGTCTTAATTATAAAATACGATAACTGCACGTGAAAATGCACGCAGTCGCCTACATTTTGACCGTTCCCTTGCAAAAACACAACGTGAAAACTCCAAATTTTACGTCAGTCAAAAGAGAACGCAAACGTTAGAAAATAAATTAATTCACTGAACGGATCTCTGTGTAGGCTCGGTTTCCAGCCGTGGGGGTTTCGGTGAGCCCGCGATCCTCTCCCCACTCACGGCTGGGCGCGCGAGCTGAGACATTGTCGGGTTTTAGCCAATCACAAACTTGCCACTCAAATCCTGTCGCTAAATTGATTTGCATAATTTACATTGTAAACTTTTGAAAGCCGGACCAAAGACTGTCGATTGCTGTTCGAAAATGCGTTTAAATTTGCTCTGGAAAAGTTTGGTTTCGAAGAATTTAAGGATTCACACAAAGAAGCAGTAAGAGAGTTAGTTTTCGGGTGAAGACACTTTGTCAGTAAACGCACTGGCCCTGGAAGTCACTTGGGAAACCGTCAGCTCAAAGGTCGCAGATCGTAATGTTGAGTCATTTCTCATTTAAGGGGCCGTCGACATATTCGAAATGCCCCGCTTAACGCACAACGGACGTTTAGGGGGGGAGGGGGTAAGGGCATGGACGTTAGTGTGGGGCATTTAGAACAAACACTTTTTCATCAATAGAAGTACACTTTTTAATCAAACGTTTCTAGTCAGCTAGATCTACATTAGAGCGCAATTTCTGTTGAATTTCCCGGAAATTTCAACAAGGTCTTTTGATTAAAAGTATCATGAAATACCTAAAATCTCCAGGTAAGTGAAACTCAGTTTTATAGTCCTGTCCGAATGGGTATTTTAGTCAAGATCCGAAATGAGCTCGTACGGGAATTCGAGGTACTGACTGACTGTACAGTTGCAGCTATTAAAGCTGTAACCTTGTTTCATACGTTGTTTATAAGTGAACTCCCGTGTATTTCATTACTGTTTTTCCTGACCTAAAACAAAGCATAAAACAATGGGTGGACGTTAAGGGGGAAGGGGGGAGGGGGTCTGACCTTAACGTCCGTTGTGCGTTAAGCGGGGCATTTCGAATATGTCGACGGCCCCTAACCTTACCGATGCAAGACCAAGGTAGCCCGGCTATTCTTACTTCAAAGAAAATTAGTGCTGCCTTTATCGGCGAAGAAAAGACTGACGACTCCATATTAAAAGAGTTTATAGAAGAGAAGAAATCACGTCTGACGCAGGCCATGTTTACGCGTTTAACTCTGCAATCACCGATTCACTTGAAAATCGCTGCATTTAAATGAGTTTTACAATTCTTCAAGTCCTATGTACTAAGTTTGTACAATTTATGTCTCCAAGACATACTCTACACAAGTACTAAGCGGGAATACTCGACTCTAGCTCAGAGTTCCGAGATAACATCTGAACTTAATTTTTATCCCTGTATAAATTTCTGTCAGCGAGAGTGTCTCAACAGCCGGGCTTTCCTTGAAAACTTGGACTGTGAACATGAGAGCTAATAATAACAGGTATTAAATAAAACCTTTACCTACGTCGAATTAATTTCACACTTGGAGTTTTAGTTTAAAGAATTCCAATGTGTTTTGAAAGTTTACGCGGAATCGAACCTTCGCTATACGCAAATAAATAAATAATATTGAAGTTAATGAGATGACGTCACGGACACGGTGTGTTGACCGCGCGCCCAGCCGTTAGTGGGGGAGGCTTTGGAGAAACGACACCCCAACGGCTGAAACCGAGCCTAATCTCTATGCTGTATCATATTTTTCAAAAATCTGGTTGTGAAAATTACTGAAAGGAAATAAAGGAAATAGTAAACACCAAATTTCGAGAGAAAACAACACTTTTCTACCGTTCGATTCCGTCGTCACAGCTGTCATCGCCCTGGGTGCTTCAGGTTCTATCAATCAGTATTTCATGTCGAAGTTGCAGCGTGAATCGTATTCTGAAATTTTCATTCGCGCGGGAAGTGGAACAAAAAACAGTTTTAATTGGACGGCGCGCCAGAAAATATCGGCGTGACTTGAGCTTGCAGCAAGCATGAATAAACGAAAACAAAAACGATAGTTTCTAAATGGTATATCAACAGCCTTGATTACACGCGGTTCTTTACCTTATTCATTATTTTTTAGCGTTTTTTCTATGCATTGGACCATTCGGTTTTAAAGGAAGCCTAAATTTTAAACGCCGTAATACATACATACATACCTACCTACATAGTTTAATAGCATCAAAATCAGTAAATTACAATTATGGAAAGGGGAGCAAATAGATTTATAATACAGGGTGCATGGACTAGAATAACTAAAAAGCTAAACTATCTAGGCCACCAGAAATTATGTATTTACAAAGATGTATATGGTCACAAAACGGACAGGAGTTTACAATTGAATAATAAAACAGCTTAAGAAGAAAATACAAGGAATAAATAGATGTATCAGTAATTACATACATACACACAAAAGATGATATAAGCATAAGTTCATGTTTATCTTGTAATCGGACACACACCATATGCGAATCTTAGTATTTCTTCAAGAATTGTAAATGAATTTCATCTTCAAATGTCTGTTTTGGTAGGGTCTTAAAGTTTTGATTAATTTCGTTCCATATTTTAGCACCATCATATCTAACATTAAATAAACCATAGTTGGTTTTAGCAAGGGAAGGTAATAAGTTGACTTGGAGGCTAGTCTTGTGTTATAGGAATGGACTAGATAATGGTTTGAAAAAGTCGTTAAATACATGAGATGGTAATGAGTTTGTGTGATATTTATACATGAACATTATAGTGTGAAGAGTAAAAATATCTTGGAGTTTGAGAATTTTAAAGAGAAGGGTGGTGTGAGTATCAAAACTGGAGAAGGTTATGATTCTAAGTGTTTTTTTTTCTGTAGAATATATAATGAAGTTGTATTTGATTGGTATGTATATACGTATTGCCCCAGACAAAGAGATATCATATGTTAGTATAAACCAATTAGTGGACTATTACAAATCCTGCATTCTGATTGGCTACTCTACTACAGGACTATTAGTGATAGCCCATGGTAGAGAAAAATCGCACGAGTTTATTCTAAAACAATTAGACCTCTCGCCCTCATGGACTACGAGTTAAATAGCCCATTCGGCTGCGCCTCGTGGGCTATTTAACAATTAGACCCGCAGCCCGAATGGTCTGCGAGTCAATAGCCCATGAAAGAAACAAGTAGCGTAGCCAATCAGAATGCAGGATTTGTAATAGTCCACTAGCTGGTTTATACTAATGACTTGTAGCCCATTCGGGTTGCGGGTCTAATCATTGGTTAATTAGATATGAATAATATTTATTTTTAGACTGATTGATGTGTGTAACTTTTTTTATAACAATGGAAGATGGCAAAGTTTGTTTTGGCAATATTGAGAGACAGTTTGTTTGAGCAGAGCCAGTTCCCCAGACAATTTAGTTGTTCATTGACAGTAGCTTCAAGGTGGTTCTAAAGACTTTTGTCAGAGCTGACCTGAAAAGCCGACTTCGTTTAACAAATCGGCCAATTCAGTTTCCGAGGGAAAAACATGTTCACGGTGCACTGACTTGTATTTAGCTCCTGTTGTGGTCGTATTAAGTTACGTTTCGGAGTATGACGAGTGCCATACACATGCAGTGTTCAGGTCATCCAATAAGTTCGTCTACCTATAGATTTCCCCCCCAATACTTTGAATAGTATACTTCTGTATCATGGATCTTAATATGTTATTGTTTTCTCAAGAGAATGTCAAGGTCTTGTTGATTTCGGTTAACTTGGCCGTATAGAAATCGGATCTATTTATCGAAACCCCCTGGACACATAAAACCGCTCCAGGTTATACGACCTTATACTCGATAATGAAAGTTTCACAGAAGGTTAAACAAATTCTAAACTTTCTTGATATGATTTTAAGAATACAAAATCATCCCGAAACCTCAAACATGATCACATTGTTTATCAATATTCTCCAGTATCATCTATATTTAACGTTTCTACGCACCGGTTTATGTGAAAAACAATGGTTTTAAGGCATTTGCCCACACGACTGTCGGTTGTGGTTTATACTAAAACAAATTAACAACAAAGGAAATTAATAAAAAAACAATTTAGAAAATATTTAGAATGTTGTGAAATTTTGCCGCTCGGGAATTTGGCATACTTGGCCGGCGATTATTGTTGGCCAAGTTGAACAAAGGCCCGAAGTCTGTTTTGTTAGGTGGTGTTTTAAACCTCGTCTGATAAAGAGTAGCCGATTTTCAACAAGGCTCTTTTACTTTGGCCGCTTCAAAGACTTAACTACCTTTTCGTATAGACTACTTACACATTGCCGGCGCCTCTTCAATTACTTTATACCTACAAAACAATTTCATTGCCTCATGTTTCAAGGCGGAAGCCAACTAAGCATTTTAATGGATTACTATAACTAAAGCCCGCAGCAAAACCCTAAGGAACCGCCCTCGTTACTGTGTCATTAGTTTCATGAAATCTTTGTAGTATACGTAATCCTCAACTCATTACTCTGAAGATCAGTTCGACGATCCTTGAGGTACACTTTCTCGAGTATAGGTTTATTTCTGGGTCATTATCTTCCACTTCTACCTCCGATATTTTACTTGAAAGCTCGTATTTGGCATTCGGTTTGGCATTCCGGTTTTTTCTTGCACTTTCTGTGAAGAAGAGTTAGTAAACAGTTGACATGTTAGGTAGATAGTCTTGCTTCAACAAAACGTCCACTGACGCGAATAAAACCTCACACGTTTTAAACAATTCTTATTTTTAGAAAGATTTCAGTGGCTTGCTTGACGTGTTCAAAACCATTTTACTTTACAGGATCGCCACCGCAAGAACTACTTCATGTTGTATCAACTCGAAACTAAGGTAACTCACATAATTCAATCCTCGTTAATTTTAACCATAATCAGTGAAACAATGGTTTTAACGACCTGGTGAAAACAAGTTTGCCCTGTCAGAAATCCAAATACAATGTCGCCAGAGAGTATTAGATTAGTTTGGAGAGGAAGGAAAACTCGCAGAAAAACCATCGGAACGCGGAACTCGTATAGGCGAGATACCAACCGTCAACTTGTGCGTGTTTGAGAATCTAACCCAGGACACAGCTCTGAGAGATAGACGAAGCACAATTCCCAGCCAGACTCGCAAAGGGATGGTTGCAGATCGTTGCTCAGACAGTGGTTATGGCACTTTTTTACAGATATTTTCCTCGTAGCTGGAAGCAGCAACTCTTACTTTAGGACGGCATTGGATGCATTCGATTGACTGACCATATTCCGGAATAAGCCTACACAGAATAACCGTTACAAATCGCTCATATCAGATAATTATTTAGCCACTGGAATACTAAATTTATCCTGGATAGCCTATGTCAGCAAGCGTTTGTAGCTTACAGTGCAAATGTGCCTAAATCAGTGATTCCCAGAGACTATTCCATTATATTCTTATTCTGGAATACGGTCAATCAAACATGTCCTTATCAGTCAGGAATAGAAACAGAAGTACTTACGGTGTGACTTTTACTGTGACTGATTGCAAAAAAAGAATTTCCTTTCATCATCTGGGCAACCACATTTAGGTTCTTCGTTATATTCCTCCCTTGATTTCCTAATTATTTCGTCGATACGTAAGAGTATATCTTTCTTAACGATGTTATGCATTTCTTCCACCCCGATTTTCATTTAAATTACTGTTGTTTATAACGGCCGGAAGCTGTATATTTCAAAGCGGTATCAAACGTGTGTTTTATCCAAATTCCTTTTTGTTTAATAATACCTAATAAACAAGAAAAGTAAAGCGACATTGTGGATATTTTTTAGAAATCGGATATTGCACACGTTGGCGTACAGATCATTAGTATTTTAATTCTACTTCCAACGTAGCAAGCATATTCGCTTCTTCTTTGTTCAACATTAGCATAATACATTTAATAGTATTCATATGGTCAGGAAATTACAAATCTACTTAGCTGGCTTTTTTAACAAGCATCCACCAAAAGAAAAAGCTAGCAAGTCGCTCGCGTGTAACACTGATTCCTGACTGAGCCCACAGCGTCCAGTATAAGGTAGGAGAAATCGTATAATCGTATGACTTAACACATAGTATTTAGGAGTTTCAAGTACCTCGTTGTCTCACAGGCAGCCCAAGCTCTAAATATCTAGCTAATACAGCTTAATACTAACAGCGTTTGTTTGGGAATTTCAACGAGCTAGAAATACGAAAGAAGTAATGAATAAAATGGAGGAGGGGAGCAGAGGAAATGAAAAGTCGCTAAAATCGCTTCATATCAACCCTGTTACCACAGAGACAGCAAGTAGCAAGGTAAGGCATTTTATTCATTAATCTCTTTCGTATTTCTAGCTCGTTGAAATTCCCATACAAACGCTGGTTACAGTGGAAGGAGGAAAACCGGAGAACCCGGAGAAAAACCCTCTAAGCAAAGGCCGGAGAGATACCAACAAACACAACTCACATACGACGCCAGGTCCGGGAATCGAACCCAGGCCACAGAGGTGAGAGGCGAACGCTCGGCCACCCTTGCTCCCCGTGAAAAGCATGCATTTATGAGAAAATTTGGAGTGATTAGTTTGAAGCAGCCAAGCTGTAATGCTGTATGCAATTATCTGGATTGTACGACTAGTTGTAGGAGAAACCAAACACCTACACAAATTGAACGACCGGTTTGCTCTACTACAAAGTCTATCCTAAAAATGTGAGCGATAATTAAATCATATTTTAAAAACTATAAAAAATATAAAACTGTTATATTTTTAAAGCTATAGCTAAGTAATAATGTTTCTTTTTCTTTATGACCAAAAAAGTTTATTCTACACCTAGTTTTCTTTCTTTAAAAGATCAAAATATTGATATAGAAAATATTGATGAAGACATAAAAACAAACTTCATTTCAACGGAAAAATGGCTCAGAACTCAGTATTTTTATATACATTAAATCAACAAAAAGTAATGCTGTCGTAGGATAATCTCACCTAAAGGATTAATTTAGCTATAGTTCTTGCTCGTGTACGGCTTAGTTGTAAGCACTTTATCAGTCATGCGGCTTACAACATTTCTAATGAGAACTCGATATCATGCAACGCCAGTTTCTAAGACTCTTGATCGAAGCCAGCGTGTCTACCAGATGGTCGGCATCATCTCCCGACTTATGTATAGCGGTTCGATTCTAAAAGCAGCTTTGGGATTCTGTATGTATAGCCAGTTACTTGACGACAAGTGTTGACACATTGTCCAGTTTCTGTTCTTAATCCGTAATAACACACTTGAGGGAGACAAGATTATTTTCCAAAAAGGATAGCAGTACTTACGCGTACGGCATTGCCTCCAAGCCCAGCGATGCCGCCTGGCTGTTTCGCTTTTGGAAACGATTCTGAAAGTTGCCATTAATTTTGTTTCCTGAGACTGTGATGTATATAACATATTATAGATAAAAGGAAGAAGGTTGTCAATCATTCCAAGCCCACCCCCTTCACCCCATGATGAACTAAGCAATTTCTAAATCTTCTATTAAATTGACTATTTAATTTTAAGGAAATCAAAAGAGAAAAAAGAAAGTAGTGACATATACATGTATGCTCGATGTGGACATCTGTGCGGCTTGCTAATATGTCGTTATATATAACTATTAATAGTAGAAATAACGGCTTCCTTCCGATAAGTTCTGCATCGCACTGAATTAAGACGAGTAGCTAATGAGGTTCTGATTTAACTGCTATTTTCACGGATTAAAGGCATACTTCAGGATAAAAGTAGATTACATTCATTGCTCTTTTGGTTTTGCCGCTGAAAGATAAATTTGTCGTCTTGCAGTCTAGGGTTTTGTTCATACTTAACTCTTCTGTATGCAATGCCCAGCTGATTCCGCTCTTTCCTTCAATCCAAATTAGCCAATCAGAGCCGTTTCAATATATTTGCTAACGACTCCATGTTTGTTTATCCCTGTATGGTGTGCCTATGTGTTTACTTAGTAATACAGTTTTTTTTTCCTCGAGTGACACTATCGATCCACGTATAGATAAATATTTACGCTAAACTGCTTAGTATAACGATGTTTATATCATTTATTTGTTGTGTATCTTTAGTTATTAAAAAAACAATATTGCAGAAAATCAGGCCTTATGCAACAAGGTCAAAGTGAAGCTTGGAGGTGATCACGTGACATCATCATGCATAAGCCTATGATCATCAGTCCTCGCGCTGGGTCGAAACTCGACTCGCAGGAGATCTTAAAACAAACGAATTAACCAGATTCAACCACGATCCATTTGTCTGGGAATGTCGCTTGTTCCTTGCCGTTTGTCTCCTAACATTGGCTACCCATATCTGCTAGAATTAGTTTTAAAATTTTATTATTAACTTTTAAGTCACTTAATGACTTAGCGCCATCATACTTAAAGGAGTTGTTAGTACCATATATCCCTAGAAGGACTTTGCGCTCAGCAAATAATGGACTACTAGTACAGGCTCGATGTAACCTTAAATCGTATGGATATAAGGCTTTTTCGTATATAGCACCACAACTCTGGAATTCTCTTCCTCCTAATGTTAGACACTGCAGCTGTCTTAGCACTTTTAAATCTATGGTTAAGACATATCTTTTTGAGATTGCTTATAATCTTAATTAGAAAACCGTTACTTGGCTTTATAATTAGGATTAGTATTAATATAATATTTATCTTAAATATTGTAAAAAGAGATTTTTAATTTACTATTTATATTGTAAATTAGCATGCAATTGCTGGTTTTCACTCAATCCCCAGAGATTCAAATGACAAAGGGCATGGCGGCCATGTTGGTGCCCCAACAAAAGAAGCTAACGAGGAATCTATTGTTTAAGGGCACCAACATGGCGGCTATGACGTCAAGTGAAAGCCAGCAATTGGTTAATATCAATGTTTTAAATTCTTATTATTGTAAAGCGCCACTGGATTCTTAGTAGAAGTGGCGCTATAGAAATTCATTATTAATATATTATTATTGATCGGAAAAACCATATTTGAAATAGATGTATAATACCACACAAGTGAATAGTGCTTTTCGTATACTCTGATCAGTTGACTACTCAAACATTCGATAGAAAGCAAGAGCGAGAAGTCTAATCGTTTTAGCATAACCAATCCACCGTTCAATCAGCTTAGCGATCGAGAAAACAGTGAAAAACTCACAAAAAATGTCTAAGTGATTTTTATCTGCAACGCGCACAGTTGTCTATCGATCGTTAGAGCATGGTCACACCCACTCGACCAATAAGCGTTCCCCATTTCAGCTGTCTAAATCCCATAGTTAAGAATATAGAGAATATATATAGAGAATACTAATAAGGCTATGAAACAATAGAAAACAATAGCCTTATTAGTATTCTCTATATAGAGAATACTAATTACTCCCCTAGTCTAGACCCTGTATATTATTTCGAAATGTTCAGAGTTTCTTACAGTAGTTGCCAATAATTTCAGAAAAATAATGTCTCGTGGATGTGACCAAATTCTAAGAAGGTTAGATAATGAACACGAGAGTTCTATGTGATTTAGAGTGCCTCGCATTTTAGATAGAATCTATCTAAATGCTCGGCACTCTAAATCATATAGAACTCTCGTGCCATTATCTAACCCTTACATAGACGGCGCATGGCTTAGCCAATCAGATGGCGAGTTTCCCAATAGACGTCGGTCTCGCGCGCGAAATATTCACTTGTTAACAATGGCTTTTTGAACTAATTAACGCGCGTGATCTTGGATGTTGAATGCAATGAGTAAAAAAATACAAATACAAATACATGTTTTTGTATATAAGTGTTGCATCGTATTTGTGTTAAGTAATGGTTCGTATAAGAACTGGAGCAAGCTCTATTGTTCCGCGGCAATGAATGTGATTTCACTAATTCCACATAGAAAACGGCTCAATTTTTTCTAAAGATATCTCTTGACTAGTGGTATTAATGTTCTCAAATTAAAATGCATGAAATCGCTCGTTGTGTATATGTTTTTGATTCTGAAAACAAATTCAGCCAAAAGGAAGACACTAAAACAAAAGCGGAGATATTATAAAATATTTCAATGTTCCCCACATAGGATTTCTTTCTCTCTTTTTACATAGTTGCAGTTTGTCCGCTTCAATCGTTTTCTTTAAAAAATATTGTGAAATCAGAGTTCTTTCCTATTTTTAGGAGCTTTATTTCTGTTTAACCAATGAGATATCAAGTTTCAACAATAGAAAATTTAACACCTTTGTGCATTCCTGGCCGTTGAGTGCTCCGGTTCTTACGCGAACCATTACTTAACAAGAAAAATGTTTTTAGCTTATTTGCTCGCGCCTCGTGGTTTACTTACACATGCATGATATGATGTTTTGGTATATGACGCAAATGACGATAATAACGAATTCAAGACAAAAGTCGTCTGTTTAATCAACTTTCATTGAGGAGAACAGGTCAACACACTATAATTGTCGAGTGAAAAAACGCGTCTGGAGCCTTTAGGCCTTCTTCCTGAGCTGAATTTAATCAATAAGACCACATTCGCTTTCCTCAATTGACCGAATTAATCATGGCCGCCTCCTTATTTGAATAATTTGGAAGGTAAATATGTAAAGGAGGGAACTAATGCTGCCACACGAAAGATCACATTAAAACTGGTAATTGTGTTCAGTTTTAGAGCAATGTGGAGAACTGCCGTTGATCTATTTTCCACATTGCTCTAAAACTATTTAAAAATATTTCAAATGCTTAATACATTATTCATAGTTCTATCTGTAATGTATTGTCAGTGTATTCGTATTTGTCTCAGGCTGAGCTCGTTTGGACCTAGAGTCTGTTTCTCAGCCTGAGTTAAGCTATTAAATAAAAAAATTAAAAAATTAAAAAAAAAAAAAAAATGCAGAGAAAAACACGAAAGCGAGTCTGGAAAGGCCTCGATCCGTCATACGATCGGTTGTTCGAATCATACAAAGCGTTCGAATTTCACATGGATGTAACTTCATTACTTTTTAAGCTACATCACTACTCAAATTGCACAAGATCACTCATTTTAACATGCCCTTCACTCGCGTGGGAGTAATGATAATGTTTTCTGTACAAATGTCGGGATCAACTATCGATATTGAAAACAGAAATACGCATTTATGAATAGGGTCTACGTTATCCTAATACAAATCATGACGATGTAATACTGATCTGTATTGAGACGACATTGAGGGGAAGCCAATTAGGTCTATTAATATTATACAAAATGGAATTCACAACTTGAAAAAGAATCAAAATTGGCCGTTCCCGGATAGCCTTAGGTCAGCGCGGGATATGCCACATATTTTAACGTGCCAGTTTAAACTGAATTATTGCCTCACGGGCATACCTTAGGAATGATTTAAATCGATACACAAAACTCCCCATTTTCTCGAACATTCGTCAGCAATCAGCTAAAAACATTTAATCACCATATCGTTCCAATCAGGCATTATTATGATTTATGAAGAACTTAATGCATTATTCATATCTCCCGCCTGCACGAAAAGGACCACGCACGAAGGTACGAAACCGATCACGACGTACTGTCACCTACTTTCAGTTAACCACGCACGAAGGTACGAAACCGATCACGACGTACTGTCACCTACTTTCAGTTAACCACGCACGAAGGTACGAAACCGATCACGACGTACTGTCACCTACTTTCAGTTAACCACGCACGAAGGTACGAAACCGATCACGACGTACTGTCACCTACTTTCAGTTAACCACGCACGAAGGTACGAAACCGATCACGACGTACTGTCACCTACTTTCAGTTAACCACGCACGAAGGTACGAAACCGATCACGACGTACTGTCACCTACTTTCAGTAGCTCTCTTTTCCGTTAATAAATGCCGCAGTGGTGTGTCCCTTTTTGTTGTGAAATGTTTCAATCAGCCATTCAGATTTGAAGCAGATTATGTTTTGTTCTTCTCGGGAAAAGCTGGGAAAGCTAGCCTCGCTTCTGTTCACTTGTTACCAGTCGTCAGCCACTTCCGCGTTTGAAACAGATCCACGATTCACGTTAGCACACGAGTGACCCGCCTTTAATTACCTTGGCCTGGACGCGCTCGAAGCAATCTCGTTCCCAGAGCCCGCGCATCAGCGGTCAAACGTCTGCGCATGCATCAAAAGTCTTGCAACAACAACATTTCCAAAAAAAATCAAAGCGAGCCGGCGGCCGTCATGGTTCACACACCCGTTTTCAAACCTTGAGAACTTTTTTGGAAAATTATTTAAAAAAAATTGAAAACTCACAGTTTGAAGTTTGTTCAATTTCCCGTCGACTGTGAAAATAAAAGCTTAACTTTCACCTATTTTTCTTAACTTTTTGGGGTAGAAGTTCACAAGCCGATTTTTTTTTTTAAACGCCGGGTTGCCAGTAATATGTTTCAAGGTAAATTTTGCGCGGGAAATTCGACAATGCGACAAAGGAATATAAAGGAAATGTCATGCAGCTGCGTTTAAATATATTTAAGTAATGATCCATGTAAAAAGTACGACGAAATCCATTGTTATGTGGCATTGAGCCTCCCTCACATGGAATTTGTCTGTGTTTTAGATAACGAAAACACTGGGTGATAATTATGATTATTCTAAAATAAAAGTAGTATGAAGTCTTAGTTTCATTCCATTTTTATGAACAAATTATCTTCCAACCAATAGGAACAGCCAAAAGCAATAGCTACGAAACAGGCACGATTGATAAGGTTCCTAACATACGATTTGCTTTACAAACGACATTTGGAACCGCAGTGCAAATCGTAGTTTTAATAGTTTGAAAAATTGGAGGAAAGTAAACGTCTTCCTAACCTTTAAGGCGATTTTCATGTTTCAACCAATCAGATCAAGAATTTTCACAATACAAAATTAACATCTTGCCATCTGAATGCCGTTCGGTGTCGTACTTGTTACACGAATCATTACTTAATCTGATATTTTGCCGTGACGCAAACTTTAACAAAACCGGCTTTGTTGTTGCAAATAACAAAGAGTTGTTTAAATTAACTACGATTTTTGGGTAATAAGTTCATGTCCTAGATACAACAATAGGTTAATTACGTTCTATTATGTTTCGGTCATAGAACGTCAGTAACATATTGGTGTATCTAGGACATGAACTTATTACCGATTTTTGCGTGTTCCGCCATGTTTGATACACGTTGTTGATGCTCGGGCCCATTCCTGCTCTGTCGTGGCTGGCGTTACAACCCGTTACTTTCCCCGTTCCACCGGAGAAATGCAGCGTTAAATGTCCCAGTTAATGCCCCACTATGTCCCGGGGGTCGGGGGGCCGGGGTTTTGTCCCAGTTAATGCCCCACTATGTCCCGGGGGTCGGGGGGCCGGGGTTTCAATTGACCGTAGTGCATTAATTTGATCGTTTTACGGCAACAAATTTCTACACTCATATAATTCAGGTCCTTTAAAGATGAACGTGTTAATTTTTACATTGGCTTAATAGATCTAACTAATAGCATCCACACATTTGATCTCATTTTCCCATACTACTAACGAGGGCAACAACGCTTTGATAAACCCGATCCAGCCAAACACTTGAGAGAACCAAAGAAATTCAAATCTGGAAGCGCTTTTCCCTTCGTCAATCTTCGCACACTAACCTTGTCCATAATGACAAACCACTAAAACTTCCAAAACTACTGGCTTACGATGGCCTTTAAGATAAAACATTGGGACGCTTGTATTAAAACCGCCGCAAGACACGACAGAGGAAATTAGTGAACTCGATACCGTACGAATAACATCTGGAAGAGTCGAATCCACTCAAAAAGATATGAAGATAATCTGGGGTCAGTATCCGTGATTTTAGCGAACAGTTTTACCACAGCAGTCTATCGTAATGTTAGTCGCTCTCTTGTGTGCTGCCAAAGTTGGATATGGAAACGTTTTTTTGCGCTTGTAGCCTAAATACGAAAAGGTAAAGGTTTGACCCTGCCGTGTTTTTCTGTTATGATCTTTAGAATGGTAAGATTTACTGAGACTAGAAGGACAAGTGGAGTTCATTGGGAGTTGCTGACATGATGCCATGATGTCAGTTTAGTGTGTAGTATAATACCGGATGGTTTGGTTTCTCATACGAACTTGACGTCTTTTAGGAATCGCAGTTCTGACCGGCCTTAAACGCGTTTGAAGGAAGAAGCTCGGAGCGTGACCTTCCTTGATTAACAAACGGCACAGCAGGGAAAAGCTGGCCGCACACGACACTGCAAAGGTAAGACTTTCTAACTTATGTACTTTGGTCAAAGAACTAGTGAAAGTCGAAGAAGCTGTAAGCGAAGGCCAATGGTCGAGGACTCTAGAATTGAACTCGGGGCAGACACTGAACTAAAATAGAACTGAATTATGCGCCATGGCCATTTCGTGTGGAACACAGCTGGGGCGTTCGAGAAAATCAAAGTTCATTTACGAGCCATTTGTGATATTATACACGTCATTAATCAAGCTAGAATTGCCCAGCGTAAATTTGTGACTTCGGTACTTTTGCATGGTTTCAAGTTTTATCAGCAATAGTGATCAGTATTCTCTAACTTTGGCTAATGCTTGCTGATTAGATACACAACTATATCGTGTTAGAACATTAGCACAATCAAGGCCAATAATGTGAATCAGATTGCTCGGAAACGAATGAGGTGGAACTCACCGCTTTAGCGTAGACTGTGAGATTATCCGAAGCTCTTGGTGGGCAGTTTCTAAACATGACTAGTGATCATGACTGATAAACTATGACTGGCAGGAATTGTGGCGAACTTAATCGCGATAAACATGCCACAATAACAAGTGTATTGATTCGGGGCCAGGGCATTTATCAAGTATATATACTGACACAACACTTTCGCGCGAACAACGAACACGCATGCACTGAACAGAATAGAACTTCACTGACAAGCTCAAAATACAGGGTGGATATTTTTTAACAAAGTCTTTGACGCCGATTTGTTGTTGTTACTTAGTAAGTACGATGGTAGTTACGATAGATAGACGGTGTTTATGATTGATTTAGACTTCGTTTGATATATTGGCCTACACAATTTAATGATAGATAGCTATAAGCCGGCTGCACTTTTCCGGCAAGCTTTGGGACGCCACTCAAGTTCAGTTTTTTGTCTTGTAAGGAAAGACCGAATAGGTTAGCTAGCGTCGTACACACCAAAAGGTTAACATAACTATCAGGAAAAGCTAGCTATTCATAAAAATATGGGGAAACATTGTAGATTGTTATAATTGAAGGCCCAATAGGTTGGAATCTCAAATCTGTCTAGTTAGCTCGACTCCGATAAGCCGTGTTAGATTTGGCCCAGGATTGAAAACGTGTGGACAGTATACGGGATGCAGGGGTATTTGTCTAATATAATATTATTGTCTCGACTTAGGCCTTTAGTGCGGTTTATATGCGCATGTGGAACCAGTTGATTGCAATTAAAGTAGCTGTTTCGGAAGCCATATATATATATACAATGACTGTTTGCGGCATGGTTTGGCAATTCCGTATAAATCCAGAAAAACTGCTGCTATCTACAAAGCCAAATAAAACTGGAAAACTGGTAGAAAAACTTTCCTCACAACTGAATTGAAAGTAAGTACGCAGTGGAGATGAATAAAGCCGAACGATTTAGTCAGTATTTTACCTAATATCGGTTTTGTCACATAATTATAAAAATAAAACGACGCCGGAGGTAAACCTAATGAATCGAAGGCATAAAATACCCGGCTCAGTGAAAAATATCAGATAAGGAAGGCCATAAAGAACTCTCGATGTGAGTATAGTTCTTTCTCGAACGATGCCAGTTTTGTTATCAGCAGCGCTATTAAGTTAGATTAAAACTCCAACATTTTATCTCTTTTTTTTCGCGCGCGTTTTTAAGAACAACGCTTTGTACCGAACAAGAGCGACAGAAATACTGAATGATTGCAATGCCGCAACGTAATCAGTTTCTTCTGGATATAATCTTATTACAAACTTCAAGGACGTCCTTCAATTCGCGACAAACTTGGGGCAAACTAGAGACAAACTTGAGACAAACTAGGCTATCTCCAATGCGGCACATTGATACAAATCATGCAACTTGGTATATGTATATATGTAACATTGAAATCTAAAATGCATTCGATAAAGTAGCCTGAGGAAAAGAGTTTGAGGACGACAACGTTTGGCAACTGGCTTGGTAGTGTATACATATTAGTAAAGGCGATTCTAGGATGTACAGTACAACTGTTATTTTAAATGTCACCCTTCACCTTGTGTTATTAGGAGCTTAATACTGATTAATCATGCTTCTTCTCATCGCGTCACATGTTACGTGAATGGCGGGCAGTGTGTTAGCGCTCGTCTCTCACCGCTGCAGCCCGAGTTCGAGTCGGACTTGGTGCCATATGTGAGTTGAGTTTGTTCGTTGTATAGTTAACTTGTTGTGTTGTTCTCTCCCTTGCCACGAGCGTTTCCTCCGGGTTCTCCGGTTTCCTCCCTCCGTAAAAAATTGAGAGTAGTATGTATAAAAATATATGAATGTAGTGGGGAGTGTGTGTGGAGTTGAACGCATGCAGGCCCACACCAGCTATGCTGAAATACATAGCCTGCTATAACAAAAAGAATATATATATATATATACCTCTAGGCTATCTCCATGATATATTATACGTATGAATGAGCAAATATTTTTAGCAAAACTGTCAGGCCTATTAGTATAATGGGGCTTTTGCAGGAATGCAATCACGTGGTTATACTGGAGGGCAAAAAATCTGACTTCATTTATTTAAAGGCACTTTTACGAGATCGGTAGTGTTATTAGAAAAACCTGTTTGTATAAATTCTATTTTCCACCTCAAATCGATTGTCGATCTTTCTAAAACAGCGTTTTTAAAGATAGCGGCTTGCTCTCCAGCATCCATGGCAACGCCTTTCCCATGGGAATCACGTACGAGCTCAATTCATTCGTTAGTGAAGTATTATATCAGCACGTGACTGTTTGATGCAAAAGACCTATTGGTCAGTTTTTCTTAAAAGCGTCTGATAAGCAATGTATTTCCCATCAGGCTTGATTTTCCCCAACTTGCGTTAGAAAAGCTGCAATTGGCTGAAGACGGTAAAGTGAGCAAACAATGTAATAAAAGTGACTCATCTTTTATAGTTGTTTCGAAACGTTTCATGGCGAGCGTTAAAGACAATAAATACCGTGCTGAGCGCTGAATGCAATTGCAGGTGACGCTATTAAAGCGTTTCATCACAAGCTAAGCTGTAGGTCTTTACAGGTTCACGGTAAAAGTAATCCTAGAACGCGTCTATAAGCGAATATCAACATAGCCAACTGATTATGGTCGTGATTAGTAAAAAATCAATCAAGATTACGAACAAATCGACTTAACACCTGTGTGCAGGACTTTGCGACGACATCGCAGACAGTAGGCGCAGTTCGTCTACAGAGAAAACAACTGCGATGGAACTGTGAGAACATTCTACTCATTTATCCATGTTGTTTTTTATCTCTGGGGCGGCTCTAGGGTGCGAGAGGGTCGAAAGAAGGTTTCGAGCGCCAAAATTATTTGGCAACCTCTTTGTTGTCGAGTTTAAGGGGAGTCAGTGAGAGAAAGGGAGTTCGACCCCCCTGGACCCACCCACCCACAGTACAGCTGACAATCCCTGCTTATCTCCTGTGATAGGATTTAAGGATTACAATAATACCGACATGAAGTGGTTTTATAGTCAACATTAAAGCGGACAACGAACCATTTGTTATTTCATGCGGGTTGATAGGCTAGATAAACACTGAACACCAAAACAATAGGTCTGGTGTGGATTTCTCTTAATAGCGCATGTAAATCGGATACATATATTTCGGCAAGCCTAAAAGCGGAGCCTCCGAATTATCCGTGAACTGAGCTGGTAACAACCGGAAAAAAAAAATTATATAAAGAAAACAAAGACAAAAATAACTGGTAGAATGAAGGGAAATCAATGCAAAAGGTTTAGAAGAAAAAAGAAGATAAATTATATAAAGAAAACAAAGATAAAAACACAAGAATAACTGGTAGGATCAAGAGAAATCAATGCAAAAGGTTTAGAAGAAAAAATAAGATAACGGAAAATGAAACTGAAAAGAAAGAAAACATTATCACTAGCTACTGGCCAAGGTTTCGTCCCCTGCGCGCGCAGGTGCAGCGCATCAGCTTGTCCACGCACGTCACACGCCGCGCGTCGGGGCGCGAGGAAACCGGAAGTCAGCCAATTGTTGCTTCATCCTGTATCCGGTATGGTGCTCCGCTATTATATTACCGCTTATTATGTTTCCAACAGGCCAATTCGATACAACTTTTACATGCGTATTTTACAAGTCCAGCCGTTGTTTATTCACCTCAAAACAATGCCCAGACTTACTATTTAACTGCATCGCTTAATAGTTTTAAAGTTAATCTTAAAAGAAACACTGAACTACTGTAAATAACTGACTAAAATAAGTATAAGTTAATTAGTTTTATTATTACTATCATTATTATTATTATTAGGGTAGAATAGCGTAGTTATAAGCACGACCACATCAGCAACGCTGTAAAGTTTACCGTGGGTAAATAAATATTATTATTATTATACGTGTAAAAGTTTTTATTGAATTGCCCCCCAGGTTGATAAATTCTAATCAACACTCCAGGTACCCCCCGAATTTGGGGGGGGGGGGGGAGGGGTTGGGACACTCTTGTATATGACGTCATATCTGATATGTGTGGCGGTACAGGGTCCGGGTTTAAATCTAATTTCGATTTCCGGTTTTTCGTAAAAATATGTTGAATTCCGGGTCATACACGATTCAAAATAATCAAACAACTGGGAAATCCGGGTTTTGGAGCTATTTTTCTCGTAAAACCGTGTCCGGTTCGAATTCTGGACCCTATATGGCCACATACGTACCTACCACTACTGAATTTGTCATACAAGTATCCCCACCCCCCTCCCCCCAACACACACACTGACACACTCCCGGCGTTGCACAACGGTATGATAACCTTAATCACCAGTGGGAGCGCTTTCAAACCACTTTTTTCAATTTGGAGTTGAAAAAGAAGTAACAGTGTCAAATCAAACTGATTGCCATGACCTGAGATTCAAAATGAGTAATTATACACCTAGCACCCACATACGCCGGCTGTTGCTTAAAGTGGTATATGTACATCGATGCAGTAACCCACACACTTAAGGTTGATTAGTTAAATACCATTTTCGCGACCAGAATCACCCTCGGTATCTCAAAAGAGTAACAGGCGAGCTCGAATACACGTTTCCCACTCACGAGAAACATTCAGGAAATTTAAATTGGGACACCAAATCGCCTATTAACAGACAACTCTAGCGATCACCGAGATAAAAAGTCCAGTTGAAGGCTACATGGTACATTCAGCGACAAATAATAAAAAGAAGGGTCTCCGATGACAGCAGATATGTCGAATAATAGTTCTTGCCAAGGAACTCGATCGACAACCCGGGGTTAACTCTATTTCAAGGCAATAATTACGTTGGCCGTCCTAAATGAACTCTTTATGGAATTTTCAATACATTGTACCAAGATCTGGTCGTTTCTTGTTCCCCGCATTAACATGGTTATCCGTTCACGGAGTTGAATCAGGAAACCTTGAATGGTACCGGCTCCAGACGGCATCGCAAGAAGGGTGTGACCACTGATATAGACAAACCGTTTGAAGTACGACAATATGACATGATATATTTTGGCACTCGAGACGAAACTGCAACATCACTGCATTGTTTGCTCTCTCTCTCGCTCACAGACAAAATGGGAACTTTATGGCCAGTAAAACTGAGTCTATAACCGATTTAAATGCCCAACGAAGTTAGATCATATTCAGGAGATTTATCCTCCACGCGAAAACCTCTTCAAGGGTAAACACATTCGATTTATACAGTCAGGTCAACAAGGAATATCACACTATACATGCCATTTTAAAACTACATTATCGTTTGTTTTAGGGACAAGAAAGATACCTTATACCTTCATGCTGGGATGACACTTTGTGATATTGAGGGAGACTTCGCTTTCTGTTAATGGTAAGTAAGAGTGTGTGAATTCTTCGTCGTATTTGAATTTAGTTGTTTAGTATTTAAGCGGCCTCCATGAACAGCGATTAACATAGCTGTTTATAAGCTTAGACGGTCTGCATACGTAATAAATGAAGTGGCAACTAATTTGTACTATACTGTAAGACAGGGCTTTAGGAGAACACTTGACATATTTTAAGTGAGGTTAAACATCAATTCAATAAACTAAACACAAAGCCCTTTGCCGATATAACACGGCGGGTGCGCTGCCGCCTACAAAATATCCGTAAAACACTCACATTTGACATACTTTTTACATAGTTCTGTAAATGGTTAGATATGTATGTCCAGCGGAATGTAAAGCCAGGACGACAGTGGTCTTCGTGTTATTTAGGGCGCGTTCCATTATATTCCGCCGGGCTATACACAAAAGAAACAATGTTGTTTACGTTATCAAACAAAAATATAATTCCCAAATGATGAATTAAAAGTGGCAACTACTGTCTATATTTCAGGGGATGAATATCTGCAGTATTTCGAGAAATTCTGATTTCGGAATAGCCAAAATATATAGTTTGTAACGCTTTGCCGACATACACTAACTGTTATTATATTATAAAAAGCATTGGAGGAGGCCAAAAGTTTATCACAAACATAACACATTGTCTTAAAGGTCAACTTGACTTCAGAAACCAGACGGGAGTTCCTGAATAACAACTCCCTTGAGCAGGAAATATGATATGATCGTGAATACGGTATATTAGACCGGCCCCTACTGACCCTTGTTTATAGTCTATCAGTAGTGTCTTAATTTCGTTTAATTTCGGCTCTTGGCCTGTGTTTATTATCCGGGAATGTAAGAATGAGGTTGATGAATGCCACTTACGGCCACTTACGATATCCTGCAATACCACCATCCCTTATTGATATCGCTAATGTCAAATTACTCTCACTAATCTGATTACTGGAAAGGGAGTTATTTTTGATAACGCCCCATTATTGAGGTCGGAAAAGTAAGCATTCCGGCTTGCAAACTTCAATCGCCATGTCTTCTTCATGTCCATGCAGTCATGGTCTCTTAATTACTTACCACGAAAATGCCGATAGCTTTTCAGATCGTGTGCCTTAAAATCATATCGATCACGAACAAGTACCAGGAACTTTGACCTCAAAGTGTGCAGTGGTTCGACAGAGCAGCGCCCGTGGTCAGTGGAGCTTCAATATTTCTCGACTGTGCGTGTTGTTTAAAAAACGTCAATGCCATCAGACAACAAAATGTCAACTTAAGACACTTTTTCAGTTTAACGCTTTGTTAACGTTGTACAAACTCGAGAAGCCAATCTTAAGGTGGCCCGACCCGGTTTTTCGGTGGCGGTACATTTCAAGTTTGAACAAGGAATACGACATCGTAAGCAATCCAATAGAAAATCGACCGTTGCGATAGATGAAAGTTTAAGATGAAATAAGTTTTAGCGAGATCGTTGTTACTATAGCAACGCTGTGACGCCATCTTCTTTTTACATACAGCCGATTTTCATGAAATCTGGACGTTTGTTTTCCAAATGCTCTCTGGTACTCATAGTTTACATAGTTGTCTTTATGTCTAATGAGTTTAATGAATTAATGAATTAATGAGAGAGCGTTTTCGAGAAATTTTCGATTGAAGTTTTTGGGGCCAACAATAAATCAAAATCAAAACAAATTAAACAGGTTGGTAATTTTGAGTGTTTTTGTGTTGGAAATGTATATTGTAAGCTTTATTTGTTCTTATACCAATTAACTACCTTGTATGAAAAGCTGAAGAAAATCGCTTCGTTTGATTTCGGAAAATCTGAGCTTAAATAAGACTGATATGTTGAGATGTAAATATCGGTCTTTTGTCAAAAAATCTCTCGATTGTTACTATAAACGCTACAACTTTAAAAACTGGTATATGAATTGTTGTTAACGTCAGTTGTCCTTAAGATTTGTTAGTATTTTATATGATCTCCAAATTTCAAGTTCACTGAAACATTTGAAGACTGTCAAACATTAACCTCAAATCGGTAAACTTTTGCGCCGAGACAAAAGGATGCCGGCATAATGAAGAACAAGCGACCAAACCTGTTTAATTTTTTTTATTTTTTTTCGCTAAAACTTACTTCGTCTTAAACTTTTATCTATCTCCAACAATAATGTCGCAACGGATTGCTTACTATGTCGTATTCACTTGTTCAAACTTGAATTGAATTAAGGTACCGCAACTGAAAAACTGGGTCGGGCCACCTCAACATCGAGATTTCCATCACGGCCTATCAAATTAAAACTCGCAGTCTCAAGTGCTAAATAATGAACAGTAAGTTGATAACTTTGAATTTCATGTAGCTTTGGTAATGGACTCCTGTTTATTTTTAATCTGTGTTTCTGTAGGAGTTGTATTAGCTGTACTCTTAGGTCTGGTACAATGCTTGTTAAGCCACTAGATCGGCTAGGAACCGCGGTATACTTAAGAACACTTGTTGGCGTGCCAAATTGCACGCGCCCAGTGCACAATCTTCATTCATATGACATAGAAAAGAAGACATTTATTGGCCATACGAATAGTTGGAAAGTTATCCTGCCAAATTTGGATACTAACTGAAATGGCGAACACGAATGGAGTTCTGATTGGTGGAGCAGAATTGAACTGCAGTTCGTTTTGTGTTCTTTTTCAGGTTCAGGTTTTACTTCAGTTATTTCTCGTGTTGAAACATTTTTACAGCAAAAACACCAAAATTGCTAATCTTAATCTTGGGGGGGGGGGGGGGGGTTCGATTTCCAGTTGTCGAGTGTTCTTTTACTATGTTATGTGTAGTAATTAGCTCATAAATCAGTGAAGACTTTGGCCAAGGAAGACCCTTTTACGATTCGTTTAAACCGGCGACACAAAGGCATTCCAAAAGATAATAGATTGTTCGGAATTATAATTGGAACCTTACGTCAGGTTTAGCTAACCGTAGTGCTATGTTGAAAGAGTTTGCTTGTCAGTTATTCCAATATAATGTTATTAGGTGAAAATGGCTTGGGACTTCTATATGTTGAAAAAGGAAGATGAAGGGAGATCCATGTCGGCCTGTGGTTGATTCCCAGCATCCTTTGCGGTCAGAGTAGTTGATTTTAGCTTATGTACAGAATGGGATTGGATTAATCGGTGCTGGGTAAGTTTAAGTATTCAGAGACAGAAAGGGTGGTTAGTGGAAACTTGAAATCATATATTTTATGTGATACATGCAGTTTGTAAGATATTTAGAATCTGAAGAGCAATAAATTTATTTTTATGTGCCATTCAGTTAGAATGAAATAATGGTAACTGTAATTAATTAACATACACAAAGAAAGGAGGATTTAGATGAAACTATTCCTTCTTATTTTACCTTATGCAGTTCAAGAGGATCATTTATCTATACATTATATTTAGTGGCAATTTCAGTGCCTTGTTCTTTAAACCGCTTACTAAGGGTGCGTTCGATTGACCGTATTCCGGAATAAGAATAAATAGTATGATCACTACAAATCGCTTGTACTGGGATTTTTTAGCCACTGAATTACTAATTGTAGCCTGAATATCATATATCAGCAAGCATTTGTAGATTACAGTGCAAAATGTGTCTGAACCAGTGATTTCCAGAGACTATTCCATCTATTTTTATTCTGGAATACGGTCAATCGAACGCGCCCTAAGAGTGATACCCTCAAGCAAGTAATCAGTAAAACACGCACATTTGCGTGATTAGGGCTTAAAGCGTTAAACGGCAATGACATGTTTGAGTACTCTCAGTGGCGTAGGGAGATTGACAGAAGTCATCAATGAAAAATGTGCCAGAATTCTTCACTCCCCCCCCCCCCCTAAATTTCCAGGACCTCCCTACGCTCCTGAGTACTCCCTCATATCATTGTAATATCTATTGAAATTACGCATGATGAAAACAAACAACAATTGTTCTCTTTCCTGTTGAACTTCATTATTCTCCTTCTCGCCAAACATAGTTACATACCATGCAGGGGCCCATTACCATGCAGGGGCCCATTACCATGCAGGGGCCCATTACCATGCAGGGGCCCATTACCATGCAGGGGCCCATTACCATGCAGGGGCCCATTACCATGCAGGGGCCCATTACCATGCAGGGGCCCATTACCATGCAGGGGCCCATTACCCTTGATTTTTTTCAAAAAAAGACTGCAAGGACCACTGTTACAAACAAAGGTATTACCAGATCTGTGGAGATCAGGATCAGCAGAAGGATTCAGTAAAATATATGAAGACTGCAAGGCTGATGGGACGAATGTATGTACCATGTTATTCGTTTTACCCTATATTTCTGTTCGGCAGAACGAACCTTCTTCTGGGGTTATATTAGCTCAGTCATATAACCCGGCCTGAAGAAGATTCGTTCTGCCGAACAGTAATACAGGGTACATTAAGTAACATGGTACAGCCGTCCGATCAGCCTTGTAGTGATGTCTTCATACATGATAATACTATATACTAGTCCTTGGCCTAACATGTTATCATCAAATATTTTCTCTCCCGCCTGATTGGTGGAATGTATCGCGTGACCTGATTTTTGTTCTCCGCTGGACGACTAGCGCACGCAAAGGCTTCAGCCATAAAACCAAATATTTGAAGGATTATAAAGACAATAACCAACTTTTTGACATTGAAATATGAACTGATATTAGTTCGTCCTTGGACAATGGACATTTTCTGTTCCTAGAATCGCATAGCTTCCTTCGAGCATATAATATCCTCGGATAAATATTAGTGCATATTTCAACCAATATCGTTGCATGGCACTATCCGGAAACACTATGACGTAGCTAGCGTCTAACACGCATGCTCACATCTTATTACCCGTTGCGTGGCAACCATGTACAGTTGTTTCGTCCTTGTTAGGACTCATCAGCATGGCATAGCCCCCAAGATCATCAGCCTCACTAAAGATCGAGCTAAAAGCTGCTTTACACCCCAGCCACCACGCTAACACGTGTGGGAGCTGGAGATTCATGTGAGCAAAGTGCTATAGCGATGTGGATCTCTCCGAAGAGGATCTGGTAGTGCAAAATGGAAATGGCACGGCCAAATCCGAAATTATAAACCAAGCACGTGATGAGTCCTAACAAGGACGAAACAGCTGTACATGGTTGCCACTCCACGGGTAATAAGATGTGAGCATGCGTGTTAGACGCTAGCTACGTCGTAGCGTGTGTTGGGTAGTGCCATGTAACGTACTCGGTTCATATTTCAACGCCACAAGTAGCCGGTAATTGTTTGTATATTCTACACGTTTTTTCTTGTAAAGATACAGTTAACCTTACCATCGGACCAAAAATAACCGCCGAACGTCTATATTGGCTTGAATTCTATTTTTGGTAAAAAGTGCAGGTCAACTGTTAAGGAGCCCGTGTCATTATTGTTTTAGGAATGAATCGAATAACATAGTTAACATGACATTTTATAACAAAGTCGACAAAAAAAAACATCAAAAGCTGCTATAAACACGCGTCGTGTTTCAAGACCTTTGACATATATGAACAAAATTGGATTAACTGAGCTGGCCTTATGATACTACAGGAAAATCAAATGCCTAACTTGGTAATTCCACAGAAAATTGCACGAAAAAAACGATATATCTCCCGAATTGCGTAATCCGATGAATAACTTGATGACGTATTGCTTTTGTTGATATTTTTCTAAGCTATAAATAGCACGCGTAGCCTACAGTGGTGCTTCCACTCTGATTTACGGAATCACCACTCAGCCAATCAGCGTCTGATTTCGCAAACGCACTAGCAGAGCGATTCAGCTGTGACTAGATTTTAAAGGAAACAGCGGTGCATTAGGCGTAGATAGATAGATAGATAGACACCTTTATTTCAACAGGGTAATTCTTTCAGTTACAAAATGTTACTGTTATCAATAGGAGCCCGGTTTTAAAATATTGAAATGGTAGATAAAACTAATGTTAATACTAAGATATAAATACAAACTATTAACTACTCATATATGCTAATTAATCACTAAATTGACTATATAAAACTAACATATCTAAAAATCATTTAAATCGTCAAAATCTATTAAAAATTAAGATCGAAATCCATTATAAACTAGCGTGGTTTGTGGCATTAGCGTACACTGCATACGCAGACGTAGACGCAGTACTGTATTTATAAATAGCAGTACTTATTGTACTCTCACAGATACGAGATAAGAAAAACGTCGCTAATGATCACTTTATCAACGCACGTCTGCATATCTATATTACTCAGTTGCGGTTATGCTTATCGTTGGTGAAATCCAAGCCTTACATACCAAAACTGTATTGGAATGGTGTTGACTTGTAACACAGGTATTCCAAGAGGTTTATTGTGCACAGATTCACGATTCACCAAGCAATATATTCAACAGCTATTCGCTCGTCAATTAAGCTGCGTACCACTCTAGGTCAATTTTCGCCAGACGGTTCTAGATTTGGCTCCAGAGCCATGCCTTTAATCACGCACCAAGATTCGAGGACTTTTAAATCAAGACTAATGGACAAATCGTTTTCATGAGATTCAGATCAAACAAATGTTATTGAAAACTTTAGATAAAATGCAATGTCGATATAAAGTTACAATAGTTTCTATATTACAGTGGCGTCTACGAATAGCCCCGCGGGGGGGGGGGGGGGGGGGTTTACTCCCTATAATGGACTATACGGGGAGGCTCCGCCAGAAAGGGGTACCTTTTCAGGCTGGAGGTATATAAAAGGGTAGGGATTTCACGAGTTGAAGTATAGAAAAGGGTAGGCAAAACTGTCATTTAGGTATTTAAAAGGGCCTTTCAAAATATCTCGAACAGACGCACCTAACGGCTGATTCATCCAAGTATTTTAAGGGGTTACTCAAGTGAAAAGTTTAGTAAAAGGTATATGAAAGGGTTACCTTTTCTGTTAAAAATGGTATATAAAAGGGTAAGGGTTTGGACCTCGGGGCAGGGCTTCCCCGTATAAAACTCTGTTGAGTTTGGTATGGCGGTCAGTCATACTTTCTGCTAGATTCTCATTAGACAAGACATTGACAAGCCCGTTCAATGCGGTTTTCTTCCTTTCATCTCGTCCAACCAGAATCGAGCTTTAGCAGCATGACTGATTGAAGCTTTCTCAATACCACATTTTACTTTATATAACTAGGGCGCAGCTCAGTGATAAATGGTCCAAATACCTAAGCAAATTGGGCATAAGTCGCCGATGGATCATTCTAAACATTACCCAAGACATCAATGCTTATTGGTTGCTTGAATGGGAACCAACACATTACATGATCCTAGGTGGCTAAGTCATCAAACAATCTGTATTTAATTAAGTAAAATGTTACTCAGTTGTATACCTGTCTAGAACAACTGACAATATTCCTGGCGTGATAAAAAAAACTCATTTTTTGTCTGTATACTTTCATTATAAGAAGAGCAAAAAAAGTAAACATTGATTTTATCTACAAAGGCACTTTAATGAAGACGACGGCATATAATTAGGTTTTACAGTCAATGGCGTTCAGTTTAAAATGAATCAATATGAAGTTAGTGTCTGTTGAATAACTCCAGTATCGTTGGTCGTGTTATACAAAGCTCATTTCCGCACCAAGTTGTGTTTAGGAGGTAAGAGTGGCATAGAATAGAATTAAGGTGGAGATTGGTTTGCACCCACATTAAGCAAACTTATCGATTTGAAGATACATTAATGGATGGCTGGTCGTCGAACAACCACGCCAAGCTCAGTTCCCAAATATCCTTATTCTGCAAATGAGAACAGTCCAAAATGGTAATGGTAAAGAAAAGGTACTACACTGTAGGTAACCTTAACAAATGTGCATCGTAGGAGATTATTAGAAACAGAAAACCAGAACTTACTAGTTGACTAAATTTCTTTGAATTTTGGAACCTCCTGTTGTGATATCGTCAATAAATGCGCTGTGGTTTCTTTCCATGCCGTCGAGATATAGCTGTGCTTTCTCGGGTGGTCACAGAAACCGCGGTATGTATTCATGTAGAGAAAGCAAATCCTTTCGATGAAAGTAGAACTGGTTTAACTATATATCCAGAAGACGGGATAACTTTGTACTTCAAACAGTAAAATGACAAGACGAGTATAAAGATGTGTAAACTGTAAACCGAATGCATTCGTTTATGACAGCATATTTGTTTTGGTTCGTAAAATGCACTTAAATTTATAATTAAAGCAACGTTAGAAATGGGACTAAACTGAACTTTCTCAAGTGTTCTTCAAGAACACATATTGGAAGATCAAAATCTTAAAAGATTTTTTTTTTATCTTTCACAGAAACTAAAAGAATAATTAAGATTGGTAATAATTTTCTTCGGGCGATTACTATTCAAGGATAACTGGTCTTGGAAAAACATATGCATGGTGAACTTTAGCCTTTTCTTGTAGCCTGCTGTACCAGACGTATTTTTTCACTCAAATAAATTACTTTTTCTTCAAATTTATGACAGTGTAAAATACGTCTGATGTATAGCAGGCTATACTTCTTATAGTGGGAAAGAGATTTTTTTTTATATTCTAACAACGACGTTCGAGCTATTTCTTACTATTGAAATTAAAATAACAACTCAACATGAAACTTCTTGCGAAATATGTCTTACACCGGATTTAGAATACAGAATACTGAACTCAGGTCGAAATTGCGCGAAATTGCGCGAAATGTGATCACAATTACTTAATTTCGTTTAAATCTAATCACGAACTCGAAGTGCGACAATGTTGTGATATACAGAAGCAGTGTACACTACTTCGCATTGTTTAGTCAACTGTTTTCATTAGCCTTATCTTTGTCAGCCCACGCTGAGCGGGGTTAATATTTACAGTGTCTTCACAATACGGTAGGCAAAGTAGGCCTCTTTCATAAAGAGTCGCCTTGTGTGCCAACAAAGTTTTTAACCCTCAGTTGGCGCAATACTCAGCATGTCGGAAATTACGACTATCTGAAGCGAGACAACTGCTTATCAAGAGAAAGGAACGTTTTTGTTTAGCCGACAAGCGTCCAACCAGGCAAAAATGTGAAGAGGTGAATGTGAGTAAGCATGACCGTTGCCATAAATGCCGTAAAAAGATAGGATGACACAATCCGGAGCTGTAATCTTAATTAACGTCACTGCTGCCAGATTTCAAAAACTCAGGGAAGGTTCCCATTGCAACTTTAATATTGTTATAATATTTAAGACAGAACAACGAACATTATAAAATGTTATATAAAGTTGGAAAGAAGCAAAGAAGTTGGAAAGCCATACGAGTGCTATTGACTCTGCTCGCGTAGCTATGTTGAGTCCTTTGTTTTTGCTGGTCTAACCTCGTTCTGAAACTGCTCAGTTCGAGGCTGACCTTGGAAAACCTATTGTTTCTAGCCAACATGGCCGCCATGTGACAAGGGTCAATTAAGCCTGAGTGGTTTCCAGGGTACTACTTCATGTAGCTGTAACAATAGCCGCCTAAATTAGGCTAATTATTGATTAGCTCTAAAACACCCAAAATTAGTGACCACCTCTAAACACCCTAAATTAGTGAGCACCTGTTGTTGACGGGTCTATCCTCCAGTGGTTCCTCAGTTACCTCTCTGACAGACAATAAGTGGTACGGATCCACTCAGCAGTGTCTGAGCCTCTTCCTGTGGTCAGCGGTGTGCCCCAGGGAAGCATCCTTGGTCCGCTTCTCTTCATTATATATGTTAACGATCTTCCTTCAGTACCACAGAAATGCAGTTCTCAGTATTATGTAGATGATACAAAGCTCCACGTTTTCTTCCACTTACAAAACAAGCTAACTACTATTGCTGACAAGACCTAATTAATATACATAACTGGTGTCTCAACAATTTCCTGCTTCTTAACCCAGACAAGACATAGCTTATGGTGTTTGGTAGCAGACAGATGGTGACTAAACTACAAGATTTCAGTTTAGAGCTACTAAAGACCTTGTGCCGGACCAAGTGGCCAAAGACCTGGCGTTATACTGGACCCTCACCTATCATATGATGACAGGCGCGTAGCTTCCTGTACGCATATACGCACGTGCGTACACTTTGAGACGAAAATTCCCTGTTTGGCCTTGTATTTTTTTTACGAGGGGGCCCTTAAAACCGGTAGCTACTGCACTTGTGCGTACAACTTGAAAATGCCTAGCTACGCCTCTGGATGAACACATAATTAAAACCGTATCTTCGTGCATGCTGGCGGGACCCAATTTAGGTGGAAGGGGGGTTGTACCCGGAACCCACCACCTATTTTGGCAAAATCGATTTTTTTTTTACCACAAATATATCTTCTTGAATAAAATACTTATTGAAGAAGTAACTACATTACTAGTTTCTACAGGCAGAGAAGAACGTGTGTCTGCATTAAAATCAGGTATCCCTATTTTACAACGCGAGAAAATCACCTTCGAAAAAAGGGGTAGGGGGTATTACCCTCCATATTCGAAATCCATTGTTTTGACCTCTTCCCTAACTCTAATATCAATAAACTACAGGCTGTACAGAACTTTGCATGCCGCATCGTTAGCGGTGCATGGAAGTTCGACCACGTAACACCAATTTTAAAGGAACTACACTGGCTGCCAGTTTCAAGCCAGTTCCGTTATCGTAGTGCCATAATGGCTTTTAAGTGCATGACTGGCTGTGTCCCTGATTACCTTTCTTCTCAATTTATCAAGCGTAAAGAAATCAGTAATCGCAATACCAGAAGCTCCCAAAAACTGAATATTCCTCTATTTAAAACTGCTAGTGGTCAGCAAACCTTCTACTACAGAACCGTCAGTATCTGGTACTCACTAGATCCGACCTTGAAACTTTGCCGAACTATTAGTATTTTTAAGCGTTCTTTAAGACATAAATTACTACAGCATTTTATTGATTAATATTTTCCATATACATTAGTCCCTTTATTATGCGTATATAATCATTGTAGATAGTTTATATTGATATAAAATTAGTTAATTATATATTTAATTGTAATTATCTCTGAAAAGCCCCACGGGGGAGTGGATAGTAAAAGTACAGTATTAGTACGGTTCGGGTGTTTTAGGATTTATAAGGGTTTGGGACAGTTTGTGCAGCTACATGAAGTACTTGCCGGTTTCCATGTAGCCTTAAAAATGCCATTTCTTATTTTTCCGTTTTCCACAACAACAAAACATGAGAAAAACTAGAAAACACAAGGAAACGCTTTATGGAAACCAGGCTTTAGCTGTATTTAAAATGGCTTCCCGTCACTATGGTAATCTCATTGGGGATGATCGTAGTACCTCTTCGTGGTTTGGCACCGCTTAGGGTGTTTAAATCTAAAATGACCACCGTTAGATTATCCCGGTACCTTTTAGGTATTAAGCCGGAAAAAATATGACAGGAACTGCTAGTCAGAAATTAATTTTTATTTAATAATCACTCGGCCGAGCTGGCTCTTTGCAGCCTTGCATGTGTCACTCATCTTTATCGCTATTAAAAATTGTGAAATATCAATTAATGTTTTGTTATAGAATTGGAACCTCTTAGAGGTGAAAATGAATTCGAGCCACGCCCACAAAACGAGTTTCTGGTATCTTTAGGGGTTCCTTTCAAACATTTCGACGATCATCTCCGTCACTTTTATATGGGAGTCCCCCCCCCCCTGAAAGTGCTGAAGAGTTAGATCCAGATCGCGGTCGTCTTGACATGGTGTTGGTGTTAAACTGGGAAGGGAGGGCATAGGTGGAAAATTTCAATTTAGATTTTATTTCATCAAACGCCCCACCCAGGAAATTCCTTCATTGGTCAAAACATGTCAAATGCCCCTGCCTCTCCTAAGAACTCGCTTAAATTAATGTATTTTAATTGATTAATATATATTGGTTTACCTCATTTTGCGCCTGTCAAATACACAATACACGAAGCTCTCTCCGATAGCTAAACATTTACAGTTGCATTAATCAGAGCACAATATTAATAGTCCTATAGGTTTTTGCTCCCTAAACATTGCTCGTTGCCACTTTACCGAAAGGTATACCTAGTTAATGAATATTATACGTAAGGGAAGAGGTCAAAACAATGGTACTCTGGCGGGACCCAATTTTGATGGAAGGGGGGTTGTACTCTGAACCCACCACCTATTTTGGCGAAGTAACTACATTTCTAGTTTCTACAGGCAGAGAAGAACGTGCGTCTGCATTAAAATCAGGTATCCCTATTTTACAACGCGAGAAAATCACCCTCGAAAAAAGGGGTAGGGGGTATTACCCGCCACCCACCACCTCCCCTGACAAAATTGGGTCTCATTCGAAATCCATTGTTTTGACCTCTTCCCTAAATATACAAAACAGGGCTGCAAGGACCACTGTTACAAACTTGCAAAAGTGTTGCAGGATCTGACATCTACTTGTATTCCTTACTTAGCTTATATAACCTCTGAAGAAGGTTCGTTCTGCCGAACAGAAATATAAGGTAGGCATTTCTTATTCATAATTATTCGTAATTAATACTAATAATAATAATGATTATATTTATACAGGGTGCACTCGTCAAGGAAGAGTTTTTCAGAGTGGCCTTGTATCCAAAAAAATAATCATTATAAAAAGACCATATACATTATATTACAGATAAAAGTTAAGAATTACAGTTAAAAGCTCCTATAAAATATGTTGTAGCTCCTAGAGCAAATTCGTTGAATTCCGAAACAAAGGCTTATATTTTAAGAGATTAGAGAGCTTGGGCTGTGATGTGACAGTCTAAAAACATTGATGAACACCAAGAAGACAGAGTAATTTCTGTTGCGACGATGGTCGTTTTAAATACAAGTAGACCTAAATAATGAAACTAGTAGTACGTGGTAAAGCCTCACCTTATTAGACACAACATTACTTTTGCTCGGTACCAAATGACTGGACCCATTGTATAAATGGCGTCCACTTTAAATAGGTATTGTCCACATATGAATGTGAGACTAAATATTTTTAAACAATGGTTATTAAAATTGGACGGCATTTATGTAATGAGACTGTTCGAGACTGCTCAGTGCTACTGAATATAAATAACGTGTTCCGGGTAATATAATAGATATCTGGCGTGATTAGAGGTAACAATTCCGGCTATCTCTGTGATTAGTAATGTCAGGAGCATTGACCCAGACAAAGTAAAAAGCGAGCAGGACTTGAGTTCATTTGATTACTTTAACTGTCGACCTTGACAAAGCCTTATCAGTCATCATCATTTTCGTATTGTTTGCCACAATATACAATAACATAAACGATAATATAAATGAAAAACAGTGACGAGGAAGCCTAAACGAGAAATCGTAAGGAAGTTTAGGCTGCCTCTTACATATGAGATTACAAATAACTAAATAAACACTTACAGGAGATGGCGGGTACATAAATTAAATACAGCTAAGATAGACAAGGGAGCTCTATTCTAGATGCAATAATTAAGTTGTCAATATGACTTTAATGAGTTGTTAGCACAATTTAGCATATCATACAACGCCATACGTATACCGTTGAACGTTTTACAGGGTAGATTACATTCGGAAAACTCTTCTAACTCATAGTTTAATTCTATTTCGTTCTACTTAGTTTCATTACTATTAGGAAATAGCGGTGGATCTCCGAGTACGGGCTTTACTTTGTGTTAACTTTATACAAATACTCTGAACTTTTGAATCTTTTTCATGGTAATTCTAAAATCTATTGAATAGCGCGAAGTGAATCTTTCAGTTATTTCCAGTGATTTCTTTCTCTATTAATACAGTATGTTATGCCTGTTCTTATTTATCACAATTTTTTCACAACTTAGGGACCGGTCATTATTTATGAAGGAGGGGGGAGGGGGAATAGGGGTGGGTCATGTGCATTTTCTTTAGTCAATACACCCCATTCCAATATGGCGGATACACGGCCGGAGCGTTGGGGCGGGACACGAAAACGAGGGTAGTTAGGCGGAAGTCGATGTCAAGAAGATCATGAGGCGGGAATTTCGCGCAAGTTTTGAAGCGAGTTTGTTTTTTCGAGAGGGTTGGAATAAGTAGATTTTATCCCCAGAGAGTTAGAAAATATGGTGGATATTCAGGCTATCGTTTTCACTGAAAAATATATCCCTCAGTGAAAATGATAGTCTGAATATCCGCCATATTTTCTAACTCTCTGGGGATAAAATCTACTTATTCCAACCCTCTCGGAAAAACAAACTCGCTTCAAAACTTGCGCGAAATTCCCGCCTCATGACCTTTTTGACATCGACTTCCGCCTAACTACCCTCGTTTTCGTGTCCCGTCCCAAAGCTCCGGCCGTGTATCCGCCATATTGGAATGGGGTGTATACAGATATTTTTATTAGCTCCTTGCACAACAAATGGTACATTGGAGATAGCACTAATAAAATATAATTTAGTGTAAACATTAACATTTAGATGCTAAATCGATAAAATTGATGATCTGAAGATCATGCTCTCATAGACATACTTTGCTGCAAAACGAGTTACTTCCATGGGTGGATTTATGACCAAATTAAATAACTGGTCATCAGACATATAACTTGTATTGTATTTTTTATTAATTTTAAGGGTGCAATAAAAATCGTTTCTTATCGTATCGTACGTTTCACATTTAACAATGAAGTGAAACTCGTCTTCTATGTTTTTATTCAGTACAGGTGGGGCATATTCTATCTTCCAGTTTCGTGTAGGGCCTAGTGTACCTCCCTCTTTCGATTTGTAGGCAGTGATTGCTTATTCTGAGTTTTGTAAGAGCAACTCTATGATTTATATTAGGGACAGCCTTGAGATATTTTTCTAGGTTTGTAATCCGTTTTAAACAATCTATATGTTCTAAGTTTGTTGCGGGTGGGGATTTTTTCTTTGGTCGTTAAATACGTCACTTTGCCAATGTTGGTATTCCATGTCTTGTAATCTCAATTTTATTTGAATTAAGAATCCCTCGTAATCAGCCATATGTCTTGTTGCGATAGCCAGATATTACCAAAAGTCAATAAGGAGTGGGTCATGTTATTCTGAGTAGTAAAGAGGGGGGGTTGTGTTGCAAAATGTTATTACTTTGACAGAATATCAAGAATATCAAAGTCAATGGCGAGAGACGAATATGGATTTGGTTTTAACGACAGCCCCTAATTACATTTTTTTCTTTCACAAACTCAGCGAGATCAAGGGCCATAACATTTGTTTGGCGATAACCCAATTACCCCAGGGGGGGTCAATTTGACTGTGCAGTCTAGTCTTGCTCGAGGCTAACTAAGAAAACCAATCGGTTGATTTAGCCCCTAGGACGCACAAATTTCTTCCAGATTGAAAATTTAATTCATAATGTAAGTTTGTATAGATTGTATTATTGTAAAATTAAGTATGTATAGTGTGTGAATAAAGATGATGATGATGAGGCGAAAGGTCATCTAACTAAATTTGGACAAAATATTTTTCTGAATTGCTTGATGCTAAAATTAAACAAACCTCTCACCTTCAAAAAACGATGTCAGTTCATACACAGCCAAAGTAACGGAAGCATCGTGAAGAAAATATACTTGATTAAACTGAGGACTCGGCAAATTCGCCGATGGCATTTTGGATGGTTTACGTCATTCACCTCCTAAAAGAAGACACAGGGGGTTACAAAAGATTTCAGATTTAAACGGGTGAGTTTAGAACAATAAAATATCCGCGAAGAAAGCCAGTGGTAATATAATTTGTCTTAGCAGACAGATACCTACGCATGCGCGGAGCTAAATGTATTATACAGGTAATTGTACGTTAACCTCATATTTCAGGCAAGCTAAAAGGGTCTGTAGCCGACTCAGTCGCCTGATTGTGCGGAAGTCTTTGTTAGTGCTACGTTCATTTTTCAATTAATTAAGTCCCACATGCTGAGTCCAGAGATTCAAAACTCCTGGCTTACTGAGGTCTACGGTGTTTGTTGATGCATTCCAAGTTCAGCGCGCAAAGGACTGATGCGCGTATTGCATCAATACAGTTAAGAGTGTCTTCTTGATGTAAATCAGCCAGTGGGTAAAAGGAATGTGCTTAGAGCTCACCGCTAATGGCAACGAAGCGCACACGGATTGTCGAGGAAAAGTCGAAAACTTTGACGTCAAACTTGTTGTCTTTTGGCAAAAAGAGAGGTATTTCTGTGTTTAGTTCGAGCGTGTGAGTTATGCAAGTGTGGGATGCGACAATTCTCTGTGTAAAGAAGTTTAAGTTGACTGTAAGTTTTGATAGTTAGGTATTGTTGGTGGTCCATTATCCGTTTAAAACATCACATCTCACAATAATGTCTACCTTAGTTGTTGCTGAATAGTTAATAGTGAAAGACAGGGCACAAACGTTTTCTAAACAGCAATGATTGCATTTTAATTATGCAATAGCGGCCCAGCGTGCATCTTTTGTCTTCACTCTCGAGCAGTCTTCAGTCGCTAACATTTAAACTCCATGTAAGGCTGTTGACTAAACAAATCTAAGCAATCAATTCAACATGTCATTTACTAAACTACCTCCTAAAATCCCGAGAGTACTGAAAATCGCTAGTCATTTAACCCATGCGGTCTGTTTCCCATATTATGTAAACGCCGACCATTTCGTCGCAATATGTGGTCTTTTGATCGGGTACTAAAACCTATCATTAGTTTCCTGCATGACAAAATAGGAAAGGCCGCCAATCGTGTGAGTATAACCACACGAACGAAATAAACGATAGAACTAATACAACGTAACATCACCGATTTCCATGGGCCTCATTAGCATAGATTGTATAAGACTGTATAAAGACTGTTATTGGGCTATTTCCGTTCACAACATCTTGCGGTTTGGGTTATCAAAACCAATACGTGCTAGCTGTGGCTCAGTCGGCAGTAATAAAATATTATTCGCACAGAAGGGCGGCATCAATCTGCCGGTCTGACCTCTATAAGTTTGTTTTATTACTGCCTGCAGCAAAAAGCTATATGTATACGAAACATAATTATTTATAGAGATAACGCCATTCGGGAAACAAAATCACTCTCGCTTGAATGCGAAACAGTTAGGAACTAAAACATTTCACTTTTTAAAACTTTTTAACCCTGTAGACACTAAACTAATTTACCTTGTTTTAATTAGTAGTTATTTCTATTGATACAGTCAACTAGCTACATTTGTAAGAGGGCATTGTTAAAAAGAATATTCTAGCACAAAATTCCTTTTAGAAAGCTCTCTATGTTGGAATTCCGAAACAGATGTTACAATTGCGTGTAGACAAGAGTAGGTTGGTATCATAGTAGGTTGGTATTAGTCACTAACAATGATATTTTTGTACACAATCAATGCGTTTGATTTTCTTCTAAACTTCTGTTCCCAAGACAGTGTCGGATTAGAGCTTTAAAACCTGTCTCAGTTTGAATAAGTTTAATTCGTAAAAACAACCTCCAAAATGACTGACAACAATTAAATGTTCTACTTCGCGTTGTTCCCGATTTTCTTTTTGCTGACCATAAATATGCGAGAAATATTCACTACGGTTAATGCTCATTCTAGAATTCGTATTTGGTTCATCAACTTCAATTTTAAATTAATTTGAAGGAGTGAGTTTCAAGTTTTTTTATCTAGCCTATACCGTTTGTGAGCCATTTTCACGACAGGACGTCGAAACCGCTAAAATAAAACCCATAAGATGTGCAAAAGCAAAGCAGAGGCTTTAGAGATGAAGAGAGGTTACACTAAACCACGTAATCATGTTAATAAACATACCTCTAACTCCCGTAATAGGATTTTTATCATTCACCAGAGTGAAGTGTTTTGTTTATTTATTTCCGTTGTTATGCTTTAGAAAACATTTAAACAATTTGCTAAGTTTTCTGATTGTGGTTTTGGTCGGCCATTAAACTTCTATTGACATATTGTTTGGCATTCAATATGCTTAATCTCTTTGAGACGTTATCTCCGCTTTCTTATGTAAATAATCGTCTGCTTAATAAGTCTTCCCCTACACTTTTTTTCCTACAAGTATTTCACTTTCGAAATGCTGCCTTGTACCCGGAGATAATCTCAATTAAACCATGTACCAGGGATCTTACTCCCACAGTGCTAACCGCGTTACAAATTAAGTTCACACCGGCTACCATTACGAGAGATGACAACTGTTTCTTCTACAAAATAACCAATCATGTAATACCCATCGAGCGTGCAAAGGCAGTATGGTTAAACATCGGAATCCCTTCGACAATTTCCGAAAATCCCGCGCACGTTGATTGGAAACCGAGTATTGTGATTGGTTAGCGAATTATTGGATATTAACCAGTCAGTGCTCTGATTGAAAAGTCCGAAGGTGTTGTCATAACAACTAAGCACCAAACCATGGTGCTTATGTCTCTGTCACACTTGGGACATGTATATTTTGCTTACTTGTTGTTTGAGAGAAGCCAAGGCGCTTGGATATACGGAGAACTCAACAGACACAAACACACAAGATGCTAATTCAACCCGGGGATTCAACTCAGTTCGGTATGATCTCTTTCTCACGTGGTCAAGTGAGAGCAGTTTGGTAGTTTGGCTTGCCCTCGCCTCGAAACAGGACGATTTTTTTAGATTTTTAGATAACTTAAATTTATCGAGGGTAGCCCGTTCAGCAACGAGGCTGGTATCCAGAGGACCCCTGCATATAACTAATTACAAATATAAACAATGTTAAACTACAAACATATATGTGATAGATATGTTATACAAATATTATGATAATCCTGTTAACTAGATTCAACTAATACACGCTAATGAAACTGCAGGATGCAGTGGCTAACTAGACTGAGCAATGTCTTTTGACAAGATTCTTAAAGGATGTAAGAGAGTTGGCCCCTTTGACAATGTGTGTGAGAGAATTAAACAGTATAATAGTTATGGGCCGGGTTGTTCAAAGCCCGATTAGTGCTAATCCAGGGATAATTTCCATGACAACCATAGGTTCTGTGCAGAGTTAATCCAGGATTAACACCAATCGGGCTTTGAACAACCCGGCCCTGGAGTATCTGAAGGTTCTTTTCCCTAAGCTAAGTTTCGGTTTAGGGAGATGTAAACCATCCTTCCTTCTAGTGTTATAAGAGTGGATATTACTATTTCTAATAAAATATTGCCCAAGATATTGTGGTCTAAATTATTCAGACACTTGAAAACTAGGATACACTTATGCATTTTCCTAATACAGTAGTTTAGTGTTAAGTCCACCCAGTCTAAGACTTTAAATGCCTCACTAGAACTGTCCCGTCGAAGAATAATACAGGCAGCCGCTGCACGTAACTGGCAGTTCACCCCCACAGTGTTAGTATAACTAAATATAGGTAGAATTAAACTATTGTACACACATTTTGATGCCTTGAGTGTGAGGCACATCTTATTCTGGCGAGCAAACCTAAATATTTGCTCACGTTGCTACACACTACATCTACATGCTCCTTCCATGACATCTGTTCAACGAAAGCGAAGAAATTACGGAAAACTGACCGGACATATAGCGAGCCAACACAGCCGCATTCCTCAAAATTGGAGAGACAAGGATCGCCAAACAATTTCACGAAAAACGGAAATTAACAGAGAAAGTAGACTACAAAACTTTGAGAGAAAACGATTATGGAATACCACCGGCAAATAAGTTTGAAAGAAACTGAAGAACATAACCAAAGAAGACTCTTCCATGCAATCATGAGAAAGTAATGACACTGCACTACACAAGGATTTTTTATTAGAATTAATTATATCTGGTGAAAATAGTTGTGAGGATTCTGCATTTAAATGAGTGTATCACTAGTTGTTCATATTACTAAGTATTTGAATGTTTCTCAGTCGTAATATTAATCGATTACAATCCGGTGACGTCAATTGTGCAATAGTATACCCTCGGCTATTATTGTACATCTTTGTACATCTTATTTGTTTCTCAGTCGTAATATTTTTTTAAAATCATAACGTCAATTGCGCACTGAATCAATAAAACGAAAACGGGGGAAATCTACGTCAGAACGGGGTAAGTGGAAGAAAGCATTGCAAATAAAGAATGATTAAGTTTAAACACAATCAAGTAGAAAATAACAAGCAGTTCAGTATTGTACATATTAACTGGCAGCGAGACACGAGCAGATCATATTTTACGATAGCCGAGTTCAATAACCGTTTTATCATTCGACAAAATATAACATTTCCTACAGAGTTTCAAACTGGAACATTGAGTCACCAACAGCGATCTGCAAATCGATCCAGTGCCTTGTTTACCAAAGGGAGCTGTACTATACCCTTATTTGTTCCTATTTGAAATATGGCCTCATTAGTGAGCTGGGGCACTGCTAGTCAAACTAGACTAAGTTAAGTTAAAATCAAGCAAAATAAATGCATTATCTTCTTTGCTGAAAGTGCCACCCCATGCTACGAACTTTTACAAATCCTTAAACATGCAAACGCATTTAATCTTAAGATTTCCTCCCTTATCCACAAAATCAAATACGTTAAAAAAGATGTCTAGCTATCTTCTCTGACTTAGTTCCATCCGCCATAGACATCCATAACTATAATACCAGATATGCAGCCAAACAGAATCTATATACAGAACAGCCTTCAGAACAAATTATGGTCTATCAAGATTCAAAACAACTGCCTCAAGAATACGGGAGAAAATACCCTTTCATATATATCAAATGCCAACCACATAATACTTTCAAAAAATAATTATAAGCTTTACCTACTTGATAGTCAGTCATGAAAGTTCAAATTTCTTACAATTGAATTATCACTATATGCATTTTAATAATATCAGTTATTATTATTATTCCCATAAATTATTTTAGTTCTGCTTGTAAATAATGTAAAGTGCGCGAGTACGGAATTTAAGTACGAGTTGGTTCGTATCAGAAATCGAACGAACGAGGCTTTGTTTTAGTACAATGTACATCTTTAATCGTCCAAAAATACTAACACTACTATTTGCCGTGCACATACAAGTAGTGAATAAAATTATCAAAGAAAAACGGCATAAGATTTTAATACATAACTGTATTGCAGAAGAAATATTGTAGTTAGAATCTGTATTCAACCCTAATAGGAATTAAGTTGTGATTATGAAGTCCAGTTTTGAAAACACGTTTTACCGGAAATGCTGTACGCATCAGTTGTTTGTTGCAGTTGTTTCGTGCGCTCATAATGTACCGATCAATTCGAAACATCACCATCCCCCCCCCCCCCCCCGGGCAACCCCCGGGCATTTGACTCATTTTCGTGCCCGGGGAGTAGGGAATTTGACATCGGTAGCTGTCCTTGGGGTGGGGAATTTGACACCAAATGGGAGGGGTGGTGGGGGATTTGAACAAGTTGTCTCGATTTCGAATTCATGTTCCGTTCTCGTCCTCGATCGAATCATGGAGGACACTTTTATATTAGATACATTTAAAGGACAAAACTCCGCTTTGTGAGTGAGTGGCTGAAGAAGAAGGGACTCCAAAAGCTGTGTGCTGTGTTTGAAGGTATTAAAATGTAAATGTCAATTACTTTTGAATATTTATAAAAGGCTCGACATGTTAAACAAATACCTGGGATACAAGGTCAAGGGCCGGCTGACTGATATTGAATGCTTTTAGTTATTATGGAAGCTGATGTTTTATAGAGGTTGCCCCTCCCGTGACAACCACAGCTCGAACGTTGCTTTATTTAATACTGTGTTGTAGTCCATTTGAATTTTAATATATTTTATTCTCAGTCACGAGTCACACAAGAACTATAAGTTTTTCTACCCCTTTTTATATACGTCCTACTTCGAATTTCGTCGCTTGTTAAAAAAGTACATGCATGCAACGATGGGAAAACTTCAAGAACATATAAAGCATTGAAATCAACTCCATCCGAAATTGTTCACGAAGACATTTTAGTCGGCCCACAGGCTAACCATCCTCCCATTTTGTGTATTTGTCACTGATGTTTTAATAATCCATCATTTCTTAGCAAATTGTAAAATAAAATACCTTTTCAATTGATTCTGCTGTGAATGTGTTGATTTAGCGCGCGCTCATAATACAGCTCGGGTTTCCTGTGGCTCAGGATTGTTTATATATAGCTCGGCCTTCCTGTACTGGCTCATCCCGCCAACCTGAGCCACAGGAAACCCGAGCTGTATTATGAGCGCGCGCTAAATCAACACATTCACAGCAGAATGAAGTGAAAAGGTACCCTGGTTCCAGAGCTTTTCTAGAGAGAACTGACAGGAGCGGCGATCAGCGAGCTGCGAAGCAGCGAGAAGAGAAATAATAGATGATTAAAACATCAGTGACAAATACACAAAATGGGAGGATGGTTAGCCTGTGGTCAGCCCATTCACTCTCCCGTCAGTACTGCTATTTTCGAATGACCTTCGGAACTGTGAAAAAGTAATAACGTACTGACAACGTATCGTCGTATTAACCGAAGCAACGTAGTGTAGACAATGGAATGCCTCCTTTGGACATTAAGTTTATTAAACGCAATAGTGAAGAGCAGTTTGCTCCAGGAACGTGTTTTTATATTTTTATATTTTAGATTAACAGGGCACAGCCTGGTTATTTTAGTAAGATACCTGGTTGTCATCAAGTAGCGCTGTTGTGCCTGATGGAGTGTTTTTTAACGATGCTGGCTATGAGGACCCAGGGGATACAAACAATGGGTAACTAATGAGGTGAACCAACCCAGAACGAGATAAAAACTTACATCACGTGTTGTGAAACTAAAAATAGATTTTAAATAATTAGCATGGGACATGAGCATTCGTTCTCTTACCTCCTTTATTTGTTACTCCGCGGAGAACTTCTCGCGAACTCCCCCAGATTCTACTGCATTATAGCTAAGTAGTCAGTAAGTTCGTACATGCGTGTACCGCAAGTGGGCAAGCCATGCTCGGAAACGGGTTAAAAAAAACATGTTGTACCGTACTTATAAACTTACGCCCAAAGCACTTTGAAAAAGATTTCGAGATACTACTAAAGTACAAATTGTATAAAGTTCTGCAACGTTCGATTTACGCATCAGTCAATTGAACCCCGGGATTGAACTCCAACCACCAACCCCCGCGACTTCAGTAGTGGGGTTAACCGGGCCTAAGGCCGTGGCAAACCTCTTTAGCACCTCGCTTTCTTTGGATTGGCCAGGGAATTAACGCCTGGAGACAATCTACCGCTGATTTAACAGGGCACAGTTTTGAGCATATAGAACTGATTCCTTTAAATAGCGTGGAGTTTTACATTTTCAGAGCTCTGAATTAGTATATAGGTATATCTCGGCGAATGTAGCGATCATGCATTTAAAAGTAAACCACTCTCCAGTGATCGTACGATCAACTTATCCCTGTATGGATTGCGAACTGCTCAAAACATTTCTCAGACATTCATTGATAACGGTATGCAATTTTAATGTTTTTTTAACACTGAGGAACCTAGTGTTTTTTGGCCGGGGATATGATTGCTATGTTGTTGCTATTTAACAAAAAGGTTTTGTAATCAAACGTTTGTTGAGTACGTATTGGTCGGCTAGGTTTCATGTAAGTAAAATAAAACCTATATTGAACCAGCAGTTTGTCTCTATCCTTTTTAGAACTTTGTTTCAACAAGGAACAAGTCGCATCGCAAAATAAAGGCTGTGTTACAACTGTCTATTTAAAATAAAAATGCGATGTAAACCACTATGTCCCGGGGGTAGGGGCATTTGATCGCCTAATACGACGATGGGGTGGGGAATTTGAACAACATTTTTGGCCCGGGGGACGGAAATTTGAACAAACCAAACTCCAAAAATTCAAATGCCCGGGGGTTGCCCGGGGGGGGGATGGTGATCTTTCGAATTGATCGGTACATAAGTACACGTGAGATCGCGTCACTTGTTGCCAAGGAAACGGCTTCACACATGCGCGACAGAGAAAGCGTCGGATGTCGGCAGAGGTCTCTCCCTCGCCTTCCACATTACCAAGACAGAGAGAGACCTCTGCTAGCAGGGAAGGAAAGTCGCTGCTTTGAACGGATGATACTCGGAAAATTAATCTGAATCTGACTCGTCTAGTGGTCTGATTCTTTTCCATTTTCTTCAGTTTCGTTTCAATGACGGAGCTCTCACTTTGACTTGCAATCATAGTAGGCGAAGAATTTACAGTGTTTACTGAAATGTTAAAATGACCTCCAGTTATATTTGCTCCCTCAAAGAATTTCAACATAGTTGGCATTGCAGTGTTTGGTGAGCTCGCGCCATGACTGAAAGTGCGTTTTTGCAGTGTTTTTGATTCGGTGCAACTCAGAATTTGTGACATGTTACGTCATTGCTCTAGGTTAACAGCATAACTGTAGTTATTAAGACTTTGTAAGTTTTTATGGCCACTTAACTGCATAATATGCGTTGGAGGGATGTCATTATCGTTGAGTTTTTGCATCATGCGTTTGCGAGCACTGTGATTTGTAAGCCGCTCGTTGGAAAGATCAGCTTTCGCCGCCATTGTCTTCATAAGATAATTCAGTTTATTGACTCCCATCGGGGCAGACTTGAACCAGTTCTTGTTTGACATTTCCTGTTGGGAATTCCTCGTGTGATTAATCCCCAGATAAAACGGTGAATCGGCATCGAGCATATTTTCTGGTCGCTTTTGACGATAGATTTTGTATACAGCCACTGGATCACGCTCTGTTTCCGTCGAGAACATTTTCGGAGTCACTTTACGGACATTAGATGTGTCTGCCCCTGTCCTTGTTTTGGTTTGCCTTTCATTATATTCTAGGTATTCTTCTCCTTTTGAATCCTGGCAAAGTTTTACATCTCCCCAGCACATTTCTCTGTGTTCTTGACAACCACGTAATCCGAAATGGACGGTATTGTTTAGCCACAGTGTGTTCAACATTGACTCAGCTGATGAAACACCCAGGACATTTTTGTCGTAGAGAATATCAAGTTCACTGTCAGTTAACGGTAATGCGGCTTTATCTTTGTTCCCTTTGCCTGATTTTTTCAATTCTTTTTGCTTTGACTGCAAAGATTTTCGAGTGAGCTCAAATTCTCTATCTGTGATAATACTCGCAGGATAATTATTTCGCTTTAGGTGTCTCTCGAAGCTCGCTATCAAACTTCTCAGGCTTGTTGGTTCGTATTCTGCTCCATCTTTACGCCTGACGGAACGAATAAACTCTGCTAGGTATCTATTCAGCTCTTGCGGGGTTATTTCGAGTTCTCGTTCTTCGTTTTGAGTGTCAAAAACTTTTTTATTGTATACTGTGTCTTAATACTGGATCTCACATTGCCTGTACTGTAATATATTTACTTCTTTACTACAAACATATTTCATTATATCACGTTATTATAGTTTTTCTTTTTCTTCCTCATTTCGTTTTCTCGTGGTAGTGGATACTACGCACTTTTCTAAAAATGTAGAACTCCATTTCTTTGTTGCCCTTTTATTTCTTGTTTTAAGTACGCAATTGTAAATAATGAAACAGTGCGAACTCTGAAAAATATGTAGTAAATATTGAATTGTCACGACTGCGCATGCTCAGACCGTTATTTGCAGTCACTTATTTACAGGTATTAAAAAAATCAACCAATCAGCATTCGGGTGGGAGAGCGTTGAATGTTTTGGCAGAGACTGGGTAAGCATTAACAATAGGTTTATTCCAAGATGACCGCCGCGTGGGAGAGGTCTTTTCAAGCAAGGAAACGTTGAGGAAAGTCATTAATACGATAGCATTTTCATTTACTATCGATTCCTTTAACTTGACATTTTAGCTTTCATGGCTTGTTAATAGCATTCGTACATGTTTGTTTAGGGAGATAATGCATTTAGGAAGTCCTTAACTTAAAGATATGGAGAACTTCATGTCGGTCCCAAATAAAAATATCAGTCGGTATCTGGGTCATTCAGGACACGGTTTTACTGTGGGCGGTCAAGATGTACTTGATTAGATTGATAACTAGAAGTAATCACAGATTCTTAGCAATGTGCGTTAGTCATATGTTTTGTTTGAAAAAAGAATTGGGCTACCTTCCAGTGGTGCTATTGTGATCTTGTCGAAAACTCTCTATCAGACTTAGCCTATACAATAATTCCCCTACAATATATATTGCAAAGGATCAAAGAACTATGTGGAATGGTTTGAATTTCTTGACTTATTATATGTCATTAAATGAGTATACCCTTGGTATATTAGGTGTGTAAATTATCAGTTGTTGTGTGAAAAAGGAAAATGCGACAAACCCACTCATCTTGAAATATTTTGAATAAATATCTCCCGAAGATAGATAATACGTACGTGCTTCTTTAATAGCAAATACTATATATTCTTTCTACAGTATACAAATTATTGAATTAAAGATGATAACGAAGATAACATAAAGGTTAATAATCGAGTTTAAATTAGGAATTTTAGTTTCAAGACTCGGCGCCGATCACTCGGCTTCCGTTGATCTCGAGCAAGGTGAGACAATCTCAAAACATCCCGTCGCAGAACTCGTACGTTTTTCAGATGGCGATACTTTAAGACATCCACTTTATTGGTTTCCTTAGGTCACAATTCTTGCATCATAATCGAAACTCGCGGAATTTCGTAAACGTAACAATTATTGTAATAGATATAATTTACTTCAGATCGAACCACTGAACATCTAAAATTAATAGTTTCCTCGTGGAAATGGTCTTTTCTTATTATCTCATTCAAATGTTTTACAGTGTAGCAGAGAATCTATGTTTACGATAGTTACGAGCATCAAGACTAAGGTGTACAATTACTGTTCTTATCTTTACAATGCACTGTGTAGTAGGAACACCTTACTCTAGAAAAACACATTAATTACATCACAAAAGGAGATAGCCTCTGATTTAGGGGTATCTTGGAGAACTTATGGTCGCACCCTTTTAAGTACTCTCGTTTCCTCTTACACGAGTCTAGTCCAAAAATATTTACATTAGCTAAACATCATCTCGGTGAGGTCCTGTCTGGAAATTACTATAGTTTCATGACAGAGCTACAAGAATAATTCAAGGAACAAAATAATGAAGTGCTACAAATCAGGAAAAGCAAGATCGGGAAAGAGCAGCAAAACGTAAGCAATCATGTGCAAAACTATCAGATAAGAAATAAGCTTGCAGCTAGCGAAACATCCTACACTGAGTTCTGTATCATTCTGTAATGAGTTCATTAAAATCTCAAATGCTCGTCCATCATATCATACGATATATTCCTCTCTCAAACACTGGACTACGTTTTGGGAGGGAAAAAATGAACCTTTGCTGTGATTGAGCGAGTTGTAATTAGATATTACGTAGTCGTTTATATAAATTCATGACAAAGCCTTTCCTCCTTGACAGTGGGCTAGTGGAGATGATTTACAGACTCCAGTCCAGGGCTCAGTTGTTCGAAGCGCTAATCCTGAATTAAGTCTTAACCCATAGTTTAGGTTCTCTCAGTAGAAGTAATTTGTTTTCACATCTAGCAAGACTAGTAGAAAAGCACTTGTTATTTCTCCTCTAGGAATAAGTTTTTCAGTAACCTCAAATATGTAGTTCACAAGTTAGCAAATCGAACTAATGAATTTCCCTTAATCCTTGATTAGCTTAATCGGGCTTCGAACAACCGGGAGGCCTTTTATTATCACTATTACTAACTTAATGTCACTTACTCCACTTAAAATGCATTGGTTTTATATATGACAATCAATGTTGATGAGATTCCTTGAAAAAATAGTAAAGTGCTCGACCAAAATTAAATCCATGCACCGGATTAAAGGGACAGTCTGTCAATCCTCAAATGATAAACTTACTCATGACAAAGACAAAAATAACTACTCACATTAGTAGAGTATATACTTTCCAGACATACTGGAGAACATATGAGGCAATTTTGATCAAGGATGGCAAAGATCCGAGTGGATGAAAACATACTGCTTTTAAGAGAAATTTAGAGCACCTTGAAATCGGTTCACTGAAAGCCGAAATCAAGTTTCTAGAATAACTATAAAGTTTTTGTAATCCACTTTAATCTTTGCCACCTCTTTCGACGAAGTTTGAAAAGAATATCAGGATATTCACATGCATGGAGTATATTTATCAATGCATGTGAATGTAACGGACATTGCCCGTTATATTCACAGGTTTTATGTATATAAAGGCCGGATAAAATTCCGTAGGAAAACAAAGTTCAGTTCAGTTCAGCTCAACCAAATTCCTGTCACTTTTTTTGTCTAGACAGGTCGCGGTGCCGGTAGGCCTGTTTAGGCATCAAAGATAAACAAACTAGGCAAATAAAATAAAAGCATTTACTTAGAATATCAGAAAGGCCGTTTTTTGCCGTGCTGTGCCCGAGGAGATATCAGTGTCCTTGGTTAATTCGGTTCGTGTATTGTGAAATGAAATCCATGACATGTTAGGAATGTTCCTGACTTTCTAAAACCCACGTAGTTTGGATTTTAACATTATGTTATACAATAAACAGTACGAGACGCACGCTCTGGTTGGTCAATAGCCATGTTCTATTAGAATGCACAAATGTCGTCATGTTTTGCACGAATTCCTTTTGTATGACACTGAAATAGATGTCATTTACCAGTGGTCTGTCCTCTTATGGATGTACAATGACGAGAATAGTCAAACACTAACTGTCTCGCGCCGGTGTACTTTGTTGCAGACACGTGTAACAGTACCAAACATAAAATAATTACCAATTATGCATGCTAAGTAAACTACATCCTAATGAATTGGTGTTAATTACAAAGAAAAGCAACAGCGCGCAAATGTAAAAATACAAAAAGTGGCTTTGAATCGAGAAGATTCATAGTGCAGAGTGGGCGGGCTAAACAACCGATTTCAGTGTTACGTGCTTAGAGCAGTCATTCGACACAACCGTTCAACATGCTTGGTAACCAGGCTCACTTGTTTATCGATGTTTTGAGCCGGGTACTAAATCGAATAATTTAGGTGCTTTTTCACATTCGAGTACTCGACCGACTTTGCCAACATGCGTTGCCGGGAAGAAGTGGCGGACATTTGCGCGGAATGATTGTGTCGAATGATTATGTCGAATGGTCGTCTAAAAAACTTGAAACATCGCCTATGCACGTAACACTGAAATCGGTTGTAAGTTTAACCCTATCCCTAGCCTTTGCAAAATCCTTTTTCAGATAACTATTCCTCAAATGATGTTGCTAACGGGAACTTATTATTTCCATAACAGATCCTGTCCACTGAATAGCTACCCACCCAAACCACAAGCACGAACAGGAATTCACGATGAATCTAACAACTGCTGACTCTTTAAACGTTAGCGCTCTCAATGCTACTCCCACAGCTCTTCCAAAGACAATCATGGCGTCATCTATGACTCACAAAGTCATATCATCAATAGCAATGTCTGCTCTAATAGTCTTGTCCGTTTCAGGCAACGCCCTCGTCATAGCATCTTTCTACATGTACAAGAGAATACGAAGAAGTGTCACAAACTGCTTCATCGTGTCCCTTGCCGTTAGTGATTTAATGGTAGCGTTTCTATCCGAACCGTTTTGGCTCTCCTTTGAGATCACTCAATGGCAGAGCCTACCAAATGGCTGGGATATGAAAACGTTCTTCACATTCTGGATAGTACTAGACATTGTCTGTGCTGTGGCATCAATTGCGAACCTAATGTTTATATCCATTGATAGATACTTCGCCATAAAGAGCCCTTTATCGCACCACATCAAAATGACGCCAAACGCCTCCAAATGGATCATACTGGGTGTGTGGGCATACTCCGTAGGAACAGCCTGTTTATTCTTATTGGACTGGGAGTGGAAGTTCCTTATGATTTTCATGATAGGATTCTTGGTGCCTTTAATTCTCATGGTTTTCTGCTACGCTGGAATCCTTGTCGTCGTCACGTCCAAAGCGCGCCTCTCGAATCGTGTGGGGCGACGCCTTGACAAAGAGTTCAAAACAGCAAAAAGCTTGGGGGTGGTCACGGGATCGTTTGTCATTTGCTGGCTCCCGTTCTTCATTGTGTCGTTGGTGCATAAATACTGTCAAGCGTGCAGAGTGGAGATAGACAGGGTTCCAGCGGCCACATCGGCCGTCAAGTGGCTCCATTATCTTAACAGCTGCTTGAATCCAATCATCTATGCCTTTCTAAATCCAACCTTCAAGGTAGCTTTCAGGAATCTATTTCATAAGTTTTGCAGTGGTCATCAGCAACTAGATGATAATTCTTTTTCACTCTCGTTTCGCCCACCTGCTAAACGACGCGGGACCAAGACGTCATCGCTCCGGAGATCTTCGAACAAGGAGAACCACCAAAACGGCAAAGTGCCGAATGGAAACCTCCTTGGCAACAGGTCCAAAACCAAGAAGAGAAAACTACTGAGGTTTAAGACCCCCTTGGAGGAGTCTTTTAAAGATTCTTCTTCCACTGATAAAGGTAATGAGAAAACTATAGTTGATCCACATGCAGATAGTCCTAACATGGATGATATAAGTGCTCTGACGCCTTGTTTGCCCAGGGAGAAGAAAGAAATAGTGACAGTGTCATCAAATAAAAGTCCAGATTCACCACAGATAGTCATGGACAACAAGCCACAACATCGTTCTGTCTCCCCGAGCATTAAGGACAGCGTTGACACTGAAACAACCCCATTGCACACCGACGACGGTGATTCCATACTAAGTGACTCTAATAACAATCCTGGGGAAAGCACTCCCGGAACATTACTCCCAAGAACGGATTATAGAGGTTACACATCACTGGATAATCTAATCAGCTCCACTGGCAAGAAATCTCCCATAATGTTGTACGATGCCGAAGGTTCCCTGGACTTATTTAGTGATCGTCCGTTAAGTAATACAACTGACTCGACGGAAATAAAATCCTTAGGGTCACCAGTGTTTGATGAGCAATTTTCCACCTATCTGGATCAGGAGAACAATCAGTTTTACTTATTTGTAGACGGAGAGCTTATCCCAGAAGGAGACATAAGGACTTCAAATGTATGATGGAAAGAATTTGTTTAACAGCGTCGTTATTCCATCAGATAGATCAAAATCTAGTGAGTGTCGTGTCGAAATTGGACAAGATTTATTCAGTCTCGCTGACACAAATAGCCAATAAACAGAGGCACATGTCCTTACAATGAAAGGAGTCATCATCGTCAAAGTCGGATAGTGGTAGAATCGTCGGTGTTATCCATCAGGGAAGCTACTGTCGAGATATGAACGAAATGCATAAATTTACAGCATTCGCACTCGAATGGTTTATGCTGTCGATATTGGCAAATCTGCGTGCAAAAAGTACTACTTAACAAGGGAGTAAGATACCCCTATTAAAAAACAAAGATGGAAGTTGTTGACATTTGGTATCCAAGCTCGTTATATGGAATAACAAAATATCATACAAAGGAACGCCGTAAAGTTAGCAATGCCCAAACTTCAAAAATACTGCTTAACAGAAATAAGTATTCGGTATTAATAGTGAAGCATCAGGAATGCTGTACAAAATTCATTTATACATGATACATTCTCAGTGGTTAAAAACTGACAAAACACATACCATGAGGTGAGACCAAGGAAACGTGTAATTTTAAAGTTCTGTATATGGGTGAATCTAACTTCAAAAATACAATAATACGGAGCTGTAAATAATGCTAAATTACAAAAGATAGGGTCGAGTTTTATTCTCTTTGCATATCCTTTTTCTTCAAAAAACCATGCGAAGTAATTTGAACAACAGTTGTGGACCCAAATGGCCCTGGATTCTGTGGTTACTCCGATTTACACTAGCGTTAGAGCACAATGGCAAGCAATGTGTTAATAATGGTAGTAGAACTGAGTGGAGTGCAATTTGGTCTGATATCATACGAGTGATTACAAAATTGTACGACCGCGTAGCGGGAGTGCAATTTCTAACAGTTTTATTTTAGACCAAATTTATACTACACTATTTCCACTCCACTCCACTATTTTCTATTTCTAATAAATTATATCCATATGAAATCTAAAACTTGTCTGGTTGATAGTTAAACCTTCATATCTTCTCGGATAAGGTCCGACGTCGGCTTTAAGTTTATCAGTCTCACCAGACTGTCACAAGTTACCGACGTTAAATAACCTTTAGCTGTGTATTTCGTGCTCAAAGTCAGAGAAACGGTTTACAGCTAAAGTAATATCACCAGATTTTGCTATGAAATTGCTTCTCAAATTCTTTTATTTCATTGCCTGGTTTGTGAGGTTCCTGTTTTTTTATTGGTTCAACAAAATGATGCGATTACAGAGACAAGGCCTTTAGTATGCGATTTGGTTTGTAATCGCACCATTTTCAACCAATCGGACTTCAGGAAACCCTAGTGATTTCAAAATGGATATAATTAATGCATTAATCGTTAGCGGTGCTTGTTCTTATCTCCTTGTACGATTAGGTCGCCAGTAGGCCTATAAGTAACAAAGTAACATTAACCTCACGCTAACGTATCTGTGGTCATGGCATAGTTTTCAAATAACACTGAAGACTACTATTTTGCTCAAGTTCAAGTTCAATAAAATAATTATTGGTTTCACATAATCGGCAAAACAAAGAACTACAACTTAACATTTAAACTATAACTAACAGCGAGTAGTATAATTGTTTCAGCAGAATCCAACTTGTGTCCATTCATATTTATCTAGAATTAGTTAATATTTTTCATCTTCAAATTCAGCTGTCTCTTGCTCGCTTCGTTTTGAAGAGAAAGTGGGAAGAAATTTAGGCGGGAAAACTGAAGTCAGTTTTACGTTATGATAGTAGAAATATTAACTTCACAGTGATCACTAAAATTTGGCTATCGGCTGATAGTTACCCACGGAATTTGATGTTCTTAAAACGAATATAAGCCCGAGAACGAAGATATGCTAGTTCGAGGGCTTGTATGGTCCCTTGGAAATTTGGATATTTTCTCGGTGTAAGAAACCCAAACTTGTAGGGTTCCTCAAAGTACAAATAAAAGCGACACTTATAATTTTTTAGGACGAAAATACTCACAAGTGCGCCACCCTCAACTATATTAAAAAAAATTAGCGTTTGGGAAGAATCGAAACAAACCCGAACCCTCACCACTACGCCACGAGGGATTTCGCTGCCGATGACCGCTTTTTTAGAACTTTTATCTTGCTTTTTCATTAGCATACACTAATTATTATTATTATTGTATCGTATGTATTGTATTCTTAAACACGGCTGAAAATGATTTGCAATTCAAATATTAGGGTTTCTTACACCGAGAAAGAACCAAAATTCGATGTTCTTAAAACTAATAGCAGCGGATAGTCCCGAAATAGAAACACTATTGTCTTTATTGGTCAACATAAATTGAGGAATACTATCACGTCACGCATCATCACTTTTGGCCAATGAGCGCGCACCAAAATTTTGTGTTGAACTATAATTAACTATAATTAACGTGTTTTCGTGTCTAGCCGATTTCCCCAGGAGAAAACGTACCTAGGTATATTTCCATAGTTACGAAAGAAAGAACAATGGAACTTTCCCTTGATAGCACCCCAGATGTCTTAGGGGTCGCTGCCGACCCCAGATAGTTCAGCCAATGAAATTTCGGGGATCTGACAGTACTTCGCGCCAGAACGTTACTGGGGCGTGATATTCAACGGTCTTCGTGTAACCGCTGTACCCAGGTAAATTAAAACCCCAGATGGATTTTATTGGAGCCAGTTTTACTGGGTAAACGACTTTATCTGGGGTAGTGTAACCGCAGCTAATGTAGCGGGGCGCACAAAGGTTTCAATATGACGCTCGGAGGTAAAAATGTGTTTCTTTTCCCGGAGAATATAATAAATTAAATATATGCGCCCCGGAGCCTCGTATTGAACCTTTTGTGTGACAAGTGAAGCTCATAGCGAAAGTGGACTATACTACCACAACATGCGCAAATACCCATTCACACACTACAACCTTATTCAAAATTACTTGAGGTATACAACGATATATTGTGTTTGTAGCAAAGCTATAGGTGTCTTATTTGTCGTGGTATGACAATAATAAGTATAAAAGTAAATAAAAGTCAAAAGTCTGAAAAACAGTTCCGACAATATTTCCTCGTAAAACAGAAAGCAAAGAATATAGGTCTTCAAAAATAAAATAAGGATCTATATCATACTATAGACATATCTTTTATTTGGATCCTTACGCAGCCAGTGCGTCTCAGATGTGAACCAAATACTATTTACATAGATATACTAAATATAATATTTTAGGTTAAATCAAGTCCAACAGTTATCATTTCTAATTTTGTGACATTCAAAAATAAATTTGGCAACTAGATTTTGGATTGGTTTAGGTGGATCAATAAAAAGTAGAAATAATTCAACTTCACTGTAACGTTTCACGTTTCTCTTTAAGATTTGTTCTATTGATTCCAAGATGTCCCGCACAGAATTGTATTTAGCGCATCGGATTAAAAAGTGCCTTTCATCCTCAGTTTCTTTTAAAGTGCTACCAAGACGAAATTCAACCATTTTATTTTCGACTTTTTGTCTTCAAAAATGACACAGTGTCGAAAATATCCAAATCAGTGAAAAATATTACCCAAGGACCAAATTAAACTATGAATTTCGCAGAGTTTAACGTCGAAATCACTTCCGCCATTACTGATACTTCGTGATTTTCGACCAGCGGTTTGCTGTCGTGACGTCATTTTCTCAACGCGTCGTTCTTGTAAATGCATATTTCCATTTAAAACTTCGTTCTTTCCTTTCCATTTTGGAAAAAAATGTATAAACATGCATGTACTTCACTTATAAGTTCGTGCGAAAGTTTGTGCGATGTTCGATGTTGTTGTTTTGAGAATTACGTCACGTCCGCTGGAAATTAGCTCTGACACAGGAACGGGTTCGGGTAATGGCGAACATGAAATCTCAAGATTCGGATCCCAATACATAAGACTTCCCTTCGTGATATCAAAAAACGGTTTGGGCAGGACTTTACACATGCGCAAAAATATCGCTATCTCAAAATGTGATCGTAGCAGCACTTTAAAGTGCATATGAGCCTTCCTGCAATTTTCATAGCTATGAATCTCAGAAAGGTTTTGAGTACTCCTGCGAAGAAATTTTTGGTTTACAGAGAATACTCTATCTTCTACGCTTGTTTGAAAACGTGGAAACGTGACCTTTCCTGACCCATGGCCGCGCAAGTAAAAGCCTGGGTCGATACCTCGGTCGACGTCATCTCAGTAATGCATTATTCTCCATGGCACCTTTCTATCACAACAACATCGATTTTTAGATAATATACACAGTTTATGAGCTGTTAGTAAAGGAAAAAGTCATATTAGTGAAAATTGTAAGTTTTTATTCAAATTGTTGCAAAGTTGAATTAATTAAATGACGTCTACCGAGGTATCGACCCAGGCTTTTACTTACGCGGTCATAGGTCAGGAAAGGTCACGTTTCCACGTTTTCAAACAAGCGTAGAAGATAGAGTATTCTCTGTAAACCAAACATTTCTTCGCAGGGGTACTCAAAACTTTCCTGAGGTTCATAGCTATGAAAATTGCACGAAGGCTCATATGCACTTTAAGTAAATCCACAAATAAGCTTCATATGCACTTTAAACATATTGCGCATAGCCTTTCTTCCGGTTTTAGGTAGGCCTTGAATATCGGCCTCTTTCAATTTGTAAACAATGATTATTTACACGAAGTTTAGTTAATGTTATTCGGTGTTTCACAATTTTGATTTGATGTAAGTAATTTTCTCTGGAAAAATCCGGCTGTTTTGAACTTCCGATAAGTTCTTAGTTTGTTTCGTTGATAGTCAGTTCCACGACTATCATTGTGGATTTCTCCAAGCCAAGTTTGAAATTCCATATCTTTAAGCCTTTATCAATGTTCCATTGATATTGCAAAACATTCTTGTCCCAGTTTCGCAAATCCACAGCTATGATACTAGATATTCCTCAAGAGATAATCCAACAATAAGAACAAACTTATGGGCTATTTTCATTTCGATATTTTGCCACTAGAGTATGGGAAGAAATTTCACTGAACATGAAACAACTGGGAAAATGGAAATTTAAGAAAGACTACAAAAAATTCTTGTTAGAAAATTAAACGTAGAATTCCTTCTCTTTTTTTTCTATCCTAATCAGTACTGTTTGCCATCATGCCGAATTGCCAACATGCTGCTTGCTCTGAATTCTCTTAGACAATTATTTCACATAATTTGTATTACTATTTCTTGATGTCGCAGAGGCCAATTCGAAAGCTTTGCTACTTTGGCCTCCTTACACTCGTATGTAATTACTTTTTTTCTTTTTCTCTACCTATAGTCTCTATCTAGTATTAGCTACATAGTTATAATATTCCCTGGAAAAGTGTAAAAATAAAATTGAATTGAATTTGTTTAAATTGACCTAAAAATGACGTTATTATTTTCAAAAGGCAGTGATTCTATGCCCATTAGCCAAGTATATATATATATAGCTAAAACCAGCCCTGTCTAGAATCTATTTCCTGTCCAACAGATTAAATAGTTAAAGTTGGCACACTCAAGAAATGTTCTTGAAGAAAGTTTGTTTCTAACCGAAGTGAGGAGTTTTTACCAAAATTTAAATGATCTATAAACTGCATCCAGCATTTTACAAAATTAAATGTGAACAGATTCGATGGGATCATTCTGTAAATTATTCATTACGTCAACGCCCCAGATTTCACTTCCGTATAACAAAATAGGTTTAATAAGCGTATCGAATAATACCGTAAAAGCTCTATTTAGTAATCGATTGTGCTGCGATAGCTCATCGGGGATATATCAGTTTTACCGATTTTTATGGAATTACTGGTGACCTAGGCCAGCTGCTATCGTGTGCCACCCAGCATGAACTACATCGAGTGATTTCGAGTGAGAGAGGAGTACACAAACTATAAAGTAAAAGTTAATCAAACTATGACAGTCCAGATTGGTTTTCAAGACGAGTTTAATATCGGAAACTGCCCATCTGACGTCGTCAGTTTCGTATCATATGAAATTAATTTGTTTTAATCGTAAAATATACCTACATTTTTCATTTATAATACCTCATGGCTTAGGGGCCTAGAGAAAGCGAGGATCCATTATAACTTATGGTATGAACCGAGCGTTAAAGATGTTTATTATATGGCTCAAAAGTATTCAAACCCATTGCTTCAATTTCGCGGTTCGTACGGCAAGGGGCAGTGCAAATCAGTGGTAAGTAAGCGCCGCGCTTCTCACCTCTGTGGCCAGGGTTTGCTACCCAATCGCGGTACCATGAGCCTTCACGCGCTTAATCCAAGATGGCGTCAATCATAAATGCAACACGTTGTGTTTTTCTCCAGGTTCTCCGGTTTTCCTCCCTCCACAAAACCAACTCGCTAAATTCCAATTCGATCTGTGGTTTAGCCGGGTCCTTACTTTGAACAGCCCCTATGGTTGTTTCAGGTCCCGTTAAAATTCAGAGGTTTTTTTAATTCAGAGTTAGGGACGCAAACTGGGCAATTATAGCTCACGAAGTTAAATAGCCATATAATAAACATCATTGTATACTCATTGGCTCAGTGTCCTTTGTTCTCTAACGGTCTTAATCTAAGGTATCAACCCAACAATTGAATCTCCAGGTTCATAAGTAAGTTATCTACCTCATTAATACATTCATGAGGTTGATAACCTACTTATCAACCCAACAATTGAATCTCCAGGTTCATAAGTAAGTTATCTACCTCATTAATACATTCATGAGGTTCATATCAATGAAATAGCAAGCAAAAGTGTCGTTTTGAACTTCCCGCGGCCTCTTCCATATTAGGAAAATTCCATATTCCATATTTGGAAGAGCTGCCACGACATTCAAAATGGCGGTTTCTAGGTCCCAGACCTCTAAATCGACACTCGTTGTTTGATATGGATAACCTACTTATCAACCTGGAGATTCATTTCTTTAGGAAACTTCACCACCGAGTATATAAGACGGTTATATACCGCTACCTCGGTGTGTACGAGATTTATCAACCCTCGGCGGTGTGTACGAGATTTATTAACCCTTGCCGGTGTGTACGAGATACCCCCGGCTTCGCCTCGTGTTGATAAATCTCGTACACACCTCGGCAGCGGTATATAACCTTTACTTAACTACTGGTGCAATTCATTTACTACAAAATGATCAATATTCCATGGCCATGAGCAAAAATTACTGAAGCTCATCCCAATTCACTTTGTTCTTCGTTTTGAAAAGAACCCGTTATTGACTACAGTTGACCACATTTCACGAAAAGCTCTCTTGATAACACCGGCCTAATCTCATTCAACAATTATTGGTATACACTAATTAAAATCATTCAAATTTACACTCGCATTATATTAACATATTTGTTATTTATCTCGCTTTTTAGCTGCATTTACGCTGTGATTTGCGTGTGTGTTTTACAGTGTATTTTAGCTGCATTTAATTACGCTGTGATTTCCGTTTGTGTTCACCTCATGCGTGCCTATTATACTCTAAAATTAACTTATTGCAAATGTGTTAACAGTTTCTTCTCCTTTGTTCAGTATATCAGTTATCGATTTTTGCTTGTTGTAATACTGTAGTATCACATTACTATGTTCTAATAGGCCTTTTGCAGATAACAGTCACGTATCACTTCAATAACGAATGAATTGTGTTTGTGATCCCATGGCAAAGGTTTTACTGGATGGCAAACAATCTTCAAAACCCTGTTTTAGAAACATCTACAATCGATTGGAAGCGGAAAATAGCATGTACAAACTGGTTTTGCTAATAACACTACCGATTTCGAACAAGTGTGATTGATATATGAAGCCAGATACTTTGTTGCCCTCAAGAACAGCCACGTCATCGTATCCTGCAAAAGGTCCATTTGAGGGGTGGTCGTAAAGTCGAGACTGGGACGTGGGGACGCGACGAGAGATATATAGTATTTTTTACCGCTAAAATAAAAATTGAGTAATTGTGTGTATTCAATGCATTGTTGTATCACTAGATGATCACTTGGGTTAAAAAAAGGTAATCAAGTGTTTCCCTCACGAGCCTCGGAGGAGGGAGTCACGAAGCGAGCGCAAAGAAGTCGGCTGTTTTCGGAGACTAAGTTTTGTTGAGTTCTGGCGTTAGTTTTTCTTCTCTTTTTTTTTCACCCGGGTTGCTTCCCAGGCTTATTTACCTCATTCAGAGAGCGTGAAAACAAGGCTCTTCCACGATGCATGGAAAACACTTTTAATTACGTTTTTCTAGCCTAAATGACCAGCTAGTGATAAAACAATGCATCGAATACATAATTACTCAAATGTTTACTTTAGCGGTCAAAAATACTGTGTTTCTAAGGTCACGTCCCCGCAGTCCTGTCTCCACTTTAAATACGACCACCCGTTTTACGTATCATTCTCAACCTTAAATTATTCATTACATTTTCAGTCAATCAGGGGACTGTATTCACCGGCTTTGATTCGCCGGTGAAGCACTAGTATTTGATTAAATTTCAAACACCCTAGGGATAGATAATTATTAATTTACATATTCATGACACTTCACGTTAATCTAAGTCTTTACATGAGGAGACTGGTGAAGTAAAGAATGGAAAGTAATGGAAATAACAAAAAGTCGGTATGGAGTGTGAAACCTCACGAACTCTCCCGACTTCAAGACCCCTGCCTTGTTCACTACACTATCATACACGTCTTTTGAAACGAGGAAGAGAAAATAACAATGGAAACCTCGGCGAACAGCCACACGCATTTCCTTTTCTATATCCTTTTTTCAACGATTTCACGATCTTGTATTGAAGAACATTTCAGACCACCCAACATTGGCCCAGTGTCGGTCTTCAAAGTCTGGGAATATTGTTCCAATATTGGTAATTTCTTTCTCCAATCCTGATGCAACGTTGCACGTCTCAATATGTATCCAATCAGTATTGACGAGTACAAGCCGAGTGATGGGTTTGTTGAGCGGTTTAGTCGACCTTCAGTGTGCTGGCGTAGTCTTCTTGTTTCTTTTTACGATATTCTGGTTTAACGTTCATTCTCTTAAGTTGTCCATCCCTAACATGGCAACAAGTAATAAAATTGAATTTAAAGTCTTATTATATAACTTTGCGTTTTCGACTGCAAGTATACGGGATAAAACGAGTGCAAATATGCGAGCGTATTATTCGGGTCACAAACAGGCTTGCACAGGTTTATTCAACACTTAAAAGGTTTTCTAAGCGCGCCAACCAATCAAAATGAGGCTGTTTGAGTAACAGCCAATCAGCTTTTAAGGTGGCCCGCGGCTATTTATTTTGGCAACGGGGGTCTTTTTAAATCGCGTTTTTGAATAGCTAAACATTATCCGATTTCTGAGATTTTTTGAACTTTTTATAACGAATCCTCGAATTTTATAAAAAGTACAATTAGAAAGTGATTAACAAAGAATTGCTGAAGATATAAGCGATTTTCCAAAACGTTGTTTTCTAGGAAAGAGCGTATATTTCAAAACCCAAAAGATGGATTTGTTCCATTTTACTTTCAACGAGTGCACAACCTCCAAGGTATGTGACAGGCAAGTCTCAGGTTAATCGGCACCATACAAGTTTCTCAGCAAACGGCTGATCAATTTTAACCTTAAACTATTATGCTCAGGCATCTGGTTCAACTGCCGGAGAAATATTACGGTAATAATTAAATCGTACATACCATATGGAAGTTCAATACCACTTGAAACTTCTGTGCCAAAGGCAAGAAGATCGGAAAACTGCAACTAACGTTATGCGGCGAACGAAGTAAGATAGGTTATTGCTGAATATTTGCGAAAATCGAAAAATTTGTATTCTTTCGGCGTCAAAAAAAATCACTCGTTTGTTTTTCTTAAGTTCCTAATATGACTTACAGTAGCATATTTTAAAGTACCTTACCGAGTTTCAGCGCGCTTTGACCATATGCTTTTGAGAAATAAAGGCTGTAAACTTCAGCTTGTGCGAGACTTCTAAAATCTAAATGCTTGGAAAACCCCTCATGTTCGCTAATTTATTCAATGGGTTTGTTTTGAATTTCCGCACGGGTTCTGCCACTTGGGAATCGCGAGGCAAGGAATAATTAAAATTATTGTTGAAATTAAAATGAGCATGAGCATGAGCATGAGCATGAGCATAACATTTTAAGGTTAAAATTGATCAGCCGTTTGCTGAGAAACTAGTCACTATAAACAGCACCCGGCTCCCTGAATGAAACTAGAACTTGTTGTTTTTCTATCAAGAACCACGAGGAAAATAACTCAAGTAAGTACACTCTTTTCGAGGCGAACCGTTCCCAAATTTGTAGGAAAAGGTCTCGTCGTGTTATTCATTGCACTAAGTAGACGTTATTTCCTTATGAAAGTTTGTGATTCATGAAGACATGAGGACCGAATAAACTCAACCCGAAACTCGTAAGTAAACTTCGTTTGTGAAGGCTTCTGGATTTAAAAAAAGCTTAAAGTTTAGCCATACTTATTTAGTTGCTTCTTTGGCGGTGGGTTTTGGAAAAGTTTTTTCTTTCATATTATTTATTTCTTCGTGAGAAACATCGGTAAATATGCGAACAGCCATTTTGGTAAATGCTTTGTATGTTATATTGACCTCCACTGGCTCCAGGCGCTCTGCAGGTGAATATAGCGACATATGACGTAATTTTCGACGGAATCTCTATATTCACTGATGAAATTATACTAAAAACTCATATTTTTTGTATTAAAAATATATATTGCTTCATTGTCGTTACATTAGAGTTTGACCGGGATGTACCTACCATATTAAATCCACAAGCCCTCCCTTTGCAGCAATTTCTGCTTTGACGCGATTTGCAAATTTAACAGGTTTCTCATTTTCCTTAAAACAAAATATCGAAAGCAACAAATGAACACGAGTTTCCAACTACACGTGAAGGAAAGATTAGAATATTTAGAAATTGAAAATTACAACTAAATACGATGACGTCAATAAATTATTTGTGGTTTTCATCGTCATGACCCTCGATCGCAAAATTGGTTTGCATTTACGAAATTAAATAAAACATCTTGGTCCATGTAGAACTACCAAAAATACACTTATAACCCAATTTTGGAACATTAGAATACTATTTCCTAACGGAGCTATGGGCCAATGAATGAATGACAATTTTATGATACACTTATTATTATAATGGACCTTCTCTGTACGCCCACATGCAGTCGAATAAGAACCCATTTAAATATATCGATTCTTTCACTTACTCTCATTGGTCAATTATATTATCCAATCTAGGAGATTTGTGTTATAAAATAATTTAAAGTGCAGCTTATGAGCCCAAGCCAGAAATCGGTGATTTTGGCGCAATAAAGTGTTTAAATCTTGTTCAACCATTTTAGGGTAAGTTATGGTTGTAAAATTGTTTAAAATACATTAAATATCCGTGAAATGACGTCATTATGCTAATGATTGAACATGAATTGAGTCACAACATTGAATGTGTTTAGTTTTTCAGTTGTTTTTAGGCGTCAGACATTCGATTCTTGCATGTTATTGAAATATCTCATTTTAATAAGTGGAGCTGACACAGAGCAAAAGGAACTAGAATTAGTTTGCGACTTAAAGGACGTCATTCAAATTTGATTCCTTAATTAACGAAAATGGCAGCCATTAATAATTGTTTTTGTATGTCGGTCATTTTGTTTTCCACTTTGACCTTGAAATCAAGTGATAACAGACTAGGGCTCATATGCACTTTGACCTTGAAATCAAGTGATAACAGACTAGGGCTCATATGCACTTTGACCTTGAAATCAAGTGATAACAGACTAGGGCTCATATGCACTTTGACCTTGAAATCAAGTGATAACAGACTAGGGCTTATATGCACTTTGACCTTGAAATCAAGTGATAACAGACTAGGGCTTATATGCACTTTGACCTTGAAATCAAGTGATAACAGACTAGGGCTTATATGCACTTTAAGGCAATAACAAGGCTAAAGCCACTTTAAAAAGCAATTGCGATGCAGTTTGGCTGTTATTTTGCGTTTCTCCTACGCAAGTAATGCAGCTTTGTGATATTTGTGTGCTAATGTCGTCTAGAATGAACACTGAATTTACCTATACTAATGATCTTGAACACTAGACTCACCATTTTGTACATAGGTTTAAGATACCATACGTCACATACAATCGCCCAGCTCGTCATCAACGAAAACAGGTACTGACCAAAACTCTCTTCACTTGAATTCCAAAACGCATCGCCAAACGTTGGATGATACTAGGAAATAAAAAAACGGAGGAAAACATGAATTATCATGCATTATCTACAAATTATAAAGCTACATAACAGTTCCATAAACGAGTGACTGTACCTTTGCATGTGACGTCATAACCGCCATGTTAGTGTACAGTTAACAATAGATTCTTCGTTAGCTTCTTTTGTTCTGTACACCAACATGGCCACCATGCACTTTATCATTTGAATCTCTGGGGATTGAGTGCAAACCATCTATAGTCTATTCCAACTTCGTGCACAGTACAAATCCAAGCAGGTGATTGGCTAACGACAGAGCTTTATCACTGGTGACCACAGCACTCTGTGCGCTCAGTTGTAATATTAAAAGGCTTAGAGACTTCATGCATGTATAGACACTTGCTGACTCAGTAAGATTTCTTCATATTTTTCGTTCATCGTACAGTCAGCGTGTGCCTGTATTTGTCAATAAAACACACAGTCTCCATGCAACCATAATAAAAGACTGTAAAGGTGATTATCTGCAGAAGGCATTTTACATTTGTCAAAGCAACGAAATGACAACTGCGAACATTTGCAGAAGCAAAAAATGGAACGATGGGAAAGTTCAAGTATTTTTCTTCTTTTAATTTTATTACATCGTGGTCAAAAGTGTTGGGACACTTAGCATCTTTTTTTTTGAGAATTTGCGACTTTTCAGATTCTTTATGCCCTCCCCTCAATTCAATGTTGATATATGAAAAGTAAAGTCACTGGTTCAATGACCCGATATCCCAACAGTCTGGCGGAGGGGTGGCATATTGTGACAATGAACGTACTTCTCGAATATTATAGGCAATTGGTCATCGCTATGTTAGAAGTAGTGTGTCCCAAAGACATTTGATCAGGACTGTAGATGAATGATTGTGTCATATTGTAACAGGTATGACGAAATGAAGTATGGAGAGCCATAAGCGCATTGACATTGCTTAATAATTCGCACCTCACCCCCAGTCTGTGGCCCAAGTTCTATTCCCGATTGCGGCGCCATATGTGAGTTGAGTTTTGTTGGTATCTCATCCTTGCTCTGAAATGTTTTCTCCAGGTAGTCCTGACCAGTTTACCTCCCCCCCTCAAAACCAACCTAAATTCCGATTCTACCCAGGAATCCGTTGAATACTTAATTACAAGTCACTGGCTTGGGTAGCCTGATTATCAGACTGTCGAGGTCGTCCGCTCACTTCCTCCCACCTCCCAGTCTGATGGACTTTGGCAGAGACCGTGTTCCTGACGTCATTTCATTTCGACCAATCAGAGCGAAGGTTTTATTTTTAGAGAACTGAGGTATGTGTGGAATGTGAAGTGGAGCCTGCATGAAGGACAAGCCAAATGGCGGACGATACGAACGGGCTTGATATGGCTTTGGAGAAAGCGTGCGAAACTTTCGGGCATTTCTGAATTATTTCTTGAACAGCGAAAGGCAATATTACCCCTCATTTCCCGGAAGGACCTTGGCCATCACAGCTGCATCTATAGGCGACGACCAGGTAGAGAATCGAGAGAGGAGAAATTATGTAGCCTTCTAGTACGGCTCGCCAGAATCACGCACTTTCCTGCACTGCAGAATTCTTATGTTTTACAGCTTCAAACTTATGTCGATTTCTCATAACTAACCCTAACCATATCCTGTTTGAGCTGCTATGTTTTTTGGGGCAGCAGGAACTTTTTAAATAGGATTTACCGTACAGTATTTCAAGCGCATGGTCACAACACTGATCTAACTACCGGATTTGTTGTACTTGTCAAAATCAAGACTGTTCAAAATTCTGATGACATAAATATTTAGGCAAATGTAATCCAACTTTTACCATGACATATTCACTATATGTGTTCACTCTTGTAAAAATTTCATGCCATTCCATGAAAGATTTAGTCTTCTTAAGGCGAAAAAGCTAAGATATTTCAGCTTTCAGGACAGCAAAATTGTCAAAATAAAGTGTGTTAAAAATTTTGCAAACATAAATAACTGCCCAAATGTCGTGAAACTATTACCATGACATACTCAGTATGTGTGTTCACTGCTGTAAAAAAATCATTACATTTCATGAAATATTTGGTCTTCTAAATGCCAACATTCTAGGAGACATCACATTTTAATACAAAGCGGTCGAGGAAGATAATTATTTTCCAAAGCCCTAATAGCTAGTAGATTCATAAACACTGATCGCGATATCGATAGCGCTTCCTTTCAGATTTTTCCGGTACACGTCTGAGGACAACATGTTTCTCCACGTTCTGTTTCTATAAGTTTGAAGCTGTAGAACGTATTCTGCAGTGAATGAAAGAGCAGTGATTCTGACGATCTGTATAAGTTGTAAAAGACTACATAATTTCTCCTCTCTCGATTCTCGACCTGGTCGTCGCCTTATAGATGCAGCTGTGGTAGCAAAGGTCCTTCCGGGAAACGAAGTATAATAATGCCTTTCTCTGTTCGGGAAATAGTTCAGAAATGACGAAAGTTTCGCACGCTTTTTCCAAAGCCATATCAAGTCCGTTTGTATCGTCCGCCATTTGGCTTCACCTTCATGCAGGCTGCACTACACATTCCATGCATACCTCAGTTCTCTAAAAATAAAACCTTCGCTCTGATTGGTCGAAATGAAACAATGACCAGAACACTGTTTATGTCAAAGTCCATCAGACTGGGAGGTGGGAGGAAGTGAGCGGACGACCTCGACAGTCTGATAATCAGGCTATGGCTTGGGAGACTCGGTAACGGCTCCCTGTATCTTGGACGTAATACAACATACATGTATTTAAGTACAATACCTTGATTGCAACAGGGTAGATAACTCCTCCTATTTCAAAGCAACCCTTTTTGAACATCATAACCGACGTGTTATTGATACAGGTACCTAAAAAAACACGGTAAGACCAGGTAAGTCTGCCGATATCGGACACGAAATGCGCTTGTCAATTGATTGTTTCAATAAATATCCCTCTACTTGAACAGATGTTTTACATGTTGTCTATTGTCATATCTTACCTTCTGGAAAGATCAACATTGGATTTTTGCTTGCATCTTCGACATGTTCCCTTAACCTTCAAAACATATAATATTTTAGGTGATTTATTGTACGCCTGTGGGACAGGTTGACTAGTAAAAAGGCATTCTGGGACCACAAACAATAAAATTCACAACAAACAGCTATATGTATATCGTTTTGTGGCAATAGGGGCAACCGTGTGACATCGTAATATCCAAGATGGCGGCATGCGAGAAACTCAAATGAGTTTTATGAACAGGAAAAAACCCATACATGACATCTAGTGTACAATTTTCAGGAGACAAACACAGCAATAAGGAACATTTGAGAGCAAACAGAGGTTAATTCCCTTTAATCAGCCATCTCTATATCCAGACTGTCAGTAAATTGGACATATACATACGGCATGTCCATAGCCTTACCGTAACCCACACCGCGGCAAAACGTTACGCCCATGCGTATTTGCTATTTCTTATCGGCGCGCGGCCGCCCCCAGTTTCCCGCGAAACTGAAATGAAACAACAGGCACATACCCGTGATTTTAAAATTTCTGCGTAAAAGTACTATTTGTGAACTGTTTTGTCAAAAAATAAGAAAACTACTTAAAAGATAAGCCTAAGACTTTAACAGGTTGAAGTTTTCTTAATTTATAATTCACTGTGAGTTTACTAAGTTATAAAATTATTTACTAAAAAAGTTGAAACCCTCGGTAATTTGTATTTGATAGCAGAGCCTTCGTTCTTTTGGCCAGCGGAGCATACCGTTTTGCCGCGGTGTGACCGTAACCGTACTGTAACTCACACCGCGGCAAAACGGTATGCTCCGCTGGCCAAAAGAACGAAGGCTCTGCTATCAAATACAAATTACCGAGGGTTTCAACTTTTTTAGTAAATAATGTTATAACTCAGTAAACTCACAGTGAATTACAAATTAAGAAAACTTCAACCTGTTAAAGTCTTAGGCTTAGCTTTTAAGTAGTTTTCTTATTTTTTGACAAAACAGTTCACAAATGGATGCTCTTAAGCAGAAATTTTAAAATCACGGGTATGTGCCTGTTGTTTCATTTCAGTTTTCGCGGGAAACTGGGGGCGGCCGCGTGCCGACAAGAAATTGCAAATACGCATGCGCGTAACGTTTTGCCGCGGTGTGACTGTAACTTACTGTAGCATAACTCTTAAATTTGATTGGATGAGAAAGCCGAAAACAATGGGGAAACCATTTCAGTGTCACGGCATGCCGTACGGTACACTCATGAAATCCGCTCTATTGAACACATAGAGCATATTTCGTATGAGTGAAAAAAACTACAGCACTAACTACAACACGGTTACCGTACGGCATGCTGTGACGTTGAAATGGTTTCCCATTGTTTTTGTCCTGCTGATCCAATCAAATCAAATCACAGAGTTACAGTACAGCATGGTTACAGCACAGTTACGTACAAAACTCGTACAAAATCTGCTCTACACGAACAGTGATGGTATATGTTGGATACATAGAGATACATAGAGATACTGTACATGTAGAAATATTGGATACATACTGAGACTGCAAATGTGGACACATACTGGAATGAGTATGGGCATTATTCCTGATTCTACACTGATATGGCTCACGTAACATGACTTTTGTACGTTTGACAGCTTCACCTGAGTGGAGCATGTTTCTAACAATCTACATGTACGTACTGCTCTGGATTTTGTTTTCCTCTTTAATCCTTTTCAAAAAACAACCGAACCCCGACTGCCTGCCATGATTTGTGCACTTACCGTACAGTAACAATTGCTCTGTCTTTCATCTCTGACCTCTCAAACCAAATATGGTCCTGCGACTTAGCTAATGTCTTCTCTATTAATCCAAACAACCCAGGCTGTCTTTGACCAACCTTTAAAAATGAAGACATTATGAAAAAATAATAATCTAAAATAGAATAAAGCATTGCCATGAATATACAATTACCCCCACCCCTTGGATAAAAGCGAATAAAGGAAATATTGCTAGTAAACACCAAATAAAATAATTTCGGAAAAAAAAAAAAAACTTTTCTACGTACAGCAAGGAATGTAAAAAGGTGTTACTTTTCTATTCTCCTATATAGTAATGTATTTGGTTGATACTCAAAATTCAATAGGAAACCATCGAAATAATACAGTTTCATTCAATAATTTTTGAAGTTTTCATTTATTTTTGATCAAACTAACTATGGTTTAATTTAGAAGAATATTGTATGTGGGGAAAGTTCTCAGATTTGCGAGAGAAAGATGTTTTGTTTTCTCCCTTTCTGTTTGGCTGGATGGTGGCTTCTTTGAGTTTCACAGTAAAAAGAGCCAACAGCATAACAAATACTTTATTTTCTGGGTGTAGTTTGGACTATAGACATCTTATACATGTACATGTATGTAGCACTTCAGGCATATTCAAGCAAAATTGTATGTTGGGACATGCCCTGGTTGCCGCAACCTATTTGTCTTTTGCTACATTTCTTAGCTGAATCATTACTTAATATCATCGTCAACTGTTTCCCAAATTTTTGATGAAATAAATTTAAATGTTGAATACCACAATTGTGTTCACATGAGATTTTATAGTACTTACACGCATTGTTTGGCCACATGAACTTACCATAGAGTAACAATTACCACATGCCAATATCATAACATCAATGGGCGAAGTGTGGTTGGCAACACAGATGCCACCACCTTTTGCCATATTCTCCCTGGAATCAGTTAACATAGATCATGATTAGAGGAGAGCTTTGGTATTCTTTATATCAGAGAAGCATGAACAAGAAGTGTTCTTTTGAAGTTGACAAAGCCAGTGGTACATGTACATATGTAGATCTATAGATGTACATGTAAATTTGAACAGAGATTATATGTCAGCCTCTTCTATCAACCAGTACTTTGTACCAGTACAAAATGTTTTTTTGGTACAGAGATTATGTCAGCCTCTTCTATCACTGAGCCAGTACTTTGTACCAGTACAAAACGTTTTTTTCAGTACAGAGCCACATGAAAAAAACAGTAGCCACAGTTTTTTTTTGTTTTCAGTACAGTTTGAATTTTTATTGATAAAAACCAGATGGGTAATTCTGAATAGTCGATGGTAATCATTGTGATTAGGATGACTAATTAAGCCATTCACCTACATTTCTCCCATAATAAAGGCTGCAGATGTCAAAACTTTATAGCAGAGTAGCAGACAAAGTTTGCCTGCTGCTGACTCTTCTCTACAATCCTGGATCCATTCTTATTGTGGACTGCTGGCAAAAGGAGTATTACAGGCCCCTCATCTAATCCTAGCTAAACTTACAACGTACTAAACATCTTGATAGGCTCTCATATTTATTACTATAAACTTATTACAGTGTGACTACTGTAACCAGGGCCACTTAGACAGCAAGAACTAAACACAGTCTGCTAAACGAAAACAAAGCATTCCAGCTTAGAAATCCTAGCATATCCACGTACATGTACATGGTTTGCTTCATTCAAAAGACTTCAAAACTAGTCCACTAAATTTGCCTTTTAATGGGTTGAGGATCAATCAAGGTGAAGTGCTATTGTCTTTTATTTGACACTGATTGGATCTAATACTATAAGTTGGAATACTTTGTTTTCATTCTACAATATTACTGGTTCTCATAGTGCAGTCACACAGTAACATGCTGTAGATGATACATACATGTTGTGTGAAGTAATCACAGCTGACATAGCCCTTCCAAGGATCCTAAAGCACGCCAGCATGCACATTCTGTCCAGGTTTTTTCTAAAACTACAAGAATCAAAACAAGAGAACAATGTCTAACAACAAATGTACAATACAATAATACATGTATACAATGTAATAATAATAACAACTTTATTTATACACAGTATACTCATCAGGGTTTTACAAAAAAGTTTATAATATAAAATTATGATAAAAATTATTGACTATTATATTAAATTTAACTACTAACTATATTAAATTGTTCTACCAACTACTATATTATTAAATTGCCCTATTCTAAATCTAATTACTCAAATAAAAAAAACCTGCTTTCCATGAGTGCCATATATGTGCTATCTTAAAATTAAATGAGGTTAAGACAAGAAACAACTTCAATGTGTACATTCCAGGAAATATTCTCACCGAGAGAACATGTATTTGATACCTGTTTTATTGGAGCCCCATCAATTATTGCTAGTGATGGAGTATTATCAAAAGTACTTATTTTTTGTCTTGATCCAGTTAATATGAATTGTCTTCGACTTGTTGAGAGTGAGCTTGTTTGCAATAAGCCATTCATTAATGTTAGCAAGGTCCTGGTTCAGATTATGATCTATGGCATCAATATTATTACTTGCGAAAGTTAAGTGAGTGTCATCAGCATACAAAATGTACAATGTACATTCGGGGGGGGGGGGGGGGGGGGTACTCCCATATAAAAGGGATGGGAATGATTGTCATATCTTTTAGGGGTTACAATTGTGGGCTGTGGTATCACTTAGGGTTAAAAGAGCGAAACCTAGAATTTTATATCAACATGGTATCTTTTAGGGGATACGAAACGTGAAAGCATTGCATGGATGCCTTTGTCTTTAATATTACAATAAACTCATTGATTTTCTATGTGCTTTTGAATGGTATCTTTTAGAGGTAAATCTAAGTTTAGCAGCCCAAAAATTGTTCCAAAAATTTATGTCTAAACATCTCAGATGTTTACTGTACCTTGACTGGGGTAGCTGTGATAACACTGCAGTGGTTATAACCAGGAGTCCAAGCCCATAGGTAACAAGAACTAACCTTGAAAATGAAACATTTTGTCCAGCTGTCATCACTCAAAGACATCACATACATTTATTCATTTATTCATTAATATTCATAAGGTTTGCTGGGATTTGGTGTCCCCACAATGAAAATATTATTGTAAAGACCTGTGTATAAGCCACACTAGTAGATAAGCTGCACCCCGATTTTAGAGGCCTGAATCTTGAAAAAAAAGTTTTAAATTTGAGAAAGCACCTTATTCTTCAAGCATTGTGAGTGTCAAGTCCAAAGTCTTTGTTCATAATTTCAACTCTAAAATACTTTAAACAACTGGTAGATTTGCAATAAATAATAAATAAATAAGTTGGACCTGGGGCTAGTGAAGTGAAATTATAGTCTATGCTTAGGTCACCCAAACATTGGAGAGAATCTTGATGCTAAAATAGAAATAAGAAATGAAGTTGATAAATTTGCTGTATGCAGGGTCCTTAAAGCTGAAGAAACAGTTGATCATCTCCCTCGATTTGTGACTATTCTAAAGTAGCATGGTATTTTCTCGCTCATGGTGATAAGATCACAATCGAAATTACCAGCAAACGGCAACATTGCAGAAAACTTTGTTGAGGAATGGAAATACCATGTCTTGTAACATTTACATGTAGTTGTTCAAGAAAAGTGACTGTGAACCACTTGAAAGACCTTTTAACGAGAATGGTTTAGTTCAACAACTACATAATTTACACAACTGGCTCTTTTAAGAGCCACCAAATTAGCAAAAGCAATGACCAATGCTTCTGGTTTAGTTTTAATATGGGTTTAGTGGTATCCGTATCCGATACCTTTTCTACATTGTAGGTGTTCCCATAAGCTGCACCCCATATTTTGAACGAAATTTAGTAGGAAAAGGTGTGGCTCATACAAGAGTCTTTACAGTACATCCCAGAACACAATGATACACTCTGGATACACCTCTGCAGGAAGTCACACTTACTTGTACTTGGGCTTTTACATTGTTGTTCTATTATTATATTAAGCATGTTTTTATTATTATTCAAAATTCAAGACTGAGCAGAGTGAAGGAAAACCACAGAACCACAATCTAGAGAGAACACTGAAAGATGATGAAGCACACCTGTAGGCATAGTATCCAGAAACTGTATTTTTTTCATGTGGCAAAATTTTTTGATGGACTGTGTGCAACAAGGGCTTAAGTGACCCCTGGTCACATTCTAAATTCTCCTTCAAATTCTTTGGTTTCTAAGGGAGAATTTAGAACATGATCAAGAGTCGCTTACCGTAAAGATTCGATTAAGCGCCCAGGGCACTTATTTAATTTTTGAGGGTCGAGCAGGGGTGCTTATTCGAGAGGGGGCGCTTATTCGGGAGGGGGCGCTTATTTCATTTTTCCAAAAATGCTGCAATCTGAGTCAATAAAAAAACATAACTTTTATTAAGATCCTAACAAGAACTGTAACTGTAACTTGTAAAAAAAAAACTGGTCGCGTGTCAGTCAATGACTGAGTCAGTACTTTCAGGGCCGGAAGTAATACCGTACGTTGTAACGTACAGATAATATCGGTAAGTGTTAAGGGGGGCGCTTATTTGGGAGGGGGCGCTTATTTCAGAAAACGCAGTGGAAGGGGGGTGCTTATACGAGAGGGGGCACTTATTTGAAGGAGGGCGCTTAATCGAATCTTTACGGTTATGCCCTTCTTGCACACAGCCCTGCAATAATAATAATTATTATACATTGTACAATAATGTAAACATAAATATTCACACAAAAAACCCTCTCTCTCTCTACCTTATGGGTAACAGCAATAAATATCTGAAAAGGAAACCAAGAACCCAGATCACAGTCAACCTTTTGCTGAAAAAGAACAATAAGAAAGCCCAAGTTATGGTTACACAGTCAGGGGTTGCTTTAATGCACAAATGGTGTCAACCAACAGAACTGAGGACAGATGAACAAAAATAAATACATGTATGGTGATAACAGTAGTATACATGTAGTTGATTTACATGTATGGGTACAATGTAGCACTGTAAGGAGATTGGGTGAGGGATAGGGGAAAAGTAATAAGGGTAGAGGAAGGAAAGCATAGGGGTAGGGTGAATTTATTTTAGTACACAAAAATAACCTACTGTAGGTCAAAAAAAAAACTAGGTCCAATAAAAATGTTCCTACATGTACATGTGTAGGTCAAAAAAATATATAACCTACCATATTTTATCACATACAAGCCTCACCATTTTCGACTTTCAGATTTTGAAAATTGCTGCAAAGTTGTGAGTGTTTTCAGAACACTACCGTAAACAAAGCCATACGAACAATAGAAATTATTGCCACATTATTAACAGTACACGAGTGTTGGCAAGATTTCTACTCAAGCTCCTCTCCTTCACTTTCCAAAGAAAACAAGAGCCCATCTGGGCTTTCACTCGGGCCACATGAGATTGAAGATGAAATACACTTTCGTTTGAAATCCTCTTAGTAATAACCAAAGGGAATAATTATTAGCTGATTATCAGCAGTCTTTAGGAGTGGCCGGTAGTGCAGTGACTTTCATTCTCTGCTCTCCTAGTATAGACCGGTTACAGCGTCATTGGTTACCGTTGTCAGGCTGAACTGGAGGACAACTATAATCAAAACAACAGTCAAACACAGTGAATACACCGAGCTACATTGTATTGCAGCGAAAAAAAGCACAATTTATTTCTAAGAAATGTCATCCAAAAGTTTTTTTACCCGCCTATTTTAAACGTTTACAACCTAAAGAGTATTGAGAAAGATATCTAATGAAGCTGAAGTACGAAGATGGACAGGATCCATACGAGATTCCAAGGGCAGAGACGATCTGGAGACATGGCCTAGCATTATAACCTACAGATTTCAGAATCATATCTGCTGTTTAACTGAGGAAAGCCTGTATACACAGGACCAGCTCATGAAGTGTAAAAGCCTTCAGTGCTACCAGAACATTGCAAATGGCTAGCTAGGTCAGGGAAGTCTTGAGCAAATAATTTGGTGACAAACGTCTGATGATAGCGAAGGTAAGTATGTGCATGACGATCGTCGCATCGTTGTTTACTCGATCGAACAAACATGAAATCTGATCGACGTTCAAACGAAATAAAAACATCTCTTTTGCCGGTTAACCATTCACAAAGAATGTCGGAAAAGCCGCTTACTCCATGGGTTGTCTGTGAGATCTCGGGAAAGATATTGCCAGCTCACTGTGACTGTATGGCTGGCCTTTGGTATGCATACTCAGCAGAGTGATCCGAGAATCCTTTGAGTCAGAGTCACATCGTTTGGCATCTTCAGTTGGGCTGTTGAAGCTGAGTCTGCAGCTTTCCCCAAGGCCAAAATATTTGCTCAAGACTTCGCTGACCCAGCCATTTGCAAAGTTATAGTAGCACTGAAGGCTTTTATAGTTCATGAGCTGGTCCTGTGTATACGGGCTTTCCTTAAACAGCAGATACATTCCGACCCAAGTTTCTGAAAAGTAAACGGTGCTTTATTTCGCTGCATTAGCTCAGTGTATTCACTGTGTTCAACTGTTGTTTTGCTTGTGGTTGACCTGTACAGCACCCGAAATGATCCTGTGCCCCAAATGATCCCGAACCCGAAATGATCCCCAAATCGTACCCGAAATGATCCCCAACCGGAAATGACTCTCATCGAGTACCTGAGATGATCCCGAAATAATTTTGGGAACGGACTTGGATTGGAGGGTACAATTCCGGAATAGGTAAAACAATTTTATACTTTCTTGAAAAGAAGACAAACAGCATAAACGAAAACAACAATAATTATGACGTCATTGGTCACGTGATTCTGATGAAATTCGCTAATATCTTGTTCGAAATAAGCAATGTTTGTGTGAAACCAACAAATGAATGACTGAATGAACCACTCGGAATGAATAAGCGTGATGAAACTTAATATGAATTAATACTTACGTCATTTCCTTTTTCCTCTCATATTGTGTAATTATCACTTTTTATATGTTTACTTACCATTGTGAAATATTATTCACTTGTAAGATCTACTTGAAGAAGGCTGGTTTGGCCAGCCAAAATATTGTTAACTTATCAATATATACGTTGTTTGATCAGCTTTTCTGTAGTCCTTGGACTTGTTCACTTATTACAATTTTTGGCTGATCAGATCTCCTGTTAGATCCAACGTACCACCGACAGAATTGTCGTACATGTATATGGATTTTGCTAGCTTTCATTAGCATTATACAATCTTGAAAGCACCGTTTTCCGGTCAGTATAGAAAAAGAGCGTCGTGTTCTGTTTGGCATCATCAAGAGGTAAATTTCTTCACTGAGCTGGAGACTGAAATTGAAATAGAAATTACATAAGGAAATTATAATAATATAAAATAAAAGAGAAAACAAAGCCAAGATAGTTTTCCTGAAATGTTGCATAGTCCAACCGCAAAAATGCACAAGAGGTTTAAGAACGTGATGATCCACTTTTCGGCTCAACCGGTAGGAGTTTATAAACGCAAAAAGGTTTCAAGACCAAAAGAAGAACTTCGAGAACGAATAGATATGCACGCTCATGGATCGTGTTTTGTGCACAGCAAATTATTTCGAAAGCCTTTTGGTAATATGTAATATGTATTTTACAGTAACATTTTGCTTTCGTTTGTGGCAGTGTTTATTTAATTGCCTATTTGGTTTGCCAGGTTTCCCTGGTTAAAGTTTTGCAGATCAATACTTGAAGTTCGAATTTCTGTCACGATTACCGTTAAAACGCAGAAAAATACACATCGAAGAGAGCAATTGAAATGAACATGTTACGACACATCGCGAAGTAAAATGTTTGTTCTGTGGAAATCAGCTAACCTGTCAATCATTCCAAATAAGGAAACTCTTTAAGTGTTTTTTTTGGCCTGTAGTAAAATCACAAGTCATGTCTTATTTTAGAAGTAATAATTATGTTCTTGCAATGCTCCTACTCTTACAGCTGTAAATAGTACTAAACATTGCTAATTTGGAACGAGACTGATTAGCGAATTTCATTAGAATCATGTGACCGATGACGTCATAATTTTTATTGTTGTTGTTTTTGTTTGTGCTGTACTGGAATGAGATATTACATGTAGCTTATTTGGAATAAGATATTAACGAATTTCATCAGAATCACGTGATCGATGATGTCACGAACCCGGCCGCGTCCTTAGGCAGGGATGTTTATAAGCCGTTGGCCTTGTCTCCTTCTACTTCTAATCAGTATTTGAAGGGGACGTGAAAGAACCTGTTGTACTACTCGAAAAAGAGAAGGGGATTGTCACCCGGTACAGCAGCCTGGCCATTGCACTAACCACACACTCAACATTGTAAACTGCGTGGCTGCCATTGGCGCCGAAATAGCAGTCTGAAAAATTCACTGAAGGGATATGTCAGTAAAATGTAAAGCGCCATGAGACTGTGGTGATATGGTGCTATATAAATATGACCTATATAATATAATATTGTTTTTGTTTGTACTCACGGTACTGGAATGAGATATTAGCTTATTTGGAATGAGTTATTAGCGAAGTCCATCAGAATCATGTGACCGATGATGTCATATTGTTGTTGTTTTTGTTTGTGCTGTTTGTCTTCTTTTCAAGAAAGTATAAAATTGTTTTACCTATTCCGGAATTCTACCCTCCAATCCAAGTCCATTCCCAAAATTATTTTGGGATCATCTCAGGTACTTGATGGAAGTCATTTCGGGTTGGGGATCATTTCGGGTACGATTTGGGGATCATTTCGGGTACGATTTGGGGATCATTTCGGGATCATTTGGGGCACGGGATCATTTCGGGTGCTGTAGTCAGACCTCCAGTTCGGCCTTGACAACGGTAACCAATGATGCTGTAACCGGTCTATATATATATGTAAATTAAAGTAGTTGACCTTTTACTGTAAACACTACTTATTCATGTAACACACGTTTGCAATTTAGTCTGCTGTTCTGTTATACTGCAGGTTCTGAGTACTAATAGATGATTGTCTCAAACGTATGTTTATATTTGTCCCAAATTATAAGTTGTGATGGAGCTATCACTATATTTCTCTACTGTTCTTTCTACCCTGTGGCTCTTTATCAAGTTCGCTGATCGCCGCCTCACGGCTCTTTCTCCGCAGCGTCTTTTCTCTCTATAAAACCTCTGGAAGTCATGTTAATTGTATTTGTGGCCAATCTGTGGGCCTCTTTGTAACTTTAGCTGCTGTTCTTGACAAGTTCATTACGCCATCCATATGATAGCATCTTGATTTTGGTCTTGTATATATTATCTTGCTGCACTAATTTGTCTTCCAAATGACTGAGTTTCGTTTCTTGATTCGTGTTTTGACGTGACGAGAGTAAGAATTCATTACGCATATCAATTAGGTCAGCCTCCATGTTACAAATCAAGGTCTTTAAATCAGCGAGAGAGTTGCGGGCTAACAATTAACCATCGTGAAGAATCTAAAGAATTCCGTCTCTTCCGGTTTGAATTTGACTCATGTGTATGTGTTGCTTTTGGAGTTTCAAGGATATGTTGATCCAAAACTACAGGCTCTTGGGGTTTTTCATTGAATTGTGAACTTGCAGGCTCTGTAACTTGTTTTGTTTTCTTAGTATAACATAAAGTGTTGAACATGTTCGCAAGCATGTCACGCGTGACCTCTGTTTCTTCATCCAACGACTCCAAAGTAATTCTTTAAGATTCATTAAGTTCTCTACTTTCATCTGTAATCTGGGAAACTCAATATTTGCCCATGCCTCGTATGCGGTGCCTTGGCACATAACTACTCCTGTTGTTAAGTAGACGTGGATGGTTATAAGTAACATGATGAGTCCATTACGAGTCCATATAAAACTATTTATATTTGTTGGATTAAAGATTATTAACTGAAATGCCTGTCGATTATCTCTAATTAAAAGCATTACCCTCATTCACAAAACTTCAGTCTGCTCATTATACTACAGAACTATAAAGGGAACTGTTGGAGGGCCTTTCTCGAACCAAAACCTCGCCCGTGAGAGGATTCTAGTTTAACAACTCGAACGAAAGTACCAATATTCTGATAGGGAATTGTGCTGTCACCGAAGCCCTAGCTCCGTATGTACAATTAAAGTAAACATCTTGTGTTAATTATATCCGCAGTCTGTGTGGCTTCCAGTTGACCTTTCACGATTACCATCATCAACATTACATTATGCGGCGCCAGGCGGCTCCGTGTTCAAGTATGTGCACTTGAACAGTGTGAGCTGATTGGTTAACGGGACCGGAAGTCGACAATTTTGCTGCACTGAACAAAACAAATAATGGCCTGCAGATTTAGACTCGTGCCTGCCACAGGCAACCCGAGTAATTAGCTGTCCATTTGCTTGTCATCTTCTCTGCTAACTCCCAGAATGGTTCCTAGTGTTGTTAAAGCCCATAATAGCCCAGATTTGTATTTGAAAATTACAGCTGAATGCAATGACTACAGATGTACATTTGTATGTATGCAGGGTTAGCCTCATTCTGAAGTTAAACATTCATAGATACCACCGAGAACGTGGGCTATTCACAACTCTGTGTATTGTTGTAGTTTCGCATCTTGCACCTTCTCATTGGTATTTATTAATGTTTAACTTCAGAATGAGGCTAACCCTGCGTACATGCATCTGTAGTCATTATATACATGTATTGCATTCAGTGGTAATTTTCGAATATGAAACTGGACTATTGGTCTTGGAAGCCTTCAAATTTAATTTTACAAATAAAGTAAAATAGTCGTCAAGTTTATGTTCAACTTTGGAGTTCACACTCGATCAGATGTTTGAGAAAACTCTCACCCCAGGCCCCTCTCCTTGAAAATCCAAGATGACAGACACATGCTCGTATATTTTCACCAGAAAATCTTACTTTCTTGTGTGCTTAAAGGAATGAAGTTAGTTAATTAATGGGGGGACAACTATTGAAGAATTCTGAAGTGATTTAAAGACAGCAGGTTAAAATATACACAAGAAAGGACAAGGAAAGTTGTAACCAATAAATTATTTGTTGTTATTGCGATATGACAATATTTTCTGAAGAAGTTTTCTGAATTTGTAGTACATGTGGCTTATACATTGCATACAAGGTTTTTCCTTAAACCTTTCAGGAAAAACAGGCTTCAGACTGTTTATCTGGCTGAAGTTAGGGGTGCAGCTTACATTATATGTGAGGTGCAGCTGTACAATGTATGTGATAAAATATGGTAGGTTGGAAAAAAATTTACCTACAATGTACACTGTAGGTTGAAAAAAATGACCTGAAACTAAATTTGACCTGTAACAACACCATTATTCAAATGGGCCTATAATTATACTAATAATGGATAATTATGTTAATTATGAATAAAGCATTGGTTATTAATTTTAATTCCAAATTGAAATTGTAGTGAAGATAATATGAGATAAGTAGATGGTTAATATAATAACACTTACCTGACATAGTGATAATTATTGTTGGTTCTCGTTAAAAGATTCCAGGACTCGAGTTCTAAACATAAGATTTAAAACAGTTTTGAGAATTTCATTTGGCATTGTCAAGGACATGAATTAATTAGGTTAACAGCTAACTCACTGAGTCATCCCATAATTTGGTCAGGTACATGCATCTCGATACCCAATGACAAACTAGGTCAAGGTCACTCCGATACCCAATGCAGCACCAGATCAAGGTCATTCCGATACCCAATGAAACACCACATCAAGGTCACTCCAATATCCAATGACACACCACATCAAGGTCACTCTGATACCCAATGACACACCAGACCAAGGTTGCTCCAATACCCAATTCAATGACACACCAGACCAAGGTCGCTCTAATACCCAATGACACACCAGAGCAACTACACACTGTGCAGCCTAGTGTACTCTGCCGGATACGAAAAACCACAAAAAATTCCACAGTATACGTGGTAAAAACTAAGTGGAAACATATTCCCCAGCCCAATGCAGGAGTTCTGACTTCTGGGAGGTAAAAGTCTGAAAATAGCTACCACAACTCTGTAACATGGTCAGCAAAAACTGACATAAATAAAGTTAATGGTGGAAAGAAACGTCTATAAATGTTGCAGTCAGGACCACAAATACATAACTACATGTACAACTGACATATCTTAATATACTCCAGTTCCCGCCAAAACTACACTGTCCATATATGGAATGTATCCACAGTGATACCAACAGTCTTTCGGATAAGGAACTCATTTCTCTTTTCCTTTCATCCAAAGAGAAATATCATTTCTTTGACAAATTTATCTGATCACTGAACAGGATCTTATTTGACCAATCAGATCGCTGGAACAGACAGACACATGACATTTAATAGCATAGATACTGTAAGTAGAATATTTAGCTTTTTAATAGTTTATTTATTTATTTGGATGCCGTAAGGGCTTTATTTCTAGCCCCCAAGAAAGGAATGACAACCTGGAAAAACAAGTTTGGTACTATCAGATATTAAAAATACTTACATAGCAACTAAAAAGTTGACTGACCTTCAGCTGAAAAACGTTTGGTGACTTCATCATCAATAATGGCCTGCAGCAATAAAACCACATCAATTATCTCTACATTGTATTTCCTTATTTTAAAAATACATATAGTAATGTACATGTATATGTAGGTTGTTTTTTAAACAACCTACATGTAGGTTATTTTTTAAAACAACCTAGCTCATTTTTATTTATTTTAAACTTACCTACATGTAGGTCATTTCTACATTTTTAGGATCTTTTTAAATGTTGAATAGCATCACATTTGTCTGTTGTTTAGTCACTTATCCCTAAACACCTAAATTAGTGACTATAGCTCTGAACACCCAAAATTTGTGAACACCCATTGTTGACTAGATGGTTAGGGTGTTTTTAAATGTACATGTAGGGTCAGGCTTTGGATTATTAGTTCACAGGACCATTGAAGAAGCTTTGTATTTGTCTGTTGTTTAGTGACTATATAGCTCTAAACACCCAAACTCAGTGAGCACCCTGTACCATAATTATGTCTGTCAAAAAAGTTTGAGCCAGCTGGCATTAGAAATGAGGGAGATATGGGCATGTACTTAAAATCATGTGACCGATGATGTCATCACCACTAAGTGATTGACAGGGACCCAACACCATGTCTGTCCAGGGTTGAGCCACCTGCCAGTAATATGAAGCGAGTTAAATTAACCATTAAAATCTCATATCCTGAAGATGCACAAGCGCACCAGGAGTTCTCATATTCCGAACATCCTGCAGGTATATCCACAGCTAACATACATCTTTTGAGGCTACAACATTCAGAAATGAAAATCCACCTAACCCCAAAAACTCATTGCTGCACATGCATGCATCCACATTAGTTAAAAACTCTATATTATAATTATATATACATGTAGTCACCCTAAATTAGTGACCAGCTCTAAACACCCTAAATTAGTGACTAGCCCTAAAATAAAATAACTGAGTATAGAAGGTGCTGCCTTTGTGATAAAACTGCAAATGGTTAGACCTTAACGTCTTCTCAGATAAGGACAATAAATCATAGGCCCTTGGAGACCTCCTTAGAGGGGCTTTAAGCCTGTTGAGGTTCTCCATCCACCTTTGAGTAGTAAAACAGAATAAATCATAAATCATGTCTTACCTCAACTCCACTTTTACAAAAATCTAGTGCATCTGCTAGTTGAAACTCTCTCTGGAATGTCCCAAAAGATCTGTTTCTCGGAATAGGAGATTTCGGTGGTTCAAATTTCTCACCCTGTTTGTCAATCACTTCTGCACCCAGAGACAAAACAACAAAGTTACACTGTTGTTAATAAAGGCCTGCCTACTTGAATCCAAAAGATGAAATACTTCTAAATAGAGTAACATGATCTGATATAATATAACGAGTGCACAGGATAAATGTTCATAAACTACTACACTGCATGTACATACCATTATTCCCAAGGAGCTGCTTGGACTGCATTGCCTTCCTTCCATGCTGCAAAAACAGAACAAAAAATGTAGCCTTACAATATGTATGTTAATAATATAAAGGTATCCATATACATACATGTAGTGCACATTATATTTGAATATATTCAAATATGCTTCACAAGGTTATTTTTATGATATGGACTGCTATTGTTGTGCAATATGTGCTGCTGTGCAGTTTACAATCGTGAGTGAATGTTAGTACATGTACGTCAGAATACCTGACTGTTGTGTTTAGAGACAATCCCCTACTCTTTCTCAAAACAACACAACAGGTTCATTCACGCCCCCCCCCCCCCCTCCCCCCAGGTTATTACCCTTGCATCCACCACTAAAAATGTGACCACACATGGGAAAACGTACACTAACGGTTATCCGTTAAACGATCTAAACCGTTTTCTATCCGTTTAAACGATTTTGAAAACCGTTTAAACGGTTTGGCAGATCGTTAGAAATTTTTGCTTGCCCGTTTAAACGATCTGGCAAAGCGTTTGCTCTTCAACCCAAGCCGTTAAAAAATTTTGCTTCCCCGTTTAAACGATCTGCAAAAGCATTTGCTAACCGTTTAAATTTGCCCGTTATACGGATAATCGTTAGTGTACGTTTTCCCGTGTGTGGTCACGTATTGTATATTGTATTGTGTGTGAGGGTAAAATAAAACCTTCAAATACAAACAGTGTAACCACTACTCTAAACAGCTATTCATTGCTCAAATTGTGTCAAATCCATGTAAATTAGTTCCCAGCCCTCTAGTGCATGACCATTGCTAATCTATTGTATTCTTGGCTAATCAGAGTTGCAAGTACAGTGTAGAAATGAGTTGTATAGTCTGTTCACAGGCAGCCCACCCGCGCGTGGGCTCCCTGTGGCAGTGTGAATCATGTGACGTCATCGTGTTTTCATCGGTTTTCTGTAAATTTACCGAAACAGTTCGCTAAATGGCTCGAGAAATCCTTATATTTGGTCAAATGATCCCCAGATACCTTGAAACTTGTCGTGAAATAAACTATTTACATTTTGATGTGGTGTAGTGTTTTTTTTGGGGTGATATGAGGGAGTTTCAGGCGTTTGTTTCTCGATGTTTTGATACGCTCGCTTCAGCTACTAAAAAATTAAACAAGGCAGGAAACTTCGGCCACTTTGCGAACACGACACTCGCGGAATATTTGCCAAAATGTCGAACTTTTCCTTGACGCTTGCCAACAAGACTCCAGAATGGACAAGGGCAGTTATTGATCTATACGTCTGCCTAAAATTAGGACGCTAGGTTGATTCTAACCCTCCAAACGAGCTGGTCGAAAACGATTTTTCTGCGCGATTTTGCTTTATCCAGATGATCTGCAGGGGGGTGCTGCGCATAAGCGCCCCCTTTGCCACCTATGCCACCCTCCCACTGCAAATATATACCATCACACACAGACTCGTGCCGGGGCCCCATAAGGATAATTTGCACACAAAAATATGAAGACAATATCAACTCATGCGGGGGATAGTAAGGAAAATTGTTGGTTGAGTTGTCAAAGATTGCAGAGATTTGCCGCGCGAGATTAATCTTCGGAGTACTTAGCTCTTACTCATTTTATTGCCGGTTGTTACTGAAAAATTATGTGAGAATCTTTCACTGGGTAATAGCCTCTACGTTTAATAACAGGCCAGGTACGTGGACTTTGTAGAAGTGGAAAAACAACAATGCTGCACTGAGATAGTGGTAAGTTCATCCCGGTAAGTTCTTTAATATGCAGCCTTCGGTCACGTATCAGCTTTAATAGAGTACTTATCTGCGAGTTTTCCCAATCAAACATTTGAACTTACCGTCTACTGGGTATAGGTTTATACGGACCCAACAATTGCTGGACTTTGGATGACTCTTGGAATACAATATAGACCCTGAGTATTCGAATAAAAACGCTAGAAAGGGGCACCGAATTGAACTGAGCGTGAAGTCAACCGAGTACACAGACTATATCGAGTAAACTGAACTGAGTGGATCATGAATAGAAGAAATGGAAACCGAACCGAAACGCCAAATGGAGGAGCAGCTTATTGACACAAAGAAATGGAGAAAACTGAACTGAGTAAATACAACCGAAACCGAACAGTCTAATGGAATATGAATTTTAATATGAATCGAATAAACAGAACTGAGTAAACTGCTTTTCGGATTTAAAATTTAAAAACAATTTATCGAACTGGAAATGACATGAACAAACTAGGAGGACAAAGAGGAAACATATTGAACCGAAAAACATATGACAGAACAAGAAAAACGAGCGAAACTGAACTCTGAGAGGAAATTATAAAACTGACCGGACCCCTGTGGAAACATCAACAAATCTGAAAGGCGATTCTCGCTAGAAAATGAATCGATAAAATGAACTAGAAACAACGGGAAAGAACTTAAATGATCAAGAAGAAAATAGCTAAGTTGGGAAAAGAGAACTGAACACTGAAAAAAAAGTAAGACCTCAAAAACTAAAACCTTAACTGTTGGTTTATACAAACAGCAAGCATCGTCGATGACAAATTGTTTACGACGTTCTTTATATATGCAGGTAAAATGACAAGCGAAAGTCGCAAACTGGTTGTTTATATTGAAGCTCGTCTGTGAAGCGGTCGTGCAGAATTAGAGAACCTCCCCACTACACTAGTACTCACTTAAGTGTTGTCAACTGACAAGGAGAACTCTTCCGGCTTCTGCATCTGTTGACCCCAGAGCAAAGTTCACATCCTACTTTATTGCGGTGTATTAAAGCGCTATTTTAATAGTCAAGCATTAATTTTTTGTCACTTTACTTTTTCCAGTAAATGTTCAGTTCCTTATTTTAAGGCTAATGCTAATGTTTGATTGGGAAAACTCGCAGAGAAGTACTCTAGTTAAAGCTGATACGTGACCGAAGGCTGCATATTAAAGAACTTACCGGGATGAACTTACCACTATCTCAGTGCAGCATTGTTGTTTTTCCACTTCTACAAAGTCCACGTACCTGGCCTGTTATTAAACGTAGAGGCTATTACCCAGTGAAAGATTCTCGCATAATTTTTCAGTAACAACCGGCAATAAAATGAGTAAGAACTAAGTACTCCGAAGATTAATCTCGCGCGGCAAATCTCTGCAATCTTTGACAACTCAACCAACAATTTTCCTTACTATCCCCCGCATGAGTTGATATTGTCTTCATATTTTTGTGCAAATTATCCTTACGGGGCCCCGGCACGAGTCTGTGTGTGATGGTATATATTTGTAGTGGGAGGGTGGCATAGGTGGCAAAGGGGGCGCTTATGCGCAGCACCCCCCTGCAGATCATCTGGATAAAGCAAAATCGCGCAGAAAAATCGTTTTCGACCGGCTCGTTTGGAGGGTTAGAATCAACCTAGCGTCCTAATTTTAGGCAGACGTATAGATCAAGAACTGCCCTTGTCCATTCTGGAGTCTTGTTGGCAAGCGTCAAGGAAAAGTTCAACATTTTGGCAAATATTCCGCGAGTGTCGTGTTCGCAAAGTGGCCGAAGTTTCCTGCCTTGTTTAATTTTTTAGTAGCTGAAGCGAGCGTATCAAAACATCGAGAAACAAATGCCTGACACTCCCTCATATCACCCCCAAAAAAACACTACACCACATCAAAATGTAAATAGTTTATTTCACGACAAGTTTCAAGGTATCTGGGTATCATTTGACCAAATATAAGGATTTCTCGAGCCATTTAGCAAACTGTTTCGGTCAATTTACAGAAAACCGATGAAAACACGATGACGTCACATGATTCACACTGCCACAGGGAGCCCACGCGCGGGTGGGCTGCCTGTGGTCTGTTGTTGTAGTTGCATCATATATTTTGTTTGTTGTCCAACTTCAATTTTCTTTTTCTTCCTGCACTCTTGTTTCGGTAGCATACACTAAACATATTTATCATGATACTGTTTAATGCTACCCAGCTTAGATTAACTTTTATAGTTATTCTAGGTTACATTCACCAAAATTTTTGTTAAATTAAATATTTATTCTTCTCACAAACTGTACATGTAAAATTAGTGGTATTACATGTAAATAAAGTATGTTGTTGTCATAATAAATTTCATTACTTATCTGTAATTTTGTGAGTCTAAGCATAACATTCAGAAACTTGTTTGATGTCAACATCTTACATGTACACGTAGTCCATGTATTACTTTCTTGACAGAACAGATTGGAACAACTTTAGAATACCCAGCCACTAAAACTTGGGAGTCATAGCTACTGGCTACATACATGTACATACAATTGTATAGTATAGAGATGGCTACATGACTATGCATGTGACTGAGTACTTGGCTAAGTGGCTACGAGGCTTGTGCTTGACTACAAGGCTACATGTACGTGGCTACGTGCTTGACTACAATTTAAGGCTTGTGCTTGACTTAACACGGTTACGTGGCTACGTAACTACGTGCTTGACTACATGGCTACGGCGCTTGTACTTGACTACATGGCTATGTGGCTACGTGCTTCAGAACCCATGCTTCACTACATGGCTATGTGGCTACATGACAACACAGAAATATAATGCTTCTTAAATGTTTCTGTTTCTATGAATCAATCCAAACCCTTACCTTACATTTAAAAAAACCCAAACCGTCAACAACGGGTGCTCACTAATTTAGGGTTCTTCAGGGCTAATCACTAAACGACACAGAAATATACTGCTTCTTAAATTATAGAATACCCTGCAACTAATTGGATCATTAATAATTCATTATTTTTCTTAACTTTTCATACAAACCTTCTAAAAACCTAACCTTGAAATTAAAAAAAACCCTAACCATTTTCGACCAAAAGTCATTAATAGAACGACACTACATACACCTGCACTATAATATACTAGATGGAGAATTTGACACAGTTTTGGAACAGTTTTTATAAGCGATCTTTCGACATGCGGGGTATTCTATAATTGTACCCTGATCCTAACTTAATCTTAAAAACCATAACATCAATCTGCCCCCTCGTCGGGTAGGCACCTGAGTGACTAAGTTATTATATACAATCATGTATATTGACGACCTATATTGAACCAGTTTCATTTTGTAAATGATCAATGCATCATACATCATGGTTCTTGCTAGCAATAACTTTGGAAACTATCTGAAGTGACCCATTTCTAAATATGAATAAATTCTGATTTAAAAATACCTGTTATTTCCAACCATGAACTAGACTATTCCGGCATGAAAAAATGAATCACTCTCAGTTATTACGTACAATTATACACTAATTCCATTTTTCTTTTGTTTACTGTTGACAAGAGTTTATTTTGCACGGGTTAATTGCAGTCACACTCATTGAAGTCTGTTGTCTCATGAATCTCATTAGATGTTTACGCATCTCATTAGGTTTTGGTATAAAATATATCTGCTGGACAACGTTTCTGCAATTGATATATATATACATATACAGTCAATGCCAAAAAGGTTGTCCAGCAGAACATAATATAATACTTTAATATCCATTGTTTTGGCCTATTGTCTTGGTCTAGACATAATATAATACTTTAATATCCATTGTTTTGGCCTATTGTCTTGGTCTAGACAATAGCCCAAAACAATGGATATTATAGTATTATATTATGTTCTGCTGGACAACCTTTTTGGCATTGACTGTATATATATATATATATACAGTCAATGCCAAAAAGGTTGTATATATATACAGTCAATGCCAAAAGGTTGTCCAGCAGAACATAATATAATACTATAATACTTTTTGGCATCGACTCTATATGTGTGTATGTATATGTATATGTATATGTATATGTATATGTACAGTCGTTGCCGTTAATGTTGTCCTAGATATATCCACATATTGATTTATTGCCTTTGTTCAGTTCGCACCTTTTACATAAAGAACGGTAATCAGCCGTGAACGCACCCTTTGTATTTGGTCACAAAGAGCCACGGTGGTCTAATGGTTAACGATCTTGCTTACCAGTTCAAAGCCCCGAGTTCAAGTCTCAGTATCGGCATCGTATTTTTTTTTCTTTTTTTTTTTTCTTGTTTTTCCCCCCTTGTCTTTTTGTTTTATTTACATATGTTTCTTTTTGCAGTTTATTTTTTGATATTGGATAAGAACGAACGATGTAGCTAAAATAATACTGTCAACATGAAACGGTCTCAAATTTTCCCCGACTTTCGAAGTAGATAATTATACCAGCACTGACTGAGTACGCCCAAATTACGCTATTTTCGTTTAGAACGGTATAGTGATTCTGTTGATGGTTGTGGGTTTGAATAAGCGTAATTTGTTTTTCTTACACTGTGCCGGGTTTATATGTATATACCAGAAACAGTTTTGAAAATACTAGATACCCACTGATTCAAAGTATTATATATTTGTTTAGAAGTAGGAAGCGATTTTAGCAAGTGTTATGAATTTCATTCGTACTGATTTTCTGAACTTAGGCAGACTGAGCGCGCGACCTCATTCTTTTTTCCGAGATTTCGAAAACATCGGCCGCGAGACACGGAGAGGACAGTTTTGAAAATATCCGGCAGTCCAGAAATTAGCCAGAATTCTCTTTGAAACCCATAGTAAGATTTACGAGTGTTTGACAAACGATAACAAACTTTTGAAGCTACGCCATGGACGATGTCGATGATCAAAATACTACATTCCCTGCGGCAGTCGAAGCTTTTGCAAAAGAAATGTTCGAACATCCCTTAATAAAATAGATGTGGATGATAGGTGTCCTAGGCATTTCAAAGGTTAAAAAGAACTCCGTTCTTGTTGTCACGTTTGAAATAAAAGCTTTTAAGGGATGCAGTCAGAAAAAAAGGGGAAAAAGAAATGAAAAAAATCTTCGCAGTACCAAAAATGTCGATTCTGAGACTTGAATTTGTGTTAACCATTAGACCACCATGGCTCTTTGTGACCAAATACAAAGGGCGCGTTCACGGCTGATTACCGTTCTTTATGTAAAAGGTGCGAACTGAACAAAGGCTATAAATCAATATGTGGATATGTCTAGGACAACATTAACGGCAACGACTGTATATGTATATGTATATGTATATGTATATGTATATGTATATGTATATGTATATGTATATGTATATGTATATGTATATGTATATGTATATGTATATGTATATGTATACACTGAAACAAAAAAACTCTGCCAAAGACTTATATATATCATATATATATATCCTTTATATTTCCGTCAAACTTTTTTGACAGTTGTTGCTTTGGTAGACACAAAGAAACATAATAGGCTTTGTTTTTCTTTGTCTTTGACGGTAATGAACTAATATGTTTAACCGTGAAATTCTGGCATTTTGGCCAGCAAGGTTTTGATCACACGTCAGTAGCAAGAGCAATAGCAAATTAAAATACAAAAACCGGTAATTTTGTTGGGTCGATTTACAGCGTCCAGCGACCGGTTTGTATTTCAATTTGCTCTTGCTCTTGCTACTGACGTGTGATCAAAACCTTGCTGGCCAAAATGCCAGAATTTCACGGTTAAACATATTAGTTCATTACCGTCAAAGACAAAGAAAAACAAAGCCTATTATGTTTCTTTGTGTCTACCAAAGCAACAACTGTCAAAAAAGTTTGACGGAAATATAAAGGATATATATATGATATATATAAGTCTTTGGCAGAGTTTTTTTGTTTCAGTGTAGATTGAGTATATATATATATATATATATGTTGTGGTTCAATTTGATCTTTGGTTCAAAAATTTTGAACCAGTACAAATTTTTTGAACCAGTACCATTTTTTCAACCAGTACAATTTTTTTGAACCAGTACCATTTTTTTGAACCAGTTCAAATTTTATTTACAAGTGTGAACTTGTAGTTTGGGGTAAGGTTTATGATAGGCTTTCCATGTAAGAAAATAGCATAGTAAGTTCTACAGACTGAAGTACTTTGGAATCAGTAAAAATACCTTTATACCTTGTTTGTGTTCATCTTTTATTTTATAGCTGGAATGTACTTGGTAACACGTACAGTTACTTTGTGCAGTTATGTATTTTATATGAATATAAACAGCAAACTATACAACTAACACCCTAAATTGATGGTTAGGGTGTTTTTAAATGCAGGGTAAGGGTTTGGATTAGTTCTCTGGACCGTTGAAGAAGCATTATAAGTGACTTAGCCCTAATTTAGTGACTATTAAGCTCTAAAAACCCTAAATAAGTGAGCACCCATTGTTGACAGTTAGGGTGTTTTTAAAGGTAGGGGTAGGGTTTGGATTAGCTCATATGACCATTGAAGAAGCATAATTTTTGTGTTGTTCAGTGATCTAGCCCTAAAAGGCCTGTTTATACGACAGAAAAAGGAACGGCTCGGATAGAGAGAAGTACCGGTTCCATGAACATTTGCCCATTTACACGATAATATTTCCGAGAACGGACCGTGGTTGAGCCCATGATAATGTTTAGATCACTGTCATTCGTATGCGTCGCACTGATGCTCATAAAGTAAAATGGCGATTGACAAGGTAAGGCTGTGTACTTTATGTTTGTTTTAAGAAGGAAATTGGTTAGTTCTACTTTGAAGTTCCATAAAAAAAAAAGATATAAAGCTTAGACTCGTTAGAAGATTAACATTTTCCCTTCATTTTATTTTTTTTGCTCTTCCCGGTCACTCGTTTATCGTCCGCCATATTGTGAGAAAGTGGAGCTAAATACACATGCAGACAGAAATAAACAACTGAGGACAAAACAGTGCAGGCTCAGAAAAAAGCAATGGAACGGGTACGTACATGTAAGCGTTTACACGATGCACAGGAACTGGAAACACGGGTACCGAACCCAGTTTTATCCGCCGTTTTGGGACCATAGGCGCCTATGGTCCCAGAACGGGTAAAATTGGCACGGGTAAAAGTAGGGTACGGATCATTTACACGAATGAAATTATCCGAGCCGTTCTAGTTTTTATCCGAGCCGTGCCATTTTTTCCTGTCGTGTAAATGGCCCTTTAGTGACTATAAGCTCTAAAAACCCTAAATTATTGAGCACTTGGGTTTACAGAAGTTTATTTTTTAATGTTCGGTTTATATAGGTCTTGGATTGTGTTAGGAATTACTGAGTTTGCTTGGAGTTAGGGAGGAGTGCTAACTGGCTTTAATAAATCTGCTTGTTATTGGCCCTTGTGAACTCCACGTTATTTCTGTGTAGTTCTTGATCATTTATACATTTTTGCATCTTTTCACATCCTCTGTGGGTGATTCTTTGATGAGAGAACAAGAGAATAGTTACAGCATTACTTTGAGTGGGGGTGGCGCATCTCGCCCTTGCTCTTGAGGGTTTTTCTCCGGCTTTCTTCCATCCACAACAGCTAACACGCTAAATTCCAATTTGATCTGTAGATTAGTTAGAAGTATGTTGTTTGCGTACTCGCATTTTCTTCTACTTCTAGTCAGTGTTTTATTCCATTTGGTAAGCTGAGTCTAACAAGTACGAGGGGTTACTTCAAGATCATTTACACTTGTTTAATACTTTAAGATATTCTTTATTAGCTCTTTCGTAGAAGTCTTCTTCCAGATACAACAAGGGCACCCAACGAGTACTTTTTGAAATTCGTTTGAAACCAGTTGTCTGCAGCTTAGCTAGCCATTTTAAGGCGCCTACTATGTCTTTTGACGTATTCTAGAAAGCTATTAGCTGTTCAGATTTTCTAGGTGGAAATCGTGTCAACCGAAAATACTATTAATGACAAAATATTCCCGGCCTACAAATTTGTTAGTAGTCTAGAACATAACAAGAATTTTCTAGCCCAAGTAACTTCATGTTGCAAAGTTTTGTGGAGGTACAATTTTTTTAGGGATTCTTTTTTCCTGTTCTGACTCTATTGATCAGACGAATTGGGACGTATGTATATTTTAGGGGAAACCTATTAGCTGTCTCCCTTTTCTTCTATAATTTTCTAGGGATTGAAAACAAATTTTCTAGCCAGTATTTCAGAAAACAATTTTCTAGGGACTATTTTTTCAAATCCGAAAGTTTTAGGCTAACTTACTCTCCCAAACAGCTTTTTAACCGAAAACTTCGTTGGATGCCCTTGATACAATGGTAGTCAGGTGAACATTGCTTTCTTTTAGCTCAGCCGCTGTGATTACTCTGTAAAAGTCGGCTCGGTTGACACAGTTTGTTTCTTTCGGCAAATGATTTTCCACGGGCGTAGAGGGAGGTTGAGTTTGCGAGTTTTTCTTGAGAACCCTAGCTCTAGGTGGGTAAGATCTTGTTTACTGACCGGTTATTTTTTTTTTTATGGTTCAGGGTAGGGTTTTAGTTAGTTTAAAAGTCCCAGCATAATTTTCCGTGTACCGTATTTACCCGTGTATAAGCTGCACCCGTAGATAAGCCGCACCCCAAGTTTTGAAGCTTGAATTTAGGAAAAAAATTTTTTTTGAAAAATCAAAATAATTAGAAAATCTTTTGTCCGAGTTCATAAACGCTTGTACTTGATGCCAAACTATTTCAAAAAAAGAATAATCTTTTGTTGGAGTTCATAAACATTCGTACTTGAAGCAAAACTTCATCAGATTGTCATAAATAAATAATCACAACTTTAATTCAATCGAATATGGTTCAACTTGCCTTGTCATTTCTTGTGTATATTTTAACCTGCAGTCTTTAAATCACTCCAGAATTCTTCCGCATTTATTCCCCAATTAACTAACAACAATTCCAAGGAACCGCTTTCCTTTGATCGCTAGAGAAAACAAATGGTAATTTATGCACATTTTTGATACCTTTTCTAAGTGTTCCCATAGATAAGCCGCACCCCCGATTTTTAACGAATTTTTTTGGTGAAAAGGTGCGGCTTATACACGGGTAAATACGGTAATTATGTCTGTGACACCGTGAACTCAACCTCCCTCTACGCCTGGGGGAAATCGTCTCCCGTTTGTTTCAAAGTACGAGTGGATCGAGCCGTAAAGTACATCTGATCATCGACTATAAACAATGTATTTTTCTAGATTTTAGCTTTCTTACTTCCAGAGTTGCTGGAGTTTTCATAAAAGAATGCAGTCAACACAAACTTCGCCTGTATAAGGGGTCGTATAATACAGTTTTGTCCATGTTGTTGTCCATGTAATTTTATTGTAAGTCCGATTTTGTTAGCAGTGCGCATGTGCAAATAAAATTAAGAGACTGGAAACAAATTAGCATAAGGAGAGGGACTGGGTTCGACGATTAGTCGCCTATAGAATAAACGATGGTGTAAAAATCAACAAGCGCTTCTGTGGCGCCGTGCGTTAATCGACTGGATCATCATCTACCAGGCGTTCCTCATGATTCTGCCTCAAGTTAAGCCCGACCGGGCGAGGTTAGTGGTAAGTGGTACAGTAACGTGTGTCAGGGGGGACAAGGGAAAAAGGGAAAGGGACAGTAGAAAGTAGAGGGAAGGAGAGGGTTGATAAAAAATATTTTGTAGGGGTGGGTGGAATTTTTTTTCTTTTTAAATCCCCCCCAAAAAAACTAAACCCCTTTTTTTTATGAATCCCAAAAAATTAAAAAATGCCTTTTTAGAATCTTGAAAAAATTAACCAGTTCAAAAAAATGGTATTGGTTCAAAAAATGGTACTGGTTCAAATATATTTGTACCAGAGGTAATAATTGAACCACAACATATATATTATGTATGAAATTGAATAGAAAAATGTGACGGCCTTCATCAGTTAAAAAGGTTAAAAAAAGGCTGAAGGCTGAAATGTTTTAGTAATTTTTTAATAACAGTCCTGAGTTGCAATTACTGTGGACAAGAACTTGGAATCAATTTTATTGATCCTCTTAGCTGGACTACATTGTAGCTGTTGGCCTGAAGACATTTGGATATTATATACATACTTCTATATATATACAGCGAAATGCAAAAATTATGAGGTGTCCAACATATCAACATATTGGGTGCATTGTGGGAACGATTTCCCGTTACTGTTCCACACAGTACAGAGACCGATGCGACAATGGCTACGTAATTATGTACTGTTAATGTACATCTAGGGGTTTTGGATATAGTAATTAAACAAAAAATTTCCAGTACTAAACAGCTTCTAAATGTCGTATTTGTTTTTAAAAGCATCATCCGGCAAGAATCTCTGCAGTTATGAGCGCATAGATGAGATATTTATTATTATTGTTGTGGTTCGTGACTAGCGCGCTGGCTAAAGCTGAGAGTACTAGACGGAAATACATGTAAATAAAGCCGTACTTTCCCACTTTATCATCCGAGAAGGTTCAAATGTTATTTCTGAAGTAAAAGTTTGTTTCTTAAGGTTTTATTAGTTATGAAAACGTTGACACTACAAACGAAAAAATTAGCATATTAGCGAAAATATGATAATTACAAAGCCTGTTAACGTTATAACGATCTACATGTAATATCAAACCTTCCAATGAATATTTACAAATGACTTCATTTTTCTCATTGCTTACTATTTTTGGACAAATATTGCCATTGGATTAACCCTTTCACTACTAGAGCGGCCAAAAGCGGCCAATATGAAGCATGTACATGTACCTGGGAAAAAATATTGCATCAAACCTAGACATGCTGGAAATACGATGTTGCGATATTATTTCAAGGGATGAATGACTTCAAAGCCACAGCTATAACTGGGATCGCTTGACTCTCCCACTTTGGAGAAAAACGCATTTTGTTTTGGAGATCGTTTTTCGTTTCTCCGATTTTCACGAATTTCGAGGAGCTGAAAATCGGCCTCCAAAATCCTTCCCATTCGCGCTTGAAATCAAAAGCAAACACAAAATCAGCACTCAGTCGTTACAGTACCTTCTTTAATCTTTCGAACCACCAGGTTTGTTTGCACAAAACACACATTGCGACTGTGAAGCATGCTATTCTTAATGCTGCACTTCTCTCCACCATGTTTTTCCTGCTCCCACCTCCAATTGCATGCTGGGTAATCAACAAAAAAAATCACAAGGGGACCACCCCTCTGGGACTCCTGTAGGTTTTTTTTATAAGTCTTTTACCCCTACAACCAAGAGCGGTGATTTGGACTCAAGCCGTTGCTTTAAAGTGACAAAAACACATCCTAATAGGTTAAGCAGGAGGAAAAGACAACCAACTGCAGAATTTCAAAGGTTTCAGTGAAGAATTATTTCATGTGTCCCAAAGCAGAAACACAAAAGAAAAACCCTATGAAACCCCTCACAAGGCCTACTAAAAGCAAACCAAGTACTTTTCAGCCGTCATCAGACTTAATGATGTCCTCTAGCTCTCTTACAGTGGCTTATTTGTCCAAAATTAGAGCACATTTCATTGGAAAACCTACAGAAGAAACCATACTCACCGCCGCCGAGTCTGTAGAATTCTGCCGAATGGCATCATGGGGAAAGTTTGAGCCCTTGGTTTAAAAAGTCAGCAGTATTTAACTAGCCCGGGCTAGCCAAACTGGAACTGAGGGGGGAGGGTTGAGTTAGCACTCTGCATTTCACCCATTGAGCCCAAACGCGTCCAGGAGTGAAAGGGTTAAAAAAAGTGATTTAGAAATAATTGCTTCCTAAGTCTAGAAATTCGCGCGTGCCTTGAATTTACATTTCAGTAGCTCCTTTGTATGTTATTGTTTGTTGAACACGGCCCACGGAAAAGGTTGGAAGGCTTTGCGTAAGAAGCTAGGGCTTGAAATCGCCTGCACCTTAGATTATGAGGCTAATAGAAAAATATATTTTTATTTACTTCATCTAGTACTCTGGGCTTGACATTCCAAATAGCCAGCGTGCTAGTCACGAACCGCGACAATAATCTAAACTGCCGGGATTCTTGCCGGATGATGCTTTTGAAAATAAATACGAAACTTAAAAGCTGTTTAGTACTGGAAAAATGTTGTTTAGTTACTACATCCAAAACCCTTAGATGTACATTAACAGTACGTATACGTAGCCATTGTGGCATCGGACTCTGTGCGGGACAGTAACGGAAAATCGTTCCCACAATGCATATATATACATGTAGATAGATAGATTAAGGAGGAATTATGTTGCTCCAGGTGGGGTAATTTGACCAATTCGACCAATTCTTCTTTCCCCAGGGTGGGGATTTTGACCAAAAATTATCCATTGATACATGCATAATAATAATAACTTTATTACTCGGGCTGCCTGTGGCAGCACCGAGTCTTAAAATGCATTTTTTTTATTTCATGTCAGACGGATTCTGCGCATGCGTTAAAGGTCAAATTCAAACCAATCAGATTGCACTGTGCTGGTCACGCAACAATCGCCAGGTTAATGTATTTACATAAGTGAATACAGTAAATCAAAATGGTCGACCCGCGAGGGCGAAAGCCTTCCAACAGGCTCAGGATATTTCAACTGGCGCTCTTGTTGACCATAAAAATACATGAACAACCAGGAGCCGTAATACATTCGATCAGCGCTGTTTGGACAGATCCAATGTACATTTAGAAACGTAAGCGAAATACAATATCCAAACACGTTTGGATATCAACAGGTATCGAATTATAATCAAAGGTTAGATCTCGTCAGGCGCGCTCAGATAAGAAAGTTCAAAGCTCTCAGACTAGGCGAGACAAGGAGATATCACTTTCAATGAGTCATTGTCAGAAATCTATTCCATCGTGGGCGGTCTTGTACAGCTAAGGCATGTTTTATGACAGACTAACCAGAGTCTTTCTACTGGATTGAGAGCTCGAGACATTATACATGTCGGCTAATATGGGGAAAACTGAAACAAAAAATGAACTTTGACGGCAGAAACCCTCAATTGAGCCAAGCGGAATATTTACATGATCCGCTAAGATTGTTACAAATCTTAGTTAAGCAGATGTTTTCAGTGTATGCCAACTGAAATGCGGCAACTACACGAACAAGAAGCATGAACTGCCAGCAACGAGAGAGGAAAAAGTATTTGAAATGCACAGCGCTAGCTGAAATAGGGCATATATATAATATCTGAGACGTTAAATTACGTTACTGTGAAGAGGATCAAAATTCAAGTTTTGTAGCTTGAGACTGTCTTCTGCCGTGACTCGTGAGAGAAATTGGAAAAGATCTAGCGGTTTCATTCAGACACTGGAAAATTTATTGAAAGCTACGGGCTTACTTTATGAGATTATTATTCATTGTGGAATGAAAGGAAACAGGTTAGCTGAAAGTTAAGTTCGAGGTAGGCTTAGACTTTCATTCCGATTCAGTGCATATGTGCACGAAGGTGGGTGCTGTCAACAACACTACCAAAAGATCCAAAACGAAAGTTCAGTTACGTAAGTACTGTAAGTAAACTCTTTGTACTTTTCCTTCTAATTATCGCTTTATTTAACATCTGTGATTTAGAGTATGCGTACCTCAGAATAAATTATTTGAAAGGTCAACTGAATTCTTGTGTCGATAAGCGCAAATGTTTTTTGTGAAACAGTCTGTGTATATGAGAAGCGGCTTAATAGAAGAACTTTCTCATTTATAGGAATTACAATTTTTTTTCTTGCTATGAAATTTATGTTTCATTTCACATTTATTAATACAGTTTTAGCCGGACATTCCCCCGAGTTTTTTATCTATTTTCAATCAAATTCAAAGTCTGAATATGTCATTGTATTGCATTTATACACTTGAATTGCCAGTATTCTGTTGTTCGAATCCTGCGTTATCATACACCCCATTCCAATATGGTGGATACACGGCCGGAGTGTTGGGGCGGGACACGAAAACGAGGGTAGTTAGGCAGAAGTCGATGTCAAAAAGGTCATGAGGCGGGAATTTCGCGCAAGTTTTGAAGCGAGTTTGTTTTTCTGAGAGGGTTGGAATAAGTAGATTTTATCCCCAGAGAGTTAGAAAATAATTTATGGTGGATATTCAGGCTATCGTTTTCACTGAAGAATATATCCCTCAGTGAAAATGATAGTCTGAATATCCGCCATATTTTCTAACTCTCTGGGGATAAAATCTACTTATTCCAACCCTCTCGAAAAATCAAACTCGCTTCAAAACTTGCGCGAAATTCCCGCCACATGACCTTCTTGACATCGACTTCCGCCTAACTACCCTCGTTTTCGTGTCCCGTCCCAATGCTCCGGCCGTGTATCCGCCATATTGGAATGGGGTGTATAGTCATGCCATAAAAGCGATTAATAGACCAGTCTGTTTTTTTGACGTTCTCACTGGCGAATTAAAGCACGACTTGATACTAAGAGGATTTCAAATGAAAGTGTATTTCATCTTCAATCTCATGTGGCCCGAGTGAAAGCCCAGATGGGCTCTTGTTTACCTTAGGTTACATGCACATCATTACCAATAAAGATAATTTGCCGATGACCCTACACAAACAAAGCCAAGATTGTGTTTACTTTCAAAGCTTCTTTTGCCAAAAAGACGAAAGCTGTATACATCCCGGCGTACGCAATCGCTCGCGATGGAATCCTCTGACTAATCTGACGGAATGTATACAGCCTTCGTCTTGGCTTTGGCAAAAGAAGCTTGAAAGTCAACAAAATCCTGGCTTTGTTTGCACGTGTAGATTACATTTTGCACCGCGTTTCGCTCCCGGGATTTAGCTTACTATAATTTATTAAGCTACATGTAAGAAGCCGATGTGGCGTCTTGTACTGTGAGTATCTAAAGCTACCAGATTAAGCCTTTTTTTAGATAAACAAACTCTACCGAACGCAACCGAGACTCCGATCCAACAAGTCCCGCAGGCCGCAGAACGACGATAGAGGATTAGATAAAAAAAATAGAGATTAATCGACATGAACCGCACGATCACCACTATTCCACTAAACTAAAGACCTTCCCTTTACCTTACCTCGAAAACCTTGAGTAGAGTCTTGAGATACAAGTTCCGTATACCAAACGAGAAACCAAAAATTGCTGGAATTACAATAAAGCCAAGTGTACAAACAAAATATCCGACAAAAATGAAGAGAATCGAAATACACTCCATGTTCTGATGAAATCTTCCTTTGTACTTATAATGGGATCCGCTGAACAGAGGGCTCAAGAACTATAGCGCTTGCAAAGGCTCATGGACTAAAAATATAACGATTAAAAATCAACAAAACTTAAAGTATGTGGACAAATTTTCAACGATTAATTTTACCTCGTTGGCCCGTTTTACCTCGTTGGCCCGTTGTAAATTTAATCAAACATTTTAAATTGCAGGGCCAATACTACTAATGAAGTCAACAACATCATACACCACATAAATATAAATACTTACGAGAATGTGTCAGGTGCAACAAACAATACATCGGAGAAACGAAACGAACCATTCTTGAACGTTTCGGTGAACACAGACAAACAACCAACAACCCTAGTCTCATTCTGATGTTTAATATTCATAAATACCAGCATGTAATTTCTGACGGTTGAGCGACGCAGGAGCAATATAGTCAGAAATTGATATTCTACCGGCACGGTAGAGAGGTATGGATACGAGTCTATATCATTATGGGTAATGCTTCTAGCATATATAATGCTTCGAGCGGGAAAGAAATTCATTCTAGGCCAGTCAGCTCCACGTTTGTTCAAATATATTTTTTGATTGATTGCTTTTAGCCACGGTTAGTCTGCGTTAGTAAGTATTTTACTAAGTAGTAAGTAAGTTAATAGTTAGTTCTCTAACCCTCGGAGAGGCCCGGGTTGCTGCATTGTAGTCTAGAAACCTAAGACCTAAGACCTAAGACCTAAGACCTAAGTAAGACCTAAGACCTAGAAACCTAAGACCTAGAAACCTAAGACCTAGAAACCTAAGACCTAGAAACCTTAAAGACCTAGAAACCTAAGACCTAGAAACCTAAGACCTAGAAACCTAAGACCTAGAAACCTAAGACCTAGAAACCTAAGACCTAGAAACTTTATTTTTAGTTTTGGTAATCGAGTGTTTGGCAAGCGAAATTGGTGAATCGCCGAGTTCCATTTAATAGGGCATTAACTAGTCTGTTCGTGTTTACATTTTTGAAATTACGAACTCATCTCTTGAAAGCCTTGCGTTTTGTCACTGAAATATCCATCTTTGCATAAATGAAAGAATGATCACAATTTAATGGTGGGCTGTGCGTACCAGAGTAAACAAAATAACCAGGAGCATTGGTAATAATAAGGAAAGACTTATTTGTATGGCGAAATATTGTACTAGACTTAGATAATACTTCCCTAAGATGCCGTCGCTAGCTTTTATTCCACTCAGTTCGGTGGAGAAATGAGCTTACGGTAAAAGACCTAGAAACCATCTAATAAGGGATATATTTATACAACTGCTTTTTTGTTTTGGTATTTTTTTCTTGTTTTTTGTGCAAAAATTTACGTTGTCTACAATCTCTCGGGTACAACGTAGGCTTACCCACTGAGTGCGAAGAAAATATTAGTGTTGCAGTCACATTGAGCATGCATCAGAACAATCTCCTTCAGACAGTACATTTGCCACTGGCCAATCAAAAGAGACTGTTCCCACGCTTGAGCCAAGACTAAGTTGTATATTTCATAGTATTTCTGATTAATAAAAACTGTTTCTGGACGACGGTAACACGAATATCTTATTTTCTTCGCTCTCATTGGAGAGAGATTAGAAAACCAAAGAAAATAAGGCTCTGCTAATCCTCTGCTAGCATGATATACGTTTTCGAGCGAGCTCCCACAAAAGATGAAAATACTCAGGTAGCAGATCAACGCGCGGGAAGCCAAAACAATGCTTCAGTCTGATTGGATGAAATTGAAGTCTGACTTGGATACATGTAACAGTATTTATAGTTGAGAAAATGATTTTAAAAGCTGTTCAAAAGCCCATAAAAAATCTAACGAGCTATTACGTCTCGTCTGTTTTATTAAGTGAATAATTCTGTTACAAATTAAAACGAGAAAGTTTATGTAATTTATGTAAATTGGTTTGCGTTTCCGGTTGGCTGTAAATTGAGCACCTAGAAACCTAAGACCTAGAAACCTATAAAGACCTAGAAACCTATAAAGACCTAGAAACCTATAAAGACCTAGAAACCTATAAAGACCTAGAAACCTATAAAGACCTAGAAACCTAAGACCTTAACTGTTGGGGCTTACTGTACTTTGCAAACTGTATTTTGTATATCTAAGACCAGTTCACAGGAATTCGATGCCAAATAATTTCCGTAAAATCGGATTTCTGACTGAAAGCATGGGTCATCTTTTTACGATCCATGCTGGAAGCGTGCAATCGTGTTTTCAGTTTTCCATACATTTGTCGAAACAATTTATCGAACAGGAAATGACATGAACAAACTAGGAGGACAAAGAAGAATTATATAGAACCGGAAAAAGAATGACAGAACAAGAAAATCGAACGAAACTGAACTGTGAGTGGAAATTATAAAATTGACCGGGCCCCTGTGGAAACATCAACAAAGAGTGAGTTTAATTACCCTATATCATTATGACGTCACGGCTTGTTTATGAGGGGAACAGAATCGACTCGAACAATAGAGTTTTGAACTAAATCTGTTCTGCTGAGGAAAGTTTCACTTCGAATTGTCTGGTTTCCAGATATCAGCTGTATCAATGTTTATCCCACAATATTTACCTTATTTAGTGGCTGTTACCGCTATTCTACGTTCTACAAAATGCATTTGATAGCGATTTCCTTTGTGTTGTTGCTGTTTTGTCCCCCTCCCACGACCGTGATCCTTAGCGTTTAAACAATAGATTGTTTTGATTTGACGTCATAATGATATAGGTCAATTGGAAAGGCGATTCTCGTCCAGAAACAGTTTTTTTTATCAGAAATACTATGAAATATACAACTTAGTCTTGGCTCAAGCGTGGGAACAGTCTCTTTTGATTGGCCAGTGGCAAATGTACTGTCTGAAGGAGATTGTTCTGATGCATGCTCAATGTGACTGCAACTCTAATATTTTCTTCTCACTCAGTGGGTAAGCCTACGTTGTACCCGAGAGATTGTAGACAACGTAAATTTTTGCACAAAAAACAAGAAAAAAATACCAAAACAAAAAAGCAGTTGTATAAATATATCCCTTATTAGATGGTTTCTAGGTCTTTTACCGTAAGCTCATTTCTCCACCGAACTGAGTGGAATAAAAGCTAGCGACGGCATCTTAGGGAAGTATTATCTAAGTCTAGTACAATATTTCGCCATACAAATAAGTCTTTCCTTATTATTACCAATGCTCCTGGTTATTTTGTTTACTCTGGTACGCACAGCCCACCATTAAATTGTGATCATTCTTTCATTTATGCAAAGATGGATATTTCAGTGACAAAACGCAAGGCTTTCAAGAGATGAGTTCGTAATTTCAAAAATGTAAACACGAACAGACTAGTTAATGCCCTATTAAATGGAACTCGGCGATTCACCAATTTCGCTTGCCAAACACTCGAATACCAAAACTAAAAATAAAGTTTCTAGGTCTTAGGTTTCTAGGTCTTAGGTTTCTAGGTCTTAGGTTTCTAGGTCTTAGGTCTTAGGTTTCTAGGTCTTAGGTCTTAGGTTTCTAGGTCTTAGGTTTCTAGGTCTTAGGTCTTAGGTTTCTAGGTCTTAGGTCTTAGGTCTTAGGTCTTAGGTTTCTAGACTACCCGTTTTTTGGCCACAACACCAGGGTGTTTTTTTTCGTGGATTTAGCGGTTTTTCGTATGTGGCACTTTCCCATTAGTTAAGAATACAATTTATATTAGTTAGTTCTATTGTAGTACGGAGTTGTCTGGCGACTGTCCCACAATAAACTATACTTATGAAGTCTCTTGTCAGTGGTGTCAGAATTATGTATTGTTGTAATTTGAACTTCTGCACCTAATTAAAGTGCCACTACGACGAAATTTTACCATTTCTTTTGCCACTTTTTTGTATTCCATAAGAACAAACAGTGGCAGAAATATCCAAATCAGTGAAAAAAGTTTGAATGGGGCCAATTAGACCACACATTTTAAAGGGAGTTTACCGTCAAAATCACGTCCGCCATTACTCGAATCCGTTCCCGTGGGCGAGGAATGCCTAGTCATTTTTTAGCGTATGTGACGTCATACACTTAACGCATCGTTCTCAAGTTGCTTCGAACCCATACATTTCTTCTTATGTTGTCGACAAACTCACACTGCGAATTTTGCTGTGGTTTAGTAAATAACGACCTAAAATCTGCATCAGATTCTTCAGAACATAGTAATGTGTCTTTCTGTTTAAATTTATTGCCGGATGTTGATGATTTAGGGGGAAATAGAGCCGCTGGCGACCGAGTTGAGATCAAGTCCAAATCATCTCGTGGAAAGCTGGACGAATGAATAGTCGCTAAAATCGCTTGGGAAGTGGCCTGCCAGTAAGTAGTGCTAGCTAGCAGAGGTTTCTTATCTTTTGGGGGTAATTTTTTCCCAGGGTATTTTCCCTGGTTCGGCTTTCAGGTTGTGCTGTTACTGGATCCGAGCTACAGGGAGAATTCAGCGGAGAAATCACTAAGGTAATGATCAGCAGTTTATAATGCACTAGTCAATTACCCTATATCATTATGACGTCACGGCTTGTTTATGAGGGGGACAGAATCGACATGAACAATAGAATTTTGAACTAAATCTGCTCTGCTGAGGAAAATTTAACTTCGAATTGTCTGGTTTCCAGATATCAGCTGTATCAATGTTTATCCCACAATATTTACCGTATTTGGTGGCTGTTACCGCTATTCTACGTTCTACAAAATGCATTTGATAGCGATTTTCTTTGTGTTGTTGCTGTTTTGTCCCCCTCCCACGACCGTGATCCTTAGCGTTTAAACAATAGATTGTTTTGATTTGACGTCATAATGATATATATAGGGCAATTGAAACCCCGGCCCCCCGACCCCCGGGACATAGCGGGGCATTAACGGGGACATGGCCGTGGAATAACGCACATTTAACGCTGCATTTCTCCGGTGGAGCGGGGAAAGTAACGATTTGCAAAATTTGCGGGGATTTTAGCGGTGGTTGTAACGCCAGCTACGACAGAGCGGGACTGGGCCCGAGCATCAACAACGCTGGCCGAAAGGCAAGTTGCATCCTTAGAAATCATCCCTTTTTTACCCATCGCTATTTTTAGTCCTAAACGCTTGGTTTATTAATGCTTAGAGACTGTATTTTCCCGATTTTTTGCTCTCTATTTCCGTAGCAATTCGTTTTCAACATGAATTATAAATATTCGATCATCTCTGTCGCTATTATTCACGAACTTCGGTTGTATTTACTTGTATTTACTTCTCATATCAGGTGCTTATTCATTTAGCCTGCGAGCAGAAGTTTCTCATCTCTCTGCCTTTCAGATGAGAAACCTCTGCTCGCAGGGTATTATTCATTACAATGATCGTACGAAAGTTGTGGTTGTGGATAGAAATTCCACTATAAGTGAGTTTTTGTTCCAAGCAAGCCAAGCGTTTGGCGTATCACATGCGGTGTTTTTGCAAAGATTTGACGAAGACTGGGGCGAACGGGTCGATGTCGACGATAGCAATAAGAAAGTGTGCTTCAGAAAATGTAATATTTTCAAATAATGGAACAACAGATTGAAGCTTATGTATATTCAATTTCTCAATGCCTCCTCCCAATTGAAAATTCTGAAGCATATGCCGGGGCCATAGGGGCGGGTATTGTAACAGCCAACTGTCCGCCGATGGGCGGGGAAAAGGTCAAAATGTAACACTGTATAAATGTTACATTCCCCGCTATGTCCCGGTGGTCGGGGGGCCGGAGTTTCAATTGACTAGTGCATAAGCCCTAAGTTTGTTCATTGTTTATAGTGAAACCCGGATTGCTAGTTCGTAAATGAGAGAGATCGAGAATTATCTGTGTCCCGGCAATAGATTTTCCGGCGAATCTACATTCTAAAATACAATTAAATCGCTCTCTTGTCTAACATGAAATCGTGAATGATAAGAATTTACTAGAGACTAAAACTGACTGATCTGCAGCTTTTACAGTGGCTATCACAGAACCAAACTTCGCGCCCCCCGTTTCTGTTTGACACACAAACAACTGAAACAAGGTACTTCATGAAATAATATTGGTGGTTTCTTCTGTGGTTTATTGTCTTGAAAATAAAATTAGCAGTAAATTAAAAGGCATACTACATCGATAGGTTTATCTGTTTATAGGAAACAGCAATATGAGTTATTTACGATAAACTATGTTCTCAGCAAACGTAGCCGCTTATTTTTTGGTCAATCTATACTAGTACGGTCTTACCGGCTATTCCATGTGATACAAACAATTATGGAGAAGCTTCTGTCCTCAAAACGTACACAAACCATCCTTGCATGAGTACTCAACTAAAGGCTTGAATTATTCATGTAAGCGAAATGCCAGCTTTGTGGTTCGTTAAATTGCTACAGTCCTGTACAATGCACAAACTCTATTCAAAACGTTTTGTTTGCTTTTCAAAGCGGGAAAATGGTACACTTTCTTACTACATATGTTAGTTCGCGTGAAGGTTTGTATGGGAAAAGTAGCCACACGTGTTGTTGTGGGAAGTTTTGACTGTGACATTTCCCAGTCACTGGTTGAAAGAATCAGTCTCGCCGGCCGGCTAATTTCAGAGCGTTTTCTTGACTTTCTATTTTCGTTCTAAACATAGTTTGAAAAAAGCTCCAACTCGACGCGAATTTGTGCGAATTACTTCAAATTTTCACAGATTGTTCGCAATTTATATCAGCTAAAAAACCCGTGTCGGCGATTTTTTTAATTTTTAAAAGAGAGGCGCTGAGAGCGATTCCCGCATCTATACTTGGATTCGCGTTAGCAGTTTCACAAAGACCAAAATATCTTCAGAACGGCTTCCAATTTCCACAATCGCCGACACAGTTTAGTAAACAAGGTCTGTGAGAGTCCAGAAAAGCAAACAGATCTTAAATTCATTAAATTGCCGTGGAGTTGGAGCTCTTGGAAACCAATTCGCTTGTTCGGAAAAGAAGTTTATTTAAAAATCGCACTTTTATCAAAATTACAAACCTTAGGTATAGCGTTGTAGCCAATTTTATAGGCTTTAAATGAGGTATAATTTATCTAAATACGACGAATATTCGAGACGCTACTTAATTTTATCCGGAACAGTACCCTGAAGGTATACGATAACCTTAAGTGTATGACGTCACGTACGCTAAAAAATGACCAGGCGTTCCTCGCCCACAGGAACGGGTTCGCGTAATGGCGGATGTAAAATTCAAGATTCGGAGTTCAAAAAACAAGACTTCCCGTCGTCGTATCGAAAAACGGTTTGAACTGGTAATAATATAGCCACTCTACTTTACGAATATGAGAAAAAATTGATATGTCAAAATTTGATCGTAGGGGCACTTTAACATCAGAATGAGACTGACGTTGAGTAAGTGCGTCTGTAGTCATCGCATCCAGCGGTAATTATTGAATGCGGAACGGTCTATTGATGCCTACCAATAATGCTCCCAGACGTAAAGTACGTGAATCCTTTCTTATCGAAAGAGCGGGAAAAAACCGTTGAACCACATGGACTCAACAGAAATACTAGTTTAACTCTCTAGTTAATTCCTATCATGTATCATGATATTAGCCTATAGCAACAACTGTTTATACTTCATATCGTATTTCGTGACGTATCAAATCGTTATCTTTTTCATCCTCATTACATCAGCTTGGTCTTGTAGAAGACTAGATTTTCTAGTCGAATATTAAACACGATTAAATCACCCGGCCTATATCTTCGACGTAGTATTAGCCCTGCAATTTAAAAAGTTTCATTAGCAGTACGAGTGACGTCCAATACAAGCATCTCTCCCACAAGAGAGCCATTAAAACTGTCTCACTTATAACAGAGTTGTGTGATCCTGTGCATCCAAACTCAGTTTATTCTGTAAAGTTAACATTTGGGCTCTCTGCATTGTCCAGATGAGATGGGGAAAATAGATCGTAAATCATCCAGCAATTAACGTGATGAGTGGAAGAGACGACGGTAACAATCGTGATAATGATGACGATGATGATCATGAAAATGGCGATCATATTGTTCATGAAGATAATTTTAAAGGTCGAGTGTAGATTACACGGCAGTACCAGAAGATGCGTAAACCGATTGAGAGAGAGGACGTCGTCGGCAATGAACGACTAGATGAGAGGTTGGATGTAGATAACGTGGGAGTACTGGAAGATGCGTAAGCCGATAGAGAGAGGGGACGTCGACAATGAACGCGTAGATAAGAGGTTGAATGTAGATGCATGCATGACGCAACTGTACTGGAAGATGCGTAAACCGATAGAGAGAGATTACGTCGACAATGAACGCGTAAATAAGAGGTTGAACGTAGATGACGCGGCAGTACTGGAAGATGCGTAAGCCGATAGAGAGGACGTCGACAATGAACACGTAGATAAGAGGGTGAATGTAGATGACGCTGCAGTACTGGAAGATGCGTAAACCGATAGAGAGGACGTCGACAATGAACGGGTAGATAAGAGGGTGAATGTAGATGACGCGGCAGTACTGAAAGATGCGTAAACCGATAGAGAGGATGTCGACAATGAACGCGTAGATAAGAGGGTCAAAGTAGATGACGCGGCTGTACCAGAAGATGCGTAAACCGATAGAGAGAGAGGACGTCGACGATGAACGCGTAGATAAGAGGTTGAACGTAGATGACGCGGCAGTACTGGAAGATGCGTAAACCGATAGAGAGAGAGGACGTCGACGATGAACGCGTAGATAAGAGGTTGAATGTAGATGACGCGGCAGTACATACTGGAAGATGCACAAACGATAGAGAGGACGTCGACAATGAACGCGTAGCCTCCGCAATAAGGTTGAAGAACTGCGTGTACTTCAGAGTATCTGTAAATTTGATATATTTGCGATTACGGAGACTCATCTGAACAAGTCTGATAGAGATCAGGATATACATAGTGATGGCCTGAAATTCATCCGCCTTGACAGATCCAAATGCAAAGGAGGAGGGTGAGAACTAGGGTGTATTTTATATTACTCTGAACACCTCAAGGTCACACACCGAAAGGATCTTTCCAACGAAGAGCTTGAGGCCATTTGGATTCAGATAAAATTTCCAACACAAAACACGCTATTCTCAGTTGTGTATAGATCAGAGAAACAATCGATGAATTTTTTCAGCAATCTACATAACACACTTGAGAAGGCCTGGATGAAGTCAAACAGTATATTCCTTTTAGGCGATTTTAATTGTGATCTATTAGATGCAAATGAAGACGGCATAGAGCACATGGATACACAATCGAAAACGAAAAATCTACTGAACCTATTTGACTTATTTAGTATGCAGAACGTTGTCAAAGAACCGACCCGTATCACAGTATCAACAAAGACCTTAATTGACCTGATCGTGACAACCAATGTAAACTCAGTTCGCAAAACTGGAGTATTACCGCTTGGCATATCGGATCACAACCTAATCTATGCAACCCTCAAGCTAAATAGTAAAAGACCCCCACCTAAAGTTATACGAATTAGAAATTTTAAGCACTTTAACGAGAAAGATTATAAGTCTGATATTGAGCGAACACCATTTCACGTTTCCACCGTATTTGAGGACAATGACGACACCCTTTGGGCCTGGGAACAATTGTTTAAAAGCGTATGTGATCTCCACGCTCCTTTTATAAGGACGTGAAAGTGCGTAGCGTGTCGTCGCCATGGATCAATAACACAATAAAGCTCAAAATGAATCGAAAATACAAAACGTTCAAGAAAGCCATCGAAACAAAGGATGCTGAGAAGTGGGCTGATTACAAAAAACTGAGAAATGAAATCATATCGGACATCAAGAACGCTAAAGCAGCTTATTTCAAGGAGAAACTTGATGAAGTAAAGACCACAGCTGCCTATTGGAATCTACTGTCCAGAGCCACAAATCCTAAAGTCCGAAAAGTAATCGGACCACTAAAACGCGATAATGAAAGCCTTGCAGTTGAAGATAAAGAGAAGGCTAACCTAATGAACAGTTTCTTTTCTACTATTGGAGAGAAATTGGCAGACACCATCGAGCCACAACAGGTACTCAAACTGATGTAAAAGAAAAGCCAATCCCTTGCATATACGATGCGCGATTATCATATAGGGAGGTCGAGAAGAAACTTATTGAACTGAAATCAAATAAAGCGACGGGCCCTGATGGTATTTCGCCCAGGCTACTTAAAGCGGCTGGGTTGTCTCTTGCCGCTCCATTGACTAACTTATATTTACGTAGCATAAGAGATGCCAGAGTTTACAGCGACTGGAAGGTAGCCAGATTAAATCCCGTATTCAAGAAAGACGATGAGTCGGACAGGGGGAACTACCGCCCTCTGTCTATGCTAAGTGTACCGAGTAACATTCTAGAGTCATGCATCACCGATACAATTGTAGATCATACCTTCACGCAAAACCATCTTGTAACCGACTATCAGTGGGCTTATCGCAAGGGACACTCTACCGACTTACTATTGGTGCACCTTACGGAGACCTGGAGACGAGCTATCGACTCCAAACTTGTCGTGGGTGTGGCCTTTGTTGACTTTCAAAAAGCCTTTGACAGCATCTCTCACAAAGTCCTAATTCCAAAGCTTGAGCATAATTTTGGCATTAAGGGAATCTGCTTGATTGGCTAAGAGATTATCTTAGTGAGAGAAAACAGTTCACGGTTATTAACGGAGAATCCTCCGAGTACGCCAACGCAACGTATGGAATTCCTCAAGGGTCTGTGCTGGGGCCGACACTTTTCACTCTCTACACAAGTGACTTACCTAAGGCAGTGGTCTCTGGACCTCTTTATATGTATGCAGACGATACGACTATCTATTGTGTAGGCGAGTCGGTGGACTCCGTCACTAATATGCTCAACAAGGCGCTAAAGGAACTCGTGGATTGGAGTTCGAAACATTACCTCTTACCTCATCCCAAAAAGTGCGAGGCTATGATCTTACATCGAGGCAGCCTCATTGGCCCGATTAACGCCCTGTCTCTTGGGAACCACAATATAAAATGGGTGACCCACTCAAGGCTGCTAGGTGTCACCATCGATAACAAACTTACATGGACCCGTCATATACTGGAGGTCAAGAAAGGATTTGCCAATAAGTTAAATTTGTTAAAACGCAGCCGGTTTCTACCGCGCTATGCGCTTTTGGATTTGTATTCTAAGATAATTTTACCTTCCGTAATATATACGTTGCCGATATGGGGTAGTTTCACCAATAAGGATGGCTTCAGCGCCGGCTTAGAATCGTTACATTGTAGAGCTGCTAGGCTAATATACGGCCTTACGCGAGATATGCCTTCCGTAGACGTACTCAAGCAAGCAAAATGGGACCCTTTATGCTCAATGTACAAAGTAAGGTTAGCTACACTAGCATATAAAATTTTCTATGATTGCACCCCCGCTTCTATGGACCATATTGTAGTTAAGAATGACAGAACGCATAATTTACGTAACAGAAACAGGGTTATAGTGCCACGCTTCAATAGCTATTACATGAAGAATTCGATAACACATAGAGCGGCAATTGTGTGGAACCTGCTCACTCCTGACTTACCGGAGACCTCAAATGTAAAGAACTTTACCAGTATAGCTAGTAAATCACAGGCCCTGCATAATTTAGATTTTGGAGCTGAATCACCGCAAACTGCTCCTCACAAGAACGATTATTATAAATATTACTGAATTATTAGTTTTAAAATAGATGATTAATAACAATGATATGGTCATAACAAATTTTAATTTTTACCAATATATCAGTGTAATTTAAAATAGTTAGTTTTTAATAACATTATATATAGTTAGCATTTTAATGTGAAATTTGTATATAGTTAACTAGTTTATTTTAATATTATACACGACCCCACAAGCGGCAACGCTTTAATCTTTTATCGTGTTTAAATAAAAGTTATTGTATTGTATTGTATTGCGTAGATAAGAGGTTGAACGTAGATGACGCGGCAGTACTGGAAGATGCGTAAGCCGATAGAGAGGACGTCGACAATGAACGCGTAGATAAGAGGTTGAACGTAGATGACGCGGCAGTCAGTGGAAGATGCGTAAGCCGATAGAGAGGACGTCGACAATGAAAGCGTAGATAAGAGGGTGAATGTAGATGACGATAGAGAGTACGTCGAAAATGAACGTAGAGAGTCATTGTAAATGGTTTAGTTATTGTTGTCCTAGCTCGCGCTGTCCTAGCTTAGTTCGTTAGTTTAGTTCGTCGGACAGCGCGAGGAAGCCTTCAAACACATGGCGTATTATTGTTTTCTAACTGTTGTACATTCGTGATTGTAGTCAGTTTTTCGTAGAGTTTTGAGAAGAAAGCACTTATTGTTATACAAGGTGTTGTGGTCATTTGATCAGTTCAACTTGTACTCCCGCGTTTACACATAGATAAGAGATTGAATGTAGATGACGCAGCAGTACTAAGATTAATCAATAGTAAATAATAATAATAATAATAACTTTATTTACCCACGGTAAACTCATCAAGATTTTTACATATGAAAATAACGTAAGATAACTACAATAAAAATACTACTAATAATTAGACTATAAGCTTATCAGACTATAAGCGATTAAAATATTGTAAGAACTATTAAACTACAAATATTCAACTTTAATTATAATTTATAATTAACTCTAAATGACTACAGACATCAACAAAAGGACCTGCTTTACATGAGTGCCGTGCTTCTACTTAATAATCTAATTGTAGTCAGAAAAGTAACTGCTGCAGGCAGAGAGAAAATTGCTTAGAGTTTTAGCTTGCCGCAATTCTACAGAGAGGCTATTCCATATCACTGCACCACTATAATAGATAATCTAATCAGATTTCTCCCGGCAATTATTGTGTCCAATGTCGTAATTCCACATGAATGAGGATCGATATAATGGTCCATGGAATTTATAACATACAATCTGTACAATCAAATATTCATGTTGAAAGGAAAGGAGCTGTTTTACAACACTTCAAGTTTGATGAGAGTGAGCGTGCCGTATCAAAACTTACAAAGACTAGGATTTGTTTTATCAGGCGAAGGCTGAGGCTGATAACACATTCACCCAGGTCTTGATAAATTTTGAACTCGTGCAAAAGCACGATTCCAATATATAATTGTATTATTATATTATGATCTTCTAAACTTCTAAATAGTAAATCTACACTGTTGTGTCAGTTTTCTTTACACAGATAATACAGTCATACGCGCTCGAGAAAACCGAGCCGATTGTAACTAAAATAGATAATAGCGGAAGCATGTCATGTTTACAAAAACGTTCTCAGTAGTATAGTGGTGAGTACCCCTGCCTGTCACGTGGGAGACCGGGGTTGGAATCCCCGCTGGGGAGAGGACGTAGAAGTTTTCTTTTTAGCTTGGTTATTTTTGGAAAGATGTTGTATGTTTTAAATTCCATACTTGGCTTTCGCCATTTTGCATTTTGGAAAATCCGGGAAACTTTAGAAAACGGGTGAAATATCAGTAGTGTGTGTGAAGGAAGGCATCAACTAAAATATGTTATTTTAGCCCATACAACGGTCAAACTTACTAATGTTCATTGGTTTCTTTTAGCATAAACAAGACAAACAAGCCGTGCCGGACAAGGCTTTACGGTCCACCGGCTTAGCCATGTCCATATAGACAAATACTGAGAAATCTCCTTGCATACAGCGATTTAATTTACTTATTTCACTAATATTTAACATACCCAAGCCACCGACTATCCGTAAACTCGCAATATGATTGGCTACACAAGCAAGATGGCACGAACGCGCGCAAACCAGAATCAACTAGAAAATTGCTTATTGAAAATAATAATAATAATAATAATAATATTTTGACAGGAAAGCTCCACTCACAATTTGTGATTTTCAGGGAGGTCCTGTATTAAAAATATATATTTTACTAATATATGGAAAACAGAAAAGATAAATGGTTGAAATAAAATAGAAATAGAACAAGGATTATTATGAAATTAAGTTATGTGCCAGTAAGATTTAAAAAATGATAATGTAGTTGATTGTATAACTTCAGAGTCTAAAGAGTTCCAGTCTAATAGTGCATGGTAGGTAAACTTCTGCTGTCCCCAATTCCTACGTGCAAATGGTAAATGTAGATTGTGCTGACGGCGTGTATTATATGTATGAAAGTCGTGATTCTTCTTTAATTTAAAGTTGAAGTCCACCATGCTATTTAAGCATTTGAAGATAGTAATACAGCGATGATAGCGCCGTCGAAGGTACAGTGGTTTCCAGTTTAATAGTTCGAGTACTTGAGATGCAGAAGAGCTTGAGGGAAAGTCGAGCATAAGGCGAGCATAAGGCGAGCAGAATTATTCTGAAGAACTTGAAGGTGATCCATGAGGACGGTATTATTCTTATCTCCTCAGACGATATCGGCATAGTCAAGTAAGGGAAGGACAAGAGATTTATAGAGAGTTAGCCGCGCATGCAAGGGCAGCAAATGCTTTACCCGGCGGATGATGCCAAGACGTTGATTGACTTTATTACTGACTCTATCCACGTGTTCTGACCAACTCATGTTCTGACTGACTGTCACTCCTAAATATTTAAAAGAGTCAGTTCGGTCAAGAGCAGAGCCATTTATGGTCAGTGAAACCTCTCTGAAATCCTTGAGCTTGCGTGCGCTGCCATAAATTATGAACTTGCATTTAGATGTATTCAGTGTCAAGAGATTGCTGTTAAACCATTGACATATGGACAGAAGATCAGCGTTCAATTTATTATCTTTAAGTTCCTGGGCATTAGTCGAAGAGCAGTAAATTACTGTATCGTCAGCGTAGAGGGACACCTCGCAGTAATTAACACATGAGGGTAAGTTATTTACATAAACAAGAAATAGTAGTGGTCCTAAGACGCTTCCTTGGGGAACTCCGACAGGAACTTTCTTGGGAGAGGAGAACATTTGCCAAGTTGGTGATTTGGCTTCTGTTAGATAGATAGGACTTGAACCAGTTCACACTTGTGTCAGAAAAGCCAGCTGTTACTAGTTTATTGAAGAGAATAGTATGGTCAACAGTGTCAAACGCTTTTGACAAGTCCAGGAAAACAGCACCGGTTACTAGACCACTGTCCATATTCCCAAGGATAGTATCGGTGAAATGAGTAAGAGCGATCTCTGTTGAGAGTTTAGGTCTGAAGCCAAACTGCCTGGGTGTAAGGATATTTTCTTCCATAAGGTATATAATTATATACTTGTGCATGGACTGCCTTCTCAAGGATCTTACTAACTGTCGGGAGGATTGTAATCGGCCTGTAATTGTTGGCGTTGCTTCGATCACCAGATTTGAAGAGAGCTGTTACTTTACCAAATGTCCAGATAGAAGGGAATGTAGAAGACTCAAGTGAGCGATTGAATATCTTGGTCAAAGCAGGAGTTATGACGCTTGCAGAGTCTTTCAGCAGTCTGGCGCTAATGCGATCAAGGCCAATTGATTTATTTATCTTGAGCATTTTTAGTTGTCTATGCACAAAATTTTCTTCAACTGGAATGAAGACAAAGTTTCGAGACCTAGCGATAGATTCACCAGAAAGGGGTCGTGGATAGAAAAAATCAAGGCTTGCTTTTATTTTAGCAGCCAATTTAGATCCTACTGTTGAAAAATGATTATTTAAAACTTCAGCAATCGACTTTGAGTCAATATGTGGTACGCCATCGACTTCAATACATGAAGGGATTGAGGATGTCTTTCGCGAAGTAATTTCGTTCAGTGTTTTCCATAGTTCACCGCTATTTCCCCTGTTCCTAGTAATAAGGTTTAAATAGTAATCAGCTTTGCATTTTTTGACCAGGTTGTTTACGTAGGATTTTATCTTTTTGTACATGGACCAATGGAATGACGATCTTGATTTAATGGCCTTCCGGTGGTGGTAATCTCGGTCTTGCATGGCGTTGCATAACTCTGAATTCATCCAGGGCACGTGTACACCCTTGATTCTAGATTTTTTAATTGGAGCATGTCGATTGGCTGTATCCGTAAATAGTTGGTTCCAAGTTTCAACTGCACTATTGGTGTCCAATTGCTCGTCGACGACATTCCAACATATGTCTCTGAGTTCAGTCAGGAAAGACTCCCTTGAGTATTGCCCGAGGAACACCCGCTTTGATGACACAGTAAATGAGTGAGTGATCACTCAAATCTATGTGAATAACTCCAGAATCGACTATGCGATGATTGTTGTTAACGAACAACAGGTCAATTGCCGTGGATGAGTTCTCGGATATTCTCGTAGGCTTGTCAATAAGCTGTACTAAGTTATGTTGATTTGTAAGTCTAACGAGCTTCTGTTTCAATGGCCTTGATGAGTCAGTATTTGAAGTCAAAAAATTAACATTGAAATCACCAAGTAATATTATCTCAGCTTGTGATGGGAGTAATGATAAAGCGGTGTTGAGATCATTAAGAAAACCGTCCAGTGTTTGGTCTGGGGCTCTGTATATTGTGAATATAATGAGTTTCTTTGCTTTAGGACGAGTAATCTCAACTACGCATGACTCAATGGTAGTGTTCTGTAAGTCACTTCTTGATCGATAGGGAATGCCATCTCTAACAAAAGCGAGCGTACCTCCACCAGGTTTTCCATTCCTATCCTGTCTGGTAACTGTATAACCAGGGACATAAATTTCGTTATCAAGAATGTTCGGGTGAAGCCACGTTTCAGACATTGTGAGTACGTCAAAGGGCTTCTCTTTCAATAAAAGTCGCACAGAATCCATCTTGTTGATGATACTTCGGACGTTCAGATGACCGACTTTAAGACCGCGTGAAGTAGGAAAGTCAGCAACTGACGATCCGTTAGTAGATGGGCCAGGGTTAGGAGATACATCGTTAGACAAACAGATTAATAAGATGGCCAAGGAAGATTTCTTAACCAGGCGGCATCCACATAGTAGTATAGTTGAGGTAGATCTCGTTGTAGTCTTTTTGGGGTGAGTTGAGGGAACAGAGCCATAGGTGTTTGGACGAGAGACTTCACAAACGGCATATACAATTTGACAGTCATTGCGCCTGGAACTGTTGGAGTGCTTCAGGTTTGAGAAACACAGGTACAAGACGAGGATGAGTAACACGTGGCGCAAAGCACTTCCAGTCATCATGCTGTCACTCTGCTGACATTGTTAAAGTAGCCGTTGTAATTTACAGCGCGCGCCACAAGGACGGTTATGATCGAGCTCATGGAATATCAATGTTTTGAAAATTCAAAATGTAACGAAAAGAGAATGATAATAACAATCAAAACCGTTGCAGTATAATGAAACCGATAATAATATTAAATAGAGATGGAAAACAAAAGGAAAAACAAACAAAAAAGATTGCAAGAACGGTTATGTTCCGAGCAAAATAACTTATGCTCTTCCAAAATTCAAATATGTATGAGAAATAAACGAAACAAAAAATAATCGTATGATATGACTAGTGAAAAACCCTAACCCTACTGAGATGAACAATGAAGCTAATTAATGATTAAAAAAGTAGAAGGAAACTACATAATGTTTTTTTCCGATGAAGAAATCATTCAAAAAACCGGCGAATAGAGGTCCACCTGATGAAGTTTTAATTATATTCAACACATAGAAACTGAATTATTTGAATTATGAAAATCTTACCTAAGCCGTTTTATTAATAAAGTCTATGTCTCTTTTATTGAAATTAATTTTTGAAATTGAAGTGAACTGAAACCTGCAGCGAAGCATCTATTTCCCCCAGGACACAGTCTAATATATGCTGTCTAATAAACCTTTATCGTTATTGTTATTATTATTATTATTATTATTATTATTTCTTCTGGTCTGTTTGGTGAGGTTCTACAGGCCGTGCTGCCTACACCACGAAGACGATATCACAAGAATTGAAGGAGTCAAGATTGTTTGGAGCTTCTGAGTCTCGGTGGCGGCGAGGACTCAAGCGTATCTAACGTAGCCAGCGAACCACTTTACGGAATTCTTACAGGACCATTCTCGGGTATTATATCCATTCCTCCGTTTGAGGTTTGCTGTATTTTATTATGAGTTTCATTTTCAGTTTCCGTATAGACAGTATCGCAACCCCGCCGTCGCAGTGCACTCTGGATGGATATCTCAGTTTCATTGTTAAATTCAAGATGGCTGCCCAACAACAACAATGGAAATCTGATATATCCACCCCAGAATGCACTGCGACGGCGGGGTTGCGATATAGTCTAAACTGAATGCGTGGAGCGAAACACACTGGAATGCGCACCTGTTATGATACCGTGTACGTTTGGCGCGTTATTTAGAAGCGGTCTTGCCAATCCTAGCAGTGTTCGGTATGTAGGCTACATTACTTATAGTTGTTTCCATAGATGTTTGGCTTCGTACTTGCTTCTTGAATTTTAAGGATGTTTTATCATACTTGTACACTGCTGAATTTGGCTGCGAGCTGCTGAAAAGCGACGGGTATGATCTATACGTGACCCCAGGGTGATATCTGCGTGAGCCACTGAAAAGCAACTGAAGCGACGGGTATTACGTGAGCCCGTGAGTAATATATGCGTGAGCCACTGAAAAGCAAGCGATGGGTATCTGCGTGATCCCGGGAGTGGTATCTGCGTGAGCCACTGAAAAGCAAGCGATGGGTATCTGCGTGAGCCCGGGAGTGGTATCTACGTGAGCCACTGAACTGAGCAACTGGTGGGTATCTACGTGAGCCACTGAACTGAGCAACTGATGGGTATCTGCGTGAGCCACTGAACTGAGCAACTGATGGGTATCTGTGTGAGCCACTGAACTGAGCAACTGATGGGTATCTGCGTGAGCCACTGAACTGAGCAACTGGTGGGTATCTACGTGAGCCACTGAACTGAGCAACTGATGGGTATCTGCGTCAGCCACTGAACTGAGCAACTGATGGGTATCTAGCTACGTGAGCCACTGAACTGAGCAACTGATGGGTATCTGCGTGAGCCACTGAACTGAGCAACTGATGGGTATCTGCGTGAGCCACTGAACTGAGCAACTGGTGGGTATCTACGTGAGCCACTGAACTGAGCAACTGATGGGTATCTGCGTCAGCCACTGAACTGAGCAACTGATGGGTATCTGCGTGAGCCACTGAACTGAGCAACTGATGGGTATCTAGCTACGTGAGCCACTGAACTGAGCAACTGATGGGTATCTACGTGAGCCACTGAACTGAGCAACTGATGGGTATCTAGCTACGTGAGCCACTGAACTGAGCAACTGATGGGTATCTGTGTGAGCCACTGAACTGAGCAACTGATGGGTATCTGCGTGAGCCACTGAACTGAGCAACTGATGGGTATCTACGTGAGCCACTGAACTGAGCAACTGGTGGGTATCTGCGTGAGCCACTGAACTGAGCAACTGATGGGTATCTGTGTGAGCCACTGAACTGAGCAACTGATGGGTATCTGCGTGAGCCACTGAACTGAGCAACTGATGGGTATCTACGTGAGCCACTGAACTGAGCAACTGGTGGGTATCTGCGTGAGCCACTGAACTGAGCAACTGGTGGGTATCTGCGTGAGCCACTGAACTGAGCAACTGATGGGTATCTAGCTACGTGAGCCACTGAACTGAGCAACTGATGGGTATCTACGTGAGCCACTGAACTGAGCAACTGATGGGTATCTAGCTACGTGAGCCACTGAACTGAGCAACTGATGGGTATCTACGTGAGCCACTGAACTGAGCAACTGATGGGTATCTGTGTGAGCCACTGAACTGAGCAACTGATGGGTATCTAGCTACGTGAGCCACTGAACTGAGCAACTGATGGGTATCTACGTGAGCCACTGAACTGAGCAACTGATGGGTATCTAGCTACGTGAGCCACTGAACTGAGCAACTGATGGGTATCTACGTGAGCCACTGAACTGAGCAACTGATGGGTATCTGTGTGAGCCACTGAACTGAGCAACTGATGGGTATCTAGCTACGTGAGCCACTGAACTGAGCAACTGATGGGTATCTACGTGAGCCACTGAACTGAGCAACTGATGGGTATCTACGTGAGCCACTGAACTGAGCAACTGATGGGTATCTGTGTGAGCCACTGAACTGAGCAACTGATGGGTATCTACGTGAGCCACTGAACTGAGCAACTGATGGGTATCTGCGTGAGCCACTGAACTGAGCAACTGATGGGTATCTGCGTGAGCCACTGAACTGAGCAACTGACGGGTATCTGCGTGAGCCACTGAAAATCGAAGCGTATTAATGGTATTTGCATAAGGTACTGTAAAGCGAGGGGTATCTGCGTGAGCCGGAAATAGTGGTATTTGCGTCAGCCACTGTAAGGTGAAGGATTCTGCACAAGGCTGTCATGGTAGAGGTTTGGAATTTTGAAAGCATGACGACGTGACTTATCGGGATGGTCCCATTCCTTGGTCGAGAGAGATGACTCCGCAAGTGCATGTCTAAAAGGGCAGCTCTTGTTTGCTCCGATTTGTCGGCATTGGTAGTTATCTTCTTTGGACCAGGGTCAGGTTTTTTTCTTTGTCGGCTATTTGTGACAATTACTTTCGCCCTACTGAGAGTAAGGAAGCTGCTATAGTGAAGAAAATGATGGGTATGGCCGGATGAGATCCCGGCCGTGGATTTAGAGAAGATGGCGCATTTAAAGATATACTAGCGGTTTCATAATTAAAAGTGGAGTTTCATTTCCAGACCTCAATATATTTAGAGCTTTTATTTACACTCGATGCATATTGGATGGTTAAGGAGTGGGGAAGCAATGTCGTCCGCTTTGACAAACTCAGCTGACAGGCTACTGAACATGTGTACGGGAATCACTGCAAGCTACAACCATGTCGAGGTGACCTCGCAGACAACGATGAGTTGCCGGTGTGGTTTTTTCTAAAGCATACTATACCATCGTTTTACACATAAATATACATATATCGTGACAACCGATTGAGATACGTATGACAATAATAACATAAGTATGTAAACATATCACAAAGAACATATACACATAAAATACATAATTGAAAATCGATCAATTGAAATAAAGCAAGACAGACATGCACTTTTTCAGGCTATCGTGACGGAAGAAGTAGTGAGGAGTTGGGTTGGATAATGATTGGGGAGTTTAAAAGAAGGTGGGATTGGAGTTTGGGGTACGGTAGTGCCATGGAGGAGCGATACAGCGAGGGAGTCACTATCCCATACCTTAATGCTATATATAATGAGTCAGGAAGAGAGGTAATGTACTATTCACCTTGAATATGCATTAGCCCTCGCGATGACGTAATTGACATTATATAAGGTAGCATAAATTTATATGCAGATGTGTCAGTTCGCAAAGATCGGTTTGGAAGAAAGTCGCCCCACCCCACCCACCCTTCTCGCTAAACGGATATCCTAGCGTATTGCACATAATTGCCAGATAACTAATTTTGTATTTATAAAAGAAACATGACTGCCATTGTTTTCCCTCACGAAAGTAGTTTGAGCGCCGTTCTCTATTATTAAAGGTTATACCGTCAACTGATGGGCCGCTTCCCATTGCTTATCGAGACTTCTGGTTATGCGGGAACTCTGATTTGCTTCAGTATATTTGCTTACTAAGCCATACCGTGCATTCCAATTAATTACAATCCGAGACACAAATGTTAACACTTTCGCCTTTTACCTCCGCAATGTTGGTTAGAACGATTGAGCTAGAGTCCTAACATTGGCCGGGAGGAGAGGAGAACGAAAGGTAATTAAGAACGGCCGAAAATTCGCGTTCAGTTTCCTGGAGTGTCCCAAGTAATCCTGTCTTAAATTCTCTCTGCTATTAATTATGCAGGTGTTGATTGACAGACTATTAATGTTACGGACACACGTGTAATAATTATTTATGCAGGATTTTCGCTGGTGCTGTCCATTGTAAGTGACGAAAATGTGCACTGACCATGTCGCGAGCAAGTGTGAGTAGCCTTTTTGCAACATTTTTCACAGTTTTTTTCTCCTTATAAATCGACAGGTAAGTTGGAAAGAACAGCAGTATGCTAAACAATTAGACTTCTCGCTCTTGGTTAGTTCTATGGACTGCGAGTTGGCCGTCGAGGCTTCGATTCGCCCCTCGCCAACTCTCCGTCACCCGATAGAAGCCAAGAGCGAGAAGTCTAATTGTTAACCTTTTAACTCTTTGTCGTCCGATCGTGTGTGAGCTCAATTGGTGAAATCCTGAGTGCTAACTCAACCCTCCCCCCTCAGTTCAAGTTTAGCTAGCCCGAGCTAGTTAAATACTGCTGACTTTTTAAGCCGAGGGCTCAAACTTTCTCCACAATGCCATTCGGGTGAATTCTACGAACTGGTCGACGGTAGGTATGGCTGCTTCGGTAGGGTTTCCAATGAAATGTGCTCTAATTTTGGAGAAAAATGCCACTGTCAGAGAGCTTGAAGACATCATTAAGTCTGAGGATGGCTGAAAAATACTTGGTTTGCTTCTAGTAGGCTTTGTGAGGGGATTTCACAGGGTTTTTCCGTTGTGTTTGTGCTTTGAGACACAGGAAAAAATTCTTCAATGAAATCCTTGGAATCCTGCAGTTGGCAGTCTTTTACCCCTGCTCAACCTATTAGGATGTGTTTTTGTCACTTTAAAGCAACGGCTTGAGTCCAAATCACCGCTCTTGGTTGTGGGGGCTACCCTACCGGAGTCCCAGAGGGGGGGGGGGACCCTTGTGATTTTTTGTCCATTACCCAGCATGCAATTGGAGGTGGGAGCAGGAAAATGTGGTCGAGTGAAATGCAGTGCAAACATCGGCGTGGTTCACCGTCGCTTGATGTGTTTTGTGAAAACAAACCTGCTGGTTGGAAATATTAAACAAGGTACTGTAACGACTGAGTGGTTATTTTGTGTTTGCTCTTGATTTCAAGTGCGAATGTGGAAGAGATCCACGATCTCAAGGTAAGAGTGCAGGAACTGAGGTTTCAGAGAGGCGATGAACCAAATGAAATCCAAGAATGGAGCACTAAGCTAGAAGATGACGTGACAGTCTTTGAGAAAGCTATTTTTGACCTTGATATTGTTATAAAAGGGGTTAAAGATACCGAATTGCACGCAGCAAAGCAACAAGAAGAAAAAATAGCCGTGGAGATCAGAGAAAAGAAATTTGAAGAAGAGTTGCAATTTGAGAAAATCAATCTCGAGCAAAGGCTTAAATACGAGGAGGGCAAGAAGGGTCAGCCTAAAGAACATAGTTCGAATACCAAGCTACCGAAGCTTGTCATCACTAAGTTCAAAGGCACGCATGTCGATTGGTTGAGGTTTTGGAACCAATTTGAAGCCGAAATCGATGCAACAGATGTCCCAAATATAACCAAATTCTCTTATCTAAAAGAGCTGCTAGAGCCTAAAGTTAAGTCGGCGATAGATGGGTTACCGTTCACAACAGAAGGGTACGAAAGGGCTAAAAATATATTGAGCACAAGGTATGGGAAAAGGAGCGAAATCACAAACGCACATGTTAACAGTATCATGTCACTTCCGACACTCCACGGATCTAATCCCAACAATGTCGGGGAGTTTTACGATAAGCTATTGCAAAGCGTACAGTCCTTGGAAGAAGTGAATGGCTACGTAAGAATGACTCTCGATAAACTAGAGGGAATAAGGGGAGATTTGGTGAGAACCGATGATAATTGGCAAGAGTGGGAATTCCCACAGCTAATAGTGGACCGAGAGAAACCCTCCTAAGCTTGAAGAGAGATTTCCCGATAATCCTCAACAAGCGCAAGCTAAGCCTAACAAAACAAGAAGTTTTCACGCAAAACAGCAAAATGCAACGCCGAGGCCGTGTGTATACTGTGACAGCAATTATCACAAGTCATTAAATTGTGACAAAATCACCGAGGTATCGGACCGGAAAAAGAAATTGGCTACGAAGCAACTGTGCTTTAATTGCACCGGGCCAGACCACAAAGCCGCCGAGTGTCGTTGCATGTCCGCTTGTCAACAATGCCACAAAAGGCATCACACATCATTTGCGACAAGACATCTGAGCAAATGTTAGTAGCCACCGGAAAAGGCGCGGTTACATATCCAGTTGTAGTGGTAGATGTAGAAAGTATCAAGTGCCGCGCGTTATTAGACACGGGTGCAGGTAGTTCATACGCCTCCGCGGCGCTGCTTGACCGCTTGAAAAAGAAATCAGTGCGCAAAGAGTACAGAAAAATGATGATGCAGACTACAAACAGAGAGATAGAGATTTACAATATTTCAATCGGAAATGTACAAGGAGACTTTCATCTTAACGCCGAGGTTACCAAGGTAAACCGGGGTGTCCTGTTGTCTTTAGAAAACCCCGGGTATGCTAGCATACGTGTACGAAGAATTCAAAGAACAGCTTATGAGGAGCCCAGAAGGATGGTATGAAACAGGCCTCCTCTGGAAAGGGAATCATCCACCATTACCGGATAACAAAGTCGGAAGCTTGAAAAGGCTAGATAATCATGTGAAAAAGCTACAAAGGCAACCAGGCATGCTGGAGAGCTATGACGCAATCATCCAAGACCAGTTGTCTCAAGGGATAGTTTAAGCGCACAAGAAACACCAGAGGGTAAGGAGTTCTACATACCACACAAAGCAGTAGTCCGTGAAACAGCAGAGAGCACCAAGATTCGTATAGTCTATGATGCGTCTGCCCGAGATAATGCATATGCACCTTCACTTAACGAGTGTTTAGAAACAGGACCACCCTTGCAGAATCAGATTTGGAGTGTGCTAACGCGAAACCGATTCTACCCGGTGGCCATAGCCGGAGATCTGGAATAAGCGTTTCTACAGGTACGGATCCGGGAAGAAGAACGAGATGTAATGAGATTCTATTGGCTAAAGGACCTAGAGACTAAACGGGTAGAAACTCTAAGGTTCACTCGCGCGCTCTTTGGACTGTCCACATCGCCGTTCTTGCTGGGTGGAGTAATAGAGCAACACCTGCAAAACGTTGTCACAATGTATCCGGAAGAAGTCCCAAGAGATTAGGCGAAGTCTGTACGTAGACGATATTATTAGTGGCGGCGAGACCGTGACTAAAGCACAGCACCTGAAGGCATCAGCCCAGTCTATCTTCAGAGAAGCCAAGTTTGAGCTGCACAAGTGGCACTCAAACGTACAACTGTTAGAGACGGCAACAACAAACACAGAAGAGTTAGACCAGAGCTATGCTAAAGAGCAGTTGGGTGGAGTGGAGAAGGGAGAAAGCAAGTTGCTGGGGTTGCCCTGGAACAAGGGCACAGATACCATCGGGGTAACCTTTCATGCCCCATCGAATGAGTTTACCAAACGAGATTTACGATCCTCTCGGGTTGGTATCTCCGATGACATTAGCTGGCAAGATGCTGTATCGAGAAGCTTGCGACATTAAAGTCGCTTGGGACCAAGAACTACCAAGTGAGCTAAAGACACGTTGGAAGTGTTGGGAGAGGAACCTTCCAGAGTGTGTAGAGGTGCCTAGAAGTTTGGTGAAATACCAAGAAGAAATAACGGCCATCGATCTCCATGCCTTTGGGGATGCAAGCGGAAAGGGAGTGTCAACCGCAGTATACGCCATAACATATCAATCATCCGGTACCAATCAAGGTCTAATAGCCGCCAAGTCGAGGCTTGCAAAGAAAGGTCTCACCATACCCAGGCTGGAATTGGTGGCTGGCCATATGTCAACCAACCTGGTGCACAATGTGAAAGACGCCTTACAAGGTTTTCCCATTCGAGACGTGTACTGTTGGCTCGATAGCACTGTCGCGCTCCATTGGATACGTGGTGACGGTGAATACAAACAGTTCGTTCACAACCGTGTGCGAAAGATCCAGGAAAAGACCTATGTTCAGTGGAGGCATGTAAGCTCAGGCGAGAATCCCGCCGACCTAGGAAGTAGAGGTGGCCAGGTCAATGAGTCATCTAAGCTGTGGTGGAAAGGGCCATCATGGTTATCGAATCCAGAAGAGTGGCCTACGGACATTGTAACTGAGTAGCCCAACCAAGGAAACACAGGCAGAAGCGAATGCCATTAAAGAAGTACTGACAGTTGCAGTTACAACCGAGGACGAGCTAGATCAGATAATGCTGAAGTGGAACTTCTGGAAGGCTATCCGAATAACTGCGTGGGTAGCACGATTCAGTAGAAACTGTAGAGGCACACGACAGCAAAGAGGTGTCGGTCCACTCACTACCGAGGAGACGTCTAAGCAGATCGAATTCTGGGTGAAGAGAATTCAAGCCAGATGTGAAAACACAACTAAGTTTCAAGAAGACAATCTACAGCTCAACCTACAGAAGAATGAGCGAGGAATATACGAATGCAGAGGCCGCATTCAAGGAGACTACCCGATATATATACCAGACGAAGAAGTATTCAGCCAGAAACTAGTGATGCATGCCCACATACAAACTCTACACGGGGGAGTTGGTTTGACGACGATGACAAATGTCAGACAGGAGTATTGGATACCACGACTAAGAAGATTAGCAAAGCAGGTGATAAAGAGATGCCATGGATGCAAAAGATTCCAAGCCACAGCATTTGCCAACCCATCGCCTAGCAATTTACCGAGAGAAAGAACCGAAGGGTCGATACCATTCAAGGTAGTTGGAGTAGACTATGTAGGCCCAATCAAGTATCTCAGCAAGGGGAAGAAAGAAGCAAAGGCCTACATCGTACTGTATACCTGCAGTCTCACGCGGGCCGTTTACCTGGAGCTGCTACCAGACCTCAGCACAGAAGAGTTCTTACGCAGCTTGAAGCGTCTCATAGCCAGACATGGTCGACCAGTGAAGATTTTCTCCGATAATGGCAGAACGTTCGTGGGAGCAGCAAAGTGGTTAAAGAAGATAAGGAAAGATGAGCAATTCAATGACTGGCTGGCCAAGCAAGAAATCAAATGGCAATTCAACTTAAGCCGCGCACCTTGGTGGGGTGGACAATTCGAAAGAATGATCGGATTGATGAAGCAAGCCCTGTACAAGTCAACTGGCAATGGAAACCTGAGGGGGCACGAACTCGAGGAGGTTATCCTAGACATCGAGACTACGCTCAATAACAGACCACTCAGTTATGTTGAGGACGACATACAGATACCAATACTAACTCCAAGTGCTATGCTGTTTGGACAACCTAATCAGCTTCCAGAAGAAGACGCAGACTCTATCGAAGATGTCGACGGAGAGGAGACGAGAGAGCGTGTTGTGAAGCTGAGAGTGAATGATTTGAGTGAATAAAGAGAGAAAACCGAACCAGTGAGTTTATTGTCGGGACACCTGAACCTATTTCCGACATGGGTTTACCGAGCAAAATACTATGGTCGACTGTATGAAATGCTTTTTCTAGATCTATAAATACTCCACACGAAAATAAACGTTTATCCATGTTGGTCTGTATAGCGTTAACAATATCAAGAATTGCATGTTGCGTTAAATGTGCTTTGCGAAAGCCATATTGAAATGAATACAAAATATCCTTTTCCTCAATAAATGATTTCATTCTTTTATTAAAATTAGATAATAAAGATATTGGTCTATAATTATTAGCGTCAGTCTCATCCTCCGTTTTAAATATCGGTATGATTTTTGACATTTTAAGTTTAGAAGGATACGCTCCTAATTCAATAGATGTGTTGAAAATGTTCGCTAAGATATCACCTATGGTGTTACTTGCAGATTTTAATAGTTGCGTAGGGCAAGAGTAGAGGCCATGAGATTTATTGTTTGGTATAGATAAGATCTCCAATTTTACTTCGGCTGGTGTGATAGGCTCAAAGAGAAATGAAGTATCGGGAGATTTAGATTTACTAAGAAAATTATGGTAATGTTGTTGAGCTGGTGGTAAGTTTATTTGCTAATTTATGTCCCACTGATGCAAAATGTTCGTTAAAAATATTTGATATCCGTAATGGATCTCTAGTGATTTTGTTATTATTGTTAAAATCCTTAAGTGCACTGACTGGTTTAAATTTCTTTGTTTTACGATTTAGTAAATTATTTATTCCCTCCCAAGTTTTTTTTATATTCGTTAAATTAGCTTCAAAATATTCATGAAAATATTGCTTTTTGCTTAGCCGTGTTAATCTGCAGATTTTGTTTCTATAAAATTTGTATTTATCTTTGTCGCCGGATGCATATAACCTGTTTTTTATTTTAATTGAAACTCGTATTCCTTTAGTTACCCATGGTTTAGAAAGTTGCTTTAATTTACGATGTGAAATCGCCTTCGTTTCATAGGTGCATGTTTGTTAACAATTTTGTTGAATACAATTTTGTACCTTGCGCGCGCAGGTACCTCCTGCCTTCCAAAGATTAATTGTTTTGCCTTTTGTTGGTAAATAATGTTGATAGCAAGCGTACTCTGGGTTCCAGATGTTAAATGTTTTGCTCTTTGTTCGTAAACCCGAGAAGGAGGGGGAGGTACTCCCATATATAGTCATATAGGTATGTGCCGCGGAATATGATATGGTTTTCTAGGTGCCGGACCTTTAAATAGGGTTTCATATTCTGTATCAGTCGTCCTTAAATAAAATAATAATAATAATAGGGTACGGCTTTTTTGTTCCCCTATCTCTTGATATGCAACTGATCGTGCATTTGCTCAACGCTAAACGTACGTAACAACCTTCAATAAACGTGAAGCATTACACAGACTAAGAGAAATAAAACCGATCTGTTCAATAATTCTGAGTCACTTGTCCCTTAAATAGGACACAGACGGACAGTAGACAAGCCTAACATTAAATCTAAACCTACTACTGTATCTGAACATTTTCTTTCTAGACCTAACCACTCTTACACCGACATGCAACTTATCCCTCTAGAAATAATATACTCCTCAAGAGACTCGATACGTAAAGCCAGAGAAGCGCACCTTATAGATAAAGCTAAAACTCTAGAACCATATGGTATGAATATACGTGATGAAACATAGTGCTTATCTCTTATACTATTTTGCTACTTCAAGTTTTGGTCTACGTCACTTCCGGTTTTCGCAATTTCTATTGCGAAATTTACCACATTTATATTTCTTCTTACCTTAGAGCTCTTCACTTGTAACTTCTCAAACTCATTAATAATTCATGAGATAGTCATCCAATGGAGGAACTGTATTTGGTCACATGCATGGGTCTTGATACCGGGTGAAACCCTTGTGTTTGATCATGTTTCCAACCCTAGTGATCAATATTTCTTAAAGTGCCTATCACCCTTTTGCAATTTCGATAGCTTATGAACCTCCGAAAAGTTTTGAGTACTTCTGTGAAGAAAGTTTTGGTTTAAAGTGAATACTTTATGTTCTACGCTTGTTTGAAATCGTGTAAATGTGACCTTTCCTGACCCATGACTGCGTAAGTAAAAGCCTGGGTCGAAACCTGGGTAGACGTCATGTTGACGTCATATAATTAATTCGGCTTTGCAATCATTTGAAGAAATACTTAACATGTTGACTAAAATGACTTTTTTCTTGACTAACAACTCAAAAACTGTGTATATTTTCTATGCATCGATGTTGTTGTGATAAAAAGGCGCCATGGAGAATAATGCATTAATGAGATGACGTCTACCCAGGTTTCGACCCAGGCTTTTACTTACGCGGTCATGGGTCAGGAAAGGTCACATTTACACGATTTCAAACAAGCGTAGAACGTAAAGTATTCACTTTAAACCAAAACTTTCTTCACAGAAGTACTCAAAACTTTTCGGAGGTTCATAATCTATCAAAATTGCAAAAGGGTGATAGGCACTTTAATCATCATATTCATGAACCACTAACTAATTACATACTGATAAACTACAAGTAAGGAGCGAAGAAGTAAAGAAATAAAGAATGACATAGAAAGAAAAAGTCTGCCTCCACTGGAGTTCGAACCACGACCCTTCCGACTGCTTACACTAACTCTTGTCCACTAACTCTTGTCCACTAACTCTTGTCCACTAACTCTTGTCCACTAACTCTTGTCCACTAACTCTTGTCCACTAACTCTTGTCCACTAACTCTTGTCCACTAACTCTTGTCCACTAACTCTTGTCCACTAACTCTTGTCCACTAACTCTTGTCCACTAACTCTTGTCCACTACTCTACTAGTACGCTAGTTGAAATCACTGCCATCAAAAAAGAATAATAAGCCATCTATTGAATAATTAGATACAACAGTCAAACGGTAAACAATACTTGCTAATGAAGTTTGAAAAGAAACGTATGTAAATTGTCGGTTTTGCATTCGCATGAGAAGACATGTCAAACACTCATTGTTCGTCTTTCATCAGGGGATTCCAAATATTTCGAAAACAATAAAACCCTCGAGGCTACGCCTCCGGGTTTCATTTGTTTTCTCAATATTTGGAACCCCTGATGAAAGACTCCAATTCGTGTTCGACATAGTTCTTCTCAAACTCATTAATAATTCATGAGATAGTCATCCAATGGAGGAACTGTATTTGGTCACATGCATGGGTCTTCATGCATACCGGGTGAAACCCTTGTGTTTGATCATGTTTCCAACCCTAGTGATCAATATTTCTCAATCTCAGTAAGGAGCGAAGAAGTAAAGAAATAAAGAATGACATAGAAAGAAAAAGTCTGCCTCCACTGGAGTTCGAACCACGACCCTTCCGAGTGCTTACAAGTACTAACTCTTGTCCACTACTCTACTAGTACGCTAGTTGAAATCACTGCCATCAAAAAAGAATAATAAGCCATCTATTGAATAGTTAGATACAACAGTCAAACGGTAAACAATACTTGCTAATGAAGTTTGAAAAGAAACGTATGTAAATTGTCGGTTTTGCATTCGCATACGCCTCCGGGTTTCATTTGTTTTCTCAATATTTGGAACCCCTGATGAAAGACTCCAATTCGTGTTTGACATAGTTCATCTAGTACCTGAAGAGCCAACCGAAATATTGTAATATGCAATATAAAATCCTATGTTGTGTCAGCTTTGCCGTAGTCCTTGGACTTCGTATTCATTTTCATTTTGGCTGATTAGATCTGCCTTAGATCCAACGTAGCAACCAGCAGGATTTTCGTCCACGGTTCTTTGCAATTTCTCAAGTTTACCTTAAATAGGGTCTCATATTTTAGTTTCAAGCCTCGGAAAGGGTACTCATTTGACAATGTTTCACTCTTAAGTGGGGTCAGAGTTTCGATATTACCGCGGCACACCCCTATCCTAAATTTCTGGGATTCGACCCCCCCCCCCCCCCTCCGGTTCGTAAATAGCGTTCATAGCAAGCGCATGCTGGGTTCCAGATGTTAAATGTTTTCCCCTTTGTTGGTAAATAGCGTTAAAAGCGACTGCAAAAATGTTGGTCATCCGCGTCCTCGCGCCTTTGGCGCTCTCCGTAAATGCTTATTTTCTAACAAAAGGTAAAACATTTAACCTCTGGAACCCAGGGTAGCGTGCAGGATAGAACTGTGGGAAATCTACCGACTGCTGACACAAATAATTCATACTGAAATGCTCTACCCATTCCTTTATGCTAATATTATACTGATTTATGCTGATTTACCCTCTTTGAAGGCAATAGTAGCTAGAAATCATTTTCTTGAGGCCTTTCCAACTTTACTTCCTTTTGGCGTATTTCATTTTCATTACCATAGCTGCTGACGCCCACGGCCAATCGCAGAAATTTCAGCAGTTTTGCTTATCGCATGCGCAGTAGCAACTTGTTATATTTTTATATTTCCATGTATCACCACAGGTTGCTCAAACTTACTATCTGTATAGCGATGTTTACTGCCACGTCATCCATTGTCATTAATGTGCCAACCAAAGTGGTTCCTGGCACAAAGCGGCCTTTTGAAATCATGGTTGGACATTAGCATAACAATTGTAATGTTTATAAACACGAAACATCGCTTTTTGTGTCGAACCAATGGATCTCTGGTTAGCATATTGATGACAATGGATGACGTGGCATTGAACATCGCTATAATGAACAACGGTAAAATGGAGACAAAGCTAAAGCGATACACAAAAGTTATTTACCCGCGCGCTAATTACTAAATATGGATAATTTTACTTGAAGTTTCAAAGGCGCAGAGGTTAGCGACTGGGACCTGTTGTTTCCACAAAGGTACAATAAATATTATAACTCGGTTTCCTGACGAGCAACTGTAAATGGATCATGGCGGAGACATTTCGGCTCCAAATCAACATGAGAAAACCGACCCGAAAATCGCGGCTAATTGCGATCCGCGTGATATATATTCAGCACACATGCGGTATGGCATCATATTTCAATTGGAGGCGCATTACGTTGCGAACACCCGTCTCAATTACCGTTATCGAAGGCTGCAAAAGATAGCAAATGCTTAACTGATATGGCTGGCGAAGATAAAATAAGAAAATACTGCGAGTAGCTGATGCAAATATTTTTTGTTGCTTTCCATTAGAGTTTCTGCTAGACTGTAGGTATTGGAATGTATGATTCTCTTCGTGCACTTTAGACCAGTAATGGGCGGCCTGGCCAAGCTCTTCTATTTTATCATCCTAATCTAACCTCTAGATAGCAAGTGGTGTTTGCGATCGCTGTATCACCCACTTGACACTTAGTAGATATCAACATCTCTAGCGAACACGTACTTCTTCAGAATGTATGGTAGGTAGAATTACTTTGCTTGATACACACTGCACTGGTACGGACACACGCTGTAACATTGCGCGCAACTTTGCCGCCAACGTTAACGGCGAAATCCACCGTATGGCGGCTGTCCATTTGACCACAATTCCTTGCGAACCTAACACGGTCAAAATAATACGTAGAAATCATCTATTCTCTTCGATAACAGTGGATTGGCAACAGCATTCGTACTTGCTTGTTTTTTAAGATTTAAAACTTCTCTACCGCGATTTTATAACGGTTTATTTTTTACGCGCAAAGGGTTGTGGGTAAAAGTACAAGCCGCCATCTTTTTCGGTATATACTTCATGGTAGTGTTTCGTTCCATATAGTGTCCCTGCATAATACTGTAAAACAGTAGAGAACGAAACACTACCATGAAGTATATACCGTGGATTGCAACGCGTGTCCACCTCTGAAATATTTTCGTGCAATGTTGCAGATATGTTGCAGCGTGTGTCAAACCAATTGCCGGCAATGTTCTGCGCAATGTTTCAACGTGTGTCGTACCTTTATGATCACTTCAGTGAGAAAGGAAAAGACACATGCTGCACTGATTGTGAGCATCGCTGCCGGTAATTGTTTTGAAAAGGGGCCGTCGCACACGCTGCAACACTGCACGTAAACATTCCAGATGTGGAAATAATAGCCTGGTACTGTATGTTAAAGGGTCACTCGTGAAAATAAAAGTAATCCGGTTCCAGTTATGATTGTTTCAGCAGGTTTTCCAAGAAAAAAATGTTTCGTTTATAAACCGGAAAGGCTTAACGCATGACCGAGCGAATCAAGAAGCCTGAGACCGGCGTTTCTAATTCATGCACTTCCAAAGCTGAGCTGGCTAGGGAATCTTTATTTTTTTCAACTGAGTCTATTAGGATTTAGCCATTTGGAAGCTAATTTTTCATGATCCACATCAGTTTTTTGATAAAAATACAATAATCAAGTTTTGTTTTACACGAAAGTTGGAAGAAAGTTGTATAAAAGTCATTGTTTGAGCTAGTATCTTTCCAGAAAGTGGGTCAGTACGTGCGGTTTAGCTTGTGTGATGGGAGTTTAGTACAATACAAAGGCTGTTTAGACTTGATTGATACCGTACACAGTAAGGGCATATTACCCATCCAACAAGAGGGTCAAAGCCAGCAAGTCAGTTAACGTTATTAGTCTACAAAACGGCCTATCCTGCGGAAAATTCTAGCATTTTTTTCGGATCCTTACGAGTTCTAGCTCCTCATGTATGGTCGCCTATATATCAGTGTTAAGCTGAGGAGGTACTTTAACAGCAGAGGTTAAAATCGTAGCAGGTGTTATTAATATCCCATGTATTGCGAAGATTGAACTGAAAAAAGCTATTAATATCAACTTGATTCGGTATTTCACGATGTATTGCTTTTGATTGGCCTTGCTTTACGTCGTCAATTGCAGAATAACGTGTAATAAGTTTCAGCTTGGTGATCTGCCACGGTCATATTCGCAGCAAATGTGCTCCCTGATTGCCCTAATTCTCGCGTTATTAAATCACAGACACAGATAACTCCCAGGACAAGTCGACTGCACGACTCGACTAAGTCAGCCAAGTTGAATTATCTGCTTGTTTATTGACCTTCTAGGAGGACATGTTCTTGCATACTAGGAGCGCATTTCGCTATCGGTAGCCCAAGGCAATAGAATGAGGACGTTTACTGGTACCGTTTTTCCACGTAAACAACAACGAATCGAAACATGCCACACACGCTCTTCTAAATAGTGTGGTCAAAGTAATTAGGTCTACCCTGAGATGGGTGCGCCATATATTCTAGCGATGAAGAGCACCGATTGGAGGTAATTGGTCCTCGCATAGTTGCAATAATTTTGTTATCAACAGATCTTGATCAAAGGAAATTTCAACTCTAAGTGCCATGCCATTTATCAACTGTTTCGAGGGTATATATATACATGGTATAAGGTAATGAGTGTGCCATTCTCATGACCTCACTAGCTTCACTACAATCTAAGATCAGATATCAAATAGAAGAGTCATTTTTATCATACTAAATTACGGTTGTTCTTTTTATGTCCGATTGCAGCTCAAATTGATCGATCCAAAACATCAGAAAATAAACAGTCCTAAACTGAAACAAAAGCTTTGCTACATGAATAAAAGCCAAGTTAGCGTTTATAAAACCCTGTGGACTTGATACGATATCGTATTACAACTGATTCTACAGTTCGATTTGCCTGTCGTAATCAGCACTTACATATACATCAGTAACTATGAAACGTTTTCCTATATTGTCATGTGCGGAGCATGAACAGAGAATAAAGAACAACACGATTAGTTCACAGTTTATTTTCAGTTAAACAATTTCTACTATCGCAGTCTCTTTGTTTCATTCGATCGGCTTCAATGCCCAGATCTTTAAAAATCACCTGTGTCGTACATAACCGGGCGGCATGCATTTGCGCGATCGTGGTGTCGAGCTCGGTTTTGACGCCAACTCGGCGCTCAATACGACACGCCCTGTCATGTGACGTCATCAAACTGACAAGTGTTACTAGGATATAGAAAGGAAAACTAGAAGAAGGAAACTGGGAAACACTGATGTGTTTACTTTACTTTTGAAATCCGATACTTTGAGGCTAACTCGCACTCCAAGTTGCCATGCAGGTATAGAAATATCAGTAATTTTATCTCAACTCGTTTTTCCCTAAAACTGATAAAAAAATATGAGCCACTTAGGCTAGTTATATCAAGAAAAGAATGCCACAAATTTCTCCTCAATATCTTGTCAAAGAGCACTTAGCTGAGTGTCCAATAACTCTTTAAAATTTTAGGTTTTCTGCTGTCTTGATTTAAACTACTCAAAGCCCAATTGCACTTTTTATTCGCAGTTGCGATTTATTTATTATGATTTCACTAACGGGAAGAGAAACTTGAGTGCTCTAGTTTTACCACTTAGGACGAATGGCCACAGATTTTGTATTTTATACGCTGTATGAAAACCACAAGATGACTTATCGAGACGAGTCGAATAGCATATTCGATTACTCATGAGTGAGTGAGGGCCTGCAAATCAGTTAAAATCAAAACCGTATGCCTTCCTCGATAAGAACGAGTAAGCGCGCACAAGAATGACAATAATGTTGGGCCTAACCATCTACGAGTGCATTTACTATGTTCGACTTGCTTATAAGTGATAGCCTCTCCTGTTTTCTAAAGAACGCCACAGTAAAAAAAATGTCGTAATCTGTGGGTGGCGAGAATCTTAGTCCGCAATAGCACAAAAGATGAGATTTATCATGTAATCCCGGAAACTAGCCAGATTTTTAGTTTTCCGTATGCGGAGCAATCTGTATGCGCGCAAAATACAATATCGCCATCAATAGTGTAGGTTTAAATTTTGCAAAGTTTATAAAGCTTTTTTTTACATTGTTCTGAGTGTTTGTGTTAGGTTTGGTATTTGTATTTGTAAGTTCCTGCTCTGACAAATGAGTTGTCTTGGGTATTTCTCTCAACAATAACCGGGCCACTTTCGGATAACCAACAAAATAAGGTTCACTTTCAGACATCAATCCCTGAAAAGGCAAGTAAACGATCGGTATCATGACCAAAATCAGGCTCATTCAGTCTTGTGATATCTCTCCTGCGATCATCAAGATTGTTCCAGCGAAAAAGGTGGCAGTAGACTTGACATCGATCACCTAACAATTGCGATGTTTCGTGGCACTCGCGCGTAACAGTTCTCGCGTATATGGTCTTCTATTAGGTTATAATGAACAGCACCTGCTCCTATTTGCCACTTTTCGCAGGAACAAAGCAATTTTGTGTACGCTGATTACAAAAATAAAGAGTAAGGAATGCTGTAAAATGCCTGCTAATTAATTATCGCTAATTGATAACATTCACTAATGTCAACTTTGGTGGATCGTGGCGCCAAAGGGTGTTAGAATGCCATTATCAGACGGGAAGATTTTTTCTAAAAACACTAATTGATAACTATAGTAGAAATCTCAAAGTACTTTTTGCTACTGTTTCAAAGTCTTTTCTACCCCTTTGTGAAAGGTAGTTAACTCGGGTACTCGTTCTCTTTGAACATTCAATTGAGGCCCGCTCATTATAAAATTACCCTGCAATTTGGGTGTATATGTTTTTTGTTATCACGTTAGTATACGCTCACGGAAATGGTGTTGACGTCCCCGTGTGACAATAACCAATGCGGCCCGGTCTCTTGTCTTTCACCTTAGTGCTTATCAGCGTTCATCTATTAATATGACAAATAGCCAATCATAGGGCCGTATCTAAATTGCGGTCATTAGTGGCTAATTTCAACATAACACAAAGTTGGTTCAGTTTAGGTTCGTTCTTCAAAGCGTCGTGAAGTCAGATTTGCAGTGCGGGACAGAAGTAACAGGACGCAGAAACCTCAGCTCCACTTCGAGTGTGAAACTCTTCAAAGCTAAAAAGCAACCGTGCGGTTTTAAGCCATCGCAAGCTAAAATGCAGCACTGTAACTGGGATCGCAGTATACCCAACGTGTTCGCTGCTCCAAGCCCCTACAACTCGTCGTCGTTCTACATTGATGATATCCTCAGCTCGGGATCCCAAAAGCCTCAACCCACATTATGTTCTTCTACAGTTTGTGAGCCCCCAAAGCCTCACTGTATCTCTCCGCCATTTCATCTCTCACCTCCTTCGAGATCCTACACGAATCTCGGCAGTCCATTTACTCCGTACACGCCATCTCGTCCATTTGGCCTCCAACTCTCTGGATTCCAAGCGCCGAGCATCCCTAGTGTATACGAGGCATATAGTGACCACAGTAAGTCTTCTTTACTTGCCTTTCAGAACGAACTCATTTCAGAACACCGTAAACAAACGTTTCACTATTTCAATGGTCTTAGATTTAATACTAAATACAGCACAAAACATATGTTAACTCTTTAGCATTAAGGTTTTAGTGCACTAATGCTGTTTGAACAAGCGAATTGAGTCTGTTATATCCCTTATGGCTTACTCAATCGGCTAATGCAATAAATTATATTCTCCAAACCACGGTCCATCCTTCGGGCTGTGAAGTAAGTGATAAGAACATGTCAGTGGTAATAGTTTTTAGCCGTAAAGATGAAGGTGTCTAAAGCTGATAAAGCTATACAAAGATTATGGTCAGCCAATGCCTTCGGTTGTATATCCACAGGTATCCACAGGGGCTCGCCAGTGATCACTGAATGATTCAAGCGGGCTTCTTTATTGTCCCAAATTAGAATCTTTGAAGTCCCGAAAGAAAATAAGTATAAAACTTTTATATTTCTTCTAAGCTATCCACAACAGGATTTGAGTATCTACCTCCTCGACCGCGGAAATAGCAGCACATGAAGCCTAGAGCCACTCTGGCCACTTTGCTTTACTTTTCCCGCTGGGTAGCTAGGAATTGGTGCATTAATCTTATCTTACTTCCGTGGATTTTTCCTCCTATCTTTATAGGTGCGTGGAATCTTTTCCTACCAAAGCCACAAAAGAAGAAAGGAGGCCAAGTGAGGTTTTCGAATGAGCAAACGATGGAGCTGGAAAAAATCTTTGAAAGTCAGAAGTATCTCTCTCCACCCGAAAGAAAACAGCTATCAAAAGTTTTAGGACTCACAGAGAGACAAGTCAAGACTTGGTTCCAAAACCGGAGAGCTAAATGGCGACGATTTAAACAAGAAACTCAAGGCGAAAAGACGGACAAAATAGAAACCGATGAAGCCGCAAGAACCTCAGCAAAAGACTCCTAGATAAACAGACAGACAGTCCCTCGTATCAAAGACAACTTAGAGTTGTGTGTGATTTTGACCATTCTATCGGTCTCATGCAATTCGCCGCAGAATCTGTATTATATTTAAACGATGCTGACATATTATAATTATATTTGGACGGTTGTGATCATTACGACACTAAAGAAGAGAATATGCGAAATTCTAGTCGATAACTTGGCAATATTGTGTTGAAATAGTCAGTGCTCGATTTACGATCCTGTATCAAAGTATTATCCGAGCAGAACGCCATGCAACGTTTTCCTCGACTACTGATGAGTAGTTAAACGTTCACCAACAGATCAATTGTGATTATTCCGCAAAAATTACAAAAACCTCGTTTTAGGGTCAACTGTAAAATGGTATTGCTTGACTTGACCTATTGCAAGGAACTAAGGAGATTCAGAAGCTATCGATTTAATAACTGTTCTAAATTCAGCTTAATAGTTGTAATTATTACCAAATCGCGAGTTAACGCAAGTTTAATTGTATACATTCAATTGTTAATCACAAAAACCAAACTAACGCTCGGGGATGTAATATCAGTCAAACCCCAAAATATCTCCGTTAGTGTTGAGCTGTGAACTGTATATAGACACTCATAAATCAATGAAAGGAATGTAATAGTGATTTGATTTCCAATTAAATATTTTTACGAAAAATAAACCATAGTAAACAATACATCTGTGCTCATGAATTATTGTTCCGTATCTCTGTATCCGTCTTAGGGGGAATACTTTTTCCGTGGCGCCCTTCTGGGCCCAAAGCTTGTGAAAGAACTAAGTGCACATGTGTGAGTTGGCGTTACAGGCAGACAAAGTTTGTGGCAATCTATCTTAAGGGGGTCCTGACATGAATATAATTGCTTGGGCTGATCTATGACATTTGACTCGAGAGAGATTGACATTCTCTCTTCAAGCAAATAGCCAAGTAGGTCGGCATTATTGGACCTTTAATTTGCTCAATAGGCAGTGCAAAGTCACTAACACAAAACTGGCCTGTCATTGAATGAATACCCCGAGACAATGCGGTACCACAAAACAATCGAGTAAGGAAGCGAGAAATGGTTTGTGTATCTTGCAGTGGTTCATTCAAGTGTGAAGACGAATGAATGCTCGGTTTCTGATTTGATTTGCATGGTAGACCATTATATGTTCCACTAATTACTACTACACTGTGGCACAGAAATGATTTATTTAGACAAAGCAGGGCCAAGCTTGTAACACCTCACCACTTGCAAAGCATGGGGTTTTCGTTGCTTACGTGTGTTTAAGGATCAGCAGCCTTTTATATGAGGCTGTTTCATTTGTACTGTAGGTGTGAACTGTAATTCTATTAAAAGAACCTTGGAACCCTGGCATTCAATTAAACATAAAAGAGTGCTTTAGATGGTAGTTGAGAAATACCATAGAACCCCTTTTTGTGTTAAAAATAAATGAAACCACTACACATTAAATGGGGCTAGATTTCTTTTGTAAAGTAGTCTTATCGTCTTTTGGTCGCCTTTTGTTCTCGAAGCGTCGCTCTTACGGATAGTCCAAAAGGCAAAAACAATAAATTAATGCCCTACAACCAGAAACAATTAATTTAACATTACTGCAAATTCAATTTACTCAGCCTGTCAAGGCAATGAAATAATCACTTGAGGAGAAAAGAACTTCCAAATTGGCCATTTTTGTATAGTTAATCGAGCTCAAAAACTTTTTGATAGAGTCGTAGCATATCAGTGAACATAGGTAAAAATATATTCGGTATAACACGTACTGCAAATGAAATGGATACTCCAAACATTACTAGAAAATTGGCCCTTATTGTTTAGTGTAGTAATCAACCACGTTGAAAAGACACTTTCAAGATTCTTTCTTTTCAACTAATTTCCACCAGTTCCCACTTAAGTCGGCTCTAAGGAGTTCAATTTAGCTGTTATTGAAATGCTTAAGTCACAAGAGAGACGGCTGAAAGCATGATAAGCTTGATAAAGCTTATCACAATTTTCTCGTTGTATCAATTTTGCTTGGTTCAAATCTCGTTGTGGCATATGTGGTCCTAAGAGTACCTGTCCTGGGTAAGTATTCGTCACCTTTTCAAAGTCTAGGAACAATCCCTTGACGTGCTTTCCGGCTTTTAGTACGCCCATTTGGCACGAAATCTAAACCAGCTGCCCCCACATGGGACAACAAAGAACCTGAACACACTCCCCTCATAACTATTTTTCTTCCCACTTATTTTAGAAAACCAAAACAACTAAGCCCTGAGAAGATGTTTATCCACTGCTCTTATAATCGCCTTACTAACAGAGCCACCTTTGGCTGTCAGCCCAGTTATCCTTCCTCTCACGATCACAATTTCAATCATAATTTGGTCCCATTTGGTTTACTGTTGTGTTCTAGCCGGTCATTTGAGTTGTTTTTTATTTATCATTTTTAGTCCACGTTATTCTATGTAACTCTTGATAGCTATGCACATTTTGTAATGGCACAGACTTTTGGTGCCCTTAGAATTCTGCTCATTTGTAATCATACATAAAAAATACTGAAATGGCAAATAAACCACATCAGTGAAACCGTATGATAAAGCAGCATAAAAAGATCATAGAAGATCATAATAAAAACTGTGAAGAGTCGAGGGACATAGAGTTGAAGATACCCAGACACAGAACATTAAAATGTGCGACTGGCAACGGAACTGCAGCTAGTTGGAACAGACGTTTGCTGGGTACGTGGGAGCAGAAACAGATGTAAAAACTGGCTAATAAAGGCTGCTTTTGTTCATGGACTTGCATCGGTATAATGATTAAACAACACATGATTAATTATGAATATTTCGGCTGCTTTATAGGTTTATTTGTGCGCAGTAAGGATAGTAAGTGTTTTCCCAAGGCCAGCAAATATGATTTCCCAGTTTCCCTGCTAGTTAATTAGCCACTGCCATCTGGCCATATTTCCTGTGTTCATTTTTTCTAGTGTACTGTCACATCAGCAACTTTTAAAATGTTCAAAGGAAAAAACATCAAGTGTTAATAATGATTTCTTCCTTATATTTTCAGCAGCAACTAAACTCACTGCTTCACAGTATTTCTACTTCATGTCAGTTATGCCTTTTTGAATCCCGATTAAATCCGAAACTGAGCACAAGACTCAGTGTGTCTCATGAGTCGGTCACAACACTATTGATTATCACAATAAATGACTTAATACTGATGTATCTGGCAAAAAAAATCTTCATTAAAAACCGGCTGATACAATGAACAACCTCGTATCCATTTACCATTACGTATATAACTTGTTCTGTTATGCCTTAAGAAATTATAAGCTATCAAAACCGTTTATATAAAAGTCATCACAATACTACAATACTATAATCGCAGAAAAGGGTTGCATTTCACATTGATAAGGCGACTGAAAGTAACTCGGAGACTCCAAACAGCCGGCTTGGTTCCAAGGGCCTACAGTTCAGTTAACGTACTTATCCTGGAGGAGAATTTAGTGAAGGTACAACCATTTGCAGTTCGAGGTCAACATTAGCCAGTTTGCAAAGGTATCTATCTTCTTCTTCTCGGTTATCTTAACGGAGTGTTAATCGAAGCCAGGAATCGAAGCCGCCCGCGGCGTGTCAGCCAAACTAGAATAAACTGAGCAGGTGCTCATGGAACTAGCTCGACAGTGGAGGTGGTCTTTAACAGCAATACATGAGTGCCGCGAGAACATCATCACAAGTGGCGTTGAGCCACTGTATTTTTTTTACATATTTCAGTAGAATGGTGTATATTTATTATTTTTATCAGTCTATACTCGTGTTTTTCACTGACCTTTTTAGTTTCCATTACAAGTACTAGATGAGAAACGGAACTGTCAAGGGCACCCAACGAGTACTTTTTGAAATTCGTTTGAAACCAGTTGTGTGCAGCTTATCTAGCCATTTTAAGGCGCCTACTATGTCTTTTGACGTATTCTAGAAAGCTATTAGCTGTTCGGATTTTCTAGGTGAAAATCTCGTCAACCGAAAATTCTATGGCAAAATATTCCCGGCCTACGAATTTGTTAGTAGTCTAGAACGTAAACAAGAATGTTCAAGCCCAAGTAACTTCATGTTGCAAAGTTTTGTGGAGGGACGAATTTTTTAGGGGTTCTTTTTTCCTTTAGGCAATTCTTTTAGGTGACCTCCATTTTCTAAAGGGTTATTCTTTCGAATTTTAGATGTCAGAATTTCTTAGAGAATGAAAATGTGTTCTCGAAAGCTTTAGGTGGCCGCTTCACTAAATGATTTGTGATAATATGTGGGTTTTTTTTCCATTCCAACCAATGTTTTTTCCCGGATCGTTCTGACTCTATTGATCAGACGAAAACGTACGAATATTTTAGGGGAAAGCTCTTACTCTATTGATCAGACGAATACGCACGAATATTTTAGGGGAAACCATTTAGTCTCCCTTTTCTTCTATAGTTTTCTAGGGAGTGAAAACAAATTTTCTAGCCAGTATTTCAGAAAACAATTTTCTAGGGACAATTTTTTCGAATCCGAAAGTTTTAGGCTAACTTACTCTCCCGAACAGCTTTTTAACCGAAAACTTCGTTGGGTGCCCTTGAACTGTGATCCAAGCTAATTTTACTACGGAAACTAAAACCATGATCTTAATAAGTTTTCACAAACCGCCACAAATTCCTTTTTTAACTATCCACTACCTCTAAGACTTTCGACTACCGGCTAGTAGTTAAGTGAAGTCCCCAAAATGCCAATCATATGCGACTGTATACTCCTCAAAGTACGCCTCAACATCTATTTGTAATTTGTACTGATAATTTGATAAAACTACTAAAAACCAATTCAATAAATAACAAGGTCAATAACGAAGCATGAATGTTTCTTGTGATGTGATCAATAAAAAGCAACTGAAATTATCTCGTCTAATTCAACAATTAGAACTTTCATTTCCATTAGGAATAGAATGATAAACTCAGTTATAATTATTTAAGGATGTATTAAACAACTCAAAAGAAAACCAATATTAGATTATTAATAAGATCAAGAGTTTAAAAAATTATAACCATGTTTTAATCATTCCCGGCCTCAGTTTAATATATAGAACTGGGGTAATACTAAGTTATTTTAGTTAAGAATGCTACCTTTGATTGAAAAAAAAAACAGTTGGAACACTTACTTTCCTGAATGGAAAAATATGGAATGAGCAAGGGATGGTTCTATTTACTGTTTCCGAAGTACTACTTAATTCTCCTTCATTCTGCTCAAGAATTGTAAACTCCGAATTGTTTCATTTTTTTTCTGGAATTGCAAGAATTCTTTTTGTTAGTTACTCAGGAGCTTCAAGTTTATTTCACTGAAAACTCCAAAACCTCGCGTGCACCAAAGTTGATTCTGGTTCCTAACTCTTAAGCTAAGTAGACAGAGGAAATCCAACATGTCCAGCCACGAGTGTTTATAGTTTTCCGATTAAACGTGATAAAACTGAGTGAAACGACTTTTAATTTGTTAAATCGAATGAAATTTAAATCGAAAGAGCTTTTAGACAGTAAAACAAATCATATCTCATGGACTAAGTACAGTTTTAGGTAATGTTGACATAGTTGAGAGCGTTAGATACAAGGCGGATAAGCATATCCTAGATAACTTTAGACTCTCACTGTAATCACTCGAGGGCTTTAGTAAAGAGCTACATTAGAGTATTAGCTTTAAAATATTGTAAGGCCTAGTGAAACAGATGCAAAAGAGACTCGTGGAACACACTCATCAGTATCTTTTTAAATTTCCTTTTTAACCTATATTCCAGGAGTCACTAATAAAAAGACTACATACAGGTGTGTATAGCGTTTATTTCTTTATTATGCCTTAATGTGGTCTTACTTCTCTCCCTTTAAAAATGTGTACTTCAATTTTATGATATAAAATTACGGGTCAAAGCTGAAATTTATGTGATGATCTTAAGCCTATCTATGACATTCTATAGATATTCTATTTTTATGTCTCACTCTCATTTCTAATTTCCTTTATTCTTTGCAGTAGACCTGAGTAGTGCGTACAGGTTTGTTTAAGTTTATTTAATAACAACGATTAACCTACATCATGTAGAGAATACGTAAAATAAAATTTGTAGAATATCTAAAGTAAGGTAAATATTGGCTACCCAGAATAATATAGGAGCTAACTAGATGGGTAGCTTACAATAGCTAAAGTAATGGGAAAAGATTGGGCCACAAGTGATAATAACTTACTGCCTGTAAAATTTATTCTGTATCCGGTTCTTCATTTAATATGTAACAGCTAGTCGCAGAAAGTAGTAGTCCTCTCGATGTTACTGCGCCTTTAGAACATAACTTATAACCAGAGTATGAATCACTTCAAGAAGATTTCAACAGATTCTATTATGAAACTTTTATATTAGAACTGAATATAATTTGTTTTTTTTTTAAGACCAGCAACTGGGTGAACGGTTACAGCTACAATGTACTCCGCTCAGTTCAGTACAACATTGACTTTCGGAAAGTATCAGGATTTTCAAAGTAAGGAAAGGAAGAGAAAGCAAGAGAGCTTATAAGCAGTAACGGGATAAATAACAGGAATATCTTAGCTTGGAGCAACTGACAGAAGATTTTAGTTCCTGATTTCATCTTTCAATGTGAGTGCTGTCAGAGCCCGGGTAGGGAATCAGTGTGAGTTGCAGCCGAGATTAATTCGTTCACTGAGCGATGGGGCAAGGTTTGATTGGCCATACGGCAGACCATGCCTGAACATTTCAGTTGGTGTTTCTGTGTTTTTCTCTCTCCCATTTCTTCGTTATCGTATCATTCACTCAAATCTACGGGATAAGACCTTGCGCTGAATCATCATGGATCTGCATGCAAGCGGGGAAACCTTAGCCTGCGTCACATCCGAACTGAACCCTAGTTAATGTGACGCAGGCTAGGAAACCTCTACGCCACCCGAGTCAGTTATTGGATCACAGCCGAGTTCACAGAGCTCACACAGAAAAATTCAACAAATAGAGGCTGTTATAACGCTGTTAGTCGTTCATTATTCCTTTTATTTATTTCATCTGCTTGAGAGTGCATATAGTTTGGTAAAAGAGAATACAAATCTTATCGATAAATTCCTAAATCTCAGTCTAGAATTGTAAAGCTCGTTAAATATAATACATAATACTGAGTCAGGTTCGAATCAAGATTCCTGACCCTATAAAATTGAAAGCACCGTAAGAAATTGCTCATTAAGTGTAAAAGTACCTCAACTTCACCTTTACGATGTCATCGGAATTCCAAGAGTCGTGACTCTTTCACTTTGCCGGAACCAAATGGCTCAAAGGTGGCCGGTTCCAGAGATTTTAGTTCTTTATCAGTACATGTGTACGCGACTTGAATCAAATATTTGCACGCGTGCTCAAAATCGATTGTGTTATATAACTGAGAATGTTGCCGGAGAACCAGTTAAGCTCCCAACGCCACACCCCCCCCCCCCCCCCCCACCCCCCCCCCCCCCCCCCCCCCCCCACCCCCACACACACACACACGCGTTAACTTTGTTGCCTTTCCAATTCCGGACACTGAAGAGGGAACCTCTCATGTACTTAGAGTGTCTGGTTTTCGAGACAAACCGTGTTGTCATTCTTTTTCAAAGCTGTTTACAAAATGGTGCCTCGTAGTCCCAAGCTTGTGTGTTCTGGGCGTCTTTATCGCATACAGGAAGTACAGCTATTCGTTGAGATTGTTGGCTTTCTTTACGATCATTTAATCATTCCACACTGCACGAAACAGTTGATGTTCATACGATGCACTGAATCACCGGAAATGATGGCAGACTCGAGTGCCTTTTGACAGGCGTGCACGGCTGAATACTCAATCGGTATTTACGGTACCCAAAACGGACGGAATGATACCCGTATTTTTCCAAGAAAAATGATTAGAGCTCAAACTGATGAACGCAGGAAAGTGAAAAGCATATCACGTGAATACGTTTATCTGCATGTGTACACTGACTGATTGCTCAGTCTATATATCATCTGTTTATAAGTGTATTTTCTGATTAATTTTCTGGGACAATTCTGCAGCCTTTACGGTAAAGAATTTGTATCTAAAATATTGGCAATATATTTGGTGCTCATTTAGTGAGAGACTGTCTGTTGGAAAAAAGGAAGAGAATTGAAGTGATAAATGGCTCCAGATTCGTTAATTTATTGTATAGGATTTCTCCGTTACATGAAGGCAGGTCAGAAAGTCAGAAAACGAAAGTACAGTCTACTTGAGTTGGGAGCAATTAGAAGCAATTAGCGGAGGTATGTCTTGGTGGTCTTGATATTATCAGCATGCAAGACCACTATTTCCTCAATTACACTAAATCGAAGAATAAGATGCAAGCGGCGCACGAAAACAAATTCTTCATCAATACACTCATCTTATTGGAAGATTTGGACATGGTATTCTTACACCAGTGATTTCAAACTAAAAGTAACGTTTTGCAATGATTGCGAACTCGACCTGACTCAGTTCAGTTAGGTTGATATTAAAACCACTAGACTCCGTTGAGGAATGTGATTGATGGATGAGATAAATGGATTGCTAATATAATGGCCACAGACACGCCCCAGATAAACAAATACGGGTTGGTAGACAAATGCTACCCACCTCAGCGGCTGAAAAGACATATCTCATAGAAAGGGAACTTTTATTTATGTAGAAAGTAATTCTGATTTGAAGGTAAAGATGTTGTTACTGGCCTAGTCTGCGGGTCTAGTCTTACCTGGAATGCCAAGACTAAGTTATACATACTATAAACAAAGACTGAGAGAGTAGTTTTAGCGTCTTGGTTTAGTAAAATAAGTATATATGGGTTAACGTTGTCAGTATTGCTCTAGAATTACTCTTTAATAAGGTAAACTGATACGACGCTCTGAGTTTCCCGTGAGCGGTTTAAATGGCCTTGGAGTTCCAGAGGATCATTCCCATTATGATGGAAGAGTATACTACAGTAGATCAGACTGTGCAATTTTTGATTGCACAGCTCAAAAGAATGTTGAATACTGAATGAATAATTAAACCATGATCGGGAATTTAACTGGCTGTTATATTCTATTATAGTCACTGAAGAGCTAGAGGAAGTGCATTGAGGCCACTTAATTGAAGGCCCGAGATCGCGTGCCAGCCATTTCAGAATTGCTGTGGACAGAATCACTGATTTGATGTTAAAATAATGTAAGGAATGACACAACAACAACAACAACACAAGCGAATGACTCGAAATATCGTAAAAACACATTAACTGACACGAAATATCGCTTCCATCAGTTTACCAATCGACAAACAATCTTTTCCAACGAAATTCTGTACATTTTGGAACTTAGCCCAGCCTTGGTCCGGTCAGACGGGAAAGATATAACACAGCCCGTTGTAATCAAAGAATCAAAGGTACATCAAATGAAACTCATTTGATTGAACAAGAAGCTCGTCTTTTATTCTACATTTAAACATGATACCAATCAGTTCCGATTACCTTGACATGATTTTAGAATATGAAGCACAGACAAATGGTAGCGAAATTACGATCAGGAAATCATAACTTGAATATAGAAGTTGGTAGACATGCTCATCCTAAATTACCAAGAGAACTAATAATTTGTTACCATTGTTCGTCATCAGATGTTGAGGATGAAACTCATTTCATGTTCAACTGTGCATCATATGCTGACATCAGGAAGGTCTAATGGATGAGATCAGTACACATTATCACAATTTTCTACAGTTAGATAATGATCACAAGATTTTGTTCTTATTCAACAATGTTGATCCATTTGTATGTAAAAAAGTAGGATTCTTCATCTTTGAAGCATTTGATCGGAAAAACCGATCGCTTACACGTACCGCAGAGATTTAAAATCGTTCGCTTAGTGACAGCTCATTTATTTGTAAAGCAATACCATTTATGTATATGGGAATGCTAATAAAGTTGATAAAGTAAAGTAATGAGAGTTGAAACTTGTTCCCATACGTGAATGAGACTACGATAACGAAACGTATGCTTCATTTAGTCTCCTTCGCCCACAATCCGAAAAGTTTTACACCACGGGAAAATGTTCTAAAACCTCGTGCCGTAAGTGGATTAAAAAACCGCGGCGACGCCAAGGAACACAAATTTCAAAAATAAACTACGAATCAAATTTGTGCAACACAAAAGCATAAATTAAGGAGAATTCCTGATATTTCGGTAAAAATTCCTTCATACGTTCTATTTTAAGCTTTCCACCTACCTCTACGCCTAACTAAAAAACCAAACATCCGTTACTTGGAGTGAGTGACGTCACTTATGACGTCAATAAACGCGGCGTGTTCTTGCCCAAGTGTGAATACTATGCATGGCATTTCGTATTGTCATGTAACAAGACAATGATAAATGAGGTGAAAATTTAACCTCTCCGTTAAGGGAGTTGATGGTTCCGTGAAAAGTTAAGGTGTGAATGTAATTGAAGCAAGGAGTCGTTGAAATTGGAAATGAGTTATGGTTATGGGCGAGACAACTTTGCGTGATTCTGAGTGCAGCCAGACGCCATATCCATGTAGTTAAAATCCTGGAAAAATAACCAAAACTCAGGAAATTTAAAGGAAAGTTACAGAAAGAGGATATCTTAACCGGTATTTTTTGTATATATCTATGTTATTGCTCGCGCGCTTTATTTTACCTGAGCAAATTCCCGATCGAGGCACACAATAAAAGTAACCGAGAATCAATGATGTCTGAGACGAAGAGATCATCGAATATTTCTAACGGATGATTCTCGTTCGTATATTTGCTTGTCGAACTTGAATCGTTATTCGATGGCGGCGCATAAAAGCCTCAGACCTTTCACTCACCAGTCGGTACTGGCTCATTCTCATGATGTCCGTCGGTATAACTGACCGATTAAGGAACTGATGTAGAAACGATTATGAGCAGGGGAAAACTGCCTGAGTACAGCAGTATAATGTGCTGCATTGCTATGTTTGATAAGCTAAGGAGTACATGGATATGACTGGATAATAATTGTTTTAAAACCGAGTTAACTTAGTCCGGGAGCCTAGAAAACGTAAAGCAAATTAAACCTCAGTTTACGGTTGGTCAAATGATAATTTGAAGAATTCCTCAAAAACTCTGCTCCGTTTTTTTTCTATTCATTCTATTTTACAACATTAATTTTCCTGTTCTGTCACACATGCCCTATGACATAAGCCATTCTCGTTATAGCACTGATAATGCCACTATATAAGCCGTTTATATCGTTTTACTCAGTCGAAACTGACCCTGCCAAAATCTGGTGATAGGAACCCATTAAGTGTTATGACAAGAATTTCCAGTTATTCCTTAATCTTGGTGAATAATAATAATTTCAAAACAAGGCAATAACGCCGTATTACAATTTCCTGCACGTCAAAAGTATAGAAAATAACTCTAATCTGGATAGATTAAGGAATCAAATATAGAAAGTCCAAAACTTATTTACTCAATTAAGTGTTATCTAATTATCACCTCATAATTCGTTGGGTGGGGTAACCAAAGTCGAAAAGAAATCCGTTAACACCATCATCCAGGAATCCCCCGTCAAGAAGGCCAAGCCTATCAAATTAGATTGCAATTACTTGTAATTGTCGGCTTCCTTGGAATGTGATTAGCTGTAATAAATCAAGACTAGACAGAGATTTGAACATTTGCATACTCTGCCCTTCTCACTATTCGCCGGCGCTGACACCATTAAAATACAATAACTGCACGTGGAAATGCACGCAGTCGCCTACATTTCCACCGTTGTCGTCTGGAAAAACAAAATGTGAAAACCCCAAATTTTAAGTTTACTACAGAACGCCAACTTATAAAAGTAACTCACTCCGTTTTTCGTTCGGCGTGAACGGAAGTCTATGTTTATCATATTCAGTTTCGAAGATATAAACGTGAAAAGTAATTAAAGGCGAACGAAGGAAATAGTAAACATCACATTTCGGGAGAAAACATTTTTCTAGGTCCCGTCCTCGCTGCCGTCGCCGTCGTTGATGCTTAAGCTCTCTAATGACTAGAACTGCCCAGCACCGGGATACCAGTGGGTCCTCCCCTGTACCCAGTAGTTTGGTCTGCAGTAGCCTCCTCTTTCTACTCTACCCTTCCCCGTCCACGCGTGAGTCCCGTCTCCTCTCCCCTACATCTCTCCATTTGCGCTACGCATTTAATGGCCATCATCCCATAATCAGTAGTTCGACAATAATCAATCAGACGCTGGCCTCCCGGCCCCTTTCTGGGCTACCTGTGGTTGGCGTAGACCTTATAAATATTACTATGATGATCAACTAAAAGTCGATTAAGGTATGCTAACCGCCGTGGGGCGCGAGTAGCAGCTGACGTTTCGAGCGCTAACCCTAACAGTTTCTTTTTTACTCTAACGTAGGGCTAGCGCTCGAAACGTCAGCTGCTACTCGCTCCCCACGGCGGTTACCATACCTAAATCGACTTTTAGTTGATCATACCATTGTCTATCTTTCCCGCCGACGCAGATCAACACTAGTTTTTACAGGAACTAGTTACCCATCTTATAAATATTAGCTGCATCAGTGATGAATAGTTCAATGTTACCCGGCATGCATGGCAAGATCTTTCTCAGAAAGAACGATGACAGCCCAGCTATTCATATCTCCAACGAAAAGAATTTACAAGATCTTAAGGACTCCCCAGCGTAAATCTGATGGATATATGTGGTAAATGTAGAAAAATAGTTAAATACCAATTGCTGTGCTATTCAGTGTGATCACTGCCTATATTGGTTCCACCTTAGATGCTCTTTGCTGTGGTACAAATCGTATAATCATTATACAGAGACTGAAGAACTATGGTTATGTTTAGCTGATGTATTTCCATATCATAATCTTAGCAACTACGAACTCCTAAGTTATCTTTTAACTCCATTACTGATTGCTTTTGTTCCAAACGTATCTCTGAATATAAACTTGAATTGCTACCTCAGTTAAATGTATTATCCTCTTTGACAAATATTCCGAATCTTTCTGATACTGATATAGACCAACAGTTACCATCTAATACAAACTTCAAATACTATTCCCCTCACGATTTTTATTCCAGTCACGAAGTTAACAACCTAGCCCCAAATAACTTCTCAGTTTTGCATCGGTAACATCAGAAGTCTTGCTGCAAATATTGACAAGCTGCTTATTATGTTGGATGAACTTCATCTTCCCTTCTCAGTCATAGGCGTATCAGAAACTAAATTAAAAGTAGATTAGACTTACTTACCTAATGTTAATATACTAGGCTATAAGTTCATATCACAGCCTAGCCTTTCTAATGCAGGTGGAGTTGGTTGCTATGTTAAAGACAATTTAAAGTTTATAGTTAGGGAAGACCTGAGTGTTGCTAAAGAAGAATTTGAATCTCTATGGATCGAAGTTGACTATCCATCTAGTCCTAATATTCTCTGTGCAGTCGTGTACAGGCATCCTAATGCAAGTCTAGATTCCTTCACCAATTATTTATATTCAAGTATTGATAAAATTCGTAATGATAACAAGCTTTGTTTAATTCTAGGAGACTTCAATATTAATCTATTAAATTTTTAGTCTCATCCATCTACTGAGAATTTTATAAATACTATGAGTTCTTATTTCTTTGGCCCTTAGATTATACAACCTACTAGGATAACAGATCACTCTGCTACCCTTATAGACAATATATATTTTCAACTCTCTTGATTATCATCTAGTAAGCGGAAATTTACTCTCTGACATCACTGATCACTTGCCTAATTTTCTTATAATCAATAAATTCTCAGCCCTTCCTAAGAAATTTGAAATGTACAAGAGAGATTATTCAAAACTGGATGAAACAGCTTTAACCACAGAGGTATGCATGCTGTGCTGGGAAGGAATATTACCACAAAATAATTATGTTAATGAAATATTTGATTGCTTTATTTCTAAAATTTCTGAAATAATTGATAAACATGTTCCAATTAAAAAGCTATTAAGTAAAAAACATATCAAAACTCTTGCAAAACCCTGGGTGACAACAGGGATTAGAACTTCTATACAAACAAAAAATAAATTATATAGAAAATATTTAAGAACAAAGAGTTCTTAAGTATAAATTATACCGTAATAAAGTAAATCAGTTGCTTAAAGTTAGCAAATCTTAGTATTATAATAAGTATCTTTCCAGGAACACTGGTAATATGAAAGGTACATGGAAAGGCATCAAAGAACTTATTACCCTAAAATCGCATTGTACGAACACACCTATGAAAATAGTTAAAGGAAATACTGAAATTAGAGACACCCTAGATATTGCCAATGCTTTTAATGATTATTTATCAGGCATTGGAAATAAACTAGCTGATGCAGTTCTATTCACCGATAAATCGCCTTTGGACTTTATAAATGAATCACAGCAAAACAGTTTTTATCTCTATCCAGTGACCTCAAGTGAAATACAAAAGGAGATAAATAGCCTTAACCCATCAAAAGCAACAGGACCATCAAGTATTCCTACAAAATTACTAAAAGTACTGAGTGTATGCTTGTCTAAGCCACTAGAAATAATGTTTAATTGTTCCTTTTCCTCTGGAGTTGTACCAGAGAAATTCAAAATTGCTCGTGTGATTCCTGTTTTTAAGAAGGGATTTCAAATCTATACAAGTAATTACCGGCCTATTTCATTACTTTCAATTTTTAATAAAATTCTAGAGAAATTGATATATAAGCGATTGATTAGTTATATTGATAAAAACTACAGTTTACATGATAGTCAATTTGGTTTTCGTTCTAAACACTCCACCATACAAGCTATTCTGTTAATTACCGACAAAATCCAACAAGCAATTGAGAAAGGCCTTTACTCCTGCGGTATTTTTCTTGACCTTAGCAACGCCTTTGATACGGTGAACCATCAAATCTTAATTAAGAAACTTGAACGTTATGGTGTAAGAGGAATTACAAGGGACTGGTTCGTTTCTTACAAAAGTAATAGAAGGCAATTTGTTTCAATTGGCAACACAGTAAGGCTCTTGAACGTGGTATTTCCTGTGGGGTCCCTCAAGGATCTGTGCTTGGTCCATTGTTATTGCTATTATACATTAATGACTTCATACATTGTACTAAGGCTTTTGATTTCCATTTATTTGCTGATGATTATAATTAATTTTGCTCGCATAAGAACCTCTCTGAACTAGAATCTTTAATTAATGACAATTTATTCTATGTTAAGGTGGTATGGTACTCTAATTTTGCTAAAATTTGAACGAAGTGCGAAAACGTTTTTCCCACTGATTGAGAACTAAAATATATTCTTAAAATGGATCGCATTTGCCATTTTATCGAAAAAATATTTTTAATGCCCTTTTTTATACATTTTCCGAAGACAATTGAGTGGTTGCTATGGCAACGAGTTTGTTTACGCGTCCTTTTTATTGTTTAAATCAGTCCCCTTTTGATCAAAATTGCATTTTCAAAGTACCTTACCATCTTAACACCTGGCTATCTTCAAATAAGTTTTCTCTTAATATTGACAAGACAAATTTTGTTATTTTTCACCCACCTCAAAAAAACTAATGCACTCAGTTGATTTGCACATTAATAATAATTTTGTAAGGCAGGAAAATACTGTGAAATATCTTGGCCTTTGCTTAGACTGCAACCTGAATTGGAAAGTCAAATTCAACTTGTAGCCAAGAAAATCAAACGAAGCATAGGAGTCCTGTATAAAATCCGTAATTTTGTAGCTCCTAAAATCCTTACTCAGCTATATTATTCTTTAATCTATCCTCATCTAACTTATGGCCTGATTATTTGGGGAAACACATATAATTATAACTTGAATCCAACTGTTATACTACAGAAAAGAAGGATAATTACATTTTCTAAGTTTGATGAGCATTCAAGTCCTCTACTCAAACTTCTTGGTATCCTAAAATTTACTGATTTAATTTCTTTGTATAATTCATTATTTATGTATGACTATTATAATCAATACCTTCCACCAGTCCGGCTTCAATAGTTTTTTACACCTGTAAATAAAGTGCACAATTATAATACAAGACTAGCCTCAAAATGTACATTTTATTTGCCCTCCATTAGAACCACTTTGGAAAGTTCAATATTCGCTATATAGGACCTAAAAGCTGGATACGATACATGAAAATACTAAATCATTGAAAAAATCAGGCTTTAAAAACAGATTATATCTTCTTTCTTAAATACATATTGACATGATTGACTTTTAACTGTTGACTTTCTTTTTCTAACTATTGCTACTATATTTATCTATATTTATTTTGTTTATTTATTTCATTTTAGTTAAGTTATCCTTATTTATTTAATTAGTAATATAATATCATCTTTTTTTTTCGTCCCGCATTATTAATATCAATATAATGAATATATTTTAAAATGTCTTTAAGCTATTTTTAATACTTTTGTTAGTGCTATTTAGCTCGATTAGCTTTAGCTATTTCTAAATAGCCAGTACTCTAGGTTTAGTTTTAAATAATAATAAAAATTGTTTTTAATTATGTAATACATTAGGTACGAAATAAAGTTGTTGTTGTTGACCGTTGTGTTTTGCGAGGGTGTAGCTATTGTTACTTACCTTCTGAGAATACTAATAACAATACTAAATTATATCGCTATTGTTAAAAGACTCCCTGTCGACCGTTATGTTTTGCAAGGGTGTAGCTATTGTTACTTACCTTCTGAGAATACTAATAACAATACTAAATTATATCGCTATTGTTAAAAGACTCCCTGTCGACCGTTATGTTTTGCAAGGGTGTAGCTATTGTTACTTACCTTCTGAGAATACTAATAACAATACTAAATTATATCGCTATTGTTAAAAGACTCCCTGTCGACCGTTATGTTATGCGAGTCGTGTAGCTGTTGTTACATACCTTCTGAGAATACTAATAACAATACTAATTTATATCGCTATTGTTAAAAGACTCCCTGTCGACCGTTATGTTTTGCAAGGGTGTAGCTATTGTTACTTACCTTCTGAGAATACTAATAACAATACTAAATTATATCGCTATTGTTAAAAGACTCCCTGTCGACCGTTATGTTATGCGAGTCGTGTAGCTGTTGTTACATACCTTCTGAGAATACTAATAACAATACTAAATTATATTATATCATTATTGTTAAAAGACTCCCTGTCGACCGTTATGTTTTGCAAGTCGTGTAGCTGTTGTTACATACCTTCTGAGAATACTAATAACAATACTAATTTATATCGCTATTGTTAAAAGACTCCCTGTCGACCGTTATGTTTTGCAAGGGTGTAGCTATTGTTACTTACCTTCTGAGAATACTAATAACAATACTAAATTATATCGCTATTGTTAAAAGACTCCCTGTCGACCGTTATGTTATGCGAGTCGTGTAGCTGTTGTTACATACCTTCTGAGAATACTAATAACAATACTAAATTATATTATATCATTATTGTTAAAAGACTCCCTGTCGACCGTTATGTTTTGCGAGTCGTGTAGCTGTTGTTACATACCTTCTGAGAATACTAATAACAATACTAAATTCTATTATATCATTATTGTTAAAAGACTCCCTGTCGACCGTTATGTTTTGCGAGTCGTGTAGCTGTTGTTACATACCTTCTGAGAATACTAATAACAATACTAAATTCTATTATATCATTATTGTTAAAAGACTCCCTGTCGACCGTTATGTTATGCGAGTCGTGTAGCTGTTGTTACATACCTTCTGAGAATACTAATAGCAATACTAAATTATATTATATCATTATTGTTAAAAGACTCCCTGTCGACCGTTATGTTTTGCGAGTCGTGTAGCTGTTGTTACATACCTTCTGAGAATATTAATAACAATACTAAATTATATTATATCATTATTGTTAAAAGACTCCCTGTCGACCGTTATGTTATGCGAGTCGTGTAGCTGTTGTTACATACCTTCTGAGAATACTAATAACAATACTAAATTATATTATATCATTATTGTTAAAAGACTCCCTGTCGACCGTTATGTTTTGCAAGGGTGTAGCTATTGTTACTTACCTTCTGAGAATACTAATAACAATACTAAATTATATCGCTATTGTTAAAAGACTCCCTGTCGACCGTTATGTTATGCGAGGGTGTAGCTATTGTTACTTACCTTCTGAGAATACTAATAACAATACTAAATTATATCGCTATTGTTAAAAGACTCCCTGTCGACCGTTATGTTATGCGAGGGTGTAGCTATTGTTACTTACCTTCTGAGAATACTAATAACAATACTAAATTATATCGCTATTGTTAAAAGACTCCCTGTCGACCGTTATGTTTTGCGAGGGTGTAGCTATTGTTACTTACCTTCTGAGAATACTAATAACAATACTAAATTATATCGCAATTGTTAAAAGACTCCCTGTCGACCGTTATATGTTATGCAAGGGTGTAGCTATTGTTACTTACCTTCTGAGAATACTAATAACAATACTAATTTATATCGCTATTGTTAAAAGACTCCCTGTCGACCGTTATGTTATGCAAGGGTGTAGCTATTGTTACTTACCTTCTGAGAATACTAATAACAATACTAAATTGTATCGCTATTGTTAAAAGACTCCCTGTCGACCGTTATGTTATGCGAGGGTGTAGATATTGTTACATACCTTCTGAGACAGGAGCCCATTACCAGGAGCGTCCATCTTCCCCACTGTGTCTGTACCCCAGCACAGAGGTAGATGAGGCTATTTTTAGCATTGCGTTTCGCGCGAAAAAGAACAAAGGTAGGCTATTCTTAGCCAATCAGATAGCTAACGTTACTTCTCATTATTATTATTCTCACTTTCAAAGCGGGAATTCGAATTGCTGGTTTTCACTCAATCCCCAGAGATTCAAATGTTGGTGCCCCAACAAAAGAAGCTAACGAGGGATCTATTGTTTAAGGGCACCAACATGGCGGCGACCTCTTTTCGCGGGAATTTCGAATCTAAAAATAGCCTCATCTACCTCTGTGCTGGGAACCCAACCCATAACAGAGGAACGCTCCTGGTAATGGGCTCCTGTTCTGAGAATAATAAAAAAAACAATACTAAATTATATCATTATTGTTTAAAGACTCTGTGTCTACCGTTATGCATGTTATGCATAGTTATTTTCCCTGCAAATGAGCATTTCGTATTTTCTTATTAACAGGAGCCATGTGCTCCTCAAACACTGGTCAGCGGCTCGTGACACAGGTCAATACGCACGCGCATTAGGTATAATTTGCCATAAATATTGAGTAATAGAAATATAATATATACCTTTACTGTGCTCATGCAGATTCTCTTTGCGATTGGCGTAAATTGCTGAGTTGCGTATGCTACTATATAGCAATTCCTCCAATATTTCGTTCCGACAATGCGTCGTTTTTTAAAGTGCATATAAGCCCTAGAATCTTTATATTTTGCGCAAGCCAATAGGCGGATATCACGGCTAGACTTGTGCTTTCTGTCGGCCTTAAAGGAATCCCTGGCTGTTGGAACAAGTTGCCGTTAAATTGTTGGCAATATGGGCTAGGTTGAAAATATGTTGACAAAAAGGAAAAATATATTTTAGTTTTTGGAAACATTGGTCATGAGTATGAGCCATTTTGGGCATGGGCGCCGCCATCTTGGATCTGATGACGTTTCACGGCGGTCCCTATTGTTAAAAACAATAAGCTTTTATCTGTAACAATAGGGACCGCCAAAAACTATAATACGTTTTCAACATATTTTCGACTTAGACGATATTGCCATTAATTTAATTTAATTTAATTTAACAGCAACTTGTTCCAACAGCAAGGGTTTCCTTTAAAGTGGCTGATTTCTAGTAATTGTGGTTTACTGACTACCTGAGGTAAAAGAGTCCATATCTCCTATAGATGGTTGCACATGACGTCACGGCGGCCATGTTGGTGTACCTTTAACAATAGATTCTTTGTTAGCTTCTTTTGTTAAGTACACCAAAATGGCCGCTATATCCTTTGTCATTTGAATCTCTGGGGATTGAGTGCAACCCATCTATATAGATGACACGGCGTTTTCACAAGTTGGGCTATTTTTAGATTATTTTTGCCGCCAATTAGTGGGTACACCAGTGGCGGTCTGGCGGAACAAAAGATGCCTCATTAGCTTCTTTTGTTATACCAACATGTCTGCTACGCTTTTGTGATTTTATTCCCTTAGGAATGATTGCAACCCCAGAATAGCAGGAAACCGTTGTAAAAATTATTTAACCTGTGAAAATGCCTTCTCAAACTCATTAATAATTCATGAGATAGTCATCCAATGGAGGAACTGTATTTGGTCACATGCATGGGTCTTGATACCGGGTGAAACCCTTGTTCGAAGCTTCGTCAGGTGGATGCATCTTGACATCCAATGAAACACCAGTTCCAATCGCACTGTAGTGTTTGAACAGATTTCCAACCCTACACTGTAAAAAATGACTAGTTAAAATAACCTTTAATTTTGGTTGCGACTATTTTAAAGGTTTGTTTTGACCATTTTATAAATGGTCAAAATCACAACTATATATAAAAGTTATAACAACCTTTATTTCAGGTTAATTTCACCTTTTCTTTATTGGTTGTTACAAGTTGTAACTATTTTGATTGGTCGTAACAGTTACAATAGGTTGAAATAACTATTACTTTTGGTTGTAGCTATTGACAATGGTTATACTGACCATTTTACAAACGGTGAGGAACACAAACTATAAACAAGAGTAATAACAACCTTTATTATGGATTAATTTCACCATAGTGTCCAAATAAGTCTAGTGTCATGAGTTGATTCCTATGCCGTAGACGGCTGCAGCGAAACAGAGCGGTACGGAAATTTTCTCGGATGCGGATAACTATTTAAATAGTCTCTACTTTGTGAGGAAGTTAGCCTGAAATTGCTTATGCATTAATACATGAAAAATAATACTCTAGTACTAAATAATATTATGAAAATAGTCCGGAAGATCAATCGATCTACTCCGCAGTTGTTTCAGCCGTGTCTCCAGAGACTGGTAACTAACAGTACTGTAAATCGGTCAGCGGCAACGCACATGAGTATATCAGGTTTCGGCTGCGTGGAGGAAGAACTTCAACGGTTTCACGATGGAACAGCTCAAATATGGCTTTACAGACCAAGCTAAGAACTCATCAAGATGTCGTGTGGACCCTAAGTGGCTATTTATGGGCTGGTATCCTTGGAGGAAAACGAAACACTAAGACAGTTTGAAGATGATAGACCGGTAAGCCCACAGTACAATCGGCCCATCGATAATTTTTAAAGTAATTCCTAATTTACGTACAACTAAGATATGTTGATCAGTAGCTCCCTTAATAATACTCCCAAAAAGTAAATGAGTATATCATGGACGAACTAACTATGCAAAAAACGATGTACGTATGCATGTGGCCCAACTGCTGTGTTTGCTTTCTCACCTTGTTTGACGAGCAGAGTCAAAACATGAAGTCTCATTGCAACTTAAATACACATCGGCGACTCGAATTAACCATCTAGTTACAAGGTTAGGACATTGCGTTGTGTTTGAGTATATTTCTAAGTTAACAAGGACGTTTCTAACTTATAAATAGAAGCGAGTAAATAATGATAAGAATAACACAAAAGCATAGATAGTGAACCTCGTGTCAGCCCAATCCAGAAGTCTTTGCGGGCACCAATATGGTAATCATATGATAATTTCCGTCCCATACTTCCGGTAAGATACTAAAATTAATTGTCAAAATAACAATGTTACGGACAATGGCCACATGCATATAAACTTAATATACATTTTACTACAACTGTCTGTGTCTCAACAATCAAGTGAAAATCACTAACTTGCAAAGCAAACATTTTAGAACAACAAAATTCAGCATGATCTTTCTATCAGAACCTTTCTATCTCCTACATGTATGTGATATGAATGTTGTTGTTCTTAGATGTTTGTTAATTTTCAAATGGATTCCCAAACTAAACTTTTATTTGAATGGCCCATTTTCATGCCAACCCGTTTTACAAATTTGTAAACCAGCCATTGGGCCTTTGTGAATCCATATACAGTACATGTATTTTCGGGGTAGTGCTTTGTCTCTCACCTCTGTGGCCCCGGTTTAGATTATCGATTGCGATACCATTTGTGAGTTGAGTTTGTTGGTATTTTGCCCTTGCTCCAAGGTTTTTGGGGGGGTTTCTCCAGTTTTTCTCTCTCCATAAAAACCAACACGCCAAATACTTATTCCAATTCAATCTGTGATTTAGCCAGGTACTGGCTAAGATCAGCTCCATGGTTGTTCCAAGTCCTGTTACAAATTCATGAACAGGTAAATGTCTAAGACTTCTTTTGTGTAGGCTGGACTGATTGTCTTACATTTGTCTATCGGTTGTTTGTCAGTATTTATTTATTTAGAAAAAGGTTTAACTTCAGCCCATTTCATGACTAAGAAACCAAAGTAATCCTTAGAATTTGAATTTTTGTTTTAATTTCTTAATTAAAATAACATTCAATACTTTTTTTGTTAGTGGGGCTTCCGATGGCAACACAAACAACTTGAAAATCAAAGTATTTATTTCCCAAAATTATGTAAATTAAGTGGCTAGAACACTGCTAACAGTTGTATTATTCCTTTTTTCAGCGTATATGTGTACAGTTTGGAAAGCACTTACATGTAGCAACAAGATTGCTGGTTGGCTGAGTACACATGGGAGAAGACCACAGATAAGACTTATAAAAAAAAAACTAGGCTATGTTAGGATAATTACTCATGTTTAAAAAATTCCTCTCCAGCTAAGGTATAATTTCTTAAAATTATGCTTACAATATTTTCTGGAATATTAATGCAAGGTATCTGTATGTCTTGAGCATGATGATTTTAAATAAATGTCCAGGGCATTTACATGTATTTAAGATGAGGCCTTGGTTTTTATTCGATAAACACATGTGACGAAACTTTTGGCCTGGGCTGAGTAATAACAAGTGAAATCAGTTTCTTGGACAATAAAAAATGTGTTTTGTGTTCATGTTGTTTGATATTTGACACTAACCCGGTTTTTTATTTTGTCAAAAATGTTTGCCTTCTATGCTATTAACAAGTAATCGCATGGGTCCCCGTAAAATAATAATTAAAATCGCATGGATCCTCAATAAAATAATTATTAAAGGGAACCTTGGCTGAAAACTGTTTGTTCTCAAGTGTTTGTTTATAGATGTCTAAATACATTGTTGTGTTTGTCTCCAGTAAATTGTACACTAGACGTTATTTTGCACTGATTTTCCTGTCGATAAAATGTCCTGCATGCTGCCATCTTGGATTTTATAATGTCAGTGTTGCTCCTATTGTCAGAAAAAATAGCTCTTTTGTTGTGTAACAATAGAGGCAACACTGTAACGTCATGAGATCCAAGATGGCAGTGCACAGGAAGTTAAATTAGTTTTATTGACAGGAAAATAGGTGCATAAATGACATCTAGTGTACAATTTATTGGAGACAAACACAGTGACAGACTTAGGGTAGGCATGTATAACAATCATTTGAGAATAAACTTTGTTTTTCAGCCTAGATTCCCTTTAAGAATTGATTTCACTTGTGTTAACTTAATTAGTCTTTAATTTTACTGTTTTCCAGAGCAAGTGAGGATCACTAATATTTTTTTCAAGTAAATCTTAAAGCACAGTAAAACTACATTTTGTATCAAGTGTTATCCACAAACTTAATTGAACAATAACTTTGATTTGTAGTCAATCTAAAGCTTGAGCTGAATAAGTCAACACATGATAGCTACAATGTATTAGTGTGCTGTGTGAAAATCAATGAGATTGTACAAGTGATTTTTGCCTGAATACTGAATAGTTAGAAAATAATACTACTTAGTTACAAATTAGAGAGAAAAATAACTGCAACATGTATATTGTGTGTACTGTACAAGTCATGTACTTTTGAGGAACTATACTGCCATCAATGTTAATTTTAAAGTAGGCTGCTGCTTTGTTGCATTGCTGTTAGTAGTGTGGTCAAGCTAATGCACCTTAATGGTGCTTATTAGCAAATCGTGCGAGTGATGAGTAATCAAGCGCTTGCTGACGGTTGGCCATTGCAAAGACAGGATGCCCTGAAGCCATAACATAAAGAGTTTGATTCTGGTTTGATGAATGCTACATGTACATGTATATATGTTGCAGTTAATTTTTGTTTTCAGTTGATATTTTTCTAACTAGTTATTTTGTTCTTATTAAAGAACTCATTGCTGACGGTTAGGATTTGTTAGGCTTTGAATTAGTTCACAGGATCATTGAAGAAGCATTATATTTATCTGTTGTTTATAACTTAGCCCTAAAAATCCTAAATTAGTGAGCACCTGTTGTTGATGGGTAGGGTTTTTGGTAGGCTTTGGATTAGTTCACATTTTTCTAACTGGTTAATTTTTTAGGTTTATTATCCTTATTACTTGGTGAACCCTAGCCATAGGCCAGTGAAAACTCTTTTTTTACCTGTGAACCCAAAACCACTGTGAGTGACTTGTGTAGCCCTAAAAACCGTAAATTAGTGAGAACCCATTGTAGACGGTTAGATATGTAGGATTAGGCTTTGAATTAGATCACATGGCAATTGAAGAAGCTTTATATTTGTGTGTTGTTTATTTATATATATAGTAACTTAGCCCTAAAAATCCTAAATTAGTGAGAACCTGTTGTAGATGGTTAAGGCTGGTTCACAGTAGTGATATAACAGTAAGCATAAGCAACATATGCAGACCCAGTAATCACATCTGAGTAGAACAATCACTGCTAATGATCAGTGCATTCACTGCATCTGCATGTATGTTGCCTGTGCTTATACTTATGTTACTAGTGCGAACCAGCCGTTTGTTTTAGTCTTTAATAGATAACAGGGCCGTCCCTTCATGTAGGACGACACAAATTGCTACCAAATTGTATTGTGTTGCATTCTATTGTATTGTGTTGTATACTATTGTATTTTTGGTAAAAATTTGTGTCGTCCTACATAAAGGGATTGCCGATAACATTATTATTATGCTGCCACAAATTATTCATATTCACTGTAAGATTATGACTTGCAAATTATTCATTATATTTTATGTTACAAGTGCAAATTTGATTGTCTTTTTCAGAAAGACTGTTCACAAATTAGTCAACATTCAAATCTGTACAAACTTATATATCTATTCATGCACGTGTATAGGTTGTTAGCTGACAACCTACAAGTTTTTGTGAAATAAAGGAAATTTGAAAAATAAATCAAGCTTTTTTTGTGATCAATGAAAGTATATGTGCATTCTATGTTTTGAAAACGTTATATTAACTTTTAGAAAAGGCTGATGAAACTCTTTTTTTTTGGGTTAACATAACCATATTATCAACCATTTGAAAAAAGGTTAAATTGGCCAAAGTTAACTAAAAAAATGGGTTCTCTCAGATGCATCCCAAGTACCATTTTAATTAGTCAATTTGACTAAAGAAATGGTTATTTCAACCTATTAAATAAGGTTCTTACCAATTTCGAATAGGTTAAAATAACCAACGGGAAAAAGTCAAAGTAACCAAATCTGAAGGTTACTGTTACTGATAAATAATGGGTGAAAACAACCACTAGAGAAATGTCGAACTAACCAAATTTAAAGGTTATAATTACCAAACGAATTGGTTAAATCAAACAAAAATTAATTGGTGAAAATGAATTTAAAAAAGGGTTCTCTCAGATGCATTTAATGACCAATTTTTAAAGGTTATTTCAACTGGTCATTTTTTACAGTGTAGTGATCAATATTTCTTAATCATCATATTCATGACTACTAACTAATTACATATTACTGACAAACTACAAGTAAGGAGCGAAGAAGTAGAGAAATAAAGAAAAAAGTCTGCCTCCACTGGAGTTCGAACCACGACCCTTCCGACTTAATTTTGATCCAGTCCTTGGACTGGAACAAAATTGGACTGGAAAAAATTGGTTGAATGTACTCCTGGGAGTACTTTCCGGGGTTTCAAGGCTCGTCATGTGTTCGAATTCTCCGCACATCTCAACATCAAGGTTTTCTATGCTTTTAGCGGAATGGTAAAGCTTGTGGCCTCCAAAGCGGCAATTTTGTTCTCTCTTACGTTCCTCCATTCCTCAAATACTTTTACTACGCAACTGTTCTTGTAACGCGTTGACAGTGGTACAGCTTTCAACAACATATCTTCCTCTTCGGCACGGCTCCGCGCTTTTCTGAAACGTTTGAGTGGTCTAAACACTTCTTCATCGCTCTCAGTCTCTTTCACGAGAAGCCATTTTGAAATGACGCCAAACTTACAACATTCAGTTTTGAATTTGAATTTAATACTGAAACATGTTCCAAATGACAAGAAACAATCAACTGCTTCATTATGATGAACAAATCAATTGTCAACCTGTACCCGGAATAAAAACAACATCCCTCCCGAATAATTAATGACAATGAGATATCATTTCAAAGCCTCCAATAGACCATTTCAGTCTCAAGTATGCGCACGCAACAGGCTTGACGGGCCGGTAAATACTTCACGTGGGCAACACGTAGTGGTTTTCTATAACCCTCCCTATTATTTCAACCAATACTAAATCCAAGCTGCCTACATGAAGTATTTCTTGGCGGGCCGTGAGTTTTGTTAGCTTTAAATTGTTAGACTCGTTCTGATGCGTCAGCCTTTGTTATTCAAATTATCGGCTATTGTTCAAATATTGGCGGCTATTGTTCAAAAAGCGATTTGGCGGGCCAATTTGTGTGCGCATACCTGAGAAAATGGTCTATTCGGACTGGACGGGATTTCAAGTCCTCGCCTTTGTTCCAGTCCTCGGCTCCGCCTCGGATTGGAGCTAATTGCGCGGACTTGAAATCCCGTCCAGTCCTCATTGTTTGTCGGCTTTTAAATATTACGTAGCATAGACTGAGGTAGTATGGGAGATATCACTCTTGGTTATGGGCTCTTGCTGAGAGATATTTCAGACAGAGGGGTTGAATCAAGTTTTTTCGATCGATCGCTTTGAAAGACTCTGATTTTTTGGGTTATTATTAAAATGATAATTTGGTAAGAAAGAAAAATACCAGAACGAGGAAAGGAGAGCTTTAAGAAATGTTGTCCATTAAAAAAGAAAAAGAGAAAAAAAGCGCCCTTTTCGAGACGCGAACAACCAAACCTCATTAATGCTGCCTGCCATCAAGGAATAATCAACTGTTTGAATGGAGAAAAATGCTGAATTTGCTACAAAATTTGTTAGACGCGCCTGCAATATGTTTTTCGATCGTTCGCTATGTGTATGGTTCACGGGCCTTCGCGCAGGAGCTCAGCTGAAACCATGGGAAAATGATGTTAATAGACCGATTTAACTTGTACATTTGTTGTCCCAATTCAGATCATGTGACAGCTCTCCAGAGGATTCAGTGCTTTGTTTCCCAATTAGAGAAATTTGTACATTTCCTCTTCGGATACAGAAAACAAGAAAACATAACTCAAGGGAAAAGTCAGGTGACTTCAATTGGGACAACAAATACGTACAAGGTAAATCGGTCTACTGGAATTTCCAACATTATTGTGTTTTCCATGTCTTCTCCGCAGACATCTCTATTTTGGGCTTCCTGTGGTAAAAGTTAGTCAGTTCTTCGCCTGCCACAGGAAGCCCACAATCCGAAAACTAGATGCCTGCGAAGGAAGCTAAGAAATATCATGGAAATCCTAATTTCCATGGGCTTTCTATGATATTTCCATACTTTCCCTCAGTGCCAATTTTGTACCATCGGAAGCCCATAACCAGGAGCGTCCATATCTCATGTATAGGTGTCACGACGTTTTCACAAGTTGAGCTATTTTTAGAAGCGAGAAGTCCAAGGACTATAGCAAAGCTGAAACAACGTGTAAAGTTTTAAACGTACTATATTTCGGCTAGCCAAACTAGCCTTCTTCAGGTACTAGATGTTGTAAGTAGAGAGTTCTAAAATAGGGGGTTACAATATATAGGATTTCACAATATATAGGATTTCACAATATGTGAATAGGAAGTGACGCAATGGAATGATACTGGTAAAAAATGATGAAATAATAAAGTGATGTAGATAAGGTAAATAAAGGAAGGTAACAAATTACGATAAACTAATGGTGCAAAAAACTAATACAACCTTGCTCACTTTCACCTTATTTCCTATTCATCTATTCACATTGTATTAGTTTTTTGCACCATTAGTTTATCGTAATTTGTTACCTTCCTTTATTTACCTTAACTACATCACTTTATTATTTCATCATTTTTTACCAATATCATTCCATTGCGTCACTTCCTATTTACATATTGTGAAATCCTATATATTGTAACTCCCTATTTTAGAACTCTCTACTTACAACATCTAGTACCTGAAGAAGGCTAGTTTGGCTAGCCGAAATATAGTACGTTTAAAACTATACACGTTGTTTCAGCTTTGCTATAGTCCTTGGACTTCTCGCTTCTATTTATTATTATTTGGCTGTTTAGATCTTCATACAGATCCAACGTTCAACAAGCAGGATATTCGTCCACGGTTTTTGCTTATATTTAATTATTCGCGAGCTATTTTTAGATTATTTTCACGCCAATTGGTAGATCATGGCATCATCAGTGGCGGGAAAAAAGATGCCCTATCGAAAAAATATTTTCTAAGAGAGACTCAATGCGTAAGGCCAGAGAAGCTTTTTTAATCGCACAGGCGAGAATCAGTCGAGCCCTATGGCCTCGACATCTGGGAAGAGTCATACTAGATATCTGGTGGTTTCACCTTTCAATATTGTAAAAAAAAAATTTTCACTGCCTATCATTTTGTAATCGGTCTAATTGAGCCTGAAGCGAGCGAGCAAGGCAGCAGTTCTAATCTGTAAGCGGGTCCAAATCTCGATTTCTTTTTTTACCACAATGCATCACTTCTATTGTCTTTTTTTACCACAATGCTTTGCACGGATCTGATCGTCACGTCACGTGACATTACACGAGGTGGAATCTGCATTGTTGGAGCTAACTACGTTCAGCCGTTCTTTAATGCATTTCTGTGTATGCGATCCTTGTGTAATCATGAATTTGTTGATGTGTAGGCGAACTCTATGTGAACTATCAGTTCCAAAGAGCAAGATCTCTCCTGTTATTAAGATGGTGAGCAGCAACTAATTTCCTTCTATTGGCCTTCGATAAAGTCATGCAGCCGGTTCAAAACACAATTAGCATTTACAACTAGAAGTAATCATAGATTATTGAAGTGCGTTCGACATATATTTTTGTACGAGAAAGGACTGGGCTTCCTGTGGTGACACAAATTAAACACACCCTTTATTGATACAATGGTGTGAACTGTGTGTATTAATATCCTTATCAAACATGTCTGTCTTTAACTAAATGTGAACAGTTTTGAATGTCTTGACTTATAAGTTATTCAAGGGGATGGACCTGTTCAGTTAAATTGGTAATCAAATGATTGGAAATCAATGTGGAGCTTGAGGAAAGTTAACAAATTCAACAGATATAATGCACATTGATGTATAGTATTCAGATGACCAAGCCCCCCCGCCCCCCCCGGACCAAGGTCGGCTCCACAAAATTATTCTGACTAATGTTGGTGATTACACTCCAGTGCATTCAAATTATTCTTCAAGTGAGGTCAAGGCTGCCCACAGAATATTGAGTGTCCACTGTTATTGCAGAATAATTTCTGATCAATGTTGGTAGATCAATTGTGCCTGTAAGCTTACTATGTCAACATATCATGCATGCACACATGATCTTTGCCTTTGTCGATTAGAGTACATGCATGTTCACAGCAATAAAGAGTACTTTACATTTCCCTCACCTTGTGTTGATATTTTTAGAAGTTCCTTGACTTATGGAACTCCAAGTGTGATATAGATCAACCCTTAATTTGCCTGAATGGAGTGTTGATACGCACACACGTTTACGTACTACGTAGTGTTTAAAAAGCTAAATCTTCACAACTCGCACAAGTCTGTCGAATATTTCCCTTCAGGTATGATTATATTTATAGTATCTTGATGTTTGTAGTTTTCGTATCTGTACAGCGAGCAAGCCAACGGAATATTCAATCGCAGATTCACTCGGTTTGTCGATAGTTCAGCACAAATTACGTCTTCAACCGTGCCGACAAAACAAACCACCATGGTTGACTTGACATAGTGCGGACATCAGACTTTCCCTATGCTCCAGAAGTAGTACACACTTTCCGCGGTCCGCATTGATAAATCCTACTTTCGAACTTTTTAAACATCATTGCATTGAAGAAACCATGCACCGAACGAGGCGAGCATTGTGTAGTTACCAGTTTCCCGGCCGAGATATTTTATTCCGAAAGTTTGCCACACCACCCAACGAAAAATATCGATTTCTTTTGCTTGGGAAAGCACAGGTAACCCACACATGACCACAGGGAGTCCAACGCAAGATTAGGATGCGTTCTCCTTCGTCGAACGCAATTACATTCTCACTACAGTTGATTTCCGGTGTTTAAACTTCACCGCAGTACCCCTTCACCGGGGAGAACAGCAGTTTTTGTGTGCCGTAATCTTAAGAAAATGTCGGGAATTGGTAGGCTCAGGGAATTTACCGAGATCGTTGATATGTCGATCGGGATAAAATGAAAATAAATCGGGACAACTTTTGAGATACACACCACAGCTCAAACAGGATTCGGTCGCATGATAGCCCCAAAACTATACAAAATATATTTATCTAACACCTTGGCATTTTTATCACCCAGTGTAGGTTCTCTTCTAATACACTTCCTTAACTGAGCGGAGCAGCATTCACTACCTGTTAGGTATACTAGTTTATCTTATTTCACAACAGCTATTACGTTCAGAAATACACGCCAATGTAAATTTTCTTTATTGTACCTGAAGAAGGCTGGTGTGGCCAGCCGAAATATTGTATATCTTTAACTTCAAAATTCTACGTTGTATCGGTCGTTGCTTCTTTATAGTAGGGACCTTAAGCAACCACGACGACGACGTCTACGACGACGGTATAAAACAATAGTCTTAATCACAAAATACGATAACTGCACGTGAAAATGCACGCAGTCACCTACATTTTGACCGTTCTCTTAAAAAAACAGAACGTGAAAACAACAAATTTTACGTAAGAAAATAAATCACACCGTTTATCGGTCGGTCTGAACGGAACTCTGTCCTGATCAAATTTTTCGAAAATATGTTTATAAAAGGCACCTAAAGGCAACTAAAAGAAATAATAAACTCCAAATTTCGGGAGAAAACACTTTTCTACGTTCCGTCGACACAGCAGTCGTCGTCCTGGTTGCTTAAGCTCCCTAGCGTGTTATGCCTCATTAGCTACTTTTCCGCCAACCAACATGGCTGCTACACTATTGTGATCTTATTCCCTTAGGCATGATTGCAACCCAAGAACAGCGGGAAACCGTTCTAAAAATAACCTAACCTGTGAAAACGTTGTGCATGACATAGGTCTAATATGCGAGATGGACACTCCTAGTTATGGGCTCCTTGATGCTATATATGAAACAGATTTCCATCATTTCTCCATGGTTTTTCTATTCTATTATAAAGGAAATCGTTGTTTTTTTCAGTGGTAATCCCATTCCCGCATGCACAGTAGATACATATTTACAATTGTCTTAATTCTCTAATCTGGATAAAGAGTGTTTATGTGACTCAGGTTGATGAGGTTTTGTCCTTTGGTAAACTGAACAACAACAATGTTCAACAAGCTAGCCTTACATGGCCCTTTATTTTTGCAGTAAACAATCACGGGGTTGTACCGTGGACCGCAAAAAAAAACTGCTTTCATTTATTTAAAGCACTTGTACGAGATCGGTAGTGTTATTAGCAAAACCTGTTTGTAAGTTCTATTTTCCACATCCAATCGATTGTCGATCTTTCTAAACTGACTGAGTTTTTGAAGTTTTTTGCTGCCATTAAAGCTGGGATCACGAGCTCAAATTTAAGTGCTCAATCTTTAGTTCAAAATTCGTACTTGGCTCAATGTAGTTTTGGGACGGATTTACTGGCGAAACATAAATGAAGAAACGCATAACGAGTGCCGTCTACACGCTGATATGTATCCGCGCACCGCACACGTGCTGAGCAAGGCCTTCCCAACGAAACAATTGACTATTTCAACATGCATTTAAATGCATTTATTTCAATTTCCATATTTTTTCTATATTTTCCCACGACTTATTTCATTACTGAGTGATAGCTAGCTTACTCGGCCAGCTAAATGGCCGTAAATACTTTTCTAGATCTTCTTCCAAATTTTTTTTTCACTTTTCGGTGCCATTTTAATCAGAAATTGTAAAGGGCTTTGTTTTTCAATTTAGTGGAATACACATGTAAAAAGTTAACTATATAATGTCACTAGTATGGCAATGACACTTAATCGGAAAGACTGGTTTAACTATTTTACAAGCCGGAAAAACAGGAGTCTGGCGCCTAAGTAATTAGCTATCATATCATGTCAAAGTAGGAGTTAGTAGAGAGAAATACACGTCTCGTACAATTCAATATTAGCGTGTAATTTAAAACTACATATGGGAGATATTTAACTGTTCATTCTTAAGTACGGCATAAGGAAGATTCCACAAACTGACTGACTGACAGGGAGAAAAATTAGCCTTACGTTAGAAACAGTTAAGGAGACAACAGCTGATGATAACTGTTTATGGGTACAACTGAAACTTGGTTAATTCTGACTTTGGAACCTCAATATATTCTCAGTTATAGACTTCTGATATTGGTCAATGGAGGGTATGGTAAATATTAATAATTTTTCTCTTCTTTCTATTCATCTCTTTCTTTACTCAACTTCTTCCTCTTTTGTGTGTTTGAACAAGTACTCCATGACAAATTTTCTTTCCCTCCCTTCCCTTCCTTGCGACAACTAGAATCATAATCGATTGAAGACCACAACTCACGTAAAAAAAACGCCTGATATACGACCGGACATTAGCCGGGTATGAAACGACCTGGCATGGTAGTCATACATATAATATTCTAGGCCCACCTATAGCGGCACCTCGCACTCGTTGTTAGAAAGAAAGAACTTAAAAAATAAACTGTGTTTGTGTCTTCTTTGTTCGTAATGTTAATTGAACTCGTGAGTCATTCACTTGCATCGTGGAGTAAGACAAGTCATGACAGGTAGGTACGGTACTAGAGGAGACAATCAACAACCATTCCAATTTTTTAAAACACCTCCCGGGCTTTCCCTGTTTTGCACTTAAAGCTTTGTTCTGTTGTATTGGTTCTGTTTTTAAAAGGTTGTAAGTATTTACCTGCATCAGCCAATACAAAAGTCCTATACAAGTTGTCCGGCTGATGAAAAGCAAAAGGCAACAAGCCAAGACCGTAAAGGGTGTTGTTACTTTTTTCTGAAATCCAATAGCGTACCACCGCAGGTCTATATACTAACAGGAGTTGACATTAGTTCGTATAGATGAGCTATACATTGAGGCTATATAATCAGGAAACATTCGGTTGTATTCGTAATAAGCAGAGGCCTTTTTCGGTCTTGGCTCTGTTGCTTGTTGAAATTATAGCAGTATATGTCATTCCTGGCTTCTATAAATAGCTATGAGGTGACTGTTAAGAGCACACGGAAAGCCCTTAGGATGAAGCTTTCTCTTAAAAGGTGGCTTCTGGTACCAGGCAGTTTTATACTCTTGTCAAGTATCTTCATTCCCGCGCTTTTAGTCCGTCTGTTAATTGTTCGTCGCTGAATTTATAACGGATAAATTTAACTGATGAACATGTTTTCATTCACCAACTCGCAAGCGTTAAAATTAATTGAAAAAACTTAGCAGAGCTTTAAAGCATAAGAAAACCTGATCTAGCATTTCTAGTATTTGTTCTTTTATTTTCAGCAATTAAAGGAAACTGATGCTGCAGCTGTTATGAGCGCTCACTCCGGCGTTAAAACAGTTATTCAGATCACGCCTAGGTTTTTGTTTTTACGCCGATGTGCATGTGTATTAGCCTAATTCAATTTCACCAAAAACATATCTGCCATTATAGTTTTCATTTTAAAACATTAATAATTCCAATCTTTAGACAAAAGGACTGATGGCAAAGTAATGAGACTGAAATAATGCAGACAAACTTTTAGAAACCACAGTTGATACCGAATTGGCAACCATTTAACAGTCGGTGGCAACCATTTAACAGTCGGCAAGAAACCACTTAGAAGTAGTTACACAAATAAGGAAAGCCATTTACAAGTAAATGCTTAGTTATAATTTCTTTTGATTATCGTTGTTCCTTGTTTATAACTTTTCCAAATAATTCAAAGCTACGATAAATACCGTAATTTCCGGGTTTTATCTCGGCTGGTAGTACTTATCCCTGAACCCTTTTAGTCAACTAGTAGTATTCCTTGCTTTAAAGGTATAAAGTGGTGTTAATAGGCATACTAAATAATGAATGATGCGCCTGTGGACCGAATACGATCAGGTGCTCATTCAGTGAATGTCACTTTAAACAGGTGTTGACGATTTAAGTACCTTCGTGGTTAACCATTTCTGTGTTAAGTGCATTCAAATTTCTTCTATTTTACAATCTTAAACTCTCAAAACATGTGGACCTTCAGAAACAATAGTTTATCTATATTGAAGCGATAATTCGATAACATAATTTGGTTCATGCATATTCGATTCTTGTTCGTTCAATTAAAAACTCTTTCAAAACCTCCTGGCAAAACCGCCACTGAAGTGGATTAGCCTGAGTTTTCTTAAGTCTGCTAACAAAACTCTTTTTCTTTAAATTCCGGCTTTGTTAAAAATGGTTAGATAACTGAAACTGGAGAGAACGGATCCTGTATAAGTCGAACTAGCATAAGTCTGCCTGCACTTATAATAGAAGTATTGCTTCAAAATAGTCTACAAAGTGTAGAGGCCCAGAGGGTGTATTTCAGGTCACTTCCTTCGATTCTTATTCAAAAGCGGCCGATAGAAATGAAAAATATTGGCGACAAAATATGGTAATTCTTATAATGTAATAATGAAGGCGTAGCTTACTAGACCTTATGCTCGCAGCCAATATTATCAAATAATTTCATAGCTATTTCCATTCTTAGACGGCTAACCTTTTTGATGACGATGTTTTAGCATCCTAACTCCTCTCTCACTTACACGGCCGAGACACTGTGACATGCGTACTTACACACTCCACAAGCCGCACACACAATACTGTATCCATGCAATAAAACTCCTTGCTATCTATATTCTAGACACAAATCTTCTTTCTACACCGCAAGCAAAGGATTGTGATACGTGTTTGGTTATGTGTTTGATGTTCACCATATCAATAAAGTAATGTGAATGTTCTCTAACAAGAATAGACCAGTTCGCGGTAAATTCCGACATTTTGAAAGGGGTGCAAACATGGCGCGAAATACAGTGTTTGTATGGGAATCCGACGCCACTAAAATCCGTAAAATCGAATTTCTAAAATATTCTTCAGTTACAAACTTAAGATACCAGGTAAAAGATTAACTGATCGAAATTTGAAGGATGTAGCTGTGCTGGGAAGCGTGTCAAATATCCGCTTGAAATTTTACAGACAATGTTGGAAAACTGAAAACACGATTGTACGCTTTCCAGCACAGCTACACCCTCAAATTTCGATCAGTTAATCTTTTACCTGGTATCTTAAAATTGTATCTGAAGAATATTTTAGAAATTCGATTTTACGGATTTTATTTGGCATCGGATTCCCATACAAACACTGTATTTTGCACCCCTTTCAAAATGTCGGAATTTACCGCGAACTGGTTTATTGTACTGACTATCAGCAATCATTACATCCTCTACTTTTTTCTGTTCCTTTTGCAATATAGATAAAACAATAGACCAGTTCGCGGTTAATTCCAACATTTTCATCGCGCACTATCCGGTTCAGTAGATTTCAACCACAGCTTACTTAGTTCTTTACATGTTTTTATCACGCTCTTCGTGATTTCCAGTTCACGATCAAAGATATGCTTATAAACTTGGTTGGTTATTTATCAGTTTACGCTACTTCTACTTCTATTTTATTTCTACTTTATTTCTATAGTCCTGAATCTCAGGAAATATTTTAGTGTTGGGTACTCAACATACTAGATCTAGATGATCATGAACTGATAGTTGGCTGAGGAGGAAGGCAGACAATCGTTCAGTTATATTACCGACCAACACCCCCGTTTCATGCAAAAAGAAGCTGAATTCTAGAATGAAATGTTGTGGGCTCGCACCATCGAACTCGGGACAAACAACTGTCGTCCCTGCCTTTGCAAAACAAGGTTTTGACTTGATATAGGTTGTTTTACAGGGTTTTTCAATTCATATTTGGTATGTGACGTCACCTACCGGCCATGATATGTTCAGTTGACATCAATGACAAAAGAAAATATGTGAATCTTCGGGTATTGAATGCAAACGAAAAATAACTCATTATGGCAGCGAGACTTGCTAAGCCAAGGGCTTATTTTCTCGACAGGAAAATTTATTTTCATATTCTATACTAAGCAAAATGATATCGAATTGAGTTTTTATGCTTGCGAATTGGTAACTAAAACCTGCTTCACACTAGCAATGCAAAAATAAGAAAAGCATACGTTTGCCGCGTCGCTAGCGGTGTGAATCTATTTTAATAGTTGGTGTGATGTCCATACAGTGATGTCCATCTTAACTAAATGTAGATGTAGCGTGAAGTATTAAATACTTCATCGCTAACAACAATGCTCGGCTGAAACTGAGTAGTTATAGACCCGGCTCTGTAAAACCGATGGAAATCGGTTGATATGCTTATAAACTTGGTTGGCTATTTATTTTTACGCTACTTCTACTTCTATTTTATTTCTACTTTATTTCTATAGTCCTGAATCTCAGGAAATATTTTAGTGTTGGGTACTCAACATACTAGATCTAGATGATCATGAACTGATACAGGGCCGTAGCATGCCCTGAAAAACTGGGGGGGGCACAAAGTCATTTCGCAACCTAACCCCTGGGTTTCCGAGGGGGCCAGGTACCTTGTTTGTTTGTTTTTGGAAAACATTTGGGGGGGCACGAGCTCCCCCCCGGCCTCTAAGGGCGCTACGGCCCTGTGATAGCTTGGCAGAGGAGGAAGGCAGACAATCGTTCAGTTATATTACCGACCAACACCCCCGTTTCATGCAAAAAGAAGCTGTATTCTTATTAAAATTCTGTCGATTCCTAATTATTTCTTTGTTTTCCATGTCTTCCCATCGGGGCTAGGTTTCTCACTCCCGGATGGTTTCAATCTGGTTTCTTTTCAATGTCTAATTACAACCAGAGCTATTTTGAAATATTTATTTTTTGATTAAATCACTCTGTCTTGAGGATGAAAAAGATGACCAATTAGAAAAATAAACATTATCTTAAAAAAAGTTACATTAGCGAGATCCCTCTACCGGCAAACAACGGTGAAAATCAAAGACGAAATGAATAAATATTTGGTTGAGATAAATGAATAAAAAATTAACGAGCAGTCGCGAGGAACAGTGGAATAGATGGTTTGCACTCAATCCGCAGAGATTCAAATGACAAAGGGCATGGCGGCCATGTTGGTGTACAGAACAAAAGAAGCTAACGAAGAATCTATTGTTAAAGGTACACCAACATGGCGGCTATGACGTCACGTGCAAAGGGTCTATTAGCACAAACAATATTATAGTCGAAGCTTTTAGTCTTTGTTTAAAATAATGTTGTGGAAATAGTAAGCATTACACACAAATAGCTGCTTAACTTAGTACGAAAAGTTGCTAATGTTTTCTTATATAGAAAACTGTGAATGAAACTAGAAAAATAATTATTACTTTTAGTAAAAATAGATTCGTGCCTTCATCAATTTATTTTAAACAAGACCTCAAGCGTTTTGAAGATATATCTTTAGTGCATTGAACCGTATAAATTGCGTGAAATTCCACGCTGATTTCCAAGGAAAAAAGGCTTTCAGATCAAGGCTAGGAAATTACTCAGTACGTGGTATTTACGAGAATTTTAGCTTCTATAACTGACTATCAATCCAAACAAAAAGTGGGTTTTAATCTCTTAGATCGGTTTAGAAATCAGTTAAATCTTGTGATTAATTTATTAATGTGGGGCAATATATCTTTTGTCAAGACAAAGTGACGGCGGTTGGAACGTAAATGGGTCAATTTGGCACGTGATTGTTAATTGCTTTCTTATCACATACACCTGCAAGTCTGTTTTTCACTTCTAAATTCACAAAACCCTTGAAAATAAGCGCTTCGTTTAGGAAACGTTTAGAATCTGTCCAAAGTGTTTAAATAGGTTTTTTGAAACAGTAACTGTAGCGAGCGCAAGACAACTTCGATAATGTTCAGGCATAAACCGCTAATTATAAAACACGTGAAAACGAATACACGATTAGAACTGACAATACATAAGGCTCTCCGCTTATCCCATAGTTTAGTTTGTAAGTTCTTCGTTTAGGATTTGGCGAAATTCGATTATATACAGATTAATGTGACGGCTTTAGCAGAATTTTCATCTGTAGTGAAACATCAGATTGAAATCAAAAGGCTTAACAGTCAAATATGCTGTTGCCTGGGGATACAGTAAAGCTCATAAAGTAATTAATGAAAGAATAAAATAACTTGCTTTGTCCACGTTTATTTCCTTTGCATCTTGAAAACCTCATTGAAATGCATGGTAAAATATAGTATTTATTTAAATTGAATCATCATTTCTCTCTCTCTTTAAAAAACAACTTAACGGCACGTACCATGCCTTTTCGGTAGACTGTTGGTTAGCAAACAGCTGTATTTTAAAGTGAAGATATCTAGAAATAAACGTTAAATGAATGCTTGAATCAATGGATTTCTAACCTTGAAACTCAGCCGCTTATTTGCTCTATTGTGCCGGCGCGTCGGCCCACGCATCTTCTCGCAAAAAAAATCCCTGCATTGACATTTTAAAATATCATAATAATTTACTGTTTCGAAGCTTTCATAAAAAAATACAACATGTCAACGAATTGGGAAAATAATTTTATGTAAACATTACATCAGCATTTGTAACTGATTATATCTTATATTTTAGTTTCATGTTGGTATATTTGAATTTGCAACGGTTTTTATATCTTCACAACTTGTAAACCTTGAAAAAGGTTGGCCGTGCCAGCCGAAATATTGGTCTAATATAATCACTTCCAAACCGTACAAATCAGCCTTGCATCGGCATTCTATTATTACTTATACAATTTTGTTGATTAGATCCCTCCGAGGAGATCCGGTCCTTCTACTTCGTCTGTTTGGTCTTACTGATTAATTAATTAAGTTTGGTTTTAATGATATATTAATTATACTGATATATTTCGAGTATGGTCAATGTATGTATATGAGGTATGTACAATGTATGTATATGAGGTATGGTCAATGTATGTATATGAGGTATGTACAATGTATGTATATGAGGTATGTATTATGTAAGTTTATAATGTATGTATACTGATGACGGTATGTATAATGTATTAATTTTTCTTAATTTGTAATTTACTGTGAGCTACTAAGTTAGAAACGATTATTGAATAAATATGCTTAAGCCTTCGAAAAATTTACCCAACCTGTATTTCAACAATCTCCTCCCCAGAGCCTCCGTTCTTATTGGCCAGCGGTACATAACGTTATTGCCGCGGTGTGGTCCTTCGGCAGGAACGTATAAAGCCGTTAGCCTTGTCTCCCCACACTTCCTCTTCAAAATTAGCGACGCTAAATAACCTGTTATATTTGTGAAGTGAAGGCATTATCCTGCCTCATCATTTTTACGTCCTTGGGCAAGGCCTCAGGGTTAATTTGCTCATGTAACTTAGAGGACTCATAATCCTCAAACCGAGAATGAACAACTAACCTTTATCCTCATTATTAAGTTCTAGTTAGTTGACTCCTGTGGTGAGACTAGCACTGGAGATTGGGCCGAGTAAAATTAGAAGTGCCAGCTGAGGAACCAGTTAGTACCGTCGTAGAAACGAGCAGTATTGGCATTTATTTTATACTTGACACGGTTTTCTTTGTTATTCATGAGGCTTTATTTCCCATACATACCCTCATTATAAATGCAAGGGATGTATGAGAAAAGTTCCCATCCAGATACACCCCGGGAACTTTTCTCATACATCCCTTGCATTTATAGCGAGCAATTCAATACAATTCAACGATATTTTGTTGTTTCTAGCTTATACACTGAATTGCGCTTGCATTAAGGAATTCGTTTTATTATTTTCTCCAAGGAATTCATTCACCTCAGTGGCTTCAGCCAAACTTACTAAATATCCCTATAATGATTTAGAACCTTTTCTCCGTCTTGGTACTTGCCCAAAATCTACCTAAAAAGAGCTAAATAAATGAAAATTTTGTGAAAACCTCGTCAAGATGAAATAAGACACTCGAACGTCGGCAATAAGCTATATACAATAAGCCATATGTATATGGCTTATTGCCTCCGTTCTCAATACAAAACAACGACCAGTACAAAAAATATATATAATGGGTCCAATCAAAACTCGAGCGGTACTCTATTACTCTAGGTGAGATTCAACTTGTTCCCAGGGGTCTTTGCGTGCTAATCCAAGATGACGTGCTTTCGACGCCATCTTGGATTAAGCACGCGAAGATCCCTGTTGGTTATAGGGAGGGAAGTTAGGGAATGCGAAATACTTTTTATTGTGTGAATATGAAAACAGGAAAGTTACTATTTATTGGAAAGACATTAAAAGCAAAGTATAATTAATTAAAAATGAACAAAGCTCATGAATCCGTTGATCATTTGATCTCGTGACAATTAAATCACCGAAGAATGAAAATATCAGGGATCATTGCTTGCCACTAATCGTGGATTCATGAAATAACTTTTTCTTTATAGGACTGATATGGGATCAGTGTTTGTGCAATTCAGGAACCGGGAATGACGTTATTGGATAAATAAAAACGGAACTGTTGCAAAATATGCATCGTTTGATGTAACCCTGCTAAATATATGCCTCTGAGGAAGATGCGAAGTGAGACAGATCGCGTGCAACTTATGTCTTATTTACTCTCAAGTGTTGTTTTCCTTTTCATTAGTCTGAGTCAACTGAAAACCTGGGTGACTGGGCTTACCTTAAAGTTGAAGGAAACCACATTCTGCCACAGCAAAAACGTATCTATTAATTAGTACCTCCCTACTGTAGGTCCTTTCTAGCCATTTTAGTAAGTGTCTACAACGATGATCAGTAATTAAGAGCAAATAAAGAGCCTTTTAGACCCCCTGGGAGACGGAAAGACATTAGTGATCACAGCCGTGACCAGGTGTACAAGCCCGAGATGAAGTAGTCTAGGAGGGGTATAGTGTGTTTGAACTGAAACTGACTTAATAGCAATTAAAGAAACCTTCGTGTCTGTATTGAGTATATTACTATTATAATTACCAGGCAGGCAATTAAAGATATCGGTGTGCGTCGATTTCATTTACTAACAGAGACTTTGATTTGCAACCGTTTAAACATTAAGTGCAGGAATTGGAAAACGATTGTGACGCGTATTTTATAATCGCTAGGATTGCAATTCCACGCCCAATTAAGTATTTGAAAAGTGTTGGGCAGCTTAGGTGACATAGAAAAGACTCAGAAGAAGTTTCACGACTCATGGTCCCCGCCTTCCTGTTTCTAGTTCACTGCAGCTCCTCCCAGTACTTGTGTTTAATGACTTTCAAATGATGTTGACTCCACTAGGGTAAAAACCTTAATTGCATAGCTTTTATTGAGCTTGCTTCTAATTAATTTTATTTTTATCTCATTTATGTATTGCAGTAACCAAGGTCAATTCCGCTGTTATTTCGGATCGTTCCTCTAAACTTTGTTGACCGTGTTACTGTATTGTAGTTCTGCTAGTAAATCTGGATAGCTTTTTATATTCTGTTTTCGTGTTTGTATTCACTGGCCTTTCTACATTTAACTGAAGTCGCTGTCGTTGCAGTGCTGAGCAGAACTACGTTCCTGCTTTGTTTCTCAACAAGAGAAAGATACTTGGACTGCATAGGTTAACAATACACTCTCTTCTTTGCCGCTACTATGTTGGCGTTAAAAGTAAAGAAATTATTGAAAACATTTTTCACTTACAGTGAGACTAGCACCTACTTCTAGTCCTCTTTGTTTGTTGAAGTTGATGACGTGGAAGTATTGTTAGGTGTTCAAGCACTCAGTGTACTTGCGTTCTATTCGTCGTCTCTTCTTTATCCTATTCCCCTTCTCTTGTTTCTCGTTGTTCCCTTGGCTTCTCCTTCCTCTTATTCCATATTAAACAGGCGCATACCTCTCTCACGATATTATTTTTAATATTCACAACCTTACACTTTTACTGCTTTCTACCAAGAACTTATAGCGTTCAATTCGATCGTCTTGCAACTGAGCTCATTTTACTGATTTCTAGACTAGTCCTGTATATCTCGATTGGCTCAATACCTTGAAACCTATAGCTAGATATTTATTTCTTATGATCATCGAATAAACATCTATCTTCCGTCGTTAATTGTTGTTTTGCCGGACTGATGATGTTGATAATTCTCTTTATGTTGCGTTAAGTTTTCCACTCGTAAAAGCTAAATCCATAATTAATGCATTCCTTTGCCGATAAACACGTATAGTTGACTCGTGCAACAACGCCGATTATTTCTGTTGAAGCTGAAATAAACAACTTTGAACCTTTACAAACTCTGGAACTAACTGGAACTCACTTCCAGACCTCATTAGAAGCACTGACTCTCTAAGCTATTTTAATTCAGTCCTCACTCAAGACCTTCCTTTTTTAGTCTGATAGTTGTAATATTAATATCTATACTGATTCTAGACACAAATCCTTTTTCCACCCCGCAAGCAAAGGACTGTGATACGTATTTGGTTATGTAGTTTGAATCATTTCACGCATCCGGCTCTACTCTTTTCTGTTCCTTTTTTTTTCGCGGTTAATTCCGATATTTTGAAAGGGATGCAAACACATGGCGCGAAATAATGGTAATCAGGTGCCAAATAATTTCCGTAAAATCGAATTTCTGAAATATTCACTGTCTGAAAACCTAACAGGTAAAAGATTAACTGATCGAAATTTCAGGGATGTAGCTGTGCTGGGAAGCATGCAATCGTGTTTTTAGTTTTCCATACATTTGTCTGTAACAACGAGTCCGGCAAAGTCCGCGGGAAAATGTACAGACAAATGTATGGAAAACTGAAAATTGAAATTATTTGGCATCAGATTCCCATACAAACACTGCCGATTTCGCGTCATGTTTGCACCCCTTTCAAAATGTCGGAATTAACCGTGAACTAGTCTATTACCATTAGTTTTCTAGTAGTATTTTATCACTTTACGAGCACTGAGACTTTGTGTAGTGCTCCGAATACGTATTATTATTATTATTATTATTATTATTATTACAGAATGTTTTACAAGAGACATCTGCTATTGGAACAAAAGCATGCCTTTGGGGTTAAATACATGCACCTATTTTGAGTTATAAAAAGACGCCTTAATAAACACCTATTGTGATATTGCCTTAAGGAGTTCGAAAACACCTATATCACACAATTGACATTGCGGAGGTAGGAAATTGGCCACTCTTGTAATATTGAGTCAGTAGCTAAAGTTAACATGAAATATTCTGGTTAAGAGCTATCTATGGCTGCGTATTATGAATGCAACCACTCAAACAGATCGGCAGAATTGATCGCATAGTATCGCCTTGAAAACCAGGCCAGCAGAACAACACCGTTGTACAGCTTATTGAATACGATCAAAACACAGTGAAATTTGTATTCCAATAAATATGTATAGGTCTGACTCGATGCAGTGATCCGGGTACTATTATGGAAAGAACTAGTAATAGTATTCCGCCAAACCTCATCCACTGTTCATAACAGAATTCAATTTTGAAAAACAAAGCACCTAATCAGTTTTAGTTGTCTGCGGTTTGGGGTTTCCAGACAGGTAAGAAAGAAGTGGTTTGAGCTTGCATGCACGCCCCGCCTTACTTTCCTACCAAGCCGTCCGTGTATTCGAATAAAGATCAACAACAAAGCCTTCAGTACATGGCTGTCCTCATTCGACCGCTTAGCCTCTCAGGCTGAACACAAGTATACAACAGAATAAAAATAGCGTTTTCATTGCGTCAAACTGAAACTGTTGTATCTGCTCTATCAACCGTTCAAGACTGACGCAGTTGATCGCAGTCAAATATCATTTCTTTTCATTCTTCTCTGTTTTCAGTTCATTTGACCACTGGATACCACACCACTGACAGAAACAGGAACATTAAACGTGTATATATATACTAAATAGTTGATTTTGGTTTTATTCTGATGTGGTTTGAAGTGCAACAGGGGACAAAGTTCTGCCCGCTAAACAAAGCCCAAGAAAACTGACGCGCCGATCCGCTTTAGCTAAAGAGGAACTGGTTAAATAAAAACAAATTGCTAAGATCGTCGCTCAGTATTCCCTACATGCATATTGCTCTAATATTGAATACAATTACTTTGCTTTTGGAATAGAACTGCGACTTACGGGATCAAAATCAAAAACCCAACAATTTCGAGTTTGGTCAATGTGTGTATATGAGATATGTATAATGTATGTATATGAGGCATGTATAATATATGTGTATGAGTGTGAAATTTGAAGTCAACCTGATTTTATCCAAACTACTATACGGCAGTTTTCTTCAAAAAAAAAAAAGGATGTCGGTGGAAAAAATACCGAACGTAAAAGCCGGTCATGAAGCGGATAATAATGGCTTCGGTATAGTCACAAACTTTTGCTGCTTCACTCTATATATAATTTATGGAATTATGTTTTCGCGAGTATTTCACATAATCCCTTTAACATGCCTGTTCAGTTCTTCCATTTTGTTGGTTTTAGCTGTATTTTCTTGAATTAAAGAAACGAAGTAGAAATATTTAAATTTAATGATGATGCTTTCGGTGATTAAATGTTTGTATTTCGTACTTTCCAACAGCGTATTTTATACTTTCTCACGGAGATCTAGTAGCAAAAACGGATTTTATTTTTTCGACTTTTGGTCAGGAAACGTTCATGCAGACTCCGTATCTTCCCTGCGGCGTTCTCCGGAATTATTTTAGGCCCGGTGGACAACGCCCCCGACTTTATATCTCTAGACATCCGCGGATTTTCCGATGATAATTCCGCCCGGTTCTAACTGTCAGCAGATGCCGATATAATATACACGTAATTTATTACCATCCAAATGCAAAATGAAAATACAAATCAACGATCCACTGCCTCTGAGTGGTAGTCTAATGATTATCACTTTTCAGTTTACAAAACTCAAAAAGACCTGAAGAGTGTAGGTCTGAATTGAATCATAGTAAAGTTGTTGAACGTTTTCAAACTTGAGCAACATGCTTGAAAAGACCAATGAACTGTTTTGAGGTTTGGTTGGAACTGGCCTGAATCCATTCCGGGATGCAAACTCTTTATTTCGCTTCATTTTGCGAACTCAAATACACAACACACTGAAGTCTACTATACTAAAGAAAATATCAAATTTAAATAACTCATTTGGTTTGGAATAATCAAAGTCGATGAAGAAGCGTTAAATTTACGTGAATAAACCTTTTCGAAAAACATAATTGTGCTTTAATATATACTACTTAAATAATCTTTTTTTTACCGGCATAAAGTACTGAGTGCGAAGGCCAGTATAGGACTAGTATTACACTGTATCGGTTTTGCTGTAGTCTTCGGACTTCTCGCGTTGCTATATTTATCTTTTAGCTGATCGATTAGGTCCATATCTCGGATCCGGTGTTCTTTTTCAGGATTTTCGTACATTTGCTGAATCTAGTTTTATAGGAGGAGGGCGCGGTCTACTACAGGCTACATAGCAGGAATAATCTTACCTTTGTATTTCATTCAAAATGGTACCGCTTCAAGTAAAATCTCCGAAACTTCAAAATGCGCGCGACTTAAATTAACAAGTTTACGCCGATAGTTTATCGTGGTGTGTCTTGAGTTCTTATTTACCGTCACCGCATGATCAAACTTGCTGTGGATTCACGAGGCGCTAGCCTTGAAATCGAGGGAAGTTGTGGAGGGGGAGGGGTGTGTGGGGGGAAGAGGGGTGGTTGTGATTCAAGCGCGCACTATCACGCAATCGATGCTGATTGCACGAGCCATGACGCAATGTGTGGTATGTCCTCTTAAGTTTCCAATGACAATAAGCCAATCGGAAAACGTGAAACTGAGTAGTTGTTGTAAAATTAACACATTTACGATAGTTTATTGCGGTATGTCCTCTCATTTACTTGTTTTGCATCACTCATGGTCAGAATCGTTGTGGCCTGATTCACGAGCGGCGCCAGCCGACATTATTACAATGTTGACCGCATCAGATGACGAAAAATGTGGATAATAAGAGGAAATATCGTCAATATGTTTTTACAACAACAAAGGAGAAATAGACAAGCGGAAGAGCCTTGAAAACGAAGAAAATTGTGGACAAAACGTAAACTATTCAGTTTAGCGCGCTATCACACAATCGATAGAGCGATGACGCCGCGATCTGTGCATGGTTTGCCCTCTTGGTACCAATGGCAATAAGCCAATCAGAAGACGAGAATCCGACCACCGCGATACCGATTCACAGTTTTTTTTCTAGTTGTCCGCATAGTTATCGCAATAAACGCTCATTAATAACAGATAGTACAGTCATCAAAATAAATAAGAAAATTCATCATAACGATATATTTTTTGTGATTTAATGAAGCCACCGCAGATAACAAATAGAATATTTGCTACTAGCACTCGAAAGTTTCACTCTCATCAAAGGTTTCGTGGTTGAAAAATAACTTTTAAATAGTGATTATTAAAACTTATGATCCGAGAATGTAATGACAGGAAAGCCATTGGACATTAAAACCACCTTTTTAAACTATCTTTACAAAAATAAATAACTTTCTGGTTTACCCACATCCTAAATGAAACAGATTGAAAGCGGTGGTTAACTGCACCTTAAAAGGGTATAAATCAAGGAATATTCGTAAAATTCCTTCTGTAACGTGAAATGCCGCTATTTGTGTAAGTGTAGGTCGGCCAAGCCCATACTTTTAATTGGTGTTGAATTCAACAAACACATTTTACGTGTCTTTACTGACATACTTATTATCATTCAGGGAAATCTTCTAGGCAAAACCTCTTTTTCAAAAATGTACGTAATAAGAAGTTAATTAGTAGTCTTACTCAGCCGGGAGATGAAAGTCTATGTTTTTCGTTGCTTCCGAGAGAGAATCGTTCATGATAATATTAATATTAAATTATGCCGAGAAACGATCAAGCATGCACTCCTTGGCGTTATATGTTCCTTTTTTTAACTACATACGAGAAATAAAACTACAAATGACAGCACTCGTTTTCTTATCACTATTCCCTGTTTCTTACTGTTTAAACAGAGTGTAGCATTGTTGCATACCTTCTGGGAATACTAAAAACAATACTAAATTATATCATTATTATTTAAAGCGGACTCTATGTCGACCGTTATGCTTAACGAGGGTGTAGCTATTGTTACATAGTATTGTTTTTTAGTATTCTCAGAAGGTAAATTATATCATTATTGTTTAAAGCGGACTCTATGTCGACCGTTATACTTTACGAGGGTGTAGCTATTTGTTGCATACCTTCTGGAAATACTAAAAGTAATACTGAATTATATCGAAATAAGAGATGATTATATCGGTAGGAATTGTAGGAATGACTGTAGGAATTTTTAATTAGCTCTAAACACCCTAAACCCTGGTGGAGGATTAGGTTTGGGGTTAGGGTTAGGTATTATGGTTGTAGGAATATGACACATCATCGTAGGAATCCTACAATTCATACAGAAGTAATAATTATGTTACACTCTTATATAGAGATTGGTTTTACGCTTTCAAGCTCGGATAGGCCTTTTACAGGAAACAGTCACGTGCTGATATATCACTTCAATAACTAATAAATTGAGCTTGTGATCCGGCATGGGAAAGGCAGCTCAGTTTTCTGGAGAGCAAACACTGCATCTTCAAAAACGCAGTTTTAGATAGATCGAGGTGGAAAATAGCATCATTTTACTAAGGGAGTTAGAAAAATGCGCGTGGACCCTCATACAAGTGCATTTACATAAATGAAGTTAGATGTATTTCGCACTCCAGTACAACAACTAAGGCCCATTTCCAATATCATACGAAAGTCGCTTGATTCACAGCGCAAAGCGTAGCCGTGGACACGGGGTCCTTAACACTTAATTTGTAAAGTTCTTTGTCCCAATATAATAAAAATGGTTTCTTTGTCTAGTAGCTCTGTTTTTATTTTATTTTTAAATCAAGGGAAAGGTTTAACAGCCTTCAACGGAAGGCCACTAACTTAGATATCATAACCATCACTGTCATAATATGCTATCTTTTTTCAGTGCTCGTAAATTATTTTACAGAGTAATATGAACCGGCAGGTACTTTTATGATTTATGCGAAAGTTATTACAAGTCGTCACACCAAATTGCTGCACGATAGTATGATTTTTAGGGAGTTTTTACTTTTAATTAGATCGAAACGACATTCTGAAACGACTTTGATTAATCGTGCGTTTTTTAAGTCTACAAAACGTGTACAGTTACTCTCGTGCAGCCAGCTCTATTATTTTTAGTTCGAATGTTCTAGTGACATAAGGAAATACTTCGAAATTACATACAATTGGATTTTAATAGCATTGTCGGAAAACTAGCTCAAAATCAGTGATCTTATCGTTTTACATCTACAGTCAATTTTCGGTAACCCTTTGTGTTTTCTTCAAGTCAACGAACTTAATATATAGATTTCACTTCTAGAAAAGGCTGAAAACACTAAAACAAGGAACCTTTAGAGTGCTTTTCAGTCTGGAAAACAAACACTGCCTTAACTTTTATGCCTCTTTTCAAGGTCATAAGTAGACGAGCCAATGGGCTTTTCTCAATAAAGGATAATAGATATCTTTTTAAGTAAATCCATATGCATATAATATTTGTTTAGTCGTTAAACGTTCATAAATCTATGTTTTCAGAAAGAAAGTAATTATTTTAGTGATAGCCTCTCTTTAAAAACGTACATTAATAAAAGCGATAAGTACTTGAGAATAAGAGAGAAATTAAAATGCTCGTTCAACTCTCTAATGCGTTTTAGGGGAGCTTCTAATTCGGTGATTGAATGATTTCATTTTTCTTGTCAGATTTATCAAGTTTGACTTACAGAGTTAGTCCCCCCCAAAAAAACTGTTTTTCTACACAAATTTCAGATTTTCACTGGATATCAGAATTGTCTGAGAATATTGGTCAAGCGAGAGTCGAATAAAACGAAACTTCTACGTTACCAGCTGGGCCCCAGAGTCTAGAATAATTTAACATAAACCAGAAGAAATGTCAGCGCCTCGCTCACTTTAAGTTCTTAGCTAAGTCCGAATGTCTTAAGTAATACATTTAAAACCAATTTGCAGCAATCTTTGCAAATAAACATTCATCAAAGCCATATAACAAACCTTCTTCGGTGAAATAAACGATGCTTAATTCGCAGTAGACAATATTCAATATTTGGATCATAGAATAGTCCTATTCAGCTGGGATACGGACATATGGGGGCAATATTGCTTAATGATTTTTTGTATTTTGTGATGAACTATAGGATAACCTTTCATTCTAGCGCGACATTTTAAACGCGAAAATGTCCCTTTCATAGCCAAAAAGGACACAAACAAAAGACTTTCAAATCGTAAAGGGCCTCGATTCTCGAGGGCCCACAGGTGCAGCCTCTGAGTCGAAAAGTAGGTGCTTGAAAAATGTTATGCATCGACATTGTGTGTGCTGATGATCTATTGTGTCATATACATTTAGGAATCTCCGCTCTAAAGTGTAACCTAGTGGTTCCGATTCAACCTAAAAAGCACATGTTTCTTGCACGTCAATCAGATACTACACAATTCCATGTGTTTTTAAAATGCGAGCGTTTCTATCTCTTATTCTCGTCACACTTGTTCCAAATGGTCATGCATGGGCAAGTATAAATCACTAGACACAACATAACAATGAATCTGAATTCTGCCGGCTTTCAAGCAATTGTCACAACCACTAAGCCTTCAGGCAGCAAGTATACTCCTTCGTAAACAATTACTTTTACGGCCTTCATACAAATAAAAAACACTTTTAGAATTCAAAAGTTCGTTTTTCTATATTAATGTTTTTTAATTAGTATTTCCCCCATTCTTTGGTCTATTCAAAAGCTTGTCCGCGCTGAGGTAATTTTTAGTTAAATCTGACACATCATGATCAAAGACCAGCTATTAGAAACGTTTGTCAGCTAACCAGAAAAAAATGAACTCTCCTGAAGAAAGCTTCCCCAGTTTAAACAAACCGTTCATGTTGCCACTTTTTCTAATGTTTTAATATAGAATTATGAAGCCCCTCGTCGCGAAAACATCGAAAAGTAACTAAAATGACAACGTGAGAGCGTCTCTCGAACACGTTGTCACAAAGAAACATAAATTGTTACTTCCTTTCGAATAAAATGTACTCAATCTTTTAAAATATAGTTTGTGGCTAAATAGATGTCGCTAAATCTGGACAGGTTTAATGCAGTTTGTTGTTTTTACGCAACAGAGAATCATTATTTGATGCGAATCGTCAGTAAACTGGTTTATACTGTTGTTTAGTATTTTGGTAGATTTTATTGGTGTGTGTCAAAGTCCTAAGCGCCCTTGTAGTTTAAAATTCGATTGAGCCGCACAATGCCAATATTGCGTGATTTGCATTCATGAAATTATTAACAACTTTTCATAAAGCGACAACGCCGTCTTAGAAACAAATCGTTCTCAGCAATGCCAACACAATACGACTCTCTTTAACTCTTTAGCCCCAATGTTATCCCAGGTGAACTTGAAAGAGCTTTTTCAAAGCGCCCCTTTTACCTCTCTTTGCTTCATAAATATTTCAAATGATAGAAGATTCACTTATGGTTGCTATTCAGTAAATTTGATAAATGCCATAATACGCGGATTACCATTCTAACTTGTGAAATAAGAGTATTCGTTTTACCTCTTTCAGACATCGAAATTAATAATGGAGGGTTCATTGAAAACACATTAACGACGTAGTAAAAGAGAATGGTTTAGAGCAATACAAACAGCCGTCCGAGAAGTAATATTCCTAGCGATTCCAACCGCGTTGTACATTATTATTTTCTATATAAGAACACCTCGTTGCTTTGAATTTAATGATAAAGCAGTAGTTATGACTTTTAATGCTTGCTTCAAAAAACAATGAAAACAACTATGCTCGAGTCATCATCACTTAAAATTGACAAGAATTTTAGTATTCAAAGCTGAAAGCACGACACCAGTAATTTCTCTGTAAATTTGAGTTATTTTTTACAGTAATTAAAGTTTTCATTAGAGGAGAGCTCGCCTAGCAGCAATTAGGGCAATACATCATAAACCATATTTACCCGTAGCGAGTTTTATTGAGCAAAAATATGATCGCCGACTCAATTTTTTCTTTCAGAACTCATTTGCTGCCGGTCTTGGACTAGTCAGTGCGTGCCATACATCCGTGCAGTATATCAATGTTAATTCTGCTTAAAAATTAAAAGTAAAAGCGAAGTGCTAAGTAACTGAAAACGTTTTTTTATAACGTGTTTGAAAATATTTTTTTGCCTTTTAGAGAAGAAAGAAAAGCAATAATCACGTTTTACAGGGACAAGCGATTTCATTAACACCTTCGCAATCTGGTAATGGGATGTGGTACTCTTAATTTTTTTCAAATTACACTTCTCGATGATTTTTCCATTCTGAGCTGAAGGTGCAACCATCGTAAAGTAAAGCCACTTTATTTATAGAGGGTAACATGTTTACGCTACTAAGAACATCTACCACGGCACTTATTCCTACCATTGTACGAGAAACAAAATTGGCTCTAGATCATGGCCGGGCACGGTATCAATTCCTCGTAATCTACCCTCGAGAATAGTAGTACGACAAATCTTGGAAGGAAGATCGAAGACGTCTTTGTTTTGTAGTTGTACTCGCGCGTCGGGTCAAGGCGAGGGCTAATATCCCCCCTAAAAGCAACACTTTGCATTTTAAGAAGTCCTTTATTTGAAAACTTTACAACTAAACTCTACTAGAATGGACTGTACAGAATATCTGTTTTAAACTACTTTCCTTTATTTGATGAGTTGTAATCTTGTTAGTATTTATTTTAACAGCTGACTGCAATTCTTCTCGTTGAAAAAAAACACAATTCTAGCACAATTATAATTCGTTTTTTGAGACCAAAGGCAAAGACGTTGTGCACGAACACACTCACATCCATTTCATAATTATATAAAACTGACGACGAGATGAATTGGACTCAAGAAGCGATTAACACCAGTTGTAATCAAGCAGCGAAAACAAAGTCCAGCCTTTAATCCTACCGATAAAGCTAGAGTGTGAAAATATAGAAGAGAAATCGACTCTTCAAGACCATTATCATTACTTGTGCGAATAAATATAACGGGACAACCCTCTCATTCTTAATATATTTTGGTATTGAATAAATAGGTGTAAATGTCATCTGCAAACACTAGTGAAGTTGGCCACTCCTGGAATACACTATCAGCTGCTTAATACTGAGTATCTTGAACTCAAAGTTTCAACTGTAAAACCAAGCTCAATCTGAAATTTTATAATAGGTATCAACCATATTCAGTAAAGATTTAACTTTTCTTCATATGCGACAATAGATTTGGACAATTAATATTTTCTTTGCACTATTTTCTTCGGTTCGCGAACAGGTTTTCAGTTCTGTACATTTTTTGGAACGTAGTCCTCATTTCAATGTTATTTGTTTCTTGCTTCTGGAGTGTGACCGAAGTACGCGGATGTATTTTATTATGTTATTTTCTGTCTCAGTGGTAATGTCAAAGAGTTTCTCTGTGTACTACCCGTAAAGGTAGAACAAGTTCTCGTGACTCAGTCTAATTTCTTGACTGACTTGTTCGCACTTTATTGCCACCTGGCTATTTACAAGACTCAGTCTGTACCTACGTTTAACTCATATGTGCATCCGTTCCTATACAAGAGAGCTCATGGACGGTCTCAAGGGATGCGCAAAGAGGTGCGAAAAACTCGGAGTATACTGCATACTAGCATAAGGATGATGGTAGAATGGATAAGGTGTATGAGAGTGTTCCGCTCGACTTTGCTCGTGGTAGAGTATAGGAACTCGCACCATCCTCTGCTGATTTGCTTGCGCCATCGTCGCAGCTTCCATTTCTGCGGCTATTTGTCGTTTCCACTTATTTCTTCTGTTCTGAAACCATATCTTAACTTGTGTTTCTGTGAGATGTAACTGGGCTGCGAGTCCTGCCCGTTCAGAAGAAGATAGATAGCGCTTCATGTCAAATGTTGACTCTAGTTGGTAGACTTGACTACGTGAGAACACCGTCCTTGTCTTCTTTTTCCTTCGCTTTTTGCCTTCATCTTTCTTGTCGTCGTGAATTTGGCTCTCTTTTTCTGAATTTCCTAAAAAAAGAGATCGGACAATGCATGTAAATACGTGAATAAACCCTCGCTAATATCTTGACCCTGTGAGAAGTGTGGTCAGCAGAAAACTTGTTCACGAGGCTTCACGATATGTTTGGGTAATTCCGTAGGAGGAACTTACAAGTGGAGACAACCAACTAAAGATTGGTGAAAAGGGATCAAAGCACAGAAAGAAAGAATCATGCAATTACTTACTGTCGGTAGGGCTCCTGTTACTGTCAAACTCTGTCGAAGACTTTTCTAGCTCCGTCTCCCACAGGCAGAGGTCTCCGCGAGTTGTATCTTTGTGTTCAGAATGTAGTCCCTTATGGTGGAAACTGCCCCCTACTGTTCCGTTATCCTCGGGTCTGGATTTTTTCTTATCTCGCTCGTTTTCACTCGTGGTGGTTGATTCACGGCACTCATTATCTTTCTGGCTGTGAGAACTCAAAATGTTTGAAATAGAGAATGGGTTCGCTCGTATTTTCTCGTCCATGCTTGGTCTGAGATAGCTTGATTTAATGAGTGCAAAATGTTTTCAGATTTTTGAAATGTAGGAGTAATTTCAGCAGCCAAAGAAAAGGCAAACAAAGCCCGTTTGTGATCGTCTCAATGCGCTCGGGCATAAGTGGCGACGTTTTAAGCCGGTGATAATGATCGCGAATAAAAATGTCAAACTTGTTAAACGGTTGACATGTGAAAGGTTCTCGCTGATTGGCCAAGAAATAAGTCTAATGGAACCGTGAGAAAGCTAAAATGCACTTCCCCGCCCACTTCTTTACAAACAACCGGGAAAACTGATAAAAACCTTCTCTGATTGGCTACCAGTTGCTATCAATTAGCCCTAGACACGTTGCCATTCTAAATGTGTTCGTGTTTAGCCTTTTTCAATTGGCCAAACGGTATACAATTCAGCAATTACGCGCTTGGTATTGGATTACAATCGCCAAAAGCATTTCCCTGTTCCACTCATTCTCAACAGAAGTAGGGCATTTGTTTTTACCTTGTCAAAGCAAAGATATTCTTGCGTATCACCTAATCATCAGAACTACGTTTTACGCCTTTGGCAGTTTCTCTCACGCCCCTTTTAGTACTTGATAAGAAAACGTTAAAATTCAAAGAGAATTTGTCTGGTTCTTATCAATTTAGGCCGGATACTCTTAACACTGCAAAACTCTTACTGGGCAGGCCTTGTTTTCACTAATGTTATGAGTTTGTGGCCAAAACAGCAGCTTTGGTCTATGCCCATGAGACTAATCTCCATAACAAGGAATTGATTGACAGGTTCGGATCCAGATAAGTGAAAGTATGGCAACGAAGCCTCGACAAGTGTAGAACGGTTGAAACCACTCGCAACACTATGGATGCTGGCATCACTTTTTTTTCTCGTTCACGGAGGATAGAGTCACTCCTTCCACAGCTTGGACTATCTGAAGGCATATTTTTTAATCGTTTGGAGGTTCTTCTCGATCAAAATTGAGCTGATGACTAGTTGATTGGCTTAAGTGACTACAGATGTGGGTCTTAATGAGATGCTAATGAGTCAGAAAGCCATTGGTGAATTGCATTCCATGCAGAGCCGTTTCGCTTAAGAGGTATTAAGTCATTATCACTGACAGTCAAGAGTTCGGGTGATTGATGAATGACCGGTTCAAGTGGCTCAAACAGCAATTGGCTAAGCAGTAGAATGAATAGGACAAGCAGGAGATTCCACACAAGCTTGGGAGTGCTTTTCTTTTTAGAATTACTTCTTAAAGACTTATTTACACGATTCGTCAAAGCAAGTAATTTTGCTCGTAATAACTCGTATTCAAAGGAACAAGGAATCACTGTTAGCCGCACACAATGTTGTGGCTTTCCTTTTGTCCATGTTCGTTATCCGTCTGACTATCCCTGTAGGATACTTTTGGAATACTCATCGAAGAGAATGAGTCTTTCACGGTGCTGAACATGTTTGGTATCAGTCAAAACTTCGCTTTATTTATTTGTTTATTAGATCTTTAACATGACTTGAGTGGATTCTCGAAGCTCGTAGCATATGACAGCGAATGTTCGATAAAGCTGTCGCTTCGCTAATATTGTGTTTACAAAGGGTATACAGTGACATGATTCAGGACGTGCGTGTGGTAGTCGTTCTGTGATTAAACCTATTTACTTGAGTAGACAAAGTGCATTTTATTGATCAAAACAGTGTAATACTTCCCTTTATGTTCGAGTGATAGTTAGTTTTAAGCATATCACTTACATATACTAAACGCTTCTCTAGCTGGTACACCGCCAAACCTCCCCTTTCAGTTTGAAAATAGATCACATACGAGTATAATTCTTGTCAGTGCCATTAAGGTCTTTGCGAGCAATGGATATTTAGATCAATCGATAAGAAATAAGACTTAACTAAGTAAAGATATGAAAGAGAATCTAGCCGAGCGATTTGTTCTTGATCCCTATGTACCTTTTATTGTTTGTTATTGTTACTTTTCCATTCATTGACCATCGAATAAGGCTATTCTCCAACCTGGAAAGATGGGAAAGATATGACCTGAAAGTATGATTCAGGGGAAAAAACACTAAGTACGCTGTTCTGTTTCCTTCTTGTCACATAAAAATGTTTTAATCTCGCAAAAAAAAAACATAAATGGCGTGTCTTTTTTGTGAGACTAAAACGTTCTCCAGTTGTGACTTTAAACAACTCATGACATTATGCATGGCATAACTGCCCCAAAAAACCTCAAAGATCCATTCTCGTTTTACGATCTGGATCCACCTGTGCACGAGAATTATTACCTCAATTACTCATGGTCTTGCGAAGATTAAAGCAAACAAACCCATCACCATATAAGCTCCTAAGTGTCTCAAATGAGCTTTATGTGAGCTAGTGGTCATTCGGTCTGCCCATCAGCCTTTGTGCTGCTTTTAGAGCAATCACGAGTCTTAGTAATAAAGAGACTTTTTAGTTTTTATTTCCGAGTGTCATATTAGTTGATCCACCACTAAGTTGAAATTCTGACACAAACTTTAAAATGTATATGTTAGTTGTGGGTGTGCATGTATTTTGAATCACCTTCCAAAGGGCCAAATAAACAAAACCCAAAAACTAAGATACAGATCTTTCTATTTTCCGTTAAGCCTGAACGTAGATTTGCGATCATGTGGGAAAACGTGATTGAAAAACTCCCTCCCACAATACTCGAAGCAAAATACGCAAGAGTTTTGAAAGTCATTTTTTGCACCTTTATTTTTGCTTATAGCTATTTAAAATATCACACAATTTGGGAAGGCAGGAGGAAGAAATAAATCAGAACCATTTTAGGTTTTCCTGATTCGAGCTGATTATTTCCTGTAGAGTGTTAATGGCTGTTGTCCAACTCTTATCTGTGATCCTGATTTCTATTCGAAATAGCTATCATTAGGTTAAGAGCTGAGGCGCCACTCTTGCTCCTCAAGACAAAAGACTAATGACTCTAGCATACTTATCGCCTTACATTTAAAATTCTATATAGAGATAAACAAAACTATATTGACCACTACTCCACCTTTCGTATTTGTATATGAAAATAATATATCGTATTTGTTTAATACCTACCGTGTATTTGGAAAATGAAACTGCTGATGGTGATTCTTACTTTTTCGCAGCGCGCTCGCAGTATTTTCACCAATCGTTCAGTGGTCGAAAATTTGCATTCGATGATTGCCTCAGTCTGTGCCAGTATCTCTATTCAAAGCGTTCTTCGCAAAGAAAGGTTATTTCTAGGTTACAAGACAATTAGTCAACTCCAATTGAGTAAAGTTCTCAATTAATATATTGTTCGTCTTTTCTCTCTCTCTTCTCATTTTAAAAGCTTAGTTACAGTTTATAGCTGGAGTGGTATTGATTTGTCGTAAACGGCCCACCGCGAGAGAATTCGAAATCCGTGATGAACGAAAGGCTATTCTAAGCGAGGAGTGTAAAGTTAGTGATACAGTCTGCTCACAAAGGAAGCTGCTGGGATCCTCTAATGATCGCCTGGGGCTTGTTGTGACATTTTCGTAAAACGCCATAGCCAAACATTAATATTTAAGGTGGCTTTCTTTCAAATGACTTGAAAGAGAAAAATATAACCTCTTTGGCTGATTCATTTAACGCCAATAACAATGCCAGATCGGTTTAGTTGTAAACGAGGACGAGAAAAGGAGCACACGGGGTTTGAGTACGGTAATGCCACTAAAAGAATGATTTAAAACAGAATATAATCTCTTGAACATTCGAAAATTGAGAAACGTAGAGCAATTAATTCGCAGCGTGGATCTACGGCTCCATTGTTCTCATTTTCATAAAATGAGCTTACATTTAATGGCGCTTGTATTTTACAAAGTGTTTTGTTGTGCTGTAGTTTGCCAAACAAAAGACGCTCAAGTTGAGTGAAGCCACGGCTCGCTGACTCGCTTAATTGCCAGACATTTCCAACGAGCAAGTACAACGGAGGTCGATTTTTGTTCCTTTTCAGTCTCGTGAGCAACAGTTATCTTGGGTTGATGCATTCAGGCATGAGATCTCGGTTCATCGCAGCATTTGAGTCGATTGCCTCAGCACCTCCCCCTTGAGTAAACCGATTAGAAACCCATTTTGAACTGTTAAGTCAACAATTCAATGTTAATTGGGCGATCCATTTACTGGGGGTGCCGAATATTTACACAAAATTAAAAACAAACCATCGAAGCTCGAGAATCCAAAGAACTAAGAATACAAAAAGAAATATATATTTCGCTTAATTTATGGGATTATCTTTTGTGGTTAGCTAGTTCGCTATACCTTCGGCTCCCGGAGATTGAAACGCTCAGTCTCAATTTGTATCAACTAGACTAGCAAGGTGAAGCATTTGGCTACAAGTTTCTTGTTAGGATATTCCGAGAATTTGAACTCGAAAACTGAGAAGCTACATGGGTAGCTACACGTGGTCGAGACTCTAAACTGGTTCCGCTTCTCTGGTGGTTTCATTGTTTTCAAATCCTCAAGCTGTTGAACTTTATGTGCATATGAATTTGTTATTAGATCTGCAACAAAACAGAGTAGACATCACTTTTGTTTTTGCGTGTATGTGTCGTGCTAGTGGCGCATTTCAATGGCATATTAAAGTGGAAAACATTATTTCACAACAAATGATGAGTCGAGGACAATGCGGTGAGATAGTGAATGAAAACCACTAAAGTGCTATTCAGTCGCTAAAAGGTTGTCTACAAAGGATCTATTTCAAGCTGTTGAAAGTTATAATGTAAACAAAGTACTTCTGCCAAAACGCTTTCAACATCAGTTTTTGTCTTGAATGATGAATTATGTCACGAAAAACCTACCTGAAATCCTTAGAAGTTTATAATACTAATTTCGTTCAAATTTTCAGTACTCGTGACAATGTAAAGAAAAAGGGTCCCTTTCTTTGGAGCAATTTTATAAAACCATTCAAAACGAGTTAAAATCGGTATAATAATAAAGGATTTCAAGAAGTCTCAGCGGTTGGGTTTTGTAGATTCATTTACCCGTCAAAATCGTTTTACTTCGTGATTTTGCCAGTATTCGTTCATTCAGTTCCTTTACAATCAACTCTAAAAAAATCGAGAGTTTGATACTCTAAATTTACACTTGCTTTTAACTGAATTAATTTATTTCCAACATTCAGAACACTTAGCACCACTAGACTCCTATTATTTGAAGTTAAAATCAGTTTAGCGCGATAAATGAGTTTTTATATCAAGTGTAACAACAAAAGGCTTTGAAAAGAACGCGTACATCGATCACCTCAGGATAACTTGTGACAGGAATTTTCCAACGTAAAAATTGCCGATGGTTATTTCACATCCTTCCGATGAAAATCTTAAAGAAAGTGCTAGAAATAATTAGAAGAACACAAAGGGCCTTAAAATAATATTCAAACCATCGAATCAAGAATAGGTCCATTTCGTCGTCGACAGCTATTAACTCGAACGAGGCCACAACACTTAGCGCAATTGCCGGTCAATACGCTTTCAAAAGCAGATATATTGGATATGAAATCAGTGTTTCCGATGCGATTGCTCGAAGAAAAAATCAATACAGAAGAATTCACTTCCCCTGGGCGACGCCAAGTGTCTAGTGTCCTTACAATTAAACGTTTTGTGAATAATCGTGTCTCGGCAGAATTCCCAAGCGAATAAGTTTTTCACGTTCTCTGACTCTGCGCAGTTGTTTTGCTGTCTGGGAAACGATTCGATAGGGAAGATCAAGAACAGTGTTATTTCGATGCAGGAGACTCAGTACAGGTTCTGAAAGGACGTCCAATTAGTATTCGAGTTTCTAGATAGCAATTAATTTATTATCGAGCAATATTCTCAGCATTAAAGCGCTCGTAATCTCTACACCACCTCGAGCTTCTTTGTTCGTGTAATAATCCCTTTTCCATTTGTCGCCAGTAGCAGTCTATATGTCAGTTCTACGAATTCTTTTCCGATCTTTTGAAGCGGTTAGATTATTCCACTTAGTCCAGGTCGATTGCTTTCCTTTTCAAAGAGCTATTGACACGACGAGTCCTTAACTTTAGAGCTCTCAGATTTTAATAGCTTGCAGCCGAGAAAATTCAAAGGCCACTGCAACCCATGCCCCTGCCAAAATGAAACTATAGTCAAGCGCTTTAATCATCACATAAAAATATATTTTAATCCAGTTTATAACGGCTTTAAATACTAGTACATGCTACTATCTAACATATTGACACGGCCGGATTTTCGTGCAATTTAAAACGACACTGCTGGATATACGTTCATTTTTACGTGTAACTGACTTGTACAATTGGTTCAATAAAATCTTAAGAATTTTCAAATTAAAACTTTCAGAAGTATTAGGCCTATATATATGCTTTATAACAAGCTCTTTCGGTGGAGAAACTCTAAATAAATACTTAATTGTCTGGGCGAGATTTACAATGGCAAACAAACTGCAAAGTAATAGTTTTCGCTCACTGAATTTACAGTCAGTGAAAAAATTCGCAAAGCTACCTCTTGCTACCAATATCAAATAAAAAAGCCGCCAATTTCAATATAAGGTTTTATTATATCTTTAAAGTATATATAACAGAAAATGACAACATCTATATTTTAAAACAATTGAAGCGTTTTCTTATGTACATAGCTTTTTCAAATAGTACAGAATTCGTGAAACTGAACTGTTGACTCGGCGTGTAAACAATGCTCGTTCTGTGTTTCACCTTATCATTTTCCCTTTTGTGAGCCAAAAACCTTAACCACCCATTTTATTCCAACACGACATTATCTTTCTCCCAACTGCATGTTCTTCCACATATTACTGATCATGACATTCTGAAGTTCCATACTGAGTCTTTTAAAAGATTTGTCATTTATAATATTGCATCAACTCTAAGTGAAACCCCGGCAGATGAGTTAAAACGAACCATTATAACCAAGTTTCTTCTATATAGACTATAGACTAGTAGCAGGGGAATATTTCCCCTACTGGCAGAGAAATGTTACTGAAATCATTGAAGGGTTATATTTCAGATCAGGGCGGAGTGGTATGACAGTTTGTTTGATTTTTAAAAGCTGAATTGGTTAACGCAATGTCACAGTGAACCATTAAAGAAATCAGTTATTCATTTTTTTATATACTTCAAGCTTTAAAATCTGAGATAGTCGGTGTTTATTGATGGTATCGTTTTATTGGATTAAACCATGAATTATTGAACTTTGTATCTCTCTCATGGCGGGTTGGTTTACGTACAACGGGCCAAGTGCTAGTCGTAGCTTTGTTGTAATATGATCTACAAAACGAAATGCAATTAACTGGTTGTGATTTAAACATTTTCGAAGTGGGAAATCCTGAAAGAGAAGCTTCTATTTTCTCGACACTAGCTCTGGAACCGTTCAAAACTATAATTATGTTACCTGTGAGTAACCTGTGTCTGTGGGATATACGCTGCCGCGGCGCCCCAAGTGATCAATCATCGTTCTTTTTTGATATTTTTGATGTTCCTTCGTAAATATTTAAAGATCTCTTCACATCCGCTGCGCACCCTTGAAAATCGGGAGAGAGCCACATCACTGTCGTTTAATATGCAAACCATTGGCCAGTCTGAAAACCGTAACATTTCACATTGGCAGTGGCTTTCATACTTTGTATCGAAAGACCGTACTCTACAAATCAACAAAGCCTGGAACACAATGTTTGCCATTTGTCTCGGCTATCGATTATAAGTTTAAAAAGACAACCGTCGAACAAGCTGAACGTCTTTAAATTTATAGGAATCAAGTTGAACAGCAGCAAGTTAAATCTATAAATTATAACATAAGATCGGAGAATGTGGAAAAAAAATGCACGAGCGAGAAGTCTATCAACTGCCGCAAAGCGGTTGGAAAAGGGTGTTTTGGTTGAAATAATTAATAATTACTCCCCCGGCCTTCCCGTCAGCTTTGCTGTGATCGTGGAACTTCAAGATTGATATGCTTCTGTCAAGGTTGAAAACCTCACGAATTTAGTCAACTAAAATTAAGACAGCTGTATGGATTAGAGTTTTTTGGTCCTGCAACTAGAGAATCCGTCATTTATGAAAAAGGTCACAAACGCCTCGGAAGAAAATCTGGGAATTTCTAGGGGGGGGGGGGGGGACCGGGACTGTACAGGGTCCTGGGACTGAATGGGAGTTACCCCCAGAAAAAAAGACTATTTGAAAATAGCATTTTCAAGTTGTTTCCATTGAACAATTGAACAAATTGTACACAGAAACGCTATAGTTTGCATTCTTTGATTGGTTTATCCAACTATAATGGTCTCAAGTTTCCCCTAAGTCCCAGACTCCCAGGTTGCGACCACCCTAAACTCCAAATTACGTTAGCAACAAGTCCGTTCGTGACATTTAGAGGCAACGTCTCAATGTTTGTGTGTGATAAATCACAAAAACATTACTATATTGACAACACTAAGGCCGGACCTTTCAACTGAGCATGCACTGAAAAGCCAATTTCCGACTCGTCAGTCCCGAGAAATATAACTTGTGGCCTGAAAAGGCAGTCAGTATTAGAGACAATTGCATTCGTGGGAAAGTTGGTCATTAGCAAAGACGGTTGGTTACCGGTGACGGAAGTGTATGGTGGATAAATGGGGGTCGTTCATTTTGTCACCTGCATACCGGCTTAGGCTGTAACAATGTTAACCCAAGCTCCACACCGCGGCAAAACGTCACGCGCATGCTCTTTTGATGATGCTCCAAAAATAGGCCCATTATGCTTCAAAGCAATGCTTCAATTTTGTCGCCATTATGCTCTGTCCTCTGCCTATTATGCCAGGAGCAATGCCCCGATTTTATTTGTTCAATCGACATATACAACTTCAGAACAATAAACTACATGCAATAATCAATGTTGTTATATAGCCATACGTTTTCCAGATATAACGTACGCCTTCATTGGTTGATTTATGGTCACAAGTAACGAAAGAAACTGTTTCCCGCGAACTGCTGCTGGGTACGAGATTGCAGAGTCTTCCCCGCGTGGGGCCTGGGCAACAATTTGGAAAGCTATGACGCCAGAGGGTAAGAATGCATCAACTGGCTGCTAAAGGCCATCGAAAGGCCACATTATGCTCCATGCTTGCCTATTATGCTGGCATTATACTCTACTATGATGCTTTTGCATGCCTATTATGACATGGAAAATATGGCAGCATAATAGGCGCAAGCGGCCTAGCTCGCGCGCGCGTCTCCCCAGTTTCCCGCCAAAACTAATAGAAAACAGAGGCAATCACCCCTGTTTCTAGTTTTAAGTACGTATGCGTATTTACGTGAAATGTTTCGCGAGAACAAGAAAACTACTTAAAATCTAATGGCTATAAGACTTTAACAGGTTGAAGTTTTCTTAATTTGTAATTCACTGTGAGTTTACTAAGTTCTAAAATTACTTACTAAAATCTTTCGGCCAGCGGAGCACAACGCTTTGCCGCGATGTGTCCTAGCTCTTTGTCAGAACTGATTAGGTACCAGTTCCTCTCTCTCTTCCTTGCCGAATTGTTTAATTCGGTAAGGGCGAGGAAAGACTTAAAATGATGATGTATTATTAGATAACCGCTTGACTGGTTAGCTGAGTTGGTAGAGCATGCAGGTCTAGATTGTGGAAGGTCGGGAGTTCGAATCCCGGCCGCGTCCTTGGGCAGGGACATTGTCTTCTTCTACTTCTACTCAGTATTTGAAGGAGACGTGTAAGAACCTGTTGTCCTACTCGAAAAAGAGCAGGAGATTGTCACCCCGTGTACAGCAGCCTGGCCATTGTCCTAACAGCACACTCAATATTGTGAACTGCGTGGCAGCTATTAGCATCGTATGTAAACCGCCATGAGACTGTGGTGATATGGCGCTATATAAATATGGCCATTATTAGTTATGAGTTTTTCTCTTCAAGAGGACCATATCTATAAACGTAAAAGAAATACAATGGAACATAGTTAGACTATTTTTGTAACCGATGCTATATTTTCTATCCTAATGTGAAAAATGTAGAATTTATATCCTTGTATTGAATGAAAAATGAATAAGAAATGCATTCACTCTCAGGATTTAAATCTCCCCAAATGTGCTTAAAAATTATGAATAGCATTGATGAAGTCTCGGTCAAACGGTTTCAACATCGGTACAACATCGGTACAACATCGGTACAACATCGGTACAACAACGGTACAACAACGGTACAACATTTGTTGAAACCATTGTTAAAAACCGTATGGTTGTCATGGCCTGGAAATATTTACGAGAACAATAGCAGTTAATTAGAATGCTGAACAGATGATAAAAACTTTTCAAGTTATCGATGTTGAAACCGTTCGACACGCAGGCTTCGACATCTTTCGACAAATGTTGCACCGTTCAATCTAGTCCTTAAAAAACAGAGATCATGTTTTGAAATTGATTTGTTTTCTCTATATGCTATATACTGACTTTCAAAATTCAAAGAGAACTTACAGAATCTAATAAATAAATTCATTGATTTACTACGACGTGCGGTTATTTCTATCTCCGGCATAAAATCGATATATGCCTGTCATCTCCTCAAATTGGTTACTCTATTTTCATTTTTACAGGGCGGGTGTTGCTACCCTCTCTTTTTGATTTTATCACTTCACCTTCCCAAGCAATTTGCAATTATGACTCATGGCCGGGAGCTTGCCCTTAGGATATCTACAAAGTACCAAATACAATTACCAGTACCATTAAGCACACTCTTTAAAACACTTTTAGCCGTTTCTCATGCTACTTAGCCATGTGCTAATGGCTCTTCTTTTATGATTTAAAACTTAATGGCTGTATGCTTGCAGGTTTGTCCGAGGGGCAAATGTTGAATAGTTGGAGAAGAGATTAAGATATCCTTTTAACTACTATTTTAACGATATTATATACTCCAACGTTATAACAAATTACAAGCAACTCTTTCACACTCCTCCATGCACTGATCATGAAGTTAGGCAGATTACCCATGTTCCATGGTAACCTACCGGCATATAGCTGATAGTACTAGTATACTGAGCTAATCTTCTCCAATAGCATATGGCCGCTTGCTACTAAGGGACATCAAATCGTGCTGTCACTTTTAAATATGCGAGAAAAATCATTCAGTACTTTTCGATGCGTTATCTCGCACGGTTGGATGTTCTAAAATCTGCTATGCGCCACAGAATCTGATTTCAAAAGACAAAGACAGTATGGCGCGTGGATTATGCATCCCTCTGCAACACAAGACCGCCAATGGATGATTTGGTCAGGAAAATCGAGTTAAAATTTGACTTTGTCTTTATTTTTAGCTTCTGTATTTGACGAAGATCGTGCAATAAAGTTTATTTTCCTTGTGCTTAACTGGCTCAGTTGGCTGTATAAGCTGCAAGGGCATTGCAGGGAGACATACTCCAGTACATGCATCTAGTTCTCTTTTCTGATTTTGAGAAACATTCAAAATGTTTCTCGCATTCATTAAACGGAGCACAACAATAAAAAGACCAACTGAAAAGCAAACTTCAGCAATACTGCTGTTGAAGGTCTGTTCTGTAAAAACTGTTAAGATTTTACGATGCCTGTAGCTCTAACTTCACGACTGGTTAGCTCCATACTCCTTTCTGGTTTCTATATTTGAAGACCGACGCTAAAGGACCGAGGTTTGCTAATTAGTACAGCAGTCACAACTTCGTGTGCACCCCACCACTCTTGGTGCTTATTTGAACTACGCACATGGAATTTGTGCTATCACCACAAACAAATGATAATCATAACCAACCATAGCTAAATAATCTCAAAAGCATCAAACATCCACTCTTTGTCAAAACTACCACGGCACAAACAAGCCACGTGCTTGCGTGCTTAGGTCTGTAAACATATATATTGGTTTCAGTATTGAGATCACGGAGAAAACTAGGCCAGGTGGTTACCGTCATATTTGCATGTCCTAATATCTATCTATCTATATGTATGTATCTATAGTATACTTCACATACTAGTTTTTATTTACAAGATGACCGTTCACGCCGGGCACAAATGATCGTAAAAACGGCGGGTTTTATATATATTGAAAAGTTTTCGACATAAAAGAATGAATTTTGGTAGGTGTATAAAGGAGTGTAAACAAAACATAGTCTGATAAGTTAACCTAATATAGCCATCATTATGACGTCACAATGACGTCATATATCCTTTTCTAATAGGTTTCTTATAAATTGTTATTACCTCTAAAAACGTTTTATTATATCTTTTTAAAATCTCTTGTTCATGAGAATGAAATAATCGAAAACCCGATCTCGATCGGTTGAAGTAAACGAAAGTTATTAAAGTTTGAATTTTGGTAATTTTCCCGCCAAAAATTGGCGGGAAATAAATAGCATAAAACCATTTATGAAAATGTCGCTTGTTTTAACTTTTACAGTTCGAAATACTGGTACATCATATTTTGCACAATAATAGAGCTCTTTAGTAATAACAACGTGTTCTTTTTAGAATTTTGATTTTTTGAGTGTAACAGCTTAGAATTGAAGCCCTATTTTTTGTATACGTCATTATGACGTCATAAATATATTTGTGTACCCTCAGAAAATAGCCAGTTCAATGTTTTTGGAATTTTATCAATGAAATGCATTTGACTAACACTTACAAGTCATAGTATTCTCTTTAATAATATTTTTATAGTCGGCAATCTGATTTAAGCTTGAAGTATGACGTCACTAATAATGACGTCATAAAAACAGTAAATCGTCCATAACTTTGAATATGTTTATCGTAGAAAGTTCAAATTTTCGGCAAATTAACATATTTCATAAAAGCTTTCTGATGACGTAATATTTTTGAAACGTGTTTTAAAGGTTAATTTTCACCAAAAAAGGAGGTATCCCTTATGACGTCACAACAACGTCACAATACAGAAACAATTGTCCCGAAAAATGTAGTCTTACTTTGTTACCAACCTGCCAACATTTCGTCAAATTTAGAGTAGAAGTAAGGAAATGGCGTTACTTTTACGTTTTATGTTACACTCAACCCCGCCGTTTTTACGGTTATTCGTGCCCGGCGTGGTTAGTGGTGCTCTAATTCTAAATAAATACGTTAAGCACCTCAGTTCCATTCAAAGAAATCCGATGTGCAGTTCCTAAGCAACAGAAATAAAGAACATGATTTTCAGTCCCCCGGGGAGTATTCAGCAGCTCTCAAAAGATAAACAAAGGCAGGTAAAGTTTAGGTAAACAGTCTGGTAAACAGCTAGGTATTAATAATTTTCTTTTAGTCATTAGCACTATTGTTGTAGCTAGTCCTTTGGGACCTTCACAGGTTGTATAAACCACTCCTTGTCATAATCACACCACTTGACGTCGCAAACAGCTTCGTTTTGACCTTTTTTGATATTTCAATTTCAATTTATTTCTTATTTACGTAAATTGACAGACAATTATTGCATGGTCCTTCCTAGAAGGATGTTGTCTAGCCTTAATGTTCAATGTTACCGTTTAGATCCAACTTTGTCTTCCACTGTAATTTAGTACCTGTAACCTCCAAAAGGTGGTGCTGCAGCATTGGGTTGAAGAACACGTTCCAAAAATGTTTCCCTGCGTGGGTTTTAACTGGTTTTCGTGTCCGGCTCAGCACGTTAGTTTTTTCTGTATATACGTGACTATTAATGTATTCATGACTTGACACAATTGTAATTATTTATTCTAGCTACCTTAGCCAATAAACGATTGCTGGGCGACTCCCTCCACACCTGTCTCGTTGTACTGTATACAATAGAAATGTTTTCTATTCGGCTGAGCGCAGCGAAAGAGAATAGAATCTGACTTATGTTACGGCATGGTGACGCGTGTAGAGTTGTTAAGTCGCCAAGGATATTGGAAAGTTTAACAAGTAACTCTAATCAATACTTCAGTATGAGACTATTTGAAGCTCTCTTTAAGTTTGAAGGTATCCTAGCAACCTTCCCACACCTTTTCCAGTTTCCAAAACACTTTCTTTACTGCTCTCTTGTTAAAATACGCATGCAGTTCAGTATATTGTCGTCCATGAGCAGTCTTTACGAAGCGAATGTCACGCCATACCCCTGACATTCACACTTACCAGAGCAGGTTAATTTTTCAACGTCGATTTACAAAAGCACTACTTGAGATCCATTTACACTAGGAAAAAAGGGGAATTTGGAATGGGTTCTGCTGTCTTTTGAAACGGCACGGGCAAATTTTGTGATATATTAAACAGGCAGTCCCTATTTCGTTAAGGTACCCGTACGAACTTTTTTAACCCGTTCCGATGCCTTCCGAAATAAGTAGTCTCAGCGTGGCTAATATGGGAACCGTTCACATTATTGCGTAATGCAACGCACCCCCAAGCCTTGTTCAGCGGAAACGGCAATATGTGCATGCGTATCCGGAAACAAAAATAACAGCAGCGGACGAAGTGGATGTGGCCGGAGAACGAAAAATAAAAACAGAGGAATGTTATGAGCTGACTCAGAAACCTCCGCACTGATCGATATTTGGGGAGAGTAGGAAACCATTCCGCTTTCGCTAGAAAATTTCTAATCAATACTGAAAGAGAACCAGGGCTGTGTACCGACATAGTTAACATAAATTGCAGCCTCCTTTTCCTCTTCCGTTGTTTCATGAAGTCAATGATGCGAAAATAACCTTGTTCTTGAGAAATGTTTCTTTACCTACGCCTTAGGAAGACTAAACTAATGTAAATAGGCCGTGCCGTTCTGAGAGAGAGCGGAACCCGTTCCAACTTTAGCCGTGCCGTTTCGTTTTTGCCCCTAGGGTAAATGGGGTGCCGGGGGTGGGGGGTGTGGGGAATTTATGGTTATGACGTATTAGGCGGCGGTATCGGGTCCGGGTTTGGGCCCGGTTTGGTAAACCGATTTTGAAGCAAATATGTGGCAATCCAGTTTGATTCAGTTTAAGATTGCTGTGGAAATCCGGAAAAAAACGTTTTATTGTACTGATCCGTGCTGAGGAACTAGTTATTATTGAAATCTGCTCCCTGTCCGATACCGAAAATAAAGTTCAATCTTTCAAACCTATACATGCCATGAAAACTCTCTACTGAACCAGCTCTCTCCGTGAATAGCCGCAATTTAGTGTGTTACGAAGCTATTCACAAAAATATTTGGCGAAACACCACTTTCAGGGATCAATCGCGGTTTCTCGGAAACCCCCACCCCTCCCCCACACTTCACCTTAACTTTAATGGTAATCATTAATTAAACGATGCATATCCAAGGGAGGGGTGGGTGGGTAGTTTCCCAGAAACCGGGATTGAGCCACTTTCAGTAGGTGTAGACCTTCCACGCTAATATTTTTTAAATTCTTAACGTATTTCTTTTTCATATCTCTTACGTTTTGCTTAACAATTCATAATTTGTCATATTCATAATGCTGAAATACACATTTGAATCACTCACAGTATATACACTCGGATGAGCATTACTGACTAATTATGTCACTATTACCACACCACAATCACTGTCTTATCTATCTACAGAAACGAAACTACATATTATATAGAATGAACTCAAGGAATGATCAACTCGATCTATAAGAAAAATCCAATATATAATTCATTCTGTCTACTAAAAATAATGCGATACCCTTATTGTGTCAATAACAGTTAAGCAATGGGGAGGGTGGGGGAGGGAAGGGAGAGGGTGGGGGAAAGTAAAAAAAGTAAATAACTTTATTTAACGTCGGTAACTCGTGACAGTCTGATGAGACTGATAAACTAGAGGCCGACATGGGACCTACGATTTCACGTCCTTATCCGAGAAGACGTGAAGGTCTAACCATTTGCAGTTCGATCACAAAAGCAGCACCTTCTAGCTACTCAGTTATTTTAAGACCCTGAGTGTCGGTTCCGTTAACCAATGAGCTAACCGGGAGGCGGTTAGGGGAGGGGGAGTTGGAGGGTGGGGAATACAGTGTACATTACTCAGCAGTTTCCGACATTCAAACTTCCTGTTTTTTTTAAGTCGATGTTCTATATTTTTCTTTACATAAAAATTTAGATGTTAATATTTGCATCTTGTTTTCTTTTCGATTCTTTGTGAGTGAAGTCTCAAATCACATCAAAAGCTGAATTTCTTCACGCTCTTAACTACCATGTCTTAACTGTTGTTGATGTTGTTTCAGTGTTTGTTGCCTTTGATCAGCTGACATACGGCTACATTAGCGAACGGTCATGTCTGGCTGAGCGCTCTAAAAACGCCTACTGAACAATATTAAACCTTCACTGACTCCAGCAGTCAAACTGATCCTCCAGATACAATAAACATCCTCAGTCGGAATAAACCAATAACGTTAACTGATAACGGTGTCTTCCATGTTTCCGCAAGGAAAGGGGAAATGCAATTTCGTATAACGGCAGTCTATATTTTTTAGAGTAAAAGTCTTCCGTCAATTTTAATCGAAGTACAGATAGAGCGGAATATAGTTTAGTGAGGTTAATTCTTGAACGAATTCTTTGGCGGCGGAAAACTGCTCTTTTAATACTTTCTAGTTTCTTCAGCACGCTTCTAATGCCCTGCTTTTCACTATAGTATTTCAACCAAACACTGAATTCATTTAAAGTATAACAATTGCTCCATGCCACTTGCTTCATGTTCTCAACGGTTAATCGCTCAAGGACTCATATACAACGTTATGAAATGCAATTGTTGAGTTCGGCTCACTGAAACTGAACAATTATATATAATCATAACATTTTAAAATCGCACATTAAAAACATATTCATCTGTCAAAGTACTTTAACTTTTAAATATAGTTAAAACTTAAAAGCGTGAATTTCTTTTAAAAGTGTTTCACAGGACAATTATTAGGCTTCCTCCGAAACCCATTTGAGAGAGATGCTATTATCGGCAAATTAGATATTTTTAAATTTCCACTGAGCTAACGATGTTTACTTCGAATTATCCTTCCGTTTTTAGTACATTAAAATCCTTTTTGACAAAAGTCTGCTAAACTTCAAGAACCCCCTGTAACGCGCAGAAAGAAATAAAATTAGTGCTGCTTTTATGGGCTGTTATCACAGTTCTGCCATCTTGGATAAAACAACGGTTTTGGCGGTAGCCTCGCCCTGGTGGGTTTCAGAACGAGTTTACCGGACGAAAACATTTTTTTTATTCTCCTGGGACTCAACATAGTCGCCGCGTGATGAAAGCCATTCAATAGACCTAGTCAGCTTGCCTGTTTGTTGCCCCATTTCAGACCACGTGACTTTTCCTTGATTAGTGCGGTTTTGTTTTTCTGTATCACAAGAGGAAATTAATGTGCCACTTTCTATAATTGGAAAACAAAACACTGAATCCTCTGGAGAACTTCACGTGGTCTGAAATGGGCAACAAACAGGCCAGCTGAAAGGTTCTCATACTGTTTATGTTCTAATTATGAAAAAATAAAAGAGTGTAATGAGAGGGTTGGTTGGGAGGAAAGTGTTCAGGATGTCTTGTGGATCTCTTGTTCCACTACCCTTAGGCTCCTCTAATAAAAAAAACACTTTCACATTCAGGAAAATAATATGAAAAGGTCTGCCTTCATATTAAAATGAATTTCGTAGCCTTCACAGTCAAAGATTAGATTGTTCGATTTTAGTTTTGTTTTCATGTTCATTGGGATTTAAAACTTGGTCTTGTTACCTCGGGGCTAAGTTTCTGTTTTCTTCTATCATAGAGTTCAATAGGACATCAGTCCAAGACAGATATTGAATTAACATTTCTTTAGATTCTTTCCGCAACGCCCCAACTTCAAAACAGTTTTCATGCTATCGTGTCAAGCCTTGTACTTTCAATTCTAAAGCCATTGATATATCTATAATTTTCTGACGCATTCACTAAACATTCTGATTACTTCAATTTATAGCGCATTCACTTGGACTCTTTTTAACGGTCAGCCCGGAGCGTTGGATGTTTTTGAAGCAATTAAATACACTACTGTACTTTCTCCAGTTCCTTCAAATATCTTTATTTTAAAACAATACATTTAAGTTAAACATTACTATAAAATTGCACACCGGGACTATTTTGTTCTCGGATCAGCACTAAGCGAGTTTTGGTATTAATGTCTCAAAGACCGAAATGTTTGTCTTTTGGCTTTTATTGATTGCAGGTAATTTTCAACGCCCAAAACTTAGCCAAACCTATAGTTAATTGATCCTTTCAACTGCTTCCTTAAACCTATACCCTGCTGGATATCAAAGGAAATTCGTTAAAAGCCCAAAGGCGGTTAATTTTAATTTTCTTAATTGTCATTAAAATGCTATGCGTGAACCACTATCCATAAATTTCCTTGCCTTTCAAAACACACTCCTTACTAATATTACTAAAAGGGACCTGTCCATTTTATTACACTGAACTCAAAGAAAAACAACCCTTTGTACTGTGTTGGCAACTCCATATAAGTCAGACATTTGGGCATAGACTCAAATATTAGTTGTTTTCTTCAATCGTTTTGTGCTCGAGTAATGTATTGAAGTTTGATGGTTGAAATAGTTTACCCGAAAGGTCTTTACCATGGGTAAATAACTGACTGTCTATTTTCTTGGCTTTTTCTCTGGGCTTTTAGACATGTTATCATGGATACATCGGCAATATTGTGTGTGGGTTTTTGCCCCTGGCAAGCACAGAAGAAACGATTGTAAGCATGATCAGAGCTCGTTAAATAGTAAAGGATGTTGTCGTAAAAGTTGAAGGGTCTTAGAGGAAATCCAATCAGTATGAAAACGAGTCTGCCTCGGAGCGATCTTTGAGAACATATGATAACGACTCAATCATGAGAAATTACCCAGGCGTCTCATGCAGTTTGGTCTTGGTCGTAAATATGGACTGAGATGTGTCTCTAAATTCGCACCAAGATATCTATGATTGCCAAAATAGAGATAAATATATCTCTCGCAAGACCGAATAGAATTACGCTCATGAGCGAACTGAAAATGTTATTGAAACTAGACTTAGGCCTAGGCTGCTTACTATTTACACCGAAAAACGAGAAATTCCGTTTGGGAAAAATTCCCGGGAAAAATTAAACAAATTTTACGTGTCATTTCTTTCGGAAAGTTTTGGAGAAAACGTAGGCTACCGGTTGAGGTAATCTATTTTTCCAGCTCTTTTCGGTCTCTCCAGATTTTATGTTTATTTGTTATTTTGTTTTTCTTTTCATTTTATATTTAAATTTCCATTGATGTAAATGGTTAGTCCTTTCCAAGATGGCTGTTCTGGTTTGCATAATGTAATAGTTAGCTAGCCCATTGGCCTGGCTGTTGAATGAAGTAATGTAGAAAGAGGATATTACATGGTCGCGAGGACATATGAATGTCGTAATGCACGAGGGAACGGCGGAGTAAACAAATTACGACAAATTCACCACGAGAATTTAAAAAAGATAAAACCATATCTCCAAGCCGTTGTGTAATATTACTCACCAAGTCATACATTATCGGGGGTTGTACAAGCGACATCAACGTGACGTCACAGCCGTATAATGTTTTTCAGTATTACACATGTGAAATATGACTTTTATATTTACTTTTATTTACTGAATAACGTTCTAACTATGGCGCCTCTGGAGGTATTAATTATGCAACTGTGCCTGCTGCACTGGCGTCATCGTAGAGTCGAAATATCTCACTCGTATGGAACGGTTGATCTTCCAATTCTGCCAAACAATGCTAGAGAGATGAGAACAAGTTTCTAAGAATATTTGTTTGTTCACGTATCTCTACATTATTCCTCAATTGTGGAAAGCTGTATACTCGGACTCAGATCTACAGGTCTCTATTAATATTATCAAAATGTCGACCGAAAACTGAAAAAGAAATAAAAATAATAGTATAAATAGAAAAATATAATAAACTACTCCAATGTTGACCAAGTAAACAACATATATATATATATATTGAGCTTACCAAATAAACAGATCCTAAGTCATACATATAGTATATATGATCTGGTCGTAATTTACGTCAAATGCTTCAGACCTCCAAAGTCTTTATTCCCAGTTTCCTTTGTATTCGGTTTTGCTTAGATTCAGGTATTTCAGTGGCCGGCCGTGTAGCCTTAAGTTCTTGGCTCGTATCATTAGACATGCAGTCACCGAATTTGTCAGAATGGAAACTTAACTTAAAAAATTGAAAAGCAAATTCTGAGAAGGTGAAATGTCATTACAATATGAGCCACGCCAAATTTAGTAATGCGAGAAATGTTAATAGCTGTGGCACTAATTGTGGCTAAGTTACTGTGAATTCAATTTCAATTGACAAATGTGACAGGGTTCGTATAAGTGAGTCGATTCGCCTCATTTCCATGTTCATGATTCGGGGTGATTTCACACGATGTCTCCTAATATTTTAAAAGCCAAATAACCTACCGAAAATTGCATTTAATTTATTTTGATATGGTTATTTACCTATTTATTTATTTCTCTATGTTTATTTATTTGTTTATTAATTGAGTTACTAATATCTTATTCATCGGTTTTTGCAGCATTATTTTCTTATTGCCCGTTGTGCAAGCACGCATATGACAACGTCAAAAAGAAACGTGGAATTCCGAACCATAGAAACTAAGGCCCAATTAGACCCTTTCGGCTTGCCTGTTTGTTTCCCCATTTCAGACCACGTGACTTTTCCCTTGGGTAATGCCTTTTTTGTCTTTCTGTATCCCAAGAGGAAATATACCAATTTCTATAATTGGAAAACAAAGCACTGAATCCTCTGGAGAACTATCACGTGGCCTGAAATGGGGCAACAAACAGGCAAGCTGAAAGGGTCTATTCAGATGTCGAACTTTTCATGCGCCGAACATAATTAGATCAAAAGAAGCCGCCTACTTATCTTGTGTTTCAATTGCCGTCGACGCATGAAAAGTTAGACGCTGAATCGCGCCTAAGAAATGGAAATCTCTGGCGCGAATATCAATGATGTAAATTATTCTTGCAGCAAATACCTCAGATGTATGAAAACAAGAAACAAAGCCGGTGACTTTCAGTGAGTATCTACTCCGCCAAAAAGTCGCGTCTGTCTGTCGTCGCTTTGATCATAAACCTGAGTGAAGAGGAAAACATTCTCGTTTACAGTTACGTTGAAGTGATAAAGCTTCTTGAGCCACTAAGCCGACGAAATAATGCTCGGAAATCAGCGTCGAAAGTCTACTATTACACCACCGCCAGCGGATAGACCACTTAAAAAAAGCCAATATTTGGTACTTAGTAGTTAAGAACCTGGGCATTGAGTTGTCGTTATCACGTTTGTTCAGTTGTAACTTTTGGATAAACTGTCTGCCGACAAAGGGGTCCACTAGTACACATCATGAAATCCGTGACCAAATGTGGTTATCAACCTCTTAATTATCATCATTACATTATGTGATCGTATCATTTAATTCTGACATCATATAAGGTACTAATATAGGCCATGTATACTACTTAGTACTTGGAAGAAGCGTGATTGGAAAGTCATTAGCACGTTTAGCCGGGAGTATAGTTGTGAGAGCCCCAAACGTCAGATCAATCAGCTCAATACGATCTCAACTTAAAATGGGATTTAGAACAAATTGCTTTGACGTGTGAAAGAAATATCTGTTTTGGCCCCGTGAATCAGATTATTGTTATTAACTACATTGGACGACTGAGTATTTTCCCGTTGCATGTGGGCGTTTCCTTAAGCTTCTTGCTAACTGTACGATCTTGTTGCTCTTTTACCTTTTTGCGCCGGAAGAAACCTGATAATAACCATCTGCTGTCCTTTTGCTTTGTTTGTTTGCTTCAAAGGAAAAATGTGCGCATGGAAGGCTTTCATACGATGAACTTGAGCCTAATATACGATGTTAATTTTTCAAGTCAGATCAAAGTACGATTATATCCCGCGCCCTTTTTAGGGTATAATTTTGTTTTACCACTTGAAAGTGGACGGAAAACTTCAACAGGTTTAAAGCCCTCCGAGGGCCTGAGATAAGACGCGACTGAAGGCCTAGCCATTTCCAGTTCAAGAACGAAATTTCTTTAGCAATGCAGAACCTTATTTTCTGTAATTTTAAGGACCTTACCGTTAGGCGTTACTCCAAATAGGAATTGATCCCACAACTTCCCGCACAATAGATTGCAAGATAAAGTAGTGGCCTTCCTCCCATTAACTGACATTTTCGGAAACAAAATGGATCTGGGGTGTTAAACGAGAGAAGTGATATTAACAGGAAAGCATTGAGTAAGGATGAAGTGAATCAGTTGTCATCAAAAGAACAATTAAACGCGTTTGTTTGAGGACACAATCTAATTATATTTAACTGGCGCGCCAGGTAGTAACCCCCGTCCAAAGTGTGCGCTATATAGTTAGTGAGGGATCGTAGTACGCTATATAGTTAGTGAGGGATCCTAGTTACCCCGTCCAAAGTGTGCGCTATATAGTTAGTGAGGGATCGTAGTTACTCCGTCCAAAGTGTGCGCTATATAGTTAGTGAGGGATCGTAGTTACCCCGTCCAAAGTGTGCGCTATATAGTTAGTGAGGGATCGTAGTTACCCCGTCCAAAGTGTGTGCTATATAGTTAGAGAAGGATCGTAGTGCGCTATATAGTTAGTGAGAGATCGTAGTTACCCCGTCCAAAGTGTGCGCTATATAGTTATTGAAGGATCGTAGTTACCCCGTCCAAAGTGTGCGCTATATAGTTAGTGAAGGATCGTAGTGCGCTATATAGTTAGTGAGGTATCGTAGTTACCCCGTCCAAAGTGTGCGCTATATAGTTAGTGAGGTATCGTAGTTACTCCGTCCAAAGTGTGTGCTATATAGTTAGTGAGGGATCCTAGTTACTCCGTCCAAAGTGTGCGCTATATATTAGTTAGTGAGGGATCGTAGTTACCCTGTCCAAAGTGTGCGCTACATAGTTATTTAGTGAGGGATCGTAGTAACCCCCGTCCAAAATTTGCACTATATACAGAGTGTCCCAAAAGTTCGTTCCTCTACTTTACAGGCCTGTATTTTATTATTTCTTGACTCACGGAAAAGCTTTTCCATAAAAACATTTATAAAAACCATCTAGTTTAAAGTTTTTATTACTTACGGGCTTAAAAATAACGCGAGTTTTTTGCTTTTTACATTTTACCGCCAAAACATGTGATTTGGATTTAGCAGCTTCTTATTAAAGATGAATCCTCTCAAAGCAAAAAAAGTTAACCTATTTACGAGCACAAGCACCTATACTTAGATCTTCTGGTCTATCTGTTCAAGAAATCGCAAAAAATACTAAGAAAGTCTTTGAGAAGGCAAAGTACAAACGAGGAGAATCAACAAGGCAGCTATCACATCATTTAGCAAGTAAAGGCTTCAGTGTCAGGCAAAAAAAACTCTGTCTGAGGATTCATGAAAAGCGAAGGTTGGAAACCTCTGAGACGGCAAAAGAAGCCACTGTTGACTGCAAAACAACGCGTAGCTCAGCTAAAATCCGCTAAAATCCAGAAAACTGACTGCAGAGGAATGGGATGATTTTCTCTTTTATGACGAATGTCCGAAGTATCTGTTTCAGTTGCCTAACCCCAAAAATGACATCGTCTGGGAATCGCAAGAGAGCCAAGTACATGTACCTCCTGCCTACTAAGACAAGCAAAGCTCGAAATGGATGATCTGGCATAATCTGGCATGGGGCGGAATGACAGGCCGCGGTCTGACCGATCTTCACTTTATTCCACAAAGATAGATTATTATATAACCAACAAACTAGAGAAAGAAGTTCAGCCTCTTCCTCGCCGTAAATCTACACCCTGTAGTTAGTGAGGGATCGTAGTTACCCCGTCAAAAGTTTGCGCTATATAGTTAGAGAAGGATCGTAGTGCGCTATATAGTTAGTGAGGGATCGTAGTTACCCCGTCCAAAGTGTGTGCTGTATAGTTAGTGAAGGATCGTAGTGCGCTATATAGTTAGTGAGGGATCGTAGTTACCCCGTCAAAAGTTTGCGCTATATAGTTAGAGAAGGATCGTAGTGCGCTATATAGTTAGTAAGAGATCGTAGTTACCCCGTCCAAAGTGTGCGCTATATAGTTATTGAAGGATCGTAGTTACCCCGTCAAAAGTTTGTGCTATATAGTTAGAGAAGGATCGTAGTACGCTATATAGTTAGTGAGGGATCGTAGTCACCCCGTCCAAAGTGTGCGCTATATAGTTAGTGAGGGATCGTAGTTACCCCGTCCAAAGTGTGTGCTATATAGTTAGAGAAGGATCGTAGTGCGCTATATAGTTAGTGAGGGATCGTAGTTACCCCGTCCAAATTGTGCCCTATATAGTTAGAGAAGGATCGTAGTGCGCTATATAGTTAGTGAGGGATCGTAGTTACCCCGTCCAAAGTGTGCGCTATATAGTTATTGAAGGATCGTAGTTACCCCGTCAAAAGTTTGCGCTATATAGTTAGAGAAGGATCGTAGTGCGCTATATAGTTAGTGAGGGATCGTAGTCACCCCGTCCAAAGTGTGCGCTATATAGTTAGTGAGAGATCGTAGTTACCCCGTCCAAAGTGTGTGCTATATAGTTAGAGAAGGATCGTAGTGCGCTATATAGTTAGTGAGGGATCGTAGTCACCCCGTCCAAATTGTGCCCTATATAGTTAGTGAAGGTTCGTAGTGCGCTATATAGTTACTGAGGGATCGTAGTAATCCTTGTCCAAAGTGTGCGCTATATAGTTAGTGAGGGATCGTAGTTACCCCGTCCAAAGTGTGTGCTATATAGTTAGAGAAGGATCGTAGTGCGCTATATAGTTAGTGAGGGATCGTAGTTACCCCGTCCAAATTGTGCCCTATATACATACATACATACATACATAAACTTTATTTCAACTCGAATTTTCAGAGTAGCAAATACATGCTAATATCTTCGAGAAAACTATTGTTACTAATACTAATACTATTGTTATATTACTAATACTAAAAATATTTACAATGAAACCTAGAAATTATTAACAAATAGACATTACTGTAAAATTAGATTAGATTGTATTTACGGATTTCTCTCTTAAAATCAGTGATAGTTGTTAAAGATCGAAGATTATCAGGTAGGGAGTTCCAGAATTTTGCAGTCGAATATTTGAAAGAGTGCAGGCCATAAGTTGTTGTTTGAGGTTTAGGTAGGTTCAAAATATCAGTGCCTCTTAAGGAATAGATTACAGATCTTAGAGTAAACATATCTTTTAGGTAGCCTGGATAGTTTGAAAATTTCAGAGATTTAAAAGTATAATTAGCATATTCTGTATTCTTCTATTATATAGTGAAGGTGTTTTAGCTTTATATAATAGCTGGTTGTAGTTAGAATTCCTGTCATCGAACATAAATCTCAGAATACGCTTATTTAAGGCTTCTAATTTATCAGTGTTTCTACAACTACAAAAATGCCAAACCGTGGAACAATAATGGAAGTGCGGTAGGATAAATGCCTTATATAGGCGAAGCAATGTACTTTTAGAAATAAGCTTGCGAAATCTAATCATCACATTAAATTGATTATTAACCTTTTTACAAATTGAGGTTATGTGATCGTCAAAGCTAAGCTCATTATCTATGGTCATGCCAAGCAAGTCTATCGAACGTTTGACCGGAAAAGAGAATTCATGGTCAGTCTTGCCCAGCACCATAGCTTGATGTTTTGTGGGATTTACAATCATACCGTTGTCATTATACCAATTATTCGCAATGCTAACATCGTTCTGTATGCGTCTATCTAGGGCAGCAGGATCCTTGTCAGAATCATATATCTGTTCATCGTCCGCGTATGCGTTCAATTTTGTAGTTTTAATATGATAGAACAAATCATTAATAAAGATATTAAAAAACATCGGTCCCAATACGCTTCCTTGAGGCACGCCTCTTCTGACTACCTGCCAACCAGAATACGCGTCCCCGACCTTCACTCTCTGCTGCCTGTCTGTGAGGTAGTCTCTGAGGAGTTCACAGCTGTTATCATTAAGGCCATAGGCCCTCAGTTTAGCTATCAGTAACGCATGTGAGATGGTGTCGAAGGCCTTAGACAAATCCATTAATACTACAGCCACTATTTCCTTGTTGTCTCGACTCGTTTTCCAATCCTCCGTAAGTCGCAGAAGAGAAGTTTCGCAGCTGTAGCATTTTCTGTACGCAGAGATAAAATCCGATAGTAGTTCTCTATAGAAATCGTCAAGTTGAGACGCTAATAGTTTTTCAAATATATTATTAAAACACGGAAGGACAGTCACAGGCCTATAATTAACTTTAGACATTTCGTCATCCTTTTTAAATAAAGGCGTCACCTGCCCCTTCTTCCAGTGGACTGGATATCGACACTGGCTTATGGATGTGTTCAGTATGTCTGTAAGTGGAGCTGCAATGGCGCTAGCAGAGCTCTTTATAAGACTTGGTGGTAATGAATCGTGGCCACTGGACTTACGAGAGTTGATGTTCTTCAATAGCTCTTCCACTTGAATCTTGTTTGTATACCGAAAACTAAAACAATCAGCCACGTGTCGCGTACCATTGTGTTCTAGAATTGCCTTTATGCTTGGATGTGCACTAAAATCAGTTCCAAAATTATCTTCGTTGATCTCACAAACACCGTCCACAATATGAATAAAATAGTCATTAAATATCTCCGTTAATTGCTTTTTGTCAGTTATGACAACATCATTCTCTTTAAGAGTTATGTCATTTGCTTGCTTGGTTTTAGAGTGTAGAAAGGGACGATACGCATTCCAGAAATCTCGTGTATAGTTAGAGAAGGATCGTAGTGCGCTATATAGTTAGTGAGGGATCGTAGTTATCCCGTCCAAAGTGTGCGCTATATAGTTATTGAAGGATCGTAGTTACCCCGTCAAAAGTTTGCGCTATATAGTTAGAGAAGGATCGTAGTGCGCTATATAGTTAGTGAGGGATCGTAGTCACCCCGTCCAAAGTGTGCGCTATATAGTTAGTGAGAGATCGTAGTTACCCCGTCCAAAGTGTGTGCTATATAGTTAGAGAAGGATCGTAGTGCGCTATATAGTTAGTGAGGGATCGTAGTTACCCCGTCCAAATTGTGCCCTATATAGTTAGTGAAGGTTCGTAGTGCGCTATATAGTTACTGAGGGATCGTAGTAACCCTTGTCCAAAGTGTGCGCTATATAGTGAGTGAAGGATCGTAGTAACCCTCGTCCAAAGTGTGCGCTATATAGTTAGTGGAGGATCGTAGTAACCCCCGTCCAAAGTGTGCGCTATATAGTTAGTGAGAGATCCTAGTTACCTCGTCCAAAGTGTGCGCTATATAGTGCGTGAAGTATCGCAGTAACCCTCGTCCAAAGTGTGCGCTGTATAGTTAGTGAAGGATCGTAGTAACCCCCGTCCAAAGTGAGCGCTATATAGTTAGTGAGGGGTCCTAGTTACCCCGTCCAAAGTGTGCGCTATAGAGTTAGTGAAGGATCGTAGTACGCTATATAGTTAGTGAGGGATCGTAGTTACCCCGTCCAAAGTGTGCGCTATATAGTTAGTGAGGGATCGTAGTTACTCCGTCCAAAGTGTGCGCTATATAGTTAGTGAGGGATCGTAGTTACCCCGTCCAAAGTGTGCGCTATATAGTTAGTGAGGGATCGTAGTTACCCCGTCCAAAGTGTGTGCTATATAGTTAGAGAAGGATCGTAGTGCGCTATATAGTTAGTGAGAGATCGTAGTTACCCCGTCCAAAGTGTGTGCTATATAGTTAGAGAAAGATCGTAGTGCGCTATATAGTTAGTGAGGGATCGTAGTTACCCCGTCCAAATTGTGCCCTATATAGTTAGTGAAGGTTCGTAGTGCGCTATATAGTTACTGAGGGATCGTAGTAACCCTTGTCCAAAGTGTGCGCTATATAGTGAGTGAAGGATCGTAGTAACCCTCGTCCAAAGTGTGCGCTATATAGTTAGTGGAGGATCGTAGTAACCCCCGTCCAAAGTGTGCGCTATATAGTTAGTGAGAGATCCTAGTTACCTCGTCCAAAGTGTGCGCTGTATAGTTAGTGAAGGATCGTAGTAACCCCCGTCCAAAGTGAGCGCTATATAGTTAGTGAGGGATCCTAGTTACCCCGTCCAAAGTGTGCGCTATAGAGTTAGTGAAGGATCGTAGTACGCTATATAGTTAGTGAGGGATCGTAGTTACCCCGTCCAAAGTGTGCGCTATATAGTTAGTGAGGGATCGTAGTTACTCCGTCCAAAGTGTGCGCTATATAGTTAGTGAGGGATCGTAGTTACCCCGTCCAAAGTGTGCGCTATATAGTTAGAGAAGGATCGTAGTGCGCTATATAGTTAGTGAGGGATCCTAGTTACCCCGTCCAAAGTGTGCGCTATATAGTTAGTGAGGGATCCTAGTTACCCCGTCCAAAGTGTGCGCTATATAGTTAGAGAAGGATCGTAGTGCGCTATATAGTTAGTGAGGGATCGTAGTTACCCCGTCCAAAGTGTGCGCTATATAGTTAGTGAGGGATCGTAGTTACCCCGTCCAAAGTGTGCGCTATATAGTTAGTGAGGGATCGTAGTTACTCCGTCCAAAGTCTGCGCTATATAGTTAAAGAAGCATCGTAGTGCGCTATATAGTTAGTGAGGGATCGTAGTTACCCCGTCCAAAGTGTGCGCTATATAGTTAGTGAGGGATCCTTGTTACCCCGTCCAAAGTGTGCGCTATATAGTGAGTGAAGGATCGTAGTGCGCTATATAGTTAGTGAGGGATTGTAGTAACCCTCGTCCAAAGTGTGCGCTATATAGTTAGTGAAGGATCCTAGTTACCCCGTCCAAAGTGTGCGCTATATAGTTAGTGAGGGATCGTAATAACCCTCGTCCAAAGTGTGCGCTATATAGTTAGTGAGGGATCGTAGTTACCCCGTCCAAAGTGTGCGCTATATAGTTAGTAATGGATCGTAGTGTGCTATATAGGTAATGAGGGATCGTTGTTACCCTGTCCAACGTTTGCGCTATATAGTTAGTGAAGGATCGTAGTTACCCCATCCAAAGTTTGCGCTATATAGTTAGTGAGGGATCGTTGTAACCCTCGTCCAAAGTGTGCGCTATATAATTAGTGAAGTAACGTAGTTACCCTGTCCAAAGTGTGCGCTATATAGTTAGTAATGGATCGTAGTGTGCTATATAGTTAATGAGGGATCGTTGTTACCCCGTCCAACGTTTGCGCTATATAGTTAGTGAAGGATCGTAGTTACCCCGTCCAAAGTTTGCGCTGTATAGTTAGTGAGGGATCGTTGTGCGCTATATAGTCAGGGAGCATATGTCATGAAATAAAGTCCCGTGGGAATTTTGTGATGAAAGCAAGCCACCTATCTAGATGTGTTAAGGGGACCCCAAGGAACATGAAAAATGTTGATTGCAATTTTGTGACTTGCACCGACGGCCGCTATGGTGGGTTTAAAAGTGACGTATATGGCCCAGCATGGAAACGAGGCTGGGTCATAAAATGCCTTATAACCATCGTTAATGGCAACAAATCGTTACCAAAATTACTCATACTTTAACTTGAAGTGTATCTGACACAACTAAGTAACGTTTAAGTAATAAAGCTGGTCACATGACCATGACAGCATGGAAACGAGGCTGGACCATAAAATGCCTTATAACTTATTTTGAATTGCGCAAAATCTATCCAAATTCCACCAAATCAAGGAAATATTTGATTGTTACATTACCAGACCTTAAGTTGTACATTATATACTGCGCTCGGGTGCGTCATATTGGTTTAGGGGAGTTACGTGACTGATAATACGTGAATACAGGGCAGATTTAGTAGTTTCTCGAAACCCTACCAAATTTCATATTTTTCTTCCAAATTGTAAGTAACATGTTATAACTGGATGGGATTACCCTTATTCACTTGAACAAGAAAGTATTAATCCATAAAATATATATATTTTTAAAGTTAAAAATCAAACTTTTATAATCAAATTAGAGCTCCGCCATTTTGACTTACAGGCCATATAGAGTGGCCAGCGTTTCTGGATATTTAATACTCCGTCCCGGCGAACTGCATATGGTATTGGCCCAACTACGAACAACCGGCGCGTTCATTGAAAACAGTGGAGTGGACATGTGCTGGATAGAATCGGAACTGTACGGTCCTGCAACGGTCAAACAAATCATCGATGGTAACCACGTTAAGAGAGGGGAGACCGGCCACATGATTACCCTACAGGCACTGTTCGTAATGTACCAGGAAGTGTTTTTTCAGCAAGATCCGTACCGCTGTCTTGAGCAGTTTGCAAAGGAGCTTGGCGATGTTTGCACCGATGGTTCCAAGGAACGAGTAGAAGAGGTACATGCCAAACTGGTTCAAACCATTGAGTCCATGCAAATCGTGGAGAAGATGAAGGTATTTGATGTTAGGCAAGACAAGATTCCATTGGTTAAGATTGTGCGCTAGTACATGATGATGGTAATAGCGAAGATGTCATTTATCTGAGTGGTTCGAACCGGAGACTGGGTACAAGACAGGCTGAACTATGTCCGTATGATTCCCGTCAACTTAGAAGAGATGCTGATGAGATGCTGATGAGATTTATGAGGAGTTTCGTGCAAGGAAATTGGGTTGTGAATAAGAATTTCCGTGTACCATTCTGTGCAATTGGTGCAGATAATGCCCTGTAACACATCAACCGGTCAATTAAAGTCTCTGGGGGGTTAGTGAGGGTTGTCCATGCAATACTTTATTCATAGCATTGTATTGTATTATATCGACATAACAATAGCTTAACAATACAATACAATAGTAGAATGAAGCAATACAATAAAATACAAAACAATGCTATGCATAAATGTGTCAGACTTATTAGACAAGTATGGGGTTAGTTGGCATCACGTTAAACCATCAACGCCCGCACCAAGTACTTTCTGATTGCTCCCGAGCTTGCAAGGCTAGCAGAGTAAGCCAAACAGATGGTGGGTACTTCATCTAAGACACCGACACATCATCACAAACTTACTACTGCTGTAAGATCGCGCCAAGAGAAGAACATCGAGCAGTTGGTCACCGGCATCCGAAGCTTCACGAATCCATTGTCGGAGGAACTTTGCGACCTCTTCAACCTGGTAACTAAAGTAGTGATACCTGAGAAAGTGAAGAACGGTCTGTGCCAGCAAAGTACTATTGGAAACGAGTTGTTTGGTCACTTCGTAAAAGAAAGGATCCAGTCGAGAAAATGCAGCATCTGGTCCCCAATAAAATAAGCGCAAGCTTCTTACATGGAAAAGTACGGGGACTACTCTGCGAGTGATAGCCAATGGTTGAGCTCAACGAAGATCGCTCCCTTTTTGCGCGGATGATGTTGGTCTGCAAGTTACGCCCAGAGATTGACATCAAGGAAGCTGTCGGATAGTACGAGTTCTCCATAGTGCCAAGGTCGATGTTTGCCGCGGATGGCACCATGCTTCACTGTTCCTCAAAGTGCACCTTAATGGACATTCTTGAGAAGATGGATGTGCGAAGATATACCGAAGGTAACACTGAACAGGATGTGCATGCTCCTACAGAGATAACAGCTACGCAGATGAAGGTCTCCATTGTCGACGCAATGGCAGAGGTGCAGGCAGGGGAGACAGGATCCCATTTACTACAAGATCACCGACACAACACACATCACCAACGTTCCGATGAAGAGACTTCTTTCTCATGTTAACACTCATGGCATACCTTGAGAGCAATCAAGAGGAGGCAGATACAAAGCTGCTGCTGCATGCTGTTGATGCTACAGCCTGGGGAGCCACGAATCGATCAACATAATCTGACCTGACACCGACGTCTTTGTGCTGTCTCTCAGGCGATTCCCAGAGCTGTGTTAGAACACATCCTTTGTGACCGGGAGAGGGCAGCGCCATCAGAAGATACTGCTTAGTCCTATCGTTCGCTCCCTTGGGCCTGCTAGAACTGCAGCGCTTCCTGGGTTTCATGCCTGGAGTGGAGCCAATAATACTGGACGTTTTGCAGGTAAAGGGAAGCTGGCGTGTTGGACAGCGTTCCTCAAGGCTGATGAAGATATCGTCACCACACTTGCAGATCTAGGTACAACCGCGCACCCCATACCAAGGACCGTTGCCGCAATTGAGAAACTTGTCTGCCAACTGTACCAGCCAAAGACACGTATTTCCAAGGTGAAAGATCTGAGGTGGTTGCTGTTCCATAAGAAGCAAGCCCATCGGAAACACTACCTCCCACGATAGCTGCATCGAAAAGGACCATAATGTGAGCACATTACCAGACGATGGTATGGAACAATGACAAGGTACCGAATCCAGAGCTGCCGTTACCAGTGAATTATGGATGGACAATGGAGAAAGGTGATTTGTGATGTACACCGTATTATTTAGTTCACATCTTTATTTGATTTTAAAATTGTCTAGCGTATTTGTACATTTTATGACAATTATGCCAAATAAATATTGAATATTAAAGATGAATGGCTTCCAGTGATGAAACGACTACAACTAGCACCTGATGCAGTCATCCATCTAGTTAAGTGCGGCTGTACTGTGTTAAAGAGAGATGTTCCACTAATAGATGTCAGTGTCGCAAGGCTGGACTTAATTCCACCGATCTCTGCAGCTGCAACGATAATGGAGATGAGCTCTGTGATAATGTTGCTGACAGCAATGATGAGGACAACGACGAGTCTTCTGGTGATGACGAGGAGGAGGAGAAGGAGGATGATGATGATGATGTCTTTGCCTAAGTTTCTGTAAATAACAACATGACAAAGGTTCGACAAAGGTCGTACGCTATGAAAAGATGTGATATCATTTCGATGAAATCCACATACATGGCGAAACGGTGTCTGTACCTTAGCCTCGTTCCCATGCTAATCACGTGACCACCTGTATCACGGACGAGGCCTGGTAAAGTAACAATCACATATTTCCTTGATTTGGGTGAATTTGGATAGATTTTACGCAATTCAAAATAAGTTATAAGGCATTTTATGGCGCAGCCTCGTTTCCATGCTGTCATGGTCATGTGACCAGCTTTATTACTTAAAAGTTACTTAGTTGTGTCAGATATACTTCAGTATAAAGTATGAGTAATTTTGGTAACGATTTGTTGCCATTAACGATGGTTATAACGCATTTTATGGCGCAGCCTCGTTTCCATGCTGTCATGGTCATGTGACCAGCTTTATTACTTAAAAGTTACTTAGTTGTGTCAGATATACTTCAGTATAAAGTATGAGTAATTTTGGTAACGATTTGTTGCCATTAACGATGGTTATAAGGTATTTTATGGCCCAGCCACGTTTCCATGCTGAGCCATATACGTCACTTTTTAAACCCACCATAGCGGCCGTCGGTGCAGGTCACAAAATTGCAGACAACATTTTTCATGTTCCTTAGGGTCCCCTTAACACATCTAGATAGGTGGCTTGCTTTCATCACAAAATTCTTCAAATCAAGGCTCTACCAGTCATAGACATCAGGGTTTGATTATCGCCGGGTTATCGTTGACCTTACACGCGTATATATTCTTTTTCGATTCTACTTTGTAACCTAAAGGCTTCACAGTTTTATACTTAATGTTCAACCATTATTCTATGTGTAACTTTTATATTTACTTACTTATGCCATTTAGCTAGTTAGTTTTCTTTTTTTTCTTTTTACAGGGCCTCTCTGAAAAACGCTTCGGTGATGAGAGTGCCTATATTAACTCACGGTCACAAGGAGGAGAGATCTGCTAAAGTTCGATTCCGCACAAGCGCAGTAATCGCAAAGTTGGATTGTTGTGAAAGTGAATTTACAAATGTAAATAACTGTAATTGTTCTCTTATCTGGGCAAAAGAAGTTCAAGGACAAAGAAAGCTCTTGATTCTAGAAATTCTGCAGTTGAAAAAAAGCAAAACCGATACAAAAGGAGGCGACAGGAGACAATTCAGTTCGGTGAATAGGAAATAGTCTCTTCAAATCAAGGCTTTACCAGTCATAGACGTCAGTGTTTGATTATCGGTTGATATAATGACAGGCTTGTAGTCGTGGTCTCTTTTAATTGACGATCAATTGTAAACATAAACTTCGTTTCACTGGAGTAAATGCAACGAATCTCGGACGGATGCTTGTCTGCATCGACATACTGCTAGTGCTATGTACTAGTCGCTAAGAGTCAACCTCAAGGGCACCCAACGAGTACTTTTTTAAATTCGTTTGAAACCAGTTGTCTGCAGCTTATCTAGCCATTTTAAGGCGTCTACTATGTCTTTTGACGTATTCTCGAAAGCTATTATATAATTAGCTGTTCGGATTTTCTAGGTGGAAATCGCGTCAACCGAAAATACTATGGCAAAATATTCCCGGCCTACGAATTTGTTAGTATAGTCTAGAACAGAAACAAGAATGTTGTAGCCCAAGTAACTTCATGTTGCAAAGTTTTGTGGAGGTAAAAACATTTTAGGGATTCTTTTTTCCTTTAGGCAATTCTTAGGGAATGAAAATGTGTTGTTCTGACTCTATTGATCAGACGAATTGGGACGTACGAATACTTTAGGGGAGTCCTTTTAGTCTCTCTTTTCTCCTATAATTTTGTAGGGATTGAAAACAAATTTTCTAGCCAGTATTTCAGAAAACAATTTTCTAGGGACAATTTCTTCAAATCCGAAAGTTTTAGGCTAACTTACTCTCCCGAACAGCTTTTTAACCGAAAATTTCGTTGAATGCCCTTGCAACCTCCCTTCATGTGCACAGGCACTAATAAAACTTACAACGGAAAGTTTTTAGATCAAACCATGAGCTCAAAAAGCGCTAAATTCCAATTCGATCTGTGGATTAGCCAGGTCCTGCCATTGCGATCAGCCTCTATGGTTGTTTCAAGTCTCGTTAGAAATTCAGAGTTTAATATAAATCTCGTAGGGCTTGGGAGATTACAAGTAATGACAAAACTGCAGCAAATTTTTAATTCTCAGTTGAAAATGCTAATTTCTATGTACCTGGACTCGGTGGTTCGAAGCAAGCGCTACCCCAGGGTTAAATCACTAACACGAGGGTAAACTGTACAGATTAGAATTACGTACATATTTAGCGCTATCGTAGGGTTAAATCACTAACACGAGGGTAAACTCTACAGATTAGAATTACATATTTAGCGCTATCGTAGGGTTAAATCACTAACACGAGTGTAAACTGTACAGTCAGATTAGAATTACATATTTAGCACTATCGTAGGGTTAAATCACTAACACGAGGGTAAACTGTACAGATTAGAATTACATATTTAGCACTATCGTAGGGTTAAATCACTAACACGAGGGTAAACTGTACAGATTAGGATTACATATTTAGCGCTATCGTAGGGTTAAATCACTAACACGAGGGTAAACTGTACAGATTAGAATTACATATTTAGCACTATCGTAGGGTTAAATCACTAACACGAGGGTAAACTGTACAGATTAGAATGACATATTTAGCGCTATCGTAGGGTTAAATCACTAACACGAGGGTAAACTGTACAGATTAGAATTACATATTTAGCACTATCGTAGGGTTAAATCACTAATACGAGGATAAACTGTACAGATTATAATTACATATTTAGCACTATCGTATACGTAGGGTTAAATCACTAATACGAGGATAAACTGTACAGATTAGAATTACATATTTAGCACTATCGTATACGTAGGGTTAAATCACTAACACGAGGGTAAACTGTACAGATTAGAATTACATATTTAGCACTATCGTAGGGTTAAATCACTAACACGAGGGTAAACTGTACAGATTAGAATTACATATTTAGCGCTATCCTATGGATAAAGTTACCCTTGCTTCGAACAACCGGGTCCTGGAGATTACTGCGGCCTCGCTGGCCTCTCCACTGTTTGGACTTTCACAGAGACTGGAATTGTGGACCCTTGTGTAGACTATATCATGGGGAACGCATCATCTAACCACTGCTCCTTTGAAATGTAGCTATAGTCTGTAGATGCTTGAATACTATTGGGAGCTTTACACCCAGTACACAGTCGAGTGTGTGATTCTACACATAGTAATACTAATATAATAATAAACGTTTATTAGCAACACATCCACTAGGTGGCTCTTCGTTTGCTAAGAGCTACATAGATAAAAGTTAACTATATAATGATTATAATTATAAAATATTTCTTAAAAGTACAGTATAACTAGGATATTCCAGAAAATAAAATGTTGATAAACTGCATCTTAGACTAGCCATATAATAAAGACGAAATTAAGACCCAAAAAAACAATTACTAATAACGTTTTCAACTTGTCATTACATTTTTACACGAAATATTATCTTCTTCTTGCACACAAATGTCTCCAAACCTCAATATCATGTTTTCAAGTTATAAAGACTTTCCACAATCGCACAAAAAGAAATATATCCATTGTGCAATCTCTCCGTACAAATGGCATTTAGGTCGCGTTCTTTTGGGACATCTTCCGGTTATTCCAAAATCAGAATACCTCGAAATCTTGCAGATATTCATCTCCCGAGATGTAGAAAGCAGTTGCCACTTTTAGTTCATCGTTTGCGCCCTTAGTTCTGATACTATCTGCGATCTTCTTCTTTGAGCTTTAAACCACAAATAAACAGCATGAAACTCCATCGCAAATCTTAGAAAACTGGAGAACCAATCAGAACACGGGTTACAATGAAGCTATTGTGTTTCATTATATCCAATGAAAGCTAGCGTAATGTCGAACTTTACCAGATCCCACTTCTTTGGATAGGAAAACATGGCGTGGATCTGGCTACGAGATTATTATTATTATTATTATTACTAGTGGCTACCGCTAACGATAATCCAACATGTGTGTTAGACGCTAGCTAGGTCGTAGCGCGTTTTAGGTAGTGCCATGCAACTTGCATGGTAGTGATCATAGGTGTATGGTTATTTTCCACCTACTAAGGCTCAACTGGAATTTTTGAGCATTTCTCGTGGAAATAAGTGGCCTAAACATCAGCGAAAAAAGTTTCTCCTTGAAACGATTGTTATTTTAAATCGAAGTGCATTGAATGTCATCACAAGCTCGCGAACCGACCGCCTTCCGCAGTTCATACCGCATGGCAGTTGTCGCGTCGAGTACAGAAACCATGGTTTTAACTCTGCCATATCACTCCATGCATAGTGATTTGAAGCTGCAACCTCATTCTAGCCACTTCTAAATGGGGGAGGGTTCCATTATTAACAGGAAAGGCATAGGATGTTCCACCCCTCCCCCCTCAGTTTTGCATGGTTCGCATATCTTACCCCACATTTGCAACCAATATGTTGTGTTCGTCGTGTTTACTACCAACACTATGATTTTTAAGCAGCAACTTCATTCAAGCCATTTCTAATGGGGAGGGCACCGTTACTAACAGGAAAGGCATAGGATTTTCCACCCCTCCCCCCTCAGTTTTGCAAGGTTCACATATCTTACCCCACATTTGCAACCAATATGTTCTGTTCGTCGTGTTTACTACCCAAACTAAGATTTTAACGCTGCAACGTTATTTAATCCAGTTCTGGACTAGGAAATAGCAAATGAAACTGTCCCAGCATGCTTTGCGGCCAAAACGGAAAGGGCGATGGATTTTTACGGGTAGAAAGGAACATCGTAGAGACATAGGGTTTTCACCAATATGTTAGCCATAGAAAACTACAGGGAGTCTTCTTAATTTGGTTGACATTAAAGTTTAGGGGGGGAATGACAGCCAAAATAAAAATTCAAAATGACTTAACCCCCCCCCCCCCCCTGAACTTCATTTGCGCGAGTAATAAACGCAAAAAAATAATCTAGTTGGGCGAAAATACATAAGATAGGCTAGTTTTTGTGTCTTTCACTATTCGCTACATACCAAACATTAATTAATTAATTAATTAATTAATTATTTATTTAATGATTGTATTATTTCTATGATTATCGTTAGGAATTATTATTGTTATTGTTATTGTTATTGTTATTATTATTATTATTATTATTATTATGCGTGTGTGTATGCAGGGGCACGCGCATGTTTCCCCGTGCGACAGGTCTACAAAATGCTTATGAATGCGTGACTCAAACGCGCACACATCATTGTGTTTGAATTTTCACTCAAAAGTTGGACGTCAATGCTTTTTAAGTGCTTATCGTGAACCAGTCCTGAATTTAGTTGCCTAAACTAATAAAACTCTTAACTTTTGCAATTTTCCCCTTGACCATCGGTTGTTTTTGCGATGTGTCGAGTTATTTTTAAAAACAGTAAACATTTAGGAGCATTTAGAGCTGCTCCCGCGATTTCTACCGCTCACTCGACATGCACAGCATTTTGCAGACCTGGCTCCCCATGCGTTAGTTTGCGTGTGCAGATGCGTGTGTCTATGTATGTGCATGCGCGCATTCATGTTTCCGCATGCGTGTGCAGATGCGTGTGTCTATGTCTGTGCATGTGCGCATTCATGTTTCTGCATGCGTGTGCAGATGCGTGTGTCTATGTCTGTGCATGCGCGCATTCATGTTTCCGCATGCGTGTGCAGATGCGTGTGTCTATGTCTGTGCTTGCGCGCATTCATGTTTCTGCATGCGTATGCAGATGCGTGTGGCTATGTCTGTGCATGCGCGCATTCATGTTTCCGCATGCGTGTGCAGATGCGTGTGTCTATGTCTGTGCATGCGCGCATTCATGTTTCTGCATGCGTGTGCAGATGCGTGTGGCTATGTCTGTGCATGCGCGCATTCATGTTTCCGCATGCGTGTGCAGATGCGTGTGTCTATGTCTGTGCATGCGCGCATTCATGTTTCTGCATGCGTGTGCAGATGCGTGTGGCTATGTCTGTGCATGCGCGCATTCATGTTTCTGCATGCGTGTGCAGATGCGTGTGGCTATGTCTGTGCATGCGCGCATTCATGTTTCCGCATGCGTGTGTCTATGTCTGTGCTTGCGCGCATTCATGTTTCTGCATGCGTGTGCAGATGCGTGTGGCTATGTCTGTGCACGCGCGCATTCATGTTTCCGCATGCGTGTGTTTCCGTCGCAAATAGTGATGGCTTGATCGCAAACTGTTTGCGGCATGACCGAGTCAAAGGAAAACTCAACCCTAAATCAACCCAACGACTAAACAAAGATGTATTCGAAAGAAAAGTTCTCATATTTTATTTATCTATGTTGCGTGTCTATGATGAGAAAATACGTTTTTAAGTTCGAAAAATAACCAGTTATCCGCTAATAAATCTAGCTCGTATATAGTACGGCACACATACCAAGGAAAACTAATTACACCTTCAGCAAAACGAAACACAATCGTCCGCAATTAGGAGCCGTGGCAAAACTAATTTATTCCCCGTACCTGACGTCACAAATTACAAGACCTGAGCCGTCTGTACATGTATAGCGAAGGTTGTGACGAAGGTCTTCAGATGTTCTTTTCTCCGCCGCAGAATTGAACACAATAAATTGAATTATAATCGAAAGCTATTCATATATATATATATATATTGATTCGTAGAGCTAAAGTCCAGTTGCCCTTTGATGGAATACCTTTTACGTTACTTTGCCTACGGGTCGCCGACAGTCGCAAACAAATACGTAAAGTTACTGAACCAGTTCTATATTTTACGGTTTTTTGCGACTGGCGGCCACCTATCGCAACGCAGCGTAAAATGTATTTCCCGTTGACTCGGTCATGTCTCAAACAGTTTGCTATCGTTTGCATCGTTGTTTGTGACTGTTTCCGAGTTTATTACGGTTATATGAAAAACAGCCATCCTTGAACGATACTCGTGGGTAGAATACAGTGAGTGTTTAACTTAAAAAGACGAGTCTCCTCGATACTAAGAAGCCTAAACGCTTAGCTAGATTTAATCGTTTTAATTTCATTAATTTCATCGTAAGGACAACTGGTAACATCGTTGAATGGTCCAAATTTGGTCAACTTACTAATTTCAAGTAGTAGAATTAAGAAAAGAAGAAAAATCCAACCAGGATTCACGACCTTCTTGTATGATCAAGTTCCCGTGCGAACTGCTTGACCACTCAGTCATCACGCAAACCTATGACTGATGTCTCTAATAATAACGATGTAGTTTTACATCGGGCGAGCTGGCGAGAAGGCAGTGTAAATTATAAACCAAGCACGTTGCATGGCACTACCCAACACACGCTATGACGTAGCTAGCGTCTAATACGCATGCTCACATCTTATTACCGGTAGAGTGGCAAACATGTACAGCTGTTTCGTCCTTGTTAGGACTCATCAGCATGGCATAGCCCCCAAGACCGTCAGCCTCCCTTTAGATCATAGGCCTCAGAATCTGGTTACTCTAACAGCGAGCTCGAAAGCTGCTTTAAACCCCAGCCACCACGCTAACACGTGTGGGAGCTGGAGATGTGAACAAGCGCTATAGCAATGTGGATCTATGTTTGATTGCATGGTTAACTTTTCCACCTTTTTTTCCTTATTGATTTTCTATGTGCATAGAACTCCACTAAAATGATGATGATGATGAAGAGAAGAAGAAGAAGTAGAGGAAGAAGAAAGAAGAAGAAAGAAGAAGAAAGAAGAAAGAAGAAAGAAGAAAGAAGAAAGAAGAAAGTAGAAAGAAGAAAGAAGAAAGAAGAAAGAAGAAAGAAGAAAGAAGAATGGTAATATTATGATGGCGATAATGGTGATAGTGGTGGTGGTGATGGTGAAGTAGAAGAAGATGAAGAAGTAGAAGAAATAAGAAGGACTGAGGTGAAAAATTGTATTTAATGTTAATTAACACATTTCAAATTGGTAACTGGGGCGGATCCAGGGGGGTACATCGCACTCCACTTTCTCTCGCTCGCTTGCAAAAGACAACAAAGAAATTACCCAATATTTTGGTGCGCGCGTATATCGAACTCCCCTTCCGAACCCCCTCACACAGAATTCTGGATCCGCCCCAGGGTAATATGTGTGAACGATCGTTATTAGTTATTAAAACATGTTTCTTGAACCTTTGTTCAAATCTAACAGGGATTAGATTTTTTTCGTAGCAATTTATCCGATTAGTTTCACTCATTCATATAAAGGCGTTGCTTGCCTAGGTTTTAGATCCACTCTTTTGAAATGAAAGTTGTGTTTTCTTCTAGTACTCTATAGGAATGAACATTTGACTTCATAAGCCTAGTGTACACGACAAACATTCAGTTGGGCACGGTACTCCTAACTTTTAGGCACGCGTGGCAACATATTTCGGCACGGCACCATTTAATTTTGTCGTGTAAATGGGAAACGGTCCGGGTACGCATGCCCGAAAATGTATGGATTCTGAGACCTTGTGAAAACTGGGTAGTCTCGGGCCGCCTGTTTGGAGTGCCGTGCCCAAGTTAGGAGTGCCGTGCCCAAAGCTCTTTTCGTTTAAATCGGGCTATAGTCAATTTATAATAATTGGTTTATTTTCCCTTTTGTGTAGCATACCGCTAAATTACAAGGGATACAATATACAATATACTTGTATAAGATCTTCATTAGTTAACCGAGACATCTTCAAAACCCTTAAAGCATACAGGCTCTTAAATATATAGTCGCAATGGTTGTTCCAAGATAAATTATGCGATATATGGACGCCTAGGAGTTTATAGGAGCTAACTCTTTCAATTATTGTACCAGAAAGATAAAGTTGAGATAAGTTGGTAGGCTTGTACTGTAGGAAGTCTACAACCATTTCCTTGCACTTTTTGGCATTAAGGCACATACCATGATCTGCAGAAGCAATATTGACTAACATCATTGGCAATAAAGGGAAGATAACTAACTGAGCATCCAGGGATAAATTCCACTACATACGTACTTGATCCTTGTATGCCAATTCTTGACTAGCCTATTGACAAGAACAGAGAAAAGTTCAGTTCCATTTGTCAATTAACGTATTTGAAAATAGTGTCGTAGTCGGTGTAAGCCAACCAACTGCACGTGTAGATGTCAGCAAGGTTTAAGAATAAAACAAGTTTTGTCGGGATGGTTATAATAATATAAGAGATGTTAGTTATATCGTGGCGCATGAAGGGGTAGTAGCAGAATAATAAAATAAGTGATGTTAGTTATATCGTGGCACATGAAGGGGTAGTAGCAGAATAATAAAATAAGTGATGTTAGTTATACCGTGGCGCGTGAAGGGGTAGTACCAGAATAATAAAATAAGTGATGTTAGTTATACCGTGGCGCGTGAAGGGGTAGTAGCAGAATAATAAAATAAGTGATGTTAGTTATATCGTGGCGCGTGAAGGGGTAGTAGCAGAATAATAAAATAAGTGATGTTAGTTATATCGTGGCGCGTGAAGGGGTAGTAGCAGAATAATAAAATAAGTGATGTTAGTTATCGGCCGTGGCGCGTGAACGGGTAGTAGCAGAATAATAAAATAAGTGATGTTAGTTATATCGTGGCGCGTGAACGGGTAGTAGCAGAATATTAAAATAAGTGATGTTAGTTATATCGTGGCGCGTGAAGGGGTAGTAGCAGAATAATAAAATAAGTGATGTTAGTTATATCGTTGCGCGTGAAGGGGTAGTAGCAGAATAATAATATAAGAGATGTTAGTTATATCGTGGCGCGCGAAGGGGTAGTACCAGACATGTAGTTATAATAAAATAACGCGGCAATAAAACACATTTCTTTAAATATCGATTGAATGAATAGTTTTTGTTCCTCTTTGACATGCACACAAAATCCGATTGTATGACAACATAAAGTCACTGACTACAAAGGTTTTAGCATGAACACGTTTGTGGGAGTACAAAAGCCGGATACCCGGTGTGCGAGGTATCATGGAGTTTAGTATCTATCGGTTTACTAACAAAAGTAAACAAAACCGTTAATCCACCATTAATCGCTACTACCGTGTTTATCTACATTTTTGAGGATCGAAATTGTGCGTTTTTAAGAGCCAGGAGATCTAGATGATTTACCAGGTTGATTTATATTCATATTAAGAATGGAAATGATGCATTCGGAGTCGGGACCAAAAGCGGGTTGCAAAGGTGGGACCAAGAGCGGGTCCATGATTGTCGGTTTTTCTTCACAAGCGGAAAGCGGCTTCCACAAAGGCTGAGCAGACAATGAGCAATTAGCTCACAGTTTAATAGCCGAGGGCAACAAACAGTGGAGATAATGTAAACAGACTCTAATAAGCAAGGGCTAATTGTTTCAAAGGGTCACTGGACGTGACCTTCGAGGCAAGATTAATAGATGAAAATGATTGATGTCAATTTATACCTATTTATTACATGCCGGTCCAATTGGTTTAACTTTAGCAGCATTCATTGCTGTTGTCGGGGTCTTTGTTGCTTTTATTTATTTTATGGGTCCCCTCCTGGGAACATATGAAGATTCAACCACGCCGGCTCACAGCCTTATGGGTTTAACAGGTATTGTAGTTTGTGTACAAATGCCGTCAATATCACACCGTCAACATCACTCATGTGTCGTGTTTACCCACCTAAAAGTGGTTTTCTCGTCAATAAAATCCTTTAAGTGAATTTTTTTTGCTGTTCTTAGAACCGCCGCACACACTCTGGATCGTTTACACTTGAATTGTGGCTCATCCAAGCGTGCGCTTTTGTGATATTAAAAGTGAATATGCGTTCTAAACAAATGAGCATACTCATCGGGGATTAACCTTTAATATACTTGATGGGCGCACAGCTTCGCACTAACTACGATTTATTGACTTTTCCATTTGCGTGTATTATTCCGACAAATTTGTTTTTGAATGATAACAGTTGGCCAGAAGTGGTGCATAATCATGATATATCCGCTCCTACTTAGAACCGTGAAGCAATTTAATTAATGGTCAGTTCACGATAGAAAGACGAAACAATCAATAAAATAAGAGCCCACAAATTAGTCACTTTATGAAGTTTCTCACTTGTTTAATTTGAGCCCTTTTAGTGTGTTCTACTTGAAACCGGACATCATTAGAGTTATTATTTAATAATTACCCGAGCAATGTGTTCTTCAGCAAGTTGGCGCACGTGTTTGAAGTGATAATGATCCAGCGCGGCGGAAATTTCTCGGTTCAGACCACCAGTACTACAAACCGTATATGGCGTGCCAACATGGCCCCGTAATCGGGAAATAGGCCATGCTTTAAAGCACCCATCTCACGATTACGGGTGCAGATTTCGCTCCTAACAGCACGATATTTGTTTTATATTCTAACTTAAGGGTTACAAGCATGCGAGTAAGAACGTAAATCGTGTACAAGTGCCTTTTATTGATTGATTGTTTGATTGATGTGAAATTGAACCAGTCAGATTTCATTCTTGCATCGGCGGCTATAGATTGACCTCTTCCAGGGAGGGCTGTACATAGACCTTCAGGCTTAGACGCAAACATTTTGGAATGTTACAAAACACTGAATACTTGATAGATACGAAGTATAAAGATACGTGAAAGAAGTTTGCAACGTCGGCCCCCAACCAGGCTTATTCAGTCGCACCACCAGGCCTCAGAAGGACTCCACTTTTGTTCAGACGGGCAAAACAGTCGAACCGGCGTGTGTTAACAATGCAAAACAACTTGAACCTTCTTAATTATTCTTCGGCTATTGTGTACTTTTTTCATTAAGTTTATTTACTTAGCTTTTGAGGGACTTATTTAATTAAATTGTCCACTGCGATTAATATCTTATTTTCGTGAGAAAACACACAACGAAAGCCCAACCCATTTTGGAAAACTAATTTCTGCCGGCTTCTGTACTTCAGTGCACATTCTTTCAGCTTTGCCGACATGTATGTTACTCTCAATTAGCCTTTCAGACGATAGGTGGAGAGTGTAATTCGCAACCGGGTTTGATTATTAAAGTATACGCTACATCTGCCCAAAACAACCCGCGCATGGTGTAGTGTATGAACCTTAGCACTGTAGCATTCCTAGCTATTACTATAGCAACAGAGTTGACAAGGTATGTGGATCAGTAGACGATGTGAGTTAATTAGAATCCTTTGCGGGTTCACTCATTTGCAGAGTTTATCTTTATCTGTGATTTTACCCGGGTGCTGGTGCATTTAGTCCTAGCTATAAGTTTTTATATCACTACTTTGAAAAGTTAATACTTTTACGTCGGTCTTTGAACAATGGCTTTGGAAAAAGGTTGTCGTTCTTTTCTCGACAAGCCTTGTACGAATACAGTGAGAGTGTAAATTTATTTGAACTACTCAGTCAGTTCCCACACTGTATCTTGTAACGCCAGCTTGTCTCCCAAGATTGACAAGACAGTTCACTACTCTTTGAGTTCACCGCTCGTAACAGCGTCGGAACTCAAACTACATAATCTTCGCGAGCAGTCCGTTAAAGTTTGTGTAGCCAAAGCTATCTCCCTCCATACACGTTTGGTTGCACATGGCTTTTCAATTAAAGGGAAATCGATATGTTTGTCGGCTGCTTTAATAGTCCTCATACTCTGCGGGAAGTGCATTGAGCCTCTACAAAGTGTCGAATTTGCTAGCCCATTTTTGTCCGGAAATTTTATAACTCAAAACAAGAAAATAAACAGTGTAAAAAGATTGCACTTATCTGGGTCGAAGTAAGTTTTAAATTTCTAGGGATTCATTGCTAGTTAGATAAGTTAATATACTATATGGCTTGGGAAATTTCTCCATCATAATCAATTGATGAAAAATCTGACTCCAGAAAGATTTGTTGAAGGTTGGGCAAAGTATGGACATACAAATAAATAAATCAAATAAATAAATCCTACGATTAAAAACTGACACAACTAACACGTAGTTGATGGATTAACTAGTTTGTTTTATTTTGTCTATTCGTGATTAAGTTAATTTGTGTTTTCAAAATGATAAGATTGAAGAGGTAACATCTTGAACTTGTTTCCAATGTAAACTGAAGGAAGGACATGTTTATTGAACGGGTACTTCATTGCTTTTCTCAAGCTAACACCGAAAACGTCCTTTTCGAGTTGTTTCCCTCTATATATATACTTCAGTTTCTGTTTAAATGGATTTTAACCTTGAAATAGCAGTTCCAAAAGCACTGCTACAGAAAATGTCTATGGCTTTTAGAATATGAAGCAGCAATTATAACAAAAAGTAATAGTGGTATAATGATTATCATTCATTAGAGTAAAACTATCGAATTAATCAATTTAGTAGAGGCATTCCTTAACCTTACAGATCATTACATATTAATGCCCATCATTACACAGAAATCTGACTATCGTTGTAAATGAAAAAGCGCATCGGTTATAAAATCATCTTCAGTTTAAAACCTAGAGTAGACTCGTTTTCTGTGCTAATTTTTCGGTCGGAATCTCAAGTGGAATGCTGCATTATAGGCAACGGCTTCAAGCATGTACAAAACGTATTGCTTATTAAACCCGTGCAAGGGGCGGGTGAGTCTCGCCGAAATAAACTTAAACTAATCCCTTCAAAGATTAAATAAGTTATTTATGGTTTTTATCCGTGGTTGAGCTTAGCGCTTCATCCTTCCAAAAACACCGACTTCAATGATCATTGTAAATCGTGAATTAGACGTCGTTCTTTGTGAGTCAAACAGGTACTCCTTGTTCATGAGACACGAAGTGCGAAATCTTGTCGGTAAGACTGAAATACTGCAGTCGAAAACTGAGATCCGAGAGATTATCGTAGCTGCTCGGCTAATAAACACACATCTTTTCAAGAAACTTAGCTCAAGCGCTGAAGAAGGACTAAGGATATTTTTTTCATTGCAACACTGATGAGGTTGACAAAGTTATAAAATGTATTACAACTATGCCCGAGGAGCATTATTCTAGATCGCTGTTGTACCAGAGAGAGGGTTTAGCAAGCTTTATGACTACTAATTTATTTTAACTTTACTAAATGACAAGTGCTCACAAGTTTCAATGGCCAAGCATAGAGAAGGGACTGACGAGAAGCCAGTCTTGGGATTAGTGTGAGTTCTAACACTCCACGAGGATTCTTAAGATTTAACATTAGAGTATCTACTACACCGCCAAGCCAAATGAAATCGAGTGCTTCACGAGAACCATTCAGTCAGGGACTGAAGGTGTTAATAAAGGTACAGTTCAGTTAAACGTATCCACCTACCTACTGCAAAATCCTCGTTTAAAAGTCAACTTAGTAGTACTAACATGCCTTAAGTATATATAAACGTAGTAATGTGAGTTGGCATACAGTAGGAGATGCAGAGGAGAGCGCACCGTGAACCCAACTAACAACCTCACTCGCCCATGCAAAGAGATCGAGATCTCAACTAATTTTGTTTGGAGTGTGAATAAGAATCCTGTTCAAACTATCACATAAATCACTAAACCCTTTTTAATACCATTTGCCATTGATTGCCTAAGGGTAAGTTTAAAAACTCATTGAAGATAACGAAGATATTGTAAAAGAGACTACTAGCTTAACCGCAGCCGGAGGAGAATAACAACAGAGTCGGCCAGCCATGTTTGATACACGAACATTCCTTTATCAATAATATCACAAGCCTTGAGTTATCTTTTAGCTCAATCTGGTTTCGTTCTTTTGTACCTATCGTTTCTAGAAATGGTCATTTTCATGAGGTACCTTTTAGTTTATGCTTACGCTTAGTTGGTTAATATGACAAATTGATGGCATAGTGTAGTGAACTGATGAAAGTGAGCGACGTTTTACCCCCACCCCAGTCAAATCCGTACCTTCGACAACAAAAGTATTCTTATCAGCTTCACATCGGGACATAGAACAAATTGAACAAATCGGCGGTTTGATCACGATAAAAAAATGGACTATACCTACACGCACTAGGCTTCCTTCAACCGAAAGCATGCATGAAGCACTCCATAAGAATAATCCGGCGATAAACATCGTGGTCCAATTCGGGAGTCGGCCGAAACTAAGCGCCATGCAGGCATCTCACCTTTGACAAATTGAGCGACGCTTGGTCTTGTCGGTTTGACTTCTAGGACTGTTTTCGCTTCCTTTAGGCAATACTTCATGGTGCATGGACACCAAGATATTGCTCAGTTAGAACCGGCCGAAGATGTTTCTTCTTCAATGCGATCCAATTAAATACGGGCGTTCTCCTGGAAGACTGGTCTAATAACTTCTAAAGAGGTCCACTTCGAAACTAGTCTAAGAAGAATTATACCTAGAGTACAGAAAGGAACAGAGGGATTTCAGAAAGTAAGGCAATGTCACCGCAAGCGATCCTCGAATGATTTGAATGACTGGGTTAGGACAGTGTTAGGGCTCAATCACATGTACACTGACTACTGATCGACACCTAGTGTGGACACGCCATATGTCTGGTCCCTTACACAGGTAAATAAAACAGCACAGCGCCTATTCTAAAACACACTAACGCTTTACCATGTGTGGTAACTTGGAACCCCGCGAAGAACAGTCTGATCTGTGAGCCAGACCAATAGATCATAGTAGTCGAACGCGACAGATGGGAGCAAGCAGACAGAAAACACTTTTCTATCTTGCCTAAGGCCGAGGTTTTATGTGCGGGTCCTGGGATAATGCAATGAAAGATATAATAACAGTTCCTTCGGCTATAGGGACGTACTTTGCCCTTCTTTTTTGAGTGGAGTATATCGTAAGTATGGCTCCTTTACTATGAGGAGCTCTCCAATCGCAGTCAAATGGTGTGCACCGAGAGGACAGTCATCAGGTGTCGTGAACCGCCAAGGAAATTTAACCTTTGCAAGACTTAAAATCATGTAAAGTAGTCCTTTAAAAACATGATATGTCCATGGAAGAGTTTGTTTATTTCACGTATCAAAGTGAGCATTGGAACTTTTCTATGTATTTTTCAAAACAACAGCTTGTTACCGAATTCGTTGTAGATCGTTTACCTATATCAAACTCTTCGTTCGCCTGGATACTTGATAATAAAATTGAAACCCATTGAACAACACGCTAGTTTGTGGTCTAATTTCAAGGAGGTTTACCAACAACATTACGACATCGGTAAAAAGCAAGACGTAGAAAAAGTAGTTTCTTTGAACGATGCTTTCTCCGCGCGACAATTTGTTAAGGTGCGGCTTTTACAAGCAAAATGAGTGTTAAGATATTTTTGGAAGTTCTTGACTCCCACCGGCACGATTTCGCTGATGTATACAAAGAGAGATGGAGAGGTGGCGGTGATTGGTGCTTGATATTTTCATAAATCTATAACTTACGCTTAATTTTCTTTTCTATAGGCGTAGAATTAACGAAACGCCGATCCATAACATGCAGCCCCGTTTGATTGAACTGCTCAGTTACACTAGTGCGTTGTTAACAAACCGATACATTTGCTCACAGCGGCTGCTAAAAAATATATCAGCATGCCTTTTAGCATCAGTGTGCATGGTTAATTTTTTTACGATAAAAAAATAATAAATGCCCCATATTTTAAACAGGAAGAATAATTTCAGGGAGTGTCCGAAATGTAAGAGATTTGTAGCCTGAATGTCAGCCGTCCCAGCTTCAGTTTATAGTAACTTCCCACACGGATCGTAGACTGATTGAAGTACAGTTGTTTTTTGGTGCATGATCTTTATTGTACCGTGAGCCGAGTAAAGTAGAAATAAACTGTGTTTTTCCCCTTTTTTAAGTTTTGAGCATGGAAGTTTAGTCTATCAGATTAAAGTTAAATGATTATTAAAGATTTGAAAGCTTTGCAATTTTTTTATAGACTGCATGAATGGTGATTAAGTTCTACAGGCCTTAACCAGCTTTGACAAGAGAAGAATTGCGAACGTTTAAAGGGTTCAGTTTCCACTATGGATTGACCGTAACTAATCCTCATGTGGATAAACTTTATAAACGGCTATTACCCCTCCTATACTGCCGCTTACTTTTCAAAATCGACCAAAACTATCTCCTTCTGACTCAAAAGTAACAGTCTCTCTTCTCTAATTTTTTTATAATTTTCCCTACATCAGTTCGAGATTGCTCTGTAGTGAGATATACCAAGTAAAGAAGAGGAAATATTGGTAAAATACAAGCAGTAGATGAATAAATCTATCTTCATTTTTCAAAACCTCACTTGATTTCAAAGCAAGCCAGCTGTATAAACCGGTTCTACGCCATCTTCTTCACATTTTCAATGAAATAATTCATGAGGATTCTCTAAATGAAATATCGTACAGATTTTGTCATAGGTTTTGGGTAAGATTGTGCTCTGACGATTAAAACGAGGCAAATACAAAATGTATTAGTTATTTTTAATACTATCCGTGATCTTACTACATCAAAACCGGCTCTAGCATTCTTTACAAAAGCCTGTAATTTCAGAAGCAAAGCTAGTATATTAGTAAACATTATTATATTTTTTGTATTGTACGAAAACAGTTGTTAAAGTTCTTTATTATAGGGCGGAACTTAACTGAAATGTGAATACTTCCGAGTCCTATTCTCCAAAGACATCTAGCCATCATACATAGGGCTTCTTCAATCAAGGAATCTTTAAACTTACTTGACAAAAACCCTGTCTATATCTCTGAAAACGTTCTTCTAATGATATATATTTTTATTCTATAAGAGTATTTAGATATAAACATTGTAAACTTGAACGTGTTTTAACTTGTGCGAGCGAGTATACAGGACAACAATGATTACACAAAGTTACGAAAATGCTTATAGAACTTACAAAGATGCTCTACAAATCCTGATCAGGCCAAAACATAGCCAACTCACTGATTGATCACCATGCATTCAAAGAGATTACCGAAGTGCAAATCAACATATTTCAAACAATACATCTCCCACAAACCGGCTCCAGAAACATAATTGCGGTTTAAAAATGATGCTAAGTCGAGTTAATTTTAGGGAGGAAACCACTTTATAGATTGGTAATGGATTCGGTAAACTCGAAGGTGAGTGAGGGTGGAACTCTAATAGTTCCCGCGGCGAGGGGTTCCGTCCGCCTTCTCAGCGATAAATTCTTTGGCAATTAGGTAAGAGACGAGACGAAACGTTCCGGCGAGGAAGCTAAATTGTGTTTAGATGTCAAACTAAACGAATGTACTATACATGAAGCAGTAGGCAATGTGGGGGTCAAGACAGAGGCGTGCTGCGAGCACTACAGGACCACCAGTTACAGCTTTTGTCGAGGGCAATTTGGCTTCAATTTGGCACAGACAGATTGAAGCATTCATGGCCTATGTTCCGTCTCCTAATTCTGCTCCTGTAGATCTTCCTATAGCTTCTAGAGCTGCAAGACTATGCTTTAAAACGATATCGATATCTGCGCTGCGGTCAGCCATAAAGCGAAGGCGTATGAATGGAACAATGGTGTTAGATCATCGTGTAATTTAGTGGGAGTACAATCGTATTTAGCAACTGGCTGCTCTGAGCGTTCTTTCGTGTTTTTATTCGGTGAACTACTAGTCAATAAAGTAACGGTTTGCCAGGTGTTGAAAAAGAACAATCATATTTACAATATTATGTGTTATAATATCATATTTTTAAACCCTTTTTTCGATAGCAATTCCCTTCGGGTAGTTTTGTTATAGTCTCTTGTTTTAGAGTCAGGTATTTGACTCGGTTAAGTCTTCATTAAATAACGATCTGACCCAGCATGGATTTCTTTCTCTTTCCTGTTGTAGAATCGCTTGGTATGATTGATAAATTAAACGTAACAAGTTCATGAATGAAAATGTTTTGAACACAATAGTAAATAATGTATTCGAGCAATGTGGCTCTATTTACTTATGTACAAGAAAAAGAAAAAGTCAGTGTTTTCTACTTCCAGAAGCCTTGCCGCTGGACTCCAAAGAAACACCAGCAGATTTATTCTTAATCGAATTAAGCTACACTTTTGTTTATACACCAATTTGTCAGATTGGACCAAGATATCAGATACGTCTGTATTGTACTAGCTCTGTATTAGAGGGATAAACTTATATTTGCTAATGTTGAAAATCATTTTGTTTTATGTAAACAGGCCTAAAGGCCCAACCTCCAAATTTACCTAAATTCCCCAATTTAATCAGATTACAAGTCGAAGTGTTCGAGATTTGTAAAGCTGGGTCCTAAGAGCGTCTACATATTTATATAACTGTATATTATTTACACTAATGCGAGGAACATGACGATTATTGGGACTCTCTTATTGCACTGCAGTTCACAGACAGGATCGTAAAGCTGTTCGATTTATTTGCAGTGAAGCATATAACGTCCTCTATATGTAATATTCTTAGTTATATATGGCCATAAGTGGGATGTGGTCTTATTACATAGGGAAGGTTGCTTCCTGGTGAATAAAAGTGCATTTGAGAGGGACATTGAGCACCGCAAAGAAAACCGGCGGGATAACCTGCCAGAGTTGCTGGACCATGTGGAATATTTGGTCGAGTTGGAGCCGTAACGTCCATCCCTGGATTTTGCTTCTTCCATTTAGTGCGCCTATTTTGAAACCAAATTTTCACTTGTGTCTCTGTGAGTCCAAGAGACAGCGCAAGGTTGAGTCTTTCGCAGACAGATAAATATCTTGTAGTCTTGAATTTGTTCTCCAAAGCAACGAGCTGTTCGTATGTAAATGCAGTTCTTGCTCGCCTAGGCTTTCCTTCCTTAGCTCTCTCTGAAGTGCCTCGTTTGCGTTTTGACTTGTTCTGTGTCTTTGAATCGTCGCTTATAGGTTCCATGATCTCCTGGTCTGATTTGGTCGAATCTGCGTCTGCGCTTTTGTCCCTTTCAGAATCTGCACACAAAAAATAATAAGTACATATATGTATATAATTATTAACACACATACAAACACACATAGAATTCATATCACGGGCAGGTTGTTGTTCCGTAAGAATATAAGATTCTACGACTTGCGCTGGAAGTTTCGGTTGGTGATTGGAGCGGTTAGACGGCTCTGGAATTTCACGCTCATTGAAACCAAATGGAGCAGCTGATTTCTCATTAGTATATAATACAGATGGGTGTAAGCAAACTCATCACAGCCTCCTATCCGACGCTGTTTAACGAAGAACGCAGAAGGTTAAAGTGAATTCTAAGCACAGTTTCATAGTGAATTAATTGCCTAGGAGCAAAGCTTTTAAGCTAAATTGACTTCTAATGCGAGAGGGGTCTTCGCACTGGACTCTACGCTAGACGCGACTGCAAATAGCTTTTCAAGATCAACTTAATCACTTTAGTATGTACATGGAAGGTTAGTTAGAAAATTAACAACCAGTACAAATCGTAACGGTACTAATTCTCAACACCTTGAGCCAGTATTACGAGTGCTTGTACACGCAAACCTTGTTAAATACACCTCATTAACTTGGAATTTCAAAGGTACAAGAAACAGTACTTCATCAGAAGTGAGATTCGCATCGAAGGAAACTCGCATAAAGACGGTGCCTCAAAGGAATATAAGTCACTCACCATGTGTTTTGTGAGGACGATTATACCTTGTAGCGCTCATCCACGGATGCCACACACCAGCTTGAGAATTCTCCCGTAAGGACGATTCCAAATCCGAGTCTTCTTCGCTATCGCTGGATCGGCTCCGAAGCGTAGCTGCCGTGAACTTATTGGGGTCTAAAATATCCTTGACCGAGAATGATGTGACGGAGGGTCTGATTTCTTCGTGTACTGATTCGTCTTCGATCTGTGAATCCTCTTCCGAGTCGGGCTCTGTTTCTGTTGTGTTCATACTGAGGTCCATGAGTGAATGACTTCTCAGGCGTCCCGGGCAAAGCATAATAAAGCAAATGGTTTGTGTGTTTTTCTGTTGTGCGAGAGCCTGCTTACTGGCCCTCTGTATGTTGCCTTTGGCCTCAGCTGCACGCTGGGGGTGGATTAAATTCAATGTCTATACGAAAGCGGTCCGGCGCACAATGAATGAGACCGTCATCTGATTGGCCGTGTTTTGATTACTCCGAGAACGCGTAATTGCCAACTAAATTAATTGAATGGAGTGACAGAATAACTGACGATGAGCTGTGATAGCGATTAACACCTAATGCTCACTCAAACTCAAACCTCTTCAGTATAATCACCCTCTTGCATGATAAGGGGTTTATCTTTGGCAGGAAGTTACAATGTCGAGCGGAACTGCACTTCTAGGAGTGCTAAACCACTTTACGACCAAGATGAAAGGGGGGTCCTGTTCTTTCATCACAATGAGTCGTGCTTTGTGGAGTCAAGGTTTTATTGGGTAGTCTTCATGCAACACATACACAGCCAGGGTGCTATGATCTTGCCGCCAAATCGAATCAAACAGATACGGCTTGTGCCCCGAAATATACTCGAGCACCGTTCTTCGCATATCCTGTATTAATAAAATTTGTTTACACATTGCACATTATTAGGTTTGACAAGCAAATATTGCAGTTCAGATTTTCTTAAGTAGGCTATTTTCGAAGGTACTTATTGAGGAAGCAATCGGCTTTCGGAAGTGGGGTTTATTTTGTAGCCTTGAGGTAAATGCTCTAGAATATAACAGTGTAAATATTTTGTCAACATTCAGAGAAAAAAGTCGTGACCGGAAAAGTCTTGACGAGTGGTTTTACTCGCTTCCAAATGCGCAGCAGTCAACTGTTCGAACACAACGACTTGTATGTCTTGTGTATATACTTGACTTTGATTACTAGGTAAAATTTGATTAAGCAATTGTAATCCAATTATTGTTCTCTTACACCGACCCCTGATGTCTGTGAAGTTTTTTATTGATAAAACATAAAGAAAACTTCGAACTAAACAACCCTTGATAAAAATTAGCTTGTGGGAACTTGTAAATTAGTAAACTAAATCAAATTAAATTAAGAATCCTGTGAGACTCCGGCGAGATTTAGTTAACAATAACTCGTTAATTTGGCTGTTCATAATACCGTTATGAATAACTATTTGGAGAGTTGTTTATCATATTTTCAGTGAGCTAAAAGCCAGTGTGATGTCCTTTTCCCGACTCTTGATAGCTGAAGGGAGTCCATTTTATCGTCTCTGAAACTTATCTGTTAAGGAGTAATCAAGACTTCGTTTTGTGATTTGTCGAGCAGTCCGTCGCGATAAGCTCAAAATCGTTTTACTAACTTAATAACAATGTTAATAACCACGGCAATTAAGAACAATCTGTAAACCTCAGGTTGATTATATCGCAGGGTCCTTGGAGCTCTACCGCTATAAACACAAAACATTGTTGGTTTAAGTGATGAACCCTGTAATGAGGGGCAACCAGGACTATATTTTGCCGTTTTGAAGGCTTCACTGAGCACTAATACGGCTTTTCGCTCTTTCTATAGAACAATATAATCTATGGTAGCATTCGAAATCTTGATTAACTCCCAGCGAATAAGCTCGGGGCGCGCGAGGCGGGTCAGTTTTTCAAAGAGGTTGAAGCAAAAACCGTATTTATCTATTATAAGGCGAGCAACATGAAACTCTAGACGAGCTTTGGCTTCTATGTCACAGGTGTTATGAGCCGTTATGATTGTTGGCTGTAAAAAGTTTTTTCTAAAAATGCTGGAAATTTCTGTCGTTTATACTCTCATGTGCTTTTCATCTCCCATGCGATTTCCCCTAACTGACTGTTCTCCATTGTCTCTAACAATAGATCTCTCAGCCAAAAGGTTATTATTATTAGACAGGGACAGGAAATTAAAACATTAACATCAAAAGACCCGAAAAAAGCACTACTGGTGCCTGGAGGGAAGGTTGTCGTTAATAATCCACAAAAAAACATTGCCAATACGACATTGGCTGTGAGGCAAGCAGTTTTCAAAGGAAGTGACGGCCGGAGAGGCGGGAAGTACGCCAATGAGAAGAAGGAAGCCATTTAAATGTTCACTGTCTGAAAACAGAATCATTTGACAAACAAAAAAACCTTGCAAATGCATAAAACCTGTCGCCGGATATGGCATTGACTTATTCACTAAACTTTACATACACAAAATGGGATAATCTGTCAAAGCAGATGGCAGAATAAGAATTAAAACAAGATTAAACACGATGGAAGGAATTCAAAAAAACCTTTCTGGTGCCCCATGTGTGATGTACAATAAAGTCCGCTTTGCACTGTTCTAACGTGAACAGTTTAAAGGCGGATTGAGGGGAAGTGTGTTAGTTTTTGTTTTGAAAACATTGAAGACACTTTGCGCAATTTCATCAGACAGTTATATATGCTTTTCATTGTTCTGGGATTTAATGTTATTGAAAAGGTGAACACGGAAAGCTCTCTAGAACTAAATTAAATTGCTATTAATATTCAATAGGCCGGGAAATCACGCCATAAAATGTGTTTTCCCTCAGTGAATATTTGTCAAAACGTGCTTTGATGTGTTTGAAACGTGTGTTTTGTGTTCACTGCTAATATGTTGTCGTTAATTGTTATATACACATGGTTAGAGCATTCTACACACATGAAAGGCTTGTCAGTTACCAAATCAAATTTAATTAAAAGTTACTACAGTGCCTTTCATCAAAAATAACTAATTATTTGTCTCGATATTAAGGGAATATCCCAACCTTAATGCTTGTAAAACTGTTTTAACACCACTTCTTCGATATTCCAGTGTCCAGTTTTCGTGTTAAGAACTAAGTTATCAAGATTGTGGTTAATCTGTCTTCAAAAGATAAATCGATCTAGTTGTCAAAATTTAAAGCTAGAACTCCCAGGACTCGATGCTTCTCTAACTAAACGATACCGAAAAACTAAAACAACCTAACCCTGGCCAGCCTCTTTTGTTAGAGATCTGTCTTATCAAGGCATTATCTCTCCATTAGGGTTTCTGTCTCTTCAATTATATCCCAAACCGTTACTTATCCTAATGCAAAGTCTAATTCCTCGAAACAAAGAAGCTTTCCGTTCAATTTAGGAGTGTTCACTTAATATAGGAAGTTTGTGGATTTATATGGCTTTCAAAGGCAGTTTTGTATTATCTTTTTAACCAGTGTTCTTCAGTACACAGCTGATGTTCATGTACAAACTTCCAATATCTTTTAAGTGTGTATGTATAGGTGATGAGGAACTGACTACACTGTATAATGACACACTCCACATTATCTTAGAATTTTCACTGTCTTTAGACACACAAAACGGAGAAAAAGAGAAACGGCTTTTACAAAGAATTCCTCGTTCAGTTGAAGACATAGTCTTGAAGACATAGTCTTCAAAAGTAACAGGCTGACTAAATCAGTAATCACTTATTTTTTTTATCCTGGATTAAGTACTTATAAGATTAATAAGGGTTTGACCTCGCTGGATTAATCTATGAAAACAAGCCAGTCCCTTTTAAAATAAACATTTGAAGAATTGCATACTTCTGAATGTGAAATTCAGGCAACCCCGTTTTCTTAAATATCAACTTTTCAGTATAATTTTCTTCACTGTCAACGTTACTACATGTTTCTATTTTCACGGATGTCGTACATCAAAAGATTGGAAATAGCTCAAAATAAATTATGTTCCAATTTTCATTTCTAATCAAAGTATTTTTAACTCCAAGAAAATTATTTATCCATAAGATGGAAGTCTAGAAGGCTCAGTTCTAATTAATATACACTGCTTTAACCACCTCAGCGTGTAATTGTATTTTTTTTTTCTCTCGTGCATATTTATAAAATCGTCTTTTTAAAGAAGAGCATACTGTCCGAAAGTAAATTCGTTTCTCTTCGAAGAAAAACCGTAGTCATGGGATTTTGAACAATTCAAATAGATTTAGAAAGTTAACATTGCTTTTTGCTAAAGCATTTATTTAATTTACTCTAGGTTGTTTCTTGGCCAGTAAACGTTTTCACAACAAGTGACATTCTGTTTCGCCAAAACGGGGCAAACCGTAAGCTCGTGTCTTTCTTGCTCCCAAAATATTAATGAGTCTGGCAAAGCATGATGTATTTCCATATAATCTTAATCAGAACTTGGACTAAACCAGAAAACGAGATTTCCAAATGGATTTTAAATGGCGCCGGAACTGATTCCATAGAGCCGTGAACCCCGAAATATTTTATTTTATTCTTTCTTTATTAATTATTTTTGAATAAACTTGTCGTTTTCAATCAAGTTAATGCAAAATAACTTTTAAGATATAATCGTTTTGTGCCCGTAAAAAGTTAATGGCTTTAAAATGAAAAACAAAATCTACCTCCCACCCTTCTTGTAATACGTTGTACTTAAGGGTAATATAATTATCTCAGTCGACTTTCTTTTCAGACGGACGACAGATGATTTTCAACATATGGTTCGACTTTCCTCCCTCGGATTGCATAGGACATATATAATGCTAACCAGATATTCATGGATTTACAAGTTCACGGAATGGAAAGGCAATTGAGGACTATATGGAAGAGTCCAAAACACGTTTTTCGATCAGTGCTAAGTTTAATGGTGTACAATGGTGATTGCTCAGTGATGAAAGTGTATGTTTTGGGAATCGTTTTGATAACTAGGTCAGCTGTAACGAGTCTTTATTTTCAATTTCGAGCTAATTTTAACTACCTTTTTCCAATTGTATGCAAATTAAAGGTTACATGGTAAAAATGTACATGTAGTAGTTCACCAAGGCATTAACTGACTGATTTCTGCATTCGAAAGCAACCCGACACGTAAACTCATCGGCCCCTCAGTAAATATTGCACACCACAATATAATAATTGTTTTATCATTACTTGAATTTCATATCGATGAATATAAAAAGACAACAAAGTTATAAATTGACTTTAAGAACTATATGGAACTGTTTCATTACATAATGACTTGTTCTTGTTGGTCGAATTACCACCTCTGTCGAAATTACTTTATAAAATTAAATGCAAACAGTTTTTAAAACCTCACTCATGCATTTAGTTTCCTTGCCTAATAATCACTTCTTGAGATGAATATAGAAAATTACATATCACAAAATACTTATTTCCCCAAAACAGGCTGCTCTTTAGGTTTGATGTTTCGAGTCACTTATAGATTCCTTTTGAAAATTCTGCTAGCAATCTCACCTTACAATATTTGCTGATAACTCACTTAACAGCTTTCATTTGTAACTTTGAAGTGATACTGGCTTGGCAATTTTTGTAAATTATTAAGAAATCCTCAGTAAATATTGACTAACAGAAATACACCGATGTTTAAAGCTCACGAAAACGGCTACACTTAAAAATGTGAAGACAAAGGAGGTTTGCCTATTAAAAGGGAATTGATGCATCTTAACCGAATTCGTGTTATATTTGAACACTTCCAGTGAAAATAACTTTAAGGTGTTCACGAATACAATGGGGCAAAAATTGGCTTACTTGAGTCTTACTGAAAAAAAACAGTGATTTGCTATAAAAAGGCTGTTTTTTATGTTGGACAATAACTTGGCAAGAACTAAGAACTTATGTCAAAATGAAACGTGCCTTAAAAAACGGACTGATGAAGTGAAATACACTTTTCGATAATATTTTACCATTCGCTCACTGCAGTACAAGAATTCAAACATTTGGCTGAAAAATGAGTTCTGATTTGAACAAGCGCTTATTATTTTTTTTTGGAGAAAATTAAACAAAATCAACCTACTAATCAACCTTGGCTTTTTTTTTTATTCTATAGCAACTAACATCGGGGAACAAGATTAATAAAAACGGCCTTTTAATGAAATATCGTTAATAAATTAGTAAGTCAGACTTGTAATTAACAGAATTTAATAAAAATGTCGGCTTGGAAAAAGACCAGTGTTAATTCAAAATAAACGTTTTGCCGCCAAATTCAGAATATAAATGAAGTTCCTATATATTTTTTTAATACTACATCAAGGCACTTTGGTGCTAGAGGATTCCATGCGATAATACAGATATTAATCCCGTGTTTCGTGAGAAGTGTATTTTAACGGGAATTCGATTAAATAAAATGTACTATTGAATAAACGTTTGCGCAATAGGATAAAGTTGTAATATATATATATATACATAGACGAACAACTCGGGCTTTACAAAATCATAATATCAATAATATATGATGGCCGCCTGGGAAAAAGAACCATGAAAGACTGAAAACAGTGACAGGAAATGAACAGAAATATACTGTTTGAAGAAGCACAAAAATGGCAAGTAACAGAGGTTTAATTAAGAAGGCATGGGGGTGTAGCAGGAATAATATCCTGGAAACTGAACCGACACAGTTTGCTATTGAGACAGTAAAAAGTAATTCAGTAATTTTATAATTACGTCTAGATATCATTGATAAACTAGGAGATAATTAATGAGGTCCGCCATTCGAATTTCTCGACTAGAAGTTTCTGTACAAACACCAGAGAGTGTGAGAGGGAATACTTGTACGGCGTGATCCTCCTCATTCTAATCAACTTTTATTCTGTATTCGCTTACATTGGGGAGGAAATAATTAATAAAATTACTGAAGTTCAAGTTAAGAACTTGAACTGGCCTTTCACTGGATATTTCAGTGAAACCTGTGCTTCGATAATGTAATTGGATTCGTGATATTTTAAAAGGAGAAATCAAATGTTTATTTTACATTTTTACGAGCAGCTATAAGGTTAAAATGCACTCAATTTGTATTAAAAGTTCACTTGTACCTTTTCTGTGACAGGACACAATGTTTTTCTTTCGTTCTTTGGCTTTCTCCGGGCAGGTGATACGAAATTATTTAATGAAAATTGAAAGAAAACAAATGGTATTAACGAACAGTTTCAACAACACTAACTTAAGATTCATAGTTTTGAGAAGTTTATGTCAAAAGAATTATACTAACTTCACAAAGGTTGTAAACCAACTATGCAGCTAAAAATATTTAATAAAGAATCGATGAAAATCTATAGAGAAAAAGTTGAGAGATTTGAATTTTGATTGAATAGGTCACAAATAGCTTGAGTTTAATTTCGGATTCATTATATTCGGGACATTATTTCGGTTTTACACTTAATGTGATTTGACTTAGTAAAACTTTATGAAACAGAGACAACACCCAGTGATACACAATCCCGTACTTTCTTTACATATGCCATTATTTATACTTCATAAAATTAAACCACAAAAATGCATTGTTGTAAACTTTGCCGCCGCGAACTGTACTGAAATTTGAATGTTTATACATGTCAAACCCTAACGTTAAAGAACTCTGATAGTATCTGAACACGTTTATTGCTCTGTTATATCAGTTAAGACCATCAGCATTACGCTTATAAAACCTCATAAAAACGTTTCAGAATTTTATATGCAAATATATGACGAAGATATTATTACAAAGCTTAAGAATATAGTTAAAGTATTACAAATTTGTTGTTGCCTCTTCTCGCAGAGTTATAAATTCATACCACTGAGCTTTTTGTATACAATCGAGCTTTTTAAAAGAAAATTCCCCAACTTACTCAGGTCATTAATAATTATAGCCTTCTTAGATACGGTTTGGTTCTAATAGCTGAAAACTCCCCAAAAATTAAATGTAGTAAAAGCATTAGCAACAACAGTAAGAGCCAAAATCACTCCGTGATATTCCGTAAATGAAATGTTTCTCTAGAAAGCGTTATGACTGACCAAATCAAACCGATAATGCATGCAAGAATTCGTGCGTTATCGCTAATGAAAGTGTCGGTACTAACCGCTTTACAGCAATTTACCATAGAGCTTTTTAATGTTTGTTCTTCTGATTAAGATCTTTTGCTGACTTTTGCTCGGAAATACACAAAGTAAGTGCTTTTCAATTTACCGCAGAATAAACGTTATGATGTTATCGTCCCAGACTTCCACTTCCTAACAACAGTGTAAAATTTTATTAATGCAAGAAAACACTTTTAATTTGGTTTTTACTTCTTCCCCAATAACAATAAATTAGGCCAAACATGATCTCTGGAGCTGGTGTGATATTGATAGGTTTTCACGAGTTTTGTATTCATTTCCTTTATATGTAAGAGAAATTAATGGTTTTACTACTACACGAATTAAAAAACTCCTAATTAACACTGAGTGAAACTGCAAGTCACGATCTGGCATCAGTCCTGGTCCTCGGGCTATTTTTGTTAAGAGCGGATATACACAGTCTTAAGACCCCTATGGATGCAAGGAAAGAAAGAGGCGCTGTACGAAATTCGTTATAACTCGATCATAGAAATACTGAATAATATCTAGCAGTTGTGATAAATTACCATCAAGTCAAAAAAGGTGAAAAATGTTTTTAGAAACATGCACTTCTCAAGTAGGCAAAGCTTTGCTTTTGTTCATGTTTTGTGGCATTGATGAAGTTTAGAGAACTAACTAAGCCTTTCAAAATATGAATTTTATTTGTCTTTTTGGGAATATTAAAGACAGCTTCGATGCATTTAAGCTAATTAAAGTTTGTGGTAGGGAATTCTAAATATTGAATGTGTGGAGTAAAGCGAGCTAAGAGAGAATAACGAAATGTCTGAGAGAATGAAGTTTATCGAAGGGGCGTTTTTTTTGGTAATTGCGGCTCATCGGCAATAAAAACTATAAGATAAGGCTTTAAACTTGGAATCGAGTATAACTCAAGCTTAAATCGAAATCTCAAAATGAAATATAAGCCATGAAGTTGCCAAACAGGTGGAAAAAGGGTTGCATTAGGTCAAAGACGTAAATGCTTCCGATCTTATGTAATTTATTTATAAGTTTCATAAAATTTACTAAAAGAGTACGTTTTCGATATGAATGTTGTCTTTGTCTTCGAAAGGCGATGAAACCTTTAAATGTAATATAACTTTCTCCCTGCTGGGAAGTTTTCAATGCCAATCAGTCATATTTACCAAAGCGGGTTATTCAATCACGAGGAAATGTCTTAACTAGTTGTTAGCCTTTTTGTACTCCACCAAAGCTAGAATCTCTAGTTTGATTTAGATTTAATACGGACTAATCAATACACAACTGTTTTCCCTCGAAGCTGTTTGAAAACATTTGCGGTCGAGCTCAGCACAAGACAATACCAAAGTGGTTCGTTGATGTAAACACTTTATATGGACTCCCCTTGAAACCTTTTATGTGTCGAACTCGCTGGGAAATATTTACCAAAACATTTCTCTTTGCCGGAAACGAAGTCCGCTATGTCAGAAGTAATGATAAAGTATTGCTTTTAAATCAATCTTCTAACATCAGATGTTGAAATATCGGCTGAACAAAGATTAAAGCGGTGAGTTCTTTGGAGGGCGCGGTGAATGGGATTTTCAAAGATAAACGCACTTGCCCCTGCTTTCTGCAAATCCTTGCTTTAGGAGATTAAAATCTAATGGGGAAATTACCCGGCTTGAGTTTAAATTGGAAAATCGAAAGGTCCTGCGATAAAATTAGGATGCAAATTGGGTAATCTATGTTTTTTTACACTGTGTTTAACTCATAAAAGATTATATAAAGGCTTGCGCAAATCTTTTTTTTATCCTTAAAGCCTAAAGGCTGGCCAAAGAATAATAATGATTAATGAAATAAAGCCGTCCTTTTGTCTTGCGAAGCGAAAATAATTTTTAAAAATGACTGTATGGCTCTTCTTTAGATTCATTTTTTTTTTCGCTTGCAAGAAAAACTTGTCGGATGTTTATCACGAGTCAGAAAAGATTAAGGTTCAAAGGCATTTGTTCCCGCGCCACTATCTTTTAGTGTAGTAAAAGCCTTTGTAAATGAGAGATAAAGAGAGATGTGCCCATGGATTCAATCTACTTAGATCATCATAATTATAAACATCTGATAAGCTGCCTTATGCACTGTTTCCGCCGATTGAGTGCCTCCTTCTACTACTAGTTTCTGAAAGAGGCTGCTGAAAACACCCTTCCATGTATTTAATGTGAAACGCTCCACTCTCACACAACACTTAAATATGCCAATAATGTCTCTATTGACGGAATATTTTTAGCTCTAGGTAGCTAGTAGAAAAGAATAACCGAGGCATCATAATTTAAATAAAAGGTCACACAGATGCTGAGGGAGATGTTGCGTGGCTCCTAATACTTACATAATACACTTTGCGGCGCCGGATTAAGCCATAGTCACAGAGTCAGGCTGACTCCAGGGCAAACATAACAATATTTAGCCATGGCCGATTAAACTGCTTCGTTATTGATTGCGTGATCCCGATTTAAAGACATCTAAGAGCTGGGAATATTACAAACTCGTCTAATAACAATTAAAGTTCTTTTTTCTCCATCGAAGCAAAAACGCCGACTTATTCTAAATGAGGGATTATCGTCGGCAAAGTGGCCGATCAGGCATCTGGTTTTATGTTTAGAGGTTTAATGGGAATTCTTTCTATTCGTTTTCTCATTAACTAAGGCAATATAACAAGAGAGAACGTTTATTCAGCCCCCCATTAGGGATTATCATGACTTGAGATTAGTCCCAAAATGACAGCAAGCATTTTACCGAGAACTTTGGGAACCGTACGAAGTATTAGGATTAAAGTAATAAAGGGTTTCAAACCATACAGTACTCAAGTGATTCTAAATTGTGCCCTAAAGTTTCCCTAGTACAAACTAGTTTATCCTAACCTGTTTGTAAATTGAAGAAAATGATCATTTTTGGTGATTAGCCATAATCTTATAGCTGTATCGAGAGTTCTAACTGATCAAATTCAGCGGTCATAACTTATCGGCCTACGACCGTTAAGTTTTGCGGCTCTCCTGCCGACCAAATAATCCGCATGTGAGAAATTTTCCCCAGCTTGCAGCGGTAAAAGTACAGGTGCCGTGTCATCGAAATGAAACTCTGGATTTGAATAAGAGCTAATTATATTCTCTATCAAGAAAAAGAAAGATATTTTTGGTGACATAAATTAGCGAAATATACTCAAACTATACGAGTTACATGAGGCTGCAGAACTAACATTTGAGCTTCAGTGAAGAATTTTACTTTAAAAATTATAAGCTAAAGCTAAACAATAAGGGAGCCTCGACCTTTGCCTAAAATGTTTTAGCTCGTGGTAAATTAAATATAAGACGAATTTGAAGGCTCAATTTTAAAATAACTGTACAGTAGTGATGAAGAACTGAATGTATTCTTTTCTCCAAGTAGTAGATTACATATTCTTCGTGTCATGGAGGTTTTTTTTCTAACAGTGGAAGCTGCTACGTGAATCACATTTGTTTAAAAAAACCGGCTAACCATAAAAGAAAAATATCCTCTATTTATCTAGAAACTCAACTTTTAAGATATTACAGTTATAGGAACGTTGAACTTCTGATTCCGGCATAGTATATAACACAGCAGAACTGGTCATTTTAAGTTTAAAACTTTAGAATACCAATCCTCCTAGAAACAGGATTAAAAAGAAATAGAAATTATGCCAATATACTTAAATATATTTATTCTTTTTTCAGTCCGAATAGCTCCTGAAATCCGTTTTATTGACATGCTAGACACGATTTTCACAGCCATTGTCATTGAAGTGTTTGGCTTTCCCTCCTGGCTTTGAAACCAGAAATCCGCCGACTGACTACAAATTACAGTCTCTCTTTGAACCATTTTGTGTGTTATCTCCGTTTACGTGCTTATAAAAATGCTAAGTACTGCTGATATTTTCGGGTTCAAAGTGCATGAGTCCTCTGTTTTAGAGAATGTCATGACATGTATTTTACTAGTCAAGATGTTGGATACAGCACCGTGAATATATCATAGCAATAAAGGTCCATGCAGTTAATACATATTCTCAAAGTGTGTGCATTTAACAAACCAACTGATCAACTCCATTGAATCACCGTCTTGACAGTTTATACACGTTACAACTGATTAACAATTACGGCCATGTAACTAGTGCAGCACTGAAAATATCAAGTTGCCTTCTGCATGATTCGAGTTCAACTGTTCATAACAAATTCCCCTTTAGCTTCCAAACAATAATGTCTCTAGGTCTAGTCCAGAGAAATGAGATGTGTATCATGGCACTTAGTATTTAACTCAACTAATCTTCCCATTTATCCGCTATAAACCCACTTTGTGAATGCTTGGATATAGATATTGATACTACACCGGCTCTGAGGAATAATTGTTCGCGAGCTTGTACTGTTTGATGTAGAACAATCAGTGAATAAACTAGTCTGAACTACTAATATTACTTTCTTTAGACTATGGTATTGGTTAACGTTTTCAATTAATGACTGAAGCACTGGGATGTGTGGACTTTGGGTTTATCAGACTCAAGTGGCAACAAAGATCAGTCCTGAGACTGTAATTCTTCTTTTGAATCGATTTAAGTGATTACATTGAAATTCACCGACTATAAATAAAATCCAGCCCTGTTAGTACAAATACACAACTACTCGTTCACACAGATAGTTATAAAGACAAGATGAGCGAACACTACTCGTTCACACAGATAGTTATAGGGACAAGGTGAGATAAACTAAGCGAACAAAGTGACTAGATAAAGTCTATATCACCCTACCATCGCATCATGATAGCTAAGTTGCATCCGCGGCGATTGGAGATATCGGCTTTAGCCCGTAGGACTGGGTCAAGGTTTCAGCATATCGGTACCTTTTGATAAAGCAATCAGAAGCCGTTACGCTGCCATAATGTTCCTATTAGCCTGGTATACAAATATAAGTTTCGTGTAAATACTTCGAAACCGGGACCCCGTGTGTATTTAGTAAGACGGACCACACAATAAAAACAAGATGTGAGCCTAAGCCCGCTCGTGCCGCTTAAATTGGCAATGACTTTAATGCTTTTTTTTTAATCAACCGTTTGTAAGCGGCGATTTAATTATCTGAAAAGATTATTTCGAGATTTGACCGCCTAAAAGAATACCTTCAGCGGCATTTTGATTGTGATGTCTTTAGTTAAGGTACGTTTATCGGTGTTTACTGTTCGCTTATGTCAAATTCAGTGTTAGGTAACATTTCAGAGGTCTCTAAAAATATCGGAATTATAAACGCGGCCCGACGGTTGGTCTCCTGGGAGTAATGATATAGCAGTTTGAGAATAGTGACGTATTGATATTGTCTTTCAAATTCTTGCTAATAATCTGGGGCGTGTCCATCTGATTATCAGCGTATTTGAATCTTGTGTGGTTCGGTTTTCCTTACGCCTAATCACAACTTTCTGTTGAGTAGGGAAGTGGGGTCAAACCTAAGTTTAGACATCGGCCATTAATTACGGCTACGCTAGGACTTAGACGTCGACCTTCAAAACAACACCTTTGTTAGAGAAAGACGGTTGCGCGTCTGAATTTCCTAAAGCAGTTAATCTAACAGCATTGCATTGCGGGATAATGGCGCATTCAACATTTCTATTATTATTACTATTATTATTACTATTATTATTATTAACATTTTCTTTTCATTTCTCCTCGTGATTTTTGTTACAATGCAACTCGAGACATTGTTTTCAGTTGGAAGGTCTGTTTCGGTGGAATTCTTTCTGTAGCCCAGACTCAGTATAAACTTCAAAGCGAGGCCAACGCATAACATTTGAAATCTGACGCCAGATTCATATTTAGCCATATCATGACAAGGTAGCTACTGCGCATGTCTATCCAGGGAATAAACAACCAGGTTGTTCGAAGCAAGGTTTAGCGACCCGGGGTTAAATCGCTATAACCAGATAGTAAACTGTACAGATTACAAGTACAGATTTAGCGCTAACCTAGGGTTAAAGTTAACCTTGCTTCGAACAACCCGGCCCTGTTGTGCTAGAGTTCAACTTGCAGTTCTAGTTGTCGATCGACTTGTCTTCAACTCGATGAAACTGATCGTCTGCTGATCAGTATTTTAGACGCGTTAAGGAAATGGAACGTATAATACGGCTTAAAGTCTCTGATTTTTTGGACGGCTCTGGTTGTTTTCATCGTCTTGATATTGTCGACTTCTGTTTTATCAATTAGTAACTACCTTTGGAGTTTGACCGCTGTGGAGAAAAACCGCTGACCGCAATCATTGTTTTCCGACAGCAACTACAACATGATATAGCGACGCTGTTTATGTGGTGTATTTATTTGTTCGAACTAATCCAAAAAAAGGTGTCTTCTTTTAATAAAAATATATTCTCTAAGCTTGCTTTTGCTCGCACAAAGGCGTTTTCAGACGAGGATGATCATACAGAGGCCAAAACAACTTTCTTTTCGCAAGCTATTATTTTTTTCGTGCGCGCACTTTGTAATGATTGGTTGAACTCATTCAGACATGTTTTATATGGAATTCGATTATATATGGAACAATTTTGGCAGATATTTCTGCGATAAAAAGGACACAGCGTGCTCTAGTGAGGACTGACGACTAACGTACTACTCTCTCCATTCTAAATCATTTAGGGCAACAAGAATCCAGCAAACACTTACACTCGCACGTACATTAACCCGCCTCCTACTTAAGAGTGCGGCTTATTTGCGTCAATCGCATTAATACGAGTTTAATATCAGAATTCAACTCTTATCGCCCTACTCGAAGCAACAAATAAATGGTATGTTAATAACGATGATGGTCTAACTAATGCTGTCATTTTCCTTGACCTTAAAAAGGCTTTTGACACCATTGATCATAAAACATACTATTGATTAGCAAAACTCAGGTTGTATTGGGTGTAACTACGTAACGAACCGTACCCCAAAAACACTAATCAATGAAGTGATATCAGACAATTGTAAAATCTAATATGGAATTCTCCAGGCTCCATAGTTGGGTCCGTCAGTTATTCTTTCTCATAATTTACATGATCAATGACCTGCCAAATTGTAATGTAGTGTCAAATCTACGTCTACATACAGATGATACGTTCCTAACATTTGCCCGGCTCTAATGATCCTAATGAACTGCTCTATACAATGAATCACGACCTCCAAGCGGTCCACAAATGGCTTAATGCAAATAAATTAAGCCTTAACATTGTCAAAACCAAATGTATGTTTATAGCAACAAATCATAAAGTTATTTTTTTTGCCGAGTAGCCCATCCTTAATGGTCCAAGATCGAAGAATAAATAGAGTTTCTAAGCTATAAATATCTCGGTGTTGAGTTAGACGAAACACTGTCTTGGGGCTCGGCACGATAAGTAAAAATGTTGCAAAGTCATTAGCAGTTCTCAGAAGGTGCCTTACGATACCTTAATCACACTTTATAATTATCTCGTCCTGCCTCACTTAGAGGCGTTTTAAAAAGTTATGGGGATGGTAGACTTTATTTTCAAAAATTGACACTTTTACCAAGCCCCCCCTAGTAAGTCTGAAAATTGGTTTCTGCTATTTGCATTTTGGAAGATTTTTAAGATGGCGGCGGGGAAAAGAGCCACTGGACCGTCTTTCGATTTTCTTCATTTGAAGTCAAACCTGTTGCTGCTTCCTTTGTGCTCAAACCCCATACATTCTTCGTTGTTCTTTAGGTATCCATGAGGACAAAGCTTATTTGACCGTATTCACACATTATTTATACTGCCGAGTCCATGTTTGGAAACTGACATCGAAAGGCGAAACTGACATCGAAAGGCGAAACTGACATCGAAAGGCGCCGGGCGAAAAGACCATCAGCAATTCATGGCAGTCCAAACAACCCTCATTCAATTGGTTGGGTAAATCTCCTAAATCTATGATTCTTCGATCATCTCCCCACGATAAATTAGCACTATAATATAATATAGAGTAGTTTGACTTTCAAAATAGTTCTGCAAATGTTCTGTCTCGCGGAATGACCCTGTCCCGCGGGACGCAAGATGCGTAGAACGGCGTGCGCGCTGAGTTACTAGAAGAACGTGAAAATGCAAGCACTCCAAGCAGTCGCCTACATTTCAACCGTTCTCTGGAAAAACAACGTGAAAACCCCACATTTTACGTCAACAAGAGAACGCCAACGTAAAAGTAAATCACTCCGTTTTTCGTTCGTCGTGAACGAACGTCAATAAAAATATGAAAACATTAAGTACTAAATAAATTGTAACAAAAATATTAAAACTATTAACTGGTAAAATAGGTGTTAACTAAGTGGTGGTTGAAGGTGATATTAAAATTAGTCCACATGAAATTGGGGGAATCATAAGATGAGTGATAATGTGTGTATGGATAGCAGGGTTTTAGCCCAGAAGGTTTGGAGTAAGGTTAAGCAAAATCAGAAATGAGAAAAACACTAAAAAAAAAGGAAAATTATGAGTAGTGAATGCATATATATTCGAGTGAGACCTGCTAAATAAACAATAACTGATATAACAATGTGGTGGCCTGATGATATGAGAGTGAAGGGAGTGGGGGAAGTTGCTTGGGGAAAGGAGGGCATTGGCATCCCTGCCCCATCTCCCCTTATTTGACTGGCTAAAATCCTAGATAGGGTGAGCTGATATACCACACAGAGCATGCAGGGATAGGGGAATAGGATCCACTACTAATTACAATCAGTTTGTGCTAAGCTTTTTATTATATATAATTATCAAATTATCAATAATTGCACAAAAGAATATTCTGTACCAAACGTATTAGTGTTAGAAATTTGAATTCCATTCAAAAAGCCCAAGCAGTGTCCAAAAGCCTTTGCTAGATATATTCTAACTACAAATAAACTTATTCTAATGGTATATGCATAATAAAATCAATACCGTATGCTGTTACACAATAATATAAGTGATACAAAGTCAGGGAACTGATATACATCGAAGGGTATAGGGTATGAATTGTATACAATGTGAAAAAAGGGTATGAAAAATAGAATTTACCATATAAAGGGTAGGGATAGGGGAAGGAAAACGTGCTATCATTCTTTATTAATGTAAACGTTATGTACAAAATTTAAGCGAAAACGGCTTTGGGGAACTGTGAACGGATAAACCATATTCTAACTGGAACTATGTCTGGATGGTTATCCAGTATAATGGCTGCTGTTTCGGTATACTTGTTGCCTGCATCTTATCAGTTGACTCCAGCTTTTTCCAATGTTTGTTTTCTGTTAGGTGAACAGTAGTTACATTTCCCATCGATAGCACTTCACTTGCTGTAGTATTAAATAGCAAAAGAGATTAGATATAATGACATGAGCTTATTAAACAGCCTATCAGAAAGAAACTAAAATTTATTTTGCACCTCATAAATCACTTTGCCTCAATTTTAGACCACAATACTAATTTACTTTAGCCAGAAGATATTTCCGACTACTTTAAATTAGCTTAGATATCTTCGACGGAAAAATGCCCCTGAAATAATTAATATCATCCTCCGTAAGCTGCAAACTTTTTTAGATTTGCAACCTGTCGGGTCACAGGCAGCCCAAGCTCACGATTTGTGGATCTTACAAATCCTACGGTAGATTACGTGATCACTCGCGCAAGATTGATTGCGTGATAGCGCGCGCTAGAGTCACCGTTTTCTCCGGAAATTTCCTTAGCTTCTCACTAATAGAGTTTGCATCAATTTCTTATCGTGGTAAACTAAAGGTAATGAAATAACATTTTGCAATAAATGTACCTCGAGTGTCCTTTTCTTATGTCCTTGCGTATTCTCTGCTATTTTGGACTAGTTTGGATCGGGTTTAGAGAGTTTTCGATTTTTGAAATCTCTCTCTATAATGAAATGACAAGGCTGCACAGTCCGTTGAACACATCAAATCACTCGAAGGGCAAAAAAAACACTCTAAAATCACTTCAATCCGTAGACAGATATTCGGTACGTCCTTTTGTGGAGTCTGGCGAGGATTGAAGTGATTTTAGAGTGTTTTTTTGCCCTTCGAGCGAGTGATTTGATGTGCTCAACGGACTGTGCACGCAGCCTTGTCATTTCATTATAGAGAGAGATCTCAAAAATCAAAAACTCTCTAAACCAGATCCAAACTAGCCCAAAATAGCAGAGAATACGCAAGGACATAAGAAAAGGACACTCGAGGTACATTTATTGCAAAATGTTATTTCATTACCTTTATTTTACCACGATAAGAAATTAATGCAAACTCTATTAGTGAGAAGACATGGAAAATATCTGGAGAAAACGGTGACTCTAGCGCGCGCTATCACGCAATCAATCTTGCGCGAGTGATCACGTAATCTACCGTAGGAGTTGTAAGGGCCACAAATCGTGAGCTTGGGCTGCCTGTGGTCGATGTACATTGTTCGGAAATGACTGATGACTTGATCAAGTAGAAAAGTACTTTTTTGTGCACTAAACAACATACTAAAATAATGCAGACTACACTTGGACATAAATACAGTGATTCTAAAACCAAACACAGGTATGATTTACTGAATAACGTACTTTGGGGAGTATTTCGGAGGTACTTTCTAGCTGAGACTGTGCAGTTGTCCGCCATCTTGGATTTCAAACCACCTGGAGCCTCGTTTTCGTAGCCGGAAGTAAAACTTATGAAAGGCGTGTAATTCCTTCTTCAGAAACGACTGCAAAACTAGTTGAAGCCGCCATTTCTTTCAGAAAACAGGCGGGAAACTGACGTCAGCATTCGGCAATAAATAATACAAGTAATTTGATTGATCCAAGTAATTTATTACGGGAAATTTGATTGGACAAAACAACCCATATGAAGTGTTTGGGTTTTAGCGATTCGTTGGCTGTTCAATCTCTCACCGTGGTAACCATAACAACAACATACTTTTGTGTGGGAATAATCATCTAAAAATAGACCAGTTCGAATTCCGTGACTTCACACTGTACAGGGCGAGTATGAAAGATGGACTCTTTGTAATGAACTTATTATCATCATCCCCTTGGGACGTTCATACTCCTTATAAACCACACCTTATAAACCGCCACTTGACGTCGCACTTTCAGCAGCGGCCCTAGTTTTCTAGCTGCTTTTCTGTTTCTTGCATGATTGTAACACATTCTGTACGTCTCAATAAAACGTTGCTGACTTCCATGCGGCTCCCTCCAATACACACTATGCATAACTCGCGCGGTCACAACACGAAAAAGAGGCCGGTAGGTCCTCTGGAATGTTGAAGTTGAAATGCTAGCAGGAGGCGTGAAACGTGTTGAACATGATTGTTTAGTTGAAAAATGTTGCTAATCATTTATCCTTTATTTTTCTTTATAGTACAACCAGCCAGGCGCATAGCAAATTAACGGCATTGTTTCACTGAACATTCGTTCAGTGCATTTCACAATCTCCCCGGGCGCTTCATTTTCAACATTCCAGAGGACCTACCGGCCTCGTTGACATGCTAGTTACCAGGACTTATGCATAGGGTCTAAAGTATAAAATAATGTAAAGCAGAAATGTTTTCTATTGGCGGCTGAGCGAAGCGAAAGAGGAAAGAATGAGTAACTTTAGACTGAATATTGACTAAACGATAACAAACTATTTATAGAATAACAATCATACGAATATCAAGTCAAACATTCATTTTGATGTAACCAATTAAATGTACTGGGAAAGTTTTTAACTTGTTGCAAATCGGCAGATACAAAAATAATTGCGAACATACTTATTTCAGTGCTTAACAAATATTTCCCAAAAAAATGAAAAGATAAACCTGCGGTCTACAACAAGTGAAGTATTGGGATGTTCTCTCTTCCTTCTTCTCTTCTTTCTTCTCTTTTTACATCTTTGTCTTTCTTCTTGAACTCAGGGTATGTGTGGTTGAAGTGAATCCGAACTGACTGTTTTCACCAATGTACTGCTTGGGAATACCGAAAACGTTTGTGCGCTGCTATGACCGATACAAGCGAGCATTAGATAATCGTAAGACGGTCTGCATGCATCAAGACAGGCGTTTTATCGTCACATTTTCCTCTGGATAGGGTAGGTCAGTGATCAGACCTGCCTCACTCTAGTCTAGTAAGTATTGACAGAGCTGAATAACGTGACGCGCGGGGACTAGGGACGACAGCAGCGTATACAAAATGGCGGAAATTTTGCGAGCACCTTCAATGTTTTCTGCGAAAATAGTTTAACTTGCCAGTGTTTTAAATCTTATTGGGGATTCGTCAGTGCAGGCGTACCCCAGGGCACCAAACTTGGACCAATTCTTGTCTTGATTATGGTCAACGATCTTTCGTTAAAATCGCCGCATACCAGTCATTGGAAATATGTTGATGACATTACGATCTCCGAATCTTTAACGGTGAACGGTAATTCCACTCTTCAATCTGACCTGGTCGAAATATCTCATTGGGCGAAATGTAATGATATGAAACTTAATCATAAGAAATGTAAAGAGATGTCCATTAGTTTCCTCCGTCAGCAACCTGATACCACTTATCTCAATTTTAATGATCAACCGCTTGAACGTGTTTCATCTTATAAAGTCCTCGGCTTAACACTTCAACATAATCTTAAGTGGGTCGACAATATCAATAATATGGTGAAAAAGGCATCTAAACGGCTTCATATTCTAAGAGTCCTCCGCTGCAGTGGTGTTCCTCTTTCCGATCTTGTTCTGATTTACTTTTCGTTGGTGCGACCCATTCTTGAATATAGTTGTGCTGTTTGGCATACCAGCCTACCGTGTTACTTAACTGACAAAATTAAGCTTGTCCAAAAGAGAGCCTTACGAATCATCCATCCATATCAAAGTTACTCTAAAGCACTCACTCTATGTAACTGCTCTCGCCTTGATACCAGGAGGCATGAACTATGTTCTAAAGTATTCAGGAAGCTAAAGAGCCCTAGTTCACGTCTCCACCACCTTCTGCCTGGCACTCGAGTAAGCGCGCACGGCCGAGAGTTGCGCAATAGCCAAAACCTTAGTTTGCCTAAGTGTCGCACCGAAAGGTATAAGAGAAGCTTTTTTCCTGCGATGTGTTTTAATAAGTCCTAACTAATTTCTTCATTTTCAATTGTATAATAATAATCTTAGCTTAACTTATTGTAGGATATTTTAACTCAGCTTGTAGGACACAGTAATATATTTTTTGTAAACCGGATCCAGTCCCCCGGTGTAAATGATTGTAAGTGCCAGTTTCCCATTTTTATACTCTTAGTTTCATATATATTACTTGTAAAATATAAGGTAATTCACACGTTGTGCGATTTTATATTCAATAAACCTCTATTATTATTATTATTATTATTATTATTATAAGAATAAGAGTTTATGGCAAGGATGAGCTTCAAATACTCAGACCATTTCCTTCAGAATCTGGGCGGAAAACAACATATTTTCAACAGTGTAATTTAGGTTTTGAACATTGGGATAAAATTCACTACAAACGCGAGACATTGACCACATGCACAAGATAGTGTTTACGGCAAAATTCCCGCCTTTTTACGCGTCAGCTTGCGCATGCGCCCTGAGTATTCAGCCCTATCTTCTCGTTCCCGATACTAACCGGCCAACCTCGTGACCAGGGTCTTCTCGGTCAGATCCAAGATGGCGGCTACTCCGAGAGAAGACCCTGGTAAACCCTGAACTGTCACGTATTCTGATTGGCTCTTCGATTATGACACAAGGATTGTTCTAACGATGCTTTTTATTGGCCAAAGAGATGAATTTGTATATAGATTCGATTGCTCAAATTTTATCAATAAAACGATTTTAAATAACCTTAAAACACGTTATGTATGTAGAGCAATAGATGAAGTGCATTACTGGGTAGTTTTCAGGTAAGGTTCATCAGTGGGACAGCCAGGAGAAGCCGTTAAACCTGAACATGTGCTATCGATCGCTTCGCTTCAACGCTAACGGAAACTGAACGGCTTGTTAGGATTCTCTTCTAGCTTAGATACATCCTGGTAGCTTTGTGATACTCTTCCACTGTTTCTTTATCCAAGTAAACTCCATTTCGAACTGTTTAGTAGACCTGTTTTCACTTCGTCGTTCGCCGCGTGGAAATACCGTTAATCGCATCTCGCTCACTCCGGATTGGGATACCTATGGTTTGTAGGCACGTGTTAACATTTCCATATTTAGCTTGGCCGCCATATTGGATGCCCACATCACGTGATTAAAATCTCCAGGATTTCTGGAGATTTTTGGTCACGTGATTCAGCGTTTACCAGGGTCTTCTCTCGGAGTAGCCGCCATCTTGGATCTGACCGAGAAGACCCTGGTCACGAGGTCGCTAACTGGCTTCATCGGTATTCTGCATCCGGTTTTACTGAATACTAATTAGCTCAGTTCGATGTGTATGGGATCATGTGACCCGAATGGTGCGTTTGAATTAGTTATCACCCTTATGAATTATTAATGGCTTTTACAACTTATATTCACTATACGCCTCTTGGCGAAGCAAACTCTGGATAATGTGCCTCCAGCCCACCATTAAAGGGGCTATGTCATGGTACTGCGCATGTATCGAGTAATCGCTCGGTTCAGTGGCTGTTAATTAGATACAAACAGTTAAACTTCCCTCCCTCAATGCTCGATTGAAAGGATTTTCAATATTTTCCCTGGAGACTGTGCATATACACTGTTTGTTAGTCATTTTAGCATATTTGCTTTGGTTTTAAGCATCCCACATGGCCGAGAGGCTCAGAGGCTCGTTAGTTCATATCAAAATCGGTGGAAATAGCTGTTTCCGGCCCGGAACGCAAATGGAAAGTCTATTACCGTGACACAGCCCCTTTAATTGTCACTCTGCGATCTACGGCAGGAAAGTCAGGACAAAAGCCCCGGCACATGCAAATTAAATGCCTTTATGGCCTTTAGCGGACTTCAACTATTCACTTGTTGCTTTAAGCTTTGAAATACGTGAACTCTTCAAATAGGGTTTTTATATTCCGTCTGAATTATAATAATTATAATAATCGATACCCCTATTTTTAACAGCAAGGCATAACTTTATTAAATTCCTAAACTTTTGGTTTACAAAACAACAGCCATAACTACTTATTTATTAATATATCACAAAATATTCTAATAGCAAAAACGACTTTCTTATCAAAGCTATATTCTAGTGATGTCAATCTTTTCTAGCAAAGCTAAGCATTGATATCAACTCTTGTTTATAACGTATCATGTGTGGCGTAAAAATGTGTGGAAGTCCGCGTTATAGACTATTCAGAATAATCAATCATTGTGAAATCCAGGTTCATTTTCACAATAACTTGTAAATCCGGGTTTTAGAGCTACTTTTTTTCTCATAAAACCGGTTCTGGTTCTGTACCCCAAGACCACACACTCCTACCCCATTTATCATACAAATGCCTACGCAGTCTCATACCTACAGGGTGTACGTAGTCTCATACCTACAGGGTGTATGCAGTCTCATACCTACAGGTTGTACGTAGTCTCATGCATAAAGGGTGTAGGAGTTACCTTGAACAGCAGAATCCATCTCAACTTCACTTATTATAATATGAGGCATAAGGCAGCCTAAGAACAAGTGAACGTACGCAAGGTGAAAGAAACCATAGAGAATAAGCACCGTATACATAACCATCTGTTTTATCTTAAAGTATATAAGGCACGGCATCCTCGCGACTCAACGTGCATTGAATGGAACTGCAAACGGACTGGGATACGCTACATACGGGTATATAGCGTGCGAGAAGTTGATATGTGGTGGAGAGGCGTGCTGCGGCGCCCACGACGGATTACCTGCACTCGCTGGTGACAAGGATTGTGGCGGAGACGGCTGATCCTCACACAAAACACGCCGAGAACAATAACACGACTGCAGTGCACCCTGGTAACCTGAGTATGGCGTAAGAACAGCTGGGTAACCACGCACCACTTGTGACGTCATCATTGGCGCACAACCACACGCACTCAACAGTTGTGATGTCTCGAATCCGTACGAATTAAACAGCGAGTATTTCGCCATGCGTTCGGATTCTTCAAGGCGTTGCCGCTTCAGTTTCATCCGTCTGTTTTGAAACCACGTTTTCACTTGTGTATCAGTGAGAGCGAGATGCGCAGCCAGTTCCGTTCGTTCTTTTGTTCCGAGGTACTTCTGGATGCGGAACCGGTTTTCTAATTCGCAGATCTGTTCGGCGTTGAATGATGTTCGGGACTTCTTGCGCGAGAGGGAAAATGGATCATTCTCCAAAATTTGACGATCTACAAAGGAAAAAATAGTCGAAAAAAATGATTAGCACCGAAATGTCATAAGCTGAGGACATTTCAGGCTACGGTGCTTAAATTTCTTCGTTTATAGTTTCCGTCCACCCACCGAATCAGTGCATGCATACTGAATACGCTTACAAACTTTCAAATGAAGTTTATCTATACAACTTACGGATGTAAATAGTTTACATCCGTAAACACACACAAAAAAAAAATTCACAACCATATAATAACACAGGCGTTACCACGGAGTTGAAGAGTTTTAAGAGCACCTTCACGGGGACATTCTCAACATTCGAAAAACATCTAAAAAGGTTATGATACGCCCGTAACGCCTTGTTGTACAGCAATTTTTGGGCAATTTTAAAATTACCTGCAAAGTGAAAGATGATACCTAGGTACGTATATTCTTCTACACTTTCCAAAATATCATTACCGAAATACCATAAGAGTTTATTTAGTTTTAGTCTCTGAGAAGATGACGCAAAAATTAAGATTTTAGATTTTTTTAGATTCACACATAATTTCCATTTTTTAGTATATGAATGTAGCTCCCGGAGACACGATTGTAATCCAGATTTAGATTCAGACAACAGAACTAAGTCATCAGCATATAACAAACAGCTTAACTTAGTGCCATTCAGATTTACTGGATGACAACTGTTGTTAAATAAATCCGGGATGTCATTTATGAAAATATTAAAAATTGTAGGACTAAGGTTACATCCTTGTTTAACGCCAACTTCCGACTGAAAAAAGAGTGTGATACCTTTACTTATTTTCACAGCGGATTTAGCAGAGGAATAGATACTGAGTAAGATTCGTAAGAAATTTCTACTGCATCCATACTGATGAGTTTGAAAAATAAACCCTCTCTCCATGCACTATCGTATGCCTTCCTGAAATCGATAAAACAGGCAAAAAGAGGTTTGTTGTTTGATTTATAAAAGTCTATTATGGTTTTTAATACTAACATGTGATCGGATGTTCTAAAACCTTTCCTGAAACCTATTTGACTTTTATTTATTATGTTATTTTCGTCTAGAAATGAATTGTAGCGAGTGTTCAGAATAAGAGTGAAGAATTTGCCTATAAGCAACTACTAATGGATATACCCCTATAATTATCAGGATTTAACCTATCACCGGACTTATGTATAGGTACTATCAACCCCTCTGACCATGTAGTGGGAAAATGCCCATGACTAAGGATTATGTTGAACAACTTAATGAACTGAGGTGCTAAAATGCCTAAGGACGATTTAATGATTTCGTTACATATAGAATCTCTTGCGTTAGCCTTTTTGTTTTTTAGTTTTTTTGAAACTTCATTTATCTCGTTTATTGAAATGGGAACGTCAAGAATCCTAACGTTATCAGAAGCCCAGATGTGATAATTCTTAACTATTTGAGCTTCGTTACTTTTACTGTGTGTTGTAAAGTTGATCTTATTCAATTCTTTAAAGTACTCGTACCACACAGAAGGAGATATGTCGTTAGAAGCGCTTGGTAATTCATTTGACTTAATAACATTAACAAGTTTCCAAAACTCCTTTGGATTGTTACTTTCTAAGTTTTGAATTTTATCTAATAATTCATTTTTAAATTGATTTTTTGAACGTTTAATTAATCGTTTGTATTTTTTCTTAAGAAGGGTCGCCTGGATATTTTGAAACCAAAAACCCTAAGTTGCGTAGCTCCTTTTTGAGATCATAACAATTTAGTTTTGGATAACATTTTTCTTTTTCATACGTTGACTTTTGAATTTTCTAGTTGGTAAAACCTTTTTAGCCGCATCGACTAAAATGTTTGTAAAATCAAGAACCAACGCATTGATATCGGTCTCCTCCTTACCTATCGAATCAAACAAAAAGCTTAATTGCATATTGACCTCATCCCGGATTCAATGATACCGATGAACTCATTTTTGAATTTATCATTCCAAAGAAAAGTCACTGGACAAAGGAAAGAAAAGAGTGATGAGAAAATTCTGTAACACTTGAAACCGTGAAAATGTAAATAAGTCACGAGAAACGATAGCGTAATCAACAACATTCGCGCCATTATAGGTGTGACAAGAAAACTGACCAAGAGAATCTCCCTTAGTTCTACCATTAAAGGTTATATGTCACGTGACTCAGGGCAGGAAGTCGGCATATTCCAGAGGAGGTAAATAAATGCAATGTTTTTCCTGGTCACGCTGGTCACGTATATCAGTGGTCATGCAGTTTGGTCAAACACTAAGGATGTCAAAACAAAGTGCAGTCATCGTATATTGTTAATAATTGTATGGCTAAAATATGTCCTTTCGACATGTGTGCAATGACTCGTGCAATAACAGTATAATTTATTGAACAAAAAGTATTTCAGGCGATAGTTTTGTTTGTTTAGTTCTGTGGGTTATTTTTGGTTGGTGTTGCTTACGGCGTGTAAAAAAAGAAACATGTTACTAAAAACATAAATTGGTTGAGTTTGGTTTAAAGACTTTAGGAGACAAGTCTTTAGTGATCTAAGACCAAGGCTTATTAATGACCCTAAATATAAACATAGGAAGAAATATCTAAGCCACTGACATGGCCGCATTACAAAGCATAATGTATTTTGTTCAAAATCCTTAACATTGATTTGTATCATAGTTTTATCCGTACTCGGTAAAATAAATGAAATATGAAGACATTTCCGCCAGCCAGAAGGAGTCGCGCACCTTGATTGGAATACCTGGGTTTTGTTTACAAGCTCCTAAATTTATACTGACAAAACTATAATAATTCAGTTCTAAAAATGTGTCATTCTTTATTCTTTATTGTGAATGTTGCTTTAACTGAATGCTTTGCAAACAGCTCTGGAATTAGAGAGAGACAAATTATGTAGCCTTCGTAGTAGGCGTTTCGGAGGTGGGTTTTTCGGAGCAGTCGAAGTCGCACGGCCTGCATGTTCTCTCGCGGTCCGATCGATCGTCCGAAAAAAAAAGCCTGCTCTGTAGGCTAAAAAAAATCAATTGTGCACATTTTAGCACCTGTGTATAGCAAAATAATGTTTCTTTTCTCTTGACTTCGCATAAAAAACTTTCTCTGATTATAGTTATCAAAATTAGATGTGATTATATTTCATAGGTAATGCAGTCAAAATATGTCTGAGTTTGTTGTTCAGCAACACATGCAGAATATATGTTTAATTTTTGCTGCTGGTTAAAAGTTTCTCTGCATGTGGTCATCAGGTTACATTTAGTTTTTTTACGTTGGGTAAAGTATGTGTTTAGGTTTAGAGGATCAATAATTTTGAAGCCGGTAAAACAATAACCCAAAATAACCCAGAGACAATTTTAAACCACGATACAATACGACCAATAAATTAAGAATGATATTAGCTGAACCTGAGAATTGGTACTTACTCGGCCGCTTTAGTGATGGTATCTTGAAGGGGCTCTCGTCCGAAAGGCGAAAGTTAGAATCTTGCGGAGTACATTCCTTTGAAGTTTCGACTTTCCTCCTCGATGCCATTAAACTCTTCTCGCAGTTAACTGGTTTTTCAAGGATGATATCTTCGATTAGAAATGAAGGCCTTTTCTTGGCGATTGGAGCACTTAGAGGTTCATCGAACTCGTTGGGTGGTGTCATGGAGTTCCGCAAAACAAAGCTTTCTTCAAGATTTTCCATTTTAAGCTAATAGTTATCGATTCACTTTGCACCGCTGCACGCCGAACGATAAGCAGTTTCTGAACGGCTTTCTGACACGAAGCTGATTACGCAAAATTAGCACGAAGGTAGAACTTGCAATCTAATCTCATTCCTTGACTTATTGTCTGACTAAACACTCAGCAATACTACTGGGTTAATTACCCTATATCATTATGACGTCACGGCTTGTTTATGAGGGGGACAGAATCGACTTGAACAATAGAATTTTGAACTAAATCTGCTCTGCTGAGGAAAATTTAACTTCGAATTGTCTGGTTTCCAGATATCAGCTGTATCAATGTCTATCCCACAATATTTACCGTATTTGGTGGCTGTTACCGCTATTCTACGTTCTACAAAATGTATTTGATAGCGATTTCCTTTGTGTTGTTGCTGTTTTGTCCCCCTCCCACGACCGTGATCCTTAGCGTTTAAACAATAGATTGTTTTGATTTGACGTCATAATGATATAGGTCAATTGACACTAGCTCTTTGGTTTACGAGTTAATATATTCGGCGTTAAACTAATCTTCAGAGGCCATTCAAGTGCTATTCGATGAACCATTTAGGTGCTCTTAAAGAATCCATTCAAATGCTTTTCATGAAAAAGTCATTCAAATTTAGATTGTTGCCTTCAGTGGGTTCGAAAGCACTTCGTTAGGCGAGAAAAGAGGTTCAAATCAATGGACACTTGAAGAAACCTTGTTGATAAATATTTACTGTAGTCCTAAAATAAGGATTAATTTGAGTGACATTTTTCATGTTTTCCCAATTCCTTTTTCAAAGAATCAATTATAATATGATATTCGTTTGTCGAACGACAATGCGATAGAGGCCCTTTGTTATTTCTCAAAATTCCTTTCTTGACTCTTTAAAGTCAGTTTGTTAGCCAGCTAGTTTTGATAATGGTAATCAATGCTACATTTATATTCTGCTGTCTTAAATAATGTCCAGGTCAATAGATTGTGATTACAGCTATGGTACACCCATCACTAGTTAGCAAGTGACTTATCTACAAAGAAACCTTCTGAAAAACACATATACTATTCAAAGCAATATAATAACCATATCAACACAAAGTTCAATTACGTTTGATTGTTTTCGCCGCTTTGGAGACTATTCAATATGAGTGTTTCTATTGACCTGGAAGAGTTTGAGAGCCAACAATAAGCACTGACGCAATTTGGCAGGAAATTGCCCAGAATGAACGGCGCGCCCTTTCAAGGTCCTTTATGACGCAAACGAAGCAATCAGTGACTATAAACGATTCGGCTTAATTGAGATATTCTTGGCTTTCTCGTCCTTTAGGTACACAAAGGATGCTAATTGTTTCTTTCTGAATAGTAGGAAGTGATCTCTAGACAGAAGTGATATTCTGCTTACGCACGAAACTTCTTACATGGAATGATTATTGAGCTTTGAAAGTATTTGTTCGTTCCACTAAACGTGGAAAGTGATAAGACGGATATCTATCCTGACAGACAAGGTACGTAAAACGGTGAAAAGGACCACTGCACAAGCTAGAGAATCTTGTTCCTGTATTAAAAGTGAGATCAATTAAATACATATAATATTCAGTTCACAGTTATGTAAAGCCGTTTCAATAAAAGCAGAGTTAGTAGAGGGGATAAAAGCAAACAGATACTTTCGGAAATTTGTAAAAGACTTTATAATATTTTACATCAGTTTTCTGTGGGCAACACTGACATAAAAGTTTACAAACTACTTGTAATGTCCAAGTGTACCGACGCTCGTTTATTGATTTATCTACCTGTCTATCCCACTGTTGAAGTGTTTATGTTCACAGTCCATGGTGTGGTGAAACCAGATGACTGACGCCTGACAGATAGCATTTGGCTGACAACTGGCTGTTATTCCTAATAGCAACATGAACAAATTGCTTAGTTTCTTAAAGAAACTGACAGAAGAAAAAGAGGAACGCATAAAAAACCTAAAGAAAGGAAAGGAAAATATTTGGGGGGTTTCTTGGTGTTACAGATCACCACATGCCGTAAAACAAAGAAAATAATAGACCATTTTCTCAGGTATGCGCACGCAAATTGGCCCGCCAAATCGCTTTTTGAACAATAGCCGATAATTGTTGAACAATAGCCGATAATTTGAATAACAAAGGCTGTCGCATCAGAACGAGTCTAACAAAAGCTAACAAAACTCACGGCCCGCCAAGAAATACTTCATGTAGGCAGCTTGGATTTAGACTGGTATGTAATCAACTAAAGTCGATTGAGGTATGCTAACCGCCGTGGAAAGCGAGTAGCAGCTAACGTTTTGAGCGTTAGCCCTTCGTCAGAGCAAAAAAAGCTTGGATTTAGTATTGGTTGAAATAATAGGGAGGGTTATAGGAAACCACTACGTGATTCCCACGTGAAGTATTTACCGGCCCGTCAAGCCTGTTGCGTGCGCATACTTGAGAAAATGTTCTATTGTCTTCTAAAGCAAAACAATACCCTGATCATGAAATACAAAGACCCTAAGAAGCAGCCCAAATTTGAAATTTAAATTACAGAGCAGTGAAGAAAGTCAGATGAGTATATCAGTACTCTCCTGGTAAAATGAGAAATTTAAATTACGGCAGTGAAGAAAGTCAGATGAGTATATCAGTACTCTCCTGTTTGAATGTTAAATTTTCAAGATTTAAACTAAACAAGACATCAAAACGTGAACAGAGGGAAGATATATAGTCGTTAATTAATAACTGCATGCCAATGGTATTTAATGACTGTTTACGAACTCTGTAACCCTCACTCTAAAGTTCATCATGTATATGTTCACGTGCATTTCGCGCGATAAATGGAGCATCACAGAGATATTCACTCCACAAAGGCTGAGTGACAACTGAAGACGACTATTTATTGGCTATATATCAGAAGTCCGCAACAGTTATGGACTCACCGTTCTGCTATACGTAATGTTCGGATGTAATGCGATAAACGTTCATACGACGTCATCAGAGATGTTTATGGCCGGAAAAGACAAGCTAAACAAAGCATAGGGTAGTTTTACCTTCTCTGTTCATTTCAAAACATCGCGCCTTTTGAGGTTAAAACCGAACAGTAATGAGCCTTGGCCTTTTGCAGGAATGCAATCACGTGGTTATACTGGACAGCAAAGAAAAGTCTGACTTTATTTATTTAAAAGCACTTCGGTACGAGATCGGTAGTGTTATTAACAAAACCTATTCAGTAAATGCTATTTTCCACCTCCAAATGATTGTCGATCTTTCTAAAACTGCGTCAGTTTTGAAGTTTGTTTGCCGTCCAGTAAAGCCTTTCCCGTGGGATCACGAGCTCAATTGATTGGTTATTGAAGTGGGATATATCAGCACGTGACTGTTTCCTGATCCATTGATTGGTTATTGAAGTGGGATATATCAGCACGTGACTGTTCCTGCAAAAGGCCTGTTCTTTGCCTCATAAGTTTGCCATTGTCTTTAAGTATCCCATGGGCCTCCATGGGCCTAGTCCATTAGTCACAAACTGACAGCCACAAAACACTCATTTTGTTCTGATAATTGCAAGGCTTTTTTAGCTTGTATACAACAAAATATAATCATGAAATTTCCAAATAGTTAAAAGGTGCAGTAAAATATTTGAATAAATATTTGAATAAATAGTTTACCCCGGGTAGAATTCCCGAGGTAGTTAAATACGGCTCAGTCCAAGCGTCAAAACCTTTGGATCAAGCTAACCTATTTAATGCTTTTTTCCACTCGGTTTTTGGTCCATTAGATGTTTTAGATAATACTTCTGAGTCACTACCTGAACTTGGTTATGTATTAGAATATGAGTTATCAGACATAAATGTCAATTTTGATGACAACTTAAATCACTTGATGTTAACAAGGCAGCCATAGATTTGCCTCCTAAGTTGCTACGCGCATGTGCCGATGAAATTGCACCATCGTTGTGCAGGTTGTTTAATATGTCATTACAACAGGGAAAGTTTCCAGAGAAGTGGAAAGATGCTAACCTAGTTCTTGTCCATAAAAGTGATCTTTAAAAAAACTAATCCCCAAATCTACTGTCTCTCTAATATACATCAATTTTCTAAGGCACTCGAGATGAAACAGCAGGTTGATGTTATTTATTGAGACTTCTCAAAAGCCTTCGATAGGGTCCCGCATCAGAAACTATCATCTGATACAAACTTGAATGCTCAGTTAGGGATTCCTGCTGCCATGGTTTCGGTCTTAACTGACTGGTAGAAGGCATAGAGTTATTATACATGGTGAGGAGTCCGCCTTCCTGCCTGTGACTTCTGGTGTGCTATAGGTCCATACTAGGACCCTTGTTATTGGGTTCGACGAAGGAGAACGCAACCTAATCTGGTGACGGGTTCTGATCAAAGCCAGGACCCGCGGCTACCATCATTGACCATAAATTATTCTGCAACTAAACAATGGCAGCCAACCTTGTTTTCACTTGAAAAATACTGTGAATGATCTAAGGAACTGCATGGGCTGTACTTTATACAAATGCATATATATTTTATGTTCTACACTGGAATGTACTTAGTATTATGAATGCTAGGAACTGGAATGCATCTGAATCTGAATAGCCATAGCTAGCTAATAGGATTGATTTGTGTTCTACACTAACTCCAATTATTGCTGTACACTGTATACCACACAGAAAAAAAATGTGCTATGAATGCTCAAATGAATGCCATAACCATATAAAACACACATGCATACATATAGCCACATAAGCATTCCATCCAATGATTTAATGTTACCGTGACAAAGATAATTACAGTTTTATACCCAGATGCATTTCCTTGTATATTAACTTATAAGTCAAGCCATCAAAATGTTCACATTAGTTAAAAACAAGCATTTTTGATCAGGATTACTTACACCGTCAACATCATTGCAGCAATCTTTCAGCCTTTTGTGTTACCACAGTCCTCAGTTTCTCTTACAAAAATATGTCGAACGCACTTTGATAATCTACGATTACTACTAGTTTCTAATTTATATAACTGAATGGTATGCCCAAAGCCATATCTCAGAGCACATCCTTACCCCTTTTTGCTGATGACTCCAAGTATTTTAGCTTAATTCTTGGACAGGAAGATGGTAACAAACTACAGGACCATGTAAATCAATGGTCCTGTACTTGGGGTATGGAATTTAATACTAAGAAGTGTAAGGTACTGCGTATAGCTCGGACCAAATCTGTTTTTGAAAGGGACTACTACCTCGGTGACAATACGTTACGGAACGTGTTGTAGTTGAAAAGGATCTTGGAGTTCTAATTAGTCAAGATCTAAGTTGGAATAATCATGTTGATTATGTGACCGCAAAAGCCCAGAAAATGCGGCTAAATGTTTTGTATCGCACATGTAAGGATATCAGTGACCCGAGTATTAAGAAGCTGTTATATCGGCATCACTTGGGTTATCTAGAGCCCGTCTCGGATATGCCAGTGTAGTATAGTCACCTTAATTTTACACTAAGAGAAATATTCAGTCAGCTTTAGAACGGATTCAACGTAGGGCCACAAGGTTAATTACTGGGAGAGATTTATCTTATTATGAACGCCTTAACAAATTACTTTTACTTCCATTATCTTATCGTAGAGAAATTAGTGACATTATTTTTCTTTTTAAATGTCTCAAGAGTATATGTGATGTTAATATTTTTAATTGTTTCCTTTCGCACTTGTAGTAGGCCTGTAAGGAGTATTGACCATCTTACCCTAAACGTTCCCTTTAGTAGGACTGAGGCCTTTAAGAACTCATATTTTATACGTGTTTGCCAGACATAGACGCAACGTACAATCTCTAATGTTATTCTTTAAATGCTTCAGAAATCAAGGTCCTGTATATATATCAAATCTTTTTTAAACCTAGAGTCACTAGCTATAACTTAAGCCAACTTAAGAGGTAGCGGTAATAACGTAGTACAGCCATCCTATAACAGCCTTTTCCAGCATAATTCTTTTTCATACACAGTATCTCACATTTGGAACCAGCTACCATCGGCAGATAAAACTACAACTTCTTTAACACAGTTTCGGCAATATCTTAATAAGTCTGACTTTATTGGATGCCAGTGTAAAAACTGCCTCTAACTAGCTCCTGCACACATGCACCTGTATAATTGATCTATTTAGTTTACATTGATATCTTTAAACAGTTTAAATTTTGGCACCTTTAACTTAGATTTTGTATATATATCGTATGGTATTAGTATAGCTAGACTTGCTTACTTATTATTGTATATATGTAAATAGTTTGAACTAGAGTTCTCTTAGTTTTTATCCATATTGTTATGTATTAACAATATTACTATATATATGTAAATAGTTGAAACTAGAGTTATATTAGCTTTCATTCGTGTTATAATGTCATGCCCTAGCTTTATTGTCCTACTACAAATTTTATATTTTGTTACTACTAATTTGTCGAGCGTTTATATCATGAGTCCCTGGCTCGGGAGATTGGGCAACCACTTCCTGCGTTACCGACGGTAAATAAATTATTATTATTATTATTATTTGTGGAATGATTTACCCTTAAGTATTAGAGAGTTTTCAAAGTGACTTAAACACTTTTTATCATAATAAATTTAACGATAGTACTTCCTTAACTTTATAAATACTTTTAAAATGTTTTATTATAATATTGTAATTAAATACACACTAGTATTATTATTGAAGTAAATTAAATTATCTATTTATTTATATCTTATTGGCAGTTTATATTATGGAATCGTGAATTCTGTTTTAAACTGGCCACAAATTACATTATTTATTATTTTATTATAATAATGTATATTTGGAAGTTGATTAAATAAAAGAAAAGAAAAGAAAATAGTTGAACGTGGCACTAAAAGAGCTGTGTCATGGTGAGGGGTCTGCATATTCTGTTCCGGGCCAGCAAAATTATCTTCAGGAATTTTCATATAAACTGACGACCCTAGCACACGTGTGGGATGGATGAAATCAAAGTGCACAAATTATTAACAAACTGTGCGTCGATTTAGTCTTCAATGCAATACAATACTTTATTTATCCACGTGTCATCTAGGAGCTGTACAACTCGTTAAAACCTGAACGTGAACTTAAAATTTGTAAAAATAAATAACAAGTTACAATAGTAATTGCATATATATATGATGAGTATGAATCATGAATCTAATAAAATTTATAGACTTATTAATGTAGCATACAACAAAACAAGCACCCCTCGAACAACTATCCATTACTCTACCCTAACTCGTGATATTGAGACGTTATTACCCTTAATGTGAAAAGTAGCCCCTGCTGCATTGCAACCAACCCCTTCCCACAAGAAAACACCCCTCTGACGATTACTCCTTAATTAACGAACCAAAACTCTTAACGTTAAAGCATAATCCCTTAATATGGAAAGAATCACCCAATGGCAAACCCCTCCTCTTCCAGGGAAGTAAGACCAACACCCTCCTCCATATGACCATGACCCCAATAACTTACCCTAACCCCTAACGTGAAAGCACTACCCCTACCGTACCCCTGTAAAAAGTATTTCCTCCTAGCTAGCACCTGAGCCGTGACGTGTCTGTTAGTAAAGGCTAAAATAATTCATATAGAATTTGCGCTATATAAATGAAAACGTTTTACAATGTTTTTAAATCTTAAAGTCGTTAAAGGTCGCGGAAATGTTTTGAGAGTCAGAGTTAATATTGCCATTATCATTTACGCAAAGTTCATTTACATGATTAGACTTGCAGTTTCTCCCGAGGAGAGAATTAATTAGTTTCCAGTTTTTTTAGGGTCCGAACTCAAACAGGTGTCAATTTTATCGCGATAATAACTTGACTTCGCTTTGCGCATATCAATATTCACCTGATTTCTGGCAGACTGATAGAGCTGCCAATGATTAACGTCGCCGTATTTTATAGCGCGTTTCTTATGGTAATCTCTGTCTTTCATTTTTTGTTTTATTCGGGAAGTGAGTCGGGGTACCGAGAATTCCCTGACTCGCAAATGTCGTAATGGCGCGTGTCGATTTAAAACATCATCAAAATCAATCTTCCAAGCTTTCCAATGGGATCATCAAAATGTTCAACATTTTGCCACGGTACTTACCTGCAAGTAGTTATTCTTAAACCAGGTGGAAATTAGCGTTTGGAGGTCTGAGTAATAATGTGGTACTGTAGTGCCATTAGTGAAGCATCAGAAGCATATCTGGTAGTATCGTCAGCGTATAGCCTAAGGGAAGTGTCAGATACGAAGTAGTTCAAGTCATTTATGAAGATATTAAATGAAAGAGGACCAAGCAAGCACCCTTGTGGAACCCCTTCAAGCCGGAAATATTGCACATCATTTGAATCAAGCATTAAGGGAGGAGATTTTAACTGTTTAAAGCCAATTAACAGCCACCCAATCTCGTACCCAGACCCCATTTGTTTCTTACTGCGCATGCTCGACGAAAAAATTGGGCTCTGGACGAATCCGATTTTTGTGTATTGTGATTGGCTGTTCTGAACAATGAAATTTCACCGGAAGTCAAACATAAAGCCTTTTTATTTGGACAAAGGCATTGAGAATTGGGGTTATCTGAACGCTAAAAAACCGTTGGATTTTACCTAAATGGTTGCTGATCTCTTCAGGGATTCTTGGATATTTGCTTGCATAACACAAATCGCACACATGTATACATGAATAATAATTTCGAAAATCGAACCCAACCGGCATTAACGGTTGATATAGCCGAGGGATTTACCGTAACAGATTGGTAATACTGCAGGCATTTTTCCGATCTCGTAAACTTGTGAACAGGCGCTGATCGCTTAAATATAAGCGTTTGTATGGGAATGCAACGAACTCAATTAAGCCTTCAAGGAGCTAAAATACGAGACTCGTAAGTAAACATGCCTTGACTTGCTTCTACGGTGTATTCAGTTGCTGTTTTTGTGGTCATCGAGCTCAGGTAAGGCGATTTCAGCGAGTTTTCGATCCACATGAATCCTCTCGTGTACTGGAATATGTGATGTCTGATGCATTCACGGTACGATAAAGAAACACGTGCCTGATGCATGAAAATAAAGCCTTAAAATCCAAACTAAAAACGGCAGAAGATGAAATAGACTCCCTAAGGCTTGCCCTGACACTAGCAAGCAAAATATTACTATCAAGATACCGGGCGAACTTCCAAATCCAAACCAAAACCTAGACCTGAGGCGCTGAGTGAGAATCGAACCCGAAGAAACGACTTCTTAGGGTGATGTAATTATAAGCATGCGCAGAGTTGCCGGAAGTCCGTGATTCACGGACTCGTCCAGAGCCCTAATTTTTTGTCGAGCATGCGCAGTAAGAAACAAATGGGGTCTGGGTACGAGATTGACAGCCACCAAGCGAACATTGATTCCAGACATGCGCAGTACTAAATATGTAACGGTCAAAAAATCCAAATAAAGATTTTGTCATTGGGTGGCGGAGGTGAAGTCCATGGTAACCCTAAAGCCAGAGAATCCGGATACAGAAGTACGTGGAGACAGGTTAGAAAAACAAAACAAATATTATTACGTAAAAGAGTGGAAAATGCTTTGAAACCTAAATGCTACGATACGATTTATTTTCGTTATGACGTTGTGTGTGCGTTAACCCCTTAAAAGTGGTCAGGTATTATAATTACTCGGGCCAGGCATTTGGCCGGCACGAGTCAGAAAATACAATTTTTTTTTTTTTAGTTGTGTCGAGATTTTGCGCCGTCAACCAATCAGATTGCACCTTCTTTGGAAGTTTTTTTCGCCACCGTACCAATCAGATTGCACTGTGCTGGTCACGTGAACAATGGACAACATTTGCAGATTTTTCAAGATGGCGGCGAGTGGGAGTTTTGACTTAGCAAATCCTTAAATATTAGCTGTTTTTTTTGTGTAAACCAAAGGTTCCTTCAAGTGCAATACCAAGATGTTTGTCTTTTCTAAAGCTGAGAGGTGTTTCACGGGCTTTGGACCGGAATTTATCACATATTATGCGACATGCTTTAAGATAGACTCGTGACAGTCTGCTCTGCGATCAACACTGACTAATAACGACAACAGCTTGTAAATGTAAGTAGCCGCTAATCTGAACATGATAACTTTTATACCAATTCACTGTCGTTGTGTTGTTATTTATTGTTATTAACCTCTCGAAAGTACAGTAGAAATGACCCGATTTCTCAGTTCTCTGACTGACAGGGGCCTTTTAAAATATTATATGCACATGTAATGTTTATAAATTCGGGAACGAAAATCGAGCATGCAGTAAGTGAGTATAAACTGAGTAAGTAATCCGAAATGAAGATTCTTTCAAACGAACGGATAAATGACTAATGTGGCAATCGCATATTTATCTGTGGCGTGTTATTGACACTGGTAAAAACCAATCTTTCCTAAACACAAGACCAAGGGACAGTTACCACCTTTTTATTTTGTTCTATTTCCCGGTCTATTTATACATCTGGCCTGTACCTCTTTGTATTTGATTATTATCTCTGGGTTCAGGCAGTCTACAGTGTATTTAATGGTTTTTTTTAGAACTGACATACTTCATAATGATATTATGTATAGAGTAGTGTATTTATCATTATTGCAAGTTTATAAAATAAAATAAATTTGGTCCAGAACTGAGAGAGTATACTTACATGTAAGTGTTACTCTTTCTTTCCCTTCCCCTTTCTTGGTACCATTATATATCCATGCAAGCTAGTCAGATCTTGTTCATGTAGATTTTACTGTGGAACCCTTAATAAACTCTGGAGCTGGATCTCATATTTATTTTAGTTAGGTAGCAATAGAATGTGGCAAAGATTATTTTATTCTGAAAATTTAAAGTGCACCTAACGTTTATTTTGTTATCATAAATATCGATTCTACATCATGTTTTCAGTACTTCTGTGAAAAAAGTTTTGGTTTACAGAGAATACTCTATGTTCTACGTTTGTTTGAAAATGTGACCTTTCCTGACCCATGACCGCATAATCAAAAGCCTGGGTCGATCCCTGGGTTGACGTCATTTCATTAATGCATTACTCTCCATGGCGTCTTTCTATCACAACATCATCGATTTATAGAGAATATACACTGTTTGCGAGTTGTTAGTAAAGAAAAAAGTCATTTTAGTCAACATGTTAAGTATTTATTCAAATTATTGCAAAGTCGAATTAATTATATGACATTTACCCTGGGATCGATCCAGGCTTTTACTTACACGGTCGTGGGTCAGGAAAGGTCACATTTTCACGATTTCAAACAAGCGTAGAACATAGATTATTCTCTGTAAACCAAAACTTTGTTCACAGAAGTACTCAAAACTTGATGTAACATCGATATTGCCGATACAAAAAATAACGTTAGGCGCACTTTAAATAACGTTATATGATGAATTAACAGGCAAGAAGCTACAGAGGTTAAATAAGATGCTAATACATCAAACTGAATACTGAGTAGTACGTATTCACTTGACTGCCTCTCGGTTAGCTCAGTGGTTGGCTCTGGTACGGTCTGCCGGTCGTGCGAGAGGTCGAAGGTTCAAAACCCCGGCCGGACCAACACTCAGGGTCTTAAAATAACTGAGTAGAAGGTGCTGCCTTTGTGAGACAATTCAATTTCGTTCAAGACCTTCACGTCTTCTCAGATAAGGACGATAAATCATAAGCTCTCGGAGACATCCATAGAGGTAGGGGTTTTCCAGTAAGCCTATTGAAGTTCTCTGTCCACCTTCGAGTGTTAAAAACAGAACAAATCTAAATGTGAGTTCTAGTGCACACTATCAGTAATTCTAACCCGCGCGCATGCTTAGTGTGTCCTTGCCTTCATCAAGTAATCATGCAACCAATCTAATCCCCAACCTCCTTGCAGCTTCTTGAGTCCCACAGGTATCTCAATTGTTACGTCTTGAATGAAACCTCTTGCTAAAACAAATAGGCCTTTTGCAGGAAACAACCTCACGTGCTGGTATAATGCTTCGTTGACAAATGAATTGAGCTCGTTATCCCTATGGGAAAGGCGTGGCCATGGATGCTGGATGGCAAGCTATCTTTAAAAACCGCCTTTGTTTTAGAAAGATCGGCAATCGATTGGAGGTGGAAAATAGCATTTACAAACAGGTTTTGCTTAGGGACTGGTAGGGTGGTAGACTGGAAAAAAGATGGGGTGGGTCACTATTTTTCAACATGGATAAAGGGGTGGGCCAAGAAAAAGCATGCACTACACCAGGGGTGCGCCATGCCTAAATTTGTTTCAAAGTGGTCCCAAAATGCAGGAAATGTCATTCAAGAGGCCTTAGATTTCCAAACTTTTCGGGTAAATGAGAAATAATTAGAGGTAAATAAGGGGTTTACAGCCAATGTTTGGTTTTGAAAGATTTCATTTTTCCCTCTAGGTTGATATAAATGGCGGTTGTGGTTGGGGTGGGCTGCAGGCTTCAAGGGTGGGCCACCGATAATTTTGCATGAATCGGAGGGTGGGTCATAAAAACGGTTTTTAGGAAGATTTGATTTTTCCAGCCCACCCCCCCCCCCCCCCCCAAAAAAATACTTTATGACCAGTCCCTTATAACACACCGATCTCGTACTTGTAAGTACATATATGAATTAAGATTGTTTTGCACCCAGTACAACCACGTGATTGTATTCCAGCAAACGGTGCATTAACAACGAAGAAAGGCTGATTATACGGTAACGGGGAATTTATATGAACCAATATTTCGACTGGCACGGCCAACCTTCTTCAGGATTTACAAGAAGAAGGTTGGCCGTGCCAGCCGAAATATTGGTTCATATAAATTACCATTACCGTATAATCAGCCTTTCTTCGTTGTTACTGTTTACACATTTTCGCTGATTAGATCTCTCCAAGGTGATCCGGTATTATACTTCGTCCGTTGGTCCCTGCAGTTTTACAATAAACGGTGCATTGGTTGAAGTAGTTCAGTAACTTGTGGTCATAACTTCTAGCTTCTTTTCCCTTTATTCAAATTTTAAAACACTACTTCATTGTTTAAAAGCACAAATATGCTTCTTATATTCACTAAAAATTGCTGCCGCTAATTTACATCATTTCGACATTCAATATTTTCTGAAGAATAATACACCATGCATATGAAAGAGAGAGTTTGTGTTACTAACATTTAACGCTGAGAATAAAACAATAGATGTTTGAAGCAACATGAAATCGAGGCTACTCAGTCCTATTCTGAACCTCAGTAACTTAGCAACGCTTGGTGCACTGTGCCCCTTAAACTTTACTCATTTTTGCTCTGGGTATACACCATACGGATGGTGTCTGTACATTTGACCACAATCCCTTGCGAACCTAACACAGTCAATATAGCACTTAGAAATCCTCTGTTCTCTTCAATGACAGTGTATTGGCAACAGCACTGGCACTGGCCTGTTTCTACCTAGCTTTAATACCACGTCGGATTTTATGACGGATGTAAAGCCGTTTTTTTGCCCGTAACGGGGAATGGGTCTATAATATATATGGAAACATTCGAGACAACACACCATTACCGCTATTTAACCGTACCATAGGCTGGTTCGCTGATTTAGACATCCTCTATAATCCGCGAGTTCGTCGTGCCTCTGGCGCTCATAATTCATCAAAACTGGTTCAGTTACACCGTCGCGGAATTGAAGACATGCTATTTCAGTACTGCATGGCATTCACAAGTTGTTCACTAAGTGTTCCTCGCATTAAGTATGTTATTTTCGGGAAGTCTAGTTTATTTTTCAACTGATTAACTTGTTATCTGAAGCCCAGGCTATCATAGTAACAGAACTATTCACATTTACGGCTTTAGCTCCTTTTGTTGATGTTTTTGTTATTCATCCAATATCTAAATAGCCTTTTAGTGTTGCCCTAAAACAAATATTTTTAGAGGTTTGTGATCCCATTACGACAAACCAGCAGAACATTCTGGCACTACCGGGAAAGAAAAATGCCGCTTGGTATATTAATCAAACATTTATGCGAGACCTCAGTGCTCGTAGGTCTCGCTCTCCATGTAAGGCATACATATTTCGGTCTATTGGAATTGCCGATAGCTGGGCCTCTTGCCATATGAGTTACCTTTTTTAATGTTCCGTCTTAAGTAGAACGGACGAAGAATTGTCCGACTTGCTATGCGCTGTACCTGCATGCATAAAATACCCTGGTTCAAGAAGGCTCAGGCGTTGTGCGGATTTAAAGCTATCTATTTTTCTTGATTTTACTTTTTCTGGACACCGTTTTGCCTCCCAACACTACCTCACTTCGCAATGATCCTATAACACATACTGACAGACAGACATACAGATGACATACTGACATCTAGTACCTTTTAGGGGTTCACTTTTATATAGGAACCCCCCCCCCCCTCCTCCCGGGCATACAACCAGCAGGATTTTGCTGTTTTTCAAGTTTTTCATCTAATAGTAACACGTACATTAGCTGACATAAAAACCCGCCCTGACCTGAAAACAACACTCATGCAGAAAAATAAACTGTTAAAAAATAGACCACAACCATGCGTGAGCGATACTTGCGCGATAATTGCAAAATTATTTCCCATTTCATGATCACTCTCAGTGATTTATGGTAGCACTGTATACATGACCGACTAAAATGAAGTTGAGAAATATCTTAGCTGATGAACCAATCAATTGATCGATTCAGCTTGTCTCTTTGTTGCCTCCCTTTAGTAACTGATTTTTGTTTTCTGTCCCAAGACTGAGGAAATGTATAAATTTATAGAATTCGAAAACAAAGCACTGAATCCTCTAGCTGAACTAGACTTAGAATCGCATAGCCAAAGCTGAATCGCACGGTGCATTTGCGAAATCAGATGCTGATTGGCTGAGACGGAGTGGTGATTCAAGGAAAATCACATGCCTGACTCGTCGAAGCGACTCGGGCGATATCGATTTTCTCGTGCACTTTAACGTGGAATTATTATCTCGTCAGGCATGTGATTTTCCTATATCATCAGCAGCAAATCCAAGAAAAGGAGGCGTACCCGAGCGTTTGGCATTGACAGAATTTCAACTTAGATTAGTCTTCGATTCCTCGTTCTTCGACCACGTTTTTCAATAGCCTATCGATTGCTGCTGTTTAGTATTATCAAAATCAGAGAGCATAATTAAGAGAGGGAATCTCCAAATACGCACGCCTGTGCGATGATAATGTCGAGTAAAATCTATTTTTAGTAACCGGAAGCAGTTGAAGCAAGGTGGGCGCGCCGTCTAAAAAAATTAAAAATATTGTCAGCCGGCAAAATATTTTCGCGCCAAATTTTTAGTTGTCGCGCGCACGCGTGCCAAAAATAGATTTTATTCGACATTATCATCGCACTCGCATGCACACACTACGAGATTCCTTCCCTTTATACGTACTTATGCTCTCTTGGTATTATTGTTTTCTTAGTTAGTTTTATCTAACTGGCAAAGCTAAAAAGTCCCCAATTGGCCCCTTAGAGTCCTTGACTGTCAGTGTTTATAGGCGTCTATCAAAATCTGAATCAGGGAGCAGTCTGACACTCGTTGCAGCCGGGTGAATACGAGATAGGAATTGAATTCTATGAATTTCTAACGAGACCTGAAACAACCATGGGGGTTGATCGAAGCCAGGTCCCGGCTAATCCACAGATCGAATTGGAATTTAGCGTGTTGGATTTTGCGGAGGGAGGAAAACCGGAGAACCCGGAGAAAAACCCTCGGAGCAAGGGTGAGATACCAACAAACTCAACTCACATATGGCGCCGCGTCCGGGATTCGAACCTGGGCCACAGAGGTGAGAGGCGAAGCGCTTAACCACTGCGCCACCCGAGCTCCCCACCTGAGATAAATATAGGATAGCCATTTTGAAGGACAACTGGATTTACCGGCAGCTAAACGACATACCATGCGATACCGCCAAAGGTTCAGCTAAACAGGAAACGAAATCAACAAAATCCTATCAACAGTATATTGACAACTGCTAAGCCGCTGAATCATTCAAGGGCTGAAAAAAATCCTTGGCTAATCCCTGAAAGATTAAAGCATGAACCTTTCAGTATGGAAATCAGACTGCTATTAGGTTGCTTGAAGTTGTTATTAGTTCCTACATGTATATCTATTTTGAGATATTCTAGTATAATCAGGCATATTCGCGTATATTATACGTCTCAATTATGGTAAAGGAGTTCTGCCAATCGAATTGAATCTTCAAGTTTCTTTAAAACAAAACTACAAAAATAACATGTACCCTGAGGTAGAAGCTGAAAAATACCATGCGAATGTCCTGATGTGCTTTTCAAACGTTTTCGATAGAGGATGGCAAAGATTAAAGTGGATTCAGTACAGATTACAGTGAACCAATTTCAAGTTGCTCTAAATTTATCTTAAAAGCAGTATTTTTCATCCACTCGAATCTTTGTCATCCTTCATCAAAATAGTCTCAAATTTTCTCCAGTATCCCTGGAAAGCATACTCTGCAAATCTGCATAGTTATTTTTGTTTTCGTCACGAGAAAGTTTATCATGTGGGGTTGACAGTGCCCCTATAAGGCCCAAGCAATACAATTTGGAAATAAATAGTTGGACATTTTAAGGAGGATGTGTCGCGATAGAACGGCTGTATTTTGTGCATGTGTGCGGCCCGAAACAAAATTATTCCAGCAGTTTTCGTGCAAAAAAGCAAACTTCGCACACATGTGGGCTAGCTAGTAAATATCAGTGCGATACAAAAAGCGAAATGCAACTATGTGTAGCTCTTTTCTTTAAAAAAACAAATTTTGCATATTCAAGTGTTGAAAAAGCGGAAGAAACTGGAGATTTTGTAGCCGTAAATGCCACCATTTCGAGCATGCCGCGTAACACCATGACATATCCCCCTTAAAAACCAATTTTAGTAGAATTGAATCAAATCATAGATTATCTCTGTTCTCGAACTGAATTGTTTAAAGGAGCAGTGTCACGATTCTGATTGGTTGTTATAGACAATGGAAAAATCACGCTATGTCACGCGCCGCTGCAAATTTCCTTTTCGATTGAAATAAATAAAATGCTGCTTTATAAAAATATAACATCAAACATAACCATATAATACTGAAGTATAGTTTTAAAGCAATTTCGGCTCGAGATATCGTGCAAATACGCCGATGCAAGCGGATTACTCACGGACTTCTACTTCTGTCACGTCTTTTGATTTCTTGTCCGCCTGACACATTTTCAAAACTTTGGGCATGAATATACTAATCGTGACACTGCTCCTTTAAGTAATGGTTCGTATAAGAACTGGAGTAAGATCTATTGTTCCGCGGCAATGAATGTGACTTCACTAATCCCACATAGAAAATGGTTCAATTTGTTCTAAAGATATCACAAATTAAAATGCATGAAATCGCTCATTGTGTATATGTTTTTGATTCCAAAACGAATTCAGCCAATAGAAAAACACTAAAACAAAAGCGGAGATATTATAAAATATTTCAATCAGTGTTCCCCACATAGAATTTCTTTCTCTCTTTTTACATAGTTACATATTGTCCGCTTCACTGATCATTTTCTTTAAAAAAATATTGTGAAATCAGAGTTCTTTCCTATTTTTAGGAGGTTTATTTCGTTTTAACCAATGAGATATCAAGTTTCGACAATAGAAATATTAACACCTTTGTGCATTCTGGCCGTTGAGTGCTCCTGTTCTTACGCGAACCATTACTTAATAGCATCGTAAGTGTAGTTTTCTTAACTCTAAACTGATTTCTAACAGGACCTGAAACAACGATAGGGGCTGATCAAAGCCAGGACCCGGCTAATCCACAGATCGAATTGGAATTTAGCGTGTTGGTTTTTGTGGAGGGAGGAAAACCGGAGAACAATCCTCGGAGCAAGGGCGAGATACCAACAAACTCAACTCGCGTTTGGCGCCGCGTCCGGGAATCGAACCTGGGCCACAGAGGTGAGAGACGAAGCGCTTAACCACTGCGCCACCCCAGCTCCCCTTAACTTTGTCATATTCTTTGCATCTGATCTATTTTCCTCTTTATTTGACCAGGGGAAAAAACTACATTAATTAGAAGAAGCTGCTGTCTTTCTTAATGATTACTGCTTTGGAATGAGATTAAATATGGCAAAAGTGTTGTCATCCTTGCAACCATACCTCGGATTTTACAACCTTCTCTCGTACTAAGGCAATAGAAACTAGTAAGGCAGCTAAGAGTATTCTAACTAAGTGTAATCGAGCAGTAGACAACGCCAGTACCCAAAGAATCGGACACGTCATCTTCGAAAGCTGCACTCGTATTTCATTCCATTTAAAACTGAGATACGAAACATTTAATTGCGCAAGTGATTGCTTGATCCACTTTCAAGCGATAAAAACTTGCTCATGATTCGTTTCCTCACTTTGTAAGATTAATTCAACAAGATCAAATCTTTCAGTTGTGTCACAAAAAGCGTTCATCGCCTTTTAAACTGCATCATCCTTTCGATATTTTGTTATCAGATCTGTTACTTACAATTACGTGCAGTAGTTTAACAACAAAAAGAAACGACTATGTACTTAGTTAATGGATAGTCGCGTCCGTATTCAGCACGGCAAGGACCTTTTAACACTGGATTGACACTTGAGGCAGTGCAGCTGATTAAATACGACTAAAGCATGGATGATAAACACACAGTTTGTTCACTGGCAATCCATTGAATCCACACAGCTCTGGCTTTGCTTTTCTCGACATATCAACATCGATATCAGATAAGCTGGACGTTAAATGTTCCATTGTCTAATGTGGTTATTTTTCATTTTTGTACTGTAATTAATTATTTGTGTTTTTTAAAGAACAGTTAAGTAGTACTCTTAAACGCAAAATAATTCTCAACATTCTGAGTTCTATAATGGATTTAGTTAAAATGTTCACCTAATTTTCTTACATCTTTCTATGCCTGTTAAACTGCACAGTTTTTAGTAGTATATAGTATCTACTGAACACAGTTTAAACGAAGTGGTTTCATGTTATTTATTTACTCGCACAATTTACAGTTGGTTTCTTTGTGTTCGAACTACTGTAGATAGGAATCTCAGATGCCAGTTACTTCCGAAACTTTGGAAATCTGCCTTACCGTACGGTCAGTTACTTCGTGTCCCGTCTTCCAATTTAGCCGTAAAATTAAACGAGTTAAACTTAAATTGCACGCTTTCAACATTTCTTTGAAATTTTCAAAAAATTCTCAATATAAACAAAACTTTATTGAAATGTTATACGTCAGTTGATGCTTTGTCAACTTACTTCTAGTTCTAAAAAAGGTTTATTCCAAGCGCCAGAGATGGGAGATATGCGAACTGACGGGTATGAAAGAGGACTCACGGCACAACAGAAGAAAATAGTAAATGGCATCAAACCTGGAAATGGCATTTTCATTGTTACACTTTCCCGGCTTTAGATATTCATTTTCATTTCCACATGAGCCGCACAAAACCCACATACTGAAACATCACTTAACGGTTACATTACAAATGGTGAGCCCATTGAAATGCTTTTTAGAGTAGACAAGTACTCACGCGCAAATGTATTATCGCAGCAAGAAATGGCACACCAATTTAAGTCAGATTCTACTGCTTTTTTTTCTTATACAAGACTCTGACTATGCCGTCATTTTAAAAGTTGTTTTGAAAATAATTATGTATCACTGCATATCTCCAGTTCAATAGGGTATATCCATATCTGCTGCTTAGAAATACAAAACCTCGAAACAGTATATAATGTATGCTGAAGCACACAAAACACGGAAACAAATGAAGGGTGTGGAATTTATTAATATACAAAATTACGAAAACTAGAGCAGATTTCGTATGAAATCCTTACTGTAACCGTACTGTAACAGTGCCGTACTGTATCTCTGTAATTTGATTGGATCAGCAGGACAACCAGTTCAATGTCGTGTCGTCAGCAGGAGTCCAGGGTAATGGCTCCTGATGCCTTACAGCCGTAGTTGTTGCCACAGTTTGTACCACTCATACGAAATGTGCTCTAGTATAACACGAAAGATGCCACGAAGAACGAACACCGCCTTTGATTAGTATGTGTACCTTTTCCGAATATGTTTTCCAGTAAAAAGGGCGCACGCACCTGAAGTTGCGCCTTTTTACTGCGGCTATACATCGATACACTTACATGCCTGATAGTTGTTAATAATTGTGTTGTACATTATATTGATAACAGCACTTCCTTGTTACCTCGTTAAAGAGACTTGCTTCGAACTGTTAGTCTCTTTACTATTTCCTCTTTTTGCTCTTAATTCTACTTTTTAGCAACACTGACGGGTCGGTGGCAGCCGGGGAAGCAAAATTAGCAATTCGTGTTTAATAGTAATTTCCACGAATAGAGGACACTGCTAATAACACTACAGCGTCACCAATTACTCATTACCACAGAGAAAGAACTTATTGAGAAAATATATTGAGAAATTCAGTTTTATCACAAGAACATTATAAAACGGAATTGACTGAGAGGATTTCAACTACGGAAGTAAAATTTCTTTACCGGTGTGATAAATGGTTATTATCCTTCTCGTTAGTCCACTTCACGCGAACTTAAAACTAATCAGAATAATAAAAGAACACAATTTAGAATGATTGATCCATTCTTGAAAAACCTATTAAATCTGGAATATGTCTTTCGAGAGGTCAATAGAGCAAGGATGTGTAGTGCAGCCTTTATTCCTACCACAATCTGAGAAATCTTAATAGCCGTACAACCGTGGTTCTGTCAGCAAAAGCAATGTTTGAAGTTTCGTGTGTTCGAATCTATCACGCTGTAGGCCGGCAGGCATAACCATTAACATTTCACGCTTGAAGCAACTCAATTTCGATCCCCTCCAAGTCATCTGCGTATTGAATTTTCAAAGTCACGTACGAAGCTTTTAACTCCAACCTGGAGTAACCTAATTGCCCGATATGGCCTTTCGAAATCGAAACTCTCAGGATTCGTGGTTTTATTTAGCAGCTGAGTCAATAACTTCAGCTGATTGTTTGTTGTGGCTGTTCATTGGTTCATAATCTAATTGTCAGACATTTGATTACTGTTATCTTCGCACAGGATCTCAGCGCTATCTCTTAATCCGAAATTAAAAGAATACTTGTCTTTGGATTGCTTCCCCTAACAGTATTTTCGGTTTGTTGCTGCACGCTAAAGGTCCATAGTCCCCGACAGTTTCATCCCCCGCTCCAAACGCTAAATTAAACACAAACACTGCTCAATTTTCCCAAAATCGCACCCTATCAGCACCTCAGCGTTAGCTGGGCGCCCAGACCGATTAAGTTTCCGAACTTTTGTTTATCAAGAGGGGGATCAAAAAGCCGATATTTTAGAAGGTGCCCGTTTACAAAAGAGGCCGATAAAAGGGTTGCTCTGCTTCACTGACAATGCAACCAAATCACAGGCTTGTCTCCAAACCATATGCTTTCGAGAAGGATGCCTAGCGCTTTACGACAGAGTTAACCATTAAGTTAATTAGAACAGTACTGATTTAAAAGCTTTTAAGCTACGGAAGGAATTTAGGTGTTCATCACCTTTGTGTCACTACATACGCGGTTCTTGGATATCGTCGTGTGGGAGTTTCAAAGTTTGGGACCAACATTTAGTGTGACACAACACAGGGATAGAGTAAGCAATGGTTTATCGCTTATTTTATTTTCCTTGACGTCTGAATTGAAGCCTCGTCAGAGTTAGCAGAGTAAAAAGGTATGAACAGCCAGTTAAAAAAAATTAGTAAGATAGAAACCATAATTCGAGTGATTAAGAAGTGTACTCCAATCGCGAATGTAGATGCTTCAGGCTAAATACGATATTTTTGGTTGACTTCGGCATGAGGTCCTTTCCGCTTATAAAAGTTCCGACCAAGCTATTCCGGTTGCCCGATACGAAACAACGCCTGTACGAAAACAAAATGCTCCAAGATTTACCGCCAAACTTGCTGTCTATCCAAGTCGAGATAAGGATTCTCGATGGCATGTTTATAGAAACCATTATAAAGTGATGTATTTTCCATGTGTGAGGCCGAGAGACCAAATAAACACATTTGGAGAAGTCAGGAGATTAATCTGTAGCCAATCTGCAAAGAGTCCAGGCAAGACCGATGGCGATAAAATTACTAAGCACGTTTAAAACACTTCTCAATACCGAGTAGGGAAGTGAAAAGGGTTGTTCTCACATCCTAAAAGCCAAAGTGAAGTGGATTAATTAGAAATTCTCTCGTCATTCTCTTGATCGAACAGCCATCACTTCACTGTATAAGTGCTGCACGAGCGGTGATTGCGTCGAGGAAACTCCGTTTAATTTGTTCCTGGGTCGCCGACATGAACAAGCTAAACGGTCTCGAATCTTAATTCGCCCACATTAAAATTCATCTCGACCCAAGTAGGCCATTGAAGCATTTATCACAGTGATAAAGTGGCCCAACCGCGGAGTAAATATTCCAAAGAAATAATTTTGTGCAAAATGGGAAACATCTGTACACCGCACTAGTTTAATTTGATTTTGCTACTGGTTAAATAGTTGAAACTGGTTAAATCAGGTTGCAACATGTACAAATGTATTTAAGTGAATTTCGTCTTGTTCTTTCCCTTACAGCTATAGATTGTCGACAGCTAGAGTCAATGGTTGACCAAGGACTTAAAAAAGATTTCCAACGGCTGTAGTTTTGAACGGCGTAGTTGTGACTCAAAGACAGCGTAAGGAATGGACAGCAAAGATTGCCTGCCAAAAACTTGGTAAAATCAATTAAGGAATCAAATCTAGGCGTGAAGGTTCTTAAGGTTCTTAATCGCCCAGCAACAAACCCGCTGGTGTAACACGCAAAGGGCAATGTATGTGCCGAACATTCAATATTATATCACCATAGTTATTATTCTATGTATTCTTCAAGGCACTATGATGCTTGGATTCATGTTTAATATCACGATATTATAAAACCTTTACTGAGCATTTCAATTCAGATAAACAACTACAAGGCCACATACAAAACAGGTTGAAAAACATACACGGACAAACTCCTTCAGTCAACAAAGTAATTACATTAATTTCTGTTTAGCATCATCTTGTTCAAGTCTTAAAAGCAATGTTCAAAAGGATTAATACAGTTTTCGCTCTCGAGAATCATCAAGCCACTCATAAATGGTTTCACTACTGTAAATTATCCATTCTATTTCCCGAAGATCTATGTTTTAGTTTTGATTACGGAAGAGCTCAATCATTTCTCAGTTACATCCGACATGTGTTGTCGTTCTTCGTACATCAATTTCCTTTTGCTGTTTTGCAAGCCACCGAGGACTGAGTTGTTTAAAGAAGGTGACTAAGTCTAATATGTGTTTTGACACGGTCGTATCTCAAAAACACTTCAAGCCTTCTATTCCTGTTATCAACAGTCCTTAAACATTCACAGTCCTTGTGACGCCGGATCCAATAAATTGATGAAAAGCCAAGCTTAGAATTCTAAAGATGATGAAAACACTTAGATCGATTAGCGTAAAACCGCAGTCCTCAGATAAAAGTTCTAATGTAGTTTTTCACCTTTCGTTCTGTCAAAATCATTGATTTTTTACAGTGCAAAATTTTGCAGGCAACAGTGTTTAAATCGCGTTTTGTCCAAAGGTGTAAAATTGTAAACAATTAAACATAGACTTTTAACACTTAGTCTCTTTCAACCTCTCAAATCAGTTCAGCCGTCTTATTCGCTTGCATCATGTGTTAAATCCCATAAGAAGCTTCACTTTTACCGAGCCGTGGAAATAATTCTCGAGTGCTTCTCAGCCGATTCATGTGAAAGCTGTTTAAAGTTGTAGCCGGTGTTTCTGAACTATTTATTTAGCAATAGAAATTCAATTTCTCATGAATATACGCGAACTTTGAAGTGATTCAAATAAGCCGAGAAGAAAAAGGAACTGAAATGATTCATGTCACCAACGTATAACTTGTGCAACTCAAGGAAAGTCAATTAACTACTTCTTTCGAACTCTTCTATGTGATCAAATTTTGGCAAAACACGATTATATAGTTTGAGTATCTCTAATCTAGTTTGTTGTAGTTTGTCTAAAACACGATAGCGGTTAATTCAAGTAAGTCCCGACACGTTCAGGCACCGAGTTGAGACTGAATATTTCATTGTTTTTAGAGTACTAGGAATTCGAAATTACTATGTTAAAATTACATGAATCGCTGATAATGCTCTAATCTGGGAGCCGCATAAGACCATAAAAAGGAAAGACTAAGACTAGGAAATAAAAATAACTGATGAATAGTTCATCGGCTAGTTCATCAGTTTTGGTGAAATAAACTTTGACGAAAAGGAACAGGCTTGTATAGGGGAGAGTTGGTTTTAATGTTGTTATAAACTTGGGAAGCATTCCGGTTCATTAAGGCAATTATATAAAAGATCAAAAAGTTATCGGACATGTGCTCAGTTAACTCAAGAATAATACCTGATGCAAAGCAAGTGAAAAAACAGATATTCTTCCGGTTGCTAATTTTAGTTTATCAACTAAAGTAAAAAGCAGACTCTGAATCAGTCCTATTATAGTTTTTATAGAATACAACCTCTAATAGTGACTTGGGTGGTCTAGAATTCGCTTAAAAGAAACTGTGTAACTAAAGTCCCCATACCAAAAGCGTTCCAGCTATTTTGAAGAAGAAAAACATTTGGTGAGCTCATTTGGTTCTCATTTAGTCTCCTAAGTGTTCAAAGGTAGATCAACTAGTATCTCATTCCTGAAGACGATCAAATTTGGAACAATTCTCGATATCACTTTCTCAACACATTCTCAGTAAATCGTTATAAGATTTATCAGTGCTGTACAGCTTCAAGCCTTGCCATACGTTATTGCAATAACAATTGCACAAACGAGCCATGAAATACCGATCATTAATGACATTCAATCAGCGGTTGTGGTTAAACCGATATGGTCTTTTTAGCATAATTCTCCAGGTAGCTGAGCATTATAAAGCAATGCTAATAGACACAGTAGTGGACTTTCTCTGAAATTCAGATACAAAATACCAGAAATTGGCATTTGATTTAGACAAGTATAGAAGTATCCAAAGTGGATGCATGCTTAATGACACAAAACGTGGTCAATACTCTCTACTCGCAGTCTCAACAAAGGAAATGAAAAACACATTATCACGAAGAACAACAAACGCTTCAAGTGATAAATGCTCTTAGCAGACCACCATTTGAAATAAGGCAATTGCATATGCATTACGGAAAACAAGGTGCCAGCGCTATTATGACGCTTGAAACGCTGAGGAATTCCCAGAAAACTCGACCGGATGGCTTGTTATTGAGAGAAAAGTCCTTGAACTCAATAAAAAGAGAACAGATATTAAGTTCGTATCACCACGAACTGCCTACGCTGAGAGATATCAAACCCAATCTGCTCCTAAACACCAACGGCGATAACCCTTGAAAAATGTGTCTATGCCATGAATTATTATGAGTACCATTAAGGTAGTTTGAACGAGCTAGTTTAAAGCGGCCGATGGCTAGGTCTCACTCGCTGTTCTATAAACGTTCTCCACCCAGCCCACTACCCATTTGTTTCCAATTACTTAATCTGATGTTTATGAAGTGCGTTGCGTAATAGATCGGTGCCTGCTGAGCTAGTCTAGAGGATTAAAGCAATTTAATTTGTAGCAAATCAATTAAACGAAATACCGTACCAAGGTGTATTGTGCCACTATTATAAACTGAAAAGAGAAAACAATAGTAATTTAAGCCCAAATTTGATACTGCTTGAGAATCATGGAATTGATTTGAGATGAACTTTAACTTAACATGGTATATTTACCTATTTAATGGAAACATGAAAGCTGAACGGGAAATCTGGAAGAGATTGATCGTCCTCAAAATAATCCAGTGGTCACAAATTGAAAACAATGTTTTATTTCGGTTTCTCTCGCTTGTGGTATATACACGCCTGTAACACAACCCACACGAACGGTGAGACCACAAAACTGAAACTGCTACATCATCGCAAACCTTTAATAGTTATACCTGGTTTAATTTGCATAGAACTACGGCTAAACAAAGGTCAACACATTACTGCGAGCCAAGTATTGGGACGGACTCACTTTTTACCAATCCGCAACACTTGGTACAATCAAAACATAAACATCTCGAAGTGCATCACAGCTCTTAAACCGAAAACGAAAACCTTAGCTCTCCTATAGTGTACTAAGTATGAATTAACGTACGATTCGGTCAGTACGCGTGTTAGAGTTATTTATTATCCTCCAGTCTACTGCCCAGAGGCAAATTGGATTGAAGTCGAAACGGTACCATTAAAGGCATGAGTTGAACGAACCTCCGGGCGATGCACGACCACTAAACGATGCCTGTAAAATAACAAATGAAACCCTAACATGAACCAAGTACTTATGTTCTTCCCGTAGTGAAAAAGATTCTCGAATTCGCACGGAATAAACTGGATTTAGTGTTTGAGTACTTTGGGATAAGCTTAATAGATTCAGTGGTCCTTTGTTCTAAGATCACAAAGAATATATTTATCTCAACACACCAAGTGCGTTAATTGTTCGCCAGTGACTCGATTGCTACACATTTGCTATATCGAAGTCTTGCTGGGAGCTAATTGCTTTCGTTGTCTAAACGCTTGTAGTCAATCGAATTCAGTCGCCGTACCAAACAATTATTGCCAATTCGGAGTCAGTTGGCTACCAAATAAACTATCACAGACCACACAGTTTGAATTTAACCAATTATAAAATTTAACCATTGCTGTTTAGGTGGAATCAATGTATTACTAATTCGTCGCCATGCAGTTTAGTTTTGCTGGCTTGATTGAAGAATAATTCGTGGTCTTATGGTCCTCAGTATATCCCGTTTTGATAGAACAGCGAATGAGCAATTCAAACAATACGAAAACACAGTACAATTTCCGTCTTTAACCCATGTACAAACACAAGCTTCACGAGTGTGTGGATTGTAGTTCGTAGATTTTGCAAACAGGAAATGACCCTTTCTTAGTTCGATTCCGAAGTGCCGTTCTCACCATCGAAATCTTCATCTAATTTTTTCTCTTTGTTTCTCGGGCTGTTCTCCGTCGAATCTGCGACTGAGCTTTCACAGCTTTCATTGTTTGAGTCCATTAACTGCTCATTTGAGTCTGTCTGTGAGTTTTGATTCAAATCATCCTTAATTATTTTCTCGTGCTTTTTCCATTTTGTTCTTCTGTTTTGGAACCATATTTTCACTTGCGTTTCAGTAACGTTCAATAAAGCTGCCATATCGCTTCTCTCCGCTGCTGTCAGGTATTTCTTGGCTTCGAACTGTTTCTCCAACTCGAATATCTGCCTCCCAGTAAACGTTGTTCGGGCCTTCTTTTTCTTCTTGCTCTTGGTAATATCTTTATCGTTTTTTCCTTTAATAGGACGTTTCTGAGTCTTTGAATGAGAAGTCTGCGACTTATGAGTCACGTCTGCGAAGAGATATTAAAGCGAAAGCAATTCAGACTGCAGCATGATATTTACCCGCCATTCTGAGAAACTATCATTTGATTGCAAATACTTACCTCTCCCGGCACGAGGGGCTTTGGATTGAATTGTGCTGTCTTGGCAATCAGCTGTGATGCGAATAGCATTATTTTGGGTGCCTTTCTTGTTTTCTCTCTTTGTCGTCTCAGGAATAGAAGACTTAGATTCTTCAGGACTTCTAGTTATAAACACTGGTAAATGAGATGAGTCAAGACCTAGAATGGTGGCAACAAAATACGGGGTCGGTTGCTTCGGTGGAATATCATAAATGTGCGGATGCCAAGTTCCAGTCGAAGCCATAACTCAGGTCTATATCCCTGCAGTGTGTTTAGACCTGATTAAATGCGAGCGGATTATTAAGTGTTCAAAGTTGTCGCGGAGCTCTATCAACTAACCGCTGTCGCCAAACGGCCCAAGTTAGTTGAAACAATTGCGGCTGAATGCTCTTTAGCTTGATCTGACAGTACAATATGAAGCAGACCATCTAAGCTTGCCGCCTTCCTCTGACATATTAAATAAATCAATAACGTGATTGTATTGACGATAAGGGTAATTAGCAAGATTTGCTGACAAATGCGAAAGGTACAAGAATTTCCAAACTCGCACTTGATTGGCGAACGGCCGCACTTAGGGTTCGTTCTTTCTTCCTGATTGGCTCCTCGCGGGTCTAGCCCACAGGCTATTTAGGAGGGTTTTTAATCACTAATTTGGATAATTTTTATGTCAATCAAAGAGGCCCCGTCCGAGATCTACCTACCTTAATAGTCTCGCGCATAGGGCTTCAATTGAGCACCTTTTAACAGATGCTTAAATAGAGTGAGCGGAAGCTGTTATTCTAAATAGAGGGCCTCTAAGGCAGGTTTGCGCGTCGACCATTTATACCACGAGCCAAAAAGAACTCACAGAGCGGTTTTACTGGGCTTTTGGGTGGCACGCCTAGGACTGAAGGTCCGAAATGTTCCACTTGATGACAGTACAAGAAGGTGACTGCAAGATCCAGCGTTAATACCTCTCAAAATGAACAGCGGCTTGAGCAGCAATTTGTTACAAGATTAGCCATCAGCTATAAAACTGACGAAATTTCAAATAAAATATTCTGTTATGATACCGCATTAATTTTGAGTTTGTAATAGTTGAATCTATAGAGCTATTAATTCTGATCGGTTGAGATTTTTTTCCAACGTCGCGTCGAAAATAGCCTCTAATCGCCAGCTGGTGTCGTTATTTTGACTATGTAGTAAAAATATCAACGCAAAGCGCTAGTCCATGACCCAATTCGTGTTCATACAATGAGAAAACCGAGCGCAATTGAAATTCAGGGCTCATGTCCGGCTCCAAGTAAAACAATCTCATATCAGCAGTTTGTTTTCGATTTGGACGCCACCTAATTGTTTATGGAAATTCGTTCTTCCTGTGTTTTGTAATTTATCGAGGATGGGATCAAGGCTTTGGGGTTAATGATAGGTATGCATGCTAGTGGCTAGAAACTTGTGTCAACCTAAATCTGTACCTCAAATGAGAACATGTGTTAGCTATTGACGAGAACTGAGCTATCGATGAATCCTATGAAACCCGATTTGCGACGCGCACTAATGACGGCTTGACACCAGGAAAGATTTCCTTAACAAAGACGTCCTTTTTTCCGAAATAAATCAATCTTAAGTGTGCAATTGTGGCGATAAATGGTTGAGAAGTAATTGAGGTTCGGGGAATTTGATCCTTGTTTGAATGACAGCCGATAAATATCATTTAATGCGACTGTTTTGTGTTCCAGCTTTACTGAACTTCCATTAGTTGTTGAAACCTGCAGCAAAAGAAGAAATGTCCAATCCGTTACATTTTGGTACGCAAATTATTCTGATATCATTCAAATCTAGAACCAAACCATTCATACGATCAAGCCGCCATAGCATGCGGTTATGGGGATTCAGATGGCTTCAGGCGTGTACGCATGGTAACCGTAATTCATCGAGATGTGAATTCGTGGCGGCGCTTAGAACTGAAATCCAAATAGCGTGTTTGCTGTGTTTATTCGTCATACGACGTCACCAGCAAAGCTTGTCATTCTCCCTCCGGCTATAAACAACATGGTTTATCGAAGAATAGCCCTTCTGCCCTTGATATCTCTAAGTATACAGTACAAAAATAGCCAGAATTGTTCAATATAACTTCCTTACACTGATTTTTAGCACATTATGTAAGCTGTGGCGTGGTAACTAAGTGTGAAGTATTCGATGGTTGATATAATTAGAGAATGCGAAAGTGTTATAGGTTACATGATATTTTTCGCACTATCTATACCACGCGACGGGGCACCCGTCATTGTCACTAGATTTAAAAGCAACTCCTGGACGAACACAAACATATTAAAAAGGAGCAATTAGAATGGATTACGGCGACTACTCATGATTAGAGAGGAGCCGGCCACGATTGCTTTCGGACTCTCGATCTTTCACATTTTCAGATGGTTTTCGCTTTAAATCTCCCATGCATTACATCAATTAATCCCGGGCCAAGGTATTTAGTTTAGGCATCAAGCGATTATCACACACACAAGGATTGACTAATTCATTATTAATGTACCTTCACTGTTTAATTTCAAGAGAATTAATTAAGTCAAGCCGGAAAAATAATTCTTAAATGGTGAGTGTTTAACTAACTGAAAGTCTATGGATTCTTGCTTTGTTCTGTGAGTTGATCCATTTCACACTCTAGACATAACATTGTAGATTGCTAGTCTCAATTGGCAGTTTGGCGACTCGAGCCAAATCAAGTGTAGCTAGAACTAATTAAACAGGGTACAACACGTTCAAGAAGTCTATGCTGTTTGTCTCTTGATTATATAATAGGGAGGTATAGTCTCCAATAAACTCGCAATCCGAAACCCAAGTTTGCGCGATCTTCACCCAAAACTCTTTGCTCTGATTGAAAGCGAAGTTCCCTTTGTGGGCCATAGTCAAGGTTTATGAAATAGACATTAATGGAACGGAACGCATTTTACCCTTTATTTTCTGAATAAACGAACCGAATCGAAACGACGCGGAGGGATAAAGTCGGGATCACAGATAAACCTTAACACAATTAGATCAGAGGTAAACTGTGTCAATTCTATGATGGTGGGATATAGGAATACAGTCCCCCAAGGAATGTTTCACATTAGTTGCATTTAACTTTAATTAAGGCGTTCCCACTTGATATACATATTAACAATCAAAGAAAAAAAAGCAGTTTGCTCGATTAACCGACCGAACATCTGCATGGAGCTTTCCGTGTTATTTAATTATACGAATAATTAAAACCATACAACACTTAATTACTTGCAATTGTACTCCAAACTCTGATTCTAAATCATCACCAAGTTGTTGTTTTCCTAGTTGAAGCTGTGATTATTATTTACTCTGTTGTGTGTTTTCACTGTTTTCTGCGTTAGTTTATATGTTCAGGTAATGCGTGTTCATAACTGACTCCAGTGAGTAGGAGCTATATTTTCCCTGTTGCTGTAGTTTCTTCGGGTGTTTCGTCCTTGGCGGCGATGATCCCTTTCATGAGCATCCGTTACTCTTTACTTAATTGTCCAATTCCGTAATTACATTTGCCATCTGTTTATTTTGTATTTTCATAAATAAGATTGTCCGGTTAGCGTTCATTTGAGTCTATTTTATTCCGTTCTTCCGTCTGACTTACTTTCATCTTCCTTCGATTCGCCGTTTATCATTTGTTAAAAACTCACATGATGATTTTTGATCGCCTTATTATCTCAGTTTTTTTATTCTGACTGATTAATTTCTATCGGTATAACTAAAACTCCTAATACTTTAGTTACGGCGAGCTATTAAGCAAAGTTAACTGCCGCCGAATCATTTTGGTGCCAGTTGCTTGCCTTTGGGCTTTAGTACTAGTTGTTTTCATAAATTCGTCCCTATCACAACACCATAAACTCGTCCGCAAATCTAACTCAGCAGTTTAAAACATTCCGCGTTTCGGAAAAGGAAATGTGAAAGCGTTTCCGTATCAGATGCAGATTTATTTTCATATTGTATGAGTTTTCAGTGATCCATGATAGTCTTATCGCCTAATTCAAGTTGAACCTATTGAGATATTTATTAGCGAACCTACAAACGCCGGATCCTTCCCTGTTGTCACTTTGGCGAGTTTTAATAACGAGTTTTAATAACGGCTGTGCCCTTTTCCGGTTATTCTGAAACCAACAGCAGCTTCTGTAATTCAGTTCTTTACCCTTCACAGTTTTGGCCTAGAATTTATTAACTCTTATTATCGTTTTTAAATAGACTGAGAATGGTCGCTGTTTTCGGTTGCTAATTGCCGTAGTTCACACGCTCAGGTGTTTATATAAACAGAATGCAATTAGCACAATTTGCAATAGTGATAATCTTATTTACGACCTTTTCGTCGTTATGAATCTTTTCATAATTTCACACTCTCATGCTATCTCACGCCTCTACATGTCTGTTCCTCGTTCAATAGGCAATATTCGTATTCTCACGGACGAGCTGGAACGAACACTCAATGGAGGCTCGTGCGGGGGAATTCGCTAAAAACTATTTAGCATTAGAAAAGATTCCCCCGCATGAGCCTCCATTGAGTGCTCGTTCCAGCTCGTCCGTGAGAATACGAATATTGCCTATTGCTCGATAAAACTAGAAAATGAATATATATATATATATAGTAGGTAAGCGGCTTGGTTCGAAGTAGTCATAAACGCTTTTTAAATGCTTTTAAGACTAGCATCGTTTTGGTCTGTCGAAACTAGCGTCATGGCTTTCCATTTTCCATTCCAATTTCGGAATACTCTACAATGGTTACATAAGCCGGAGTAGTTCTTATATTACTTATTTGAATCTTATTTTTGATACTTTTGAATCAGGGCCAAATAAAAACACTTTATTTTCTCAAATACACCTTAGATTTTCTGAGTTTAATCTCCTCTTGAGTTGAATTAATAATGATTTTAGATTCACTTACTGAGGAGTATGAAAAAATAGCCGTGTTACAACACATCGCTGGCCCAGTTCCATTGAAGATAATATGTTGCTTCAGTTGAGAAACAGTAAATCATATACTGTACAATAATACGATCAGCATTTACGAGGAACACCCCATGCTTTTCAACAACACTATCAGTCCAATTCAGTTTAAATAGCTCACCAATATATATTAGTTCCAGCAGCCGGGAGGGTTTTCCAAAACACACCGCCCCATGCAAACCGCTTTTGAATTTCTGATTCGTTCTGACTGCCCACGGGTATCCGTTTCAAACCGACAAAATGAAATGATCGTTTCAAGACACTTTCATTTTAAACATGAGCCCCAGACGGCTTCTATGGCGGCCGCTTACAGGAGTTTCCGTTCGTTTCCCTATCTATTCATCTGATATTCAAAAGATTAAGTACGTTTGGGCATCAGCTCGACATAACAAAAAAAGTTTTCTTGGACACCGTTTGCTAAGGGGCCAACTATTTAACCTTTCCTAGGGAGGGGTGGGGTGTACCTTTCGTTTCGTTTCTTTCTTTCCACCATCCATTTATGCAGCGAAAATTCTATATAAATATATTCAAATGCGCGTCACAAGAAAGGTCTAGAGATACGGACTGCTATTGTGGCGCAAAGTGCTACCGTGCAGTACCTCCACGGGAGACAATCCCCTACTCTTTCACGAAATATCACAACAGGTTAATTATTTTACGTCCCCTTAATATTGATTATAAGTCAAAGAAGACTTGAGGTCTTTGAGTTTCTGATACTAGATCTTTTTTCCCTAAAATAAATGCGCACCATTTATTTCTTGTATGACTTTTATTATTGTACATAATTGTTTTTATGTTTGCGCTTTGTGAGAACTTTCTTTTGGTACAAAACAGCTTGTACTATATTTTCTCAAATTTCCTATCCCCCTAAAAGACTAAATGGTTGACTCCTAAGCTCACCATTATTCCTTAACACTTGGCATATATATTGACTATACTATAGTATACTATATATATATATAGTATAGTCTATATATATATTGACTATACTATATATATTGACATACTATAGTATATATATATTGACATTAACTATACTATAGTATAGTCAATATATACAATATACTATAGTATAGTTACTATATATATTGACATTGACTATACTATGGTATACTATATATATTGACATACTATAGTATACTGTATTTATTGACTATACTATAGTATACTGTATATATTGACTATACTATAGTATACTGTATATATTGACTATACTATAGTATACTATATATATTGACTATACTATAGTATACTATATATGTTGACTATACTATAGTATACTATATGTGTTGACTATACTATAGTATACTATATATATTGACATACTATAGTATACTATATATATTGACTATACTATATATATTGACATACTATAGTATAATATATATATATATATATATATATAGTATAGTCTATATATATATATTGACTATACTATATATATTGACATATTATAGTATAGTATACTATATATATATATTGACATACTATATATATATTGACATTAACTATACTATAGTATACTATATATATATTGACATTCACTATATAGTATAGTATAGTTACTATATATATTAACATTGACTATACTATGGTATACTATATATATTGACTATACTATAGTATACTATATATATTGGCTATACTTAGTATGCTATATACATTCAGACATTGACTATACTATAGTATACTATATATATTGACTATACTATAGTATGGGGCGCCAAGTGTGACAAAAGGTCGAGTTCGAAATATTGGGTCTATCACCGAATATATAGTCAATCCGTTTAAATATGTGTTGAAGTGCTCCAATATACGAGGTGAGTTTTCCTCGATATAGGCTTCGACTGTCATATATATAGGTTTGACTGTCATATAGATAGGTTTGACTGTCGCATATATATGTGTTGGCTGTCGGATATATAGGGTGAGTCCTGGGTCGAGACGTTGCCAAAATATGGGTCGAGATTATCGATTAGCTTCGTGATTATCGATTGATCAACAAAAAGATAAGGGGGGAGGAGACTTGTGTCATTTTTTGTAACCTTTCGCGCTCTTTTCGAATTCGAGTCACAGGATGCCCAATTAAAATGGCATCTCTCCAATGCTTCGATTTCAGTTGAGGCCTTGTTATTACGAACCTTGCTCTTCCATTCGAATGTTCCGTTGGTAAATGATAAGTTAACACTGCTTCATCATCGTCTTGGGGACCATTTGTGGAAATAACATGTGAATACTCATCAAAAAGTGTCCTCAATAGAGAGTGAAGCGTGTAACAATTTTTCTGTATGCCAAGATGCAAATTGCTTGTCGGATTGCATGCTCTTGAGACCAAGCAATTCATCAGATAAACTACATCTCCGCGAGTCTTCTTTGTATGCGATGCAGTACATCAAAATTTCCACAGTGTGAATTACGTCTAGCTTGGCCTATAATTGATGGAATTCAAAGAAAAAAGTCTTCCAGGTAAGCAGAAGTATTCATATTATTCCAGTAGTGAAAAGAGCACGAACGATTACAAAAAATGACACAAGTCCCCTCCCCCCCTTATCTTTTTTGTTGATCAATCGATAATCACGAAGCTAATCGATAATCTCGACCCATATTTTGGCAACGTCTCGACCCAGGCCGGACTCACCCTATATATCCGACAGCCAACACATATATATGTGACAATCAAACCTATATATATGACAGTCGAAGCCTATATCGAGGAAAACTCACCTCGTATATTGGAGCACTTCAACACATTTAAAAGGATTGACTATATATTCGGTGATAGACCCAATATTTCGAACTCGACCTTTTGTCACACTTGGCGCCCCATACTATAGTATATATAGTATATATAGTATATATAATAATAATAATATTAATACTGTCTTTAATAGATTTGATAAAATACGTATCAAATTTACAATTAATCGCATAATAAGTATAAAAAGTTCTTTACAAGAGTATCTAAAAATATTAAGCTTCTATTATAATTATAAACAACTAACTATTAAACTGTTAAAAATTATGTACAGGCTTATTACATTACGGCTAAGTTATATCTAAAAAATAATCTATTAAAAAAGCTATCTTTAAAACGTTCAGTGGAAACTTTAGGCCATATACTTTCCTTCTTTCTCAGACGTCTAGTAGACTATATATTGACTATACTATAGTATATACTATATATATTGACATTTACTATACTATAGTATACTACATATATTGACATTGACTATACTATAGTATACTACATATATTGACATTGACTATACTATAGTGTATAGTTACTATATATATTGACATTCACTATACTATAGTATACTATATATATTGACATTGACTATACTATAGTATACTATAGATATTGACATTTAGCTATACTGTAATATACTATATATATTGACATTTACTATACAATAATACATAAGTCCATTGCATTCTTCCGTCCATGTATTAATCTTCACAATGAGCAAAAATATGCAGAGGAATTATTCCTTGTAGTGTTGATACTAGTACATACAGACTGAGACGAAAAATGTACTGTGCTCTTCACCACTACCTGAAGGTGAAGAGAAATGCTCAAGGCCAGTGGTGTAGGGCGGAGGGAGCGTGGGGGGTGGGGGGGGGGGGGGGGGGGGGGGGGCGATGCAGCTGCCCTCCTCTGCCCAGTTCCAGAAGAGAGATTGACAGAAGTCATCAATACAAGTGTCCCAGAATGTATCATTTTTTTTTCCTCCCTCCCCAGTTTCCCCCGATTTTCAGGACCTTCCTACTCTCCTGCTCAAGGCACAGGTTAAAACTTAGGCAGTACTGACTTCGCTAAAGGACCAGCCTATATATGGCAAACTTAGGCCTTCGGTTTTGTATCCACGGGCGATCGATGGAGTTATGGCTCAAGGTCAGCTGTTAAATAATTTTTTGATGAAGGTTGGCCCTTTAGCAAACCCGGGGAATTCTTTACAGAAACTATCCAATCACAGCCGCTCTTATACAAAACTGCTGCTTTGATTGACAACCCAGTGACTGTTCTGACTGGGGGACTGTAGGCTTGGTTGGTTTTCATTGCCCTCTATATCGCTTTGCCTTTAAGCCTAGCAGCAGACACAGTAATGCATTGATAATTAGCGACCCTTGTTCTTATATCACAATTACGACACTGCGGCATGTTGCGCTTTGCTTGCGTCGCTAGTATGAACTTATTTCTAGGTTTTACCTTTTCCATTTTATCATTAAAGTTATGTTCTTTTGGCGTTTTTAGGGGTTAAGGATTGTTTGTTCCTAAGATTCAGTGTATTTAGTTGGCGATCACCTGACAGTCAAGTATACGTGTAAGTCAAAAATGGAGATTTCCGTTATAGACCGGACGGAATCCAAAGCATCCCAGGACTGTCACGTTGCCGTTTAACCCAAGGTTACTAAATTGAACAGATTACAATTACAGATTTAGCGCTATCCGTAGATATAAAGTTACCCTTGCTTCGAACAACCGGACCATATATTTTTATTTTATTATTTTATTTATTAACTTTACAACTAGTCATGGTAGACACACAGAAAACTAATACAAGACGATAAAAAAAAATAGTATAAAAAAATGGACTAGCTGAAGGGATGAACACCAGGACAAGGGTCCCATATTAAGTTTACCCTAACAAAAAAATACAAATCAAAAATACCAAAAACATTTAAAACGGCAAAAAATTGTATTTCACATGGCGCAACCTATCGTACTATGAGCAGCAATAAGGGTTATAGGAGCGGCAGTTAGAGCAGTAGGTTTACAAGCTTTAGTTCTGTCAACGTCGAAAGTAAACTCGAGTTTGGAAAAATAGTAGCTGTATAGTTTTTGTTTGAAAGAGTCAATAGAAGTACATGTGGGAATTGAAGTGGTAGGCCATTCCACAATGTCGAGCTCGACCACATTCGCATTTGAAAAAAAAAGAGAAGGTCCTTACTTTCGAACCAATAAGATTGATCTTTTTTCAAACGGTTTTTGTAGGGCAAAATAAACTTGGTGGACCGCCTTTGGACACCTAGCTAGCATGTCAAACTTTCCATAATTAGTCCCTGATGAATCTAAACAATTGACAATTAATGTTCAATAATAAAATAAAAGAGAAAAAAGTTCAGTCGAATAAGAACAGTCATAGTATGTCCGAGACTTAAAACAAATCATGTGAGCGAGATCAAATTAAGATCGATACATACTACATATCAGATACATAGATACATACTACATATCAGATACATAGATACATACTACATATCAGATACATAGATACATACTACATATCAGATACATAGATACATACTACATATCAGATACATAGATACATACTACATATCAGATACATAGATACATTACTACATATCAGATACATATAGATACATACTACATATCAGATACATAGATACATACTACATATCAGATACATAGATACATACTACATATCAGATACATAGATACATACTACATATCAGATACATAGATACATACTACATATCAGACACATAGATACATACTACATATCAGATACATAGATACATACTACATATCATACACATAGATACATACTACATATCAGACACTTGAAGATATATTTGGCTACTCGCATATTTAGATAACACAAACAACGACAAGGAATCTGAATCACGCACATTGGTGTACCGTCGCTTTTACTGCAACTACAGTACCTTTTTCACACTCTATGCCCAGTCTCTTTTCCTCTACTCCTCTCGGCTCTCCTTCACTACACACGAAAATACACGTATTTCATAACAAAATAACTTTTATCTATTTCTGTCAATGACATGACTAATGTTGTTAAAACATTTCCAAACCGTTTCCAAAATATCTTCTCACTTTTACGTGACCCACATGACCTCATGCTGGACAAATCCTAAAGCTCCTCCCGCGCTTTGACGTCCAATTCTAAAGTTGGTTTATAATCTGGATCAAACCTTGAGCGTGTCAACTATGGTACTTTCGAGCGAACTGTAACTGAACGGAAATGGCATTCAGCCATCTGACTGTAAATAGTTTCGAAAGCGAGAAATTACCGCTGCTTGCGTTGACTGCAGACGTGCACAATAGCCAACCTCGTGTACTGCATATCATACCGCAAGTGTCCAACATTCGTGTACATCAACCGGACGCAGACTAGGAGATCGTTTTGGAGAGCACCGCCAAGATGTTATCAACAAAAAGGCTGATCACCCGGCCATACTGCATCACTTCAAGAGTGACGGACACTGTGTGTGGTAAAGTCATCACTTACAGGCGTTACCGCGCGCCGCAGAGAGGAACGGCGCCTCATATTCAGACACAGAACACTATGTCCCAATGGAATGAACGTTGACTTTGCCTTGATTCTCAGACATTCAAACCGTTCATGTGCACGTGCACAAATGGATAACGCATTTCCCCTGAAGAAGGCTGTATAGCCGAAACGTCGGGAATTTACGATTAATTTAAGCCCTAACATTAACATTTGTATTGTTATACCTAGAAGAATGGACAAGTACTGATATACTGACTGCAGACGTGTTTCTTCGCCATTAGCCTCGTTCTGGTGTTAACATTCACCAGGAGGGACTGTTAATGACAACGTGCTTCTTTCAAAAGTATATGCTTTTATTTATTTATTTTATATATTTTTCATATTATTTATTTATTTATAATAATTTGCTTGTTTGTTTATTTGTTTACATCACTTCATGCCATTACAGACAAAAAATAATACTGCGAACGTCAGTCAGCGGTAGATGATCGCGGGCGCAACTCTAAATGGTTTCTGTACAGAAACTCGTCACATCGCAGAAAAGACTGGGGTTAAGAGTAAAATTGCAAGAGCTAGGAGCTTTAATAGATATATTTAGGCAAGCCAAAAACGGAGCTCCCAATTATCTGAACTGAGGTAACGATCAAAAAAGACGATAATTTATATAAGGAAAACAACGATAAAAGCACAAGGTTTAATTTAGAAGAAAAAAGAAAATAACGGAAAGAAAAAAAAGAAAATAACACTAGCTACTGGTCATGGGTTTCAACAGTGCGCGCGCAGGTGCAGCACATTTTCAGACACGTCGCTCGCCGCGCGTCGGGTTTGCCAATTTTTGCGGCAAAAAGTTATGCTCCGCTGGCCGAAAGAACGAAGGCTCTGGTTTGAAATACAATTTTCCAAGGTCTTACACTTTTTTAGTAGTGAATTACAAATTAAGAAAACTCCAACCTGTTAAAGTCTTATCTTTTAAGTAGTTTTCTTATTTTTCGCGAAACATTTCATGTAAATACACGTACGCCGCTCAAAATTAGAAACGGGTGATTGCCTCTGTTTTGTCATTTTAGTTTCGGCGGGAAACTAGGGAGATCAGACGCGTGCGGCTAATCAACAGCGCATGCGCATGACGTTTTGCCGCGGCGGGGGTAAGACTACCCTGGATTAGCTCCTTTATTTATAGAGTTTGAAGTCTATTGAGCGATTTCTGTCATTAGGAGCTCGTCTAACTAAGTGTGAAAGACCTTTTCTAAGATGTCTGTCCGTAGGAGAATCCCAAGGCAATACAACCATTGTTCTTGCGCTTGAAAACTCTTCCTGAAACCCTTCAATACAAGGCTGTGTAACTACGGAGGGGAGGGGCTACGTTTGTGGCTGTGGAACTGACTATGAATAGAGTGTCTAAGTTCAAAAAAGTGTGTGACCCATACCTGGCTCGTGTGCGAAACGTCCGAAAGTAGTTTAACTCATGGCGCGGAAGATGCGTTCTGAATATCAGTAGCGCAAGCACCTCGACATACCCAGTGTTAGGTGAAGCCTAACTCGTATAAGTAAAAGCCTGGGTCGATTCCCGAGGTGACGTCATTTAATTAATTCCACTTTACAAAAATTTGAATAAAAACTTACAATTTTCACAAACATGACTTTTTTCCTTTACTAACGACTCATAAACTGTATATTATCTAAAAATCTATGTTTTTGTGATAGAAAGGTGCCATGGAGAATAATGCATTTATGAGATGACGTCACCTCCGGAATCGACCCAGGCCTTTACTTACGCGGTCATGGACCAGGAAAGGTCACGTTTCCACGATTTCAAACAAGCGTAGAAGATAGAGTATTCCCTGTAAACCAAAAATTTCTTCACAGAAGTACTCAAAACTTATCGGAGGTTAATAGCTATGAAAATTGCACGAAGGCTCATATGCACTTTAATCTTTGACATTCACATGGTATTTCTCTTCTTATATTAATATATATAATAATTGGTTTATTATCGATTGCTCAATTACAAGGGAGTCAGCTATAGTCTACACTACATTACACATACAATACTCAGCAAATGATTAATAATAATAATAATGATAATAATTGATTTATTAACCCTTCTTGTAGCGATTGCTAAATTACAAGGGAGTCAACTATAGTCTACACCACATTACACATACAATACTCAGCAAATGATTAATAATAATAATAATAATAATAATAATAATAATGAATAATTGGTTTTAACCCTTCTTGTAGCGATTGCTAAATTACAAGGGAGTCAGCTATAGTCTACACTACATTACACAAACAATACTCAGCAAATGATTAATAATAATAATAATAATGAATAATTGGTTTATTAGCCCTTCTTGTAGCGATTGCTAAATTACAAGGGAGTCAGCTATAGTCTACACTACATTACACACACAATACTCAGCAAATGATTAATAATAATAATAATAATATTGAATAATTGGTTTATTAACCCTTCTTGTAGCGATTGCTAAATTACAAGGGAGTCAGCTATAGTCTACACTACATTACACACACAATACTCAGCAAATAATTAATAATAATAATAATGATAATAATTGGTTTATTAACCCTTCTTGTAGCGATTGCTAAATTACAAGGGAGTCGGCAGCTATAGTCTACACTACATTACACATACAATACTCAGCAAATGATTAATATGTCGATATATGACAAAATTATTGATAGCGATATGTGACAATCTTTTTAAAATTATTTGTTCGTGCGCAAATAGCCTGGCGCCTAGTGAAACCAGAGCGCAACGAGTAACCGTGATTGACCATAATCTGTCTAGGAAGCAGATGACTCAGTCAAAACGCCCAAGGATCTAAACTAATCAATCAGTTTCTTACGGGCTTCAGTCCGATGATTAGCAAGGGAGGAGAGCCAGAGCTACTTCATAGGACATATCTGGGAAATAATGCGTAGGGCCTTCTTTTGTAAGGATTCAACTAAGTTAATACTCAGGTATATCGGTCCCATACTCAGGTATATTGTACCATAATAAGATACTCAGGTATATTGTCCCATACTGGCTATATCAGGTCTTGTTTTTGTAGTTTTGTTTTAAAGAAACTTGAAGGTTTAATTCGATTTACAATGCCCCTTTCAGGGGCGAATCTAGGAAATGCAGAAAGAGGGGACCGTAATTTAAGTGCGGCGTAAGCCGAACCTCGGGCCGTGTAGGCGCGATTAGCTAGGGGGTGCGGGGCCCAGCCAACGAAAGGGGGACCGCCCCCTCGCCTCCCCCCCCCCCCCCCCTCCCCTAAATCCGCTCCTGCCTTTAAAGTGCCTATAAAGCCAATGATACACGGTTCAACATTCGTTGCCAACATCGTTCAACATTTGATGGCAACAAATGTTGAACCGTGTATCATACCATGTTGAATGTTGAGAGAAGTGAGTCAATATGTTGAATGATGTTGCAACTTGTTGAATAGAATAGAGCATGTCTCTATTTCCTGCAACATCGTCAAACATGTTGACTCGCTTTTTTCAATATTAACTGACATCGTATGATACACGGTTCAACATGTGTTGCCAACAAATGTTTCACATATTCGCAACAAATGTTTCACATGTTGGCAACAAATGTTTCACGTGTTGGTAACAAATGTTTCACACGTTTGCAACAAATGTTTCAAATGTTCTCAACAAATGTTTCACATGTTTGCAACACATGTTGAACCGTGTATCATCGCTTTAACGTTTAACTTTTTTATCATCAATATCGATTCTATATCAAGTGTATCTGGTTGACATTTTGCCATTGGAGTGAGAATATTGGGACAAATTTGTTACAAGAACAGGTCACGTGACCTTTTTTCTCTGTTTTCGCCTTGGTCAACCATTCCAAACGGAGTCAGTTTTAGAAACAACTCATGAAGTGTAATCAGATAAGCAAGAAATTGTTACTTTAAGAATGCGATGTGACCGGCCCATTTTGAGATGAAATTTCCAGTTTTTGTAATCAAGTGGTTGGTCACGTGATATATATTGTCAACAAAATATTTTCAAACGAAAGATTAGATTAGTGATAAACCACTATTTTTGTAGAATTCGGGCAAATATAAGCCACTCTATTCAATACTGAAATGCTTTAGCCTCGATTTTACGTTCAAACCATGCCTTAGCATGGCCTTAGCATGCCTTAGCATGGCCTTAGCATGGTATGCCTTAGCAGGTTGAGAATAGTTTCATTCACAAGGAGAAAGAAATGACAGTAAATTCCTGGATTGAGGTCATGACATAGTGCTATACCATAATCAATTGTATTAGTGTTTAAGTGTTTTGGGCCCGGGGTAATTGGCTTATGCTGTTGCGGTCATCCTGCCATAGTTGTTTGTTTTCTGTTTGTTTGTAAATAGTTTTTTTCTTTCCTACTTTGTTTCTTCTTTTTTGTTGTTGTTGTAATTACATGGCGAAGCTAATAAAAATAAAATAAAAAAGTATGTTGGAAATACAGACCTCTCATAACTCATAGACAGGATTCCCAGGTTTTCTGCTGTTTCTTTTCTGACGTGACGCGCTCTAGGGGGAGGGGGTGAGGTGTTAACGCTGAACATTCAACTATTCACTTGATGTAGTAGAATCACTGATAATTTACGGATAAACATTAAACGTTCGTGGCACTTTCTGTGTGACTACTGTAACCGGGGCCACTTAGACAAAGAGAACCAATCACATTGCAGAACGAAAACAAAGCATTCCAAATTACGGTTACTTGAGCCAATCTGTGTCGAGTATAAGACAATATAGCATTTCGACTCAGTGCTCGAGCTTCAACAACAACAACAACAACTTTATTTCGTACCTAATGTATTACATAATTTAAAACAATTTTTTAAATTATTTAAAACTAAACCTAGAGTACTGGCTATTTAGAAATAGCTAAAGCTAATCGAGCTAAATAGCACTAACAAAAGTATTAAAAATAGCTTAAGGACATTTTTAAATACATTTATTATATTAATATTAATAATGCGGGACGAAAAAAAATAATTATGTTACTAATTAAATAAATAAGGATAACTTAACTAAAATGAAATAAAATAAATAAACAAAATAACTATAGATAAATATAGTAGTAATAGTTAGAAAAAGAAAGTCAACAGTTGAAAGTCAATCATGTCAATATGTACTTAAGAAGGAAGATATAATCCGTTTTTTAAAGCCTGATTTTTTCAATGATTTAGTATTTTCATGTATTGTATTCCAGCTTTTAGGTCCTATATAGCGAATATTGAACTTTCCAAAGTTGGTTCTAATGGAGGGCAAATATAATGTGCATTTTGAGGCTAGTCTTGTATTATAAGTGTGCACTTTATTTACAGGTGTAAAAAAACTATTGAAGACTGGTGGAAGGTATTGATTATAATAGTCATACATAAATAATGAATTATACAAAGAAATTAAATCAGTAAATTTTAGGATACCAAGAAGTTTGAATAGAGGACTTGAATGCTCATCAAACTTAGAAAATGTAATTATCCTCACAATTCTTTTCTGTAGTATAACAATTGGATTCAAGTTATAATTATATGTGTTTCCCCAAATAATCAGGCCATAAGTTAGATGAGGATAAATTAAAGAATAATATAGCTGAGTAAGGATTTTAGGAGCTACAAAATTACGGATTTTATACAGGACTCCTATGCTTCGTTTGATTTTCTTGGCTACTTGTTGAATTTGACATTTCCAATTCAGGATGCAGTCTAAGCAAAGGCCAAGATATTTAACAGTATTTTCCTGCCTTATAACCTTATTATTAATGTGCAGATTAACTGAGTGCATTAGTTTTTTTTGATGTGGGTGAAAAATAACAAAATTTGTCTTGTCAATATTAAGTGATAACTTATTTGAAGATAGCCAGGTGTTAACATAGAATAAATTGTCATTCATTAAAGATTCTAGTTCAGAGAGGTTCTTATGCGAGCAAAATAAATTAGAATCATCAGCAAATAAATGGAAATCAAAAGCCTTAGTACAATGTATGAAGTCATTAATGTATAATAGGAATAGCAATGGACCAAGCACAGATCTTTGAGGGACCCCACAGGAAATACCACGTTCAAGAGATACAGTGTTGCCAATGAAACAAATTGCCTTCTATTACTTAAGTAAGAAACGAACCAGTCCTTTGTAATTCCTCTTACACCATAACGTTCAAGTTTCTTAATTAAGATTTGATGGTAAAGAAAAATACCACAGGAGTAAAGGCCTTTCTCAATTGCTTTTTGGATTTTGTCAGTAATTAACAGAATAGCTTGTATGGTGGAGTGTTTAGAACGAAAACCAAATTGACTATCATCTAAAATATTGTTTTTATCAATATAACTAATCAATCGCTTATACATCAATTTCTCTAAAATTTTATTAAAAATTGAAAGTAATGAAATAGGCCGATAATTACTTGTATAGATTTGAGATCCCTTCTTAAAAACAGGAATCACACGAGCAATTTTGAATTTCTCTGGTACAACTCCAGAGGAAAAGGAACAATTAAACATTATTTCTAGTGGCTTAGACAAGCATACACTAAGTACTTTTAGTAATTTTGTAGGAATACTTGATGGTCCTGTTGCTTTTGATGGGTTAAGGCTATTTATCTCCTTTTGTATTTCACTTGAGGTCACTGGATAGAGATAAAAACTGTTTTGCTGTGATTCATTTATAAAGTCCAAAGGCGATTTATTGGTGAATGGAACTGCATCAGCTAGTTTTTTTCCAATGCCTGAGAAATAATCATTAAAAGCATTGGCAATATCTAGGGTGTCTCTAATTTCAGTATTTCCTTTGACTATTTTCATAGGTGTGTTCGTACAATGCGATTTTAGTGTAATAAGTTCTTTGATGCCTTTCCATGTACCTTTCATATTACCAGTGTTCCTGGAAAATACTCATTATAATACTTAGATTTGCTAACTTTAAGCAAGGTTTTGCAAGAGTTTTGATATGTTTTTTGCTTAACTTTTTAATTGGAGCATGTTTATCAATTATTTCAGAAATTTTAGAAATAAAGCAATCAAATATTTCATTGACATCATTATTTTGTGGTAATATTTCTTCCCAACACAGCATGCCTCTGTGGTTAAGGCTGTTTCATCCAGTTTTGAATAATCACTCTTATACATTTCAAATTTCTTAGGAAGGGCTGAGAATTTATTGATTATAAGAAAATTAGGCAAGTGATCAGTGATGTCATAGAGTAAATTTCCACTTACTAGATGATAATCAAGAGAGTTGAAAAATATATTGTCTATAAGGGTAGCAGAGTGATCTGTTATCCTAGTAGGTTGCAAAATCTGAGGGCCAAAGAAGTAAGAACTCATAGTATTTATAAAATTCTCATTAGATGGATGAGACTCAAAATTTAATAGATTAATATTGAAGTCTCCTAGAATTAAACAAAGCTTGTTATCATTACGAATTTTATCAATACTTGAATATAAATAATTGGTGAAGGAATCTAGACTTGCATTAGGATGTCTGTACACGACTGCACAGAGAATATTAGGACTAGATGGATAGTCAACTTCGATCCATAGAGATTCAAATTCTTCTTTAGCAACACTCAGGTCTTCCCTAACTATAAACTTTAAATTGTCTTTAACATAGCAACCAACTCCACCTGCATTAGAAAGGCTAGGCTGTGATCATTATAAACTTATAGCCTGGTATATTTACATTAGGTAAGTAAGTCTGATCTACTTTTAATTTAGTTTCTGATATGCCTATAACTGAGAAGGGAAGATGATATTCATCCAACATAATAAGCAGCTTGTCAATATTTGCAGCTAGACTTCTGATGTTACTATGCAAAACTGAGAAGTTATTTGGGGCTAGGTTGTTAACTTCGTGACTGGAATGAAAATCGTGAGGGGAATAGTATTTGAAGTTTGTATTAGATGGTAACTGTTGGTCTATAGAGCGGATTTCAATTGAGTGTCGGAAGTGTTTTGGTTTTGCGTTTACTAAGCCCTCCTATTGGCTGAGAAAGTAAACCAACCAATCAGAATCCAAAGTAAAACCAAACACAAAATGGTTTTACCTTTGCTTTGGTTTGTCATTGGCTCACAGGGAAGCCATTTATGAGTTACTTGTAATTACTCGCTCCTATGATTGGCTGGCTGTGGGTAGTTTGCGTTTGGTTTTACTACACTCAACTGAAAACCGCTCTATCAGTATCAGAAAGACTCGGAATATTTGTGAAAGAGGATAATACATCTAAATGAGGTAGCAATTCAAGTTTATATTCAGAGATACGTTTGGAACAAAAGCAACAGTATTGGAGTTAAAAGATAACTTTAGTAGTTCGTAGTTGCTAAGATTATGATATGCATGGAAATACATCAGCTATAAGCAAGACTTACATAACCATAGTTCTTCGGTCTCTGTATAATGATTATACGATTTGAACGACAGCGAAGAGCATCTAAGGTGAAACCAATATAGGCAGTGATCACACTGAATAGCACAGCAATTGTCTTTAACTATTTTTCTGCATTTACCACATATATCCATCAGATTTACGTTGGGGAGTCCTTGAGATCTTGTAAATTCTTTTCGTTGGAGATATGAATAGCTGGGCTGTCATCGTTCTTTCTGAGAAAGATCTTGCCATGCCGGGTCCAGATATAGCGATAGTGACGCTCCTTTTTCAGTTTGAGGCAATCCTTGAACAGTAATTTCCTCCTCCTGGTTAAGCTCTCCGCAATGAATATCTTATTGTCATCTATTCTGGTGAATCCAAGATCTTTAGTTGTTTTATCCTTGAGTTTGTTCCTGGAGTAGTAAATTTGGTCACGAACATCTCGGCTTATGAACTTGATTATGATAGCTGGAACCACTTCATTGGAGCTGGGATTGTATGCCCGAATACGGTGGCTAACCGAGATATCTCCATTGTTAATATCTACATCAATCAATGAAGCTACTTTCACTGCAATTTCATCCGTGTCCTCGTCCTTGGTAACGGGAATCCCTCTCAATTCTAAACAGTCCCTTCTCGAGTACTGTTCAAGCTCATCTTGGTCATCCTTGATAGTCTCACAAACGTGAATAAGATTCTTCACTTCAGATTTAAGCCATTGATTTTCGAGAGTCAGTTCTTTGTTTTTGTCTTCTATTCCATCAACTTTAGCCATCAGGTCATCGTATTTAGCACTTAGGAAGTTGAGTGAAGCCACCGCTTCTTCGACTTTCTCGTGTAGGCTTTCAATCTTCGATATCAAAGGTTCCAGTTTCGCCTTAAAGAGTGATTCGATTGACTGTAAACTTAGCTCGGACTTTGACATGATATAACAGTGACTGTAGACTACTATTCTTAGATAAAATAAAATGAAAATAAAGAAAAAAATCGAATATTTAGTAACATACATGGGGAGCGGGAAAAAAGTCCACAGATCTTCGATCTGGTTAAAGACGAATTTGGTGGACTATAGTTCTGAAGTCAAAGTCTTTTAAATGAAGAACATCGCATGGATGTGCTAGGATTTGAAATTTGGAATGCTTTATTTTTGTTTTGCATTGTGTGTAGTTCTCGTTGTCTAAGTAGCCCCGGTTATTGTACCCGCACTGTAAGTGACACAACTTAAGAATTAAGTTCCATTCGATATTACTCTACTCGTTTGTATGTCTATAAGTGTCCTTCCAACACCGAGTCAGCAGTCTTTAATTCAGGGGGGTAGCCAGGGGGAGGTTCCTGGGGTTCCCTAACCCCCATTCCCTAAGGAAAAAACCCTCTCCCTCCCGTTTCTAAGCCAGAAGAAAAACATGGAATAAATAAAAGAAAAGAGAAAAAGAAAGAGCGAGTGCGTTCTTGCTCTCATAATGCAGGAAATGCCATTTAAGGGAAGAGGTCAAAACAATGGTACTCTGGCGGGATTTTGATGGAAAGGGATTGTACACGGAACCCACCACCTATTTTGGCAAAATCTAGATTTTTGACCACAAATATCTTCTTGAGTAAAATACTTATTGAAGAAGTAACTATATTTCTAGTTTCTAAAGGCAGAGAAGAACGTGTGTCTGCATTAAAATCAGGTATCCCTAAATTGACAGTAATCAGGCCAGGCCAATGATAACAAGAGGCCCTGAGTGGCCTTAACTCGGGCCACCTAGGAATAGGTGAATATATGTTTGCAGGGCTTTTACAGGGCTTTCGTAGCTCTGGCCGTTTCGTATTTGAATATATGTAGTTCATGAAGTTCTAGCATATTTTTGTGTCATACATGGTTTGTGCATGGGGAGCCAGATAATAGACCTAGTCAGCTTGCCTGTTTGTTGCCCCATTTCAGACCACGTGATAGTTCTCCAGAGGATTCAGTGCTGTTTTCCAATTATAGAAATTGGTAGTACATTTCCTCTTGGGATATAGAAAAACAAAAAAGCATCAGTGCCAAGAGAAAAGTCAGATGGTCTGAAATAGGATAACAAACAGGCAAGCTGACTAGGTCTATTGATTCACTACTCATGCTCATGTATGATCATTTACATTCTAATGCAATGGACTTTTCGCAGGAATGCAATCACATGGTTGTACTAGATGGCAAACAATTCTTAATTCATATATCTAAAGGCACTTGTACGAAATCGGTAGTGTTATAGCCAAACCTGTTTGTATATGCTATTTTCCACCTCCAGTCAATCTTTCTAATACAGCATTTTTAAAGATACCTTGCCATCCAGCATCCATGGCAACATTGTTCCCATGGAGATCACAAATTCAATTCATTCGTTCATACCAGCACATGACTATTTTCTGCAAAATCCCTATTACAACTGCTCCCAGTAATTAAAATAAATAAACTTCACATAACACTGGGTGCCTACTAATTACAAACCAATTTGTTTTCTAAAAATCTATATGGATTGTTTGAACCCCCTAAGGAGCTTTTGAAATCATAAAAAAAATTATGGGGTACCCATACGTTTAAGAGAGATAATTAAGGATGAAAATCGAAAAAAGTGCTGACTCAGCATTTTTCTTTGTCCGAGAAACCTTTTTAATTCGATTACTATTTGGGTTATCTGGCAAAATATTAGGGCAAAAAACGTTATACATAGCGTTCTTCACAAAGGATGCCAATCAAACCATTTATCTTACAATGATTATCATTTTTTTGTACAAATTTTGTTTTGTAAGCCTCATTAGTGACCATGCCAACAGACATATATTTTTTGCTGAAATGGACATCAAGTTTCAATTTTATAAATACAAAAAATATATGTAAACGTTGTTTAGCTTCTATATTTAAGATTATAAAAAGAAAAAATGGGGGTATCCACGCGTTTTAAAAAGTTATGTGGACGGTACGGTAGGCCTCTCTATCGCTAATTTTATTTTCAAAAATTGACATTTTTTACCAAGTCCTCCCTAGCCTGCGTACAGCATCCCCTACTTGAGGGAGAACGGCGATTTCATCGTTTCCGTTTCTCCCCATGTAGGGTCTGCGACTCAGAGCCCAAAACCGTGTCCGTGACGTCACTTCCAAATTTCTGGTAATTAGCTATTTATGCATAACGAAGTCAAAACGAGATGGCGATTGAAATGAGATTTCGAAGTGTAAAGTCTGTCGCAGAGGAAATTTCTCTCAAATTTGGAATCCCATCTCTCCAATGTGAACAGCTTAATGCTTTATGTAACTTTATTCGTGGGAAAGATGTGTTCGTGAGCCTTCCAACATGCTCAGGAAGGTCACTGATATTTTCAACTGGCGGCCCCTTCAAACCAACTCGCGGCCAGGTTCGGGCTTTTTGAAGAAAAATGCATTTGTCATTGAAGTTACTCCGCTTGTTGCCCTCGGAGGTCTCGCAGGAGATTTACACGGAGGTCTTTTATTGACAATGTCGTTTGGAGGTTGGGGAAAAATGTTTTTACATAGGAGTATAACAGGGATCGAAGTAATGAAGCATTTGTTTTAATAGTTCTGCTATGTTTCTCTCTCCCTGCCAAGAATACAATAGTGGTTCGTACCGAGCGAAACTGTAAATTACATTTATTTATCTCTGTTCAGACAATTAAAATCCCTGTTCAAATATTCACCTTAAATCCACGACCAAGTAAGTGCTTCACTTGATCCTTCATGAGGGCAACAAGCGGAGTAACTTCAATGACAAATGCATTTTTCTTCAAAAAGCCCGAACCTGGCCGCGAGTTGGTTTGAAGGGGCCGCCAGTTGAAAATATCAGTGACCTTCCTGAGCATGTTGGAAGGCTCACGAACACATCTTTCCCACGAATAAAGTTACATAAAGCATTAAGCTGTTCACATTGGAGAGATGGGATTCCAAATTTGAGAGAAATTTCCTCTGCGACAGACTTTACACTTCGAAATCTCATTTCAATCGCCATCTCGTTTTGACTTCGTTATGCATAAATAGCTAATTACCAGAAATTTGGAAGTGACGTCACGGACACGGTTTTGGGCTCTGAGTCGCAGACCCTACATGGGGAGAAACGGAAACGATGAAATCGCCGTTCTCCCTCAAGTAGGGGATGCTGTACGCAGGCTAAGTCCTCCCTAGTAAGTCTGAAAATTGGTTTCTTTCATTGCATTCTGGGAGATTTTCAAGATGGCGGTGGGGAAAAGAGTCACTCTTTCTTCATTGAAAATCAAACCTGTTCAGTACTGCTTCCTTTGTGCTCAAACCTCATACAGTCCTTCCTTCTTCATTCTTCTTTGGATTTACAAGAGGTTTACCCGTTTTCACAAAGCTTATTTGATCGTATTCACACATTGTTTATACTCGCCGAGTCCATGTTTGGAGAAACTGACGAAACTCGAAAGCATTGACAGGCCTAAAGCACAAGGCGCTGGACGAAAAGACATCAGCGATTCATCGCAGTCCAAACAACCTTCATTCAATTGGTCGGGTAAATCTCCTAAATCTACTATTCTTCGACCATCTCCCCACGATAAGTCATTGAAAATTGTCTTTCGTGGCCGTGTAGTGGAATTTAAAGATTTCTCAAATCGTTCATTTCTCAAGCATATCTTTCGACCGTATTTTTAAAATCCTTCATCTTTCCATCTGTCAAATTACACAATTAACACAGCTTTTTCAAAATAGTTCTGTAAATGGCCTGTCTCGCGGGATGACCCGCGGGACTCAAGATGCGCAGAACGGCGTGCGCGCTGACAATAGTAGGCACCGTCCTTAATTTGCTTAATTTGAGTTTTTTTTTTATATTTTAGAAAACGATTATTTTTAGAAGGATTTACCAACCCATGCTTTTCAGTAGGATTCATGGAGACTGATAATAATATTTCTAACTTTACTGTCCAAGCACAGGTGCTATTATATTGTAGCATACATGTAACTTTTCCTTTAGCTAATAGCTATATCCCTTGGGAATATTTAGGATGTGTCGTTCAAAATGTGAAATAAAGTCATCTATCTAGATCTGCATGCAGTTTTATTCTCGATCGTGTAGCACTAATATTTGAAAAGGCAGCACTCTAGTGTTCATTAATTCTACATGTCATGAAGCGACCGAGTGAAAATGCCGATGCTGGCCTAGAACAACAGGAATCGGGCCATTTACTGCTATATTTGATGACATTACTTTTAACAGAATTATTTCACATGTCACTCGTCAGGCAATTGACGTGCGTTCCCCTTTTCGTAAAATGTGAGAAATTTCCATCCAGAGTCACCTAGAAAAACTCAACATCTTGCCATATCCATCGAAGAAACGTTGGGTTTCAGCAAAACTTCGCTTCCGTTTTGGCCAGTGTACTCGTGTGGTGTTCATCGTGTCGAATGAATCGCAGACTGGAGCCAGTGCCCGGCAGTGGAGGTCCTTCGGCTCCGACAAGGCCGGCACCAGTTGACATATCCTGAGCCTGTTGGGAAGGCTTTCCAACAAATGAAGTTAAATAAAACATTAAACTGTTTACAGATGGCACTCCAAATTTGAGAGAAATTTCCTCCGCGGCGGACTTTCTCTCCCCTTAAGTCATATCTCTCCTGGTCACCGTGGCCATCTTGTTTTCACTGTGTAGTTATGTAAATCTGATTGGTTGATCCTATCACGTGTTGAGTTTTTCTCCCGACACAGAAAACAATAAGAGGCATCTGATTGGTTGGGGGCGAAATATCTCGACTTGGAAATTAAAAAAAATTAACACTTGCGATTTCTGACTCGAGCCGGCCAAAGGCCTGGCCCGAGCAATAATGATGGTACAGATAACAGCAACAATAATACAGATATGAGAATACAATACAAAATGCTGGATCAGTAACATATTAGATAATTCTGTAAATGCTTATCAATTTTTGTTTAAATTTTAGCTTGAAGCTGGATCTGGTCGTGGATTTCAGTGAGCATTCTAGAGAATTCCACACTTTAAGGCCAAAATATCTTATATTAAATTTACCATAGTTAGTGCGGATTATTGGTAAGTAAGATAGTAAGTAAGATAGATAGTAAGAAGATTTGAATGCAAGTCTAGTATTATAGGAGTGGATGAGAAACCTACTTCAAACCTTGGCTACGCCTCCGTTAATTGAACTATATGTGTTGCCATTAATGTAGCGACTGAATGACTGAATTGTATTTATCTTTATACAATTCATTAATAATTCATGAAGCAAAAACAAAGGAAATTAATAAAACATATGTGTCTTTAATTCTACTGTAGATTTCATCTTTCTCGATTTTCTCAGCCAAAATAAGTCGTATCGCCAAAATAACTGAAAACATGACTCTCTACATCTAGATGTTTGATAAGTGCGATAAAGAATTCGCGTCCGATCTTTTTCAGCTCGAGTTTGTAAAGTCCCATAAAGATCGTCCGCTCATTCTTTATCTAGTTCTAACATACCTGGTCTGTCTATATCAGTAAGGGCCACTTGTCAAATTTTAGATATATACTCCCTGCAAGTGCCTCTGTAGTACTTAGGCGCCATGGAAACAAACATATACATTTTGTAGTAAATAGAGGAGAAACGAAATCATTAATCATATAGATTTGGCTGCCAAGTAACAAGAAGGAGACCATAATGTTTCAAGACACTTTTTACGACAACTGCTCAGTTTATCGTTTTCTGATCGTTTGCGCAAGATTGAATGCGTGTTAGCGCTCGCGCTAGAATCACTTTTTCCCCGCGCAATTTTCCCCTGTGTTCTTGATCCTACTTACTTCACTGTTTTTGGTTTGTTGTTATAAAAAAAATACGATAGGTTACCGGTAGTATGTATTTACCTTTTGACCACGTGATGACGCTAAACGTGGACATACCACGGTAAACTATCGTAAATTTGTTAAATGCATTGCGTAGTGTTCGTTTGAATGCGCACGAAGTGACGCAAGTATCGACAATGAAATTACGCCGGCTTCAGCCAAATGACGTTGTACAGTTAGTTTTATAACAGAGTGCTGGTACTTCAGTTAATAGGGACCTTTTAGTTAAGTAACCATGACGGGAACGACAAGGACGACGGCATAAAACAATACTTGTTTTAGTCTTAATAACAAAATACAACCTACAAGAGGCTGTAGGCAGCGGTTGTCAATCGGGCCTTATAGCAGTCCAACCGGCAGAAAATAGATGCTTTAACGTGTACCAGAGTGTAGGCAATTGTTTGTGTGAAATGAATTTAACGGTCAGAAGTCCACAATGGCTGTTATGATGGATGACTAGTTCCTGTAAAAACTAGTGTTGAGTCGACGGGGAAGATAAACACTGGCGTAGTCAACTAAAATTATGCTAACCACTGTGTGAAGGGAGTAGCAGCTAACGTTTCGAACGTCAGCCCTTCGTCAGAAGGGCTTTGCTACTCGCTTCCCACGGCGATTAGCATACCTTCATCGACATTTAGTTGATGACACCAGTGTTCATAATGGTTATGTAGACTTCCCAAGAAAGTACTCAATAGTACCCAAGCTGTCCTTGGCCGCTAGAGGACTGGACACTAATCAAGCATAGAGCTGAAAATGTGTCACACTTCGATGGATGTTCACTTGGTGTAGTCGGTTATCAGCTTCGCTTTACTCAAACGTTATGGGTTCGATGCTCATAAAAACCTCGCTTTTCTCTCCACTTTTTTCTCTTCTTGTTTGCCTGTGAACCCTAGGTTAAGTCAGAACTCGTCGTTGACCTGGGAATTTGTTTTCGAAATGGTTAAGGTAAGCTTTATCGGATTGTCTTTAGAAGTGCGTATGGACATCTGATTTTATTGTATCTGCGCATGCCAGCTAGCGACGAGCAGTCGGAACTTGTAAGGGGGGGAATCAATATTTTTTTTTATGCTCCCACTTAGGGAGGGGGGGTCACATTTTGATATGCTCCTCTTTTATAGGTTATATCAGGAGCCCATTACCAGGAGCGTACCTATATGTGATGGGTAGCGCCCACAGCACAGTAGACGATGTGGCTAAGTTCTGGTATGCGATTACTTGTCTTTTGTTCTCTTGCGCTTTAGTATTTTTAGCAGTTTGAACCGTGTTAATTACAATTTTTCAGTGCATCCTGATTGGTTAAAAGTAACGGCCTTTGTTTCTTCTCGCGGGAAACACAAAGCTAAAAATAGCTACATCATCTGCTCTGCTGTTGGACAGACCTAATCTGGGAGATGCACACTCCTGGTAATGAGCTCCTGGTTATATATATTTATAGGCTTATCTAAGGGGAGGGTCATTATTTTGTGAGACCAGAGAACTACAGGGTCACAATTTTTTGCCCCCCCCCCCCCCCCCCCGCTAAATAATGGCCGGTCCCTAAAAAGTTGCAGGTAGATCAACTTTATTTATACACGTTATCCTATTCAACTTACAGCTGGTTTCCAATAAGGACGTGTCACTACTGATATTCACAAATATATAAAAATACAATAAATTAAAAATTGAAAATTCACATTTCAAATAAAAAAGGACCTAACTATAACTACTACTAAGTGTAAATACTATAATGGCTAATAATATAATCTAAAATATAATCTAAAATTGTAAAATTGATTGGCCCATGGGATAAAGTATAAAATATTGAAAATTAAGTTATTAAATTATTAAACGAAGCCAGCGACTCGCAACTACGAGCTTCATTCGGTAAAGAGTTCCACAATTTAGCACCATTGTAGCTTAGACTATTTTTCAAAAATTCTGTTCTAGGTAAAAGAGCTACCTTTTTATTGGAACACCTTAAATGGTAGCCGCTTGAGGCTGCATATGAATCCCTGAAAATGTTAGACAGTCTTTTTGGTGCCAAGTCATGAAGTATTTTAAACATTAGTCCAGCCTTAATTTGAGCCCGTTCGGCTAGAGTGATCCAGCCAAGTAAGTGTAAGGCTATTTCTGATTGGCCGGCTTCGTTTCGACAATGCATAATTACCCTAGCACACCTGTTTTGGAGCGTCTGTAAGAGTTGAGCTAGGTCGCTTGCTAACGAATCCCAAACTTCACAGCAATAATCGAAATGGGGCTGAACTAATGCATTATATACGGAGACAAGCGTGTCACGGTTTGCAAAATCTCTCAACCTCTTTATGGCACTAATTCCAGATGAAATTTTCTTAGCTATTTCATCAATGTGTTTTCCCCATGTAAGGGATTCATCGATATGCACCCCGAGTGTTTTGCAATCTCGAACTCTTTTAATTGGGTCATCTCCGATGACAACATTTGGTTGTACAGAGAGATTATTTAGTTTTTGTCTTGACGGAGATTCAGATTCAGATGTTTGCTTTCGATCAGTTAAATAGGAACAAAGAAGATTAAGTGCACCCTCTCTGATACCGTACGCCTCGAGGTTGTCCAGCAAAATCATGTGGTTTACGGTATCAAAGGCTTTTTTTAAGTCAAGAAAAACAACTAGATTATAAAGGCCACGATCCATGTTGAAGTACCATTCATTGATACAGTCTAATAAAGCAAACGCAGTCGAGTGAAAACGCCTGAAACCAAATTGATATTCCGACATCAGATTCTCTGTATGGAAGTATTCTATTAATTGGTTGTATAATATTTTTTCAAAAACTTTGCTAATCACCGGAAGAATCGAAATTGGCCTATAGTTATCCATCAAGTTGCGTGGGCCTTTTTTATGGAGAGGATTTATTTGCGAGGCAATTGATGTATTGAATCTGATTAACATTAGAGACCCGGAAATAACAGGAGCTGCTAATCTCAGGACTTTTGCTGAGATTTCATCGATCCCTTGGATATGGATAATGAGTGAAGTAACTTGTAAACCTGTGAAGTATTTACAAGGCTTAACTGGAAATTACTATGAACTCTGTTTACAAATTCATTATAACTGCATTCCTTATTGTCAATATCTTCAGCAAGTCTAGGACCTACGCTTGTAAAGTATTCATTAAAATTTTATTAAAATTCATTAAAATTCATTAAAAAGGTCCCGTTTTTCTAAACTATTTCTTTTGCTTCTCCCTAAAAGCAAAACTTGTCGATTTATCAAGACATTAACCTCCCGCATATTTTAAGATAACAAGATTTCCATCGAAAGTTTAGTCGGGTAAAATAGTTAGTTGAATGAAATAGCTAGGACAAACTGGATTATTTTGGGTCTCATTAGAGCCACTTTTAGATTCCACCGAAGGTTCTTTAGCCTGATAGTCGAGTTTTGGCATGAGATCAAGGCGAGGAAATACTTTGTTTTTTCGTTTGTTCTCGGATTGCTGCCTTTCATTCTGCTTTCTCCCTCGACAGCAACAAAAGATGTCTTTAAAGGCAACTCTGAAAGCTCTGTTCGTTGCTGCATATATACAAGGGTTGATTGAGCAGCTTAAAAATAGGAAATAAATCAAGGATCGTGTTACTCCATGAGGTATCAGTCCTGGACGAACGCGCGCGATTAACGAGATGATGTATTCTGGAATCCAGCAAAGAAGAAATGACATAACAACAAGAAACAGCGTCCGGGTAATGTTGATCTCCTCTACGTTGATTCTTGGAGTTCTTGGGCAGGTTTTCCTTTGTAAACTATCCTTGATACTGTTTTTATGCTTCGTGATACTTTTGAGCACCTTGTAATAGCAAAATATGACCATGGTTGTAGACAAAACGAGGAAGAGTATCACCTTTATAACGTTAAATGCCAGCTCACTCGTCTCGTTGAAAAAATGCAAAGCACAGTACGCACGCCTACGGCTAAACCTAAACCGAGCTAATTTCCCCAGTTGAAAGCACAAAATAAAACAAATCTCGAGGATCCACACGATGGCCAAAATGCCGTAGGAGCGTCTCCTGGAGGAGTATATCTTGCGGTAGAGTGCTGGTTTCACAACTCTGCAGTATCTATCGAACGCGGTGAGGGCTACCGTGTGTAATGTACAGAACTCTATAAAATACAAAACGAAACCTTGTATTTCACAAGCGAAATTACCAAATATCCACCGACTGTAGAGATGGGTAAGAGTCACCATGGGACCCAAAACACACGAGCATATCAGTCCTATAACAGCCAGAGCCGTCACATATACGTTGGTACTCGTTCGAAGACGCGGGTTTTTGTAAATCGCAATACACACGAGTAGATTACCACTGAACGCCACCGTGCTCGTGAGAATAGAGAATGACGATGTGGCAATGGCCTCCACTGAGGAAGCAGGGAAGGCAAATGAGTCATTCATCATGGTAGATAAGGTAACAATCTGCCAGTGAACTTATCAAATTTAATATTCAGCGATTCTTTGTTGCAGTTGTCAAGCTTGATTTGTCATATTCGTACTATAGCTCGGTGACTATATTTTTCGTTGCCAAGCAACAAGAGTGGTTCGTTCAAGCAGATTTAATGTTGGCTAGGAAGTCCGGCCCTGTGATCCAATACAATTTGTGGCTGCTGTATTGCACGGGCGGCTCGTAAAACTGTTTTATTATTAAAGGAAATTAAACTCTGTTAAAGGCTCCGGCATCAAAGTATTGAGTCTTCAATTCGAATGCTGCTTTCCGTTGGTCATATTGTTCTGTGTACTAAAGATTGAGTAGTACTTCATCCAAAACAGTTCTTAGCTGAGACGCACTTATCCATCCAAGAATTTTAATGATGATGTTATTTAGGATCAGTTCAATCCACGGTTTTATTCTGATGAACAAACTAATTCCCGCCGCAGATCTTTGTTGCAGGGTGAAATCAACACCAGTTCCTATAAAAGGTGGATTCAAGGTTCTCTCTGTTCTGTATTCTTCAAAATCCGCTTTTTGGTTTCCTCTCTCAGAAGGTGTGTATCAATAAATTTTGAACGGCACTTGTAATACACTCTATGGTATTACACACACATATAAGATATCCGGAACGGGTAACGATTTTTTTGAAAGCTGAACCAGCGATAGCACTGGTTATCAGCACCACAGTGAACCAACCCGTCTCCTCAGCCAGTTCAACAATTTTCTCTCTGCTTTCCCTCCGTTTCTCTCTCATTCAATATTTCCCCATGAAAGTCACACATTCAAAGCCAAACGTAAGGCTTCCGACGGTCTTTTCAAGATTTCAACTAAGCACTCGCTTAGAAAAGAACGACTGGTTGATCCCTTCACTTACACATTTGGTGGTGAAAGTTCTTCTCCGCCGACTCAGTGATTCTTCATTTAGGAACTACGGTTGATACTGCAGGACGTAGATTTATTTCCTTGCTAATAAGATACGTTATTTGTCTTAGCCGCCTAACACTGATCGTCCTCCCTTAAAGTTGTTTCAAAGTGAATGTTATATTACACTTTAGACTTCGTATATACTGACTTTTAATCATCAAATCAGTACGCTGATGCATTGATTGTTTTCGTGTCTATTCGCTCCACTGTCTGTTTAGTTCTTACAGCTAGTAGCTTTGAATTTTCTGCAGTCTTGTCCTCTCCGGCCATTTTCTCGACGACAAAAGAATGATTTGGTTTGATGAGCAGGCTTCTTGTTCTATTCAGCTTCAGTCTACTAAATATACTTGACTTTCAAACGGGTCTTACCTCGCTGGCGTCATTCACAGCACAGCAAAGTACCATTAATGATGTCAAAAGCAGTCGATACTTTCTAGATAACCAATCCGCTTTAAGTTAGTATGCAATACTGCATTATTACTGCCAGAGAGTATGTTGTGCCGCTTTCGACTTTTGAATAATAAGCCTTTCGTAACAAAATATACTGACGATTTAAAAGAGCAACGTCTCCATGAATCCTGTTGTAGAAAACATATTTTTATAAATGACAACTCAATATGCGGTACTACCAGATGGCAAGATCTTTCGTCGACTTGTTGACATCCACTTACCATAAATACCATTTTTAATGTAGATTAGATATTACATTGAATAATTTATTGTTTGTTTAATTCTCTCAGAAAATAAAATTCGTCTTTTCGAAAAACTCACAAATTTAGGAACTATTCTTTGCTAATCCGTAATAATGCAATACTGCATTATTACTGCCAGAGAGTATGTTGTGCCGCTTTCGACTTTTGAATAATATGCCTTTCGTAACAAAATATACATCTCCACGAAGACTGTCCGTTGTTCCTGTTATGTTGTATAAAACATATTTTTATAAATGACAACTTAATATGCAATACTACCAGATGGCAAGATCTTTCGTAGATTAGATGCACGGCTAAATACAAGCTCATCTGGTCACTATAACATTGAATAATTTATTGCTTGTTTAATTCTCTTAGAAAATAAAATTCGTCTTTTCGAAGAACTCACAAATTTAGGAACTATTCTTTGCTAATCTGTTTCCAGTTCGATGGAGCGGAAACAGGTTGGATACCGGAAAATTTCGAAACTGACAACCAAGAGCATTGCACAATAAAGGGATTTGAAACCAATCTTTAATGATGGCAACCCGTTTAAAATACAGGGCGGGAACAACAATTACATTACCCCTCCCCCCACAGTGAATACTCAAAACACCTGCATGTTTAACTAGTCAGATAACTGAACGAAGCCGGTAAATGATATAAAAATATGCCGTTGTAAAAATGATGTAGGGAAAGGCTTCTTTACAGAATCCAAAAACATTCAGATTAGGTTGAATTTCATATCTATATCTTTACGTTTTAACAGTAATATCATGATATCAAGTTTGAAGTCCTAAGGGCTTGTGGATATGATAATCGTACCACTGCATGCTGTGAACTGAATTGGAACTTAAATGCTATTCTCTTTAGTATGTCACCTGTTCATTCTGATAACTGATAGCCTGTGCGGTGTTACAGGTCCGGATTTGAACCTAATTTAGACTTCAGGGTCTGGATTTTCCGTAAAACTATGTGGAATTCCGGGCCTCGAGACTCAGGATAATTAATCAGGGTGAAAATCCGGGTTCGGTTTCACAATAACTTGGAAAACCCGGGTTTTAATAGAGCGACCTATTTCTTGTAAACCATTTATTACTGACATGCAAGTTCCCCCTATATATACAATAATAAACAAATGGATTTAGAATAGTATGGTGTATTTTAATTGTATCCACAATACTCCATGCTGTTAGCTGGAAAACTTCTCTTTAATTAAACGACTTCAAGGGCGGCGGCAACTAGATGTATATCACAAAAATCAATCAAATTCGACTGTTAACATTTGAGGCATCTTTTTCAAAACAGATCTACTCGGTACACTCCTTACATAGTTATCGCATGTACATACTCGATCAGTCTAATAAAACACGAAGTGAATACGGGTATTAACCCGTTAGTTCGTGGGTATTTACCTTACTCGACATTAAAAAGCATATCGATGACGCCCCGCAACTATTGCAATCGAGGAATAGATACATAATTGTTAATTCAAAAAAATTAAATCATCGAAAATTGTGGTATTTAAAAAAAAAATCAAGACATATATCAAACCAGTGACTCAGTGAAATTATTGTCAGGCAGGAGAGCGGTCATTCAGCTATATACGACTATATACGACTATATACGACTATATACGACTATACACGACTATATAACTGCATTGCATGGTCTTTTCCGGTACAAAACATAAGACTGAGAATATGAATAAATATTAACTTAAATTTATTTAAAATTAGGACTAGACTCCCATTGAGATTATATTTCCTTTCATGAGAATAATTACCCAGTCGGTTTTCTTGCTCTAACCGTATGACAATTAGGCTTACGCACAAGTTGCTAAATATTTCGAAAAAGATGCCGAAAAATTGCTGATTTTTCGCAAAAGTTGCCAAAAAGTTGTTCATATTTTAAGAAGTTGCCGAAAAGTTGCTCCGGACCAATTTAATTTAAAACTCACGGTCTAAAACGTCCAAAGATCGTTCAAAAGTTGCTAATTTTGCTGAGATATTACGCTGCCGACTAATTGAAACCCGACTTTGCACCGGCTCTTTTAGCTTTCTCAATTAGTCCTTTCTCACTTTCACTACTTTCACTCCCAGAACTGTCAGAGTTGGAATAATTTACGTCCGCCATTTTCTCTTAGATCGTGTACTAAACCGCTGACTGCTGACTCACTGACCTTTGGACTGTGTTGTGTCCCAGGCCTCTCAGACTCCCAGAGCAATTGACCAGAGACAATAGAGTCTTTCAAATGTACTAAATATCAAATATTTGTGTTACCTATAACTGACATTTTGAATAAATATAAAAATGTAATATTTAGATCAAATAGTAAAGATATAGGTTGAGGTAGAACATTATTAACATGTTGAAAAACAAACCAACACACTTGATATTTATAAATATCAAATATAGTTAGAATATTTAACTGTTTGAATAATAGATTAGAATGTGCGAGTGGAGGAGAGTGAGTTAATAATATGAGCAACTTTTTTTTGACAAAGTAATAATGGTTCAAGGGCACCCAACGAAGTTTTCGGTTAAAAAGCTGTTCGGGAGAGTAAGTTAGCCTAAAACTTTCGGATTTGAAAAAAAATCCCCTAGAAAATTGTTTTCTGAAATACTCGCTAGAAATATTTTTTTTAATCCCTAGAAACTTATAGAAGAAAAGGGAGCCTAAAAGGTTTCCTCTAAAATATTCGTGCGTACTCGTCTGATCAATAGAGTAAGAGCTTTCCCCTAAAATATTCGTACGTTTTCGTCTGATCAATAGAGTCAGAACGATCCGGAAAAACATTGGTTGGAATGAAAAAAATAAACATATTATCACAAATCATTTAGTGAAGCGGCCACCTAAAGTTTTCGAGAACACATTTTCATTCTCTAAGAAATTCTGACATCTAAAATCCGAAAGAATAAACCTTTAGCAAATGAAGGTCACCTAAAAGAATTGCCTAAAGGAAAAAAGACCCCTAAAAAATTCGTACCTCCACAAAACTTTGCAACATGAAGTTACTTGGGCTAGAAAATTCTTGTTTCTGTTCTAGACTACTAACAAATTCGTAGGCCGGGAATATTTTGCCATAGTATTTTCGGTTGACGCGATTTCCACCTAGAAAATCCGAACAGCTAATAGCTTTCTAGAATACGTCAAAAGACATAGTAGGCGCCTTAAAATGGCTAGATAAGCTGCATACAACTGGTTTCAAACGAATTTCAAAAAGTACTCGTTGGGTGCCCTTGATGGTTGTAGGTGTGACTTATAGGTTGCTGCCCAGATTAAAGTGCAGTATTGAAAGTATGGCAAAACAAGCGAGCTATATAAAACAGAGAGAGTGACTTTTCCAAAAAATTGTCGAGATTTGGATATAATCCCAATTGTTTTAGAAATTTTGGAAGTAATAGTTTGAATATGAGCAGTCCAGGATAGGTGTTGGTGAATGATAATACCTAGGAATTTAGTCATTTAGGAATTTAATTCTTTATGTATATATAGAGGTCCGTTAAGTGCTCCGCTAATAGAAAATAGTTCAGTTGGTTCCCAAAACGTTCCTTGGGAAATTCTTGATTAATGTCGGCTGCAGAAACATCACATCAACAGCTTTTTGCTGTCTGTTGCTAAGAAAACTAATGATCCAGTTCAAAGCATAAGGCATACATTTCCTGAGGATATGAGTTAAAGGTTTTGCTGGAGTCGAACAAAACCGATTTATTTAACTAAATTTTCACTCTTTTCACCTGGTGGCCATTTTGGATTCAAAGCAAAGTAATCCTTTGTTTTTGCTAGGTTAGCCTCGTACTGAGGGGTAGTTAAAACGAGGCTAACCTGGCAAAACAAAGGATTGCCTCGATTTGAATTCAAGATGGCCACCGGGTGAAAGCCAAAAGGAGAACTGTCAATCGAATTGAACCTTCAAGTTTCTTTAAAACAAAACTACAAAAAGAACACTCTGAGATAGAAGAGAAATACCATGTGAATGTAGATTAAAGTGGATTACAAAAAGCTTCTTCTTGAAACCTGATTTCGGTTACAGTGAATTGGTTACTCTAAATTTCTCTTAAAAGCAGTATTTTTCATCATGGCGAATCTTTACCATCCTTCATCAAAATTGTCTCACATTTTCTCCAATATATCTGGAAAGCATACTCTGCTAATCTGAGTAGTTAGTTTTGTATTTCGTCTTGAGATAGTTTATCATTTGGAGGCTGACAGTGCCCCCTTTGATTGAGAGCCACGGTAGAATCTCATGATAGTACTGCATTACTCAGTACGCTGGTGAAATGTGCTGGGTGACTGGTGCGAGGCAGAGTTCCTAAGGCCAGGTACCAAAGCTGCCCTTGGCCGCTAAAGGACTGGCACTAATAGATCACTGAGCTGAGAACGGAGTTTCGTCACCCCTCGAGAGTGGATGTTCGCTTAGTATAGTGGTTACCACGTTGGCTTTGATGACTGAAGTATGGGTTCGGAATCCATAACACCCTCGCATTTCTTTCTCTCTCCCTAGACTTTTTTCTCTTCTCGGTCAGTACCTGTGAACCCTGTGAACCCTGACCTATTAAAAACCTCGGGTCGGGTGGAACTTCTCGAAACGAGCGACAGTATTGGCCTACCCAACAATAGAAAACACCCTAACCTTTAGGAAGTGCAGTACAAAAACAATATAGAAGTATAGTATTATGGGTGCAATCAGAATAAGAAATAAGTAGAATGACGAATAACCAATACGACGTAGAATTATACGCATTTAATGTAGCACAATATTTCGACTAGCCATACTAGTCTTCATCAGGTGCTTAGGAGCTTTTACAATGTGACTTGACAATATATAATGGTAAAACGGAAATGAAGTAAAAAACATAATATGATAACGAAAGATAACTAACGGTGTGACTGATTAGTAGGTCTCATCGCGTTTGTTAAGGCCATTAGGTTCAAGAGTGTTAGCACGTGTTATGAGATAAGCTTCTTTAGCTTTGCGAATAGCATCACGAGAAGAGAAAATATGTTCTAAAGGAATTAAAAGGATATTAGATGCAGAGTGGTCAGGGTTAGATAGAAAATGTTCAGATGCAGTGGTGGGTTTGGATTTACTGGAAAGTTTGTCAACTGTCCTACGATGTTCGTTGAAGCGGTCTTTAAGTCTACGGTTGGTTTCACCAATGTACTGTTTGTTACATTTAGTACATTGAATCATGTAGATGACGTTTTTAGTGTTGCAGTCCATGTGTGTGGAAATGGTTCTGGTTTCACCCGTAGAAGTAAAAGTATATTGGGTGCAGTTATCAGAAATGTAAGGGCAAGTTAAACAGTTTTGTCCACAACGAAAAGAACCTGGATTGTTGTTGGAAGCAGTGTTGGAGTTATCTGAAGGTAGTTTGGATTTGACTAGCAAATCACGTAGATTGGACGAACGTCGGAAGGCTACAAAAGGGCGTTGGGGAAAAATAGTTTTGCAACGCACGGAGGAATGTAGAAGATCAAAATGTTTCTCAAAGATGTAACGGCTGTAACCTCGTTTAAGGAGATAGGAGATGAGTTCAGAGGTACGGTTTTTAAAAGCTTAATTAGTGGAACAAATTCGTCTGAGACGGAGAGCTAAGCTGAAAGGAATGGCTTTTTTAGTATGACTAGGATGACAAGATGAAAAAAGCAGATGCTGATGTTTATCGGTGGCCGGCCGGGTTTACAATAAAGGTCAGTTTCAATTACTCCAATCAGAATACAGGTCTCGAGAGGTTCCGTGCTACTCAAAACCTCGTCGTTTACCTGGGAACTTTTTTCTGAGTGGTTAGGGTAAGTTTTATGGTTCGGGTTTGGATTTGTGTTAGAAATTGGGTTTGAAGCCCGGGGGGGGGGGGGGGGGGGGGGGGGGGGGGGGGGGGGGGGTTCTTCCTATATTCGGCTGGTAGGGGTGATCGTCGTATTTTTTTAGGATTTGAAATCGGCGATTTAGTATTTTTTAGGGGTTGTCCAAGCGAAATTCTATTGAGCGATTCCTGTCATTAGGATTGTGTGGTGCAAGGTATGTGTCTGCCTCGTGTAGCCACTTATTAGTGTCTGGGACACAAACAGGTGCTGTCTGCGAGGCAAAAACGCTGCACGTGTGATGTAGTAGACTCCTGCTTGGGCCTATCTTCGGCTTACGGGATCAGTAAAAAAAAAAACATTGCATAGCTGTATCGCCGTTTGTCTAAAAGGGGGTGGTACCTCATGGACGGATTGAAACACAAGACAAACAGTTTTATGAATACTTTTGCCAGCTCTATGAACTCAACTGTAATCCTGCTATTTTCAAGCAATTGTTAACATCTTAGCGAAATTCTACAATTTCCTGCCATGTGATTCACGGTTAATTTTTGTTTTCCGTTCTGTAAATGAAAAGTAATAACGGAACACATAGTGTGGCGGATTAACTCTTAGCTCTTTAATCGAAATCTAAAGTGGAACTCCCGAGTGAAGCTAGTGTCTCCCTGTTTATTGCTTGGCGGTTCTTTTTGTTTTACTTACATGTGCGTGCGTGTGTAGAGGAAATGGTTGGCTGAGCTCACTGCAGAAAACCCGCTGAATGAAAGATTGAATTATAACAAATTATCAGTTCCGATTAATAGAAAATTTGGGTCAAGGGGTGATGCCAAAACATGTCTCGGCACAATCTGAAACACATTAAACCAACCGCGTACGATGCACGATTCCATTATTATCAACCAGACAGGATTAGCATGTCCCTATTCAGATTCGAGCGATTTACACAGGCTCACAGCCTAGACCAGTGTGATCAAATATGTCAAGATCTATTTGATTTATGTCTAGCACGAGGGAATTAGCGAGTGGGGCTTTTCTGCGGAAGTGTTTCAATCTCGAGAGTGACTGTGTCGGCCTTATCTTTACGTAGTTTATCTCAAAGGCGGGGGACAGTTCCCATCATAAAAAAACTTTCTGGGCCACGACAAATTTGAGCGAGGTGCTAGTAAATTCGAACACAAGAAAGCAAACTGTTGAAGACTGGAATGATATTGTTGATGAGTGTCCTGTTTAGTTTGTTGCATCTGAAGAGTTTTAAGAGATGTGAATATGTTGGGATTAGAATCCTTATAAAAGGAATTCAACGTTTTCTTTTCGATGAATGGCTTTCTGCGATTCTCCTGAAGTGCGATTCTCAGACGTAAAAAACAGCATGGGAGGTTAGTCCACCTCGACATCACTGAATAAACACCAACCAATTTAGCAATCAAAGCGACTTCCTCCTTTGTCATTTGTAAAGGAGTAATTGTGGTAAGCAATCTGCTTCGAACAAAAGATAGGGGTTAAGGAGAACAAAGGCATTAAGCTGGCTTTTCAATTAAACTCGATTAGGGTATGTATCTCACGTTCGGCCAACCATACCATTCATGATTCGTTTACCGACACGATGGATTAACGCTTGTGTCTGGAGTATTACTTCTTCATAGACACTGTCTTGGCATTTGGGAAGAAAATTAACGAATGTTATAATGATTCCATGGAGTTAAGTAGGAAAGTATTAGTTGTTGATAATGATTATTAAGCAAAGCAAACAACACACTAACAACCAATCTTTCTTAGATAATCCTTTTAGGGTGAATCACTTTTAAAACACGTGCAATTCAGCTCTGGTGTCGATTTTTAGCATTCAGTATCGGGAACGTTGAGCTTTGGAGATGAGTGCACCATCAACGAATTCCTCAACAAATGTTTTACGTTCTTTTCAAGACATAAAGGAATTAACGATGGCAGTTTTCATTGACGTGGAGCTTCGCTACGATGAAGCTATTTCCGGCCATACTCGATAAATTGTGATTAAAATGAAATCATGAAAGAGGAGTATATACTTCTATTGATTTGTGCTTGACGTTTTTCTTGAGATTTCCTGTTTGGGGTCACCTCCATCAAAGCCACGGGGTCAAATAGCTTCCTAAAATAATGCGCTTATAAATAGACGAGTACTAATCCTTAGCCAATGATATCGCAGTGTGTGCGGTGTGGCGCAAAAAGTAGATCAATGTTGGCGTAAGCAAAACGTGTGTAAACGTCGCTTTCGTACAAGTTGGCATGACTGTTTTTAACGTTCGAACTGAACTTTGTGAGAATTCAGAAAAGATAAGTCATGCCGGTAGTAGAATGCTATCATATCACAGCCTCTTGTTCTAGCACTAAACTTTGTACCATTCCTATCTTCATTCTTGCTCAGTTGATATGTGTAAATAAGTCCTCTGCGAGAGAAGTTTTCGATCTTACGAAGGCAAGAAGAGTATAAAAAGTTACAAGTGTTTTCTCATGTAGCACAAGTCAGGAGTCCATTACCCATTAGCCCAAAAGTGCAGTTTAAAAATTGCACAAACGATGCCGTCATTTCCCAGAAAGTAAGATGAATCTGCGCTTTACTACTACCGCCTTTTGGTTTAAAGAAACTCGAAAACGTAATCGTTTTTTTAGAGCAACTAAATGTTCTATAAGGTTCTCGTCTGATAATGAGATCCATAGACATGCTTTATCTCCCGAATTTACAAAACGTTTTTAATACCCACTCAACTTCACGCAGCTCAATTGTAAGTGAAAGCATCATGGCCACTATTGCGGAACGGCACGTCACTGTCATTGTAGTATTTCTCCATGTAATCCAACCCGGTATTAATGGCCCATAAAAATAAACAAAACTGAACCAAAAACACACTCAGTGATGTGACACTACTAAGTCTTTACACTGCAGTATTGTCACGAGCCGACCCAGAATGCGATCTCAGTTTTGTTACCAACCCAACTTAGCTTGTTTAGGCAAGAAGCAAGGCTACAGGCCAGCAAGGATACAGCCTGTAGACAAGCTGCATGTAACTTATGCATTATAGGGCATTCTAGCGTGACCCTGTAATGCTGAAAATGAAATGATACCGACCCTAATAATCTACAACGGAAACCAGTAATGCGTTTCATGTGAGTGTTAATAGCCATTCTTACAGAGTGGGGGCGTATGTTGGGAGGGCTGTTCTGTGGACAACAGTTACCTGCTGGTATTAGAACTCATTATTAACTACAAAGTGAAGGTGTATAGCAACGTTTATGAAAACAAGAGCCGGTATCAAATCGAAATAATGCAGATTTATTGTATTATTTTCTTCTTTTAGAAGACGCTTCCGTTAATTAAACGTATTTTAAACTCGACTTTTCTTTGGCTTTAATTCTCTTTTACACGAGGATCCACTCGGAAATATTCTGAATATTATTTATTAAAATTGTAACTGATGAACAAATTGAATTCTATAATAGGCTATAAAAATGGGGGAAGGGGGGGTGGAGAACATAGTTACAAATGCATGGACGATTTCCAGAGCTTCAAGTGACCCGAGGCATTCACGTATGCAAAAATCACAAGTGTTTAAATTCTCCGGCCATTCTTCAAATTGACTTTGCTTTGCATATAATTTGTTTTTTTCAATATTGCTAGTTTTATTGCTTTCCATTATAAAGCAATAATTTTTTTCTAAAAGGCCAGCTTATGTTTTTTGGAAGATTGTTAGGATTCTTTGAAATGTGATGGCGTTTCTGGGAGGAAGCCGGAATGTCACACAGTTCTTGAGGAAATAATTGGAGGATATATTTTACTAAACCAGTCATAACAGTGGTAACTTTCAGAAAGCAAGACGGTTCGTTCTACGGGTAATTAGAAAGCGAACGCTGCCACCAGTTGAACAAATAAACGAACAATCCAAAATAGCAGGGAGCCTAGTGATCTTATCTATAAAACAATTTAAAAAACAGGTTGTGAAAAGTGAACAGCGCTTTTGAAAGCTTTCCAATAATTCAAGGAAGTATAAATGACTTTAAGAGAGATACAATTTATGTATCGGCGAACTGATTAACGAGACTGTACGATAAACAAAAAAGTGAAAGAAAATAACCATGATAATATTACTTATGCTTTGAACCTTCATCTGCAACTGGGAAATTAGATTCGACAGGGAAGCTCGTAGGCATCAGAGAATATATAGTGGGCAATTGTAAGTACTTTTTCAAGAATTGGAGCCATAAACAAAATACTGAAGTACCAGCCAAGCGATGTACGTCGGCAAGTGAAACAGAATGAAGACGGTCACATCAAAATGTTACTCGCAAAAGTTTAAGCTGGCAGAGTTCGAGTGGAACTTTAACAAAAAACAGTTTGGTAGACTCTGAAGTGCGAGAGCGTGCCACCAATTCACAATAATACTTTAATACTGGATATGAGCCCACTATTCAAGTGGGTTTTTATTGGTATCATTTAATTGCTACCTGCCTAATTTTCCTAACGTTATACAATTTGCTGCTAACAGGTACCGGTGAAAAGCGAGCTTTAAAGTTTAATAAGGAAGGTCTACAAGAAAACATCTACTTAGACAAATGCTCCAACATTTCCCAAACTTTATTTTTTATTCTAAAATTGTCGATTTACCCTGTTGCATACAGAATTTATTTTCTTGGAATTTAACAAGCTTTGTTTTTGTTTGGCGTTCCCAATCTACGAACATAACGTATATATATGTGCTTTTTTTTTTTCTTCATTATTTTGCCTATAGTTAAATACAGGTTCACTAAAGGCAACGCCTTTCGGTAGCTGGGTTTAGTAAAGTGGTTTGTTTACATGTCATACTCCGTCGGTTTCTCTGTCCCAAGGTTTGACAGAGTTTGCTAATAACGGCGGCAAATTCTCTTTACCGTGTATTTACAACACAGAATGTGTATTCTAGAATATATTGAGTCCTTCTCACATGTTAAACACTATAATCAACAACTCTATCATGGGTAATAAAAATCTATCGCTTAATTGCATTTTATGGGGCAATAATTTCGCATTACATTGCAGTCAGGTATAACACCCGGGATACTCACGCCGTAACCAACCAACTTCTCGGTCTCATTTAAGTACCAAAGATGATTCAACCTTCTTTAAATAAAAAACATGCAGTATTTAAGTTAAATCTCAAATCTGTCTCTAGGACGGAAATTCTTGGCTCTCGCTATCTTGCTTTCTTGGCTTCTTCGGGACAAGGCGAAATTCTGTCGTCTTCTTCGTCACTTTCGTCCGGGCAGTAATCTTTACCCTGGCCTTCAAGTTCTTTCTTTTTAATGTTCAGCTCAGCGGCATGCCGTTTTCGCCATTTCGTTCTTCGGTTTTGGAACCAAACTTTCACTTGGCTCTCTGTCATTCCAAGTGAATACGCCAATCGCGCACGTTCAGGACCAGCAAGATATTTCGTTTGCTCGAAGGTTTTTTCCAATGCGAAAATTTGATGACCACTAAAGGTGGGTCGTGTGTGTTTTCTTTTCCCATTTGAGTCGGTTTCGGAACAGCTCTGGTGAGAGGCAGCTGAAGATTGAACAGAGAAAACTAATATTTAGAAACTCGGCAATATTCCAGACAATTCCTAACAAGCGCTACACTCCCCAAGACCAACAATGTCAGCTTGCGCAATTGAATAATCGAATGCTTTCCGACAACACAATAATATCGCGCTAAGAGCCAAGCCGGTATTTAAGTGTTGGGGCCCACATTTGTCAAAGCCAATACGTTTGCCATGGTTGGAGATTTTTAAACAAAATTATCGACCTTAATGAAGCTCTAGTATGAACAATATATCAGGTAAAGATGAAACAGTAGGAGTTTGACACGATGAGGAAAGAAAACAAGCGTGCTTAGAAAACATCGAATAAGCTCAATTCGTAGATTGTTGACCTGCTTCAAGTAGTTTTTCTACGTCTCTTTCCACCTTCCTCAAAACCAAAGCACAAAAGCTAACAAGGCTACATCCCAAAGATATACATAATATCAAAGTACGTTATTTAAATCAACCTCCCCACTTAATTTCCTGTGCATTTGTTTCTTGTGGTAACATTAGCAGAGTGCGCCGGGATTATTAAAGGAAGTGGAGAACATCTTTTTATCTTCTGTAGTTAAATATCCTATTGGCAGAACGCTGTCAGGTCATATTATAATCTAGGGACCCAAGTATTGATAGGACAAGTGGATGAATGTTTGCCTTAGAAAATAGTAAAGAGAGATCGATAAATTAACATAGTTCCCAATCCATATAGTATCGAAGAGCTAGAGTTCAACCTTCTACAAAGATTTGCCCATCTTTGTCGATAATAATCATTCGTTTTCTTTTCTTTGCGATCAAGTTCCTAAATAGTGGTGATATTTCACGTTGACTCAGACCAAAGTAGTTTACCAAATAATTTAGCCACAGCTGACACTAAACAAGATGAAAACATTAAACATGTTAACACATAATCGGCAGGTTTTAGATGCAACGTGTAAATCTCGGCCAATTTTGTTCTGTGAAATTGCCGATCGGTAAATGATACCTAGGCATTGGGGAGTAAACTCACATCCACTAAGCTAATCTCAGCCGAAACGTAATGCTTTTCACGCCAGCAAAGTGTTACTACTAAAACTACCCAAACGAAGTGGGCAATTTTACATTAGTAAACAGATAAGCACGTAAACAAACTCTTGCACTTTGGCCATTGAATGGCTAAGATGATTTAGATGGATATCGCGTCGAAAGTGATACTCTAAAATATCAAAAAGACCTCCTGGTTGGTAAGTTTGTACGGTGCAAAGTGTGTTAGTACCTGTGAGGCGATCTCTCCACGGTTGGTGAATAAGTCCCGGCCAGAAGACAGGAACAGGGGAGCTGTAGTCAAATCTATGGCTAGGAACACAGAACGGGCGTATGTGTACTGGAGATGACGAGCTTGTAGAGGTCTTCTCTTCTGCTCCGTTAAGGATACTCTCTATGGAGTGCGAAGTGGAAGGTTTGTTAGGAAGTCGTGCTACTGGAGTTATCGGGGCCTTGGTGGCAGAACGAGCTTGAGAGATTGGGGGGTATGGTGAAATAGCGTGAGGCTTTATATCCATCAGTGGATGAAGTGCAGCTAGAGGGGTCCCCATAAAGAATGCATGCCTTTCCATCTTGTCTTCACTCGATGCTACCGCTTCAGTGGTGAAAGTACCCTTTGCCGAAGTCGTCTTGGGTAGCTCACAAAAGGTAAGCATTAATAAAGTAAAGTTTACTCAAGTTTTGATGTGACTGACAATAAGGCGGCCAAGCGTAAACCGTGATTGACCATCTGTCAAGGCAAACATTAATTGATATAGTAAGTTTGAAATGGACGATAGCGAATAATGGACTTGTTTATGGTCACGAGCCGCTCTGATTGGCTCACGTATGACAGGTGTTTTGGGGAGGAAGCCAGGTTAATGGTGTTTAGCTGATTAACTAACTGACGATGAAAATTGAGCCTTTGGCGCGAAAAGAAGTCCCCCCTGCCGCGATCCTTTGCTATCGGTTACATCCTTGACTCGTTTAACACCGATCTAGATGAACTTAACAACACATTTAAAAATTAACCCGATTTGAAAAGACGAAATTAGCGTCGTAATTAATGTATTTATAGTGTGACTGAAAACAAACGGAGCTAGCGTCACTGATAATTTGACATTCCTTATGCAATAATTGTTTGTAATGAGAGAAGGTGAAACATATATTGGGTTTGTTTTGCGTTGATGTCTCTCAACAATGTAATCGCGCCAACTAAATGACAGGCGAATAAAGCAATTTCATCGTGTCGCCGATTATTACTAAACAGGCAGTTTAACGGTGCGCTAATCTCTATATTAAAATTTGAACTGTTCGGCTGATAATGAATCCTCTAGGGCAATTAAATTGACACAGGTAAACACTCTATCTCAGCACGCTTAGCAGAATATCTTTATTTCACCTGCTGATCAAGTGAACAGGAGATATCGTTTGGGTTGGACGTGCACGAGTTTGATATTTGAAGTGTCAAGTGCTTTCTTGAACGCAGAGTGTTTGAAGAAATGGTTATGGCTCCACGTAAATTCAACACCGTCATTCACGAAGGAGACGGAGCAAGATGGCCCGCGCTTGTCTAATTGCCCACTTTAGCGCATTAAAATTCCTTTTCCCTACATTGCGTGAACTGTGCTTTTCGAATCGCGTTCGAGGAAACATGCACTGCGCCATGTTTTCATAATATCCTAAAGGCCACATCACGGAATAAGAGGTTTGGCGTACGTATGCTCTTTTTATGCTATTTAATCAGTTGGAAATAATCTCTATGCTCTAGAAAACCACCAATTCTCGAGAAGAAAAATCTGTATTCCTTTTTTCGAGAAATATCTCAGGGCCACTTATTTTCAGGGCCCCATTGAAAAACTCTTCCGAGTCGGAGACGGGCTCCCTGGTAAAATTATCATTATTATTATCATTACAACATGACCTTATTTTGTACCATAATTAACAGTCATCAATTACACCGTATAACATTGATAACATAACAACTGGGTTCAAATTTCAACTCTTATACACCCCATTCCAATATGGCGGATACACGGCCGGAGCATTGGGGCGGTACACGAAAACGAGGGTAGTTAGGCGGAAGTCGATGTCAAGAAGGTCATGAGGCGGGAATTTCGCGCAAGTTTTGAAGTGAGTTTGTTTTTCCGAGAGGGTTGGAATAAGTAGATTTTATCCCCAGAGAGTTAGAAAATATGGCGGATATTCAGGCTATCATTTTCACTGAAGAATATATCCCTCAGTGAAAATGATAGCCTGAATATCCGCCATATTTTCTAACTCTCTGGGGATAAAATCTACTTATTTCAACCCTCTCGGAAAAAACAAACTCGCTTCAAAACTTGCGCGAAATTCCCGCCTCATGACCTTCTTGACATCGACTTCCGCCTAACTACCCTCGTTTTCGTGTCCCACCCCAACGCTCCGGCCGTGTATCCGCCATATTGGAATGGGGTGTATGGGCCGTAATTACCACCGACTCATCTGTAATGAAAGCACTTAGAATAACAATACCTTTTTTGCCAAGGGTTGTTTGGCCGACAATTCCACCTTTTTTATATAATACTATATCCATTTTTTGTAAAAGAAAAGATCCAAGCAAGTGCTTTGACCCGCCATTCGCAAAAATATCATTTCTGAAACTACCCGACGGTGAAATGACTGTAAGAACGAATAAACAGTTGAAGAGAGAAATTGGAAATCTCGTACTATTGGCAAGTTTTTATTCCTTTTAAAGCTAGAAAATGAGCCAAACATATCATCAAGGGAATTCTAAATAGACCGTATGTTGGCGCATACAAAAAGGCAGGTCAAACTAGACAAAACAAAAGGTTCTTAAATGCCCCAGGGCTTGGCACAAAGTCTTGATGATTTTTGCCATCATCCATTTCAAAACGTATTAAAATTTTAAACGAAGAAAAAGAGTTAAAATGAGGTGTTTTGTCAACAGGAGGCCTGTCTAAGCTAGTTCAGTATAAACTCTTGTTTTATCGATACGCGCTGTGACAACCATTTTATTTGGACCTGTGGAGAATCAGAGGAGGGGGAAGGAAGGTGAGGAAGCCATAGCCGTTTGACTCAGACTCATAACCGAGCCAGTGCCAGTCAAGTAATGGATTTTCGCTGGGCGATTTTCGTAACGATTGACTTCCGTTTTAACATTTTTCATTGAGATATGGTTGAAAACATTTTCCTCCGAAGTTCCTCGACTGAAGATTTATGTCTCGTCATACTACAGCGGATCGCTGCGGTATAAAACAAGAGAAGAGACTGGATGTCTCGTCACCAGGTCCCTCATTCCTCGCCGTACAAACAACATAATTTTATGAGAATAAAGGTGATCTTCCCCTTGGCGATTTTGACGATTTATAATGCATTTACGCGCGCACTCCGTTTCTCACCTGAATGTTATAGATCGTTTTCACGTTGTGTCATCAAAATTCTAAAATCTAAACTATAAAATCTATAAAACTGGATTCGGTTGTTCAAAGGGTGGATAATGATAATCTACATATGGATAAGTATTAACCAAACTAGCTTATGTTATCCACGGATAAGGATTTATTCAGTGAATAGCATTATCCATCCTTTTTGAACAACCGGACCAATGTACTTCTACTCGCAGTGCTGATTTACCAATTATAAAATTTTGCCGCCCATGGTTGTCAGTGCCTGTACAAGCTCCTTGGAGTTTTTCTCACTGAACACCTTCCATATATACATACTATATAGATAATATAACATATTCCACATAGATCTACAAATCGATATTGACAAAAGATACAAACAAACAAGCAAATAATCAAATAATAATACTCAGTGTATTATATATTTCATTTTATTTTATTTTGTGTGTAAACATATATATTATATATGGTAAATAAAGATTGACTTGACTTGACTTGTTCTTTGAATATGATTTAGATATCGGTATTCTCAGTATTCGAAAATTGTACGTCGATTCGTTTTTGAGTTACAGTATTTTGAATTTTGTGACAGCCCAGCTCAGCGTGTTTCCTAAACGTCATGAAAATCCCTATATTTCGGCCAATTTTAAATGTTAGACTTGATAAACCTATAAAAGCGATATCTAAAGTGTTTTGAAGTGAACGCTAATCATATTGTGGTACAGCAAGGAGTTCCCATGAACACTTGCGCTTGAAAATTCGTCAAGAAACTCGAAGTTTCCCGCGAGTTTTGTCATTTCCAACTAAATTTCTCCTTGAAGTTTTTTAACTGTAGAAACTACAGATGGATTTAACAAGGTCAGAAATATACTTTCTAACTTTAATACTCGCTAAACATCTTAAAACAATGATCGGGCACTTTTCTCGAGAGGTTGTTCTGGAAAAAATTCCCGCGAACTCAAGTCGTAAATGTTATCCTGAAAGAAGTTCACTACAAACCTTTTAGACAACTAACCTTACCTGGAAATTAGCATGAGCAGTGACATAAAAAAAATAAGTGTCTAATTTATGCAAAGGGCTCCAAAGGGCTCCAAAGGGCTCCAGGTTTAAGAGGATTACAAAGCCGTTGAAAATGCGCAACCTCGTTCCCAGGGTCTTCCGCGTATCGAACATGAAGACCCTGGTAAAGGCTGAACTGTCACGTATTCTGATTGGCTCTTCGGTTATGACGCAAACGGTTGTTCTAACAATACAGATATGAACTTGTATAGCTTAATTTCCTCAAATTCTATCAATAAAACTATTTTAATATATAATTTTCGATGAAATACCAGTGTATATTTCTTTCTAATAAGTGATATCTTCACACGTGAACTGATATAAATGATATCTTCAGAAGATATCACTTTTGAAAATATGACTCGATTTCAAAGATTTCTAGCCTTTTTAGTAAGAGATTGAAACTGGTATTTCATCAATAATTATATATTAAACAGAACATTACATGGCCGCTTGGAGATACGAATTGTATCTTCTCGTGTTGATGAAATATCTTACTCGTTCGCTGCGTTCACTCGTAAGATATTTCATCAACACGAGAAGATAAAATCCGTATCTCCAAGCGGCCATGTAATAATAGACAATAATTTATTTCAATTAGAAGACGCTATTATAAATTACAAGAAACTTCCTTCCGCAAATAGTTAAACTAATCGAGCCGGGCGGGGGAAGAAAAAGGTGATTATATTACAAATGGAGTTAATTAATTAATTAATTATAGCACAGATCTGACTGTGACATATAAGTATAGAAGAAAAAAGGAAAGGGAAAGAGAAAGAGCGTGACTATATTATATACAAATCCAGTAAAAATAGTGTTATTAAATGATAACATAGCAATAATTTAATTTACTTATATGACATATTTTCAAGGAAAAATATTTTATTTACATTCATTAATTATCTGGGAGACTTCAAGATGGTCATTAGCTTTTAATAAAATATCTCAGAGTCTGTGTTTCAATTCTGTTTTAAAAGTACGTTTTGGTAAGGTACGTATAGATGGAGTCAAATATTTCCATATTTGTGGTCCAAGTCTCAAGAACGTTTGTCTCATCTTTTCAAGTCTGGTATGTTCAATGAAGAAATCATCTTGTGTAGAAGAACGCGTTTTATATCAGTTGTTTTAATAAAGGCACAAATAAGGTTTTCAGGAGCAGAATTATTAGAAATATCCCACATCATATTAGAAACACGCTCAAAATATATAAAGGAGATAGGGAGTACATTTGCATTAATAAAAAGAGGAACTGCACGATCTCTTGACTTTGCAGAGTAGATTAATCGTAAAGCTCGTTTTTGGAGAATTAAGAGTTTATTTAAATGAGTTTTAGAGGCAGACCCCCAAGCACATACACCATAATAGAGATATGGATTTATTAAGGCTTGATATATTTTTAGAAGTGAGTTTAAAGGAATAAAATGTCTTAATTTAGCTACTACTCCTATCGTTTTACTAACTTTTTTACACATGAGGTCAATATGGTATTTCCACGAAAGTTCATAGTCAATTAAGACTCCAAGATACTTTACAAAGTCCTTTCTCTCAAGAGGAATTGTGTTTTCTAGAATTGGGTCATATACTTTGATTTCAGGATAATGGAGTAACAACTTCTTTTGATGTGGTCGAAAAATTATATAATTTGTTTTTTTTTAAATTAAGAGTTAGCTTATTTGCTTGAAGCCATTCACACACCTTAAGTAATTCAGAATTTACTACAGATTCAAGGTAGTGAATATTCGTATTTGCAGACATTATACTTGTATCATCAGCAAATAAATAAAACGTAAATTTATCAGAGGATCTAGTAATATCGTTAATATATAATAAAAAGAGAAGAGGACACAGGACAGAGAGAGCAAAAGAGAAATTAGAGAACGGGTGTGCGGGGAAAGACGAGTGCAAATTAAGCAGCAGCTCTTCAGGAGTGGCCTAAGTCAGACACCAAATTTTAGACGACCTTGAAGAGTTTTTAGCTACCTTAGACAGAGTTTTGGTAAACATAAAAGACAGGGGACCGGTAAGAGAAACCTAAATCTAAATCTGACGGCCAAAGAAAATCTATCAGAAGCTGCCGTACAAGCACATAAGACGTGGCTGTTTGACAGAGGCGAAGACGACACCTTTGAAGCATTAGTTCGCTGGATCGAGATCCGCGTTCAGATCATGGACGAAGCAAAAGAGGAGACCGGGGCGCAGATCATGAGTAAGAAAGCGGCGAGAGAAATGTCATGCAGATGACAAGTACAAAAGCCGGCGTACACGAGCATTCGGCACTCAGTCCAGGAAGAGAAGAGAAGAGGTTGTGCCGTTTGCAGCATGCAAAGAAGACCACCCTCCTTGCAGCAAAGAAAAGAAGTCATCACCAAGTCAAACGTTGTTTTTGCTGTTTGGCACCTGATCACGGAAACAGAAACTGCATGAATTCAAGACAGTGCAACATCGATGGTACAATAAAATCGCACAGTAGATATCTACACGAATCACTACCATCAACAGCACCAGCAACACAACCTCAACCCACAACTCAAAAACTCAGGCAGTGTCAATACTACGAGCGAACAGTCTGCTTTCCGAACACATACCACAAGTGAAGCCAATGACAAGATATCGCTGATGGTTTTACCAGCATTTATAAAATATGGAAACAAGCAACTACACGTGAACGGCATGCTTGACCTTTGCTCGACTGCACCATACAGTCAGCTGTTAGCCAGTGTATTTGATAATATTGTAGGCAACACACCGGCAATTGAGTAGCCTGCGTTTCCCGTGGGTTTTTTTCGGAGCGTAGGAAGACTTTTTCGCCGAGAGCGCGCGGCCAAATAGCGAAAAAGTCTTCCTACGCTCCGAAAAAACCCACGGGAAACGCTTGCTACGCAGGCTAGCAATTGAGTGGTCAGAGCTGAAAACAGCATGGCCACATCTGGAATCAATTCCATTTGAAGATGTAGCCAAGCGACGACAAATTGATTTGCTGATTGGAAGTGACCATCCTGTCTTCCATCAAATCATCAAGTAGACGTATGCATGGAATCAAGCCAAACAATCCCAAAAGTGCAAGATTTACAACACCTTTAAGATGGGTTGTTTTGGGTCCACTAAAGTATCCGAGTTTAAACAAAACAGCCGCACTCACTTCACTCGAACTTACCGAAGTAGCCATGTTGCAGAAACGGAAAACGACATCCTACGCAAGTGCTGGGATCTAGAGTCAATAGGAATCAAGGATGAAACCAACGCTGCGTACATTAACCCATACGAAAAAGCTGCGTTGAACAAAGCGAGTGAAACCGAAAGATTCAAGAATGGCAGGTACGAGATTGGAATTCCGTGGAGAAAGGACGAGCCTGCATTTGACTACAACTTCAAGCTAGACGTGTCAAGACTCGAGAATCAAGAAAAAAAACTGCTGAAGAAAGATCACAAACTTGCAAGAGGATCCAATCAGATCATTGAAGACTACGAGACAAGAGGCTATGTGAAGAAAGTTCCCAAGAACGTTAAGAGGGAGCCGGGGTGGCGCAGTGGTTAAGCAATTCGCCTCTCACCTCTGTGGCCCAAGAACGTTAAGAGGGAGCCGGGGTGGCGCAGTGGTTAAGCAATTCGCCTCTCACCTCTGTGGCCCAAGAACGTTAAGAGGGAGCCGGGGTGGCGCAGTGGTTAAGCGATTAAATGGATAATAAAAGCATTGTATATTGTGATTAAAACATATGAAACACCTGAAAAGCAGGCAAATTGTTATATACAGAACATGCACTTACAAGTTAATTCTTCACCTAAATTGAGCTTCTTGATGTTTCTAATAAAATTACTAAGAACACTAGTATTCCTAATATACCGAGGAAGACTATTCCAGAGGCGGCACCCTACATATGAAAAGGAACGATGTCCAAAAACAGATGTAGGGGCTGGTTGGACCATTCTTGTACCGCTACCTCTAAAGGCCTGTTCAAACGGATGCAACATCGTCCAACATGTTGGATCCAACATTGTTGCATTATGTTGCACGATGTTGGACCACAGGCAACCCAAGCTCTAATTGTGTGTATTTGTCAGTATAATATAGGGGAACTACTAAACGGGGAAAATCACGAATTTTACTACTATTGATAGGTTAAAATCAACTGAAATAAACGTACCTTTGCTCTATATGTTGTCTTTTGTCGTTTATTAGCGATTTGGGCCTATTTTTAACAATCGCTAATAAACGACAAAAGACAACATATAGAGCAAAGGTACGTTTATTTCAGTTGAGAGATCCGAAAAGAAAAATAGGCCCAAATCGCTAATAAACGACAAAAGACAACATATAGAGCAAAGGTACGTTTATTTCAGTTGATTTTAACCTATCAATAGTAGTAAAATTCGTGATTTTCCCCGTTTAGTAGTTCCCCTATATTATACTGACAAATACACACAATTAGAGCTTGGGTTGCCTGTGGTTGGACGGAAGTGTTCAAACGGATCCAACAACAATCCAATATGTTGGATAGTACTGTGATATCGCAAAGGATTCCGGTGCTGTTTACGCCGGTTCGCCTTCGTCTTCGCGATTTCTCGGCCGAGTTGAGCTCGTAAGCCTGTTACTTTGGCTTTTATGTCTGAGATAGTTATATCTAGTCTTTCTTCCAATTCTTCGTAGGCCCTTTCTCTTTTGTTTCTGATATGATAATCTTTGCTTGAAACGTCCCAAAGGCAAACTCTCTCTTCTAACAGATCTAGCAGTGCGTCTGACCACTTTCTCGTCTTGCACTTTCTTTCCCTGTGTTTACAGCCTTCCTTTTTCCATTTGTAGGAGTTTTGCTCCTGTTTTCCTGCTCAAAATCTTCTGAAAGTACTTCACTCTCCGCCATCATGGTGCAAATTGAAATGATCTCCTAATAGTCTGTTAGTAAACAAAATCAAGTCTCCATGGATACGGCGCGAATGACGAATGAAGTGCGCGTGCGCGAGTCCAACATTGTTGGGACAAACGGATCCAACATGTTGGGACATGCTTCATCGATCTCGACAACAAAAGAAATGTTGGACGATGTTGGATGAAAAGTTTGACTAGTTTCAAACTTCATGCAACATTGTCCAACATCATCCAACATCGTCCACCAGGGTGTTCAAACGGATCCAACATGTTGCATCCAACAATTAGTATTGTAAATAGATGTACAGTTATATTATTCTTAGTAGTAGACACACGACCCCATAAGCCTAATGTGCTTTAATCATAATCGTGTTTAAATAAAGGCAATCTATCTATCTGTCTATGATGTTGTGCCAACATGTTGCATCCGTTTGAACGGGCCTTAATGTTGTATTTACAATGTTTAACACTAAACAAGCTATTGATGTAACTAGGTCCTTCCTTACAGTAACCTTTAAATATCATTATTAGAGACTGTTGCAAACGTCTCTGTTTGATGGATTCAAGATTATACTGTTTTAAAATTTGAGTATATTCAGTCGATTTAGAAAGCTTGAAGAGAGTTCTGAGCACATCATAGTTAGTACGTTCTATTTTATCAGACAGAGTGTTGGAAATACCAACACAAAGAGGACAACAGTAATCGAAATGTGGAATAATCTAAGCTTTGTATAGACTCATAGCAGTATCACTATCAATAAAGATTCTAATCCTTCTAAGCGCGGCGATTTTAGCATTAATGTTGCTCAAGACATAAGTTAATTTCGTATCTATTGTCACTCCTAGCAATTTCAGTTCATCCTTGATTTCGATGTTCCTCGATTTCAGAGACAGTTCGTAATGGTAGTAAGGAGAGCCCATAACCATGCCTTGAGTCTTGGTGGTATTGACTGTTAGATAGTTGTCATCAAGCCATCTGGACAAGAGAGACAAGTCTTCATTGATGTAGAACTGCAGGGCAGCCGGACAGTTACTTGCACAATAACCGGTTGTAACATCCGCATAGAGTCTCAGGCGCATATTTCTAGTGACAAGAGTAATGTCGTTTATGTAGATGTTAAATAGTAGGGGTCCTAGAAGCGAACTTGTGGTATACCGCACTGAACTCTACGCCATCCAGAAAAGGAGTTTTCAACTTTGACGCGTTGTCGCCAGTCAGACAAGTATGAACGGGTTAACTGGAGGGAAGGACAGGAGACTCCATATTCCTTGAGCTTTCTCAGTAGGAGGCAGTGACAAATAGTGTCAAAAGCCTTACTAAGATCTATTGACACATTTACTGCCTGCTTCTCATCCAAAGCCTTTCTCCAATCTTCAGTGATCTTCATCAGAGCTGTGCAGCACGAGTGTCCTTTAAGAAAGCCAGAAAAACTATCTGAAAGCAAATGGGGTACAAAGTAATTGTATAGTTGATTGTACATTACTCTTTCAAATACTTTGGATATACACGACAAGATAGAGATTGGGCGGTAGTTCACTTTATCGGCCTCGCTGTCCTTTTTGAACGAAGAAGTGATGTTACTCTCCTTTCACTTACCGATCCAACTTGTTTGTGCAATACAGTAGTTGATCAGGCGAGTCAGCGGATCTGCCAGGGCAGGCGCGGATACGTTTAACAGTCTAGGCGAGTTTAGTTTGTTGGTATCTCGCCTTTGCTCCGAGGAAAACCGGAGAACCGGAGAAAAACCCTCCCTCCGCAAAAACCAACACGCTAAATTCCAATTCGATCTGAGGATTAGCCGGGACCTGGCTTTGATCAGCCCCCATGGTTGTTTCAGGTCTCGTTAGAAATACAGAGTTTTTGTTTTTTTAAGAGAAACGAGCATCAACGGTTCTTACCGCATTTCCCAGTCATAATAAAATATAGTCGAACGCACTTTGATAATCTATGATGACTTCTAGTTTATTTATTTATTTATTTATTTAAGGATTAAAGGAGCAGTGTCACGATTAGTATTCATGCCCAAGTTTTGAAAATGTGTCAGGCGGACAAGAAATCAAAAGATGTGACAGAAGTAGAAGTCCGTGAGTAATCCGCTTGCATCGGCGTATTTGCACGATATCTCGAGCCGAAATTGCTTTAAAACTATATTTTAGTATTATATGGTTAGGTTTGATGTTATATTTTGATAAAGCAGCATTTTATTTATTTCAATCGAAAGGGAAATTTGCAGCGGCGCGTGACATAGCGTGATTTTGCCATTGTCTATAACAACCAATCAGAATCGTGACACTGCTCCTTTAAGTATAACATGCATGGTGCAGAAACAAAAGGACACGACGTCCCCTACAAGGTTTAGGCACCAGTAACCCAGCCCACAATAAAAACCCGATCACACCCATCCCCAGTTACACCCTTGGATTAAGATAATAAGATAGTAAAGCAAAGATAATAATAAAGCAAAACTCAAGCATGTTAAGGCCTGGTTCAGGGGTCAAATTTCGGGTAAAAAATGTTTTCCTTATTTCAACACAGCCGAGTATGGTAAGTACGCCAAGTTTCTCACGATAATAGGAATCGCCATTCTTGGCAACCTTAAGTGGTTTGTGTGTAGTAAAACGTATCACGTGGTCTGTCACGTGACTTAGAACACAAAATCAGTAAATCAAAAATGCGGCTCCGAGTTTAAAACAGCTAGGATGATGAGTGGATATGTTTAGTTAAGGTTGAAGCCTTTTACCTAAATCAACTTAGAAAAGATGACTACGATGTTTCGTTAACGAGTAATTAAGGCGAACTTATGCAAAATAGGTCACGTGACTTTTTGTATCCTTAATATCTCCTTAACTTTACATGATGGTCATGTTTTCTAAGCGTGATCTGAAACACTGTGGGAGGAGTAATGTTTTAGCAGGGATACTTTATATTCATATGTTATCGTCGCAGCCGCATTTCACTTAAACGATTTTATATAATTATGACGTCATCGATCACGTGATACGACAACCATCCACTTATCAAATTTAAGGAAGTTGATATTAGTATTATGGTGTAATTAGATTTTGTTTAAACTGTTATTTCTGTCAGAAAACATTTGTTAACGTACATCTATTTTCCGTTAAATGAACCAGGCCTTAACATGCTTGAGAAGCAAGAACAGATAATAAAAGCATTGGCACGGCGACACTTAGGACATATAAGCTTGTAGCTGCGAATGTCGTCTTGGTTGAATGCATGTTTAAGCCTATGAAAATAGAAGTGTCTGAGTTTTTCCTTATTGACTCTTCTTAATATATATACGCATATAATTAGCTACTCGAAAACGAGGCTATCCCCGCATCGTTGCTTAGCTGAAAAGCAAAATGGCGTCGCGGACGGAATATTGCTGTGTTCCTCTATGCGTTGGAGACAAAAAGAAACATCTTGAATTGTCCTTTCGAACTCGGATGCACGTTGCGGCATCCACGATGCGGGGATTGCCTCGTTTTCGAGTAGTGAATTAAATATGCGCATAAATATTAAGAAGAGTGAATAGGTCGCTAGAGTTGGGGATGATTTGATTTCATCCGGGATGACATTCCATAAGTTAACAATGCGCAAAAAATACGAGTCCCTAAAGCTGGACGTCCTGGGAATTGCCTAAAGTACAAACCAGAGTAGGCACGGCGGGAACGACCGGAACACGAGCTCACGTATTTAGTGATGTCAATACTAATAGCATTAGACTTGCATTAGTAAAAGAAGACTAGATCTAGGTATTCTAACCAGTAATTGATAGGTAAAACGTTTAAGGACACCAAACGATCCTGATAGCTAGGTCGAGGCAAAGTTTTACAGAAAAATCTAGTTGCCCTGCGTTGAATAGATTCTATAAGCATGTTTCTAATAACAGATTGAGGAGTCCATAACTGACTACAGTATCCTAAGTGAGATCTGACCAGAGCTACGTACAGAGTCTTTATGGAGTTGGTAGGTAGGTCCCTTGTACAGTTTCGCTTTAGAAACCCAAGCATTCGATTTGCTTTCGCAGTTATTGTGTCAATGTGGTGATTCAATGATAGGTCACTCGTAATCATGACACAAAGATCCCTTTGAGTGGGTTCACAACTTAACTTAACGTCAAAATTAATTAAGTAGGAACGGTCGAAGCTGTATAGCGTTTACGACTGATACGAGGGTTTTCACATTTTTTCGGTTGAAATTGTAGTTCATTACACGAAGACCACTCACTTAGAGTATCAAGATCTGACTGGAGGGAGGCAGAATCCGACGTAGAAGTGATGACTATGTAACACTTCGAGTCGTCAGCGAACATAGAAATGCTGGAGTTCCGCACGACATCTGGCATATCGTTAACATAAAGAAGAAACAATACAGGACCTAGAATTGAGCCTTGCGGAACTCCCGGTTTAACAACCGCCCACGAAGAATAAGAGTCATTTATGACAACGCGCTGCATCCTTAATATACTCATATATCTCTTATTGTACACTAATCTGGGGGAGAAACTATAAATCTAAGCTTAGACCAATCTATATTTTACAAATACGTGCACTTGGAGCTATTACGTTTAGTGAATCAAGATCCGCAAGTAATCCGGTATTTAAAAAAAACTAGGTTTATTAAACGTATATAAAATTGTTGACTTTCAGCTTGTGGAATTATCTTATAAACTCAACAAAGCAAATACCTGATATTTTCTCCGATTACACCGATCTCACAACAGTTCACGATTATAACACTCGTTCTAAATCAAATCGAAATCTTTATCTGCCCCGTCAAAAGTTAAATTATGGAAAATTTGGTATAAAATACCATTGAATATATAAGATAGTAGTTCGTCTCATGAAACTTTCAAACGGTCTTAAAAAGATCACATCATCTCGATATTATAATGCTTTATAGCTGCTCTTGACTGTCCATTATTTCTTTAAATGTTTATTAAATTTAGATTCGACTTAATGTAATCACATTGATATATTTTATCAATTTAATTAACATTTATATTTAGTCCATGCGCTCATGTTTATCATTATTGTTATAGTCATAGTAGCTAATGAGGAGTATGTACCTTGTTAACCCTTTGGGCTGTTTGCATACTTCTCCACATATGTAAAAAAATATTTCTCTTAACCTTAATGTAAACGTATACACCCCATTCCAATATGGCGGATACACGGCCGGAGAGTTGGGGCGGGACACGAAAACGAGGGTAGTTAGGCGGAAGTCGATGTCAAAAAGGTCATGAGGCGGTAATTTCGCGCAAGTTTTGAAGCGAGTTTGTTTTTCCGAGAGGGTTGGAATAAGTAGATTTTATCCCCAGAGAGTTACAAAATATGGCGGATATTCAGGCTATCGTTTTCACTGAAGAATATATCCCTCAGTGAAAATGATAGCCTGAATATCCGCCATATTTTGTAACTCTCTGGGGATAAAATCTACTTATTCCAACCCTCTCGGAAAAACAAACTCGCTTCAAAACTTGCGCGAAATTACCGCCTCATGACCTTTTTGACATCGACTTCCGCCTAACTACCCTCGTTTTCGTGTCCCGCCCCAACGCTCCGGCCGTGTATCCGCCATATTGGAATGGGGTGTATATACATGTGGAAATCAAATCCTGTATCCTGTCGAACAGTTTATTTTCTTTGTGGCTCGTCGCCCGTCAAGAGAAAGTTGTAAAAGTTTTGTAGTAGTTTTCAATGGGTCTTTTTAAACGTAAACAATCCAGAAAAAAAACCATCCCATTGAGTACGTTGTATTTGTGAACAGTGCCAGGCCTAAAGACGGATGATGGAGCTACCTACGCTAAAGACATTAGGAGTATTGTGGAAAGCAGATGCGGATGTATTTACCTTTCAGGTATAGCCACCTGAAGTTCGTCAGAAGCCAACAAAGAGAAGTGTCCTGAGAGCGATTGCAGTTCTATCAGTTTGGTCCCCTTCAGTTCTTGTCGCCTTTTACAATACGAGGTAAGATGTTGATGGTGAAAATATGGACAGCTGGGCTCGATTGGGACGATATCTTGCCTGAAGAGCTCGAGATGAAACGGAAAACCTGGGTTGCAGAAGTTCCACATTCCTCGCTGCTTACGCCGACCGAAACCAACTGAGATGCATCTTCACATGTTCTCCGATGCCTCAAGAGCTGCTTGTAAACGCTGCTGCCTACTTAGTTTGTCTGTACGAACGACACACTCTACGTCTTGCCTTATCGCATCGAAGAGCCGCGTAGCACAGACTAAAACTACGACGATCCAGAGACTTGACGTGACTTGATTGAGGCAGTTATCTCAACTCGTTTAGCCAAAAACACCAAGAAGACATTGACTGTCAAGAACCGTCTTCTGGACAGACTCTACGAACGTGCTCTACTGCGTCCGCAATCAAAGCCGAAACTTCAAACCATTTGTTGCTAATACAATTGGCGACATACACATGACAACAGATCCTGATCTGATGGAGACACATTCCTGGGGAGTTAAACCAAGCAGACCTATACCTACAATAGGTATGACACTGAGCATCAGAACTGACTGAAAGCAAGGTTTGGATGGAAGGCCCAGAGCTTTAAAGAATGACGAATCATCCTGGCCAGAAAGATTACCTAACAAGTTACCAAAAGAGAATGAGAAGTGCAGATGCACCTAACGAAAAGGTATGAACACGACAACAAATACGTATCCTGTATTCATACAAATCGTTTTTTTAAGTTTTAAGCTGCTTGTAAAAGTTGTGGGCTGGATACGACTCTTTCTAAAGAATTGCAAAGTCGCAGAAACAGACAGACAAAAAGAGCAAGTTCTTGGTGGTCACAAATTCAAAGAGGCAGAGACCTCACTGGTATTGCCTTTCGAAAATCCAATCAGGTCATTTCATGATGGAGAGAAAGACAATTGAACTCAGAGACATTGGCTTGTTAAGAGTAAACGTTCGTTTACGTTTTGCAGAAGATGTCCCTTATGATGCCAGACATCCTATCCTTTTATCAAAAAATCATCCAATAACAAGACTCATCATTGCTGGCGCACGTGTAAATCTGGGCCATGGAACTGGTGTTGAGCATCTGTTGACTGAGTTACGTACCCGTTATTGGATTGTCAAAGACGTGTAGTGAGAAATGTCGTCGAGAAATGTCAAGAATTCAGTCGAAATTCACTCCTCTTCTAACAGCAAGATGTATGCTGCTATCTCGGCTGAAAAACAATGTTTGCTCTCAAATGATTGTTATGCATGTCTAAGTCTGTTTCTGTGTTTGTCTCCAGTAAATTGTACACTAGATGTCATATATGCCCCGAATTTGCTGTCGATAAAACTCATTTGAATTTCTTGCGCGCCGCCATCTTGAATTTTGACGTCAGTGTTGCCCCTATTGTCAGAAAACAATAGCTCTTTCGTTGTGTAACAAGAGGCAATACTGGACGTCATCAGATCTCTTGTCGTGGGTCTCCCCTGCGGATTCCACCGTTCAGCGATTGGTCGATTGGGCACAATGACTTCGTTCTCTGAATCTCCTCCAAAAAAAACACGGTGTCGGATTCCTTCGGCACTCGTTTATCACTGCTCCCGAAAGAAAAGCCGTTCAACGAAGGCTAAGCTGATGTAACTCCGGCTCGGTACATGCTTGGTTAGCTGCAGAAACCATCGAATTTGACTACTTTGAAAGCGAGAAAATAAGCGAGAAAATAAGGGATGGGTCGATTAAATGAGTGCTAAAGGAATGTGAGAAAGGGTTCCTGGAGGTAAAATGCTGAAAGTTTGGATTTTCGAAGAATTACGAGGCCTCGAAGACTAATGGCGACTCGTGTTTCAGTCCTGCTTTCCCTTTCTTTTAGTAGGGAAAAAACAGAAGTGACTCAAATAAAAAATAAACATATCAGTGATGAAGAGGAACAACTTCACAACACACATAAGATTTAATAACTTTATTGACCATTTTAATACAGTTTCAGATTTTTCTAAAAATTCCATACAATCCTTCTAAAAATCATTAGCTTGCGATACCTGTGGGATTATGCTCCTTACTCGACGAAACAAGGTCGCGGAAAGCAGAGCGCTAAACGGTATTTGTGTCTATTTGATGGTCTTGCTATCCAAGCTGTGCACCTCGAGGTGTCATACAGTTTCGACACAGACCCCTAACCAAACGCCTTTGTCCGAATGACATCGGGGGGAGGGGGGGGGGGGGGGGGAGATCCCAAAATACGTAGTTCCCGACAATGGTTCAAATTTTACAGCCACTGAGAAGTTGAGAGTTAGTCAACAATCTCGACGAGGACGCGATAGTACAAAGTCATCATCAACCTATTGGAGGAGTTTTTGAAGCCATGGTCAAGAGTGAAAAAAAGCGTTAAAGCTGTACTCGGAAATGCGGATGTTCGGGATGACCTCAACGCTGCGATTCACTAAGCGAAGTTTGCTTCTTTCTTTTCACGAATGTCAGAACGGACGGTATACACGATAATATTCACCTATTTCAAAAATGGTCATCGCGTGCACATTGTGCATGTATTGTGCACAAGACAGAAATGGATTTATAATGGTCTGTTCAGTCAAGTCCGCACGTGTATTAAATGTATTTAGTTCAATAACAATGAAGCCTAGGAATTCACTCTTTCTAATTAAAAAGCATCTTATTTTGCATGTGCCGAGGGTGACCCGGGTCCCCGAGCCAAATGTTCTTCATATAAACAGGGCCTTAGAGGACAAACTATGATCATTCTTGAGATCTTCATTCTATCCCTTCCTTCTTTGCTTCGCGTACGCGCTTTTATTTTATGAGCTACGGCAAACTTTTATCGCTCTCGATGCCGAGCCAAGATTCTGAATGCACGCCGGTAGTTGTCCAAATCACTCTATAAAGCTACCAGTGAAACAAAGTACAGCACAACAAAAGTGAAAATGTATCTTTTAATAATTCCTTTAATCTGTAAGTTCTATATGCGCCTTATTCACCCAGTCATTAATGCCATCCTTGGTGCGAAGCAACATAAATTATTGTAGGATGATTTATTGAACTTCTAAGATATTCTCATCTTGATAGTACAACATATGATAAATCTAAATCATAAAGCTAATCATTCGGTCGAAACAGTATTACAACCAATTTCAGTGCTTTTGAGATAATCATCCACATACTCATTCAAGACAATCATTCCGCGCAAATTTCCTCCATTTTTGGTTGGCAGCGCATGTTGGCGAAGTCTGTCAAGTACTCGAATATGCAAAAGCACCTAAATTACTCGATTCAGTACCTCAAAACTACGAGTCATAAAATGAAATACAAATACGAACAATAGTGTCGAATGACTACGTCGAATGGTTGCTCTATATGCACGTAACACTGAAATCGGTTGTAAAATGGGCCGCGTCAGGCAAAAAGGGCCCGGACGACATTCAAGTTAAATAATTCGGTGTTCCTAATAACAGGTTAAAGATTGTATTATATTCTTGACGAGAAGCGCTACATTTCATTCCTAACAATAAATGTCAGTTTCAAGAAATTGACAACAAAAATCAGGGGTGAAATTTACGTGATTTTGATGCAAGGTCCCGATTACAAATATGATCACAAAAATAGGAATCCTGTCAGAGGGGATGATTTTGATGTATGACATTCATTTATACCTGCTGGCATTAGAGTAAAACATAAATAAGATGAACAAGATGAACACTTTTTGGGCAAAAAAAAATTCTTTAGCCGTCATTCTACTCCACGTAATCATGATTTTAGCAATAGTACAAGTTACACATTGAAACAATCGTCTGATGATAAGGAATCATTTGCGCCTGCTAAAATCGTGATCACATCCTCGTGTAAAAATATCGTAAATTTCGTCTTCGATTTCACTGGTCAATTTAATGAAATCAACACTACTTGTTAGTAGCACAATGTGGCGCTCGCGATGCATATTGTAATCGCACCACAAGTATAAAAAACATGGTACAATTTCAAAATCATTTAAGTATTATGTTGTTCAGGCCCTTTTTGCATGACGCGGCCTTTATGCACTTATCAATTGAAATACCGACCCGTCACGGTCTCCCACGAACATTTAAAGTATACGTGAAGCAAATCGAGTAAAATCCCCGACCCCCTGCATGGGGCTACAAAAACTGATCAATTACCATCAAATACCCACGTACCCCCAAGAAGAGGGGGGGGGGAAGGCGGGATTTCAATTGATAAGTGCATTAATCACGGTGAATGCACAGGCCCGTTGCCAGGGACTGTTCGATGGGTTCGCACGAGATTGAGGCAAACAAAAAAATGACAACCTCGAGCCTTTGAGTTGTAAGGTGTTCAAATACGAACCACCCCTTTCAGAGTTCTGGCAACGGGACTGATTCAGTGTCTATGGCGATGCCAATCAGTTTCGGTGACAACAGTCCCTCGTTTAAAGATAAATAGTTAAGAAAAACTATAAACGCTTAAAGTGCATATAAGCCCTAGCCAGTTATCTTTGATATCGATTGTACATGAAGTGAATAGTCCAACGGTAGAATATTTCTTGATTTGGGTGTTACGTCTACGAGATATAAAGGTTTATATTTCCAATATGCTAATGATGTGATGTCATCACCGACATCACTTATTATACAAAAGCATACTGGTAGAGACAAATTACCTATTTTTAAATTCTAAGTTATATTTGAAGCTTATCAAAGTGATTTTACAAATAAAAAAATAGAAATTAGAAAATTGCTTAATTCAGAAGCACAATGAAATTCAGCAAAAGTCGGTGATGACATCACATCATTAGCATATTGGAAATATAAACCTTTTTATCTCGTAGACGCAACACCCAAATCAAGAAATATTCTACCGTTGGACTATCCACTTCATGTACAATCGATATCAAAGGTAACTGGCTAGGGCTTATATGCACTTTAACACGTTTAACATACCCTTTACAAAAATCCAATAAAATCATATATGATATATACAAACTAAAGCCAATGACACACGGTTCAACATTTGTTGCCGGCGACAAATGTTAAACGATGTTGGCCGGCGACAAATGTTAAACGATGTTGGCCGGCGACAAATATTAAACGATGTTGGCCGGCGACAAATGTTGAACGATGTTGGCCGGCGACAAATGTTAAACGATGTTGGGCGTCGACAAATGTTAAACGATGTTGGCCGGCGACAAATATTAAACGATGTTGGCCGGCGACAAATGTTGAACGATGTTGGCCGGCGACAAATGTTAAACGATGTTGGCCGGCGACAAATGTTAAACGATGTTGGCCGGCGACAAATATTAAACGATGTTGGCCGGCGACAAATGTTGAACGATGTTGGCCGGCGACAAATGTTAAACGATGTTGGCCGGCGACAAATGTTAAACGATGTTGGCCGGCGACAAATGTTAAACGATGTTGGCCGGCGACAAATATTAAACGATGTTGGCCGGCGACAAATGTTGAACGATGTTGGCCGGCGACAAATGTTAAACGATGTTGGCCGGCGACAAATGTTAAACGATGTTGGCCGGCGACAAATATTAAACGATGTTGGCCGGCGACAAATGTTGAACGATGTTGGCCGGCGACAAATGTTAAACGATGTTGGCCGGCGACAAATGTTAAACGATGTTGGCCGGCGACAAATGTTAAACGATGTTGGCCGGCGACAAATATTAAACGATGTTGGCCGGCGACAAATATTAAACGATGTTGGCCGGCGACAAATATTAAACGATGTTGGCCGGCGACAAATATTAAACGATGTTGGCCGGCGACAAATATTAAACGATGTTGGCCGGCGACAAATATTAAACGATGTTGGCCGGCGACAAATGTTGAACGGTGTATCATCGGCTTAACCCACGCTTAAAACTCTAACGTGTTTAAGATACCTTTAAAATAATCCACTAAAATGATACATTCTATTCAATTTAATGAATATATATTGTATGTTACATTTCTTGAGTACGTCCCAGATTTTCCTCATAGATAATCGATTTTTTTCTGAGACGAAACTGTGCCACTTTTTACGTGTTGTGAAATGGAAATGAAAACCTAGAAATGCGCAGAGCATCACTCGAAAGTAACCTGATCTTTTCCTCAGGAACAAAAGATTCAAATCGAAGATCGGGGGAATGAATTCGCAGGGTACTTTTACAGGGTTCCCATACATTTACAGGAAAAAATCCTGACTTTTCCCTGACCAAGAAACATTCACTGACCCCCAGCGCACGTTCGTAGTTTTTTTAGACAGAAACATTGAACAGAACAGCCCTCCAAAAAAAACGTATATAAAGCCTGAATAAAAGAATTTCCTGTCTTTCACAGACCAAGGAGCACTTTTCATTGACCTGTATCTGGTCGAACTGAAGTCCAGCGCACTCTTGTATTTTTTCCAAATATTCAATTGTTATTTCGAAACAGAAACATTGGTAAGATTGAAATTTGGGACTTCCCTGACCAAACCCAAAATTTCCTGACAACTCATAACTCCGATTCAAACAATAGCGAACCAATCAGAGCGTAGCAGTCAGTTTCACACAGTAATATATCATGTTCCACAAACAAAAATACAGACTGGCTATTGTTAGAAAGGGTTTTAGCATTTTACGAGTTTGTCACAGAAATTATCCTGAGCCTCATATGGAACTTTAGTAGAGCATAAATCTAAAGTAGCATATTCTCTACTAGCTTTATTTACTTAACCCGTGATACTAGACAATTAGACATCAGTAAACAACTAATTGCTCTATCTTTTGTTCCGTTTGGACAAACTACTTCTGTTTTTCGGTCCACAGTTTAATTAAAACCACACTAATAAGAATGCTTTCTGCTCAATAAACTAGCTGGAACTTAATTAGACTTCCAAGACATGGTGTTACTGACTGTGAAATTATACACCTGAAAGGGTCATTCAAGCACGGTTTACACGAAAAGCGTTTTGGGCACGGCACCCGTTATTTTTGTCGTGTTCCAGGTACGTATGCCCGAAATCTACGGATTCTGAGACCTCGTGAAAAGGTAGTCTCGGCCCGCCTGTTTGGAGTGCCGTGCCAAAATACTTACCGTGTACACCAGGCTTTAGATTGGATGCACATTCGTTTATCGTACCATTGGCATAGACTATATCGCAACTCCGCCGTCGCAGGGCACCCTGGGATGGATATCTCAGTTTTCCATTGTTGTTGTTGGGCGGCCATCTTGGATTTAACAATGGAAACTGAGATATCCATCCCAGAGTGCCCTGCGACGGCGGAGTTGCGATATAGTCTATTGTAGAGGTGATACAATGAATAACTTAATGTTTTTTCTTCTTCTAAAGAATTCGTAATTTCAGAAATAGAACGAGTTATGGAAACACGCGCCTTCAAAGTTAAAAGCTTCGGAAACATCTTTGTCAGTGCGCAGGATCAGTTTGTTAACATCGGTCCAGTCATGTTACTATCATATTACACCTTATACGAAGTTTTTGTTGCTAAGCAACGAGATGATAAAAATGCTGAATAAAACTTGCTTGCATTTTTCAATTGTTCGAGATTCGAGGCTTTATTTCCGACCCACATAAAACAATTTACAAGACACGCAAAATAGAAAAGTAAATAACGTAAAGGAGCATAAGCATAAAACCGTGAAGGTTATCAAAGTTGCTTATGCCCCTAGAAAAATTATTGAAATTCATAAATACATACAAAAAATGCAGAAATACATGTCTGTATATAGTGCACTAAAATTGGTATAAAGTATGAGAATCGTGTACAGTAGACCGGAATGATAGTTTAAGGTAGAAATTAAGGTTAAAGTGTCACCTAAATTTTAAGTTAAATGTATCTACGAGAAAACGATAAATATCGATAGCGAAAACGACAACTACAACTACAAAGAGCGAACTTGAATTAATTAATCACTCAAGAGGGAGATGTAGAAGCTTGATTTTTTTGACAGACAAAATTGACGAAGACTGCTGTTGTCTTCGTTAACACAAGCAGTTGCTTGTGGCAAAGCAAGATTGTGTTATAAATACTTAGATGTGCCGTCCTATAGCCTGCCTGCCTACTGTTCTTTACATTTTAGTCGTTTTCTTACGGATTGGGCTACCTGTAAAACACAGGTAGCCCAATCCGAAAAACGTCTAAACGTCTAACCTCGTTCTGAAACTGCTGTGTGCGAGGATACACGTTTCTAGCTAAGATAAACACTATGTGGGAAAGATAGAGAAATGACTCTCTTCCGTCGTTTCCTTTAAGATGTTTAGATGTCTTCACAAACAAACCATACCCCCAACCTTCTGCAATGAAGCCAGTCAGTCCTGCTGTTCAAATCGGAGCAACAGGTCTGGTGAAGCATTAGTGTCGAGTGGAAAAATGTCACTAAATAGTTCACTTTGGAGGCAATTTGGAATGAATATTCCTGGATACACTTTCTACATTGTACCTTCAAAAATAGAGAAAATAATATTTCTAATGGATAAATTTGTACTATATATACTTTTAACTATATCTACATTCGCAAGGAACATTCCAATGCACATTGTGGGGCATTTTTCAGTGAGCACATCATGAGGGTTGAGCACTTAAACTATACACAGGTTAAATACTCCACGACTTCCGAAGACACTCCATTCGAGGCTGTCCCTTAAAAGGAACGGGGGGAAACGAGAATTAGCTGTTGTGCGATTTGTTGTGAGGGATAATCAGTAGGCTATGATTCAAATAAACAAGTGCAGAGTATTTGCCAATTTCTTGTGAATTGAGTTTCTATGTATTTTAACCGAAACTGTTTTTCGATTTCCTTTTCTTTCCGTCTCCACGCCCTATGGACATGTCCTCGTTGGTTATTATAACTATTGCTCCTCTACTTCAAAACAGTGCCTGCGTCTGTCCATAGTGTAAATTTATTATTTTCTTTCTCTTGCATCTTTCGTCACAATTAGTACAGTCATGATTGTCGCGCGGGGGGGGGGGGGGGGGGGGGGATACCCCATCAGACTGCCCAATTCCCTTCACTCTGCTCACATAAAGTCTCAATTAAATTTAACCACTGGATGTCACTCACTGCGTTACAATATAAACACGGTCAACCTCATGACTATCAAACATTTTTCCATTTGTTTTCTGACTTTGGCTGACCTCCAAATCCTGGCGACAACCCTGATAGTTGTTAACCTTCTTTGTTAATAAAAAACATAACGATAGCACAACGGTCGAGCTTCTTCAGCTGCTCCAGATGGAACACGACGTGCAGCGAAGTCAATGTTAGACCTGTGAGTTTATTGAATGACTTCAAAAAAATATTCTCCAAATATAATACTTTTTGAAATTTTGATGAAAAGCGTAAAATTCGGCGCTAAAGTGAGTCACTGACATGCGCAGTGTACACAAACACAGGTCCCATAATGGTGAGACAGTCTGTATGAATCAAACTGAGCAGATGTTGTACTCTGACATATTTCTACAGGACGGGGTAGATCAGTGAAACGGACAAACGACATTTCCATATCGAAATGGATTGTGGTTGTACTGCAAGTCAGGTAAATTCGTTTATGATTTCCGCTCCACTTGGGACTTTTAAAGATTTCAGTGATCACTAGAAATGATAGAAAAACGTGTTTGAAGGGACTCATTTTTTTTTTGGGGGGGGGGGGGGGGGTGTCAAAAACTCTAACAAATAATTTAACTCACACGTAACCAGTTCTAGAATCAAAGCCGTTGCCATAGTCACCAGAGGGACAAAAGTTACTATGCCAACCCTTGATTGAAGCAATTCCCTTAATAACAGGGCTCAGGTTTTTGTTTAATCTCTGCTTTGTATATACATTGCTATTAAAGATCCATAGACAAGCCTTTCCTGTGTGTTTTAAAAGCAACTTGTTATTTATTATATTGCAGCTTTTATGGCTATTTTACCAGCCGGTTTATTTAAGACTCGAGTTAATTTTCATTCAGTCAATCAAAGCACTGCATAGATATCACATTAAATGTACAGACGCAAAACAACAGCCGATTACCTCTATTGCTATATTAAACCCTGTACACGTAGTTCAACATGTTAAGAAGCACACAACTAACCTATGGCTCACGCATGTGGGTCAACGAATATACATGGCGATTAGTCCAATTGTTGGGTTACTTCTATAGCTGCATGTAAACGAGGTTAGAGTTAATGCGAATGCATTAGACAACACCAACAGACATGCACGGCTACACTGAACGGATTTACGTTAAAATATCCCAAAATGTTCCATTTTTTTGCTACACTAGAAATACGGGTTGTGGGCAATATCGGGTTGTTTTGGGGGACAAATTGGATTTTAGTCAAAATGAATAATCTTCTAAAATCCGCATTTCCAGTACGCTTTAACACCACTGAATATTATATGGCGTGTCACAAATGACAAGAATCATATTCCTTTTAAAGCAGTGAATTTTGACCTCGTAGCTAGCAAGTGTCCAGCCAAACGGATAAACTGAAATTAACTGAAATAACAACGTTCTTTTTCGGTACATCTTCTGTCACGGCGAAATGCGGTTTTTAATATTCGTTTTGTACAATGTACCATTTCAGATTTAACTGGCCTTTAAAAACATGGCGATCATGCACTTACCATCTTTAGATGAATCCAAGTGGAAATTTAAAAAGACTGGCTGCAAAATAATAATGACTTAGAATTAGCTTTAAATTTTTCTCTATCTAGTCAGTGTGTTACTAAATATGAGAGTAAAGTGGAAATGTCGAATACTAGTCAGAGTATTCGGTTTTGAGATTACGCTCAAGGTGACTCATTATATTTGGTGGTCGGGGTGCTTGTCATATTTTCAGGGTTTGAAATTGGCGCTCCAGTATATAGGAGGTCGTTCAAGCAAAAACAAATGCTTCTAAAATCTGGGATTTTAGGGGGTACATATAGATCCTTGGAGTTAAAAAACATTATTCGAAATTAAAACAAGACAACTCGTTTGTTGGTAAGAAAATTTGCCATCACAAACCTTATTCAAGGACTGAAGTTAGCGATAACACAAAACCTCGCACCTAACTATGATGGGGAACGGGAATGAGGCTGTGACAGACAGACAATGAGAAAGACGAGCGAGAAGGGTGAAGAAATGCAAATAGATAAAGTTAAACATAATTTATTGTGGACACCTTGTGATCGCCCATGCATACTTTTCTTCCTATCAGGTTATACGTCACACAGTGGTTATTGCCCTGTTAATGGCAAACACACGCATTAATGTATAAAAATTATTAATGTATTACGAGATCCTAAAATAATACATGGTGATACTACTACTACAACAACAAGTCTTTATTTCACTCAAGATGGAGGAGTTACAGGTAGCAAAAAATACAAAATTATATACATTTCTGAGTTGGTAGGGCCTGAAAAAAACCTTAGGGTTATCTAGCCAGGATCACCCTATGCGGGGATATATATTACGAACACTATACGAATTACGAACAAAGACGTATGATAAGAAAGGAAGGAAAGCAATAATGTGTACATGTACAAGTTAAAATTACACAGAATACTTAAACAGGATATTACTATGCAAATATGCACAAAAGCACAAAAATCTGAACAAAATGGAGTAAACTTGTGCAGGCTTGGAAAACATCTTAGGGATGTGTTCGAGCACACTATCGCATGAGGTCAAAAGACTGCTGGAACAGTTTGGCGGGAAATGCTGTTGTTATCAAAATGGCTGCTACAGTGAGGGGGAAACTCTTAAGTGACTACTATCATCCAACAATTTACTAAAAAAATGGTTTTTTTTTAATCCTTCGACGCCATGGTATTGTCTATAACACACTGTACAGAAAACGGATGGCCCGGTGAACGCGATTACGGTAAATAGGAAAACCTCAACCCGGTTGACCGGGATCCCAGTCTCTCGAAGCCAGGCTTAATTAGGCTAGCCCATCTCATGTATTGTTTGGTATGTTCACTGCCAAGCTGGGATCTCGGCTAACCAGGGTAGCCCGACTAAGTACTCAGGCCCTAAAGATATTTTTTTTATTTTCGTGACTACTTCATCCCATGCGACATTGGGTTTCTGTAATTTTGTTGTAAGACAAAATGTAATACACCTGTTTTCATAAGAACTAAAACTTGATATACTGAAAAATATGGAAACCTTAAGACAACAAAAAAACACTCGCAAGATCTAGATGCAAGAAAAAATTACTTTGTGAAGAATTGAAAAAGAAAAAATATTATGCATCCAGAAACTAGACTTTTTTATTGATAACATTCCCACCTGGTAAATGACGTACCTCTAAGATAATGTCTTTTGCTGAATGGCTGAGGAAAACTCGATCACACCACGAGGGACATCTGCATATCAAGATAAACAAGTACTGTATTGTATGTACTCAACTGACCGCACCGTGAGAGGTTGGCACAAATTGGCAACTTAACACCAGCCAGCGTGGCTAATGGACATATAATACACTCAATGATTCAATACACTAATGGAAACAATAAATACACTCTATTAGGAAATCAATACATTGTCTTACTCAGGGTTGTTAAAGACCCAATGTCGACCGTTATGTTATGCGAGGGTGTAGCTATTGTTACATACCTTCTGAGAATACTATAAAACAATACTAAATTATATCGCTATTGTTTAAAGACTCTCTGTCGACCGTTATGCTTTACGAGGGTGTAGCTATTGTTACTTACCTTCTGAGAATACTAATAACAATACTAAATTATATCATTATTGTTTAAAGACTCTCTGTCAACCGTTATGTTTTGCGAGGGTGTAGCTATTGTTACTTACCTTCTGAGAATACTAAAAAATAATACTAAATTATATCGCAAACGTTTGTACTCTTTCAAGCTCAGAATTTCATATCATACAAAATTCACTTGAGTTGCACGACGGTCGACTGAGTCTTTACACTTAGGAAACATAAGCATAGGTTTATTTCACTGATTTATTATTATTAATTTTGACATTTTATTGAGAACCTTCTAATCGATTTGGTGGTTATCACACCTGACTAATAATTTTTACATCTACTAAAATCTTTGAAAAATAATGAGAAAGAATAATAATACCTGCAATAATAATTGCAGACTGTTTAAATGCACCCTTTGAGTTGACTTTCAGTTGATTATACCAATGTTTATCTTCAGACTTCACATAAGGTATTTTCTATAAATACGGCACCTTATTGTATGAGCCAAATTAGTGAGTTTGAACAGGTTTACCTTGAATTATTATATGCCATTCCTTCTCTGATGTTATCACTGAATGGGTAGCTGCAAAAACGTAATCAAACTCAATAAGCACTCAGCATGGCCTGGTAATTAGAAGGCATATACTAGTATTCTGCAGTATCCTAGAATCTGCTTTGCAATGCACTCTACTGTACTTCACATTATTAAAAGAACCAACCAGAGTTAGCCTCCTCTGCAGACAACTCTCTATCGGTCAAATCCACAGGAGACTTATATAGAGCTGCCTTTGGAGGAGACTAAAAAGCAGTCCATTCAGGTTACTTGTGAGACATTGTGAAGTTGGCCACTTGATCAAATGATACCAATACAAAAGCATACCAAAAAGCAAGGGTGGTGCAAATGAGTAGATTAGCAATTCAACTACTACTACAGTACACCTGTTTAAAAAAAATGTTGTCTTGTGCATGTTGCATTGGGCAAAGCACTGCTGTATAGAGCGTGATAACATGCATGTTGCATTGAGTCCAACAACTTAACCACTCGGTCATCCTGAGTCCAGCGGTGCTTTGCCCGCCGTGCTCCTAAAGTCACCCAGCCAGAAAGGAGTATGGGAAAATTTAACACTGCTGGCCTCTCAAGCGTGATAACATGCATGTTGCGTTGTTGCCCTTACTGCAAGGGTTTTTCTTTATGTGCTCCTTCAATAAAAACAAACAAACTGACTGTACTAATTCGTATTCGATTGATGGTTTAGGCAGGTTCTAGCTTAGACAGCCCCTGCATCTTTGTCTTTTTTTCAGGAAAAAAAGAATGTTCAAATCATATTATTTTTATTGTTACACATAGGTTTTCATCTTTTCACCAGCAACAAGGTCAAACTGTGTTTACAAACCTTGGTTGGAAACAGATATTGTACTCGTAAAGTCGGTGCTTGAACTCGTCTAACTCCTTGTTGTACTTGAGGAATCTTTTTGCGTTTTCTGTATGGAAATGACTTTGGTCATTTGCAGTGAATTTGCGTGTTTCTAGTGCCAGAACAACCTGTTGATATAAAGTAATATATTAAGAAATATCAGTAGAAATACATGTATCATAACTATACTACATGTATCACTGGACATGCATGCATGCATGTTACACAGAATCACCACATAAGGGAGAAAATAATATGTCCCAAGTCACTCAGGCCTTCAACTCAGGGCCTGACTGTTCTTAATATGCAATTAAACAGTCTTGAGGAATTACAATAATGTGAAGATAGCCCTAGTGCACTTAGGGTTGAATTCCCTTCATGTAAACAGGCTCTCATCACATGGCTATCCCGTGTGACCTGCTGTAGTTATTTGGAATCAGGGAATGTTTGAACGGTGCATTTCGTACACTTTTGCAAGCATTGCTTGCTATTTTGAAAAAAGCGACTAATTGGAATTGAGCATTGTTCCTATGGTAAGTATAGACACCACAACTAAACTAAAATATTGGGATACAATGTAAACCTTTAATAATTATGCTAAAGACTCCCCATCCCTCCCATCCCTCCCCCTCCTCCTCCTCCCCCACCCCTCCCCCCAGAGAATCCTGGATCTGCCCCAGTTATAATACAATGTTCATGTACCTTATCAGAATTCTTTTTATCCCTAAATATGATCTTTGATGTGTTGCTCTCTCCATCTTTCCTGATGTGTTGTGACTGAAGGCCAGCACATAGTGACTACAAACAAAAAACATTATCATGCATTCACTCTTTTGTTTTCTTTCTTATCATGTTTTGAAAAAGAACATTTCTAGATATAATTGGTTGGCTAACCTCTACGACAGCTTTTGTATCTAGTCTGAAATTGAAATCTCCAAAGAGGATCGTAGGTGCCTTTGGAAGGCATCCGTTATCCAACCTAATAAAAAGACGAAGCATACAAGCTAAAACACAACAAGCAAGGCAAAACAAAACAACAACAAATACACAAAACAGTGCGAGGCCACCCAACCAGAGTATGATCACACCCTCGCCCTACTGCTACTCGGACATAACCTACCACAGGTAACCCTTTCAAAAAAATATATCAGCCAAAAGGAGTGACATCTACATACATGTACATGTAATTTAATTTGTCACCTACATTCAGATTTTATGGCCACAAAACTGTAAGCAAGGGCACTAGAATGAGAGCTGACATCCCAAGATCTTCAGTCAAAGTTTAAAAAAATAAAATATAATGTCACACTGTTGTGTTGTTTGTGCCAGAATGTACAGGTATGTAATACTGATTTCAGTCATGATTCCTAGATTGATTATTTCCTGTGATTAGCTGAGACAAACTAGCTAACTAGCCTCATGAAGTTCCCTCAGACTTTATCTAACAGCCATGTTTTATTCTGAGAATGTGAATATTACAAATGTACATTTGTAACTATACATGTACATACTTGTCTAGAATGTGCTGTAGCGCCCTGTGTCTGTTTCTGCTGTAAACTGATGGTGACTAAAAAAACAATTGATGACAACAATTTAAACTGAGATTACAACAACTCATACAAATCCTTTTGTGGTATAACATAAAATGAGTCAGAGAATGAGTCAGCAAATGACATGATTGAACTATAATAATTATTTAGAACAGATCTCACAGGAGTTCTTGTGCCCTCACTTTGAGAATCCAATCAAACCATAGTCAGGACACTGCAGTGTTAGTAAATCACCTCAAAGAACCACAATCATATTCTCAATCTCGATAATGGCAGAAAGCGTGTATGGACAGCAGCAGAGTCAGAAGGCAGTTAACCAGGAAACACATTCGAAAATGAGCTCAATACAGTCATATGCTGACTTACAGATCTATATAGAATATATGGATGCTACTGGTATCTCCCTATAAAAACTTATAAATTATATGGATACAAAAGAAACCATTTCACATGAAAGACTGCCATGATTTATTTTTACATCACTTCAACAAACACAAAAATAATAATCAAGTTCATATTCAAATGGTATAGTCACATGATTGTTCAGTGTATGTGAACAGATCCTTTTTTGTAGAGACTAGTTATTGAGAAGTGACATTGATAAAGTACCACAGATGGAAAAAAATATTTTACATTAAATTGTCAAAAATAATAATTGGGCCAGCAGTTTTAAGTTTTGCTCTCACTCTAAAATTTAACTGTATTTTGCTCTTTCCTTAAAGCTTGACATTAATCGGACTCATTTCACATAAGCTTACCATTTTAATAGCTTCAATATTTGATGCATCATGAAACAAGTGAATGTTCACCAAGTCAAAAACACTGTTAAAAAGAAGCATTATTAATACAGCTTCAACATTTTATCATGAACATTCTAAGAAATATTTTCTAAATTTAGATTTAATTCACCCATACACAGGTTTCATTAATTTTGAAAGTTGGCATCAGAGGTATTAAAAGTTGCTTGCATGAATAAGTTACAAGTTAACAAAATGAGGTATGTTAATTAAACCCCCAGAACAAGTTAAGGCAGCAGTAGGAGGTCAAGTAGCTGCTACATGGAGCTCCGACAGTAAGCCAGCTTCTATTGAAACCCCTGCCTATAATACTCAAAACTTGTATACATCATTGCCAGTCTCAATTTAAGAATTAATTTTGTGACAATTAAGGGTAAAATAATGGTAAAAACTTTAAGGTAATGGTATTCATTTGCATAGCACAAATTCTATATGGGTATATATTCAAATGTGTTTTACAAGGTCATTTTTGTGATCAATACCGACTCCTATTGTGGTATACTATTGTGGCACAATGTGCTGCCAGTTTACAATCATGAGTGTTTGTTAGTACCTCAGAATACCAGGCTGTTGTGTTGGTAGACAATTAATCCCCTACTCTTTCTCGAAAATAACACAACAGTCTTTTACATCTCCTTGTGCAGATTGAAAGAGGAAGGAGATACATTTACATGTAAGGCCAATGGCTTATACATCCAAGCCCAAGGATGTGGCCGGGATTCAAACCCCCAATCTCCCACACTCTAGACTGTGCTCTACCAACTGAGCTACCCATGAGTGAGGATATATACTCTGGGTTCTCTGTGTTTAATTGGTAAGGCAGCCAATAATTGGAAACAAGTGGCTACAGTTTCATAAAAAAATAAAAAAAAAATAAAAAAAATCAATCGTGAGTCTTGTGCTTTCAAGCACAAGAACAAGCCAGGTACTTTCATCCCAACAGCCAGAAGAAATCTTCTGGTTACCAGCTTGACTACAGAGAACTATGCTGATGCTCAGTCTGATTACAAAGATGAGGCCATGTTGTAATAATTATATTCAAATGTTTCACCTCACCTGTTATTAACTTTCCACTTTGTCCTCATGAATCCTTTCCGTGACCACTTAGACTGCTCATGGTAAGATAAAAGAGGGTTTTGAGATGACTGTTATCTCTAGCCATGGGGTACTTTTCTAGACTGGCAATATTAAATATTTATACCCTACAGGTACTATCACTACTGCTCGTCATTCCCATGAAAATCCCGTAAAAAAAAGCCATGAATATGCAAGTACAATCTCAATGAAAACACCAATGAATATTGCATTCTAGTAAATAAATTACCATGAAAACCCTATGGAAATCCTATGAAAATCCCATGAACTTAAGATTTCATGAGGTGGTCCCCATGAAATTTTAACCATTTCATGGGCTTTTCATGGAATTCTTTCTTGGGATATGTTTCACTAGAATGCAATGTTCATTATTGGGTGTTTTCATTGACATATACATTGTACTTGCATTTTTGTGGGAATGACAAGCAGTAGTGTATCAAGAAGCATATTTTAAGATGATTATTTTGAACTGATAACTATATACAGTTATAAGATCAGTGTTGAACATTTTTGTCACAGTCACTCACTAAGCCTTAAACTTTTTTAAAGTTCCTTGTGATATTCATCACATTATTAGTTTTATAAAACATTATTCTTTGTGCTGAGTCAGTCTATCCTTGAATACAGTGTTTGGAAGACATTTTTCAGTCAACAATGAAATATTATTGTACAAATAGCCAGTGCCAACACAAAATTGAGGGGTGATTGAACAAGTACCAGTAAATAAATAAATATACAAGTAACTTATACTGTAACTGTTGTAAATTTAACTAGCCGGTGCCTCAGAAATGAGTATATTTTGGCAAAAATGCAGGCAACCATCACTTCTGGAGAGCAACACTGGACAGGTATAATCAACTAAAGTAGATTGAGGTATGATAACCGCCATGGGAAGCAAGTAGCAGCTGACATTTCGAGTGCTAGCACTTTATAATAATTATTGTCAGAGCAAAAAAGAGCTGACTGCACGAATAATAACACACAAAACGTCTACAGATCGACAGCTTTCCTAACAATTATTTACAAATGTGTTGAGGATGATGAGCTGTGGTGAGGAGTGGTGTAGTACTTGCTGCTAATTCAGGGCTGTCATTAAGTTTTTAAGTTGCTGCAGTCTTTTTGTACTATTAATTAAACTACAACCCTGGCTTTAAGTAACAGATATTATACAGAATGAGTGGCCGTGCTTTATGGGATTTACAAACTCGAGCTGAAAGTAAAGTGTAAATCCCAATAACCCTTCTGCTCCTGAACCGGCAAATTATTGCATCAAACCTAGACATGCTGGAAATACGATGTTGCGATATTATTTCAAGGGATGAATGACTTCAATGACACAGCTATAACAGAGATCGCTTGACTATTCCACTTTGGAGAAAAACTCATTTGTTTTGGAGATTGTTTTTCGTTTCTTCGATTTTCACGAATTTTGAGGAGCTTAAAATTGGCTCAAAAAATCCTTCCCATTCGCACTTGAAATCAAAAGCAAACACAAAATCACCACTCAGATTACACCTTAATTGTTTAATCTTTCCAACCACCAGGTTTGTTAATTTGCACAAAACACACCAAGCGACTGTGAACCACGCCCATCTTTACACTGCATTTCACTCTTCCACCTTCAATTACATGCTGGGAATCAACAAAAAAATCACAAGGGGTCTCCCCCTCTGGGATTCCTGTAGGATTTAAGTCTTTTACCCCTACAACCAAGAGCGGTGATTTGGACCCAAGCCGTTGCTTTAAAGTGACAAAAACACATCCTAATAGGTATCAAGCAGGGGTAAAAGATCACCAACGGCAGAATTTCAAGTATTTCATTGAAGGATTCTTTGATGTGTCTCAATTAAGCAGAAACACAACAGAAAAATCCTGTGAATCCCATCACAAAGCCTACTAAAAGCAAGTGAAGCACTTTTCAAATGTTCTCAGACTTAACAATGTCTTCTAGCTCTCTTACAGTGGATTTGTTGTCCAAAATTAGAGCAGCTTTCATTGGAAACCCTACAGAAGAAGCCATACCTACTGTCAATGAGTGTGCAGAATTCTGCTGAATAGAAAATTGTTATGAAAGCTTGAACCCTCGGCTTAAAAAGTCACCAGTATTTATATATAACTACTCTGGGCTAGCTAAACTTGAGTTAGCATTTAATTTGCCAATTGAGCCCATTTAACACGTCCAGTAGTGAAAAGGTTAAGCAAGGACACAAATTCTGTATCAGACCATAGTTAATAGAGTGGAATGGTTAAGAAACCCTGGCAAACTTCAAAGGGGCTAACAAAGGCGCTGCGATTTAGGTTGGAAGGGGTAAGACAAAAGATTGTGCACGGTTATAGTTCATTAGCGTCCCCTCAACGACTGAACTCACGTGTTTCTATTGGCTGAATGATTAACACATTGGAATTTCTATTGTCTTTTGTGCACGTTCAAGGTTGAAAAAAGCTAACAAAGACCTATAACAAAGAAGGTCGCTGGGTTTCCTAACCATTCCATTCTATTAACTATGATCAGCCTAGATGTACATTGTATCTATAGGGTCATGTTTTCAGTTATTTCGGCGATACAACTTATTTTGGCTGAGAAAATCGAAGTAAAAGTTTATGTAAATCAAGACAAAATCTGTATCAGATTCAAAGATCACTTATATTGCTCAGTGATTTCCTTTGTTTTTGCTTCATGAATTATTAATGCTTTTGATATAAAGATTTACATCAAGTAGCCAGCAATCATCATAGTTGCTGCCGATAATAGCCCATAGACAGCTTCTAATGACAGCCCTGTAAACATTGACACCTGTGAGATATTTACACATGATTGTACAATTGCCTGGAAAAGATCCATAATCTGACTAAATAGTGATAACATAATTTACATGTACATGCAGTAGTCTCAAAAACTCCCAAGATTTAGGTGAAATCATTTTACACAATAAATGCTACCTCAGGAAAAAACTCTTGGGGAAACTTTAGCTTCTGGACAAAGGGGATGCTAGTGAGATCTCCAACTTGGACCTGGAACACAAATAGGAAATCAATTAAGTTTCTTTACAAATTCATCCCATGTTTCATTTTCTAGACAATATTATTATAGATAATATTACAGCATTACAGTGCAGTATAATTATGTACAGTTATTACTCAGTTATTACACAAAAATGCCTCACCTTTTCACCTTCCATCATCTCAAATCTTGATTCTTAGAATGGAACAAATAACAGGCATTAGATGCATGTACTCAATCAGGTGAACTTCAAAGATTATAACATGCAAACTGAAGGAGAAAAATAACCACTGCAGTGCACATACAAAATGTAATCAATTGCAAGTTACACATCTATAAAGACATGAAGCCCCAAAACACACAGTACAGACTTATGTAAATGTCTCAAGGATCACGGTTGAGAAGGGAGTCTGCCAGACAACTACGGTAAAAAAAATCCTAATTAACTGATATATATAATTACAGGGCTTATGGAATTATGCGCGGATGCGGACCCGCATAATTTGGCTTGCTCCGCATAATCCGCATAATCTGCCAATTCCCGCATAATCCCGCATAATTTGGAGAAATTTATAGAAAATCATAAAACGGGTATCTATTTTCGCTATTTCTCAAAGACTGTTACCCAATCTATCCGAAGTTAACAGTAGATTTCCTTCCCAAATCGTCGAACATTGAGCAATCGAAACGACGATTCACAATGGGAATAACAAGGCGTTGTATGTTGAAAACCGTGGGGGCCTGTTGTCTAAATTTCGATAGAACGTGTCTCATTATTGGTGGAAAATCTAGAGACAAGGATTCCTAAGTGGCAAATCACAATTTGGAATAGAAAAAAACTCTGTTTTTACGTTTTCAGCGGGAAAACGTGAATTCTTTTCAGATCAAGTTTAATTATGGTTTAAAAACATGGATAATTTGTTGTAAGAGAATCAACAGAGGAAATTAAACGGAAACGTCACGAAGCGATAAATGTTTCAGCTCTAAAACTGTTAGTGCAGACAGCTGTCTATGTGGACATGATCGTCGAAGACTATAGCTAGGCCTAGACAGAATAAATGTAAAGGAAATATCAACTTGCGTTTATTAGTCTATGCTCATACGGTACGTCGAACGCCGTTTTCGCGTATGCTGCGTAAGCTCTAGTAACGACCGCTACTATTAATTCTTGTTTTGGGTCAGTTAAATTCTGTACAGTATTTAACAATTGATTCAAAAAGCGACGGCACCCACATCAGTTAAACCTTATTTCCCTTAGTCCCTTACCGCTAAATTGGTTAGCGGTCTGTCAAAGTAACGTGTCGATTTCCGCATCTGCAATAAGGCGACAACTACAACAGCATTTCAAAAACCTGCTTGGTTTTTGTTTCCTGGTTTTCTTACTGAAATGATAATTACGTCTTTTGAAGACATTTCTACAAAGTAGATAACATTTTCATACTAACCTGAAATAAAACCTATGACCATAAGGCATAACGCTAGTAAACTAGGCTTGATAATCTTGCTGCATCAAGAATTTTACGAATACTTAGGATCAGTTGACGTTTAACATAGACTTTCTAGTACATAGATTTGAACACAAAGGGATACTAGTTAAAATGGATTTGAGACAATTAACCATCTCTCTTATTCAACTTGCGGCTTTTTTGAAGTGAAACACGATAAAATAAATTTGTGCTAAAAAATGTATGACGTCATCCCGCATAATTTCCCGCATAATTTGCGATGTTTCCCGCATAATTCGCCAAAAAATCCCGCATAATTTTGATTTGTTTCCCGCATCCTACCATAAGCACTGTAATTATATGCTAGCAAAATATCCATGAAAAAATATACTTTCTGTATAAATAGAAAAGGAAATAAAATAGAAGTTCACAAACTTCTCACCTGAAAACACAACTCGCCTTCCCTAAATATTTCTATTTTGTTATTTTTCGTATACCATACATGTATATTGTAACATTACACTCCAATCCTGATGTTTGAACCGCCTCCCGATTAGCTCAGTGGTTGATTAAGCGGCGGTCCATTGTGCAGGAGGTCAAGGGTTCATTAACCCCAAGACTCAGGGTCTTAAACTGCATGAGTATAATGGTTAGACCTTAAATTCTTGTCAACAGAGGGCCATATGTTAGATTACTGAACTACACGTTAGTCGGTACAGTATCGTGCTATCCCGTATTTTATAAATAATGTGATGTTACTTTACTTTACTCCTAAAACAGCATACAGATACATTGTATACATTCTTTACTGTTCTAAGTACAAACCTTTAAAACTCCATAGTGAGACATTTTTAAGAGACTTCTTTATCAGGTAAACACACCCCAGGGCCTGAAATAATACAAATTAGTTCAAGATGTCCATCTCTACTTCAGCACTAATCAATACACATCAACCTACTGACAAAGACACAACACTGAATTTGCATTTCAATCATTCTACAGATACATACCTTATGTTTGTAATCCCCGTTTCTAGGATACCAGGGGAAAACTACATATTTATTTCACCAGTTCTTATGCCCTTAATACATGAAAGCTGGTCTTTTCTTGACAGTTAACTATTTGTTAAGTATAGTCTGGGTGATGGAAAGTGTTTGTACAAACTAGTGAATGACTTCAAGTGGTATAGAATAAGATATTATTACTACAACATTAATTGCCTCAACAACACAAAACATGACCAGCTTATTAAGAGGCTGTGCACTTAAGAACCGACCAATCACAAGTCTGGCTTGAAAAATAGTTTTGGCCCATTTTAATATTACAGGTAAAGGTTACCAAACTTTGTATTAAAATGTATTTCCTATTGTTCCCTCGAGTCCCTGAAATACACCCACAGCAACACTTTGTGGTGATGGGTCCAGGCCCACAACCTCCACCATTATTATTATTACCACTATCATATTCATATGGTAGTTACACACTTGACTTAAGTACTTACTTAAAGTACATATGTACTTAGTAAGGGACCAAGCCCATAACATCCATATTAAGTAATATATGCATGTACATGTATGTATAAACTGATGTGTAAATACATCTGGGATGAAATAAACATGCTTGAATATATAACTGGACTTGCCTAGTTATTTATATAGTAAATTGTCATAAAATTAAACACCGACTGTTTGTGAGGCAGAACCACAATGTACTGACTATATCTCTTGACAGTTAAAATAACCCTAATTATCATAACACTCATTGCTCTCCAGGCCCTCTCGTCCACATAGGAACTTATTTATCTTTGTTAACTACCAATTCATTGCACTCCTTGAATTGTACATTACATTTCTTTGGTTTCAGTTCCATTTCTTTCAAGAAATATTGACTCACAAAGTTTAGTCAGCTGGCAAGGTCAAAATCGAGCGTATTAAAATATGCCCTTTTTAAACTCGGCTCAGAATTTTTCTTGCAACATCAAATAATCTAAATTCCTTCTCCTCGATTAACTGATAACAGACACATATATGCGGGAGGCGGTCCTGACAGTTAACTACACACACTACAACTGACATATTGATTGCTTGCATTGACGTCACAAAAACAATTGCCTCAAGAAAAAACTTATATTAGTAAAATATTTTTAATGCTGTGTATAGAGCAGGTAAAAATATAGAAATTACCAAAATTTTGGAGTTATAGAGTACTTTGTAACCAAACTGTCAGCCAAATAATATTCGAACAACTTAGTGTAATAATTATTAGTATGCGGTGGCCATGTTGGTGTACAGCTTTAGTACACCAAGATGGGTTGGTGTACAGCTTTAGTACACCAAGATGGCGACCAAAAACGTACTATACAAATAAAGCTGTTTTCCCCATCAATATGATTAGCATTCACTTCAAAACACTTTAGATATCACTTTTAAAGGTTTATCAAGTCTAAAATTTGAAATTGGCCGAAATATATGGATTTACTTGACATTTAGGAAACACGCTGACCTGGGCTGTCACAAAATTAAAAGTACTGTAACTCAAAAACAAATTACTGTATTGACGTAAATTTTTCGAAGAATACCGAGAATACCAATATCTAAATCATATTAAAAGAACAGCTTCATATATCTCATAGTTTAGATTTTAGAATTTTGATGACGTCACATGCAAAGGATCTATCCTTATGCACTCAAGTTCCCACCAAAACTACACTGTCCATAAATATATATGGAATGTATCCACAGGGATACCAACAACCTTTCGGATTAGGAACTCATTTCTCTTTAATTTGGCAGGATCACAATCAAAATATTTTAAAAAGGCTGTTAATTATGTCACCACACCAAATTTGCAATAGCTGAATAGGACAGATTTTAAGATTTTTCTTCTTCTCAAAAGTGGCACCAGATCAAAACTGCTGATACTTCACTATAAAGATATATAAAGATATATTATATAGTCTTTCAGTTTTTAGAAAAACATTTTGTGACCAGAGTAATTTGACAGTATGAGAAGTCCTTAAGCCCACTTATTGACATAAAATTATTTAAATCTACAAAAAAAAAATACCATTGCTATTAGGAAATGTGTAGCCTGGCAAAACCCAGACAAAGAGAGCAAGAGGACATCATTAAGTCTGAGGACAACTGAAAAGTACTTGGTTTGCTTTTAGTAGGCCTTGTGAGAGGATTTCACAGAGTTTTTCTGTTGTGTTTCTGCTTTGAGACACACCAAAACATTCTTCTTCAATGAAATCCTTGAAATTCTGCAGTTGGTGATCTTTCTCCCCTGCTCAACCTATTAGGATGTGTTCCTATCACTTTAAAGCAACAGCTTGGGTCCAAATCACCACCCTTGGTTGTAGGGGCAAGACTTACTTAAAAAACCCTACATGAGTCCCAGAGGGGGGGATCCCTTGTGGAATTTTAGTCCATTACCCAGCATGCAATTGGAGGTGGGTGCAGGAAAATGTGGTGGACAGAAATGCAGTGTTAAGAATAGCGTGGTTCACAGTTTCTTCATTTGATGTGTTTTGTGCAAACAAACCTGGTGGTTGGAAAGATTAAAGAAGGTACTGTATATATATAACGACCGAGTGCTGATTTTGTGTTTGCTTTAGATTTCAAGTGCGAATGGAAAGGATTTTTTGAGCCGATTTTCAGCTCCTCAAAATTAAAGTTCGTGAAAATCAAAGAAACGAAATACAATCTCCAAAACAAAGGCGTTTTTCTCCAAAGTGGGAGAGTAAAGTGATCCCTGTTATAGCTCTCACTTTGAAGTCATTCATCCCTTGAAATAATAAATTATTGCAATATTGTACTTCCAGCATGTCTAGATTTGATGCAATATTTTTTTCCAGGTACATGCTTCATATTGGGTCGTTACGGGTAGTACAGGAGGGAAAGGGTTAATACCATTCAATTTGTCTATTTCACACCAATAGTCAGACTTTGAAAACAAGTCAAGAACAATAATCATAAGTAACCTTAGTTAATATAATTATAGCAAAATATCTACGCATTACCCAGTTCCCTATTGCATGAAAATAGGCCTCCCCTACTCTGTTTTAATTAGAACTACAAGTTTGTTTACCGGAGCGCCGAGTCAAACATGATTTAACAATGTTTGTGGTCATTCTGTTTTGGAATCTTTTGGGTTTTCAAGCCTTCCATTATTAGATCTGTTCATGGAATTTTTATTTATTGTTGCCTGATATGCTCATTCCGGCTGAATTCATTAGCCCTTTCTAATCAAAAATTTGTTTCACACTAGTGCACTAATCACAAAGGAACATTGTTCAAGTACTTAAGTTCTCACACCTTCACTTATTAGCTTGATCGCAAAACAGAGTTATTACACAGGCAACCAAATTTCAGATGCTTTGCATTTTGAAAATATATTTCCAAAACGGATATAACCTGATTCCCTTCGCATTCCTTTCAGACCCGACATGGACAGAAAAGAAGAAGAATTATTGTGGGTACACAGAAATTTCTTCTTAAGAATTTTTGATATGTATTCGGGCAAAACATTAGGCCATATATACACGACTATCTTTGGAAAGCTCAGACCATGAAACTTACTGAAATCAACTTATTAGCTCGACAAAAATTCCCTGTTTGGTTTGCTTGAAGATGCAACTCTGTGTAAATATCCAGTGACAACAAATCGCCTTTTAGCCAAACAGTTCTTTATTCAACACGAGTTAAGCTAACAACTTAATGTTGTCCAACGGCACTTTACACAGTCAATCTTTCGAAATATTACTCTGTTATTCCGACAAGAATCTCCGCTCTTCAATGCTTCAGTAGTGTAGTCTCTCCTGTTTGGTTTCTGATGTGAAAGAGAAAGAACCCATTTTTTAAGCATAACCAGAACCACATGTTTTCATTTGGCACGCATTACCCGAGAGTTAACATTATTTTTCCCAAAGCCTAATACCAGATGAGTGCTAATCTTGGAATACAGATGTTCTAGACACCACCGTATTAACTTTTAATTAATATTGTTAATTGGAAGTCTGTGATCAGGTCACTATTTTCACAACTTTTTAATTAAGGAATAGCAGATCTAACTATCAGCAGCTGCTTTTTTTCACATGCAGTAGTAAATACATTCATCCTATCGATGCCATGCCTTTCTACAACAATAATCTGATTCCACCTATTAGTAAGAACATTTCTTTGTCTAACCTTTTCCACAAATGTTTTTTATTTATTTAAACATATTAATTTTTGTATGTGTTTGCCCCAAGAGCAAATAAAAGGGGGCTCACACTGACTCTCATTTACAATTTCTTTGGACAAGCACAATTTTATGGACAAACAAAAAAAAATTGGCTAAACAGTGGTCAGAGAGAAGCGATTGGTATTGATTATATAACTTTGAACTTTGCATACAATAAACTTTGAAAGTTAAAATTTCAAAACCATATAAAATGTAGTCAAGTTTCTTTTTTTCACTGCTCTTTGCATGGCCATGTTTCACCACATATTTGTGCAGCTGAGGTAAGAAAAGTGGCATGTTACTAATTACCTACAATTAGAACAGAATACATGCATAGAATAGTTACCTACACAAATAGTTACCTACATGTACATAGAATCCATAATTTATTAAAAAAACATGCTAGATAACAAAACCTCCAAAAAATGTTTCATGTACAATTTTAAATGAAATGAATATTATTTTTCAAAATAGGATCCTCCCAAAACACCCATTCTACTTTCCCTCTACCTTTAGGTATTTTGATATTGAATACACTTGCTATTATTGGGCTATAATGTCTACTAAATAATATAGACATGCATGGAATAACTCCATAAAGTATAAATACAATAATAAAGTGCACATATATTTGTGGTTCCTCATGGTTTTCATCATAGTGTATCTGATCTGATATCATGCCCTAACATATATATATATATACATCAAAACATTTAACAAAATTCTAGCCCTCCATCATAACTTTAAAACCATATCCTCTTTTTTTTTCTTAAAGGGCAACTGACTTGTCCCTGAAATATTGCTTGCTGCTATAAAAGGTTCTTAAAGACCAAACCATATTCAACCCAATAGGACTTTTATGTTTCACAATGATGCTAAAATACAATGTATGTCAGGTCATGTAGATTCTTAGTATTAACATATTGGACCTTGAGTGGATAAGGAGGAAACTAAATAGATGAAAACTCCAGATAATGTTATAGAGTATTCCAGCAGTTTGTGAAGCTGAAAATTCATCTGTGACTTTCTCCAGGTCATATCACATCTACATTATTTAATATATTTGTTTCTAAGCTATAATATGGGGATCTTTGTTTACATCTTTGCCTCGTTAACGTAAATCATACCGTACTTCAAGCTGCAAACAAACTGAGTCCACATAAAAAAAAGTCATATTGAAAGAGAAAGTCACACTTAGTAATTACTGAAAAGTTGAGATTAATCTGTTGAATAGTTTTTGAGAAAACGGCTTAAGTTTTCAAAGTGCAAAATTTGAAAAGCTGTTTGCTAAAAAACTATTCAATTCATTAATTTCAAATATTTGATAATTACTAAATGTGACATTCTCTTTCGATTTATAGAGTCGGTATGTTTGTAGCTTGAGGTATGACTTATGCTAAGCAGGCAAAATGTAAACAATGATGTCAGCAACGATAGCCCTATACCAGAGTCAGGTCACCTCAAACTCTTTCATCTAGCTTAGGCTATGCGCATGCATGTACACACATTATTGTCATCAAAACATTCAATTTTATAGCTTTTCAATTTGTTTAGGTTTCCAGTGCATTTCTTCCTTTATTCACCTTTGTAATTCACTGATTATATAGACATAAAGTGAATTTAAATGGAAGTCAGATGTACATAAGTCCCATTAAGGTACAATGTATACTGTACACTATGATGAAATACTTCACTTTGCAATTGCCTCACTTTTACAGGCCTGGTTTCCATATAGCCTTTTCTCATTTTTCCGTATTTTGTTGTTGTGGAGATATGATAGGATCATGGACAATCTAGAAAAGGCAATTTTTAAGGCCATATAGCGATACTTTGTGTTCATAAACATTAACAATTGTTATGCTAATGTCCCAACCATGATTTCAAAAGGCTGCTTTGTGTCAGGAACCAATGGATCTCTGGTTGGTACATTAATGACAATGGATGATGTGGCAGTGAGTATCTCAAAATGCATGGAAACCAGCCTAAGAGAAAAGCAACAAGAGCTCACCCTGGGAGTTCGTACAGCAGAGAAACCTGCCAATTGGATCTCTGAATACACCTGTTAAATATTTTTACCAAATTGGATTTTTAAGCACTAGGTAACAAACGTGTTACCCTGAAATCCTCGCTGACAGAATTTTAACATGAAAAGGCCCTAATTGCAGAGCAATCTGTTAAAGCCCGACAATATAATAAGGGCCCTACTGTGGTGATTTTGATGGATTCGAGTGTGGATAATTTGCATATCAAGAGAATCTGACAGAAACAAAAATTCTAGCAAACATTAGTGAACAAAAAGATTTGATGTCAGGCGTCTTCAAGCTAAAATAAACACAGGAGGGGTATAGCATGTACTGACCGTGTAGAGTTCGAGTTTCTTGAAATCTTGGTCGATCCAAGCAAAACGCCGATCAAATCTTCGACGAATTTCTACATTGCTTAGAAGAACTCTAAAATGAAAAAGGAAACTGGAATTGGGAACACTTCCGAGATAATGAGCGGGGAAAATAAAGCTAGGAAACTGCTCATTTGCAAATCAAATATGCTCTGTACATAACATCAGCTGCATCATTCACTCAGTTTACAAACCTCGTAAAATCCTCTACGCTTGCAAACGCCTGCTCCGTAGTTACTTTTCCACCACATTCTTGAAAGTGAAGCGCCACAAAAGACGGTTCGTACCTTGCTAAAGTCTAAGGCAAATTGGAAAGAGTTGGTTTACTAGTAACTCTTTATTGCTGCCTCAACTACTTGAATAAGTGATAACCACGATTAAGAATTATATTTTCTAAGCGCTAACTACGATCTATAAAGCTTACTTACTTCTACGAGATGGGAAATCCATATGTCTTCTTTATTCTCGCGCTGACGGTGCAAAGCAAAACACCAATAAATAATTAGAAAACTTCTATTAGGAATTGTATTAAATCCCTGTGTCTCTTTCTTTTATTTATAAGTTCACAGCTAGCGACTTTATGTCAAGCCATAGGCATAGAATACGGAGACGAAGCCCTGTGACTAAATTATGTATTGACTGTGATGATTTTATGTATACACCTTTGCGTCTACAATGTCTGCACACACAAAAAATCTCAGCGAAATTACCGTGTCTAAGATATTAGGGACCGTTAGAGACAGAAGGACCATTTGATCTAATAGCTGGAAGCTAAGTATCATAACATGTAGTACAGTCACCGGATGTACGGCACACTACATGTAGCGGTTTTAAAGCCTTGTAGGCTTCACGAGTTGAACGCGAAATACGTTTCTACTTACGTCTTCGAAAAGAGACCCCACATTTGCCGTTACGAGTAGCACTGAGACAATATGGTCATCCATGGCTAGTTGGTGATGTGTTTTCTTTGGTACATGGTGCTAAAGTGCTGAAAATTCAGTACAATTTCTCATGGACTTCTCGTCAGTTCCGACGGAAACTCTGTTGTGAGCGGGAACACGTCCCCCACTGCATTATGGGTTGACAAGAGTACGATTCAATCCCAGGCTGCCGTTGCACAAAGCGCACGAGTTACGTGTATCTGTACGTAACGTACACAAACGTACGTAAATAAATTAGAAATTCAGAGTTCAGAGTTTTTTAAACATTCTCGTACCTTACGAATACATTTTTTATTATTCTTAAGCTTCTGACAGTAGAAAGAGAAAATAACAATATAACAAACAAGAACTACTGTCAAGGAGGGGCTAAACAGGTGATAAACACCTATAATATACCTATAGTAAGTCCTCCAGATAAGACTAAATGCAAGCAAGGTTAGCTCAGTTGGTAGAGCACGGTCTAGAGTGCGGGAGGTCGGGGGTTCGAACCCGGCCGCGTCCTTGGGCAGGGACGTTCATAAGCCGTTGGCCTTGCCTCCTTCTACTTCTAATCAGTATTTGAAGGGAACGTTAAAGAACCTTTTTAAGTACCTTGGCATTCTACAAATATCAGAAATTAATTACCTACATATTGCTCTATTTATGCATGATTATACTAATAATCAGTTACCTCAAGCCTTTTAAAATTATGCAAAACCAGCCTCCACATACATAACTATAATACTAGACATGCTTCAAAGAACCTCTTTGTCTTACCAGCCACAACAAATTATGGAAAATATTCTATTAAATCAACTGGTATTAAACTCTGGAATAATTTACCAACTAGCACAAGAGATCTCAAACGCTCAAAATTTAAAAGTCGCATAAATAAAATAACTGTTTAAGGGCCTACGTGTAAATTTTCATCTCCTTTCACTTCACTTTACTTGTGATGAAATTATGATTAATCAGATGATACAGCTTAATGTACATTTCTTAGTTGTTATTGTATTTTTTTTACCATACATCAACAGTCCTTAACTTGTTTTCGATTTTTTTTAAATTATTATTTACTATATGACTATGATTACTTGGATTTATAGGCAAAGGCAGATCACACTACACATATTTATTTCACTTAATGGGGAGTTGACTTAGAAAACTTTTAGTTCCTTCAACTTCCCTGCACCCTTTCGTATCATATATGTTCCACTTCCCTCCCCCCCCCCCCCCCCCCCTCTATTATCATAATTATTAAGTGTATGTCTGTAAACTACCCAAATGTAAAGCAATGAGTGTGAAATAAAGAATAATAGGATTGTAATACTCGAAAAAGAGAAGGGGATATATTGTCACCCGGTACAGCAGCCTGGCCATTGCACTAACCACACACTCAAAATTGTAAACTGCGTGGCAGCCATTGGCGCCGTAATTGCAGTCCGAAAAATTCACTGACGGGATATGTCAGTAAAATGTAAAGCGCCATGAGACTGTGGTATATGGCGCTATATAAATATGGCCTATTATTATTATTATTATTATTAAACAAAATGTAACATTAATATATACGCTAAGAATTAGATCAAGAAACGACTACAAAAAAAATTGTTTAGAAAATTATAGAAAAGAGATATTGGTCTCTCTACATGAGGGACAGCGGCAACTAGTGACCCAAGTACAAGAAGTTGAACTATCAAAATTACGATGAAACAGGTCCCAGTAATGTGATGCTAGGTAGCTTTATAGTGCGTTCCAGAGAGGAATAGTACGATTGAAAAAAAGAATTAGAAAAAGTTATCGTCTGGAAGATTTCCTAGTAGTTCTATAACAGGAGCATATATACGGATGCATGAAACTAGATAAGTCAGCACAAAGGAGACCGGTATTACACTCGAATAAAAATATGAGGTCAATAATTCCACGGCGGAGAGAAAGTAGAAGTAAGTTACAGGAGACGAGTCTGGATTTGTAGTCAGCATCAGAGGAAGTTATAAATCTGGTAGCGCCGCTGGACTCTCTCGAGGTTTACCAAGTTGCGCTTGGAGGCGGCAGACCAGACTGGCTCTCCCGTTTCCAATCTACTGCGGACCAGCGAAGAATAGAGAAGCTTTTTCAGTTTACCGAGGTATTAGTTCGGAGGCCACAAGTGCGCTTCATGCAACCGAGAGAGCGATTAGCTTTTTTACTTATCTTATCTACATGGTTATTCCAAGAAAGATTGAACATGACTTCGAAGCCTAGGTCGCAGTAAACTAAGGTATTATCAATAGAACAGTCGTCTATACATTATGGGGAATTAAGTGCGGTGGGAGACCTTGAAACACGCAGGATTTTGCATTTGGTAGCATTAGATGACATACTCCATACCCCACACAATGCCAAAAATTCAAAACACTGCAAGTTTATTTAAAAAAAAGATTGCTTACCCCGTAAATTATCTGATCTGACTGCTAATCCTATCTCTTCCCTGTATCCGTACGGTTAATCTTGGATAGTAACAACCACTTGTTCTTTTTGAGAATATGAGCTTCACAATTAAAGCTAAGACGTCATTATTATCATGAGAATTAACAAACACGCAAGCGGCTTAAAAAAAGGACCTGTGATTGGTTACACTGTATATTTATTTTAAACTTATTTCTATGTAATGGCAGCATTGTCAAATCCGTATATAGTATATAAAAAGGCCTTTGTCAAATCAGTTGAACAGCTACCATGGGATTCAGCTTTTGTTTTTGACAGTATTGACGATATTTTGGACACGTGGCAGAAGCTGTTTATTACTACAGTTGATGACCACGCTCCCATGAGATCCAAGTGTGTGCGGAGACAAAGGTAACCGGAGTGGATGTCGCCTGAGGTCCTCCGTCTTCTAACTGAGCGGGATAGATTATTAAAACGAGCACGCGAAACAAACTCTGCGACTGAATGGTGTCAATATAAGCTGACCAGAAATGCCGCAACTTCCAAGATACGTGAGGCCAAAAGAAAATTTTATCAATCGGCTTTGAAAGAAAACCGCAATAATCCAGACGTTTGTGAAAGTACATAAAGGAACTAGCTGGCCAAAACGTTAAGGCGGTGCGGTGAATTTCATCAAGATCGGGGAAAAGTGCACCACGGGCTTAGAACAGATTGTCGAATTGTTTAATACTCACTTCACAAGCATTGCAGAAAAATATTCGATCACTGGAGAAAATGCCAGCATAAGGGTTGACAAACTAAGATCTTTTGTCCAATCAAAGAAAATCAGCACGGAACCTTTTTCCATTCCCCTGGCTTCTGTGAAAGATATTGCTGAAATCCTACTTGTCATCCCTGCAAACAAGGCTACTGGCACAGCTAAGATGCTGAAATTGGCTGGTGCAGCAAGAGCTCGACCATTGTGTCGTTTAGTAAACTGTTCTATAACCTTGAAATCATTTCCGTGTATTTGGAAGACTGCTAGGGTTCGGCCTTTGCATATAAGGGGGATGATGCATCAGAGATGGATAACTATAGACCAATTTCTATACTTCCAGTGCTGTCAAAGGTTATGGAAAAGCACGTGCATGCGACTTTGTATAATTATCTATGTATAAACACTCTACTTTATAAGTATCAGTCAGGTTTCAGACGGTACCACTCTACTGAAACAGCCCTCATCAAACTGGTGGACCAGTTGTTATTCAATGCGGACAAGAACATGATTACTTCAGCAGTATTTATTCATGACTATCGTAAGGCCTTTGATACTGTCAGTCATAATGCGTTACTTCGTAAACTGGAAGCCTATGATCTTAGTGCGGAAGCCGTGTCCTGGTTCGCTTCTTATCTTCAAGAGAGACAACAATATGTTCGTATGGGGGGATACTCTTCTCCAATGCTACCTCTAGTCGCTGGGATCCCGCATATGTCTGTGCTTGGGCCGTTGCTATTTCTTGTGTTTATTAACGCCGACTTGCCCCTTGAGTCAGGCCTAGGGGAAGTAACTACTGACATTTACGCTGATGATACCACTATATTACTGCCGCTGCGGATTGGTCTAGGTCTTCAGAGCTAAGTTCAACTATGAACTTGGCCATGGAATCTATCACAAACTGGACTTCAGAGAACAGATTGTCCTTTAACCAATCTAAGACTAAATCTGTATTGTTTGGCAGCAAGCGGATTCGATCGAAGATGCCACCCGTCAACCAGAAAATTAACATCACGCTGCCTGGTTCAGACACGCCTATCTCTCAGGTCAAGTCTCAAAAGCTTCTTGGAGTCACTCTTGACCAAGAACTAACATTCGACGACCACGTGGAAAGTTTGGGGAAGAAACTCTCAAAGAGGATAAGGCTACTCAAAAGAATTAAGAACTTCCTCGCACACGAGGAAAGAGTGAACTTTTATACCGCGACAATTAAACCGGTATTAATGTACGGTAGCTCTGTTTGGACTTTGTGTTGTAGATCTAATTTAGATTATATTCTTAAATTGCAAAAACGTGCTGCAAGAATAATTTTGAATGCAGATAACCGCGCACGATCCGTTCCTCTTTTCAATAAACTTAAATGGCTTCCATTTTACAAGGAAGCTAAGATCAACAAACACTGTATTTTACTCAAGAGACTGTACGGAAATCTGCCTGAATATATGGACGAGATATTAATCAGAAATAGTGATATTCATCAACGAACTACTCGATATATAACGAAGTCAATTTTATATGTCTTCGGTATAAGTTTGAAACAGAAGCTGGTCGATCTTTCACAGTACGAAGCATAAAAGAATGGAACTCCTTGCCTTTAGAAGTTAGAAAATTGTCATCCGTCAACTCTCTCAAATCCGCTCTTTTAAAAAAAGCTAGACCATTTTTAATCCTTGTATATTATCATTATTGTATCTTATATCTATATGTGTAGTTTCCGGCTTAAATTCTAAATTAGGTTTTATTAATTAGATCATTGTATATTAAACAAATCAGATTATTTTAGTGTATATAATTCTAGGCTCAACTGTTAGTAGAACTTTAATGTATACTTTTATCCATATTTTAATATTTGATATATCGAATTAACAAATAAAAGATGGTTCTCCTTGTTATATAACAAAATAATGCACGCTCGAGGTCTTGAAAAACTGCGGATGCACGAGCGGAACGCGAGTGCATTTAGCAGCTTTTCAAGACCTTTTGTTATATAACAAGGAGAACCATCTTTTATTTGTTTTATAATATAAACTTTAATGTAGACAAAAGAAATAAAGCTATCTTTAGAACCCGCGTAAAAATCTAAAAGCAAACTGACGACAGCGAAAACCCCATTTTAATGTACTTGACTTGTTTACAACATTTTCGTCGCTGATTGGTTCAATTGTGACAGCTTGACATTGACGATCTGAAAGCTCGTTTCTTATTGGATAAAATAATCTGCTAAGAATAGAACGTGTCAATCGATAAAAGTGAAAGACAGAAATTGCAAGAGCCGGCAAATGAAATGGGTTGTAATATTGTCATCTGGCAGTGATCTGGTCAAAACTTTTGCAGGAAACAAAGTGCTTTCTTTTTTGAATTTCTGGTCAGCACAGGAGAGGTTTATCTGCACATTTTGATAGTGCAAGGCGTTGAAAATGCCTGATGGAAAAGCATTCACAGAGAAAGCGTTATGTATCAGTCAATTTTAAACCCGTGCATCCCCCCCCCCGGTCCACCCCCGGGCCACCTCCGGCCATTTGATCAGAGGCTTGCTCCCGAGGGTGGGGAATTTGACGAGTATCTAGGCCCTCAGGGGCGGGCATTTGACAAATAGTTGGGATGGGGGGTGGGGCATTTGATCGGTGTTTAAAAAATACATCGCATCGCTCGCGTCGAAATGGAGAACGTGCGTGTCTTCGAAGACTTCCAGGATAAGGATTGCGCATTTGTAGAGGCCTGGTCTGCCAAATTTGAAGGCCACATTCAGAGGTAAATTGTTTATGTTTAAACCTATAAACTACTGTATGTTGTTTTCCTTTGCTTCGTGAACTTTGACCGACTGCGTGATATTAAAGGAGCAGTGTCATGATTCTGATTGGTTGTTATAGACAATGGCAAAATCACGCTATGTCACGCGCCGCTGCAAATTTCCCTTTCGATTGAAATAAATAAAATGCTGCTTTATCAAAATATAACATCAAACCTAACCATATAATACTGAAGTATAGTTTTAAAGCAATTTCAGGTGGAAATATCGTGCAAATACGCCGATGCAAGCGGATTACTCACGGACTACTACATCTGTCACATCTTTTGATTTCTTGTCCGCCTGACACATTTTCAAAAATTTGGGCATGAATACTAATCGTGACACTGCTCCTTTAAGTGCGTGACATTTATATACTTTATAATATATAAAGTGCGTTTTGCGGTGAGTTTTGCTGCGACCCTAGACAGCGCGTGAGTTAAAAACATAATTATTATATCGGTAAATTTCAAACCATTACGTTTATTATAAAGTATATAACGGGAACCAGGAACGATCGAGCCGGTAGAAATGATTGTTCTCATCCCTGACCGGTTGAAGGTGGTTTTTACCGTCGGTGTTTCCTTTGAATTGCTTCAGTCAGAGATTGTCAATAAAACAATGATTTCATTTATTACTCGGGCCAGGCCTTCGGCCGAGGCACGAGTCAAGTTTCGCAAGTGTTTATTACTCGGGCCAGGCCTTCGGCTGGCGCGAGTCAGAAATCGCAAGTGTTTATCTTTTATTTTTATTTTTATTTTTATTTGTGTCGAGTTTTGGCGCCGTCGACCAATCAGATTTCGACTGGTCACGTGACACGTACGTTGCGCCAGCCATGTGAACAGTGGACAACATTTTCAGGTTTTTCAAGATGGCGACGAGTGGGAGTTTGACTTAGCAAAACCTTTAATATCAGCTGTTTTTTGTGTAAACCAAAGGTTCCTTCAAGTTTTACGGGCTTTGGACGGGAATTTATCACATATCCAGATCCACTCAAGGATCCACTCGTCTTGCCAGTCAGCAAAAAACAGCCTCACAAAGTCTGTTAAAGTAAACTAAATTATAGAGTTTTCAAAAATTTGCCATTCCTTCAGTTTTAAAGATATGAACCTAAAACTTGGGCTTTTTACTAATTTTGGCTTGCTCTTGTCCTGCAAAGGGACTATTATCAGTAAAACTTTGTAATTAATTAGAAGCTCCCGTAAGGGACCATGACCACCTTTGGGAGTTGAGAATTGGAAGAAGGTGAAAAATAGCATTTACAAACAGGTTTTGTTAATAACACTATCAATCTCATACAAGTGCCTTTAAATATATGAATTAAGATTTGTTTGCCATCTAGTACAACCATGTGATTGCATTCCTGTAAAAGGTCCATTCCATTATATGTAAATTATCACGAGCATGAGTTGTGAATCAATTATCCAGTTCCCCTAGCACAAACCATGTTATGGCACAAAAATATGCTAGAACTCCATGTATTATAAATTAACCTATTTCTAGGTGGCCCGAGTTAAGGCCTCTCAGGGCCTCTTGTTATTTTTATTTTTTGTGTCGCTGGTTGGCGCCGTCAACCAATCAGATTTCGACTGGTCACGTGACACGTACGTTGCGCCAGCCATGTGATAGTGAACAACATTTTCAGGTTTTTCAAGATGGCGGCGAGTGGGAGTTTTGACTTAGCAAAACGTTTAATATCAGCTGTTTTTTTGTATAAACCAAAGGTTCCTTCAAGTGCAATACCAAGATTTTTGTCTTTTCTAAAGCTGAGAGGTGTTTCACGGGCTTTGGACGGGAATTTATCACATATTATGCGACATGCTTTAAGATAGACTCGTGAGACGTGACACTGACAGCTAGTCCGCTCTGCGATCAACACTGACTATGTATAAAGACAACAGCTTCTAAATGTAAGTAGCCGCTAATCTGAACATGATAACCCGTATACCAATTGACTGTCGTTGTGTTGTTATTTATTGTTATTAACCTCTCGAAAGTGTAGTAGAAATGACCAGATTTCTCAGTTCTCTGACTGACAGGTTTCGCCCCCCATGCACATGTATTTAAATATTTATAAATTCGGGAACGAAAATCCAGCATGCAGTGAGTGAGTATAAACTGAGTAAGTAATCAGAAATGAAGATTTTTTCAAACGAACGATAAATGACTCTGATGTGGAAATCGCATATTTATCGAATTTTCTATTCGTTCACAGTCTCCCCCTCTCTCTTCGCAACTCTTTAAATGTTGGCAATTTCAGAAAGAAACTTAATTTTTTCCCTACATGATCGCTAGTACTTTAACAAAATCGTTTTATAAAAGCTTTTCTATACTGTTAATACACACTGTTATCATTTAATAATTATATAGTTTTTCTTTGCCAAAAAAAAAAAAATCAAAATACAGGCAACAATGTCAATTATAAATACAGGCAATAAGGTATATATCAATAAGCAGTTTATTTATTTATTTATTTATTTATTTATTTTAAATTTGTAAACTATAGCTATTTTGTCTGTGTATGTGTGTTTGTTAATTCACCACTTTGATTTTCTCTCCATCTTGTAAAAACAAAATTATTGTAATATTGTACTATCACTGCTGACCATAAGCCATTTAAGCCTCTGGCTTTGGCCTTTCTTCTGTACGTTCTCCCTTATAGTATTTGTAAATAAATTGAATTGAATTGAATTGAATTGAATCTGTGGCGTGTTATTGACACTGGTTTTATTTTGTTCTATTTCCCGGGTCTATTTACATCTGGCCTGTACCTCTTTGTATTTGATTATTATTTAATGTTTTTTTTTAGAACTGACGTAATGATATTATGTATAGAGTAGTGTATTTATCATTATTGCAAGTTTATAACATAACTAAATTTGGTCCAGAACTGAGAGTATACTTGCATGCAAGTGGCACTCTTTCTTTCCCTTTCCCTTTCCCTTTCCCTTTTCCTTTCTTGGTACCATTATATATCCATGCAAGCTATATCTTGTTTCAGTGTTTTCCATCTGAGGTGGTCCTGGCTTAAGTACCTTAAGGACCTACCTTCTCATCATTGTATTTCTTATTATGCCTTATTACTCGTAAACATTTCCATCATCTTATGAGAATGTAATTGTTGTTGTTGTTCCTCGGTTCTTGATGTCAGCATTGTCACTTTCACGGCTCGGTCATGATCAGGAGTACGAGTACTTTTACGAATTATTTGGGAATGAAAATTAATCTTGCTGCGACCCCAATGATATAAAAAGAGTGGACATTGCATGTTTATTTGTGGCCTGCCATTATAAGTTTCAGTCTCCTTCAAGATGTAGAAAATGAGCACTAGCACAGTGGCAGCTCACTAATACTAGAAAATGGTGGTCTGTAGTTTACATGTATGACCTCAATCGAAAATATTGTATTGAGAATTTAGCCTGAATGTCAGCCGTCTCCACTGGTTTGTTAATAATTGAGAATTACAAATAGATGACTTTATTTCACATGTAGAATGACATTACCTAACTATTCACAGTGAATAGGAACATTATGTGGAATTTGTTGTTCTAAATTGCTTGATTTCTCATAGTTGTACTGCACCTGATATAATTACAATGCATCAAATTTGAGTGACTCAATATCGTGAAGACTACTCAAATAACCATTGCACTTCAATCAACAACACCCATACCAAGTTTTTTTTGTAATTCTAACGACCCTCAAGGAACAATAATATTGAAAAGAAAGTAATATTAAACTACAGAATTGAGGGAAATTGTGGCTGAAATGTACATGCACAGCATGTATGTATGTGTTGTGTGTGGAAGTAGTATAGTAATTGGCGGTTCTGGCCCACGTTGTATTTTTTTGTTGTTTTTTCATCTAATGGACATCCTCACTTCGTTCGGCCCTCACTTCGTTCGGGGTCCATTAGATGAAAATACAACAACAAAATGCAACGTGGTCCAAAACACGCCAGTTACGATACTACTATAGTTTATTTATCGTGTTTTTACGTTATATTAAATGATCGGTTTCTACCGCTTTTTTCCGGATTAAAGCAGTTTTGTTGTACTATTTTTTAATCATATTTTTACATTTCAACGTCATATTGGAGAAACGTGTTTATAAGGTATTATTTACTACTATAGTTCATTTATCGTATTTATGCATTACATTAAAGGATTGTAGTTATAGGTATTATATCAGGGCTAAGCATATATTAACATTTGTTCGAACACTTGGTTTATAGTGAATTTATTGTATTCTAACACCCTATTAGAGGAGTGTTGCTATTAGGTATTATAACATATATTGTCATAATCATTATTTACTATTATAGTCCATCCATCATATTTCTACACCATATTAGATCAAGGTATTACATTTCAAAACCCTATTAGAGGAGTGTGATTACTAGGTATTATAACATATATTATCGTAATCATTATTTACTACTATAGTCCATTCACCATACTTCTATACCATATTAGATCAAGGTATTACATTTCACCGTCCTATTAGAGGAGTGTGGCTACAAGTTTATTACATCATACCATGGCTGAGCATACACCAACATTTGTTCGAGTACGTCCTTTAAAGAACTATTTACGTGGATGGAAGATGGATATTCCTGATGATAATCCTATGGGAGCGGATCCAGCCGTTTTCCTTGCCGGTGTACGTAAACAAACTACCGAAAAGTTTAAGGAAGAACTACGAAACCACAACACCTTTAAGGCCCAATTAGCTTTAAACATAACTTTCGTACTTGATAAACCTGATGGTTACGTATACGAGACAGCTACATTTTATAGCAAACAATCTGTTTTGATCGATGATGCTGGTATCCGTGAGGTAATAGTAGAAGCACATGCTCAGATATATGACCAAATTGAGAAGTGGATCAGTCGTGGATCAAATTGGGTCGTAGATAGAGTCAATATTCTATGGTTAAACATCGCTAGATACCAACCACTACGTGGAGGTTCGTATTTACCACTACCTGAAGAAATAGCGAATAAGAAAGCTGTGATCAATGTAAACAACAAAGACGATCGCTGTGCACTTTGGTCGATATGTGCAGCAATGTTTCCAGTTAATAAGCATCCTCAAAGGACATCAAAGTATCGAATAGATATGGTGAAATCCAACGGGGTGGACTCACCAACACCAATCTCACAAATACCACTTCTAGAGAAGCAAAACAACATTTCTATTAATGTATATGGATGGGATCCAAAGGAAAAGTGCTTAATCATATATCATATCTCAAAGAAGACTTTTTCGAAGTACATCCATCTACTACTTATAGAAGACCCAAAGAGTGGTAAACAACACTATTGCTGGATAAAGGACTTCAACAAACTCCTATTCGATCAGACAAAGCACGAACATAGGAAACACTTCTGCGAACGATGTCTGCATGGATATTCCAATGAAGCTCTTCTTGAAAAGCATATTACAGAGTGTAGTGGTATCAATGACAAAGCCATACGCATTGAAATGCCTACCAATAAGAACAACGAAGTCTCATTCCAGAATATACACAAGCAGCTCAAAGTAACCTATATTATCTATGCAGATTTCGAGGCATTAACCACTAAGATCGAAGGACATGCTCAAGACCCAAAGAAGAGCAACACGCTTAAAACGGAAGAACATATTCCATGTGGATTTTGCTATATAGTTGTACGTTCTGATGGTTATAGTGAACCACCAGTACTATATAGAGGTAGGGATACTATCGAACGTTTTCTACAATGTATGCAAGAGGAAGAGGCGAAGATCAAAGCCCAAAAAGCTAAACCACTATGCATGTCATGGGAAAACTATAAGGCTTATAATAGCGCAACAATTTGTCATATCTGTCAGAAGCCATTGGTTGGTGATAAAGTACGTGATCATTGCCACATCACAGGCGAGTTTAGAGGTGCCGCACACAATACCTGTAATCTAAAATTACGTGCTTTTCCTACCATCCCAGTCGTATTCCATAATCTTCGTGGATATGATGCTCACCTAATAATGCAATCCATATCCATAACATTAGGTAAGATATCTTGTATTCCAAACAATATGGAGAAATATATTTCATTCTCACTTGGTAACCTACGATTCATTGATAGCTTTCAATTTCTACCATCATCTCTTAGTACATTGGTATCGAGTTCAGAATCAGACACATTTCAACAAATTGTAAAATATACATCTAATCAAGAGAAAGCCAATCTATTAACTCGTAAAGGAGTATATCCATATGAGTACATGGATGCGTGGGATAGATTTGCAGAGACTTCTCTACCACCTAAAGATGCGTTCTATAGTAAACTAACTCTAGAGGACATATCCGATGAAGATTACGAACATGCAATGAGTTTGGAATGTATTTGATTGTAAGACATTAGGTGATTATCATGATCTTTATCTACAAACTGATGTACTTCTTCTAGCAGATGTGTTCGAGGACTTTCGTACAACATGTATGCAAAACTATGGATTAGATCCTGCACATTATTATACGAGTCCAGGACTTTCATGGGACGCTTTATTAAAGATAACTGGAGTGAAACTCGAACTATTAACTGACTATGACATGTATCTATTCATCGAGAGAGGTCTACGTGGTGGTATATCCATGGTATCACAACGTTATGCCAAAGCGAATAATAAAAACGTACAGGATTTCGATCCAGAAAAACCAAATAGCCACATATTATATCTAGACGCGAATAACTTATATGGATGGGCCATGAGCCAATATTTACCAACAGGAGGATTTGAGTGGTATACACCAACGGAAGAACAAATAACCAATCACGCAATAGATTCAGATAAGGGTTATATCCTTGAAGTTGATCTCGAATATCCTCGAGAACTTCACGATACGCACAACGACTATCCACTAGCTCCCGAGAGAATTCAGGTGAATAAAGATTTGTTCTCAGAGTATCAGACCGATCTATTTGAGGAACTATATAAAGGTAATGGATCTTTGAAAGTAGAAAAACTTGTACCTAATCTATATAACAAAGAACGATATGTGCTCCACTACCGTAACCTACAATTGTATCTATCTCTTGGTATGCGTTTGATAAAGATCCATAAGGCACTACGGTTTGACCAATCACCATGGATGGAACCATATATACAAATGAATACTGAGTTACGAAAACAAGCGAAGAGCACCTTCAAGCAGGATCTATACAAATTGATGAACAATAGCGTATTTGGAAAAACAATGGAGAATCTACGTAAGCGTGTAGATATCCAATTAGTGCGTGCATCAGAAGGAAACAAACTACAACGTCTATTGAATAAACCTAGTTATGCTCGATCCACAATTTTTGATGATGATCTTGCCGCGGTACATAACTACAAAAGTAAGCTATTGCTGAACCGCCCCATATATGTTGGAATGTCAATTCTAGATCTATCAAAGCATCTGATGTATGACTTCTACTACAACGAGATCAAGAAGCAATATGGGCAACGATGTAATCTACTTTATACCGATACCGACAGTCTATTACTACACTTTAAAACTGAAGATATCTATGCAGATATGGCAATTCATAAACATCTATATGATACTAGTAACTACAGCAAAGACCATCCGCTGTATAGTATCAACAAGAAGAAAGTACTTGGTAAAATGAAAGATGAATGTGGAGGTATTCCTATAGTTGAATATGTTGGACTACGATCTAAGCTCTATTCTATATTGAGAGTAGATGGCGATGAGATTCGTAAAGCTAAAGGTACCAAGAAGGCAGTAGTGAAACATCGTATTCGTCATGAACAATATAAAGAGTGCTTGATGGATAAGAAAGTATTCAAACATGGAATGAATATGCTTCGAAGTGAAGGTCATAAGATGTATGGTATACATATGAACAAAGTATCTCTATCACCATTCGATAGTAAGAGATGTATTTTAGCAAACGGAATAGATACAATAGCCTACGGTCATGGAGACTTTTTTCCAGATAATGAAGAAGTAGCCGATTTTATTAGCAATATAATATCGAACGCAATCGATACACTATCCTACAATCGTAAAAACGTCATTATACAGAGGATGAAGATATGGACGACTTTATTCGTGACTTGCTTCTATCTTAGAATACCTTTTGGTGGTAGTTCTGTATCTGGTGGTATCACTTGTATCTCTTCACGAACGAACCCTCGCTTTGGTGCATCTTTTCCTAAATAGTATAGAACTGGTTGATTTGAAGATACCACATTTCGAGAAATATAGTATGTTTGTAAACTCCATACAGGATCAGTTGCTCGTTTTACTCCACCTTCCAATTCTCCCGGTGAGTATAGATATCGAACTAAAACATCGAATGGTAGTCGCTTTTCTTTCAATCCAATAATTCGAGAATATGTAGGAGTCTTTATGTTTACTTGTTGTGCCTCTATAGAATTTGAAGGTTCCTTACCTGTTAGTCGAGTAACTTCATTGTTCATAGCCTTGATAACATCAGGAAGCCTCAATACCCATTCTCTACTACGCGCATCCGATCCTTCAGATGTAAGTACCATCTCTTTTGCATATTGATATCCAAATAATCTTTCAGCTATCGTTCTATTTGCTCGTTCGACAAAACTTTGTGCCCTATGATGACCGGCTTCACCTCGTTGAACTTTTGTACCACGTAGTTCTAATATTTCAGACATACGTCCCATGAATTCTCTACCAGGATCGACTTGCAATGTTTTTGGCCATTCTAGTGGACTACGTTTGTAGATCCGATCAAATGCTGCAGACACTTCACCACTATCTTTCGATGCTAAAGGTTCAGCCTCTTTATATCTAGAAGCTACATCGATTACCACCAAAGCATACTTATATAGTTTCCTTCCACGTCCAGGTCGATCGTGAGGTAGAAAGATCAAATTAGCTTGATGAACTTCATTAGGTTTCGATACAGTCCAATGTGGTCGTGGAATATAGTGTGGTGGTGATAGATATATTTGCCACATGGCTTGTTTCTCTAACCAACCCTTAGCTACATCTTCCGATACCTTTGCAGCCACCGATAACTTACCAATTGCGGCATAACCTTTCCAATAGCCCATAGGACCATAGAAGATATTCGCAAGTTTAGCATCCATTATATATCTATGTATTCTAACCTTTAACAAGCAGAAAAAAAAAGAATAAGAACTTATCTAACCAACTAGTTCTTATTCTTTTTTAGTATCTCGTCGATCGTAAAAATTCTCGTTTTTTAAAAAAGCATATCGACTAATAGCGTATCCACCAACTAGCATTCCACTACCAACGAAAATCAACTCACCAGTCTTCTGTGCGTTGGAGGGTTGATAGTAGTCGGATAAACGAGGTTCTTTCATTGCTTCGAGTTGTTTCAGTGCCTGACGTAACTTATGGGAGCGCACGAAAGCTCGGTTGATATCGAGTTGGTTATTATGAGCATCGCGTTCGGCGACTTCATGTTTGCGCGTCCAATCGGACAATTTTTGACGTTCTTCGATATATGCCTCCCTAGCAGCATCGAATTTTTCCATTGCCCTATCATGTCTCTCTCGTTCTATATTAGCAGTTTCATCTTTTCCACCAAACATCCTAGCAAGCTAGCACTCCACCACCAGTGAATGCCGCTGCGTTTACAATCGCCGTGAATAGCATCATTGCGCCAACTGCAGCCATTATGGTTTGGCCTTTTGTTTCTCGAGATATTGTTTTGCATATATGCTACCAGCTATTACTGCAGTCCACTTCACGTAATTTATAATAGAAGTAGAAGGATCACTAAGCATAGATTCCTTGGTAACCTTTTTTACGATCCAACCAATACCAGTAGCTATTCCAGTTATCATAGCAGCATCAGTCGCTATTTTCGTCAATTCTTTATCCATCCTAATATATATCGTATATCTCTAGTCTTTAATTGTTACTCCATATCTGGTACCGTAGTCTTTATCGGACTCGCGGGTCGTATAGGACTAATGTTCTTAGAAGTGTCGTCTCTGTATCTTTTGTATTGATAGTATGCGCCAAACAATGCAGCTGTCTGTGACCCGTACCAATAACTGCGATAGTAGTATTAGTAGATATGTTTTTAGTCCAACTTTCATCTTCGTCTATTTCTTTAGATAATTCACTTTCACGCGAAATCTCTCTCTTTTGAGCCTCTCTAGCAAGTTTATTACTTAGTGCTAATGCTTTCCCAGCAGCAACCCTCTTTGGATCTTTTACTTTAGTTGGTGTTGTTTTCGGTGGATTCGCAGTTATCTGATCCGTCTGTTCCTCCATCTCGATTCGATATAGTAGTTACTTGCGAATGTTTAATAGGAGTACTAGGAACGACTATGTGATTAGCTACATGGAACGAAGCACTAGCTAGAGCCACGAATCGAACTGCTTTAAGTGCTAATAGACCAGCCGCAGTATATATCTCATTGCGGACTAGTTGGTCTTCTTGTAGATCCTTAACCAGTGCTTGTTGGTCATCTAGTGGAACTACATATGCGACTGCGCGAGTAGCTAGACGTAGTGCACCATTTACTAAGCATCCTGTTATTTGATAGCATGCGCCAAACAATACAGCGCCCATACCAATAACTGCTATAGTAGATATGTTTGTAGTCCAACTTTCATCTACATTGATTTCTTTAGGTAATTCACTTTCACATGTAATCTCTCTCTTTTGAGTCTCCGCAGTTATCTGATCCGTCTGTTCCTCCATCTCGATTCGATATAGTAGGTACTTGCGAATGTCTAATAGGAGTACTAGGAACGACTATGTGATCAGCTACATTGAACAAGACGCTAGCTAGAGCTACAAATCGACCGTGTTTAAGTGCTAATCGACCAGCCGCCATAGATATCTCATTGCGGGCTAATTGGTTTTCTTGTAGATCCTTAAGCAGTGCTTGTTGGTTGTCTAGTGTAGCTACGTATGAGACTGCGCGAGTAGCTAGACGTAGTACGCCATCTACTAAGTGTACTGTTATTTGATTTGCTACTACGACCTGGTATCTACTATGTAAACGTTTTACGTCCTTCTCAGATAGTTTAGTTATATCTGTTAGGGAGAAATTCTGTCCTAGACATTCTTTCGTTTTACCTAATACAGCTAAGGTCTTAAGTACTTCCCGATATTCTTCGATATCCTCCAATTCGGTTGAAAATTCCAATTTGGTTGTAGGACAAGTAATAGCGCACTCATCTTTCAGTTCTTTGGTGTATTCATCCATGATAATATGTTATAGGTGCGGGTTAGCTCTAACACTACTGCAAAAGGATGTCGCAAACAAAAACATATGCGAGCAAACTTGTGAGATCGAAGTATCGTTCGTAATTCATTACATTCTTGTGAACCTCCGTAATCATCGAATATCCTCTTTCCATCTATAACCGATGCCGTATGAAACGCTACTACGATAGCTACGTTCTCACGAAAAGGTTTACATATACTCGTTAATTGTTGGGATAGTACCCAAATAGATAGTCCTATATATGTCGAGCAGAGAATGCTAAATCTACTAGTTTGTCAGTTCTTCGTTTTACATCTTTTGATGCGGCGCAATCATCTAGAATCAATAATGTATTGGTACCTGACCAAAAGGTTGCACAAATATTTAATGTGGTATCGATAGCATCCTGAGATGGTGATATGACATAAAAATGCGGATCTCGATTAGCAAATCCATGATATGTTTTGTTGTGGGCATACGTAGGACAAATTAATACTATATAATCGAACTTACCACGAAATGGTCCACGAAGTTGTTCTATGAGAAATGCAGTCTTTCCACAATTCGTTGGACCTACTATGAGTGAGTTGAATGGGATGTGTTCTACCAAGGAATCCATCAGTATGTTATACTATGTAAAGATCTGTTCAATATCTTAAGCTGAGCATCAGCAAGGACGTAGATATGCATGTTTACGTTTCCACTTCCTTTTAAAGTTCTATGTATACGAATATCGATATCTTTTCCGCCACCAGTTTGTGCCATTCCATCGCCATGAGCGGAGGAATCTTTTGCTGTACGACAATCGACTAGGATGGCAAATCTGTTATTGTAAAATTTGGTAGGAGTCATGGAAGTATTGGATGTGGCAAACCATCCTTTTGCGGACTCCCAAAAATCTGGTGTTAACATACCTCCTGGAAAGAATCTATTTGGAACTCCATTTACGTCTATCTCTATCTTTGAAATATCAGGATTTACGAATGCTTCGCTATCTCGTGAACCGGCGGTGGGAGGATCTACGAATAGAAAGAGTAATCCAGCGAATGATCGTCGTGGAACATTTATATTCTGAGATATCAAAGTATCTGATGCCTTAGCGATAGGTACTAACTTGAAGTGAACTGCGTGATCGTATAGGAATGCAGTACCTTTTTCATATGCGCGAAATGTATTCCTAGCTAGCGTTTCATTCTTGATTGCTTCGTATTCTAACTGGATGTTGGTAAGCTTGTACGTACCTATCTTTGTCGAATCTGATCCAACGATTATATCGATAGAGCGGGCTAGAGTTAATTCGAATGAAATAGTGTCTTCTAATACATGTGGATATAGAACTCCATGTTGTGTAAGAATATCAACGTCTAACGGAATTCTATATTTTGAACCATATGCAGCTAACAATGCATTCTCACCAACATCTGAAGTACCTGCATCACCAGCCTTAGATCGTAGCTTATTTGTGTTATCTGATTGGATACCTTGTTGTACTCTCGATTCTCTCTCCTGCGTAGATAGATAGATATCGGAATATGTTTGTAATAGATCCGATCGAGCAATGTCTTCTAATATTTCAGCTCCCATCTTACAAACTCGATGTATAACTAAGCAACGTCCAACATTTGCAACGACTCTATTATTAGCATGCCCCCCAGACAATACGATATCACCCAATAATGCTAAACTACCAGGTACTAATACGATATCTTCTCCCATCGTTGGAACTTCCACATAGAGCGTCTCACCTGGATTAGCAGATGATGGAGTGAAAGTTTTTCTATATAAGGTTCGTTGAGCTTTGAGTGCGCGTGGCACTCTTAGTGCTTCTATAGGAATTAACTTCGACGATATCATGTTGAATATACCAAGATATATAGTTATGTTCAATATGGAAGATAGGATCGACGTTGATGTGAGACCTGAGGATAGTACCGACAGATACGAAGAACAACAACGAGATGAAGAAAACCGACGACAACGAGATGAAGAAGATCAACGAGAACGAGAAGCAAATGAAAGATACGTGGCTTACTTATTGAGTGGCAATCAAGATGAAGCTGGGGGTAGTGAGACAATTACCATGGATAATTTGCATGACTACGCTATAGAAGGTGACCCACTTCGAGGATTCACATTCGAACAAACCATATCAGATTTGTCAAAAGAAATGTTGGTTGACAAAGTAAAAGGGCAATATCCGGATGCTGGTGTTCGATATAATATCGAAATATCCTTAGTAGACGAACAAGTCGAAGTTCGCGAACTTGGAAGCAAAAAACCCTTTACACGTCTATTTGTAGGTGATGAGAAAAAAAAGAAATTACGTGTGCAGATGAGGAAAGATCTCAAAGATGCTTTAGGTCCAAATAATGAAGAGGCTGCTAATGAAGTAATATTTGCAGAACGACAACTCGCTGATCGGGAAGCAAATAACGAATCTATTCTTGAAGACTCCGAATCGACCGACGCTCAGAAAGAAATAGCTAAGAAAGAGTTAATATCCATCCATAAGGCAAGAGAATTACTTGAACGTCAAGAAGAAGCCATACTAGAACGTATATCGCTACGTGAAAGGGTCAAATACATTTTCAGGAAGTATGGAATGACCGTTCTTGCGGTGGTAACTGCTATTGGTGCTATCGTTAGTGTAATAGTTTCCCAGCTATCGAAATCCGTACCGAAACCAGTAAAATATGGTATCGACAAAGTGACAGATACAGTAAAGAAGGGGTTAAAAACGACGGGTGATTTGTTAAAGGAAATGGGAAAGAAACTTGGACAGATACTACCTGGAATGATTGGATCAATTGCGAATTTCATATTTACTATGGCCGGTAAAGCTCTAGGAGTATTAGCAGAGAACGTTTGGTTATTCATCGTAGCTATAGTGGTGATCACAATAGAGCAATACAAACGACGTTAACGAAATAACGCCCACGCAATTCCAGCTCCTGCAATAGATACTATCGCTAGATTGATCTCATGTTGTGGAACTCGTTGCTTTACGCTATGTGGAACTTGTTTCTTTACGCTATATGGAACTTGTTGATACGTACTATGTGGTAATTGTTTCTTTCGTATCTGTCCTTCCATATCTGGTGGTGGGAGTTTAGTTTGCTCATCGTTGATTGAGTTTGATCCCATTATCATATCTTTCGTAGCTATCTTGAATGCGTTATTGTAGCCACTAATCTTTTGAGTATCGAACAATAGATTGCTTGGTAATAGCCATACTCCTATAGCTATTGCCAGATCTAACTTCTTATTCGTACCATCTATTGCAACCTGATAGTTTTTTACGCCTTTCACTAAGTTGTTTTCAATAATCGTGGCTTCAAGCAAAACTTTGAACTCTAGTTTGGTGCCATAACTACCAATGATTGGTGTAAGCATATTAACTTGAGCACCTAGAATGCAATACGCGAAAGCTTCGACAGATCGATTCAATCTACCTAATCCAGCATCCGTTAATCCCTTACCGATTGGTGGCGTAAACCAATTGTATTGTTTTCTATTAGTCTCGTCACCCCTAATAAAGTGAATCATATTGGAATTAGCTAACTTACCACCCTCATCTTTGAATATATAGAATGGGTCCTTTTGTGTCCATGTGTACATGTCTGGGGCACTCGACCTTAACTCATACTCATTCTTATCGCCGTACCTGGGGGAGTAAACGAATATGTCACCTAATCCTTTATTACGACCTCCACGCCATCTGAAGTCTGGTGTTCGAGATAAACCAAATTCGATGCACAAAGTCTCAAGTGCTGCTTTGCTATAGAGGTTATCAATTTGCTTGAAAGAAGAGTCACCAGGTAGAGGTCCACCAAGTTCATATAGAATTCTTCGTATTGTGAAATAAACGTGAAATTGTAGGAACCCTTGAATGACGGGTGGATACGTTTTGAAAATAGGATCAAACAATGACACTCCACATCCAGAAGTTGCACACCACGTTGCAAAATTCAATCGTTGAGGCCAATATTTGAAATCTGGACCTGATAACCAATGATGGGACTCCTTCGCTGTCATATGCTTTACGACAGTCTCTTTGAATATGTTCGGAACGCCTGCTTCAAACTTTTTCGTAGGTGTGACATATATCCATAGATTAGTTAAATCGATATCTTGTGCTTTTTCAGTAGGTGGGACCGCCGTAATAGGATATTTCACACTTTTATCTAGTGTTAATGTATGTGGAAAACCATCATGCACACCCCACAATGCGTTATCGATGTGTTTTTGAATGGTGGTAGGTAGCTTGGAGACATCATCGCCATAAACCACATAACCATGGTTCCCATCTCGAAACCAAATACTAGTTGAATATTTGCCAGGGCCGTCTATATCCGTTGATACATAGAACTGGTGAAAATCTGCATGTGGATATTGTTTCTTAAACTTCGCTAATAGATCGACATTCAACGTTGCGACCTTCTTATTTTCATCGGCAAGGAGCGCTATCTGCTCAGATTTCGACAGTCTTGGTCCACCCCTAGCAATCTCTGCTATGTCCTCTGCAGATAGACCATCATCTTCGTCTGACACAACAAAAGGCATCGTAACTATTGAAGCTATACATATCCATAGTTTATACCTTTAATATATAATGGTTATCTTAAATGTCACATGTCCTACGGCTGACCATACTGTCTACTTCGATAACCCTATTCTTATCAATAATATTTCGCTAGTTGAGGTCACTCTTAGTCACAATTGGTGGAACCTAGCAGAGAAAGGGAGCTTTAAGTGGGATGTCGATGGTGTGATGTTTCCACACGAAATTAAGGCGGGGCATTATAGTATAGGAAGCTTGATGACCCAATTCGATCCCGCGGTTGATGCTGGTTTATTGGAATTCATAAACAACACATTTAGGAAATACTATATTTTCGATGTTAAGAAACCAATCCAGTTAACTAAGAATATCTGCGATTTGCTTGGTATCAAAGTAGGTGGGGGTCCAACAGGCTATGTGACTATCAATGTGGGAAAATACCCCCTGGTGCCAAAAGATATTAATCACATATATATCTACTGTGATGTGGTGGATTCAGATTTCTCACTTCTTGATGGGAAGCCATCTAAAATCCTACATACTTTTAAAACGACATCGCACGTTTTTGGTGAAACAACTTACTTTCCACCAACCCTCATACCCATTCGAGCCTTAGGAACGATACGGAACTACATTCGCCTCACAGTTTGCGATGAGCAAGGCAATCTCATAGACTTCAACAAGCAGCCTCTACGTTTCGTATTGAAGCTTGAGTAAATCATACGTATATACAATGGATGGCGATTCGATTCAACCGTTTCCAACAGCACCAGGTATCTATCCATCGGGAGCTATAAAGGAACTTAGCGATATAAATGGATCGAGTTTTAGACTGCAAAAAGTCTGTGATACGCTTGCTGAGCTAGAACAACAAGCAAAGCACTACGAAGTTGTTCGCAAAAAATATGCTCGAGCGCGTGGTATCGTTCATGGGATTGCTGTGGCCACAGGTAGCCTGAGTGGCGTTTTATCAGCTTCTGCGCTAGGTTCATCATTTACGGGAATTGGGATACCTGTGGGTATTTCCTTAGGATCAGCGGGGTTCCTGTGTGCCGTCATATCGGCTTCGATGACTGTTGTTAGTAAGAAACTTGGCGTTCGCGTCTCGAAGCATGAAAAGACTGTTATGTTAGCAAAAGCTAAGGCGAATTCCGTGGAAGTCAAAGTCTCAAAAGCTCTAGCCGATTGTAACATTTCAGAAGCCGAGTTCGGAAGCGTTATTGATGAGAAAAGGAAATATGAGACGCTTAAACTCGAAATACGGCAAAAAAACAGACAAGAAAGAGGGTCAAAAAACGTAGAACAACTTCGATCCGAGATCCGAAAGGAGATGAGAGTAAAACTTGGCAGTCTAGTGGGGTAAGAATAAATATCTCCTTCGAAAGAAACCAGTATGGATTTCATTTTAACTTCGATAAAAGCAACTGCACTTAATTCGTATAAATTACCGTGTTGTTTTGGTTCATATGCTAATTTCGAGACAACGCGTGGGTGACGCTAATTAACATACGTCAACTGCTTAAAACATAAGTATGATATTTTATCACTGAATACTTTGTCTAGCACACATAGCCCCACGGGTTTGTCGCTGGGACTTGTGATCGAGATGGGAGCCGTTCACGAGTTCTGGTGTTCAAACCTTGGCGGACTATGTGTGGTAGATCGGCTTGTGTTGGGTAAGAAGCTCCCAGCCCAACACAAGTCGTAGCGCGTCTGCCGATGTGGCAGAAGTTAAAGTAAGTTAAAGTAATACAGTAGAAATCAGCGGCCAGAGTACAAGATACCTGTGTGAGAACCAAATGTGGTCAGAAGCTGAACTACAGTAGAACGAATACAGTGAAAGGCCGGGCCCGGCAAGAATAAAAACCTCTCTAGGAACAAAAAGGAGAAAGAAGGAAAAAGGTGAAAGTGGGTTCCTAGAGAGGTTCTGGTGACACCAGTTTTGGTATTTTGGTTTTTTGGTTTTTTTCATTTTTTTTTTTTTTTCTTCTTACTGTCTTAGACTAAATTCTTGAATGAGTACATATCAACGGATGTCGTTCTCACGAATTAGCCGTTTTGGTTAAATAGGAAATGAGTCGTTAAACTTTTGGTTAAGTAATCGCACATATGTTATTCGAGGTACATACTGAGAAAAAAATACAAATTAAACTTTATCACTATTTAGACCGTGTCTCTCAAAGTGGGAATTGTAAGCAATCAACTCATTGATAAAACGCACGACCGAACCCTTATGTATACCACACCGTTTAACGACGTCAATAAGAGACATACGAGATCCCGAACGATGTAGTACCTCGTAACTTGCTCCAACGACTTTAGTTCGAAGTATAGAGCTGGTACCTATATTGTTTTCTATTGCCGTATGAACAATCTCATAGACTATTTGTTGGACATTCTTAGGTACTCCTTGGGGGTCGAGTTTAACAAAAGTCGTTGTAATGTGAGGAGCTATTCGATCGGTATTCAAATCTATATCGATCTTATCGCCATCATGTAGAGAACGTATAAAGACCTCTCCACGACATATGCTTTTATTGTTTAGTTGCATAAAACGAGCGACCTCTCCTTTAGATCTAATGAACCCACATTGTATACATGCTTGATAAAGTATAGCAGCTAAAATAGTTCGTTTCGCATAGCTACGTTTGATACAAACTTTCTGTACTTGAATGAATGCATCGGCTACGATTACTAATACATTTGTGGGGAACAAGAGGTCGTAAGTTTGTTTATAAATAGTGTTGTATGCCTTTAGTTCTCGCATTATCGTTCGTAGTTGCAATTCTTTGTTATCGCTTTGCTTTGGGATTGTGCGGTCTAGATCATGTTGATACCTAAAGCTATCTGGCCCTACTATGCGTAACCTAGTAGTAAGATTGGTAGTTGTTTCTTCACATGATTCAGTCTCGGAAATAAGACCACAGGTGGTACATATGAATTCCGTTCCTTGCATTTCCATCGGGCATAGACATTCGGAACATGTTTCACCAGTGTTAATATGTAACCGTGGTTTGATATGTAGGCTTGCACAAATTTCTGGACCAAGTAATCTAATAAGATCATCCATACTAGTTGTATACCATGTGCCTGTCAATTGTCCAATTGTTTGTTTGTTTTTAAAAAAAAAGAAAAAAATGAAGAGAGGTCGCATAACAATTTCTCTTCATTCTTTTTTTTCGTATCGTGATTTCTACTTATCCTCCGATCCTACCACATTTAGATCTTTCTCACTGATGGAGAGGTCATCCAATGCATTATCGAGATCGTGAATGTCCACCACATTTTGATCTTTTTCCGATTCCACTACATTTAGATCTTTCTCCGATTCTACTACATTTGAATACGTGATATTCGCCGACTCGTTAGCTCGTTTCTTATCAAGGTTCTTCTTATTGCGAATGGTACGGCGTTGAGGTGCACCACATTTTGCACAAAGTTCGTGAGTAGTACGACAGCCTCGACCACACGTCAAACATGGAACGAATATAGCACATCCTCTTCCTATCTGGAAGTTATGCTGAGAGCAATACTCTGACGTCTTTGAACACTTACTTATACATTTCGTGGTCTTTCCTCGCATCAACCAATCACAAGTTCTTGTCTCAATCATCGTGCAATATACCTATATATGTTATATGTCTAATTGGTATCTTAGTTGTGACGTCTACTTTGAGGTTCTTCAATTATACGCACTTGTCTAATCTGTGTGGTATTAATACGTACTAAGATAACAGCATACGTTAATATCGTGAAGTAGAGAATGTATGTTAGTACCATGGATGGATATACTGTAAACTAATCATTCCTTTAATAGGTGTTAAAATGTAAAAAATACAATGAACAAAATAGTACAACAAAACTGCTCCAATCCGGAAAAAAGCTGTAGAAACCGATCATTTAATATAACGTAAAAACACGATAAATAAACTATAGTAGTATCGTAACTGGCGTGTTTTGGACCACGTTGCATTTTTTTGTTGTATTTTCATCTAATGGACCCCGAACGAAGTGAGGATGTCCATTAGATGAAAAAGAAAAAAGAAAAATACAACGTGGGCCAGAACCGCCAATTACTATACTACTGTGGATTATGGCTCTATCATTTCCAACCCCCCCACCCCCCCAGGCATACCCTAACCTAACCCCCCCCCCCCCCCCGGAATACGTGGGGCATTTGCACATTGACATTTGACAGACAAGAGCATCAGTAGAGAACCAATTCTCTGGCTACTCTAGCACAAACCATGTTGACACAAAATTATGCTAGTACTCTATGCAGTACATGCTATAGATGGCCCGAGTTAAGGCCACTCAGGGCCTCTTGTTTGTCAATAGTCTTTGCCTTGTCTTTGTCGAAAATTGTTGGAAAATTTTCCAAACCGGTCCCCGATGGTGGGGCATTTGAACAGCCTGGATGAAAAATTGGTGGGGCATTTGAACAGTTTTTCTGCCTTGGTAGTGGGGCATTTGATCGAATTGTTTTCAAAATGTTCAAATGCCCGGGAGTGGCCGGGGGGGGGGGGCATGCACGGGTTTGGAATTGACTGATACATTAGCGAATTAGCGGCAGTAGAGTTGGGCACGTGAGTTGAGGATTGCCGACTATTTTCTACAACAACTGCATAGACCATAGTTGACACTGATTACTGATTCTGTGGTCTGAAGAAGGATATTTTCTTTATCCCAAGGAACAGTGTTGTAACTGCTGCTCTGATGGCCGTGTTGCGTAGCTTTTGAGGCTCTCTTCGTTGGCATGGCCGCTATACACATGAATGATAATCTACTCTTTTGAAATTCTGCCAGTTCTGGGTTCTCTGCAAGTTTTATCGCCCATTTTTCATTCAGGAACATTCAGGAACCTCTCAAACGAATTTCTACATGAAACCAGAGAAATCCCATTGTATTCTTCGCAATTCACTGTTCAGGTTTCAGCATAAAGCAGGCTTATTACAGTTATCGTCGAGTTATTTGTGAGTCATGTCTTGTTGTTGTGTTGTCACTTTCCTATCGTTTCAATAATACACCAGGCTGTTAGAAAAACCACATTTTTCTTAAATTCAATCTTTTTTTATATCAAACTCTCAATGAGTAACACTGTATTAGAATGTGGACATTGCTTTTCTCAACTTCAAACGTTTTAGCATCCCATTTTGTGGTCGCTTTAGAGTATGAAGCCGATGCTAAATTCTCTCGCCGATCATTTTCTTTTAGTTTTGGGAAGCCGCCCCGGACTTTTATTTTCCTCTTCTCCAACACACCTTAACAACTCAAAGTCGGACATATTTTCTTCCCAGTCTATGAAATTATCTCCGTTAGCTATATAAACTCGCGAAAAACAATCACTGATACGTTTTGTTTTGATTGGATTCTCAGCGTGTTTGATTTTTTCTTGGGCGTGCATTTATAACAAAATCAAGCACGCTGAGCATGCATCCAATCAAATCGCACGTTCTTAGGATAATCCCATAATTTATATTATAAACTTAGTTAAACCTTCAGAGGGCCACACGTTTATCAGTTTGTAACTGTTTAGTGTCACCCTCATTAAATAAAGTCTTATTATTATTATTATTTTTTTTTTTTAAGTAACGTGATTTACTCAGTTCTCTGTGATTTGATTTTTCACTACAGAGCTCATCTTTGTATTTGTCACTGTTGACGAAAACTTCCTTTGGATTAGCAAAATATTTTTCTGCGCCTCATCCACTAAAATTGAAACCTCTTTTGCAGAAAAATGTTGTCGTCGTTTTGCTTTTTTCATTCCCTCGGCCTCATCAACAAGCCTCTGGTCTTCCATTTTCACGACCTCGAGCTGACAACAAACATCGAAGGGGAGAGGCGTCGAAGACAGCGCGTGCGCAACGCGAACGTTAATTCTTTGGCGGGAAATATTTACGCACACGTAAATTACGAACATGCATATATACGGTAAACGTACGTACGGTTTCGTGAAACACCCCATACGTATAACACTTACGAACACGTAAATACTTAGAGCGGATTTCGTATGAGTGGGCCGTGAGACAAACTACGACATGTCCGTGCTGTAACCGTGCTTTGTACCATAACTTGGTAATTTGATTGGATCAGAAAGAGAAATAGCCTCCTCCGCAGGCATCTCTATTTAAAAAAAAAATCAGATTATGGGCTCCCTGTGGCAGGTGAACAGGTAACCCAATTCGCGATTTTTTCTTCGAAAATTAGAGATGCCTGCGGAGGAGGCTAAAAGAGAAAAACAATAGGGAAACAATTTCAAAAGTCATGTAACCGTGCCGTAGACGGTGCCGTAGTTTGTCTCACTATACGATTTCTGCTCTACAAGCAATCGTATAATTGAAGTGCACTTTGTGCAACGGCAGGCAGTGCATCTATTCGCAAGTACGTTAACGCCTAATCCAAGATGGCGTCGAAAGTACTGATAAAAAGTTACCCTAACCACTCCGAAAAGAAGTTCCCAGGTAAACGACAAGTTCTCATCCACTTAGGGTTCACAGGTAACCGCGAAATACAGTGTTCATTCATTCAGATTTATTAATCCTTTTAGTGAAACACTATACAGAACGGTTAAAAATGGGTCTGGCAAGGTACATGCGACTGAAGAAATAAATAACATGCAAGCAAAATAATTCAAATAACAGTAACGAAATATATTAGGTGGGAATCTCAAACAAGGCAGAAAGAATAGCAGACTACATAATAGTTACGGAAGAAAACAATGATAATTGTAAAAAAATGTTGCAATGTAATGAAACAAGAACAAGGTTAAAAATTAAAACAATTAAATAAAAAAATATAAATAATGATAATAATAATAATTAACAAAACCGATGCAGTTAATCAATAAACTCTCTTCCCTGTTTAAATTCTGTTCATTGCACTTAAGCAATCAGAATGATTTTACTGCTGCAAGGGCTTCCCTTAATTTGGAAAGCAAGTGTTGAGGCTGCTATATATAACTGCAGCAAGAGGTAGGCCAACAATATGCGAGAAAAAGGAAAACTTGTAGGCGTTAGTATTGGCCGCTATATGAGGGTCTGAATGGGGGGGGGGGGGGGGTCTACATGTCAGTTGTCAGTTAAATTTTTGGCCATTTGTCAGTTGTCAGTTAGCCCTAATTAATCATTGCTAGAGAAAATTTACAATGTTTGACCCACAAACACCAAATTTGTCAGTTGTCAGTTATTTTTCGGTTGTCAGTTGTCAGTAAAAAAATCGTCATTTGTCAGTTGTCAGTTATTTTTAAAGCCGTTTGTCAGTAGTCAATTAACCCCATTTTGAGACCCTCCTATATGACTACATTTGTAGGGATGATTAGATCTTGTTCTTGAATACTGAACTGTGCTGGGGAGTCGTATGTAAACCATGTTATTAACGCATTCGAACATAAGAGTAGCAACGTCAATATATTTGCATATTTCTAGGGAATCCCAGCCAAGGGATTGCTGCATTTGTGGTTACACTGGAATACCAGTAATAATCAGAGAAAACAAATCTGACTGCGTTACGCTGAACTGCCTCTAAGGATTTATACGGATTCTAGGCAGCGGAGGCGTATTCAACCTGCCGATAGGGAGTTGTATGCCTGCTGCTTGGTGTATTTGCTGCAGTTAGGAAAATTTCTCACAGCAAACCTAGGATTTTCATAGCTTTTGACTTAACCTCTTTGACTTATAGGTGTCCCATTGGAGGTCGTCTTGGATAAAAAAGCCTAAAGTGCTACCTGATATGTTATAACTAGAGTTAGATCGCCACCAGCTAGTGATGGACATGATATTACATTTAGATAAATTTAATATAAATTCAATTTGCCAGGTTTGAGCCCAGCCGAGAGATAGTGTCAATGTCGTTCTAGAACAGTGTCAGATATTTCATGGTACAAGACAGCATCATCAGCAAACGACTTAATATGTGAATTAAGATTACATGTTATATCTTTAATGAAAGCCAAAAACAAAAGGGGACCCAAAACAATGCTGTGAGGGACCCCGGAGGGTACGCCTACCAGGGGTGGATCCAGGGTAGTTTATGTGATTTCCGTAAACTACTCAACTTTTTTCAAACCTCTAAATTTTAGGTAGTTTATTACTAGGAGGGGTGGGGTGGGTGGGGTAAACTACTCAGAGTAAACTACTCAGTCCAAACCCTGGATCCACCCCTGCCTACCCAGTCAGATTTAGCTCCAGAGACTTGAACGCAGTGAGTGTGGGTTAAAAGGAAGCTCTGAATCCATGCTAAATCATTCAGTAGCCTGCAGCGAGTCAAAATATTTTATCTAGAGAAGTCCAAAAGTATTACATCAGTTATTTTGTGTTTATCCAGTGAATAGAACCGTTCGTCAAGGACCGACACTACTGAATAGGCCAGTTCGCGGTAAATTCCGACATTTTGAAAGGGGTGCGGCAAACATGACGCGAAATACAGTGTTTGTATGGGAATCGATGGCAATCCGATGCCACATAAAATCCGTATAATCGAATTTCTGAAATATTCTTCAGATACAAACTTAAGATACCAGGTAAAAGATTAACATATCGAAATTTGAGGGATGTAGCTGTGCTGGTAAGCGTGCAATCGTGTTTTCAGTTTCCCATACATTTGTCTGTAATAACTGGGAGTCGAAGTCCGCGGGGAAATTTACAGACAAATGTATGGAAAACTGAAAACACGCGACTGCACGTTTCCCAACACATCTACATCCCTCAAATTTTGATCAGTTAATCTTTCACCTGGTATCTTAAGTTTGCAGACTGTGAATATTTCAGAAATTCCATTTTACGGAAATTATTTGGCATTGAATTCCCATATAAACACTGTATTTCGCGCCACGTGACGATGAATTTGCACTTTTTTAAACTTTTATTAACGCTTATTTCGAATTACATTTCTAATTTTAAATTAAATTTACATTTATTTATATTTATATTAAACAGACAAAAGTGTATAATAAAGGAGATTATAAGTGTCTAGAGGCTAATTTAACTGGCAGGTTTTCTAGTTATATATAAATTAGCCTCTTAGATGTCAGTATAAGTAAATTTGAACTATGAAACTATGTCATGAAAAAGAATTAGGACAAGAGAAATGAATTAGATAGTTAAGTACGTTTGTATTGTTCAGCCAGTAAATAATTCTTAAGTTGTTTTTCAAAAGAGAAAAGACATTTTTTCTTTCGTTTTCTCATATTGTAGTTCCTCTCAAGCTCAATTTATTACTCTAATCAATACTTTATTTAATATATTCTATGTATTACGCTCAGTTATTCAATTATTATTTGTATGTAAGCAGTGGCCAACTCGAAAGCTTTTAGCTACTTTGACCACTGTACACTTGAATCTTTTAATTTATTCCATGTACTTATTTTGTTTATACATTTTTATCTACTCTCCTTATTGTAAACATTATAAATAGTGTGAAATAAACTTGAACTTGAACTTGAACTTGACATATTGGGGAAGTTTCTGCCATACTGACGGGATATGTCAGTAATATGTAAAGCGCCATGAGACTGGTGATATGACGCTATATAAATACGGCCATTATTATAAGCCACTTGCAATAAAAGAAATAGTCTGTTTCCCGATATTTGTTCTAGCTTTGGGTTTGTAGAAATTTTAGCCGATTGTCCCGGCGTCCTGCATGACCACAAAATGTATCGCATTATTGGAATTTTCATTTTTCTAAGTTTATTTTTTGGCCGATCGGTGGGAGACCCGTTTGCTTTTTTGTGTTGTGACGTCATCAAAAAACTAAAATTTAAACTATACGTCCTACAAAGCTGTTCTTTGTATATATTCTAGACATCGATAATAAAAGCCTACACAGAACATTTCACGTCGATAGGGTGTATTGTTCCGAAGTAAATAAATTTTGAATTTTATGACAGAACAACCCAGCGTGTTTTCCGTAAGGCATAAAAATCCATGTAATTGAGTCAATTTCTTTTTTTTAACTCGATAAATCTTTAAAGGTTGCATTCAAAGAGTTTTGAAGTGAAACTCAATGATTTTGATGGGAAATTAAGCTTTATATGTATTTTCGTTTTATGGCCGCCATGTTGGTGCCCCAGAGATGGACACCAAGATGGCGGCCGCATACAAAGTACTGTAAAATTGTCGTACTTTCATTGACCCACAGCTCCGTTGAAAAATAAGCTAATGTTCCTATATTTGGTTTATAACTGTATTTTTGGTAGTTCTACAAGGACCAAGATGTTTTATTTGATTTTACTGAATGCAAACCAATTTTGCGATCGCGTGTCATGACGATGAAAACCACCAATAGTTGGTAAGTATGGCTATGACCTTGGGGGTACTCCCGTATAAATTAAAATTGACGAGGATTTTAAAAGAACCCCTAAAAGCACAGGGAGCCCAGGTTCGCAACATGAGGACTACCCGATGGAAAAATACAAGGTTTGTATTTTACTTTATCGCTAGTATATGTGTATAGCTGATGGAAAATGATAATAAACAGCCATTAAAGTTTACATACCACATCAAATGTTGTCCACCTGTTGTTTCTTGGCTGTCTTAGAGCCCCATTTCGGCGAGAATATTTTTTTTACTAATAGATTACCTCTACATACAATGTATAACTAAAAAACATGTGTGAAGGTTGTGACTTTATCGAATCTCTCAAAGTGTCAATAATATATCTTACAAGCACGAAGAGATAGACCACCCCCTCTTGATTTGCGGAGACCATGCCTTAATGCCCCTGAGCTGGTTGCAATAGCTCAGCAAATCTTTGGAATCTGTGTAACCACGTATTCCCAATAATCCCGGTATAAGTTGCTCCTTCGATCTACAGGACCAGTATAAGGACCAGTATTCCATACTTCGGTACAGATATCCCAGGTATGGGATATCCAGCCATTAGCATCTGATACAACTCTGCATGCACCTTTCCACATCTGGACTGCAAATTCTGCTTGTAGAAGGTTTCTGATATTCTGATACAACTGTACGTCCCCCACCCCCCACTTCATTTGTCGGAAGGCGTAAGCTACTGCCCTCCTCCACCGCATGGCTCACCGCTGTGAAGCACGGCCGTTTTACACTGGCTAGGCGTTGCCCCAATCTGACGGACCGGTCTGGTCAAGGCTTCCAGCTGCTTTGTCAAAGCCAATCGTTGTTCCTCAATATGGTGTTGCAGGGACTGCTGCTGCTTCTGTGAGCCCTCTGCAAGACATTGTACTGCCCCGCAACCAGATCAGCGTGTACCTTCTGGTGGCTTGGAGTGCTTACTACCCAGTTGCAGACCACATCCTCGCCAGGAATAACTTCCACTTCCTTGACGCCGGCCCTTCTGGGAGTGGAATCGTACTCGTCCAACTATTGTTATACTTCTTCCCTTATTTTCTGGAAAGTCTTGTCCGGGTGGTCTCAGACCCAACACCTTCACATCACGTGAAGGGTCGCGCAGGTTCTCTTCAAATTGGTCCCTCGGTAGTTTGTCCTTTCCCGATGCGCGCTTGGTTTCAAATGTTTCAGGTGTACATGCACGAGCCAAGGATACCATCAGCCCATATATGTTTTCTAGGTGGAAAACCAGGGAGCCCACTGCTTCTGAATCTGACTGCCCTATATATAGTTGTTCTTGTCGCATCTGCAATCCAGTCCTCTATATGACTCGATCATCCCTAGCTCCTTCAACTTTCCAGACTTCTCGGAGAACTGAGTCACCTTGATCTGGGGTGGCGCTGTTTGGGCAGAATTAAGCTTCTCCATGCAGTTGGCTGGGCATTTCCCTGCTGTTGGAGCTGTGCCTCCATTGGCGAGAGCCGTCAGTTGCTCTTCCGTTGTCGACATTCCATTTCTGTTAGCTCGTTCCCGTTTATTCTAAAATATCTTGCAAATTCAACAATTGGATCCCACTCTGACCTCTTTCTGTCTTTCGCTTTGTTTTGCGTCCTCTGTCATTTCCGTCGCAAACAACGGGTAAACAAACGACGTACACCCACTGATTCTATTTCAACATAGTGTGAGTAATTCGAACTTTCTATTTTTCCAAGAACACTACTACTTACAACTCCCAGGTATACTGATTTGAAATTCAGAAAGATATAAAAAAAGAAAACTTAATTGGCGTGAAAATTATAGATATTTCAGGTCGTATATATGCATGACTTTCAATATGTAGAGGAGGGAATCTACATTCTGATAATTGCACGAGCCTTAGACGAGTGCAATTTTAAAACTTTAAAATATCACTCGGTACCCATAAATCAAGTACCTTATTACATATAATTTTCGCGACACTTTTGATTTCGCGAATTTCGATTTCGCGATTTGAAAAAAATCGCAAACGTTTGATGTCGCGCAGAATAAGTGTCGCGGAAATATGAAGTGACCGCGCATTTCAACTTTAAATGAAATACAGCCCAAATGACAGTAAATAGCGTTGACTTTTCTCCTGTTAACCTAGCCTGATTTTCAGACGGTACGAGGTCGTCCGCTCACTTCCTGACCTCGTACCGTCTGAAAATCAGGCTACTGTTAACCAAGCTACGCTCTAACCTCAAATAATTGCAAGTTTACGTACCTCCATTAGGTATTTGACATTTTTAGATTTATCTTAGACGTTTCGTTGCAGTTCGGCATTTCCGTAGCATCTTACCGGTATCTTGGGCCTCATCATACTCATTATTATTATTAAAAGGGATAAACTAATTCCCGAGTTAGAGTTCTATGACGAAATCGCTAAAATTCGGCAAATTAACACAATCGCGAAATTAAAGTGTCCCGAAAATTTCATGTCATATGGTATAGCACGAGCACTATGAGTTCATGCGATTTTTTGTTTATAATATTCTGAGGAAACATTTGATGAGAGCATGCATGTACACTCTATATCTATAACCTTTTTATGCACTCGTTATTGACCAATCAGAATTGGCCAGTCGAGGATTCGCTCTACCTATAAAAGAGAGGAAGCTAAGGGGCCGACCATTTAACGTTTGAGGGGGGGGGGGGTGGGTTGTTTTGAAAAAAAATATCCTGCAAGCCAACGGTGTTGAAAAAAAATATCCTGCAAGGGGAAAAGCTTTGTTCTGGCTCCGCTTTTTTCGCAAAAAAAATTCGTGCAACAACACTGCTAAAGAAAAAAAAATCGAGCACAGACAAGAATACCCATCCCCCCCCCCCCCCCCCCCCTCCTCAAAAGTCAAATGGTCGGCCCCTAAGAACATAATCATCATCAAATTAAGGGCGCGTTCGATTGACCGTATTCCGGTGTCCCAGGGATTTCGCCCCCCCGTAATCTCACCCCCCCGGGGGGCGAGATCACTAGGGATTTCACCCCCCCGGGGGCGAGATCCCTAGTGATCTCGCCCCCCTCACTGGTCCCCCCTCAGGGATTTCGCCCCCCCCCCCCTCTTAACGATTTGCTGAGTGAACATGAACTTTAATATATGTCACTGTTAAGACTGTTGCAACACTTGATTACTTAATCAATAAAACCGTCTATAAAACAAACTTACGATTGATCGATCGCGGTCCTCTTCACTGCGAACCATTGGGGACCAGACTAAAGTGAACTCTTGAAATACGATTGTTGACTATATTACAGCCCTTGAAAAACGTAATAATCATGCCGCTTCATTAAAACCAAAGCTAGCGCTGTTGACATTCTTTGCCTTTGGAGTCTTCTTTTCGCTTTCTATACTAAAGAGAAGCAATGGTATTCGTCTTATTAGAACAAATCTGTTGAGGAAGGCCGAAAATGTTGCTGTTCATCTGTTACACTATTTTACAAGTCGTGCTTGTGCCTGTATTAAAAGTTATCAGAAGCGTTCGGCGACATGGTGGAGTGCAGTCTGTGTGGTGACTGGTTTCACCAGAAGTGTGTTGGTCGCCAATTTGATACAAGCGTTGAGTGGCTCTGTAGTTCGTACGCACCCCGATCATCGACGAGGCTTCGTCGATAATAGAGCTTGCCACATTTAATAACTGTGTATATATCACTTTAATTGTTTAAATAAAATTGTTATATGAGCAGTTTGCTTGTTTCTATTTGGTTGTTTGTTTCAACATGCACGGATAAAGTTGAAATGCGTCCAATTCTTATTTCAAAATATCAAGTCTTCACCAAAAGAATTACGATCGAAGATAAACGTTTATGAAATGTATCTAAGACTTGATATCCAACGAGTGAATACAGCGAACGAGTACGAGTATGACATCAATTGGATCACGAAAGCTGTTTTTAGCGGGTAAGTACAAAACACTGACCCCCGGTCCATGGACCCCCTCGTGGACCCGGTCCATGGACCCCGTGTGGACCCGGTCCATGGACCACCTGTCCATGGACCCCCTATAATTTTTTTCAAATTCCAAAAAAACAATTTTTGCGAAATGTTTCCACAAGGCCAGGAAATAAATTAATTATATTTTGTAATTGTTATTCAGAGTTTATATATTTTATGATATTAATTGTAGGAGGGCCACTGGTTTTTCAGTTGTAATACTGTTATATGTCTACCCTCTATAAATAAAGTTGATTATTATTACATTTTTCACAGTAACGGCTATAAAATAAACCCTTACGGGCTTTTACAAAGTATTGTAGCCTCTGTATCTACATTCAATAATATAATATACAAGCTTATACAGGCAATCAGTGTCAGATCAAGACTACATATTAAATAAATCACACGTGTTTTTCAATCAGCAGCATCAGAACCAATATCCAATATATAAAAATATATACAAGATGAGAATATATATGAAACATCGACCGACCTGATCGCACATTTTATTTCAGTGGCGTAAAATTAGACTTGTAAATAAAATCATTTCACAATTATGCTCCCAAGGAGGGAACAGCGAAACTCAACGACGAATAAACAGTATGCAGACGCGACTCATGTCATGCGCCTGCGCCTATGGCAGCTCAATGGAAGAATAGCGATACTTACTGTGACGTCACACAGGCCAGTCACGCCACATTTGTTGCTTTCTGTGGTTGGCAGAAACGAAGCGTGAACCCAGTCAGATGCTTATAAAATATCACAGGTCGGTGCTTATTCATCGCCAAATTACTTTCTTGTTCTTCCAAAATGCAAGCAAGCCCATTCATCGAAGCTTATATGCTCTTAACTTATAAGTCTTATAAAGGAATTAAGATTTGGAATCAGAATTGAGACTTTAGATGTATTTTGTGAGGCCTAAATCGCTAGTTCCCATACAAGTCATACAAACACGCGGGTTTTTTTGCCAACCACATTATATATGCAAATATATAAATGACGTCAGTGTTTACAAAGAGTAAGTATCGCTATAACAATTTTTTTTGGGCCAAACGTCCTGCCTCGATAAGGACAATTAGGTTACAATGGTAACTTTCTGAACCTTAGTTTTCCTCTATAATTTATCGTGAAAATGTCTAAAACGCAATGTATCGCAGTGCAAAATTGCAACTGATGCCCAAAATTTCATAGTCGAGCGTTGCGTGACAGAGCGACGGCAGTAATTATTCACTAAATCATTTTCGTCTAGTATTATTAAAAGTAAAGTATGCAAAGAAGCACCTCTCCGTTGTCAATCAAAATAACATGTTCTCACGATCCTTATCGCACTTCATCATCAGACTTATTTGTCAGCATGACCTTAGTTGTTGTTCGAAACATTTTCATCGAAGCGAAAATCGTAAGGAAAGGATAACGTACATTTCTCAAAATTATGTATTTTTTTTAGAATTTGAGAAAATTTTATAGGGGGTCCATGGACCGGGTCCATGAGGGGGTCCATGGACCGGGGGTCAGTGTTTTGTACTTACCCGTTTTTAGCTAAAGCAACGTCGAACGAGTTTGCTTTTAGTATGAGAGAATTGGAGGGGGGGGGGGGGGGTGGGGGGGGGGGGGGGGGGGGGGCGAAATCCCCAGCTTAGTCTGTTTACACTGGGGGGCGAGATCCCTAAGGGGGGGTGAAATCCCTAGTGATCTCGCCCCCCCGGGGGGTGAAATCCCTAGTGATCTCGCCCCCCCGGGGGAGGGGGAGGGCGAGATCCCTGGGGGGGGGGCGAAATCCCTACGACACCGGAATAGGAATAGATGGAATAGTCTCTGGAAATCACTGGTTCGGGCATATTTTGCACTGTAAGCTACAAATGCTTGCTGATATATGATATTCAGGATATAATTAGTATTTCAGTGGTTAAAAATCTCAGTATAATCGATTTGTAGTGATCATTCTGTTTATTCTTATTCCGGAATACGGTCAATCGAACGCACCCCAAGTGTCAATAACTTACTGAACGGAAGGAAATGATTGGGCTCCCTGTTGTTTACGTCATTTCCGTCAAGCATGAAGCCGGCCAACCAAGAATTGTTCTGTCAGGTCATACAAAAAGGCACAGCCAATATACAAAGTGAATATTACGCCTGCTTAATGGGAGATTTATATTGATTCTGTCATTCGTTGCTGGGTCTTCCGTGTGTGGATGTCATTTGCTTATTTGCCGTCTTCTCGTCAAGCGTGAACGATCGAGATGGATAACAACAAGAACAAGTCAGAGAACAAATATAGGAACCTAAAGTCTTCAAACGATTTCAATCATTTTGAAACAAGAAACAATTATGCACAAGCTGATGAAAGATCCAGGAATCATCAAGAGTTAAGCTCAAGTCAAAGTTCGAAAACAGAAAACAGAATACTTTTAACGATATTCGCCTCTCTTGTCATCGACTTGTTGGCTTTTACAGTCATTCTGCCGCTGCTGCCATCCTTGCTAGAGTTTTATGGAAGGCAGAAAGAGGTAAGTTGATCTGAAGTTTGAAAATAAAAATATGAGCATCCATCTTTTGTAAGCTAGTTTAACTTTTAAAGCTTCTATTTCCGTTATAAAGTCTTAAAATCGGTAAGCAATGATAATGGCTCAGTTAATTTATGAACTTAATTAAATTCCATGGTATTGTCCTTTAGCCTTGTAGTTGTAGTCAAATCACATTCCATTATTGTTCCTTAACTCATAAATTAAGTTAATCATTCATTATAATTAATATATATGAGTTTAATAATAATTTATGTATATAATTATGCCGGGCTGGGAGGTCTCTCTGTTTATTTGATCGGTAAAGCTATTTGCATACAACTGATATAAATTAATAAATAAGTAAAAAAGCAATCGATTAACAACTAAATATAAGCTTATTGCCGCTGATGCATGCATGCAGCTATAAGAGGTCTGTATACTAGAGAAAAACTGTGCCCATTAAGATCTTGAAATGTACTGACGAGTACTTCCAACACCTGAAGGGCACCATTTTTCTTTATACGGATCGACCCTATAAAGCAGATAAATAACATATTTAGTTTTTCTCTATTCTCTTTCGACTTGAGAGACAAATTATTGAACAAACTCCAATGCACACGCACTGGTTACTGTGACCGTGCTCAGAGATAGGAAAAACCACCTACTCCAGGAACCAATTATGTTGCAGGAAATCGTAGGTTTCCATCCACTCGCATGAAAAAAAATATGTTATTTCACTCTCAAAATTATTACCCGGACTGCCTGTGGCCTGAGTCTTATATTCCAGCTGTGTCTTTTTTATCAATGACACAAACTTGTGGGGAAATTGCATATTAAACAGATCCATATTACCTATCCATGTGGGAAAAACTAGCTACCATGATGTCAGACTATGTACTCTATTTTATAGTATAAATTTCTTCCTAAATCAGCTCATTGAAAAGCATGAATTAATCCCCTCCCCCCTAAAAAAAAAAAAAAAAAAAAACAGTGATTAATTTTAATGGGCCTGAAACAATCAACTATATATCTGTTGACTTGGTATTTTAGCTATCTTAAGTTTTCAGTTTTGAATTTTTCTCAACAATCATGTTTCTTTCAGAAGCAATCATCAAATATCTGACATAAATTATGTGAAAATTGAATTTTGGCATAAAGTTTTGCATGCCAAATCCATTAAAATTGTAAAACAAAGAACTTTTGATTTGTTGGTAAAAATGTACATGTATGTATGTAGGAGGAAAGCTTTTATGTTGTAAACTTTGATCAATGCTGATTGATGAAAACTGAAGAAGTTTTATGAACCTGCTAATAATTTTTTTACCCATTTATACCCAGTGTCCTTGGAAATATTGTGCTGTGTTGTCATAACCCTTTTTCTATGAATTAATTGAAGACCAAGAAAACACTTTTCTTCTAATTAACATGCAGTCTACAAACACCATTCCTTTTTTGTATTATACTATAATCCAGATGTCATTCTTTCTTGTTGATATGATAGTATTATTATTAATTTTCATTCCACAAACAAACATGATATTTTCTGAATATGCAATACTTTGTTAATATATGGTCTTTAATAAGGTTCCTTTTAACCACATCCTACTGCTAAATTCATTTCTACAACTGTCTTACTTTGTGATCAAAGCTATTCCATTAAATATTAGGTTTTCTGAGCTTATATATATTTAATGTTTCCTTTAACCTGACTTCCAGCTGTATTAATATTTCTATAGCTGGTTATACAAATTATATAGTTTACTTTAATTGGGATATTGAATAAGAAAGTTTAAGTTTGAATTTTCAAAATGTCTGTATATTATATAAATATATGTTTTTGGTACAGAAGACATCTGTGTGGTTCACGTGTTAATGTGGAACTAGTCAACAATTTTAAAAGGTATTACTGGTTAGAGTTGAATTAAAGCATCCTACATAGGAAATTTTATTGTTTATAGTCAGAATAATTTATGGTATATATAATATAATATGAACATTTTGATATTTTGTAAATTCAATACATTTACCATCAAATAAAGTACAATCATTACTCTGTACATGTATATTTTATTACGAAATTATACCATATAAACACTAAATTAATTTGTGAATTATTTCCTTCCTTTGCTAGGATTCTCTGTACAATTTTATGATGGAAAAGGTGAATTACTTTAAGATATTGATGGGCATGCCAGATGCAGGACGATTTAATGCTGTTCTTTTTGGAGGTAATTTACTTTTATTTTTTTCCTAGGCTCAGTGCTACATTAAGCTAGGGTATTAAAATAGCCATATGGTGTGCACCACAGTTTGATAGTATTATATATACATTGTACCACAGGCTTAAGTGACTCCAAAGGTGTTTAGTCAGGTTCCCAATTGGGTCCTGTATTACTAAATGCATACATGTAGTTGGGTTCCCTATATATGGTTCCAATTTCAGCAGCCATTTGTAGAAAAAAGACTTATTTCCTCTGAATTACAATGTACATGTAAATAAAAAAATATCATTTGAGGAATAAAAAATCACAACTTTCAGTGTAAAAAAATGTTTATTATAAAATCATGTTTAACAAATAAAAAAATATAATATAAATTAATGGAGCATCAGTGTAAGAACATGCAATTTCATTGGCTATGATTGCTTGATATTTAAGAGTTTTTGTGGTTTACTTGAATGTGTAGGAACTATTCATCAAGCTTACCAAATAGGTACAGCTGTTAGTGAAGCCAGCTAGGCCATTTGGATAGAGTACTAGACTATTAAAGTATGTTTCATTCATAATAATGTAAAGCCCAACAATATGCATAACAATGGATTACCATTGTGTTTTCAATGGAATCAATATAATCAATAATATTATTATTGTACAGTAAATGAATAAATTAGTTGAGAATCATAAAATAGATTGTGTATGGTTAATGTTCCTTGGGAAACATTATGTATTAACTTATTTGCCTTAATTGTAACCTAAATGAAGAAATGCCATAAAAATTGAATAGGGAGATTTATTTTAACATTTTGACATTCAATGGGGTTGTACATGTATACATCCTTCGGTCGTGCAAATACAATAATTACTTTTTTATATGAATAATCATCATTTGCATCCCTCTTTTCTTGCAGGTGTGATTGGCTCATTGTTCTCTTTACTTCAGTTCCTATGTTGTCCTCTCATTGGAGCAGCTTCAGACTTATTTGGCAGAAGGATAACCTTGTTGCTATCTATGGTTAGTGAAATATATTACAGTGCAACTACCATAACCAGGGACACTTAGACAATGAGAACCAATCATATGTATTTGCAGAAAGAAAACAGTCACATTATCCAACTTTGGTTGTTTGAGCCAATCAGTGTCAAGTACATGACAATAGCATTTCAACTTGCTCGAGCTTTGATCTGGCAAATTTGGTAGACTAGCTTAGTACTGAAGTCTTTTGAATGAAGAAAAATGTGTGAATATGTTAGGATTTGTAAGTTATATTAATATATTGCAATGCTTTGTTTTCGTTCTGCAATGTGATTTAATTGTTATCGTTGTCTTAGTGGCCATGGTTACAGTACATATAGCATGTAGTTGTACAGTAAATAATGACAAAATAATTTGTTTCCAAATGTAAATGAGCAATGATGTTCTACAAGTTGCTTACTGCCTTCACAGAGCAGCTGTCATTAGGTTTTTAAGTTGCCAGATAGACTTAATTGCCACAAGTTCACCACTTTTTTTCCCAGGCAACAGGTGAGTGAACAAGTCACATGTGGTCTACAAGTATGTTTCCCTAGCAGGGATTAGATTTTTATTTTGTTCTAAATAAATTGGTGAGATGATCGATATACTGTATCAAGTTTCTTGGAGGTGGAACCAGACAGAGCAGCTGTTTTGTGTGGCATAGTGTATAACAGATGTGTACTGAAGCAGTTTGGATTCGCTCCAGCACCAACGACCCAAATTGCATGAATAAGTCAGAATGTAATACGTGTCACCAATGAAATGTTAAATATATGTACCTGAAACACCAAGCAATGTACACTGATCGAGTGACTTGAGGTTTTATGCATTAAGCCTGCAAAATTGCTGTTTTGCATTCAATCCCCAGAGATTTAAATGACAAAAACATGATGGCCATGTTGGAGGAAATAACAAAAGAAAATAACAAGGAATCTTTTGTAAATTACCTCCAACATGGTGGCAATGACATAACATGTTTCAAACAAAGAATATATGAAGCATGCAAACAACCAGATGCAAATGGCCATATTAAATCAGCCTTTAATTAAATGTTTCAACATCCCTTCCTTGGGCCTCATTTAAAGGGATATCAGAGTACAAAATACTTAATAATTATGATCTTAAAATGATATTTAGACTGTCCTGAAAATTTACTGAAAATACAATTTGTCAATAGAAAACTTTTTTTAAGCGTATTGTGCAATAGTTCTGATGAGCTACTCATTCTGCTGGAAAATCTGGACTAAACTTCTCTGTCAAAGCAATTTTATGCATAAAATTGTAAGCAACAAGAATTAGAGAATTATATAAGAAAATCACTGATTGGAGAGGGTTATATGTGATCTTGACAACTAACTGATGTCATCAAAACTATTGTGCAATACACTTTCAAATAATTCCTGCATCCTTTTATTGCCCAAAAAAAAGTTTTTATTGCAATATCAGTTTTTACGACAGTCCAAATATCATTTTGAGTGTTTTATACTCGGGTATCCTTTTAATAAATGATATCTTTGTTATACTACCTCTTTACCTTCATATTTTTTGTCAAATGAAACGTCTTCATACATTTTGTTTATCCATAATGATTATCTTTTCATTAAATATTGTTGTTGTTGTTGTTGCAGTGTGGTGTCTTACTCTCCTATCTAATTTGGGCAGTTTCAAGAAACTTCACTGTATTTGTGATAGCTAGGATCATTGGAGGGCTTAGTAAAGGCAATACAACCATTTGTGCTGCTGCCGTTACTGATGTAACATCATCCAAAACAAGAAGCAAGGGAATGGTGAGTATATAGGGGTTTAATTAGAAGCCGGCTACTGCCGGAGTTCTGCTAGCTACATACTTGTCCTCTTATTGCCAATGATCCACTCTGTCTGTCACTTCTGATTAGTCTTAAAATGAAATCAAACATACAGGCACGTACCTACCTACTTTTTATTCATGGCCACTTCCGTTAACTCCAAAATTTACAGAAAACCCTGACTGTGAGTAGGTCAAATACATGAAGATCAGATAATAGTTTAGAGACTTAAATTTCACAGACTACTGAAAAGTAAAACAGCAAACGAAGGAACATTATTTTCCTAGTAATGTAAAACTGCAGATACTACATAATTATGTACGAGTCAAGAATTCATTCAAAAAATTGTTTGTGCATGCATGTTCAAGCAAATATATGGCCTATTAAAATTAAAATTGGCCCTTAATTCATATTGCAGCCATATTGAGTACCAGGATAATAAAAATCCTTTGTTTCTCCACGTCCGAACTAATTCTGAAACTGCTCAGTCCGATGCTGGACATGCAAAATCTGTTGTTTCTAACCAACATGGTATCCATGTGAGAAGGGGCAATTACCCCATCGCATCTTGTTTCTGTTGCTGTTCCCATCCCAGCCCACCCAATCCTATCCTTATTCTATTCCATCTCATCCTATCCTATCCTAATTGTATCCCATCTCATCTCATTTCATCCTATCCCATCTCACCCTATCCTATCCTATTTCTATCCCATCTCGACCATCCTGTTCTATCCCAATTCTATCCCATTTCATCCTATCCTGTCCTAATTCTATCCAAATTCTATCCCATTTCATCCCATCCAATCTCATCTCATTCTATCATATCCTAATTCTCTTTGAGAAGTATTTTTGCAAGATTATTATATAAAATTGACAGATCAGCTTATTTTATTCTCCATAGGCTCTAATAGGTGTGGCATACTCCATTGGATTTATTGTTGGACCCATAATTGGCGCAGTGGTTGCAAGTAAATCATCAATGAGTACTGGGAATGCCTACCTCTTCCCTGCAGTATTTTCAATAGTTGTCAGTGTTGTGGATGTTATATTTGTCTTTTGTTGCTTCAAAGAGACATTACCAAAAGAGAAAAGGGTAAGTCATGAACGTTCACTTCCGTCAATGGCATTGTTTATTTTGTGTTGTGTTTGTCGCATGTACATCGTACATGTACATGCAGTCTACAGAAAAGGACGAACTTGATCAATGTACTTGATCACAATGGAGTTATTGGTTTTTCAGTACAGTGCCATACTAGTATGATTCAGCTGTGATTATGCGATTCTGTTCCAAGTCCTCTCCATAAAAAAATGCGAGTTCCAGACCAAAGCCTTAAAACCAAAAGCAATGAATCCCTGAAGAAGAGTGAAATCAAAGTTTGTAAGAATTTTAGAACCAATTATTGTTGGTATCTGTAATAAAACTTGTCATTAGCTACATGGTCAGTTTGACATGTCTTACTATCGCTTTGCGACCGATCGTCTTCGCGCTATGTCGGTGACGCAAGACCTGACATTTTCCCCCAGTGATAGACGCAGTAGAAATTCCTTAGTATTTTAACGAGGGTATTTATCTACCAGTCATAGTAAATTGGGTTGTTTTGCCACCTTGCATGGGGATGCATATCAAAAATACATTGCGCCTTTTTTTCATTTTTATGCCTAAATAATGCAGATGTCACAGAATCATAGCCTGCTAACAGGCTCTTGGGGGGAGGGGATAGGAAGAGAAGAGGAGTGGGATCCCCCTCCTCAAGTCTCTTCCACCCCCTGCTATGGCCACAAATGTTCATAAACAAGTATTTTAATATTTTTTTACAAAAAGTTCATGCAACAACTCACATCAAATGTTACAACGTGAAATTCAGTTGTTTGTCATTAGTTGATAATTGTTGCGCTTTTTCACAGGCCAAGTCCATTATACATGAATGTCAAAAGGCCCTTCTTTTCATCAATCCAGTATCTCTCCTACGATTTAGTGCTCTGGAGCGATCAACTCCTTCAGGTAAGAAACACTTACTAGGGCACAAACAAGTTAAAATAACAAACACAAGGCATTTATTGTTGTTGTCGCCGTTTGTTCTCCGGATCATTTGTTCACGATTTCCGTTTTCTTTTCCTCTTTTTTTCAAACTCTAGAGCTAAGGACTGTCCGCTCCATTGGTAAAGTCTACTTCCTGTTTCTATTCTTTTTCTCTGGACTCGAGTTCACACTCACCTTTCTCACTCACAAGAATTTCCAGTACACTAAGTAAGTGATTAACAGTAACACTCGGATAATCTAACTCTGTTATTGTATGATGCTATTTTGTAATAGAACGGGAAAAAGGTAAGAAAGCGGTTTGAATCTGAGCGCCTCAACATAATTCATTTTCTAATTGTTGCTTTGAAGTTCTTACCCAATTTTCAAATTGACTAAACTCCGAGGGTTGTCACCAGAGGGTCAAATGGGGGAGTGGGGTGGGGGACTGTCCCCCTTCCCTCACCAGACTCCTCCACTCCCTTCACTCACATCAAGTTTCAATAAAATTTAGCCCCTGGATGTCCCTCACTGGGTTACAGTATAAACGCGGTCAACCTCGGAGTCTCAAAACACTTGTTTTCTGACTTTGCCTGACCCAAATATTTTTTTCCTATTTCTGGATTTGTCTGACCGTACCCCCAAATATATTTCCTCCAGTTTTTCCATTTCTGATTTTGCCTCATCCTACCCCAAAATCGTGGCGACAACCCTTGAAACTATAAGTCTTCTTTCTCAGCATGGAACAAGGGATGATGTTCTTCTACATTGGTATCATTATGGCAACTGTACAAGGTTGGTTTGTTGTTGTCTTATTTGTGCGCATTATTATAGAGTAGAGCGCCGAGATTTCACATGAGTGGGACAGTGACTCGAATGACTTACGACTCGTTTACTGCACGGTATTCCCTAACATGGTTTCCCTATTGTATTTGTCCTACGGGTCCAGTAGACCAGTTCACGTTTTTTCCGGACATATTGGATGAGGTTCAAAAGTGTTCGATTTATAAGAAAACATGGACTCTGGCATCTAGTGAATATTTAACCAAACAACCTCAAATTTCCTTTTTTTTTATTATTATTTATTTATTTGCTTTACAACGAGTCAAATATACATGTAGTAAAACATACAGAGATCAAAAAGAAATATAAAAGCAACGACGAAACACGAACTACAATGAAAAAATACGGGCACATATTGACACGGTTGAGGGAGAGGACAACAGGACATGAGGCCAACCCAAATATATATATAATATATTTAGATTAAAAACTATACAGAATAATAATTGTAACGATCAAAGGTAAGAGGCGCAATTAAGAACAACATGTTGTGTTGTATGAGCGGCATTTAGAACAATATGTTTTCCATGTTCTCGTCCTGTTTACGTCAACCGTGGTGTCCAGTTTAGTAAAGTAGTGTCCGTACAGTTTGCGTTTAAGGTAAGACACAGAGGTGATGGTGGGGGGCAGACCATTCCAGAGAAAGACAATGCGCTTAAAGATAGATTTTCTAAATAGGGTAGTTCTGCAAAGGTTAGGTTGAAGTGTGTCAGCTAAACTTGAACGAGTTGAGTGGCGTGAGGAGCCCTTAACAAAAGAGGCAACGTCTAACTCGTACTGGCCACTTTTACATTAAAAAAAGAAGAGCAGATCCTTTATTTCCAGCCAGTACTATAAGAGAGAGGGAGAAGATTTAGTTTTTTGAGACGAATGGAGTGTATGAAGTTTAAAGTTAACTACTTCCCTATACTTTTCATATGAGAACTCTTCCCTCTTTCTTTGTAATTAAGTCGTTATAATTATACAGCAATTGTATGGAGGAGCAACTCAATCTAGCTCAGAGTTAAGTATGTTATTGGCACTTGTAGAATATCATACTGAAATTCGATGCTCTTGTGTTGAATACTCACTGAATGCGTCCAAAACTCTCCAAAATGTCCACATGTTTTCGTATAAATTGAACACTTTTACACCCATTCAAAATTACGGGGGAAAACGGCGCGAATGGTCTATCAACTCATGACAGAGTTAAGTAAGTAAGTAAGTAAGTAATCTTTATTTATACACGGTACGCTCATCAGGGTTTTGTAAAAAGTTTACAATATAAAATTACATTTAAAATTAGCTCAAATAAAAACCTGCTTTCCATGAGTGCCGTGTGCTAATTTAAAATTAAGTTAAGCTAAGATACGAAAAGAAACTGCTGCAACCAGAGCGAAATCTACTTAGAGTTCTGGCTTGCCGCAACTCAATCGGAAGGCTATTCCATAGGACCGCACCACTATAGCCAAAGCTATTTTTGAGAAAGTTGGTGCGGGGCAGAGGAATAGCAAGTTTGCTCTCAGTGTGTCTTAGAGAATAATTCGTAACGCTGCTGCGGTCAACAAATTTCGAACGAAGATAGTCAGGGGCGAGTCCATTAAGCGATGTATAGACCATAACAGCTTTATGAATTTGGCGTTGAGTTTCAAGTTTTTTCCAGCCAAGTATTTCAAAGAGATAATCAGCATTAGCATCATAGCTGGAAAAGGTTAAAACCCGAGCCGCACGGTTTTGTAATTTTTGGAGTTTGTTAGCAAGGGTTCTATTGCAACTTCCCCACACAACACTACAGTAATCAAAATGTGGTTGCACCAGTGAATTGAAAATAGACTGCAGTGTTTTGCGGGGGACAAATGGTGCAATGCGCTTGAGGGCACCGATGCCAGAGGCAATTTTCTTACACAACTTATCAATGTGTATGTTCCAGGACAGATCCTCATCGATATGAACACCGAGGGTTTTTGTATTCGATACCTGTTTTATGGGAGCCCCATCAATTGTTAGTGACAGAGGGTTATTAAAGGTACTTAATTTTTGTCTTGATCCAATTAACAGTGAGCTTATTCGCGATAAGCCATTCATTAACGTTAACAAGGTCCTGATTCAGATTACGATCTATGGCATCACTATTATTACTTGCGAAAGTTAAGTGAGTGTCGTCAGCATACATTCGAGGCTGGGAATGAGAGAGGCAATTTGGTAAGTCATTAATGTAAAGCAGGAACAATAGCGGCCCCAAAATTGTTCGCTGTGGAATACCGCAGGATAATGAACGGTTTTGTGAGAAACAACCATTAACAAAACATTTTTGATTGCGGCTATTCAAGTAAGACTTAAACCAATTATTCGAGGCGCCCCTGATGCCGTATTCGTTTAATTTCGATAACAGAATATCGTGATCCACCGTATCGAATGCTTTCTTGAGATCTAAGAAAACAACGGTGTTCACATTGCCGTGATCAATATCGTATGCCCAATTTTCAGTGGCTTCAAGTAATGCAGTAAATGTAGAATGAAGGCATCGGAACCCTGATTGATGGCTCGAGAGTAAGTTATTTTCCGTTAGAAAAGCAAATACCTAATCGTAAATTAACCTTTCGAAAACTTTCGCCACAACAGGAATAATTGAAATGGGGCGATAGTTATTCAAATCAGCGCGCTCACCCTAGCTGTTTGAATAAGGGTATTACTTTTGAGCACTTCCATTCTTCAGGGAAAATACCTGTGACAATGGAACGATTAAAAATCAGGCAGAGAGAGTTAGCGATCAGGTCAGCACATTCACGAAGAAGTCTAGCGGATATTTTATCTAAGCCAGTCGCTTTAGATTTACTTAGTTTAGATAATAAAGAGAGGACTTTGGAGCAATTCGTTGGTTCCAGTTCAAAGCTCACATGATTAGGTCCCAAACTACTAAGATAGTCTAAGTGTGAACGGCTATTTCCATCGCATGGTATATCATTCGCGAGTTTGGGCCCTACGCTAGCAAAATGGTCATTAAAGGCAGCTCTTGTGCGTTACTAATGGAGGTGCCGTTTTGTTTGATTTCTTTTATTTGAGAGCTCTTTGATTTTCTCGCAGTAAGCTCATTAATAATGCCCCAAGTCTTGCGTGAGTTCCTTTCATTTTCATGAAAAGCATTTTTGTAATGTATTTCCGACATTTCTTAAAAGCAGACCAATCGCTGGGATCATTAGAGCGCGTCGCTTTTAGTTTCAAAATATCCCTTTCGTGCATACGTTGTTTTGATTGCGGCGTGATCCAAGGCGATTTAAAAGCCCGAACACATTTTGTACGTATAGGGGCGTGCTTGTCAACTACACTAGAGAATATGTTTTTCCAAGCATGCCACATACCGTTCGGGTTGTCGTACATATTTATACTGTCCCAATTCTGTAAACAAATATCGTTGCGAAAACTAGTAGAATTAAAATCTTTAAATTTCCTATAAGTCACTGTACAATGACCCTTAGTGAATAATCCAATTGAAAGTTTGCGAAATGCATATACAAGGCTATGATCGCTAATGCCGATATGAGAGACACCAGAGCAAACTATCCTATCAGGACTGTTTGTGAATATTAAATCAATCAAAGTTGACGATGTGTTAGAAATGCGAGTTGGTTCATTTATGAGTTGATGTAAGCTATAGAGATACTGGTCAGCAAACTTGAATTATGATCTAGTTGAGGCGCAGCTAAATTGCAGTTCACGTCTCCCATTAAATAGTTACGGTACAGTAAAGCAGATGAGTGGGGAAGTTGGTTGCAGGAATGTCATACATGCAGCACGGTTACCGTACGGCTACAGCTAAAGCAGAATACGTATGAGTGGGACAAACTACAGCACGGTTACCGTACGGCATGCCGTGACGTTGAAATGGTTTCCCATTGTTTTTGTCCTGCTCATCCAATCAAATTACAGAGTTACATTACAGCACGGTTACGGACATGCCGTAGTTTGTCCCACTCATACGAAATCTGTTCTACTGTCCTGGCGTATTTCTGCTCATACGAAATCTGCTTTATAAAACATTTGCGATAACTCTGTATGTCAGTTTTAGTTGATGTGGACATATGTTGTTTTAGGTGGTTATGTAAGAAGGCTCCCAGCTGGATCAGAAAAGAACACAGCCATCAAGGTTAGCTATTGACTTGCTTTTTGTCTTCTTTGATTAAAAAAATGTAAACGCTCACGCATGTAAGATTTTGATCAACAACGCCGACTTTTGATCAACTGAAGTTTACATAATTATAGTCTGTTTTTTTACCAGCGACATAAGCACAAGTAGAATTGCTACAAGTCGACCATTTACGCGTTTCCCACGCCAACCCAAATCGCAAAAAAAACAACGGGAGGAGCACTTTGAGAAAGTCTAAAGCACAAGCACCATTTGATACGCAGACGCAGTAATGCATTGATCATTAGCACCGATAGTACCAGCCTGTGCTTTATGCAGCAACAACATATACTTTTGTTATACCAGAGGAGTCATAATTTGGAAAGGAACTGAAAAAAATGAATGAATGCAGTCTCGTACCCAGGGCTCTATCGCCATGAGAGTGCTCTAATATAACAGCCATTTTCTGGTGCTTATGTTTATGTTGCAAGTGAAAACCAGGCTGAACAGAAGTTTGAAAGTAGGAACTACGCACTCCTTTACTTGTTTGACTTGAATATTTTTTTTAGTGGCGTATACTAAACGTTTAGGAACGCCTTGGTTAACAGCATTCGGAGTTGCTTTTTTCAACACATTTTTCTGCCAACAGGGGATGGTAGCAATCATGCCAGGAATGGTTCTGGTTGGATTAGCACAGACGCCCTTCGTCCTGTATGCTGGGCTGACACTCTTTTCATGTGGTTAGTTTGTTGGTGCAATATAGCACTGCGTGTCCGTTCCTTCGATTGCCTTGTTTAGTAATGACGTCACGGTGGTAAATTTGCAACCACGTTCCCAGGAATCCATGCGCGCCTAATCCAAGATGGCGTCGAAATTACTTTCAACGCCATCTTGGATTAGGCTATAGGATTAGGCGCGCAAAGATGCCTGGCAGCGAGGTTGGTAAATTTGTTTAGTTATTATCCTGCACACAGCGGTCAAACGTCTGCGCGTGCGTATTACGGTCAGTCTGGTGGGCGGCCGCGCGAATTTCCCGCGCAAAATGTACCGTAAAACATATTACAACAACCCGGTGTTTAAAAAAAAAACTCGGCTTGTGAACTTCTACCCCCAAAAGTTAAGAAAAGTACGTAAAAGTTAAGCTTTATATTTTCACAGTCGACTGGAAATTGAACAAACTTCAAGCTGTGAGTTTACCCAAAAAAATTGTAATTTACCAAAAAAGTTCTCAAGGTTTTAAAACGGGTGCGTGAACAGTGACGCCGCCGGCTCGCTTTGAATTTGTTTTGGAATATGTTGTTGTTGCAAGACTTTTGACGCATGCGCATACGTTTGACCGCTGCGTGATTATCCTGGGACTCAACATTGCCGCCGCGTGATAATTTTAAAACAATTAGACTGCGAGCTCGAGGTTTCTTGCGCAGCCCCGAGTCAACCATCAACGTCGATAGCAACCAAGAGAAGTCTAATTGGTTTAGAATACCCAAGCCACCGTTCTATCCGACTATCGATCGATAGACGGCGCTTGGCTAGCCAATCAGATGGCGAGTTTGCCAATAGACGACGGCTAGGTTGTGCTAAGAGCGAATATACTTCTTGCAGTGCATGACGGAAACTAACGCACCATTGACTTAAGGGTATTTGTCGTAAAAATTGTCGCTGCGTGCTATAGAATTGATGACGTCAAATCCTTACAGTCTGTCATATGCTCCATTAAAAAAAATGTACATTTTCATAAAAAAACAAGCATATCAATATACAGTTGCATATATTTTCTTCTCCAGGCGCTGCCACTGTTGTACCATGCCTAACTACGATGGTGTCCCGATACGGTAAGGTTCAACATACAAAATATACTCGGCATAGACAGTTCCGTTTCAGTTCCGTTTCCACACGAATACGTTTTCAAAAGTTCGCATTTTTCTTTCATTGCAAACGGACTGAAAGGTATTATGTCCACACGATCGTTTTCAGGACGTTTCCCTGTCCACATTAAAACGATAGAAGCGAGTAACGTACTCTAAACAGGCGGGTACCCGATGTAGCAGCGATCCCCCCCCCCCCCCCCCCCCCCCCCCCCCCCCCCCCCCCCCCCCCTCGGCATTTTAAAAGGTTATGAATACATGTTTTCCTGATTATTAATTATTACTGTAATGTATTGGACGTGGAGAATAGTAATGCAAAAAGCTAAGTATAATTCAATTTTATTTTTAAATTCACGCTTCACTTTTCTTCGACAAAATTCGGGTTGGTAGCTACGGTAAATGCCGTAATTTTCATTCGCGCGAACGGTTGCAACAAGAAACTTGACAGGGGGATCCAATCCACGTACAATCTTCGTCAATCTTCGAATGATTAGTTGTTAGTATTTCTTACCTGAAGGCAACATGTAAATTATGTAATTATTGTGGATACTTAAAGATTTTGATAACCCGTAAATCCGCCTAAATTTAAAAGACTTTGCTGAATAACGGAAGTGTTACCGACTCGCGTGCTTTGTTCTGTTTTTAATTAATAACTTTTAAAAGAAACTTCCTGAATAACAAGCTAATTAATTAATTAAGATCTAAAATGGCGGTATTACCTTAGCTTGTAGCGAGTGGAACTCATATTTGGAAACAACTTCCAGATAGCCTGGTGATTTTTACTTGCATGAAAACCATAATGAAGTTGACGTAGTTATTGTGGTATGTAAGTTTTGATAATCCGTAATGCTCGCTTCGATCCATCTACTTTGTAAGTTTATATAACTTTATAACAAGTTCTAACAGTGTAAAGTGTAAAATTGATGCTTATGTTCACTTTATCAAGCCACTAGTAAATAAAACGTGTATTTCATGTGACAACCAGTTACAAATAATGAAATGTAATAATTATTATCTCAATCAACAAATCTCCACAGAAAAAGGTGTACGATTTTTAATGAGCTAATCAGATTTATATTAAAAAAAACACTTTTTATTCAGTGCGTTGACATGAACAGCCTCTATTTTTCTGAGGCGGGGCGTGAAATTTATCTCGAATTCATTGGGGGGGGGGGGGGGGGGGGGTTGGGGCGAATTCACTAGCGATCTCGCCTCGGCGAGGGCGAATTCACTAGACAGGAAGATTTCTATTTTCCCGACAAAAACAAGGGATGCCGCGCACGTAATGCTTGAGTACACAGGGCTTTAAAAGCCGCTTTGCGAGTTCATTTCCTTGTTACAGCATATAAACGTGCACAAGCTATTCTCTGAGAGAAACCGACATTATTTATACCTAGTTTTCTATTCTATTCAGGAACTAACGACCAGAAAGGAAAGATCATGGGGATATTCAGGTCCCTCGGTGCCTTAGCACGTGGGATCGGTCCCTTCGTATTTTGTACCGGTAAGTCTTACATAATGACCAAGTCAAATGTCGCCGACAGTGACATCGATCTGAATAGGCCTTGTGCACGATACAATCACGTGGTGGTTCTGGATGACAAAACAAATTCTGACGTCATTTATTTAAAGGGCTGTGTCACTGTAAGACTTTACATTCGTTTTTCCGGGCCGGAAAGAGCTATTTCCACCAATTTTGATATGAACTAACGAACCTCTCGGCCATGTGGGATGCTTAAAATGAAAGCAAATATGCAAAAATGACTAACAAACAGTGTATATAACAGTCTCCAGAGAAAATATTGAAAATCCTTTCAATCAAGCATTGAGGGAGGGAAGTTTAACTGTTTGTATCCAATTAACAGCCACTAATTAGAAACGAGCGATTACTCGATACATGCGCAGTACCATGACATAGCCCCTTTAAAGGCACTTGTACGAGATCGGTAGTGTTATTAGCAAAACCTGTTAGGAAATGCTACTTCCACCTCCAATCGATTGTCGATCTTTCTGAAACAGCGTTTTTGAATATTGTTTGCCATCCAGTAAAAACTTTCCCATGGGATCACAAGCTCAATTCATTCGTTACTGAAGTGATATATCAGCACGTGACTGTTTCCAGTAAAGCCTTTCCCATGGGATCACAAGCTCAATTCATTCGTTACTGAAGTGATATATCAGCACGTGACTGTTTCCAGTAAAGCCTTTCCCATGGGATCACAAGCTCAATTCATTCGTTACTGAAGTGATATATCAGCACGTGACTGTTTCCAGTAAAGCCTTTCCCATGGGATCACAAGCTCAATTCATTCGTTACTGAAGTGATATATCAGCACGTGACTGTTTCCAGTAAAGCCTTTCCCATGGGATCACAAGCTCAATTCATTCGTTATTGTAGTGATGTATCCGCACGTTACTGTTTCCTGCAAAAGGCCTACTCGCGCCGAACAGACCTAAAAAAGTCGAATCAGAGGCGACGCCTCGAACTACTTTTCTCACAAACTGCACGAAACGTTAACCCAACTAAGTGTTTGAATCCAATACAGTACGAACTCAGTGGCATTAATATATAAATAAATAAATTTACTATAGATGGAATATTACATGGTCGCGCGGATTTTTTTTTTTTTTATCTTCAAATGGTGGATATCGTAATACGCGAGTGAGCACAGTGAACGAGTATATTAAGGGGCGTTGACCCTAGTGCTAGGATGGCCCGGGTTTACAAGCAAAATGATTCAGGTAGGGTTACCCTACTGCTCGGATCAACTCAACACGATGCGGACTCCAAAATCATTCAAGCATAGAAAACAAACTGGCGTACACGAGGAGAGTTTTGGCGGGTTTTGATGGATTAACGTTGATTTTTTTGGTGCCCATTATTGCTGATGTCTAGTGTCCTAAAATGCTGTTATGTGACGTACTAATTGTTAGACAACTCCGGCAACTTGCAGTGTGAAATTTGGCTCTAGAATAGAGTTGTCCCGGGTAGACGAGTTACCCTAGCGAACCGTTTACATGACGTAACGGGTGCAAACGTTGACCCTAGTCCTCACTAGGGTCAACCAACCTGAGACAAAACTGACCCTTCGCGTGTAAACAGAACGCAGAATACAATGGCGTTAGGAGTTCACCCTCAGTACTACTAGGATGACCCTTGTACAAAGGGTTACCCTTCCATCATGTGAACATCGATCCCCTAATTAAGCAAAATGCACCACGAGAAGTAGCCCCCAGGAGGCCTCTCAAAACTGACCTTGTATTTTATTGGTCTCCATTTGGATTACACTGAGAAAGAATCCATTGTTTTAGGGTTTGTATTGTTTCAGCGTTAGGCATTGTTTGGATAGCCAGTACTATTCCAGATTCCGAGGAATTGAAGGCCGCCCCGAAGATAAAACCTACTGAGCTGCCATAAATTACCGGGTTTTTAAACGTCACAACCGCGTAATTTTTTATATTTTATGCCGCGCGTAAAACCCAGTATTTTATGGCTTGGTCAATAATAAAGTACAACATTATATATTTTATAACTATTATTTCATGTCAAAGATGCTAAATGTCTTTGTTGTCTAATATTCCCATTCTTACAGTGTACTGGAGTGCAGGCGCGTTTTGGTGCTATGTGTGTGGAGCCATGTTCTTTGTGTTCCCTCTGTACTTACTCATCAATAACGTCCCTGCACAGAAGATGGACCAAAAGAGCAATACGGAGTAAAACTCTTGACATAAAGGCATGAAAGCGAGACCAGTTGTCTATTTCAATTCGTCCTTACATTAATGTAATGACTGTATCTTTATTGATTTGCTATATTTCAGGGCTATAACAGACCATTGCAGAAATGGCGTCCAATTTGAATAACCATTGTTTACGAATCTTTAGTCTCACATTCATTTTTGTGTGGCCACATGAACACGAGGCTAACGTCTCCAGAACAATACCTAATTAAAGTGGACACCATTTATACAACGGATCAGTCAGTATTGATAACAGTGAAACATTGTATGTTACTGAAGGGATTGTTACCCTGTTTTCAATAAAAGTACTTATCTGTCCCAACTTGTCACTGGAAGAGAACAATTTACAACCGATAGTGGACACAAAAGAACACAACAGTGCGATACGACTGCTGACCGACTCCTATTTTGCGATCTTTGGGCCATCTGGCCTCGCTCTGGTGCCATCGTTACCAGACTCCTGCCCGAGCGGACATGAGATACGAGTAATGGGTACAGAGGATATTACATGGCTGCACGGAGATACGGGTTTTATCTTCGAGTGTTGATGAAATATCTTACGAGTAAGCGCAGCGAATGTTCTGTTTAATATATAATTATCGATGAAATACCAGTTTCAGCTAGAAATCACTGAAAACCAGTCATATTTTCAAATGAAGATATCAGTTTTTAGAAAGAAATATACACTGGTATTTCATCGATAATTATATATTAAATATATATTCTTTCTGTCGCAAAATTCTATATTTTATGCTATTCTGTAATCTATATATATATATAAGTTGAGAAAACTGAACTGTCTTTGAATATAGCATCAAATTAAACATAATGATTGTAATAGAAAATTATGTAATGCACTTATTTTGGGATCACGGCTCAAAATACTTAATTCACCTCCGGCAGGATATAGTGATTACACGGATTCGTGTTTCATTTAATAATTAACTAGTATAGAGTTTTATGAGAATGTACGCGTGATTCCCGGGGGGGGGGGGGGGGGTACTTACATGAAAAATGGGTATGTATGTACGTACCTATTTTACTTTACGGTAGCGAAGTATGGGTATGTATGTACCTATTTTACTTTACGGTAGCGAAGTATGGGTATGTATGTACCTATTTTACTTTACGGTAGCGAAGTATGGGGGGTGGATTGTAAAGAAAAACTAGACAAAGACCCAATTGAGTCAGTCCAAACTAAATTTTGCAAATGGCTCTTAGGCGTTAGCAAGTTGTGTAGCAACAATGCATGTAGAGCAGAGCTAGGGAGATTTCCTGTACGTTACCAAGCAAAATGTAGAAACATCAATTTCTGGCTGAAACTGAATGACCCTGAACAAATCAAGTTATCCTGTACAATATATAACGATATAAAAAATAAGGAAAGCAAAGAATTTTGGCACCAAAAAGTAAAAGCCCTGCTGTATCATATAGGGCTAGGGGAAATATGGACAAACGTACAAACATCAGTTCCTGATCGCAAAACCATTTTGAGTATTATAAGCCAGAGACTAAAGGACATAGAGTACCAAACTTGGCTTAGTGACATAAATAACGATAAAAGAAAAGATCCCCGCCAAAGCAATAAATTAAGGACTTTACGCAGATTCAAGTCCAACTATAATTGTGAAGACTACCTCATACAGGTGACCAATACCAATCACAGAATAGCATTGACAAAGCTGAGGCTAAGTAATCACAAATTGGCAATTGAAACTGGGCGTTACTCGTATCCTTACAAAATACCCGAAGAAAGAATTTGCCCCATTTGTACAAATGGCGTCGAAGATGAAGAACATTTTTTAATAAAATGCCCAGCATACCGCAATATAAGGAAAAACCTTTTCGATTATTTGGAGGATCAAATGAAAATCAAAATAAACAGAATGACGCCTAATGAGGTGTGCAAAAACAAATTGCCTCATCTGTCTGTCTGTCTGTCTGCCTGTGAGGCCAAGAGGCTCAAACCCTGACCCTGTTTGACCCAATCCGAGCTCCAAAACCCTGATTGCCCCCTTTTGGGAAAAAAAAACCTGATTGCCCCTTCTTTAAATTGTTTTCAAAACACGGTGGGATATATACCCCGGCCGGTATACCGCGTACTGGATTGCATGCAAAATACGGAACATTTCAAGTCGAGACGTCGCATTGGGTAAACAAATCAGCAGATGAAGTACATAGATAAGTACTGAAGTACGAATTAGCGGCGTCACGATGTATGGGAACCTCAGTGCTTGCATGTGGGCAGGCGATCAAAATGCGGCAACAGAATATTTTTTTTGACATAGTAGCTAAAAAAACTGAACCCTAACTGCCTAAAAAATACTGAACCACAACCCTGACTGCACCCAAATTATACTCAAATCCTGACCCTGATCTGCCCAAATCAGGTCAAAACCCTGACCCTACCTGCCCAAACCGAGCTCAAAACCCTGACCCACCCCCGCGGCTTGGGGGGCGTCGTTATATTTGTGATTTACCAAATTATATTTCTATGGATCGAAAACTTAGACCAAGGAAACATTTGGATTACGCTGAACTAAATGAAGGGAAACACGTACAGTTCGGTAGTTTTGGATATTCTCCAGCGCCGCCGTCATCGACATTTACACCGTCTGCATTGGAGTCAAAGGAGTGGGCTACTACTAGTTTAATATAACGAGGTTCCTGACACAGACTTGGTGGAAATCACCAAGGCAATAGCGACCCTCAAGGAAGAAAACGCAGCATTGGAGAAAAGAAGCGAGCTGCAGGTTCTACAGCGAGAACTCAAGACTCTAAAAGCCAAAAAGTCGGCGCTCTTAGAAGCCACCACCGCCACGCCTGTCGCCAAAGAAAAGCCTCGTGGCGAGTCAACATTGACCCTGAACGACTTACGAGAAATTCCCATTTTAACCAGTAAAGCCACCAAGGCGCTTGCGAGCCTTAATTATTCAAGTTCGGACGACGATTCAGACGACCAAGGGTTGGAGTCGCGTGGACGACAATCAAGAGGTAGGCGGGTTAAGAAGAAGTCCGGGAAAACTATCAAAATAACCAGACGAGTCATGTGGTATCTCCGCAATTATGGCCCCACAGCCATCTCAGTCTGTCGTACGTTTTGAAAGATCGGGCATATGATGACCTAATAGTCATTTGAAATCCCCTCCCCCCACCCACCACCACCCCGGGCATAGCGGTGGCATTCACCCAACCTGTCCATGAATACTAGTGACGCTCCCACACCCCGGGGCATCAAAATCATGTGAAGACCCCTGACCCCGGGGATCCATATTGAAATGTTGTTTAATCACCTTGTTCCCTTTCCATGAGGCATGAAATTGAAAAAGCCAGGAACCGGCTAAATCACAGATCGAATTGGAATTTAGCGTGTTGGTTTTTGTGGAGCGAGGAAAACCGAAGAACCCGGAGAAAAACCCTCGGAGCAAGGGCGAGATTCCAACAAACTCAACTCATACATTGTATGGCGCCGGGTCCGGGAATCGAACCCGGGCCACAGAGGTGAGTGGCGAAGCGCTTAACGACTTAACCACTGCGCCACCCTAACAAATGGTAAATCATACACTTACCCTTTCTCAACAGGCTTTCAAGCAAGTCTGTCGCCACAGCTTTCTTCAGTTCTCCCCTCCAAACTTTGAAAAGCATCTCTAGAGTCTAGTCTAACTCTATTTGTACCGCTTGAAGGTTGGACGAGTCTTCCGTGTTAATTATGCAAGTCAAATTAGCATGAGGTGGTAGGTGGGAAAGCCGTGAATCCCCCACTTATCCCCCGAGCCGGTAGGAGAGGGAAGTGACTACGAGCGTTGACCCCACCTCCCGAGGGAATAAAAAAGGGTGAATTTGAAGTGAACATCTCCGCAATGCCCCCGCTATGCCCGAGGAGCGATTTCAAATGACTGGTGCATAACCATGGCGGAATTTGCAGCAGGGTATGCCGCAATTTTGCAAGCACCGACACTTACGGTAAAATAATTGACCTATATCATTATGACGTCACGGCTTGTTTATGAGGGGGACAGAATCGATTTGAACAATAGAATTTTGAACTAAATCTGCTCTGCTGCATGAGGAAAATTTAACTTCGAATTGTCTGGTTTCCAGATATCAGTTGTATCAATGATTATCCCACAATATTTATCATATTTGGTGGCTGTTACCGCTATTCTACGTTCTACAAAATGCATTTGATAGCGATTTCCTTTGTGTTATTGCTGTTTTGTCCCCCTCCCACGACCGTGATCCTTAGCGTTTAAACAATAGATTGTTTTGATTTGACGTCATAATGATAGGGCAATTGCGAGCGCGGATTGATCATTTTTCCTCACTCATGCATTTGGCGACTCAATGCACATGGGCCTCGGTAAGGGATCTACACGCCGCCGTTCTTTTCGAGGTCGAGTGCGGCCGAGCTAACTGGGAAGACTCCTTTGCTTACCTGGAATCTCGGCTACTACTGCAATCTTCGTTAAATTCGCCTCGTCAAGAAGCAGGAGCTACACGAGGACGGAGTGAAGGTTTACCGGTTTTGTTCTTCCGCGACTTCCAGAATTCAACATGTAGGCACGACAAAGATCACTATGGCACGTTAAGGGGGAGCGAAAGTGGCTTCAACATATTTGTGCCAAATGTTGGATTGACAACAAGACGGTTGCGAAGCACACCGAATTCTCTTCAAAATGTCCCGTGTAGAAGAAAACCATCTCGGCGACTCAGTCACAGTCGTCAGAAACATGACTCTATAACGATGTTAAGTCAGGACAACTTCTAGATATTTCGTCGTAATAATGTATCAGTCAATTCCAAACCCGTGCATGCCCCCCCCCCCCCGGTGGACCGGCCCACCCCCGGGCATTTGAAAATTTTGAAGAAGAAAAAATCGATCAAATGCCCCACTACCAAGGCAGAAAAACTGTTCAAATGCCCCAGCAGTTTTTCAGCCAGTCTGTTCAAATGCCCCACCATCAGGGACCGGATCGGAAAATTTTCCATTCCGTTCAGTATCAGAGATTGCTGTCTAAACTGCTTCTTACGGTCTTGATGATCATATCATGATGGATAAAACGCTTTCTGGCAAACCGAACCCAAGTGACTGTTGTTGATGGTGATTTTTCTAACGTATGTGCAGTTACCTCCGGTGTTCCTTGGTTCAGTGATAGGCCCTTTGCTATTTCTACTGTACATTAACGATCTCCCGGCGGGTATCTCCTCCAAAATTCGACTGTTCGCTGACGACTGCATAGTTTACCTGGAACTGTCGACTGTTTTTTTATCCTCTGCAACTTCAATCCGACTTAAACGCACTTTCGACATGGGCTGAGAAATATCGTACTAAATGTTTTTCTCGTCCCAAACCACCATTAAACCTTCAGCAGTATTTAGCTTTTCTTCTCAGCCGACTTGCGTTTTAACAATCACTGCGCATACATGCATATCTAAGAGGAGTAGTCGGACTTTCTTTCTAGAAACTTCTATCATTGTTCCCGCGAGGTCAAATTCCAAATTATATCTAAGCCTCGTACGGCCTACCGTCAGTGGAATATGCTTACATAGCGTGGGGTCCTTAAACACAACGAAATTCAAATTTACTTGAGAAGATCCAACGAAGAACTGCCCGTTTTGTTCACCGGGATTACTCCAGAGTCCAGTGTTAGTCAGTGCTATGCTCAAAAACCTAGAATGGCCCTTACTTTCAGTGCGTCGCGAATGCCTCCGTCTGAACTTTATGTATAAGGCTTCTCATGGTTTTAACGCAACTGACCCTAATGACTATCTCACACTTGCATCAAAGTCAGTCACACGCCGTAAACACAACTTCAAATACAAACATATTTCCACTCGGACCGATGTTTTCGAATTCTCTTTCTTCCCCGGGACTGTTCCCATCTGGAATGCTCTTCCAGATGATTTAATTATGTCCTCAAACACAGAACATTTTCTAAAAAAACTGGCTTTCCTAAACAACATGCATAATAATGACTAGTAATACCTACTTAATATGCCTGACTCAATCATATCCTTAGTATATTATTTATCATAATCATATATTTGTATTAACTCAATTGAATTTATATGTAAATCTTAAATATACACCGTATTTTTCTAAATATATGTAATGTCATTTTGTAAATATGTAAAGACACTGTCTGCCACTATCGGTTTGTAATGCAAGGCTACGCTAGCCTCGATGTCACCAAAGGCTTGGTTACCTTTCAAAATGGCTGTCAAGAATTACGAACTACTTTCTTTCTTTCTTTATTTGAGACTACGGAACAATCCAATATGATGCAGTACAATGCAATATGATGCACGAATTAACAGTACAATTTAAGTACCCATCCAGGAAGGAGGTGAGGTTGAGATTTCCAGAAGAATACATGTATATATATACCGTAAAGATTCGATTAAGCGCCCTCCTTCAAATAAGCGCCCCCTCTCGAATAAGCGCCCTCCTTCCACTGCGTTTTCTGAAATAAGCGCCCCCTCCCAAATAAGCGCCCCTCCTCCCCCCCCTCTCTCGATAATAAGAAACACGTCGGTTATCGGTACAAGTCAACTTCGACATTTTATTTATCACATTCGGGTACATTACGAGCTGGTCGTTTTTCTTAGTGTTTCTAATCGGTGGACTTTCAAAAATGAAATACGCGCCCCCTCTCGAATAAGCCCCCCCCCCCCCCCCTCGACCCTCAAAAATTAAATAAGCGCCCCGGGCGCTTAATCGAATCTTTACGGTATATGTTTCTACTAAACAAAGGTAATGTATCATGGAAAATACCATCAATCTAGAAACAATCTAGAAATTTAATAGATTACACGTATATGCAGTTTGCATTCTTTCTTGCACATCAAGTTTTGAGCAATTTTATAGGGGGTCATAAAAGTTTTATCAAAATCAGTAAACGGTTTCACTCACAAGGAAAAAGAAATGAAAGTAAATTCCCGAATTCACGTCACATTATTAGCATATTGGAAATATAAACCTCTATAACTCATAGACGCAACACTCAAATCAAGAAATATTCTACCATTCAAATATTCGCTTGATTACAGAATCGACATTAATTGCTGCCGCAGCGAGCGAGCCTGAAGCGGGCGAGCAAGGCAGCAGTTCTAATCTGTAAACGGGTCCAAATCTCGATTTCTTTTTTTACCACAATGCATCACTTCTATTGTCTTTTTTTACCACAATGCTTTGTACGGATCTGATCGTCACGTGACATTACACGAGGTGGAAGCTAACTACGTTCAACCGTTCTTTAACGCATTTCTATGTATGCGATCCTTGTGTAATCATGAATTTGTTGACGTGTAGACGTGAAGGCGAACTCTGTACGTGTGAACTATCGGTTTCCAAAGAGCAAGATCTCTCCTGTTATCAAGATGGTGAGCTCCAGCCCGACTGCGCTGTTACCATGGTTACGGGTTCGCAGACAATAGGGGTGCGCTGAAACTAAATCAATGCGTGGTGGCTGTCGGGTAAATGCAATTTTCCAAACGAGACTTGAAAAACGTTCAGGGTCACACTTCAATGAAAAGGGTAATAAATTAAATCAAATATCTAAATTTAAATGGGGTACCGGCTCAGTTGTCCATCCTTCCGCCTAGATCATAAACCCTACACCCGAACCATAAAACGTACTCTCAGAACCATTTCGAAAATAAGTTATGCGCATATGACATCGATTGGCCAGGTTAACAGGTAACGCGCTTCGGATAGTAATATTTTAACGGGCCTCGTGCTTATTTAACAATAGCGATAGCGGAAATAGTACAGGGAAGGATAGCTCGAGCTAGAAGTCTAACTGTAAAGTTTCCAGTCTTTCTGCTACGCTTTACCGTCGCCAATCTCTCCTCCCAGTGATTCTACCCCAGGCGATTACTCTGGAAAAAAAACACACAAGAAGCTTGCAAATTTATGCCGGGATTTATGCCATTTATGGAAAATTAATTAATAGATTCTGGGAAATCAATCTTTAATTCAGCGAACTCTAAACGCATGTCTGGAATTGAAACTCAGCGTGTTTATAAGTTACGGCTATACTTCTGTTCCTTGTTTGAATTCGAAGAGCGAAAACTAAGTGACAATAATCACTTATTCTAAACCGAAACTGAATCGAACCCGAACCCGGTAAGTACATATAGTTTCCACAAATTATATAAACCGATATGAACGGTAGAACACGTCGTTCGGCTTTCGGTTAAACAGAATGAAACAATTTCCTCACGAGATTTCGGTGACACTTTTGAAAGCTGAGTACTAACATTTGTAATCCATAAGTGATTAATTCTGGTTAAATATGTTGCGTCCTAAAATAAATGTTTTGGTTTTTTAAAATTTTACATTATTCCAAATATTCAGTATATTTTACGACGTCAAAATTCCGTAATTATAAACCATTGCGTTTTTGGAGGGAGAAGATTCGGAGAAATGAGTGGCAGACGGTACCTTCGGTTTTTAATTCACTGCAAATCGTAATCGCCCCTACTGGTCTAGAATTTAGGCCGCTTCGTTTTCCATAGTAGCACGTGTCTGGTGCATGGGTGTATTCCAAGCTATATGAATATATCGATATTTGGGTACCCAAAATGATGAGTATAAAAATTCTTACCGTGTTAAATTTCATAGTTTTCATTATTTATATTAGCTCTGTCGAAAATGGAGGACGACGACCTCATTTTCTGTATTTTCAAGAAACTTTTAAGCCATACACCGATGCCTTTCATTTACTTCCGTGTCAGTTCCCTTGATCAGATTCAATAGACGATTGCGTCTCAAACCTAGTGCTCAAACGAATAGACGTAATAACCGGCTCGTTGTGACATAAAGAGGCACGCAGTTTTTCTGTTTGCAGTTGTTACAGTAGTTTAGTTCAAACAAATACCCAACAGTTCACCATATAGTGTCGCATTAGAACAAGGAAGTTCTAACTGGCACAACACTGGAATGTCGTCCACTTTATATATAACCATTGCTGTAATGCGTTACTACTTATGTACCGAGATCAGTAAATATTAGGGTATCGTTCAAGCCTCTTTTTCAGCGCAAATGAAAACAGTACCTGTGCTTATTGTGGGCATTGTTTTTACTAGAAATCACCTGATCAGGCGAGTGCAATACTATGGCAGAAAGAAGCGCAAAATCCTACGATCCCCTGGCATACTACGTCAATACCCTAGGCGACTTGAATCCTCAGGTTGTTTGTAACTACAAGGCCAAGGATAGCGAGGAAAAATGCATCAAAAAGAGAGAGCTTCTGTCACAAGGTGCCAAAGTAGACCACGACCTCTTTATCTGCGTCGATCGCAACTGGCATGCATTTCTACTTTGTGCCCCATGTAATGAGCCTCCTGATGTGTATAAAGACATGATGTCTGATGATCCATACGACATACCCTCTACCCTCATGTGCTGGCAGTATGACCTTCGATTTGAGGAAGCAAAACTTCGCATGTACAAAATCGCAAAAAAATGCAAACTCTTTGAAAGCATCGAGATGTATATGAAAGAGTCGTACTATATAGGCAGATACCGTGAAGTGGCCCTACTTGGCCTCGATTATGCAGCAATGTCTTCAGCGCCACACCGCTATGAGCACCTTCTCAAAGACTGCGTCGAATTTGCCAAAGAGTTCTGCATCCAAATGCTCAGTTATTGCAGCAACGGCTTGGCACTCGAGGGGCAGGTTCAATCTAACATAAAGAAGGCGTCCGCATCTGGTTTTAGCGTAGAAAGGTTGTCTCGGAGAAGTTACCTGTCTGGCATATTGGGTAATTTGTCAATAGGTGGAGTAGATGTTAGCAGCTTTCTTGGCGAGCCTTACAAGGTGTTATTTCTTGTACTGATTATTATGTTTAATTTGATCTACCCATTTGTTGTTTATTATTTTATGAGTCGCCACAATACATGTAAATAAACATAATTGAATCTCTTGTGCCACTGACTGACACAGACTGACACAGAATGGAAAATTGCCAGAGTTAATCCACTCTACAAAAAGGGCCCACGAAACATACTTGACAACTATAGACCTATCTCAATTCTTCCAATAATAAGTAAAGTATTTGAAAGAATATTATACGATCAGTTGTACGAATACCTGATGGAACATAACCTACTATCGAATCACCAGTTTGGTTTCAGAAAATTCCATTCGACCGCAGCTGCATTATTAGATAGCACAAACGAATGGTATGTTAATATGGATCGTGGCCTTTTTAACCTGGTTGTGTTTATTGATCTAAAAAAAGCATTCGATACCGTAAATCACAACATTTTGGTACATAAACTTGAGCTATTCGGTATAAAGGGAGCTGCTAAGAATCTCATCCGCTCATATCTTACAGACCGTACTCAAAAGTGCCAAATAAATAATGTAGTTTCGGGTCACAGGCAAATAACATGTGGAATTCCTCAAGGGTCAATACTTGGGCCACTTCTATTTCTAATGTATGTAAACGATCTGCCAAATTGCCAGAGCTCCACAACAGCACGGCTATTTGCGGATGATACAAATTTAACAGCAGCTGGTGAAACTCTAGAGGAAGTAGAACTGGCAATAAATCGTGATTTGGGGAACGTTAAAAAATGGCTTTCGGCAAACAAACTGAGTCTTAACGTAGCAAAAACTGAATACACCCTGATTGGATCTAGATATAATATTAATCATCTTTCAAAGGCACCAGACATTGCCATTGGGAACCAACCAATCAGGAGGGTTAATAATTGTAAAGTACTTGGCGTCCAGATCGATGAGTTCCTTACGTGGGAAAGTCATATTGATTATATAGCTAAGAAAATCTCATCGGGTATTGGTGCTATAAAAAGGTTAAGACAGTTTGTAGATCACGAAACATTGATATTAGTATATAATGCATTGGTTAGGCCGCATTTCGACTACTGTAGTGTAGTGTGGGACTCGATAGGAAGTGTCCTTTCGGATCGTCTTCAAAAACTACAAAATAGAGCCGCCAGAGTTATAATGAAACGCAGTAACGAAGCCGGACAGTCTGAAGCGTCCCTAAATTCTCTTGGGTGGTTGACATTACAGGAGCATAGAGCTCAAATGAAGGCAAAACTTATGTTCAAGATACTCCATGGTTTAGCACCTTCGAGGCTGTGTCATTTATTTCAAAAATTTAATCAAACTAGCAGTTATAACTTGAGAGGATCTTCTAGTAAGCTAGTCATGCCTCGTCCAAGAACCGAATTCTTAAAGAAAAGCTGGAGTTACAATGGTGCAAAGTCATGGAATACCTTGCCAACTGAAGTAAGGGACTGCGAATCGTTTAATTCCTTCTGCAATCTCATTTCTTCCTCCATTAACCGTTAGCATGCATCATTACTTTCCTTCCGTACTTTTAAACTTTTAAACAATTAGTAACGCTACCATTAAATCAGCAGTTGACATTATAGTATATTATAATGTCATATTATTGTAAATACGTATCATGTGTTTTTAAGACATCTTAAATACCTTTATATATATTTATGCATTATATGTGTTTTTAGCACATTTAAGTAGTCATCGACTTTTGTATTATAGTTTTAATTAATTGTATTGTTCACGCCCTTCATGGAAATCAGCTACAAGTTGTAGAGGCTAGCGTGCCTAAATAAAGTTATTGATTGATTGATTGATTGATTGACATTTGAAGTACTTAAGCTCCTCTAAAGCTCAAAACGACCATTGCACGTACTCAATGTAGCCTAGTTAGCCCTTAGTGTAGATTATATATTTCGATTTAAATTTAGATATTGTGAGCGGGGCCTGCCAATCTAGCTTCCCTCATCCTATGTACGTTCACTTGGACACAGCACATTATCCAAAGTATCACAGCTCGATATAATGTACTTGGATTGTTAAATGTAACTACATAAAAATACAGGGTAATTTCAAATGCGGACCTTATTTTTATTTAAAATTTACCAATACGAATATTTACATTTTTAATAAATGTGATGTACATGTAGGAGTCCAGCTCCTTTTCTACCAGTTCTGGAACCACAGACGAGCAGGCCCATGACATATGGAGGTTTGTTTGCCCTTCAGCTGTGACTTCCCAGATGCACTTTCCTTGCATTTACAATGTAACCGTTCCTTCAAATGGAAAATGGGCCATTTTCAGCCTTGAAATGCTTTTTTTTGCTGTATTTTCTCAGTCATATGTATATCTACAAACTACATGTTTGGATTGACCACATAGAGTTTCTTGCTACCTATACCACTAGAATATTTGTCTGATAATTATATAATTCATCTTGCAGGATACTGTAGAATCCCATGTATCCCCTGTAGATAAACGCTCCTTTCCTCTCCATGTTCATTACCTCCATACTTTGTGTCCCCCCTAACCCAAAAACAGACTCTGTAACTTGTAAGAAATAAATCTGCCCTGTTATTTACATATGTACAGTAGTTTTGTTTTATGATTTGTTATTTTAAACAAAATTGTTAATTGCTGCTATTAAAATGCTATATACTATAGCAAAAACAATGCAAGTGTTGCCTCTTTAATTTCCCCCCTCTTTTTCCTACAATAATATCCCCATGCATAATCCCCCCCTTTCTGCATAATCCCCAAAGTATAACACCCCACTAAAGTCCCTTTATGATGGATATAGTCCCCAGCAACTATACATGGGATTCTATGGCCATGGTATGTAACTGGTGATATCAAGAAGTTGGAATGTGCCATGGCCCGGGGGGGGTTCTCCTGTTTGTGACGTATGATGTATGTGCCGCCCGGGTGGGTCAGGGTTTTGAGCTCAGTTTGGGCAGGTAGGGTCAGGGTTTTGACCTGATTTGGGCAGATCAGGGTAAGGATTCAAGTATAATTTGGGTGATGTCAGGGTCGGGGTTCAGTATTTTTTAGGCAGTTCATTTTTTTAGCTACTATGTCAAAAAAAGACATTCTGTTGCCGCATTTTGATCGCCTGCCCACATGCAATCACTGAGGTTCCCATACATCGTGATGCCGCTAATTCGTACTTCAGTACAAGTTTATCTATGTACTTCATCTGCTGATTTGTTTACCCAATGCCACGTCCCGACTTGAAATGTTCCGTATTTTGCATGAAATCCCGGTACGCGGTATACCGGCCAGGATATATATCCGACCGTGTTTTGAAAACAATTTAAAGAAGGGCAATCAGGGTTTTTTCCCCCCCAAAAAACAGGGCAATCAGGGTTTTGGAGCTCGGATTGGGTCAAACAGGGTCAGGGTTTGAGCCTCTTGGCCTCACATACATACCCATTTTTCATGTAAGTACTCTCCCCCCCCCCCGGGCCATGGCTGCTTCAGTCACTCTTTTGTGATAATAACTTAACTGTTACAGAGAACTTGTTGTCAGTTGTTGCACACATTTCTAATAGTAAGGATTCCAGTTGCTTCCATCTTCAGGTTTTAAGGAACCAGTTATAAGTAAGATTACATCCACCACCCACCAAATGCCCAAACCACCAAGTGTCAATAGTTTGCCAACGGCAGTACCAGTATGTCCAAGACAAAACCGATCAACTCCTAGAAATCCCAACAGGATTGAGTACAGAAGAGTTGTTACAAAATAATGTCCAGAATACCTGAAATTTACAAAACAGAAACACCAATGTTATATGTTTTCATTCAAGTGCATATGAACCCAAAGCCAGTTATCATTGGGCGTTACCTCAATGTAAGAACCTCCTGGACTGCGTCATAAAACTCCTTTTGTTAACTATGAATCATTTGTGACTTAGAATATTTCCCGAGCACCCGAAGCAGCATTTTACAAGGAATTGGGGTGCCTCTACTTGAAAAAAAATATACACTGCTCAGAGAAGGAATCAAACCAACCCTAACCTCAGACCACAAGTGAATATCGTTTTTTTCACGTATTTATATAAACTAATGATCAGCAGGTGCATAAATTATATTATCCTATAAATATTATATTTCAGCCAATCAGAGCTTAGCTTTACTATGCAATACAGGGCGGTATTTCATGGTTTTTCTATGAAATACAGAGCAGTATTTCATGGCTAGATCTGGCCAATCAAAATGCAGGAAATTCCACACCCTTTCTTTATCAGCCAATAAGAATTCAATATTTTGAATACATAATTAGTCTGCAGATACTTCTGCCACTCCAAATTTTTGTTTTCCGGCGAGAAAATTTGCAATCTATCATCTGGTAAGTTACTTTGTTTTCATGATAAATCTTCCCATAAATTCGTTTTTATAGGATAATATGGTTATTTCATGCTTTTCTATGGAATGCTCAATTCATATTATTTTCATATTATTTTGGTATATCAAATAATACAAATTTCTCGTGAAATATTTGCTAGTATTCCATAGAAAACCATGAAATAACCAGTAAGTACAATGTATTTAGTATTCAATACATTATAATCGGTAATACGACAACTCACTGAGCGCGCGAGGGCATGGTCTCCAGGGAATGGTTTTTACACCGAAGTAAAGCCTATCATTGATTTAAAGTGCCATGAAATGAAAAAATGGATCCCGTTTTTTATTTTATTTTATTGAATTCTAGGTTTCTCTTAGTCATTTTGTGCAAATAAAAATCAATATGGAGAGCGCAAACAAATTTGTTTTCGTATCGAAGTCAGGCGGAATTGGCAAAATCTGGTGACAATTTTTATGCCGTTAAAGATATGGTAATCACATGCATGACATCACAAGGTGTACTCATTTATATTCGTCCCCAGAAATACTACAAAATAAGTGCACTTTTGGCCAGTTTTCAATTTAAACATGTAGTACTTTGAGAAACCTTGAAGATGGCCATATTATTTTTTATAGAATCCTTGCAGTCGGCTTTGTGAATATAAATGCGCAAACCTAGTGACGTCACGCATGTGATTAGCATATCTTTAACGGCGTAAAAATTGTCACCAGATTTTGGCAATTCCGCCTGACTTCGACATGAAATAAAATTATGTTTGTGCTCTCCAAATTGATTTTTAATTGCACAAAATGGCTAAGGGAAGTCTATAATTTAATAAAATAAGGCACTTTAAGGTCAAAGTGGAAAACAAAAATGACTGACATAGAAACGAACATTAGCATCTGGCATTTTCGTTTATTAAATTACCGTTTTCATTGAAGTATGGCTGTGAAAGCTTCTAGTCTCATTTCGAAAATCGCATTTAGCCGACCGTCAATCAAACGAGTACCGCCTAGATTAAATCATTAAAGTGCCCCTAACCCTATCTTTTTATTTCTTCATATAAATTCTTATAATATTTAGAGTAATTCTCTCAAATAAAGTTTTGTGTTTGCTTGAATCCTTGATTGTCTACAACCTGTTGAAGTTTGCAAAAAGTGACCAGGCTCTTTTCATGACTGAGCCACAGTACACTAATAAATATTGCTGGGAAGCGAGTGGAGCAGCAATTAATAATTTGGACATGAAGTTTTCACGTGAGGTTTACTATTTAAAACAGTGAGTTTGACCCACAAAATATGTTTTGTAACTTGATGATCATGTTGATCACTCATGCATGAGTCACTGGAGTTGTGTAGGCGATCAGACTTAGTGTGAGCATATATAATAGTTTGATAGTTTGGGGCAGAGATAATGGCTGGTCCACTGTTGTATGCTGCAGTGTAAAGGTGTAACACCTTTGTAAGCTGTAACTGAGGAGGGAAACATAAAACTTCACTTACTTAATGCACGGTACTTCATAGCTGAGGAATCGTCTTGCTCCGAAGCACTCAATTCCAGGGAGAACTTCACACCACACCTTAGTTCTCTCCACTTCCTCGTACCTTGAGCCACCAAACTGATAAATACATAATAATTATGTAGTCACATTTTATTAATCCACAATAACACAGTACTCTCATCAACATTTATTTTCAAAACCTCAGCCAAGGATAAAGACAGATATGAGGAACAGTCTTCCTACTTGTTATTTACCAATTTTGAGTTTGAAAGTTTCAATCTGATCCATACTTTTAACTTTTTGCCAGTAGAATTGCATGATAAATTGGCTAAGCTTACAGTGTTTCTGGATTACAGCTTTGAGAGACTGAGTCAACTTAGATAAGTACACTAAACTGTTATATATTTAAATAATCATTGATCCTGGCCAGCAGTTATTGTCCTTCTGATCCAATCATTATGCAATATAGTTAGAGTACAGCAAAGTTATATTTACATGGAGTTGGGTGGTGCAGTGCGTAAATCTGCTTGCCTCTCACCTGACTGAGCACTGTGGCCCGGGATGCAGTGTCATGTAAGTTTCTTGATTCTCACCCATGCTCCCTCCCTCCATAAAAATCAACATGTGAATTGAGTGTTGAGTGCAGAGAATATATGAATGTAACAAGGAGAGTGTGTGGAATGAGTCTCAGAGTCATTAGCATATCTTGCTAGAGGCCTGATCAGCCTCATTCATCCAAGGATAAACAAAATATTGAACTTAACTTTTTTTACTTACGTGTACATGTACTGTTATGGCAGCTATAGTGTTCTCCAGACATGACGTCTTTCAGTAGACAGGGAAATAATAGAAGTAGCCAGTACCAACACATTACATGTATATATGCTCAACACAAGTAAATTTATATATACTATAATTATTGTCAATAATTTTAAGTAACCAGCGCTTCACAACTGAGTATATTCTGTAAAAATGCTGATTGCTAGTGCTTCAGAATCTGTAGAACACTGTTAATTAACTAAAGAAACAGCTACATCTTTGCTGTATTTCTTCCTTACTCATAATACAGAATGATTAAGGAAATGTCAGAACATAAAATTGAGGTATAGTTTGAAACTTACAGTTACACAACCATGTCCAAATTCCTTCTTGGCAGTATAATTCCTCTCTATATTAAGTGGAGGTTCACAATCCAAAAACTCAAGTGGTCTAATAAGAAAATAGAAAAATGATATGTCAACTGGATGAAACAGATACAAATGCAATGAAAATAAAGTACACTCATGCTTTGTTTCCCAGTGTAGCCAATCAATAAAATGGATGATCGATTAAAATTGATATCAATCGATAGCAATCGATATCAATCAGTTGATTGATACTGATAATCGATGGCCAATCGATGAAGCAAAGTTTTGTGACCATATCGATTGCATGGTATCGATTAGTATTGATTTCATAGATTTTACCATGTATATAATTACTGGCATTTTTAATCCAAAATAGACAAATTTATTGTAAATATATACTATGAAATAGTACATGCAACTAAAGTATTCACAAACTATAATAATTATTGCTTACTACTTAAAGCACTAAACCAGTTAGATTTGTGCAAAGTGGCCAGAGTGGTGAAACAAGCTCAGACTGTAAATAACCTAGCTGACCCCGGTCATTCACTAGTTTAAACGCGGTTCCACGTTCGCCCTTTTTCTTTTGGGCCACAAATGTCTCCCCATTGTTAACTTCAAAAGGGCAGCTCTGGTACCCTTTGACAATTCAGCATATTGTTATACAGACTTTGTTTTCTTGCTCTGACATGACTGCATGATTTACCAGACTGTAGCAACTAAAATATGGCATGTTGAAATGTGACTGGAATGAACAGTGACATTTGAAGAAACCAGATACCCTAGGCACCAATCGATAACAATTGACTGATCATCGATTGACTGATACCAATCAATATCAGTCAGCTAATTTTATTGATTGATATCGATTGGATTTCCGATCATCAATTTTATTGATTGGCTACAAATATATGCCGGGTTTGATCATGCAAAGAATCTAGGTTCAGAATCGATTGGGTTATGTATCAGTCAATTCCAAACCTGTCTGACCCCTCCTGTGGCATTTGACTTTTTTAAATCAAAACGATGCACATGTACAGAGTGGGGCATTGGAACCACAGCAAATGTCACAAAACATTTATGCTCAGAACTCAAACAGATCTGGGAGCAACTGCAGAATACCCTGCAAATGAAGAGATACCCCCAAGGCTCTACGGGCTATGTGCCGTGAAGCTTAGTCTAAATAAATTATTTATGAAACGAAGCTGTGCTATGCATGCTATGCTCGAATGGAAGAGGTGGCCTAACGCTGAGTCTCACACCTGTGAAGCAATATCTTAATGAATTCTTTATAGAACGAAGCTGTGCCATGCATGCTAATGCATTGAATGGAAGAGGTGGCCTAAGGCTGAGTCTCACACCTGTGAAGCTATATCTTAATGAATTCTTTATAGAACGAAGCTGTGCTATGCGTGCTATGCTCGAATGGAAGAGGTGGCCTAAGGCTGAGTCTCACACCTGTGAAGCTATATCTTAATGAATTCTTTATAGAACGAAGCTGTGCCATGCGTGCTAATGCATTGAATGGAAGAGGTGGACTGAGGTGAGTCTCACACCTGTAAAGCTATATCTTAATAAATTCTTTATAGAATAAAGCTGTGCTATGTGTGCTACGTGTCGAATGGAAGAGGTGGAGTCTCACACCCATAAAGCTACAGTGTATATCTTAATGAATTCTTTATAGAATGAAGCTGTGCTAAGTGTGCTATGCGTCTAATGGAAGAGGTGGAGTCTCACACCTGTAAAGCTATATCTTAATTAATTATTTATACAATGAAGCTGTGCTATGCATCAAATGGAAGAGGTAGACTGAGGCTAAGTCTCACACCAGTGAAGCTATGTCTTAATTAATTCTTTATAGAATGAAGCTGTGCTACTTGTGCTCTGAGTCGAATGGCAGAGGTGGACTGAGGCTGAGTCTCACCCATAAAGCTATGTCTTAATGAATTCTTTATAGAACAAAGCTGTGCTATGCATGCTATGCACTGAATGGAAGAGGTGGACTGAGGTTGAGCCAGTTAAGCTATGTCTTAATGAATTCTTTATAGAACAAAGCTGTGCTATGCATGCTACGCACTGAATGGAAGAGGTGGACTGAGGCTGAATCAGTGAAGCTGTGTCTTAATGAATTCTTTATAGAACAAAGCTGTGCTATGCATGCTATGCACTGAATGGAAGAGGTGGACTGAGGCTGAGACAGTTAAGCTATGTCTTAATGAATTCTTTATAGAACAAAGCTGTGCTATGCATGCTACGCACTGAATGGAAGAGGTGGACTGAGGCTGAATCAGTGAAGCTGTGTCTTAATCAATTCTTTATAGAACAAAGCTGTGCTATGCATGCTATGCACTGAATGGAAGAGGTGGACTGAGGCTGAGCCAGTTAAGCAATGTCTTAATGAATTCTTTATAGAACAAAGCTGTACTATGCATGCTACGCACTGAATGGAAGAGGTGGACTGAGGCTGAATCAGTGAAGCTGTGTCTTAACGAATTCTTTATAGAACAAAGCTGTGCTATGCATGCTACGATATGGAAGAGGTGGCCCAGATCTGCATGTTTTGTTTTTTCCGCTTTGAAACATGCCCGGAGTAGCCAATCGATAAAATCGATGATCGGAAATCCAATCGATAAATCGATATCAATCGATAAAATTAGTTAATTGATATCGATTGGTATCGGTCAATCGATGACCAATCGATAGTCACAGAAAAATTATCAATCAATGAATATCGATTGGCATTTTCGATTGATATTGATTGAGCCTGACACATTAATTTCGCGATTTTGGGGTGTGCTTAATTTTCGTGAATCTTCTAAAAGGAAACGCAATGGAATATCATGTTACTAGCGGCAAACTTCACCAGTAAACGTACATACGTATACACTGGCAAAATGGCACGAGCATCAGAAGGTAGTACATATGAGCTTTCCATTTACTGTATAGTGAAAGAATTCCATAATTGTTTATTTGATGTGGCCGTTGGAGATACGTTTACGATACTAACTTCTTATTAACCGAGAGCGAGGTCTTTACGGGAAAATATCAGACCGAGGTCTTGACAGTACGGACCGAGCGATAGTGAGGTCCGTACATAAAAGACCGAGGTCTGATATTTTCCCGTAAAGACCGAGTGAGCGAGGTTAATAAGTAGTTTATTATATGGCACTTTGTGATAAACGAAGAATGAGAAAATAAGTGACTCGCGTGACTCGCGCCCCGTAACACAACGTGATATACCTAATTTGCATAAATTTACATACCAAAGTGGAAGCCGTTCAGAATTTATTCCGGGATCTATTTGACAGCTCTCCGTAAATCAATACAAAAGATGAATGGAAATACAATGTCAGATGTCAGAATCAATTCAGAATTAGAAAACTTTGCTAATTCAAAGTGCATGAAAGGTGGAATTCGTAGAAAAAGCTATCAGAAAAGAACATATTTCCACTAAATCAACTCGAAAAACAAACCGTTCGCTCAAGTCAAGTGCCATGTGGTCGGCGAAAAAGTTCAAGATCTTCGTCGGATCACTTTCGGCGATGACAGTTCTATGCTGTTTGTTTGTATCCTGGACAACTTTGACTGGGAGGACATCAGTGGAAAATCTGGACCTGAAAATCTCTGATATTTGCTACTGATCGGCAAAACTGGTTGCCGGCTATGGAATCAGAACTTCCCTGGTTTATAGTGAGGGATTGTAATTTGTAAACTGGACGGATGCTGACATTCAAGACAAATTTCTTAAGCCGAAAGAAAGCCGGCTGCAGAGGAGTAAACTTGTTGAAATATGGACTATGACTTCTGGCTCTGGTGATAGTCGCTGGCAGAGTTGTTGTCTTGTAGTTTTACTCGCTACTTCCACTGGACGGATCGAGTTCTCGTGTCAACACTCAACAGAGCCACGAAGCTTTCAGGATCAGCGTTAGCAGGTTTATCTTTATTGAGTCGGATTATTCAGTTATTTCGCTGCTGGGGTGTTTGATTCCTGCATTACCTGATACATTACTGAGCTATGTTCTAATTTCGTTTCTATACCGAGTGGAGACTTCATGTTGGGACTCGCTTGTAGTTGACGGCCAGAGAATATGGTTCTTCCGTATACGTACATTGAACTCTGCTAGACGGTGACTTCTGAAGCTTCTGTAGAACCTAATCAGTAGGACATGTATCTTGTCTCTGTAGCACTAGACCTTTGGATGGCATTGTATTTCAACTAGTTCTTTCCTGTCCTTTTCTGGTTGACTTTGCGTACATCAATGATAATGTTTGACAACAAATGGTCAAGTTTGTTTTGGAGGTAAGCTTTGTAATTATATTTACAGGTCAATTTTTTTGATGGACCGGCTTTCTCTCTTTTAAAAACGGTATTATTACGATGTTTGTGCTGTTAAACTGCATCACTAAGTGAATAGTTATCTCTGTTTTACCCGGTTCGATTTGAGTTTTCAATTTCCCGAACTTAGACCAAAATATGCGAATTTGTGACCGTTATCATGGTAACGGTCCGTACGGCAAAATCCCGACCGAGCACCAGCCAATCAAAACACTCGATTTGACATTGAGAGTGGCTTGCCATGTAATAAGTTACTTTACCTACCTGCCTTGTTTATATTAATCCTTTCAAAAATCGATGTCAATCGATACCAATCGATGTCAATCGATTGCAATTAAGGGCAATCGATATCAATCGATAAGGTCACAAAGATTTGGTCCATCGATTGTTCATCGATTTCCAATATCAATCGATTGATTGGTATCGATTGGCATCGATTAAATCATTAATATCGATTTCATCGATTGGCTACGCCGGGAAACATGGTGACTTCAAATGCCACGCAAAACTGGTACACCTGATAGGTAATTAATGTTTGCCTGGTAGACTCCACACAAGGCATATGATGCATGATCATAAACAAGGTATTACAAATATTGACGTCAATTTGATAAATTTGTACGACGCAACTACAGTACTTACAAGTAAGAACAGTTCACAAGCGGTCCTCTTGGATCGAATTTTCGTCCACACGATTCATCAAAGCACTTATCGTCCAATTTACCCGTCTGTGCTGCGACCAAAATGTTCGAAATAACGGCTACTCCGAAGAAAACACCACTTACACATCCAAAATCCGCCATGTTCATCATCGATTACCCACCAAGCACTTGGGTCGGCACGCGCATTATTTCACTCAGTGGGGGAGAGGTTAGAAATGTTGTCATCGTGTTATGTTTTAAATTGCTTTAGTTAAAAGCATATGCATTGGGAACATTCACAAGAAGATTCTCTTTAATGAAAATTTTATATAGCATACGTACAAATTTGATGTGTGTTTTTTTTCTAGGGAAATTTATTTTGTTTACTCTGTGTCTATTTATCCCCCCCTCCCAAATACAAAATATCACCCCCGGTTACAAAGCAAAAAGAAAATGGTGGACGAAAGAGACACGATTACAACGATTACGTGTTTTAATACTATTTCAGTATTTTACCAGTAATTATGGACAGAACGACGTTGTTCAAAGCAAGCATAAAGACGATTCGCACGAGGAATAAAGCACTGGGAGTGAAGGAAACTGGGAAAGCCACAATCTTTCCGAGTAGAAACGGGAAACCAAAAGGAACGGAGTTTGGTTTTCGAACCAGGGATGTGGTAGGTTATAAGGCATTAAAAATGTATTGAATCGTTTCGAATTGAAAGATACTTTAAATACCTTCAGCTTACATATTAGAGTTAAGAATTTAATGTGTGCATATTAAAAATTAGGCCAAAAATTATATATTAAAGGGGAACTGAACCCTAAAATCAACCCAACGTCTATACAAAGTCAAAGATGTATTCCAAAGAAATAAGTTCTTGTATCACGATTCACTGATCACTTTGTTTACTTTTGAGACGCCAATATAACATGGTATTGCGTCTCAGAATACCAGCCTCTGATTGGCTCTTGCTCGAGCCCTTGCAGTTACATGGGTTCCAGGTCAAGGTCAAAAGTCGTTTGTTCAACAGCAAGATTTCTACAATTTCACCTTCAAATCACTGTAAATTACAAGATAAGCATCATTCAATCCTAAAGGTAAGGTTGGCATTGTAGTTTCCGTCAGAAGTCTAACACTCTTATTCGCTAAAAGTACAATTTTCATAATTTTTGAAGAGATTTCAAAACACGTCGCAAAAGTTTTCGCCACTCAAGCCGTGAAACCGTTGCCATAGATATACTAGGCGCCTTTTGAGAATTGAAATTACGATCAGAATAAGTTTGGTGCTTCATTCTCTTCTTTCTTTTAACAATTCCCGACTTAACTGTTGAATCGCGATACAAAACTAATTGAGATTTTGAGACGCGATACCGAATTATATTGCCGGCGTTGGAAGAAAATATATTCTTCGTATTGGGCTTCGTCGCTGCGCGACTCCGCCCAATACGGAATATATTTTCTCCCAACTGGCCGGCAATATAATTCGGTATCGCGTCTCAAAATCTCAATTAGTTTATAATATTTTATTTTTCTGTGTTGTGCGTCTATGAAGAGAAAATTAGTCGTCAAGTTCGATTTTCCGCAGAAAAAAACTATATTGCGTGGGGGACTATATATTATGACATAATAATGTTGTTTTAGCAGTATATTAACTGTAATATTTTAGGCCAGTAGTTGAGTTTGTAGATTTATTTGTTTAATGTTGATTAATGGCGTAACATTTTTACTACTACATGTATACTACCAACGCCAAAATCGGGCATTGATCAGTGGCCTAAAATGTTGCAGTTAATAATGCAATGCCTACTACCGACGCCAAAATAGGCTGTTGATCAGTGGCCTAAAATGTCGCAGTTAGTAAAGCGGGGATGCCAATATAGACCGTTGATCAGTGGCCTAAAATGTCGCAGTTAGTAAAGTGGGGACGCCAAAATAGGCCGTTGATCAGTGGCCTAAAATGTTGCAGTTCGTAAAGCAGGGATGCCAAAATAGGCCGTTGATCAGTGGCCTAAAATGTCGCAGTTAGTAAAGCGGGGACGCCAAAATAGGCTGTTAATCAGTGGCCTAAAATGTCGCAGCTAGTAAAGCGGGGACACCAAAATAGGCTGTTATCAGTGGCCTGAAATGTAGCAGTTAGTAAAACAGGGATGCCAATATAGGCTGTTGATCAGTGGCCTAAAATGTCACAGTTAGTAAAGTGGGGACGGCAAAATAGGCTGTTGATCAGTGGCCTAAAATGTTGCAGTTCGTAAAGCGGGGACGCCAACCTAGGCCATTGATCAGTGGCCTAAAATGTCGCAGTTAGTAAAGTGGGGACGCCAAAATAGGCCGTTAATCAATGGCCTAAAATGTCGCAGTTAGTAAAGCGGGGACGCCAAAATAGGCTGTTGATCAGTGGCCTGAAATGTCACAGTTAGTAAAGTGGGGATGCCAAAACAGGCCGTTGATCAGTGGCCTAAAATGTCGCAGTATAATAAGGTGCGGGATCTCAGAAATAGGCCGTTGATGAGTGGCCTAATATGTTGCAGTTCGTAAAGTGGGGATGCCAAAACAGGCCGTTGATCAGTGGTCTAAAATGTCGCAGTATAATAAGGTGTGGGATCTCGGAAATATTAAGTTGTTGATCAGTGGCCTAAAATGTCGCAGTTAGTAAGATTATGATTATCCTTTTACCAACGCATTTTGCGCCGTTGATCAGTGGCCTAAAATGTTGCAGTTAACATCAAAATAGGACCTAGAAAGTAAGCCGTTGATCAGTGGCCTAATATTTATCAGTTAATACCAATTTGGCATCACTGAAATAGGCTGTTGATTGATCAGTAGCCTAAAATGTCACAGTTAATATAAAAATAGGACCAAGAAAGTAAGCCCAAAATGTTACAGTTTTTTTGCCATTTTAAGGCGAGATCAGTCCTCTTGTGGGTTTGTTGGCATGCTCCTCTCCTGGACTGAATGTTTTCGATTATCACTCTCAAAAATGTAATATCCATTGATTTGACGTGGTGTCCTTTAATCTTTATTCTCTGAAATCAGGGTATACAGGTCTGGATCCTGGCGCCGGTAATCACTGAGAAGCGAGTAACAGCTTAGAATAAATTACGTATGTAAATAAAAAGGTAAATAAAAAATACCTTGAGTCAACTGACATGTCTTATTCCCGACCGAGTGAATGTATTGTGACATTTTAGATCAGTGCCGATCACTGTGGCCTAAGTAAAGGGCATGTCACATCTAGGTTCCGGTAGTGTGTGGCCTTTTTTCGGGAGGAGGAGGGGGGTGTAGAAAGTAAGACAGTGCACTAGTTAGAGCGCTGGCCTTGCAACCCGAAGATCTTCAGTTTGCGAGTTCGAACTCCGAGTGAGCACAAAGACGCATCTGCATTTGCAGCCTAGATATTAGAGTTTTGACTTATCTATTTGTGTGTTTCTAATTCTAGGATAATGGCTCATTTGGGGGCAAGATTTGCATACCAAGTACAGGCCAATCTCGGCCTCTTGTTATAATTATTATTGGGGTTATTTTTTTGAATGGTCTGTGACATTTTAGACCAGTAATCAACATCCCACTTTCTTCTGAATGTACTGCGACATTTTAGGCCACTGATCAACAGCTTATTTCTGACATCCCACAGCTTTAAATATTATACTGCGACATTTTAGGCCACTATTCAATGGCTTGTTTTGGCATCCCGATTTTACTAACTGTGACATTTTAGGCCACTGATCAACGGCCTAAAATGTGTCGGTAAAAGGATAAGTATAGTATTTACCGAAGAAGGTATTGGCCTAAAATGTATTGGCCTAAAATGTCAGTGGCTTATTCAGCCATTATCAAAAGTTCCATTGCGTGGCGGCTCAATGCAAATTTCCCCATATCGTACATCACATATACCAAGGACAAGGAAAAACAGTCACACCTCCATCACAAAGAAAGCACAATGGTCCGCAATTAGAAGCCATTATGTACTGATCAAATAGAAACATCAACATCCCCCAACCCCTGGGCATTTGACTCGTTTTCGTGCCCGGGGAGTAGGGAATTTGACATTGGTAGCTATCCTTGGGGTGGGGAATTTGACACCGGAAGGGAGGGGTGGGGATAATTTGAACAAGTTGTCTTGATTTCATGTTATGTGCTGTGTGGTTTCCTCAATCGAAATCATGGCGGAATTGGAGCAGGGAAGTCGCTTTAGACGACTTCAATTAAAGGATAAAATTCTGCCTTTGTAAGCGACTGGCTTAAAAACAAAGGGACTCCAAAAGCTTTGTGTTGTATTTGAAGGTATTAAAATATAAATGTACATTGCTTATGAATATTTAAACTGTCTGTTAAAAACAAAATACAGTGTCACAACTGTGGTATCCCTGTGTCATACAATTGCACATGAGCAGTAAATACATGTGGTCTCCAAGGCAGTTGTGTTCTTTTATCCCTAACCTATAAAACTAGTCTGACTTAATACTACAACAACTAATACTTAATGTCCCGGGGGTAAGGGCATTTGATCAACTAATACGACGATGGGGTAGGGCATTTGAACAACATTTTTGGCCCAGGGGATGGGAATTTGAACAATCCAAACTCCAAAAATTCAAATGTCTGGGGGTTACTGGGGCGGGGGGGGAGGGGGGGGGGAGTTGTTGATGTTTCGATTTGATCAGTACATTAGTCCCGAGTTTCAATGTTGGGGACAGCAAGGCCAAACTAATTTATTTCCCTAATTACAAGACTTGAGCCATCTGTACATTGCAGAGGTTGTGAGGGAGGTTTTCGGATTGTCTCTTCATAATCATAGATAGAATAGCATAGAATAGCAGAACCAATTTGTTTTGAATACATGTTTGTATAGACGTTGGATTGATTTTAGGGTTTAGTGCCCCTTTAACTTAAGCTTAATTATAAGTTTATAATTAAGTTATATCCAACTGGCAATAACTGATTAAGTCTAAGTTAAAGTTTTAATAAAGAATGGAGTTGCATGATCAAAAAAGGAAATTAATTCAATTCTCTGAATTTTTAACGAGACCTGAAACAACCATGGCGGCTGATCAAAGCCAGGTCCCGGCTAATCCACAGATCGAATTGGAGTTTTTGCGGAGGGAGGAAAACCGGAGAACCCGGAGAAAAACCCTCGGAGCAAGGGCGAGGTACCAACAAACTCAACTCACATACATGTATGGCGCCCCGTCCGGGAATCAAACCTGGGCCACAGAGGTGAGAGGCGAAGCGCTTAACTTAAAAATGACTGAAAAAGAATTAAAATGTAGTCACAGAATACAAAGGTGATACGTCATGTAAGTATGTTTTGTCTTTGCTTTCAAACAGCTCATCAATATTACAAAGTTGAGAGATTTCCTGATAGAGCATCGTAAGGATTACATTGATGCTTTCAGGTATGTTCATCATTAATTGATATTATCTTTTATTATACCTTATAAATATTCCTTGAATCAAAATATTGTGTGTATTAGGGTCATTCAGGCCAGCCCAATATTTTTTCATGTATGACTGCTACATGTTGGACAGCTACAGTACCTATTGGACAGTTTGCATGAGCCGTTCATGCTATTGTGTTTATTGATTGGATGATTATTTGTTCAGTATAATAAAACACTTAAAGGATTCATCCTTATCCAATATGGCAAATATTGAAGTCTCAACTTTTAATATTTAGGCTCAATCTTCGGATCGCCCAATGTTGTTAGTCACAACTTAGTACATATTTTGCCATACTATAGGCTCGGATGAATCCAATAGGTGTATATTATAATTATATTATCTTTAGTCACATAAGACAAAGGACAAACAAGAAAACATTCCCTGCCCAAAATGGATTATGGTCATAACAGTTATAGCTATGCAGAAAGGATAAACAGTTTATCACTTTAATTGCTATTGTGTTATTAAAAAATCCATTTTTGACAGAAACCATTACTATTGGTCTTGAAATTTTTGACCCAAAAAACAAATATATCCACCAGACTTTTCAGCTTCAAACACAGTCCATTTTGTTCTGGGAATTTCCTTTGTCCTATGTTGTTTTTCATATCTTGTTTGTCCTATATATGAGCATGTATACTCTGTGTGATAACCTTTTCGAAGTACATGAAGTACAGGAATAAAATGTAAAATTTTAGGAAACATTCTTTTGGGACATATTCCAGCTATTCCAAAATCAGAACACCTCGGAATTCTTATTATCTATATTAATCTTCCAAAATGTAGAAGTAGTAGTCACCAATTTTAGTTCATCATTATTTTGGTAATTATTATTTTTTTGAACATAAACAACATTGTTTCTTTGGTGTTTATGCACTAAATAGCAAAGCTTGACAAACTTGCATTTGTGGCCCTCACTTTTTTTTGGAATAGCCGGATGTGTCCGGCCAAAAGAATGTGCCCTTAGTCATGACAGTTTTATTAATGAATGTTTCAGTGACAAATAACATGTGATACTTTTTATCAGCTATTTAAGCTCAGAAGTGTCCAGTATGACAGATGCTGATAGAGACCAGATTGACAATGATGCCCAGACATATATGAGAACATGTCATGCCTCTATCAGATCATTAAAAAATGAAGGTAATTACTTGCTTAATATTTTTTAGTAAAAACTCTTAAAAAAACTCTGAGACCTGAAACAACCATGGGGGCTGATCAAAGTCTGGACCTAGCTAATCCAGAGATCAAATTGGAATTTAGCATGTTGGTTTTTGCAGAGGGTAGAAAAACCTGAGAAAAACCCTTGGAGCAAGGGCAAAATCCCAATAAACTCAACTCACATATGGCACTGCATCTGGGAATCGAACCTGGGCCACAGAGGTGAAGCGCTTAAACACTGCACCACGCCAGCTCCCCATAACATATTTTCTTATTCTTAGTAACATTTATTACTTCAGCTGGATTAAGTATCAAAGACCTTCATAGATGGTAAAATGGTGCTTTTATTAGAATAATGTTTGTTACAAGAACTCTAAACAACCTGAGACTGAAAAGAAAGCCTCGGGCACTCTTGTTGATTACAATGTATATTATTGTGCAGCGGTACTGGGTCGGGGTAAATGTGAACCTAGTTTCGATTTCTGAGGCTTGGTTTTTTGTAAAAATTCCGGTTTATCGATGATTCAGAATAATCAAACAGGGAGAAAATCCTGGTTCATTTTCACAACACCTTGAAAATCTTGGTTTTGAAGCTATTTGATCTTCTAAAACTTGGTCTGGTTCTCCTGGATTGACCCATAGCTATATATATATATAACCCACCTCACTGGTTAGCTCAGTTGGTACTGAGCACAGTCTAGAGTGTGAGAGGTCAGGGGTTCGAATCCCAACTGCGTCCTTGGGCAGGGACGTACATGTATAAGTTGTTGGCCTAATGCCTCCTTCCTCTTCTAATCTACATGGATATGAGGGGGCCGTGGAAGAATGTGTTGTGTTATTTTCCTGACACAACAGCTAGCTGGTATTCTGAGGTACTAATAATAGACATAGATGAACTTTATTTAGACACAGAATCTCGTCATATTACATACTCTTCCTGAGAGCTGTGTGTATATATATATATATATATCCCAGGTTGAGAATCTTGGCAAGATCTTGTTAGATAATCTGGGGTGTTTCCTTTAAGCATTTTGCTCATATATAATCGCAAGTTTTAGATTACGCTGCCATTCCTCGAGCATTAACCATCCTAGCCTATCAATCAGATCCCTAGAGCATGTCTCATAACCAGATCGAGTAATGATTCTTTCTGCACTGTTTTGAAGTTTTTGAAGACTATCACGAGAGACCTTGCCGCAAGTGTCCCACACGGGAACAATAATCAAAGAATGACTTAATAATTCATGAGTGTACTGTCAGCATGGCAGCACATTGTGCCACAATAGCAGTCCATATCACAAAATAACCTTGTGAAGCACTTGAATATACTCATAGAATTTGCGCTATATACGTGTAAATGAATACCTTTACCCATTTTATCATACCAATAGATACCCGGGGGGTTCTTCCTATATTCGGCTGGTAGGGGTTATTATCATATTTTTTAGGGTTTTAAATTGGCGATTTAGTATCTTTTAGGGGTTGTCCAAGCAAAATCCATTTTTCAGGGTGATTTTTAGACCATGAGGTACATTTTAGGGTGGGAAATTTTTCACAGTTTGGTATTTTTTAGGGTATTTTTAGAGGTTTTCCGACAGTCACCCCTACCCTTTTTACCTTGAAGAACTCCCCGGGCCCGGGCCCGGCCCCATCTCCCCAGAAAGAAAGATTGCTAGTCATGCCAATCAGTCTAAAATATGTTGAACTTGTGCAGTTCAGCACACTCATTTTATTGTTCATTGCATTTTCAGCAACCCTTCAAAGTGGATGTGAGCAGGTTAGAACTCACAGAGATGCAGTTGTTGAAATGTTGGAGGAATACTTGAAAGGTACTAGCCACAGACTGTATGTGGTTCCCTTGTAGGCTTAATATGTTATGTACAGTTGAATTTGTCTATGACTCAATTATCGTTAGTGAAATCATTGTGCAAAGTACCCTGGGTGCCAGAGGTTGACTCTCTCTAGTTCCTCAGTTTTTACACCTAATGACATTCAAATATCAGGACTAGACGAAGTCACCCAAGGGTGCTTTAAAAACTAGCTAGGGCAGATTGTTTTTACCTGTGAGGATTTTTTTATATTGTAGTTGTGTGCAGACTGTACAGTGAACAGAGAGCTATAAGAGTTAAAAGAGTTGTGGACAAGAAAAGAATGTAAGTACAATTACACAAGACTTGCAAGAGTGAAACATTTTGAAGACAAAACTTGTTGTCTGGAAAGTTTTTTCTTGTAAAATGTAGTACAAATTAAATATGCTGTCTTTACTTAATTTATCTTCTGAATGTAATGTCTGGTGGTGAAGATCCATAGAGTTATATGTTATAATTAATAAAAAAAAATATAAATATTAGATTACCATAAATCCTAGGGCTGGGCTTATACAGCTTAATTGTTAGGGGTTTTAGAAGGGCTTATAACCAATCATGAGGGGGCTTATAACCAGGATAAAGGTAATTAAGGAAAAGCAACATTAATTACTTAATGTCAGTAGCTTGTAACTGTCTTGAAAGACTGAATAAACTTGAGGCCAACGGGAGACCTACGATTTTATGTCCTTAATAATAATCAGAGAAGACGTGAAGGTCTAACCATTTGCAGTTCAAGAACGAGATTGTTTCACAAAGGCAGCATTCTACTCAGTTATTTTAAGACAATGAGTGTTGGTCCAGCTGGAGTTTGATCCATCGACTTCCCACATGACAGACCAGAGCTTATAACCTCTGAGCTAACCGGGAGGTGGTTAAAAACGTTCTAAAATGCGTTAACAGAAAATTACTATAACACACTTTCAGACAGTAGTAGTCTGCATGTTTGTTAATGTTCATAAAAAAGTCTTCATTCTCTAGTATTCAAGCATGAAACAACTATAATAAACCGGGATTTTTGGTCAATTTAAAGAGGTGAGAACAGGGTTGAGCAGGAGGCAGGCTTATCTCCGGGGGGCTTATAACCAGAAGGAATTTTATGTTACTGTACCAGACTGATGGGCCTATAGCCAGGGGCTTATAACCAGGGGAGCTTTCATATAACCAGGACTTTACTGTAAAGAACTATTTAATTAATACCATGGTTGCCTTGGTTTTCTTCGCTCTACGAGGGACATTTAATGTCTAACATCCCTCATCAGCATACATACTTTCACTAAATCTCTCTCATTAACCATGCAAGAGGGAACATTAGAACTAAATTTCCCTCATGAACATGCATTAGGGAAACTTAGGAGAGCATGCAAGCTGGTGAGGGAACGTTAAGGTCCCCCCTGACCACATCGGGTTAGAGTAAGTACTGGGTAATACTTTTTCATCTAACTCTGCGCCCTCTGTCGATTTATGACTGCGCAAAGAACCTGTCTTGATTCCTCGTACCCTGTCTTCCATGTGGGATTCTTAAATGAAATTTATGCATGCTCAATGAAACCAATTTTTGGTAGTGTTATTTTCAGTCTTGTCTAACGTATTGATCACACCATTTGAATACTGTGTTTGACGAGAAAAAGTTGTGTAATTAGCATTTTGAAAGCAACCCAACTGCGATGTGTCTTAGTTTATGCAGAGAAACTAAATTTCTCACAGATTATTTCACATCCTCGGTGATCATAGTATTACAAAGTAATACCATGATGACATTTCAAGAAATTAGTTACTACATTGCCCCGCAAACCTCTGAAGGATTTGTAAAAGTCCCTCTGCATAACTAATCTCCCTCATGTCATGGTATTACTTATTATAATAGTAAGTTATGAATTCAAAGTATTATCATTTTCATTAATTATGTTTTAGATCAAGATTACAGCCTGAACACAAAAGAAGGAAAACCGATCAGTCCTTTGCTGCATCTGATCCAGCAATTCACAAAAACCATACGATTGCTGGTCAAGGTACTGTTAGAGGCGTGTTAAAGTGAACAAAAAACGTGGTCTGGTCTTAGTATCTGCTCAAGGTTTGAAAGGGATTGACCAAGATAAGAAACAGATGCTGTAGAACTGATTCATATACAGCTTTTTTAAAAACGGTTATCCCTAACAAACAGCAAATGACAAACGACATTTCCAGCCCGAAATGGGTTGTGGTTATAACTGCCAAGCTGTGCTAAACGGATAAACTACAGTGTAATCCGAAAATCCATTCGCAGGAGACCATTAATATTCGTCTTACAGTTGATGACCCAAACACAAATGAATTCACCAGACTTTCAGTTACATCCACAATCCATTTCGGTCTGGGAATAGACCGATTTAGCTTGTACATTTGTTGTCCCAATTCAGGTCACCTGACTTTTCCCTTGAGTAATGTTTTCTTGTTTTTATGTATCCCGAGAGGAAATGTACGAATTTCCCTATAGTTAACAAAGCACTGAATCCTCTGGAGAGCTATTACATGACCTGAATTGGGACAACAAATGTACAAGCTAAATCGGTCTATTGTCTTCTGCCGTTTTTCCAGTTATACACCTATTTTAAAAGATTGACCTGACAGGGGTGTAGCTAGGCGTTTTTGCATTGGAAGCATGATCATCCTAGGTGGTCCTGAAAATTTTGAAAATCTAAGTTCTCCGAAATGGTATCAGTCCTGCACTTTGAGGCGAATGGAAAAGGAAAGAGACTAGTACAGAGAACGACGTGTAAGGTCTTGTTTATCTTAAAGGTAGAAGATAGAATCACATATGACCCTTGTTTATTGATGTAGTCATATTTTTACCCAGCTTGTTCTTGTTATTAGGTGGCCCTGACAGTATTGTTAGGGAGTTAGAGCCCCCAGCTGAAGAAGATGAAGAACTCTCCCCTGATGAAGTGCAACTGGTAATATATGCATAGGCTATAAAACGTTTAAATGCAAAGGACCACCGCACAATGCAGGATAAACTAAAAATTACAATGCCGGATTTCTTGTTGTAAATACATGTACTCGACGTCACTCGAGGTATAGATAAACAATCTAAAATGCAAGGCTATAGTACCACGGTGTAAAAGAGCAGATTTATTAGCCAATATTTCGACTAGTAGTGCTAGTCTTCTACAGGGCCAGAGCTACATTGTACAATCGCGGTCAAAAGTGTTGGGACACTTAGTATTTTTTTGGAGAATTTGCGACTTTTCAGATTTTTAATCCCCCTCCCCCCAATTCAATGTTGATCTCCGAACATTGTCTGGGGGAGGGGAGGCATATTGTGACAACGTACTACTCGAATATTGTAGGCAACTGGTCATCACTACGTTAGAAGTACGTAGTGTGTCCCAAAGACATTTGACCAGGATTGTAGTTCTGGCCCTGTAGAAGACTAGTTCTACTTGTGGAAATATTGTACATAGACCAGTCTATGGGCAGAGCTCCAATTATTACACTAAAGTGAAACATCATCTAGTACAAGCAAGTAGCCCGAGTCCGGGATCAGATGAAGTTCTATTGTTTTTAAATACAAGAATGAGGAAAGAAGAGCTAAATAAAATCATATTTCCGAGGTAAAAACAACAAAACAAAACCAGTCTCAATCGTGCCTCTAACCCACCACCTTGCAAACTCTTAGTTGAGAGCGCACTGATGGATGAGCTATCACAACACAAATCGTTTTGTTCGGAGAGAAAGCGTTACGATGGGCAGGGGTGGGGTGGGCGGTCGGACGGACGAAAGTGTAGCTAGCAGTTTCAGCGGTGGTCCCATATAGGCAACACATGAATTGCTGTCAAAATACGATAGCATTAACACAATACAAAACAATAGAACGACATACACAATACAATAGAACACAATACACAATACAATTTGGTAGTAATTTATGTCTGCCTACATGAAGGGAGAACCGTTTCAGCGGTATTGACCCGAACGCCTCACTTCGATGTAATGAAGCGCCATTGAAACCATCATTCTTGCATGACACCAACACCCTCTTAAAGTGCCACTACGACGAAAATTTACCATTTCGATTTGCCACTTTTTCAGTGTCTATAGGTCAATCAGTATTAGAAATATCCGAAATAGTAAAAAATATTCCCAAATGGGCATCTTAAACTACAAATTTTAGGAGAGTTTACCGGTAAAATCCTGTCCGCCATTGCTGGAAGCCGTGCCCTTTGTTCAGCTTTAAACAAAGGTTTATTCACCGGAAGTGATGTCATACACTTAACACGACAACCTCGTGGCGCGAAATAGCGTGCATAAAAAAGTAGCCAACCTCGCAAAGATAAATATAACTTTCTTCTTATGTACGTGAAGACGTTTTTAGTAGAAATATGCCTCCAGGCGTTGTGTTCTGCAGGCGAGCGTTAAGTGTATGACATCATTTCCGGTGAATAAACCTTTGTTTAAAGCTGAACAAAGGGCACGGCTTCCAGTAATGGCGGACGTGTAGATTCAATATTCGGAGCTAAAAAAATAAGACTTCCTGTCGTTGTATCGAAAAACAATTTGAACTGGTAATAATATATGAACTCTACTTTATGAATATGCAAAAACATTGATATGTCAAAATTTGATCGTAGGGGCACTTTAAACAAGCACAACTAATGTAGATACACAGTTCGAAGTGCTTCATTTCCTTGAAGTGAGGTGTTCGCGTCAATACCGCTGTAACTGCTATTCGTAGACGACACTGTAATATCAGCTATTGTAGCTCGCTGGCTGTATGGTAATCTGAAAGCCTGCACTGGAGCCGCTCCGCTATTCAAATCTACCCTTTCAACACGTTTATTGTTTCCCATGTGTAATCTTATTCTACAGGCAAATTTTATATTGGTAGTGAACATTATTCTTTTGAACATTATTTTATAAATCATTTGATGTCAACATCCTTTGACTTGTGAACACAGTTCGAACAAGAGAACAAGAAACTCTTTGAAGAAATGAACAGCTTGGTTGATGAAGTGAGGTAAGACACGTTTTATGGGCATTCTTTCTTACCATGCAGATATTTAAACAATATGTTTTTGTCATAGCAGGCTATGTATTCCAGCATAGCTGGTGGGGGCCTGCGTTCAACTCCACACACACTCTCCACTAAATTCATATATTTTAGACATATTACTCTCAAACTCACATGTTGATTTTTACGGAGGGAGGAAACCGGAGAACCCGGAGAAAACCCTCGTGGCAAGGGAGAGAAACAAACTCAACTCACATATGGCACCAAGTCTGACTCGAACTCGGGCCGCAGTGGTGAGCGCTAACACACTGCGCCACCCATGCCACCCAATAACCAGATAACCAGTAGTACATAATTATGGGTGACCGTCGGAAAACCTCGAAAAATACCCCCCAAAAATACCAAACCGTGAAACATTTCCACCCTAAAATGTACCTCATGGCTAAAAAAAATCACCCTGAAAATGGATTTCGCTTGGACAACCCCTAAAAGATACTAAATCGCCAATTTAAAACCCTAAAAAATACGACTATCATCCCTACCAGCCGAATATAGGAAGGACCCCCCCCCCCCCCCGGATGTTATATACCTCTTCCTTGCTTCAAGGGTTTTTCTCCGGTTTTCCTCACTCCACTATAACCAACCTCAATACCAATTCGATCTTGGAAAGCACGCGCACGTAGAGAACGAGCTACTTGAAACTCCTCAGTACTATGTGGTTAAGTTATACGATATTGCTTGTACTCTTTTTTTTCCAGGCAAATTGAAGGAAAAGTCGTCGAAATCTCAAGGCTACAAGAAATATTTTCTGAAAAAGTTCTAGAACAGGTATTGTATTGAATTTAGCAAGTACTGTCACACAGTTATCTGTTGGTGTGCGAAGCCTATGTGATCAACATCTAACTTCACTTTAAGATTTAAGAACAAAGTGAAGCAGGCCGGTCATGAGAATATTGGAATTGATCACCTGGGTTTTGGTGTAACACGGAATTGACCTATATCATTATGACGTCATATCAAAACAATCTATTGTTTAAACGCTAAGGATCACGGTCGTGGGAGGGGGACAAAACAGGGACAAAACAGCAACAACACAAAGGAAATCGCTATCAAATGCATTTTGAAGAACGTAGAATAGCGGTAACAGCCACCAAATACGGTAAATATTGTGGGATAAACATTGATACAGCTGATATCTGGAAACCAGACAATTCGAAGTTAAATTTTCCTCAGCAGAGCAGATTTAGTTCAAAATTCTATTGTTCAAGTCGATTCTGTCCCCCTCATAAACAAGCCGTGACGTCATAATGATATAGGGTAATTATCTTAACTGATCTATACGGAATATATGAAGTTCGGTAAGGAGAATTTGGATGTTACTTTTGGGTCTGAAAGGGTGAACAGAGTAGGACGATTGTATGTACTTTGTGTACTTGTTTTTATCTCGTACTTTACTATTCTTGTTTCCTTTTCAGTCGACGCAAGTAGATAGAATCTATGAAACGGCGGTTGGGACAACAGAAAACGTCAAGGAGGGAAACGAGCAGATACGAGAGGTGAGTTCAAGTGACATGTTTGTCACCTCGCTTGTGCTTCCAGCAAATGTTCCTATGCACTCCCAGGTAGTCAAACGGGCCACGACGACCGAGAATGCTTTATACTTGCAATTCAGGAGTGGGCTGAGTTTCGTTTACTCGGGAGTGCTAGCGATTGCTGTTCTTGGCGCATTGTTACAGGAAGGTTTGCATGTGTCAACCCCTTCTCAAAACAATTGCCAGCAATGTTGCGTGCAGTGTTGCAGCGTGTCAACTCCTTCTCAAATCAATTGCCAGCAATGTTGCACGAAGTTACAACATGTCAATCCCTAAATTAATTGCCAGCAATGTTGCGCGCAGTGTTGCAGCGTGTGCCAACCCCTTCTCAAAGCAATTGCCAATAATGTTGCACGAAGTTGCAACATGTCAATCCCCAAATCAATTGCCAGCAATGTTGTGCGCAGTGTTTGCATTGTGTGTTTTCAGCGTGTGTCAACCCCTTGTCAAAACAATTGCTAGCTGCCAATGTTGCGTGCAGTGTTGCAGTGTGTGCCAACCTCTTCTAAAAACAGTTGCCAGCAATGTTGCAGAGCGTGTCCGTCCTTAAAACACGCGCAGTTACAACTCCCGAGTGACTTGATTGTTAGTGTGAATGAATGCTAACCTACTATACTGCCTCTGGGGGGAGCAGTGAGGGGCACTCTGCTCACTAGTTTCGATACTTAATTCAAGACATGTTAAACCCCATAGTCTGGTTCACACTAACGACAAGCATAAGCACAAGCAGCATACGCAGACGCAGTAATGCGTTGATCATTAGCAGTACTTGTTCTTATTATATAGCTAAGTAATTTCGTCAGCTGTCATTGGTCAATTTGCGGTCCATAATTTCCCATATGGACCTTCCGCCCACTTCCGGTATAAAAAAACGAGGAAGCCATACAACAAACATCTTATTAACCTACGATAGATAACTGGTTCCTGTAACGGCTAGAACTAGTGTTGGTCTGCGGGGAAGATAAACACTGGTAGTCGATTGAGGTATGCTAACCGCCGTGGAAAACGAGTAGCAGCTGAAGTTTCGAGCACTAGCCCTTCGTCAGAGCAAAAAACGCTTATTAGCCTAGTTTGCTCGGTGCGTACCGTAAGTTATGGATCCTCATCCTCCCCTTTTTTTATGGCCCGTGCGCTCCGGTCCATAACTTGCGGTACGGACCGAGCAATCGAGGTTAATAAGACAGGTATTTACATCTAACAATTACGGCAGTGAGTCTGCGTATGTTTTTTGTACTACGGTACGGACCGAGCAAACGAGGTTAATAAGACCGGTATTTACATCTCACAATTACGGCAGTGAGTCTGCGTATTTTTTTTGTGCTACGGTACGGACCGAGCAAACGAGGTTAATAAGACAGGTATTTACATCTAACAATTACGGCAGTGAGTCTGCGTATGTTTTTTGTACTACGGTACGGACCGAGCAAACGAGGTTAATAAGACCGGTATTTACATCTCACAATTACGGCAGTGAGTCTGCGTATGTTTTTTGTGCTACGGTACGGACCGAGCAAACGAGGTTAATAAGACAGGTATTTACATCTAACAATTACGGCAGTGAGTCTGCGTATGTTTTTTGTACTACGGTACGGACCGAGCAAACGAGGTTAATAAGACCGGTATTTACATCTCACAATTACGGCAGTGAGTCTGCGTATGTTTTTTGTGCTACGGTACGGATCGAGCAAACGAGGTTAATAAGACCGGTATTTACATCTAACAATTACGGCAGTGAGTCTGCGTATGTTTTTTGTGCTACGGTACGGACCGAGCAAACGAGGTTAATAAGACCGGTATTTACATCTCACAATTACGGCAGTGAGTCTGCGTATGTTTTTTGTGCTACGGTACGGACCGAGCAAACGAGGTTAATAAGGCCGGTATTTACATCTCACAATTACGGCAGTGAGTCTGCGTATGTTTTTTGTGCTACGGTACGGACCGAGCAAACGAGGTTAATAAGACCGGTATTTACATCTAACAATTACGACAGTGAGTCTGCGTATGTTTTTTGTACTACGGTACGGACCGAGTAATCGAGGTTAATAAGACCGGTATTTACATCTCACAATTACGACAGCGAATCTGCGTATGTTTTTTGTGCTACGGTACGGATCGAGCAAACGAGGTTAATAAGACCGGTATTTACATCTCACAATTACGACAGCGAATCTGCGTATGTTTTTTGTGCTACGGTACGGATCGAGCAAACGGGTTAATAAGACCGGTATTTACATCTAACAATTACGGCAGTGAGTCTGCGTATGTTTTTTGTGCTACGGTACGGATCGAGCAAACGGGTTAATAAGACAGGTATTTACATCTAACAATTACGGCAGTGAGTCTGCGTATGTTTCTTGTGCTACGGTACGGACCGAGCAAACGGGTTAATAAGACAGGTATTTACATCTAACAATTACGGCAGTGAGTCTGCGTATGTTTCTTGTGCTACGGTACGGACCGAGCAAACGAGGTTAATAAGACAGGTATTTACATCTCACAATTACGGCAGTGAGTCTGCGTATGTTTTTTGTGCTACGGTACGGACCGAGCAAACGAGGTTAATAAGACAGGTATTTACATCTCACAATTACGGCAGTGAGTCTGCGTATGTTTTTTGTGCTACGGTACGGACCGAGCAAACGAGGTTAATAAGACCGGTATTTACATCTCACAATTACGACAGTGAATCTGCGTATGTTTCTTGTGCTACGGTACGGACCGAGCAAACGAGGTTAATAAGACCGGTATTTACATCTCACAATTACGGCAGTGAGTCTGCGTATGTTTTTTGTAGTACGGTACGGACCGAGCAAACGAGGTTAATAAGGCCGGTATTTACATCTCACAATTACGACAGCGAATCTGCGTATGTTTTTTGTGCTACGGTACGGACCGAGCAAACGAGGTTAATAAGGCCGGTATTTACATCTCACAATTACGACAGCGAATCTGCGTATGTTTTTTGTGCTACGGTACGGACCGAGCAAACGAGGTTAATAAAGACCGGTATTTACATCTCACAATTACGACAGCGAATCTGCGTATGTTTTTTGTGCTACGGTACGGACCGAGCAAACGAGGTTAATAAGGCCGGTATTTACATCTCACAATTACGACAGCGAATCTGCGTATGTTTTTTGTGCTACGGTACGGACCGAGCAAACGAGGTTAATAAAGACCGGTATTTACATCTCACAATTACGACAGCGAATCTGCGTATGTTTTTTGTGCTACGGTACGGACCGAGCAAACGAGGTTAATAAGGCCGGTATTTACATCTCACAATTACGACAGCGAATCTGCGTATGTTTTTTGTGCTACGGTACGGACCGAGCAAACGAGGTTAATAAAGACCGGTATTTACATCTCACAATTACGACAGCGAATCTGCGTATGTTTTTTGTGCTACGGTACGGACCGAGCAAACGAGGTTAATAAGGCCGGTATTTACATCTCACAATTACGACAGCGAGTCTGCGTATGTTTTTTGTGCTACGGTACGGACCGAGCAAACGGGTTAATAAGACCGGTATTTACATCTCACAATTACGACAGTGAATCTGCGTATGTTTTTTGTGCTACGGTACGGACCGAGCAAACGAGGTTAATAAGACCGGTATTTACATCTCACAATTACGGCAGTGAGTCTGCGTATGTTTTTTGTGCTACGGTACGGACCGAGCAAACGAGGTTAATAAGACAGGTATTTACATCTCACAATTACGACAGTGAATCTGCGTATGTTTTTTGTGCTACGGTACGGACCGAGCAATCGAGGTTAATAAGGCCGGTATTTACATCTCACAATTACGACAGCGAATCTGCGTATGTTTTTTGTGCTACGGTACGGACCGAGCAAACGGGTTAATAAGACCGGTATTTACATCTCACAATTACGGCAGTGAGTCTGCGTATGTTTTTTGTGCTATGCTAGTGTGAACCAGCCTTTAATGGTTTTGCCGGGTTTTGACTTTGTTCTTTTTCTAAAGGCTATCAAGAACAATGCCAGTTTCCGTGTGTGGATCGTCTTCTTCCTGGTCATGTGTTCGTTCTGTCTTCTGTTTCTTGATTGGTACAGTTAACATAACGGCTCGCTGCAGCACAACACTTGGCATCATTCAATCAACTCTTATTGGGCCTGTTTACACGAGGGGAGGTTGACCCCTACCACTAGGGCTATCTTCATTGTATTTGTAATCCCTCGAGACTGTTTTGCATATCGAGAACAATTGGTAAATCCCCCCTGCCAAGAACGATAGCACTGCACAGCAAGGAATGTAAAAAGTGATAATTTTCTGTTCTTTTCTTTCTCGTACTGCATGCCCTCAGTTGGCGCTAGACGAAGTGTCGAATAGTCGCTTAGCGTAGTGGTTATCAAGTTTGCTTTACACGCGCAGGTTTATCTGGTTTCAATCCACAGAAGAACCTCAATATTGAGAGTCTACTTTCTGTCACTTCTTGTTTGCCTGTGAACCCTAGCCTCGTCGTTTACCTGCATGGGAACTTGTTTTTGAGGTGGTTAGGATAGGTTTTATGGTTCAGGTTTTTGTTAGTGTATGTGACTTTTCAGACAAAGGGCGGTTCGTTATGAAAACAAGTCTCTACCAACTCAGTTTATATGAAAGAGGCAGTCGTCATGTATGCTTCTAAATTTTATTGAGAAATTCCTACAGTGGTGATTTCAGTGTGTAAATACAATAACCTATTTGTGGCGTCGAAATATGCCCTGATACGAAGCTGAGCTGATGATCAGATAATGTCCAAGGCCAAATATCAGGGCAGATTTCGACGCCACAATGTAGGTTATTGTCATCATCATCCTTCAAATATTTTCTTTGACGCGCGGTTAGACGCTCACAGGGGGTGTATTCTCTGATATTTCCCGCTCGCGGTGAGAAAATATTCTTTGTCGTGTAATGATTGACAGAGTCGTCAGTGGTGGAGCTTTTCACTAGTTGTGCTCCATTAGAAACGTGTTTGACTGTTTTGAGTGCAGCTAGTGACATGCTACATTTGTACAAATCCCTAACTGAATAACGACACTGTCAACCCCCAAAGGATTACTGTAAATCTGGACCTCTTCCATGGGTTGGAAATTAGAATTTCCAACAAATTTCCAACCCGTGGAAACTATGAAATTTCCATCCGTTCGAAGTGTACAAAACCTTGGAAATTCCAACTTATTTCCAACCCATGGAAGAGGTCCAGATTTTCCAGTGGATCAACCGTGTCATGACCAGCGACAAAAAAAGCCGACACAAATTTGCGGTTTGCTGTCGAGAAATATTGGAGAAACTTTGAAACTATATCTCGACAAAGGATGGCAAAGATTCGAGCGGATGAAAAATACTGTTTCAGAAAGGAATTAAAAACTTCTTTTGGCACCGCACCCCTAATTTTTGTCGTGTACATGGAAATGTACTGGGTACACGTGCCCGAAAATCTAATCGGGCTGCCGAGACCCTGTGAAAGTCTCGACCTGCCTGCTTGGAGTGCCGTGCCCAAGTTAGGAGTGCCGTGTCCAAGTTAGGAGTCCCGTGCCCAAGTTAGGAGTGCCGTGTCCAAGTTAGGAGTGCCGTGTCCAAGTTAGGAGTCCCGTGCCCAAGTTAGGAGTGCCGTGTCCAAGTTAGGAGTGCCGTGTCCAAGTTAGGAGTCCCGTGCCCAAGTTAGGAGTGCCGTGTCCAAGTTAGGAGTGCCGTGTCCAAGTTAGGAGTCCCGTGCCCAAGTTAGGAGTGCCGTGTCCAAGTTAGGAGTGCCGTGTCCAAGTTAGGAATCCCGTGCCCAAGTTAGGAGTGCCGTGTCCAAGTTAGGAGTGCCGTGTCCAAGTTAGGAGTCCCGTGCCCAAGTTAGGAGTGCCGTGTCCAAGTTAGGAGTGCCGTGTCCAAGTTAGGAGTCCCGTGCCCAAGTTAGGAGTGCCGTGCCCAAATTAGGAGTCCCGTGCCCAAGTTAGGAGTGCCGTGCCCAAGTTAGGAGTGCCGTGTCCAAGTTAGGAGTCCCGTGCCCAAGTGCTTGTCGTGTATCGTGGCTTTGAACTACGTTTACTCTATAGACCCTTTGCACGTGACGTCATAGCCGCCATGTTGGTGTACAGTTAACAATAGATTCTTCGTTAGCTTCTTTTGTTCTGTACACCAACATGGCCGCCATACCCTTTGTCAGTTGAATCTCTGGGGATTGAGTGCAAACCATCTAAAGGGGGAAAAGTCTCCGGATTCATATTGTCCTCTATTCCCATGAGAACGTTTTTAGGGAAGCTGAAAGGATTACCATATGTAAATAAAAGTATATATTATAATACATGTATAATATGAACCCGGATACTTTTTCCGGCTCTAACTCAAAATGACAGGGGGGGAAATGGAATGCACTTGAACCATCCGTTATCAAAACGGTTTGGGAAGTTGCAAGGTATTTCTCTTCTATCCCAGTGTTATTTTTGTAGTTTTGTTTGATAGAAATGAAGGTTCAATAGGCCTTTTGCAGGAAACAGTCACGTGCTGATAATCACTTCAATAACCAATGAATTGTGCTTGTGATCCCATGGGAAAGGCTTTACTGGTAGCAAACAATCTTCAAAAATGCAGTTTTAGAAGGATCGACAATCGATTGTCGGTGGAAAATAGCATGTACAAACCGGTTTTGCACGTTAATAATACTAGCGATCTCGTACATGTACAAGTGCTTTAAATAAATGAAATCAGATTCTTCAGTACAACTACGTGATTGCATCCTACAAGGGCCCATTTGATTGCCCTAAAAAGCCGCTTGGCTTCTGATCTCTAATCATCACGGAGTCGTTAATGAGTTTATTGAAACCCCGATCCCCGGGACATAGTGGGGCATTAACGGGGACATTGCCGTGGAATAACGCACATTTAACGCTGCATTTCTCCGGTGGAACGGGGAAAGTAACGATTTGCAAAATTTGCGGGGATTTTAGCGGTGGTTGTAACGCCAGCCACGACAGAGCGGGACTGGGCCCGAACATCAACGTGAATAAAACATGGCGGAAGGGACACAGTCGCTGGAAAAGGCAAGTAGCATCCTTTGATGCAACTACCATACATACATTGCAATCAGTTGCAATAATACATACAAAAATGCATCAAGGCCATATGACGCCAAACCTCTCGATATTGCTTACTGAAGTACTCATCACGAAGCCACTTTTCGTTTTTACTCGGGCTGCCTGTGGCAGCGCGAGTCTTAAAATGCAAGTCGTTATTATTAAAAAAATTTATCATTGGTGTCAGACGGCTTCTGCGCATGCGTTAAAGGTCAAATTCGAACCAATCAGATTGCACTGTGCTGGTCACGCAAACAAAGGTTAGATTTCCTCAGGCGCGCTCAGATAAGAAAATTCAAAGCTCAGACTAGGCGAGACAAGGAGATATCAATTTCAAATAGTCATTGTCAGAAATCTATTCCATCGTGGGCAATGATGCAATACAACCTAAATTTGGGTCAGGTCCATGTTTTACGACAGAATAACCAGAGTCTTTCTACTGGATTCGGAGAGCTCGAGACATTATACAAGTCTGCTAATATGGGGAAAACTGAAACAAAACATGAACTTTGACGGCAGAAACCCTCATATTTGAGCCAAGCGGAATATTTACATGATCCGCTAAGATTGTTACAAATCTAATTAGTTAAGCAGATGTACGCAGTGTATGCCAACTGAAATGCTGTGCTCGTTTTGTGGTTACGGCTCAGTGGGGCAACTATACGAACAAGAAGCATGAACTGCCAGCAAAGAGAGAGGAATTGATCGGAGACGTTAAATTACGTTCCTGTGAAGAGGATCAAAATTCAAGTTTTGTAGCTTGAGACTGTCTTCTGCCGTGACTCGTGAGAGAAATTGGAAAAGATCTAGCTGTTTCATTCAGACACTGGCAAATTTATTGAAAGCTACGGGCTTACTTTATGAGATTATTATTCATTGTGGAATGAAAGGAAACAGGTTAGCTGAAAGTTAAGTTCGAGGTAGGCTTCGACTTTCATTCCGATTCAGTGCATATGTGCACGAAGGTGTCAGTTACGTAAGTACTGTAAGTAAACTCCTTTTGATTTGAATAAATTTCCTCTCAGTTTGTCTGTTAATGTACTTTTCCTTCTAATTATCGCTTTATTTAACATCTGATTTAGAGTATGCGTACCTCAGAATAAAGTATTTGAAAGGTCAACTGAATTCTTGTGTCGATAGGCGCAAATGTTTTTTGTGAAACAGTCTGTGTATATGAGAAGCGGCTTAATAGAAGAGCTTTCTCATTTATAGGAATTACAATTTTTTTTCTTGCTATGAAATTTATGTTTCATTTCACATTTATTCATACAGTTTTAGCCGGACATTTCCCCGAGTTTTTGATCTATTTTCAATCAAATTCAAAATCTGAATATGTCATTGTATTGCATTTATACACTTGAATGTGCCAGTATTCTGTTGTTCGAATCCTGCGTTATCATAGTCATGCCATAAAAGCGATTAATAGACCAGTCTGTTTTTTCGACGTTCTCACTGGCGAATTAAAGCACGACTTGATACTAGTATTTCATCTTCAATCTCATGTGGCCCGAGTGAAAGCCCAGATGGGCTCTTGTTTAAAATTATATTACCACTTGTTTTCTTTATCATTGTGTCATAGATATTAAAGAAAGGACCTGACAACGAGCAAAAATCGTAGTTAATTTAAACAAGTCCTGGGTGTTTCCATCGGAGGCAGTGTTTATACTGTGTTAAGTCACGAGTAGTAGATGCAGTGATCTGAATCAGATAGTGCTTATTATTACACTCTTTGTTATTTGCAACAAGCCGGTTTTGTTAAAGTTTGCCACACGGAAAAATATCAGATTGAATATATTAAAACGCAGCTACATGACATTTTATACTTTATATTCCTTTGTCGCATTGTTTTTTTGTTGACAGACGACGGTTTCTAATAAAGAAGACAATGGTGGAGACTGTAAAAGTGCGGAAAGCATGTATAGTAATAGAAAATGTGCTTCAGAAATGTATTTTTTTCAAATAAAGGAACAACAGATTGAAGCTTATGTATATTCAATTTATCAATGCCTCCTCCCAATTGAAAATTCTGAAGCACATGCCCGGGCCATAGGGGCGGGTATTGTAACAGCCAACTGTCCCCCGATGGGAGGGGGAAAGGTCCAAATGCAACACTGTATAAATGTTACATTCCCCGCTATATCCCGGAGGTCGGGGGGCCGGAGTTTCAATTGACTAGTGCATTAACAAGTCTTTACATATTCTCAATTTGAAATGTATCTACATTGTAATAGATTTTAAGAAATATGAAAGGGTGATGAAACAGCTAAAAATAAAAGTTTGATTTTCAATTCGATTTAACGCAAAACTACCCTGGATGCGCGAAGCGACGAGGGTACCCGGGGAGGGTACCGCAAAGTATGATTTATGTACATTGTCTATTACATTATAGTCTATCTAAAATACATTAAAATATCATTGAACATGGCTTTCATGTCTCGTTGAAGCTAGTTCGAATGCAGGAACCTTGCCCCGAATTCCACACGCAATCGCAGCAAACAAAAATATATCGTCATTACTTGTCTGATTAGCGTTAATCCTGAATTAAATTTTAAACAAGAATTTTGGTTCTCTTGGTAAAAATGTCTCTCTATTCTAAGATTACAAGTAGAAAGGTACTTCTAGTTCCTCATCAAACATTAGGTTTTTAATCCCAAATCAGTAGTCGCACGAGTTAGTAAATCGAACTAAAGATTACCGTTAATCCTGAATTAGCACGAAGTTCCGGTATAAACAGGTTAACTTTTCGCGCATCGCGAGCTCAAAATTTAAAATTCAAATTGCTGAGCAGTGAAGAAAGCAAGCGAGCATATCAGCCTCTTTGAAATGCTAGATTTTTAAGGTTTAAAATTAAACAAGCCATAAGAAAGTGACCAGAGGGAAGATAGTGTCCATTTATGACTGCCAATGGTATTTTATTACTGTTTGCGAACTCTGTAGCCCTTACACTGAAGTTAAACATTTTTGCGTTTCATTTGAATTTCGCGCGACAAGCAATCAGCAGGGAGCACTCAAGCGGAGCATCACGCAGATGTTCACTCCACAAAGGCTGATTGACAACTGAAGGGTGACAAACCCCTGGGCTCCCTTTTTATACAGGAACTTCATGTTTAATCGTACTCTCGTTGGTTCGCAGTGGATTTTGGGACTAAATGAGTTGGCTCGTATTCAAATGAGGAGTAACACAGTACCGGATTGGACCATTATACTATAGCTCTATTGTTTTGGTACTGCTCGTTCTTTGGCTTAGGGTATTTTGTATTGTTGGGTAAGCCAATACCGTGGTTCGTTTCGAGCGCTATAGTCTGGCTCAAACATGAGACGCCTGTATTTATATGGTATTTATTTAAGCAATAGACCACACATTTCAAAGTGTTTACTGGCGAAATAAAGCACGCGGGATGTTGGAAGAACACAAGAAATGCTTGAAAATCACAAGCCGAAGGCGCGATATTTTCAAGCATTTCAAGTGTTCTCCCAACATCCCGCGTGCTTTATTTCGCCAGTAAACACTTTAAATGTGTGGTCTATTGCTTTTATGATATAACTACGACACAACGCAAGCAGGCGTGCCGATGTCTCTGTGTTTACCTGCACAATAGACCATAGATTTTTTAGTCTATAAGCCAATCAGAGAGCTCGTACTATCTGGGTTATATTATAAATGGTAATAAATAAAACATGAGACTTGCCAGTAAAATGCGTTTCTTTTCGATCAGACTTAAACAGGAAATTCCGGTATAAAAGGGCCGCCATGGCCAGGCTATTAATACCTTCAGTTAGTTGTCATTCAGCCTTTGTGGAGTGATCATCCCTACTGTTTGCTTGTCCCACGAAATTCAAGTCAAACATATGTAAGGACTACAGTCATAAAATTTCATCGTCAGTAATTAATGAACAACTATCTTCCCCGCTCTGCTTATTTTTTTTATTATGGTTTGTTTGATTTTAAACCTTAAAAACTAGCATTCTACCAGGAGAGGACTACTGTAGTAGCGTACTTTCTTCAAAGGTTACCTAAACAAATTGAAAACTCATTTGAATTTCAACTTTCGAGTTCCCAAGGCGTTACAAAGGAGGAGCTAACACGAGCAAGTATATGTTGGTCCAGGAGCCCATAACTATTATATTATGGACTCCTGGTTGGTCGCAGACCCTCAATAGGCTGTTCTACTTTCCCTCTTTCCATCTCCTCAGCTCCCCCCCCTCCCATGCACAGGCTAGAATTGGCTACAAAGTTCTGATAAGATTCTCTGCGCCATCTGAAACTCGACGAAATTCAAGTCAAACATATGTAAGGACTACAGTCATAAAATTTCATCGTCAGTAATTAATGAACAACTATCTTCCCCGCTCTGCTTATTTTTTTTATTATGGTTTGTTTGATTTTAAACCTTAAAAACTAGCATTCTACCAGGAGAGGACTACTGTAGTAGCGTACTTTCTTCAAAGGTTACCTAAACAAATTGAAAACTCATTTGAATTTCAACTTTCGAGTTCCCAAGGCGTTACAAAGGAGGAGCTAACATGAGCAAGTATATGTTGGTCCAGGAGCCCATAACTATTATATTATGGACTCCTGGTTGGTCGCAGACCCTCAATAGGCTGTTCTACTTTCCCTCTTTCCATCTCCTCAGCTCCCCCCCCCCCCCTCCCATGCACAGGCTAGAATTGGCTACAAAGTTCTGATAAGATTCTCTGCGCCATCTGAAACTCGACGAGCGCCCAGCCATGGCATCCTGACGCCAGGAAAGGCGCCATGAGGTCCTCGATCATCGCCAGCTGTGGCCACATGGACGCCGCATCACACGGCTCCATCTGAAGCATCATTAATATCAACAGCGGCAGAAGATCTTCTGCTGTCACAGCCGTAGAAAACTTGTCTCCTCCCTCACGCAGCCTTAGCTCCGCAACTTTGGAAGTGATTTTCCTCAGAGATGCCGTCAAGCACTTCAGCTTTGCCATAGGGCTGGTGGCCTTAAAAATGTCGCCAATATTCTGAAGCGCAGGTCCGAAATGATCCTCAAATGTATCTTGAACAACACTGTCGGGTATATCTACGCGCAACGATTTCGTTCTGCTTACGTCGTTGTGACTTTTTGAGAGGGACATATTCACGGAGTTCGGTTTGTTCTCCCACTTGTCAATCACGTCCATAAGAGAAACATGAGGGGCGCTGGAGCTCAAGTTAACACATGACATCGGTCTGGGTGCGACCTTTACACAACCTACATCCTCGTCTTCGCTGGAACTCTCATCAAAGTTGTATGTTCTTGATCGAACTCGAACCGTGTTGATGAAAAAGCTCCTGATGCTTACAGAATCTGAAAATGATTTCATAGTGGTGTCCAACTCTACAGGAAAGGAGTCGTCAAGTTCGTCAATCATGTCGTAGGAGCCACCAATGTCGAAATCTGCATCTTCGTGGTGACCGTTCTCGATACTGGAGCCAGGCCTAACAACATGCTCACTTAAACTACCAATACGAACCCGCTGCTCAAAGATTTCCAGCCACCATTCATCCTTCATTTGTAAGTTCAAGAGTTTAATTGGAAGTTTCTTTATTCTTTTGACATCAGTTTCCAATCTCACGATGTGGTCGCGATGCGCAAGCTCGTACACACACTCCACGAAGCCGTGCTCGCTCTCAAAAAAACACTGCTCGTACGCGAGTCGGATTTTATGCTTAAACTGTACATCCCTGTTGCTGAAAGTCTCTGAAAGAAGTTCCGTCACCAATTCAAAGTGCTGGAATATTTCCCGTTTTAGTTCGTGTAGTCGGTCACGATAAGAATCAACGACAAAGTCTTCCAGTCCATAAGTTTCGTCCAGCGAGCCATTTAAGCTCGTACTGTCCTCCGTGTTCATTTTTCCAAACGGATGACAAGCTACATTTATATTATTGCCAGGTACGCAGTTCGTATCCAATTGACCCAGGTTGATTAGATCTTGGCACATTCCCCTGATCTTGGTACAGAATGACTTGAAGTTGATGCCGATGGGGTGTTCGCTGTTGTCGACTATCGTTGCCACTCTTTCTCCCAGTTTCTGCCATTCTGGATACCACACGCCTTGGAGGACTAGAACGACAAGAACAACAGGAAAGAGCGTTCAAACGCCGAGGTTTACAGCGCATTATAATTTTAACCTACACATCCACTACAAAAGAAGAAATAACGACCACGCATGTCGTGTGCAACTTGAAATTAGTTGACAACGGTCAGGGGCATGAAATGCCATCATTCTCATCAGTGGCTGTTAATTGGATATATACAAACAGTTCAAGGGGCTATGTCATGGTGTTGCACATGTATGGAGTCAATGTTCGACTGGTAGCTGTTAATTGGCTACAAACAGTTCAAGACTCTTCCCTCATTACAATGCTTGACTGAAATGACACACAATATTTTCCTTGAAGACTACGTCAATACACAGTTTGGTAGTCATTTTTGCAGATTTGATTTTAACCATCCCACATGTGCGCGAGGTTCGTCAGTTCATATGAACATCGCTGGATATAACTGTGCGGCCCGGACTCGTGACACAGCCACTTTTAACTTTACAGTGTTTGAGAAGCGATAATTCTACCATTCAGTTACTTGATAAACAGAGCTTCGAGTTTACACAGCGAGAAGCCACGCGGCCAGAGAATACGGGATTGGGGCCGAGAGACATTTCTCTGGCCTGGCCGCGTAACTCTGCCCAATCCCCTTTTCGCTTTGGCGGCTCCTCTTATCCCGAGGAGAATTGTTTATGACGTCAATCCTAAAAAAGTTGTCCAGCAAAACATAATATAATACTTTAATATCCATTGATTTGGCCTATTGTTTTGGCCTAGACAATAGCCCAAAACAATGGATATTATAGTATTATATTATATTCTGCTGGACAACCTTTTTGGGATTGACTGTATATATTGTTGTTCCCGGATTCGGGTTTGAACCTAATTCGTAAAAATATGTCGAATTTCAGAATAACCAAACTTGGAAATCCAGGTTTCGGAGCAATTTGTTTTTTGTAAAACCAGGTCTGGACCCCATCGCCGCCCTCACGTCCCCTCTTAACCTATTGACTGTTTGTCGCGAATATGAAAGGAACTGTTTAGGGGCTGGTCGTTAATTAGGATAATTAGAAGGGGCTGGTCGTTAATTAGGATAATTAGAAGGGGCTGGTGCAAATCGGGGGAAAACATCATGTTAAATTTTGCCTGCTTTACACACCCCTCTCTTTCGTTTGGCTGCATGAAAATTGCTGGCCATCCCCAGTCTTATTATGACCAGTCCCTTACATGCTAAACAAAACCGTCTACTTTAAACAAATTCATGAAGCTATGGATTATAACCAAGGCCCATAACGATGAGCCCTTGGCTCTAAGAGAAAATGTAGTTTAATATGTTTAAATTAAAATAAAAAAATAACCAACTCACGGTATTTCAACCAACAAAATTCACATATTTAAGGAGAGAAATTGAACTTCAACAGATCGCACATCATTTACGAACTTACCATCAGTGGCGCGTATGCCTTGTGAATCAGCATCATCAGCTTGTGCGAATCCTGTGTTCCTCAGGTCTGTTAGAATACCGTCCAGCATTTCACGAACACTCAATGCACAATTCTAAAAAAAAATAAACAGGTAAGCCCAGGGATATAAATAATTTTAGAGATAACCAGACCAAACATAGTTTAGAGGGGCCACTTTATTATGATATCATGATGTTCTTTGCTTATTTTTGCTCAAAGCCGGGCCATTCTTGAAAACAAGTTAATGATTCAGCCGGGGAAATGGCCCGTTGCCCGCCGGCTTCTCTGTTAAAGCAACAATTCATGTAATGGTCCTCATCTCAATCTGATGTTTTATCAGCGACGTTGAATGAATTTTTTAATTTAATACTGTCAAGCCCAGGCAGGACAATATATTTTAAAGTGTAATTCTTTGCATTGTGGTCTCAACTTATCTTCCAGAGCTTGTTTGTTCGAATGGAATTTCACTGGCTAACAGCAACAGCCAGAGGCACGTTCGCATCAGAAGTGAATTATACTCATGCTTCATTCAATTTGGTTTGATTATGTTTCCGTTCACACTTGCTATTATAATTGGCTCAGTATAAACAACAAGGTGTCTGTCTTACCTAGCACAGGCAGACCAAGCTAACGATCTTTACAAGGAATGTATGGAAATGTTTTAGAAAAAATCTAAAACTGTACTAAAATGATCAATAAAGTTATGAATTCTTACCTGAGTGTTGTGAAGTTGTTTCTCTTCATCACTAATGTGTTTATTTCAATTTCAATTCAATTTATTTACAAATACTAGAAGGGAAAACGTACAGAAGAAAGGCCAAAGCCAGAGGCTTAAATGGCTTATTATTTCTGATTTGAGGCACTTCTGGGCATTTTTTCCCTACCCTATACCCGGGACCCTATATAAATATTGAGAAGGCGGGAAACACGAGACGCCATTAGTCCTGCCGCGTCCCCAGGCGTATTTCATTGAGCGATATTTGCGACCCGAGCGAATATTGGGAGGCGCTTACCTGGGTCGAGCGCGGAGCGCGAGATAGCGGAGCGTCCATCACCCCACGTGCTCCATGTTCGCTCATTTTTTTTAGACGCCTGGGGACGATTCAGTATTTAGTCCATATGGCGACTCTTCGAGGCCTCGTAATTCTTCGAAAATCCAAACTTTCAGCATTTTACATCCAGGAACCCTTTCTCGCATTCCTCTAGCACTCATTTAATCGATCCATCGCTTATTTCCTCACTTGTAAGTAGTCAAATTCGACGGTTTCTGCAGCCTAACCTAGCATGTAACGAGCCGGGGTACCGTCAGCTTAGTTTATGGCTGCCTGTGGCTTTTCTTCGGGAGCAGTGACGAACGAGTTCCGAAGGAATCAGACACCTCCGTGTTTTTTTCGAGGAGATTCGGAGAACGAAGTCATTGTGCTCAATCGACCAATCGTTTAACGGTGAAATCTGCAGGGCAGACCAGGGAGGTGGGCAGACCAGGGAGGTGGGCAGACCAACGAACTTTTCAAATAGAAATACAAGGCATATCAGCCATTAGAAGAGCGTAATGGAATGGACAGTTTTACTTTTTATTGAATCGTCAAATACAGTAGCGGAACGTCCAAGGCTTTTCAGACGCGTTACTCAACAGGATATTAACAGGGACTTTAAGCAAAACACGACGGCAACGCTTCGACGACGACATAAAACAATAGCCTTAATTACAAAATACAATAGCTGCACGTGCATATGCACGCAGTCGCCTACATTTCCACCGTATATATGTTCTGTGCAAAAACACAACATGAAAACCCCAAATTGTACGTTAAAATGAGAACGCGAACGTATAATGGTTTACACTCAATCCCCAGAGATTCAAATGACAAAGGATATGGCGGCCATGTTGGTGTACAGAACAAAATAAGCTAACGAAGAATCTATTGTTAACTGTACACCAACATGGCGGCTATGACGTCACGTGCAAAGGGGCCAAAAGAAAGTAAATCAATCCGTTTTTCGTTCAGCGTGAACGGAACTAGCTCTATACTCGGTCATATTTTTCTAAAATCTGGTTGTGAAAAACAATTCAAGGCGAACAAGGGAAATAGTAGCCCCGAGGTCCAAAACCCTTACCCTTTTATACATATTTTTTTACATAAAAGGTAACCCTTTCATATACCTTCCATAAAAATTTGTACCCCCTTCACAGACTTTTACTAAACTCTGATCTAGAAAGCTTTTCCCCTAAAAAACACCACACAACACTCCAATAACTACTAATCTTTATGTCTTGAGTAGATTTAGAGCACAGTATCGTATCATTCTCGGTAATCTTTCAATTCGTAGCCACAGGGAACCCAAAACCAATTTTGAGGTACAAATTCTAGAGGATGGTAAGCCTAATCCAGTCAGTTCAACAAAATCGTCAAAAACAAATTCTTGTACAAATTAGCTTGGTTCCATTTTTGGTTATTTTACATTTGAAACAGCTTTTGAAGAGAACAAAATTTGGTCGGTTGAGCACAATGACTTAGTTCTCCGAATCTCCTCGAAAAAAACAAGGTGTCAGATTCCTTCAGCACTCGTCACTGCTCCCGCGATGAAAAGCCGCGTTGAACTAAGCACTAAGGCTAAGCTGACGGTACCCCGGCTCGTTACATGCTAGGTTAGCTGCAGAAACCGTCGAATTTTACTACTTACAAAGCGAGGAAATAAGGGATGGATCGATTAAATGAGTGCTAGAGGAATACGAGAAATGGTTCCTGGAGGTAAAATGCTGAAAGTTTGGATTTTCGAAGAATTACGAGGCCTCGAAGAGTCGCCACATGGACTAATGGCGTCTCGTGTTTTCCGCCTTCTCAATATGAATATAGGGAAGGGAGGGGAAAAAGCCAGAAGTGCCTCAAACCAGAAATAAACATATCAGTGATGAAGAGGAACAACTTCACAACACACATATAAGATTTCATGACTTTATTGATTATTTTAGTACAGTTTTAGATTTTTTCTAAAAATTCCCATACATTCGTTGTAAAAATCATTAGCTTGGTCTGTCTGTGTTCCTAGTTTCTCTATCCAAATCACGATTTATTTTCTGTACTTTGCCTTCCGAGTTGTTAAACGCTAGTATAACCTATGATAACCTGTGGTCATTTTTGTACTAATTTGCTCCTATATAGGCTTTCTGTTTTGCATTGTATTTAATTGTTTCTGAACTGCTAAATCTCCCCTCTCCTGCATCATCGGACCACCAGCTGTGCGCCATCTTGATTGAATTACGCTGCGTAATTGTTTCAAACAACCCCCTGGAGGATGTTTGAAATAATCGTATCATAATCGGCGACTATTATTATTAGGTGTGAACGCATTCCAATTCAATTATAATCCATTATTGGGGTCTAATGTGAATGTCCCTTATGGATATGACACCGGTGTTTTGAATAAATTATTCTACGTAATTCAACCCCAGTTTGAGCTCGTGATCCCCATGGAAAAGGCGTTGCCATGGATGCTGGATGGCAAGCTATCTTTAAAAACACAGTTTTTGAAAGATCGACAATCGACTGGAGGTAGAAAATAGCATTTACAAACAGGTTTTGCTAATAACATTAACGATCTCCTCTGCCTTTAAATATGTGACTTAAGATTGTTTTGACACCCAGTATAATCACGTGATTGCATTCCTGCAAAACGCCCATTGTGCACTATTTTTGCAGGTTAATATAATAAAATATATTTTGTAGTTTTGGAGCTATTGTGCGACTGAAGCCTGTTTGAGCCGTGGTGTGTTTTCTCAAAAGTTGTTCCAATTAATTTTCATTTTGTAAATTCCCTTAGTCTACCAATTCCCGACAATTTCTTAAGATTCCCAGCACACAAAAAATGCTGTTCTCCCAACAGGAAGTCCAATCTTGGGATCTGTATAATATTCAACAGCATTTGTATGGGATTTTTTAGTTTTCCATGTACAAAGTAAATCCTGAATAAATATCGACAAAAACATATACAGTGTCTTCTTGTGTTCCTTAACTATGTCTGTGCCATGTTACAGCTAATTTCACACAGCAAAAAATTCTCTTAAAACCCTGAAATTTTGCTAAAATTCGCTGTAACATGTGGGGAGGGGAGGAGCACATTGTGGTTGGCCATGCAAGGGATTGTGGTTGAAACAACGAATAAACGCAAAACCGTTGCGAGATTTTGTCCATATTATTAATTGTTGTTCCACTCGCTTTGCTCGCTGCACAGCAAATATATAAATGTTGAACCAGCAAATATGGCTATGTTTTTACTCATCATTCGCATTTTGGCTTGCCTTAAAGGCCCACCCAAATACATGAATCGTATAAATACACAGCCGTATAAGCTGGTTGGATAACTAATAACCTCTACTTACCCAGGTAGGGACAGTAATACACAGCCGTATAAGCTGGTTGGATAACTACTAACCTCTACTTACCCAGGTAGGGACAGTAATACACAGCCGTATAAGCTGGTTGGATAACTAATAACCTCTACTTACCCAGGTAGGGACAGTAATACACAGCCGTATAAGCTGGTTGGATAACTAATAACCTCTACTTACCCCGGTAGGGACAGTAATTTGACATTATAGGCAGTGCTTGATACAAAATTGGATAGTAAAATTCTAGCTTAATTTTTATATTATCGTTCTTTTCGGGTTCAAAATTACGTTAGAATAATTGTTTGTCATAACATAACTCTACGTATACGTAAACGTAGCAATACATGTACATTGGAAAAAAACTCACAAGTTACCTTCTGTTCCAGCAACTTATTCCTATCATCTTTGAGCTTTTGAAGTGCATCCCTCTTCTCTAGGTAATCCTGCAAAATAGGACTTCCAACCACCCTAAGCCGATCAGCCACTTCTGGCTGTGCTTCAACCACCAGCTCCCTGGCCATCACAATAAGCATTAGTTTGCATTGTATTAAATTTCTATCTTCTCTTGCTTGATGAAGTTGACTATCTGCCTCAGGGCTGGAGTTACCAGCCACTTGTAGTTTGGCAGCATCAACTACATTCTGTGCTGTATCCATCTAAAATGTAACATGATACCATCAGTTAGTCTGTCAAACAGGGTTTTCATTAATTTTCAAAGTAGGCATCAGAGACATTAAAAGTTACTGTATGGATACTAGTCTATGAAGTATGTAACCTGCAGCAGTACAATATCAAGTAGCGGCCAGAGCTCCACCTGTAGCCAGCTTCTATTGAAATCCCTGGTCATATACACATTTTTGGGGACTAGCTAGAGTGCAACTACAGCAACTGGGAACCACTTCAACAATGAGAACTAAGCATGTTGCACAACAAAAGAAAAATAAAGTATTCCAAAGTATGAATCCTAGCATATCCATGTGTTTTTCTTCATTCAAAAGACTTTGACTTCAGAACTAGTCAACAACAAGGCTACACAGTCCGTTGAGCACATCAAATCACTCGAAGGGCAATAAAGCACTCTAAAATCACTTCAATCCTCGCCAGACTCCACAAAAGGACGTCAATTTCATTATAGAGAGAGATCTCAAAATCAAAAGCTCTCTAAAACCGATCCAAACTAGCCCAAAATAGCAGAGAATACCCAAGGACATAAGAAAAGGACACTCGAGGTACATTTATTGCAAAATGTTATTTCATTACCTTTATTTTACCACGATAAGAAATCAATGCAAACTCTATTAGTGAGATGACAAGGAAAATTTCTGGAGAAAACGCTCGCCAGTTTGAGTGAGAGAGAAAATGGCCACTTTGTTGTTTTGTCGTCCAATCCGTCCAACCAGCGATGTCTCGCTCCTCGGGAATCGCTTTGGCTTTAAGGAAAGGCACTTAAAATGGATTGTCTTGAAAGTACTCTCAAACAGATAAAAGATTTTGAGACAACTTATTTGAATGCAATGATCATCGAAAGACGTCAGTCACACGGTTACGATTACGTGCGTTACCCTCTGGAAAATATAAGCCTTGGTGTAACCCCCCACCCCACTGGAAATTTGGGCAGATTGACCCCCCACCCGTCTGGAATTTCCAGTCCCTTCCGTGGGGGGGGGGTATGGATATTTTCTGGAACTACACAATGCTTTATTTTCATTCTGCAATGTGATTGATTCATGATGTCTTAGTGGCCCTGGTTTCTGTAGTCGCACAGTAAAACATGTACATTTAACAGACCTGACACCTGAGTTTGCACTCCTCTTTACTAACATCAACCAGCAAGTAGTCAAGAAACAGATTGGAACACTGGTTATCACAGATCATCTGCTCAAGACATGGCAGAAACTGCTCCCTTAACTGATCCGATTCATTCTGATGCTCATCTAGAATCTGGTTAAAGATTAAAGTTCAATGGTTTTAGTTTGTCATAAGAATAACATATTTATGAAAATAATATATATGTGGGGCAGAGTGAGAATTAATAAAACTAGAGTTGACTTAGCAAACATCAAACAATCACACAAAGTTTAGAAACAAAAGTTATGATGTTTGTATATGTTTAATATAGGGAGGGAATCTGAGGGATTTTATATATCATTGAGGATATTGCAGGTAATTACTAGGAAATTCTTTAAAACTAATTGGAGACAAAAACTAATAACATGACTGGAGAAAGCATACTAAGATGACCAACTGGCAAAGTTTTGAGTCGATATTTTAGATACATGTACCAACACATTTACAAGCTAATGAAGTTTAACAAATTTACAGACGAATGTATATGGCTTGCCCACCACCACCATATTTTTTTATCTTTGCAAGTTTAAAACTTTGTAAGGAAAAAAGATAGCCCCCTAAAATTTGGCAATCTTGCTTTATATTTTAAGCCATTATATTAGTTTTTGCATTTGTCAAGTTTTCAATTACCTGCAAGATCCCCAATAGAAATGGTTGGACAGCAGAATTTCAGACTCTTCTTCTTCAGTCAAAAGGACTTTTGGGTAACCAAAGAAAGGCCAACTACATGACATGAGGTTTAATAAATCCAGATTACCAGTAGATAGACAGCAAGAATGAGAGGAAGTGCAGGGATGTATCCAGGATTTTGTGAGAGGGGAGGGAGGGGGCTGAGCGAGTCATGGGGGGCGGGGGGGGTTTGCAAAAAATAACTATTTTGAAATCTAGAGACTCTGAAATGCTATTTAAAGTGATCTTCAGGAGTTATAGGAGGGGAAGGGGTGTGGCAACCCCCTGAACCCACCACAACACATACCATGCACTGCCTAAGTACTTTGTTATCCAAAGCCTGAATATATTGAAGCTGCCGTTCTCTTGCTTGCAACACCTTGTCTAAGTCTTCTCTGTGCAGTGTTATCTTTGGCAGAATAAAGCAGTGTAGCATTCGAAGGATACACAACTCATAGTCATCATCTGAGACCTTATAAGAAAGACAACATCATTCAGCCTTCTGCTACAGAATAATTAATAGCAGAGCTCTTGACAAGTAGAAAATCAATAAGGGGAAAAGAAAAAAAAGGGAAAAAATTAAAATAAAATGAAAACAAGGAAAAAGAAAAGGAAAACAAGGTAAAAGAAAAAAAAGGTAAAAACCTTTCACACCACACATACGTGTGAGTGAGTGTGCCCCACCGGCTTGCTGCCCATTCCTCACTCACTTGTGCTACGTAAGAAACATGGGTTCAACTCTCAGGTGGGACCTGGTTTTTCTTGTCTTTTGCTCGTGTTTTGCTAGTGTTTATTGTGTTTCTTTCATATTTTTTATCAATAACAGTTGCCCTATCATTTCAACATAAGACACATGTAGATCATGCAGACTAGGAAAAGAAACTTGAAATCTACTTTTAACTTGATAATTAAGAGTGTTTAAGACTCAAATGATGCAAGAAGTTCTTAGATGAATGAGAGCTAGTTAAGTTAAGCATAATAAAAGATCAATGTCATCAGTTTTAATATCTGGAAATTAGTATACCTTGTTGATTATTGTCCTTGCTAAATCAAACAGCTCGTCATCAGCATCATATCCTGAGCATTCATCATTCACATTGTACTGATTTGGGGAGCCAGTGCCATCTACATGTAAATTATTATACATAAATTATATAATATATATATAAAAATACATATATTTATATACAGTCAATGTCAAAAAGGTGTCCTGGTCAAACATATTAACATAAGTATATACTGGTACTGTAAATACCTTTTTGTGGAATTATATAATTTATATATATACAATCAGAATAAAGATGAAAGAGAAAAATATGCCCTGAGTGGGATTCTAACCCATGGCCTCGGTATACTAGTCTGATGTGTTAACTACTATGTTGTAGGTCAAATTGACCCTAAGGCAATTTAACCTAGGTCAAATTGATTCAACCTGGTATTTGTGTTTAAGGTTACGTAATGTTTTTTCTTTGGGTATTTTTTTCAAGATTCTAAAATGGGAACTTACCTACATTGAACATTCATTGATGTTACGGTTTATAAATGTAAGGGTTTGGGTCAGTTCACAAGGAATATTTAGGAAGTATTATATTTCTGTGTTGTTTAGTGATTAATAGCCCTAAATTAAAGAACCCTATATTTAAGTGAGCACCTGTTGTTGACGGTTAGGGTCGATCTTCTTAAATGTAGGGGAAGGGTTTGGATTAATTCACAGGACCACTGAAGAAGGATTACAGTCTGTATTATTTAGTGACTAGCTCTAAACAGCCTAAATAATATTAGTGAGCACACATTGTTGACGGTTAGGGTGTTTTTAAATGTAGGGTTAGGATTTGTATTAGTTCTCAGCATCATAGAAGAAGGATTACAGTCTGTATTATTTAGTAACTAATAGTTCTAAACACCCTAAATAAATTAGTGACTATAGCTCTAAACACCGAAAATTAGTGAGCACACATTTTGGATGGTTAGGGTGTCTTTAAATGTACATGTAGGATTAGGTTTTGCATTGGTTCACATGCAGGACCATTGAAGAAGCACATTTCTCTGTTGTTTAGTGACTTACCGGTAGCTCTAAACACTCAGAATTAGTGAGCAATTGGGTTTACTGAGGTTACTGTTAGGGTTTGGATTGGTTCACAGGTCCATCAAATCGATTTATAATAGTGTTAGGAATGTGTTTGCTTGGAGTGGGGTGTTAACTGGCTTTAATAAATCTGCTTGTTATTAGTCTGGCCCTGTGCATGGAAACAGCAAAGTGAAATATAACTGTTGATAACATTTTTAGTTATTTATGTGTAAGTTCTCAAACATTTATCTATTCCTGTGTCTTTTCACACCTCTGTGGGTGATTCTTTAATGAGAGAACAAGACAATATAATACAGCATTTCTTTGAGTCCTTTTCCAATAATGTGTTTCATTTGAAAAGCTGAGTCTATAAACAAGTACGAGCTGGTAATACTCCAAGATCCTCTGCACTAGTTACTTTACTGAGATACTATTTAGCTCTTGAATCGTAGAAATCTTCTTCTAGATACAATGTTACAGGTGATTCGCTTTCTTTTCCCTTTACTTTATCTGTCAGTGATCTGAGTGATTACTCTGCATAAGTCGGTTCGGTTGACACAGTTTGTTTTGAAGTACGAGTGGAGCCGTAATGAAGTAAACCTGATCATCTATAAACAATGTATTTTTCTGGATTTAGCTTAGTTCTTACTTCCCTTGAATTGCTACAGTTTTCATGAAAGAACGCAGGGACAACACAAGCTTCATCTGTGTTACAGTTTGGTCTGGGTTTACCAGTAATATCGTCCAAGTCTTTCGAAAGATGTTTCCAAGTCAGAGTTTGTTTGGAGTACGCATGTGCCCATAACGAGAGGGACTGGGTTCCACAATTACTCACATGGAGAATAAATTATGTGTTCAAATCAACAAGCGCTTTTGTGGCGCAGTGCAATAATCCACTGGATTAATACATGTAGATTATCTACCAGGTGTTCCTCATGATTCAGCCAAGTTAAGCCCGATCGGGTGAGGTAAATAAATGGATGGGTGGGTTAAGAAAGGGATATAAGTAGGGGGTGGTAGTACTCCCCCCTAAAAAAATAAACCCCTTTTTTTATCAATCCCAAAAAATAATAAATCCCTTTTTAGAATCATTGATAGCCAAACCTCAGGATTTGACCTACAGTCCCTGTCAAAAGTTTTTCACACCGTACGAACCACATGTGGTAGCATGTGGCACATGTGCCACATGTGTTTACCACTTTCGGTAAAATGAATGTGGCGAAATGTGGCGAAGCGAAATCGGTAACTGAACCACTTTCGTTAAAACACAATCGGTGACCGAACCACTTTCGCTAAAACACAATCGGTGACCGAACCACTTTCGCTAAAACACAATCGGTGACCGAACCACTTTCGCTAAAACACAATCGGTGACCGAACCACTTTCGTTAAAACACAATCGGTGACCGAACCACTTTCAGTAAAACGAAATCGGTGACTCTACCACCTTCAGTAAAACGAATTCGGTGACTCTACCACCTTCAGTAAAACGAATTCGGTGATTCGACCACCTTCGGTAAAATTAATTCGGATAGTCATCATGTTATGTAAATATGGCGCTACGTACGTGATCAATTCTAGTTTAGTTGTAGCAAAGGTCGGCGTTTTTATTCATCTCATAAACTTTACAGACTTCTGTAGTTTCATACTTTAATCTATCCCTCATTCCCTTCACGATTCTTTAAAAGTCGTTGCGTACGCTGTATATATGTTTCAATTCAACAGATTCAAGAGCTTTTCGGTGCTTACATGTGCTTTCAGCCGTGGAAACTAATTGTCTGGTTTTTGACACAACAAGAATGTCGCGAACTTCGCGGAACATGTGATCTTATTGCAGAATGCAGAGTAAATAATGCGGGAAAGTTTCTCAACTTTTAATACTGGCAAGTGATAAACGTCTACCAAATTGGATATTCTGGAATTCTTTTTATTTACAAAATGTAACGTTTGCTCAAATTGCTCGAACAGAAGTGTGACATTTTTGAATAATCAATGAGCTCTGACAGCAGTGTTTGTTTTGCTTTGAGATCACACCAAAAATTATCTTGATATCTTCCTACTGAATCAAATGCTTTCAAAGTTTTGTATTATATTTACGGTCTGAACAGTTTTCACCTAATGCGAAAACTTGTTTGAGTCCATTCTGTCAAATAAAAACACCCAGGTGAATACATTTCATCACTTCGTCAATTTGTGATTGGCATTGCGGTTTATAATTGCTGTGAGACCGGACTGCAGCGATTGGTCTGATGTCAGATGTGAAACAAACAAGTCTCAGGTCCTCGATCGATCAAACATAGGACCTGTCAAAACTCAGACTGACAGGTTCACGCGTGACTGATTGCAATTGCACAATCTTCGAAAACATGCCTTTCCAGAATCCGCAAACATTTGCAATGCTTTTGGTCGGAACCTTGAACAACGCAGGAATCTCTCGTAAATGTTAAACTACGGAAGCTAAAGTTCGTTTGTTGATTATTTGCTTACTGGCGGGGCCCGCTTTAAAAGTTTGCCGCTAGATTATGAACGAACGGCGGTTGTTAGCTTGTGGCGTAAGTTTAAGGTTATATATTCACAGCAGTTCATTTTTTTCCAGTACAGTTTATCAGTGAGGTTATCAGAAGAAATAGGAAGGAGAGAAATGCTCTTAGCCACTTCGCGGCTTTCTCGGTACAAATCACGATCAAAACAAATAAGTTTTTCGATGATCGCACCAGGACACCGACCTGACGCTTCGCCGACAATTTGATATATCGTTTCAAAGAAGACAAAACGAGATATCATTTTTGAAATCTAAACTTCAGCATTTTCAGTTTTAACGTTGTAAAAATCACTTTAGTCGCAAGCAGTGAACTACATGTACAAGTAACAACTTGTAGACTGTCTTGACCTGCAATGTTTGGTGAAGCGAAATCGGTGACTGAACCCACTTTCGGTAAAACGAAATCGGTGACTGAACCACTTTCGTTAAAACACAATCGGTGACCGAACCACTTTCGCTAAAACACAATCGGTGACCGAACCACTTTCGCTAAAACACAATCGGTGATCGAACCACTTTCGTTAAAACACAATCGGTGACCGAACCACTTTCAGTAAAACGAAATCGGTGACTCTACCACTTTCAGTAAAACGAATTCGGTCTTAAAACGAATGGAGTTTACCGAACGAAATCTACCACATGTGGTTACCGAATCTTCGTTTTACCGAAGCACATACGGTACCGTATACGGTTGAAAAACTTTTGACAGGGACTGTAGGTTAAATTGACTTGGGGTCAATTTGACCTGAAGGCAACACAGCCGACTTATTGGTTTTTGTGTTACCGTGAGTTTTCCCAGGTTTTTTTCTCTTTTGGGTTCAGGATGGGAAAGCCCATAACTTCTCAACTAAGCTTTCAACCTAAGGATCATTGATTCATAGGCACATACGTCCAACCTAGGAATTGCTTAGCCAGAAGGATCAATATATATATTGGAAGAAATTTCCACAAGTTTAAATCAAATCTGCATGCATGTGCAAGAATAATACAATATTTTTTATTAATGCATAAATTGTAGAGAACAATAGTACAACACAAGGTGGTAGGGAGGGCAGTTTTCAGCCAAGCATTACAGCTGTACATATATTAATATAAGGTATACATGTGTGCTGCAGTATTAGACAAGGAAACTGCATGACTAGATGTCTTAACTCTAAAGGCTATAAATGGATCATTAATAATTATTGGAGGCATTAGTTGGCCAAGTGATTAAAAAGAGCAGATGTCTATATGCAAACAATAATAGCCCACTTTTGATAAACATTACATGGTTCACTTGTTTTATATAAAGGATTCTATACAATGCTCAGTGATTTGTGAAAGAAAAAAATATTTTTATTATTTTAACAAATAGACTCTCAGCTCAAAGTTGCTGTCAGCTGATAGTTGGCAAGGGGCACAGCCCGAGTCAAAGTTGATAGAAAACAAGAGAGAGCAGATTAATTGTTTTCAATTGGCATAAACAAGCCACCATTCTACAAACTTAGTGATCAAGAAAAGTATGAAAAAACTTGCACAAAGCATTATTCTAAGTGATGTCTACATGCGCTAGACCATACATGCACTTCCGACTATTGATCATTAGTATAAACCAACTAGTGGACTATTACAAATCCTGCATTCTGATTGGCTACGCTACTATAGGTCTATTAGTGATAGCCCATGGTAGAGAAAAACCGCATGCATTTTCACGAAATAATAAAAAAAAAAACTTAAATTTGTTTCTTTCTATTATTTTCTACTGTCCGACTAGTTAGTTTATACTAAAACAATTAGACCTCTCGCCCTCATGGGCTACGAGTTAAATAGCCCATTCGGCTGCGCCTCATGGGCTATTGACTCGTAGCCCATTCGGGCTACGGGTCTAATTGTTAAATAGACTGTAGCTACATGTACATGTAGCTTGAGCCAATCAGATAGCAAGTTTCCCATAGACAGCAGCTGGGTTATGCTAAAGTTAATTATTCCCCATGGCCACATCCTCATTTTATAACCTATAGGTTTAAAAAAATCCAAAACTTTCAACCTGAAATCAAAATTTACTCGAGACTAAATGCAATTTAGACATGGTTAAATACACCAGCGCTTGGTATTCCTGTGGCATTCTCCGCGGGGCCTGGGCCGGCGTCTCTTTCGGGACTTTGTTTACTGAATTTTGGCGGGTTCTCAGTTGCTCTTCGCATCGGTCGCAAGTGTTTGTCTCACGTTCGCTGTTGCCAAGATTATTAGCGTTCCTCGCGGGTTGCTCTTCGCATCGGTCGCTGTTGCCAGGATTATTAGCGTTCCTCGGTGCTCATCTTAATATTGCTGGCTTCGCTGGATCGCATTTAAATATAGTTTCTTCGTCGGACTCGCGGTATCGTTGGTGGAATGCAGCGATCGAACAACATGTCAGATCCAGAGGCGATCGGAAACACGGCAAGTCCATCAGGTTCGGATGCTGATGTCAATCTCTCTTCCTCGACAAACTTTCAAAGTCTAGTTTCGGCTTTGATTCAGGCAGGGTTCCGGCCATCAGTACCACCTTCAACGGTCGTGGCCTCTGACAATTCTTCAATGCCAGGGCCTTCGGCGGCCTCAGTTTCGCCGCCTCGAACAGCATCTCCTTCGTTCCCATCCTTCCCGGCTCGTTCAGATACAGCAGGTACGTATTCTTCTGTTTGGTCGGCCCCCTACTTCATGCGTTCTGCTCAGTCGGCTCCTTTCCCGATTCCTTCCATTCCATCTACTTTTGTTCCCGGCCCAGCGCTGCCTGGTTGGTCGTCAATTCCGATACCGGCAGCTCCGACACCTTCCTCGACTCGGCCATTTCTCGTAGCGGATTCCCTTCCACCAATTCCTCCCAAGCTAGTCAACCTGGCAAACTCTGGGCAGTTCGTTGATTTAACCGAATTCCTGCCAGCCAATCTGTCATCTATCCCTGATCCTTCCAAGCCAGCTACTGTGAGATTGTCAACTTCTAACTCTCTCGCCCCTTACTTAGAGCTGGCACCTACTAGACCTAAACACAAAGCTCTGCTAAACTTCCATGATTGGGTGGAGGCCTTCTGCATGTATGCTGCGGTGTTGCTGGCCTCTTCTCCCCACAGATCGTCCGACCTTTTGGCCTATCTTCTCCTGATTTGCCGGTCTGCCCACAACTACCAAACCCCCCATTGGTTCGCCTACGACCGCAGCTTTCGAGCTCTGGCAGCGAACAAGCCTTCACTTTCTTGGGGGGAACCACATCCCAGTTTGTGGAGCCTCAGCTTCACAAATGCCAACAAGGCTACAGTCTCTTGTCGGAGTTGCCAGGCAATGGACCATTCGACGGAGCTCTGCCCTTGGACCTCCCCAGTTCTATCAGCCAGAGGCGCTCAGCGTTCCACCTTTGAGGCTACCGGTTCCACTACTAGCCTATTCACTTGCCGTTCTTGGAACTCCGGTCAGTGTATATCGAGTTTTCGGGTTTGCCGTTTCCGCCACGTGTGTAGCACCGAAGGCTGCATAGATATCCACAGAGCCCTTGACTGTCCCTTAGGAGTTGCTCAATCTCAGGCCCCGACACCGTTACCTCTGAAGCGCCGTTCCGCATCATCCCAGCCCTTTCGGAAGGAGAGGAGGAAGTGAACCCTCTACCTCCTCCTCTACTCCTCATCAAAATCCTGCCTGGCCAATCCTACCTAGTGTCTCGTCAGTAACTCCTCTTCGGCTCTCTCGCTGGATCAATCTTCTCTCATCGCATCCTGACCAACCACTTGCCTCCTTCGTCATTACAGGCATTGCAGAAGGGTTCCACTGCGGCTTCTCTGGTTCGCCTCTTCGCTCTGCACCCCATAATTTGCAGTCAGCCCTTTCTCAGCCAATAGTCATAGACGAGTACCTGGCTAAGGAATGTTCATTGGGTCGAGTGGCCGGCCCGTTTACATCCCCTCCTGTTCCATCCTTCCACTCTAGCAGATTTGGCGTTATTGTTAAGCGGGGCCAACCAGGGAAATGGAGACTGATCCTTGACCTCTCCTTCCCAGAAGGGTCAAGCGTTAACGACGGAATATCCAAAGAGGACTTCCCCATCCATTTCACAAGCATAGATGAAGCCATTGACCTCATTATTTCCTGTGGTCGCGGTTCCCTGATGGGAAAATTGGATATCGAAAGTGCCTATCGTATTGTTCCCATTCACCCAGATGATCGTTTCCTCTTGGGTATGATTTGGAGAGACCAGCTGTACATCGACTTAGCTCTACCTTTCGGCCTTCGATCTGCCCCGTCTATCTTCAACCGCATAGCAGAAGGCTTGCAGTGGATTGCAACTCATCACTTCAAGGTATCGCCATTGATACATTATCTAGATGATTACTTCACACTTGGTCCTCCAAACTCCCTTGTCTGCCAGCAGAACATGGATGCCTTTTCCCGCGCTTGCAACGATCTAGGAGTTCCTCTCGCTAATCACAAATCCGTAGGCCCAGCCCCTCAGCTCTGCTTCTTGGGCATCCTCCTAGATTCTACCCGTTTGGAGGCTCGCCTGCCAGAAGAAAAATTGCTGAAGGTTCGTACAGTCGTTAAGTCTTTGATTTCTCGCCGTTCATGTACTCTCAAGGAACTGCAATCACTCATTGGCTTACTACATCACTGCTGCAAGGTTATCCGCCCTGGTCGCACCTTCCTTCGGAGACTCATAAATCTGACTTGCAAAGTGTCCTCTCCAGCGCATCATATTCGCCTCTCCTCTACAGTTAAGACTGATCTGCTGTGGTGGGATCATTTTCTTTCCGACTGGAATGGCTGTAGTTTCTTTCTAATGCCAAACTGGCTCCCGCCGTACGATTTCCAGGTTGCCAGTGATGCCTCCGGTACCATAGGTTTTGGTGCCATATACCAAGGACACTGGTTCCAGGGCCTTTGGCCTTCTCAATGTTTGCCTCTTCCTATCGCATTCAAAGAGCTATTCCCAGTGGTAGTGGCCGCCCACATCTGGGGCTCCCAGTGGACTGCAAAGCGCATTTTGTTCCAATTGGACAATGAAGCTGTAGTGTATGCCCTGCGCTCCGGTACCTCCCATTCCCCTTGTGTGATGCACCTATTACGTAGTTTATTTTTGGCTTCCGCCAAATTTTCCTTTATTGTGTCAGCCACACACATTCCAGGTGTTACAAACTCGGTTGCTGATGCCCTCTCTCGTTCTCAGATGCGCAGATTCCGTCAGTTGGCTCCTGCCGCAGATCATTCCCCAGTCTCCATTCCTCAACACCTTTTACTCTCGCTGACAAAGTGGTTCTAACATCGGAGATGTGCTCCCTCTTGCATGCAGGGCTTGCTGCTAACTCCCGGAAATCCTATTCATCAGGTCAAAGACTGTTTCTCTCCTTCTGCAAGCGCTCTAACCTGGTATCCGAAAGCCTACCTGCCTCAGAAGATTGCCTTGTCGCATTTGTTGCCTTCATGGCAGGCAACAATCTCTCTACATCCACCATTAAGGTGTACCTTAGTTCTGTGCGGTCCCTTCATATCGACTTGGGCTTTCCCAATCCATTACAGAACTGTTTACGTCTTCAACGGGTTGTTCGTGGTGCCCGCAGGCGTCAAGGTCGTTCCAAGGACACAAGGCTGCCAATTACTCCAGCTGTCTTGGCATCCTTACGCTCAGTTCTGGTTCCCAGTTCGCCAGGAGACGTCATGCTTTGGGCTGCTATTTGCCTTGCCTTCTTTGGTTTTCTTCGCTGCAGTGAATTTACCAGCCCCTCTTTAGAAGGCTTTGATCCCACTCTCCATCTTACAGTGGATGACTTGGTTGTAGACTCTCATGCGAAGTCTAACCTCCTGTTTGTTCGCATCAAGGCTTCAAAATCAGATCCTTTCCGCCAGGGATCTACTATTGTGGTGGGCCGCACATTTACCCAAGTATGCCCCGTGGACGCGTTGTTTGCCTATTTGGCTGTCAGGGGCCCAGCCCCGGGGCCCCTATTCATTCTACAGGACGGTTCTGCTTTGACCAAAGCGAAATTCAACAGCCTGCTCAGCAAAGCTCTCACAGATGCAAAGGTGATAGGCCACTTCTCATCTCACAGCCTCCGCATCGGAGCCGCCACAGCGGCTTCTCTTGCAGGTTTATCAGAATCTCTGATAAAAACATTGGGGCGGTGGACTAGCGATGCATATCAAACATATATTCGCATTGCTCCTCAGGACCTAGCCGCCGTTGCTCCTCAACTGTTGCAGCCTTGGCTAAAGATTTAACTCCAACAGGAGAAATTGCGGGTTGGGCTGGTTCAAGGTTGTTTGCTACTCTTGACCAGTAATGCTTAGCGTGTGAAGTAAGTGTCAAGTTGTTCAATTGTTGCCGTGCTGCTGTCAACAAAATTTTATGAGTGCTCAAGTGTATACTTTGTTTGGTTTGCTTCTCATCGCCTTGGAATCTCTATGCGTTCTTCTGTGGGTTCCTGGTAATATCGTCTGGAGGTAAGTTTTCAAGAGCTGCATGGCTACCGGGTTGCTCCGGTTATGCCTGCTAACTTCGGGGGACTTAGCTCTCAGTGTCACCCGCGGCCGTTTGGCCCGGGGGGTGCTGGCCAGGGTTCCCCTGGCCAGCTGCCTCGGGGCCTGACCTGAGACTAGCTTCGCCTTGGTTCAAGCTCCTCAAGTTGCTCCCAGTTGCTGGGAAATTTAAATAGATCAAGCCAAAACCAGATGGCTCTGGACATTGCTTGCTTGCTTGCTTGCTCGCTTACCTCACCGGGCCTGTCCAGGCTTTGGCATTGCAGGATCCTGAGGTTAGTGTCAGAGTCGGTCAGTCCTCGCTCGGCTCGACCGCGGTCTCGTTGGGCTGGTTGGTTGCCTAGCAACCAAACTCTCGAGCACTGACCCAACTTACAGCCTGGGCACTGAACCTCCAAATACAAATCAACACTATAGGTTATCCATCTCAATAGCAGGAAAATTTAATCGAGACTAAATGCAATTTAGACATGGTTAAATACACCAGCGCTTGGTATTCCTGTGGCATTCTCCGCGGGGCCTGGGCCGGCGTCTCTTTCGGGACTTTGTTTACTGAATTTTGGCGGGTTCTCAGTTGCTCTTCGCATCGGTCGCAAGTGTTTGTCTCACGTTCGCTGTTGCCAAGATTATTAGCGTTCCTCGCGGGTAATTTCCTCTCCCTCCCTCCCCTTTTTTCTTTTCTCATGTCCACTTCGGTGTGACCCAGTGTACTGGGCTGGTTGGTTGCCTAGCAACCAAACTCTCGAGCACTGACCCAACTTACAGCCTGGGCACTGAACCTCCAAATACAAATCAACACTATAGGTTATCCATCTCAATAGCAGGAAAATTTAACTGCAACATATATATATACTACAACCCTAGCCTCATCAACAATACCTACCTTCTTCTTTTACTAAGTTGCCTGTTGACCAACTAATCATTCGTCGATTGCAGTCAACAGAGACAGATTCCAGCACCAGCACTTTGCACCAGATGGCTGGCTCCATTCGCAAGACATTTGACAGGGTCTTAGCTGAGAGACCCCCTCCAATGGACGGACAGTAGCCATTTAGTAAATGAACATCTGCTATCCAGCGCCTCTGGTTGTCGTCTTTTAAATAAACATGCATTATATGGGTGCCATCACTTGAGGAAGCTAAAAGTAGAAAAAGACCAATATTTTAAAACCCACTGCTGAGTCTTCAGAAACTAGGTTTTATCGAAGAAAGAGGTTGACAAGAACATGCTAATCACCATCATTAAAATATGGTGTATTTACTAATCTTTCTTTTTTTTTATAACCTATACCACATCTTTGAAGAAAGGTATCCTTTCAGATGTGTACTGGAAGACTTACTCAAACTATGAGCTGATAAACAATAACATTCATTCTAGTTACATTCCCGTGGCCACCATGCATGTGTTAATTAATTGACAGGAAATGGAATGTCATGCACAGTACCATGGCCAGTAATCTGCTTAGTGAGTTCTTGTCTTGGAGATTGTTAAGTAAACAACTTGAACGAAATTTCAAAACACACATAAGTTTAAACATTCCTAAATATAGTGTACAGTATGTTAAACTTAGGACAAACTTAATTAAGCTTACGTTTTAACTTACGAAAGTCTGACCTGGTCTAGATCGATTTTGTAGCTTGCTGAATTGTTTTAAAGCAAGTACATAAATCTTCGAACTTACCCATTAGAACTTTATGAGCACTAATCACATAACCAAGTTACTTCCTTATATCGCCACAGATTTTGGATACTCGCTGTGCCTTCAACTGGATAATTTCGACGTGACGCACAAATAAATTAAAAACTATATTTGGAAATCGCGAAAACATAACAGTTACGCATCAAGGAAAATACGTACGAAAGGACGCAAACTAAGCAGAATTATTACGTGATGTCTCTTTAATGACAGACTATACCCTTGGCCTTGCACAAACAAGACCTCGTCACGATCACAGATCAGGCTCAGAGTCAGAGTCGGGCTCAGTCATGCTAAAACGGGGTAAAACGAAATACCTTCTGAAGTTGTGATTCAACTTCCCCTCATGATCGCCTTGTTTTCAAAACGTCACAGTAAAACTTCCTGACACGACAATATTCTCAGTAGATAGGCGTCCAAAACTGAAAGTATTCGATAATACACAAACTCCTTTCGGTTTCACAACTACGAAGCACCAGGGAGAGCACCAGAGTCTTCCTTGTCACTGGAGATGAGTAGGACAGGAGCAACCTCGTTCCCAGGGGTCTTTGCGCGCCTAATCAAAGATGGCGCATCTTTGATTAGGCGCGTAAAGACTCCTGGGAACGAGGTTGGGGCAGGAGAGCACCTCGAGGTGCACCTTGGGAAACGAAAATGCAGTCCTCGCAGGGGATTCTGGATTACAAATTTACAGCGCATGCCCACACTTTTTCCCGCCAAAAATGCATTGGAGGGTGCATGGCCGAATGAGTTGCTATTCACATATGTGTACATTTTCTCGCTTTTTATGACTTGTTATCGTTCCTCCATTCTTCCTAAGCGTGAATTAGATATTTAAATGCCATTCAGTTACCCATAATTGCTGGATTACGACATCGTTTAGGAATTTGGGGACTTTTTACGAGGTTTAACAAATCCAAGATGGCGGACAGTCTGGCGTGTAATTGACAGAAAATCACGTGTTGTTGATGATATATGATAAGGATGCAATGGCGAACTCTAGATCTCATTCAAATATTCTAAAGTTTGTGAGCGCAGATGAATCCCAGGAGGAATATTTACGACGATCGGCGAAGGCAGCTACTGACGCAGAGCTTGATGTTGTGTGGATTTCGGCATGCGACATTCAAAACATTACAAACTTGAAACAAGATCGCTCCGTGTTCATCCTAGACCCCTTTGAAGGGGAACACTTTGAGTACTTGAAAAGTCAAGAATGTCGTATATGTGGACCACAATGCGTGCTCTCTTGTATGGAAACTCGAAGTCCACTTCCAAATTCTTCATTTCCAATATATTCTGTTAGTATGTGTGGAGTGTTCGCTTGTTGTACTAGTGTCCCTAGACCGGAGCGCCAGCGCCTTCATGACCTTATTCACATGATGGGAGGCATAGTCATGAGGGATTTTACAGATGCTGTCACTCATCTGATTGCCGGTGAAGTTGGATCTAAGAAATACTCTGTAGCATGTAGCCTTCACAAGCCAGTGATGCTTCCAGAATGGGTTTTTGCTGTTTGGGAGGAGGCCAAAACAAAGCATGTGATTGCAACAAGTGAAGCATTTGACAAATTCAAGTGCCCATTTTTTAAAGGCTGTACCATATGCGTAACCGGTCTCGATGCAAAAGCAAGACAAGAGGTGAGACGATTATGTGGTGTACATGGAGGAATTTATTCTGGTGAACTAAACATGAATACTTGTACTCATCTTCTCGTAAATTTGCCAAGGGGAGAGAAGTATGAATTTGCAAGGAAATGGAACATTCACTGTGTGTCTACACAGTGGTTTCATGATTGCATCAATACTGGGTTCTGGTTAGAGGAGACTACGTATCGAACGTTACCCGAGGATGAGCAGAGCATGTCACAGCCAGGCTCAAGGCTCTGCAGTAATCTGTCAACCAATACTAGCATACTCTCAACAAAATCCAAACTTGAAAAGCCTACAACAAAGGCTGCCCAAGCAGCTTACAAAAGTGCACAAACGAGAGGTGATGGGGGTCTCATTACAGATGTCACTAAACAGAAGAGGGCTGTAGACCCTTCTAGAACTAATACAACTAATATTTCTATTTCCAGTGAGACAAAAAGCACCTCAGATCTTGATGGGATGGATCTTGATTTGATTCTTACCCCAGGAAGTATGTTCCTTGATGGCTGTAAGATCTTTCTTAGTGGCTTTAGTGGTTCAAGGCTGGACAAACTAAGAAAGATCATCAACTCTGGAGGAGGAACAAGATTTAATATGATTAATGAGATAGTATCACATGTTGTAATTGGTTCAAGGATAGCACAGGATGTCGAGCTCTTGAAGACATCTGATTTGCAGCCTTACGTGGTGACTGTTAACTGGATTTTAGAATCTGCAAAGAGTGGCAAAAAATTACCTGAAGATGGTGAGTGTGAGTACATGTACCTACAAGCAATGTTCATTCTAGGATGTGCCCTTGTGACTATAAGTGCAAAAATATCTACAAAGCTGCATTCCCAAAGAAGGTTGCATTTGTGGTCCAAAACAGCTGGGTACTGGGCAGAATGAACACTGTACAAGTATGCAAAAACAAATGAATGGCTGCCTTCAATCATGCAGTGCAGTTATTAGGTTTATACACAGTCTGGGTGTACATGTATTACCAACTCCAGTGCATAGTTATTGGTACATGTAGTAAATAAAGTTGAATCTCACATTTTGGGCACCTCAGTAATACAATCACTTCATCAGGGTTTTCAATAACATTTGAAGTAAGTGGCAAAACTTGAAGAGTAGGCGGCGAGCATCGAGCACCATTGGCGCAAATATATAATTTTTGGGGAATTTTTCAATCAAAGTAGGCGGCGATTTCATGTAAAATACCCGGCGAGATTCGCCGGCTGCCGGTTTCTATTGAAAACCCGGCTGCTTCATCCCACCATTTTCTCATTCCCTGATATACCGTATTACATGTGTGTTTCACTACATGTTTTCTGTAATAGTCAGCCTGTGTGTGTTGTGGTATAAATATAGACTGACTACTAAAGGAACCACGAAATGGGAAATACCATAAATATGCACGTAAAAGCCACACTTTTTTGGAGATAAACAAGGACCAAAGTTGGGGGTGCGGCTTACATGTATATGCAGGCAGGTATTTGCATACGCAAAACGCAAAATATTTCTAAAACATTTTAAATCAGTTCTTTAGACTATACATTTTTCTCTTTATTATTATTATATTTAATTATTAGAATTTATATACTCTTTAAAACTATTTTTAGCATATTTGTAAACTCGCACGTCTGTTGCTAGTATTTGTTAATAAAGACTTATTATTATTATTATTATGTACCCCTCCTTCAAAATCCAAGATGGCAGACCTCAAACAGTTTCAATTACTTAAAGTGCACCTAACCCCTTTTGCGATTTTTATACCTATGAATCTTTGAAAGGTTTTGAGTACTTCTGCGAATAATTTTTTGGCTTACAAAGAATATTCTATGTTCTAGGCTCATTTGAAATGGTGAAAATATGACCTTTCCTGACCCATGATCTTGTAAGGAAAAGCATGGGTCGATTCTGGATCTTACGTCATCTAATTCATTCGACTTTGCAATAAGTTGAATAAATGTTTAGCACTTTGTCTAAAATAACTGTTTTCTTTACAACAGCTCACAGACTGTATAAATTTTCTATATATCGATGTTGTCGTGATAGAAAGGCACCATGGAGAGTAATGCATTAATGAGGTGACGTAAGATCCAGAATCGACCCAGGCTTTTTCTTACGCGGTCATGGGTCAGGAAAGGTCAAATTTTCACCATTTCAAACAAGCCTAAAACATAGAATATTCTTTGTAAGCCAAAAATTTATTCGCAGAAGTACTCAAAATCTTTCAAAGATTCATATGTATAAAAATCGCAAAAGGGGTTAGGTGCACTTTAACAACCTTGCTTTCTCTTTCACTTAAAGGAATGAGGTTCCTTGAAAATCTTGTCAGTTAATAGGGGAATAAAAGATTAATTCTGGAAAGATTAAAGACAGAAAGTTTAAAACATACACAACAGATGACAAGGAAAGTTGTAATCATATTCAGAGTTGCAGTAGCAGTTGGCATGACTTGGAATGACGTCTTGCTTCAAGTACAAGCATTTATGAACCGTCCAACTTTTTTATGTCGGGTGCAGACTACACACAGGTGCTGCCTATACATAGGTATTTACGGTCAATGGTATTTGTAATACTGGGGCCCATCAAGTCTTTGCAATAAATCAGGCATAATTCCCAAGAGAATTCAGCCCTTTGGGAATTTATGTTGCTCATTTTCACATGACATCATTGCTGCCATCTTGGTTTTACGTTAACAAACTATTCCTCATTAGTTTCTCTTATCAGATCAACCATCATGTCACATCTTTGTTATCAGAATCTATGGGGATTGATTGCAAACCAGCATTGCCAGCACAGCCTTAGTGCCATTATAAAATTATGCTGCTGTTTTTTTGTCGTAGATTATTTGCATCCTGACTTCAGAATAGACATGGATGAATCTGCTCCATCTTCCAAGGAAAACAAAGACCCTGTTGAAGAGAACAAGAATCAACTTAGTAGTCAAGCCAAGAAAGATGGACTTGTGACAAAAATACACCATATGTCAATTGGGGATGATGGTATTAATGATTTCAATGATGATGAAGTCTTTTTGCAGTACATGTCTAAGAGCGACACATCAACTGTAGAACCACCAAGTAAGCAGAAGGAGGACGAAGATGTGACTTTTGATGATGACCAAGAAACAGGCCAAGATAATGGTGTTGGATTGTTATCAGGGAAGTTGTTTGTTATTGAACAGTTTGCAGATGATCAAGTTCAGCATCTCCAACAGTTGATAGAAGATCACGGAGGAAATATTACAGGAAGCGACAAAAAGGCTGACTATGCAGTCCTTCCCATGAATGTCATTCCAGATGGAATTAATGCCCAAGATCTTGTTAGTAATATTAAATTTTGGTTATAACTACCATAGTTTACCACTTATAAGCTGCAGCATTTTGCCATAAAATGTTGGAAATTGTGAGAGAGAAAATTCCCAAAGTTAGGGGTGTGGCTTATAGCCAAGTACTTTCTAAAAAGTTTTCAAAATGTACTCCAAAACTCGTGAAAATGGGCATTTGCCTTGTTGTCCAGCATATTGGTTTCTTTAAATCTTTCAAATCTCCTTCAAATTCTTTGTTTTCTAAGCGAGAATTTAGAACATGATCAGGAGTCACTTATGCAGTTAATTTTTGTTTTCAGTAATTTTTTATTTCTAACTAGTTAATTTTTTTCTAACTAGGTGATTTTTTTCTAACTAGTGAATTTTGTTCTAACTAGTGATTTAGAGCCCTTATTATCCTTATTACCAGGTGAATCCTAGCCCTAGGGCAGTGAAAACTCATTGTTTACCTATGAACCCTAAATTAGTGACTTAGCTCTAACAACCCTAAATTAGTGAGCACCCATTATTGATGATAGGGTTTTTTTAAATGTAGGGTTTGGCTTGGAATTAGTTCACAGGATCATTGAAGAAGTGTTATGTTTCTCTGTTGTTTACTGTAGTGAGTTAGCCCTAAAACCCAAAATCACCAGAAGAAAAAGGAAAAAAAAGAAGAAATAGGAAGAAAAAAAATGGAAGGAAAATGGTAAAAAAAATTAACTAGCGATTTTTTTGGATTGACTCTGTATCTTACTGCATATATGCAAATTTTGATGAGATTGTGAGGGACTGGGTACTAGTAGCACTATCATATATAGTAAATAAGTAGAGGGATTGGTGGCGCAGTGGTTAAGGCTTGGACCAACAGATCCAGTATGGTAATTCAATATGGTAATTATATAGTTAATTCAAGCAATGTAGCACTGCATGTATGGGGACTTATGGGGAGAGGGGTAGGTGAAGGAAGTGATAAAGGAAGAGAGAGGTAGGAAAAGACAGGGGGAGGGAAGGGTGAATATATTTTTAGTACCCAAAAAAAATTCCTAGTTGAAAAAAATTAACTGCAACATCTACACTGTACCTCATAGGTATCATTCTGTTGGCTGGAGAAATGTCTACAAGATGGCGAGCTCTTCATTCCTGATGCAAGTTTTCTCTATAGGCCATTTACCATCCCATCCGGAGCAACACCCCTTTGCAAATGTGTGATAACCATCAGTCAGTATATTGGTGTTGAGAGAGACCACATGATGCAGCTAGCAGAACTGTTAGGTAATAAAAAGAAGTTGACGATTGATGAGGATTAGACATACAGTATTTAATATTTTTGGTAACTGTAAAACTACTTATAATAAGTACTAAGCTACAGTACCGCCTGAAATTATTGACGCATACAAATGCGGTCAAACCACGTCCATTGACCACGGTATGACTGAGGTTTTACCGCGGTAAAGCCGCAGCTCATTAACTTACTGTGGTCGAAAGCCGTGGTCGTAACACGATAGTCTAACAACTGAGCAATGATTAATGTATTTTTTGCCCAATGCTTTGGCAAAATTAAATTAAAATTAAATTTTGCGACAATGATCAACTGCTGCCAACATTAAATAAAACCTTTAACTTATCGGACTCTGCTCACTAATACACTGCAAAAGTTCGATGTGGTTTGGGTGGAAACTGTTCAGATCTATACGTAAATGAAGTAAAAACTTTCAAAATGTTTGATTCTGTAAGCATCTCGATTTCTAAAATAAAATTTTATCTATAGAATATTTGGTGTGATCTCAAAACAAATCAAACACTGTGGAAAATGTCACACTTCTGTGTCTCGGACCTCATTACCTTTGAAAATGGATCAACATTAAATTTAAAAAAATCCAGAATGTTCTGTTTAGTAGACATTTATATAAGTTGCCAGCAAAGTTGAGAAGCTTTGTGGTGATTTAAACTACAATACAATAAAATCACACTTCCTGCGAAGTTTGTGGCACTCTTGTTGTGTGAAAAACCAGACAATCAGTCTCCACGGATGAAAGCACATGTCAACAGAGAATCTTACATACGCAATTACTTCAACAAAAATTCTGAAGGATTGACAGATCTGAGTTGAAACTACAGAAGCTAAAGTTTATCAGATGAAGATTATTGAAGATTATTGCTGTGTTAGTGAGCGCAACTTGAAAAGTTTATTCCGAAGCGTTTCTTGTGCTTGTCATTTTAAGCACACAAATGGCCATGCTAGCGAAGCAAGATTTGAAAAGCTTATTCCGAAGTGTTTCTTGTTCTAGTCAGTTTTAACACACAAATGGCCATGAAGTGCCATTTTAAAGGAAATATCCCTGGGGATATTTCCCCAATCAACGTTGTGATAATTTTGAACAGTACTGTATGTGTAAGTGGCCGCGGTCGTGGCCGCGTCCAGCCATAGACGCAGAATAATTTGACCACGGCTTACCGCAGTAAAACCGCGGCCACACGGACGTTTTACCGCGGTAAATGCATCAATAATTTCAGGCGGTACTGTACATGCAATTTGTTTATGAATAGAGATATTGGCTGCAAAGAGATAAACATAATTTATCTTCAAGTGTTTGACTTCAGTTGATAAATAACACAATTGAGTGCAGCGAATGAGTGAGTTATCAAATTAAACACTTGTCTAGAAGTTAAATTCTGTATCCCAAGCAGCCATGTAATTTACTAGTTGGTGAGCATTTTCATTCTAATTTTGAAAATTATCAAAATCACCAAAAGTTCTTTAATAAAAGCCTGTCAAATCAAGTCAAAATCAAACAAATTGCTCATGATTACATTGTCTCTGTATTAAAAGGAATGTTTTTCACATTTTACGAATATTAGGGGAAAAACAGAGCAAATGTGACAAAATAAGTTTTGGTCTGTTAAGTGATATCCCACACTTGTTGATAACAATAATATCCCCACTAGCGGCAGTGATATAATTTTTCTGATTTTGCTATAAGCCAGCTAGTATAAGCTAACTATCATGTACATGTAATAATAACTACAATATAACCGTATATGCAGTGTTTATTTGGTGACTTACATGTACAGTACCGCTCAAAAACTTTGCAACCACCACTAAACGTCAGATGGCGCTAACAGCTTTTAGCGGCATTGGTGCCACTAACTTTTACCGTTAGTGCCACCAAACCACTAGACGGCTTGAACCGTAAGTGGCTAGCCACCAAACATCTAGCACCGTCGATGGCTAGCCACCAAAAGTTCTGAGCCACCAACGGCTAGCCACCAAAACTTCTGAGCCACCAACGGCTAGCCACTAAATTGTTGAGCTGCTGACATTTCAAGGAGTTTATTTTGAAGCCTTTTATGCGCTGACTTGAAGTGTTTTGCATTTTGAAAAGTTTAATTGTTTTGAAATGTTCGTCTAGGCAGAGTTTTGAGAAATTTCTTTTGAAACGTTTGTTTTATTAGTCAGTTCATCGGTTTACGTGGCAGTACTGAAGGAAGAAGTGTTCAACTAAAATAAATTTACCATCTAGTGTCAGTGGCCGAGTTTTGAGTAGTTAATTTTGAAACGTTTTACATCTACTAGTCAGCTGTATATAAGTTCATCGACTCTCACGAGTCACGGCACGCGTCACTGAATGTAGAAGTTCACTGAAGTTCAACTAACTTTACCGTCCCATTACAGGTTGCCGAGCACTATAAAACATATTTTTGCAGGTGGGGTATTTTATTAACTCATCACAAAGTGGTGAAGTTAAAGGCTGGTTCTCATATGATCACTGACGATCGCTAGCGATCGCCAGATCGTCCAAATCACTCAACCGAAGGATCTCTCGCGATCGCTGCCATTTGTTCACATATAATCGCTGGCAAGTTTACGCGCCAGTGCGTGTGAGTTGGATAGACTGTCAAGTTCTCGATTTCCCAGATTTGAAACTGACGCTTTGTGCTCGATGTGCACAGCAAGCCAGTCTAGATTCATAAACTCGACTGGCATGGGAACAGAATCTCTTCCTGAACCCAACGGAATGTTCATTCTCCATTTGAGGTATCTTCCATATGCAGTCCTGATATGTTCCCCTCCACAGCAGCCGGTGTAATGTTGAACTTTTCACTGATTTTCGTCCTACACATTCAACTTCTTGTACTTGTCTTTATATTCTCTGCTGTATTTGTTATAAAGGCATTCGTATTTGTGCAGCTCTTCCATAAACTCTTCCATACTGCAGCCCGCCATGTTCAAAGCTGAGTGAACAAGTGAATGCATGAGCGACAACAACACAACGGCAAACCGTTCCCATGGTGTTGAAGTTTGGATCTAGGAAACATTGCATTGTGGGATGCCACAGGATCGCTCGATCGCCGAGAAGTGTTCTCATATAATCGCTGACGATCGCCAACGTCCGCTGGAGTAGAACCTTGCTCTATTCCAAATTTTGGACGATCCGGCGATCGTTAGCGATCATATGAGAACCAGCCTTAAGGTTACCGGATACCTTCAGGGTGCGTTTCCAGTCTAAATTATGTAGCGCCTCGAGGAAACATCGTAGATAAATCATTCATGTATCATTTTAAAGCTTATAAAATTGGCTACAAGAATACCGTATTCACTCACAGATAAGCCGCACTTGCAGATAAGCCGCACCCCCAATTTCAAAGCTAGAGTTTAGGAAGAAGTTTTTTTGAAGAATATCAAACATACATTGTAACCTTCATCGGACATTCAAAGGTCTTCAAACTGGAGAGAACTCCAAAGTTGTATCTGTAATTTCAGCTCTGAAATTATAGTATAAACTTTGTCTACATACAGTGTACTTAAATACATGACCTATCTTTCCATCAGATAGTATTTGTTTACCAAGATCTGTTCATTCGGGTCACTTTTTAGATCGAATTTTACATGACAACCGAACCAACAACGTATTCACGTTCGTCCGTAGCTTAGTAACCAGGCATCTGTTGGAAAAGAGAAAACTGGACACTAGATTGCCAGTTTTCGCTGAACGAAGTCAAAACAATGTAGAGTAGTTTTCTTTTTCATTAGCTGTCCGTTGATACATGTATCATGTCTAAAAGGATGTATCTGGAAGTCATATATCGAAAATAAAACTAGTTACCCAAAGAGAGGTGTAAGATTTGCGGTGAAAGTTTTGAACAGTGCCGATGCAGTGGGCCATTTACCGCGCGAATACTCCAGGATAGCATGGTATTTTTTGCTCGTGGAGGAACTTTAACCATCGAAGTAACAGGCAGACGACAACACTGCAACGTGAAGCTTTGAAGTGGAATAGAGATTCCACGTGTGGTGACATTTAGTTTCTCCAGAAAAGCAACTATAAACTGTGTTAAAGATCTTTTGACGAAGAAGGTTTAGCAAGAATATAACTTACATCAAAACAGCTCTTTTGAGACTGAGAGCCACCAAACTTGCAAAAGCAATGACCAGTGTTTAGTTTCTTTTGGTTTTGTATTCATAAAAAATCTTTCTTCGAAAATTTTAATTTATGTAAATTTACGGAACCCTGTGCAGATGTTCTCGCAGATAAGCCGCACCCACGATTTCAAACGAAGATTTTGGGTAAAAAGGTGCGGCTTATCCGTGAGTGAATACGGTACATAAAAAGTTTTGAGTTCTTTGAAAATCTCGAATTTTCCGCCATCCCATTTTTCAGATCTAGTGAGATGGCTTTCAGAAGCTCCGACTCAGAAAATATTTTAAAGTTTAAAAATCTGTTTGCTTTGTCGTGTTTCAGAGGAATCGTATTACAAAACCATGTTGGGGAATTTCAAAATTCGATTTAGTTTGAAGGTTATCATGCTTTCCGTGAAAAGGCGAAAAATAATCCGAGTAGATATGCGGGAAACGTCGTCAAGAGCTCTTTTTTTAGAATTTCCCAATTCCCAACACAGGTTTTGCAGCTGAGATATCAATTGACATTTTGTGAAAATTTCGTACAAATCGAATAAATTCCTCTTGAGTGGGAGCTTTTTAAAAACTCTATTTTGATTGAAAATCGAAAGCGTGAAAATAGCACTTCAAAAAATATACCCGTCTGTCATAGGTGAATCTGAAGCCCTGCCTCTCCAACAATTAGCAAGCTCTTGGCCAATCATTTCTCATCACAGTTCAACTATCTGTCAAGATTTCCTGCCAATGTTGATTTCCGATCAAAGCTATGTGCTGCATCGAGAAAATGTTTTTTTTTGTGTGTGTGACTTGAAAAATGGTAGCGGTAAGAGTCGGCTGATTTCCCAGGCTAGAAAAATGGGAAAGACAAAAAGACCTTGTGGGGTAAAGGCAAGGTGAACACCTATAGAGACGCCTTGAATGCCAGCATAGTTAGTAGAGGAGACAGCGATTTGCAGGCATCTGAAACAGCACGGCAATAGCGAGATTGTGGTTCAACCAATTCAGGGTCACCGTCAGACTACGTTTCCATCTAAGCTTTCTTGGAAACAAATATTCTCTGGGCTGGCTCTTATCAATTCTTCTTTATGTTCAGATGTGGACCACTTGGCACTCTGTCTGAAAGTGAAAATACGAACGGGTGTTGTGAGGACTCCTATTTGGCTTTGTAATTGTAGTGTATACATTGTTGGGCCTAGTTTTGCTTTGCTTTTTTGTTTGTTTTTCAAGCTAAGGGCATCCTGCTTGCTTTTTGTAAGATATAAGGCCAACAACGAATGGAATTGTGGAATCGTGTGTGGAAAAACTTTTTAAATAAATGTAAACATTGGTATATGAAATGAATTTAATATGCATTATTCACCACACCGTCGTTACGGGCGAGTAAGCACTTGTCATGTGTTTATTGATCTGCTGTCAATCAAAAAGAACCTTTAACTTCCGGTTAAAAACTTCCTTTTGGTATTTCTCCGTCAATATTAAGTGACTAAAACTACATTTCTGTGCAAAAAAAAAATCCATCTTTTTCGTTTTGAAGGTATCTGGTAACCTTAAAAACTCCAGAAGATTTGATACAGTGTGATCTTACGGCAATTAACATTCATTTGACAACAAATTGGAAAACAGCCAAAACTTCTAACTGCAAAGATCGACTCAAAGCATTTCCGGCATCAGGTGAAACTGTTCAGACACGAAACGAAAATGAAATAAAAACTTACAAAACATTTTATTCTGAAGGTAGAAAATGTCTGGTGTGATCCAGGCGATTTCAAAGCAAAACAAACACTTTCGACCTATAAATACGATGATTATTCAAATCAGTTTGTTGAAAATGTCACGCTTCCGGCCGTGTTGTAGAATTCTTGAAAAACGGATCCACATTAATAATAAAAGTACTCCAGAATAATTTATTGCAGATCTTTTTCATTTTCCATAAAGGTTGAGTCCATGTAGTTGTGTGGTGAATTAAACTACAGTCACACTTCCCGTGAAGTTCATGGCGTGGCACTCCAGTGTTGTTGTGTCAAAAACCAGACAATGTCTGCGCAGCAAAGCGGTTTAAAGCAACACGTGAAGAATGAAACAGGAATAAAGTTTAGTGAAGTTAGCTGTTCGAGTTTTACTGAACGGTTTTGAAGTGATTTTGTTTAGTTATTCCAGGGAAAATCTGTGAAGTTCCCAAAAAATGTCTTCGATTCTGTCAGACACGATGTGACTGCAATTATTGTTAATATGTTAATTTTCGACCTCAGTTTGTTTACATTCACTCACACCGCAGTACAGTGCAGTGAAAACTTTTTCAATCATGCACTGACTAACGGCTAGCCGCCAAATGTCTTGAGCCATCGACAGCTAGCCACCAAACGTCTAGCAGCGTCGACGGCTAGCCACCAAACATCTAGTGGCGTTGACGGCTAGCCACCAGTTTTTACCGTTAGTGCCACCAAACCACTAACGCCCAGCCGCTAAAAAATTAGCGCCGCTGGTGCCGCTGACGGTTGCAAAGTTTTTGAGCGGGACTGTACTATCTAAGGTGTGTTCAAATTGGGTTGTTAGTGCTAAACAAAATTAGTTCATCATTACTGCAATTTATGTTACTCTTGTTAAAATAATATTATTATGGCTATCAATTTCAGGGGCACACTGTCAAGAGCATTTTGTCCGCAAAGCAAGTTTACGTTACATGGCCAGTACACATCTGTTGTGTCGAGAACCAGATGGTAGCAAATACAATGCCGCCATCAGATGGAAAATCCCTGTCACCACTTGTAACTGGTTGTTTGCTTGTGCCAAAACTGGTACCAAGCTTCCAATAGAAGATTATCCTGTCATAGGATCAGATGGAGCTCAAGATCAATGTGTTAGTCCCCAGAAAATGCAAGTCTCTTGTACAAAAACAGACAATTTCAGTGATAAAGACAAGGTCTCCATAGTACTTGATGCTGATGATGATTTTGATAAAGGTTATACAACTGTTAATCAGCTTCCTAAGGAACAGCTCCTTCAGTTGATGAACAAGGAACAGGGAATTCCAATTCCTGACAAGATTCAGAGTTTTCCAACCCTTGGAAATAAGAGTTTTAGACCATCATTTGATTTGTCAGATGCCATGGAAGCACTGGCATCACCTTTAGTGCCTAGTTTTAGAAGCAGGAAAAGTCGTGGGAGTCGTAACAGCTTTCCACTAGATGATTTCTTTCAAGAGAACATCAAGCAAGCAATAAAGAGGACAGAAAAGATGGGTGGTGGTGTACATCCTCCACAACAAGGTGTGTCCATCGAGGGCCAGTGTGATGACACAGATGCTGAGGAAGTGGTGGTTAGTTGTCTGATTTCACCACAGGGAGTCCCTAACTGATACTAGAATATTGGAAGATTGAATCGAAACATTAATTTTGATGCGCGTTGGTTACCTGTGGTTTCTTTGCCGTGCGAGAGTGGTTGTGAATTTATCGTAGTCTGTTTGTTTTTATCCCAAAATTGTTCATTCGCAGCCTAAAATTCGGACAATAAAGTTATCTGGCTGTAAAATGAACCAGCTAAATGTGTAGCTTATTTATTATTCTGTAGTCTGCATTAGTTTTAAGACACCGGATAATGTTTTGAGCGAGATTTAAGCGTTTGAGTTCACCGATACCTGTTTGCTGATTTTCGCTGCTGATCCAAAAATTGTACTTTCTCATCCGAACAATGGACAATTAAAGGGGCTCTGTCATGAATAACATGCCTGGTTACTAAGCCGCCCAAAACTTGAAATCGTTCGCCAACGCTTTCAAGTTTGAAAAGCAAATATATCCCGAGGAGCTCCCGATCACAACATTGATTCAATCCGTCTACATCGTTTTAGAAAATAGTAGTTTATCTTTCATATTTAGTTGTTCAAGTTTTATATTTACCAGAAATGTTCGTATTCAGATGTAGTTGTAATGAGATTTTGGAATGGCATCGACAAGAACTTCGAGCTTCAATGGCGGCTCAACTGCCAACTGGCCGTGATGGACGAAGAACACAAATCTGGCCGCAGAAAGATTTTGAAGAGCCTGAAAGAACACTGGAGAACATGTCAGGAAAGCCCACAAGAGTATAGGACAATTTAGGGAGCCTGAAACGATTTCAAACACCGCTTTTGAGATGCAAGTTTAGTGTTTACAGTACCCGGGTTTCGGCGGCCAGTGAAATTACGCTTCGGTTGTTCATTCCTGCTTGCATTGGTCCTCTTTAATACGTTTCTGACTACAATAACTCTTGCATTTGTAAGTAATTTTATCTCCCTGAAAGTTGGAGAGAGAATAGATGAGTACATTTTGTAGGTTTTCATCGAGAAAGCACAACTCGCATACCTAGAAATGTAGTTTACGGTAAATTCGACAACCGGTCACTGAAACTCACCAGAATGTGTTTCTCTTCAGCCTGAATTCGACTGAATCTCCATTGCAGCAGTGTTAACAATACAAAGATGTTAATCTAACTGAATGCCTTCGACCAAGAGCCAGTTTATATTATAATATAACTGTCGCGATCGCAAGGAACTGAAACTCATTACAATTTCTCAAGTGTTATGCATATCATTAAATTGCTTGAAACCTGTTCATGCGCATCTCATGACAGAGCCCCTTTAAGTTATCTAGCTGTAAAACATACCCGCTGAATGTGTAGCTTATTTATTATTCTGTAGTCTGTATTAGTTAGAAGACATTGGAGAATGTTTTGAACGAGATTTAAACGTTTGAGTTTACGGACACCTGTTTGCTCATTTTCCCTACTGTATAAGTATTAGAAAGGGAAGACACAGTGAGCCGAGGTGTTTACTTTTTGACTGCAATGTATAACCCCACGGGGAGTGACAGGCCATGCCTTACCCTATCCTAGAAGGGAAATGCGTACGCAACATTTTTCATGACTCATAACAACTCGACCCCTTAGTAACCCTGAAGGGCCTCCCCTACTAAGTCGTTTTTTTGTCAATAACGTTGCAGCGAAAAAGTAAACACCTCGGCTCACAAAAACGAAAATAAAATGTGTTCAAATGGTATGTTAAACTATAAGGCTTGCCAAAAAAGTCACATCAGGAGTGAGAAAATTCTTAAACAACTCACATAATTTTATGTGAATTAAATTAGAGATTATGAAATTTGCAAAGGACTTCTGGCCGGTTTTCTGAATGTTGTGTCTTCCCTTTCAATACTTTATAGCAAAGCGATCAGCAGCGAAAATCAGCGAACAGGTATTGGTGAACTCAAACGCTTAAATCTCGCTCAAAACATTATCCAGTGTCTTAAAGTGCCTATGAAGCTTATTTTTTTATTTTAGATATCAATTCTACATCAAGTGAATAGTAGAATGGTACAATATATCTTGCTTTGAATGCTGTGCCGCTGAGTTAAGGAGGTTTTAATATCCAAAATGCTAATTCCATGACGTCAGGGGAGGCATCTGCAATCACTTCTTAGTGGTTGTGAATGGGCGTTTCTACTGATATAAAAAAACAAATTTCTAATATTACTTCATTTCAACCATGAGTATAACACTGACAATTTTTAAAATTTGTTTAATTGTACCAAAAAAAATTGTATAATAATTGATGCCTCCCCTGACGTCACGTAATTAGCATTTTGGATATTAAAACCTCCTTAACTCAGCGCCACAGCATTCAAAGCAAGATATATTGTACCATTCTACTATTCACTTGATGTAGAATTGTTATCTAAAATAAAAAAATAAGCTTCATAGGCACTTTAAAACTAATGCAGACTACAGAATAATAAATAAGCTACACATTTAGCTGGTTCATTTTACAGCCAGATAGCTTTATTGTCCGAATTTTAGGCTGCAAATGAACAATTTTGGGATAAAAACAAACAGACTACGATAAATTCACAACCACTCTCGTGCAGCAAAGAAACCACAGGTAACCCACGCGCATCAAAACTAATCAGTTCGTTCCAATCTTCTAGTATCGGTTAGGGACTCCCTGTGGATTTCACCTAACATTGGAGAAATATACAACAGGGCTAAAAAAAAATGCCCACTAGCCTGGGCTTTTTGAAACAAGCCATTTTTTTTTACACATGATTGAATTTAACTTGAAATACATGTAAGTTACAAAAAAGGGCAATGAGCAAGGTTTCTGTAGCTCTATAATCAACTAAACTAAAAGTTGATTATGGTATGCTAACTGCCATGAGAAGAGAGTAGCAGCTTATGTTTTGAGTGTTAGCTCTTCATCAGTACAAAAGAGCTGCACCCCTCAAGATGCATTTGCTTTCTCTGTATTGGCTCTTTTCCTCTGATGAAGGGATAATAATGAAACGTCAGCTGCTACTTGCTTCTCGCAGCAGTTAGCATTGTTAGGTTCAATGCTGCAGCCATAGTAATTACACAAGATGACAAACAACACTTTCAGGAGTAATAACGACAACTGGTTTATTTCATAGGCTCAATCATATTTATACACATGGTTCTAGGCGTATCTACAATGGAATTTCCGTAGGATTATATGTAGTAACATTCTTTGTATATTAACAAGTTTACACAGGAAATTACAGTATGATTGTGGGTGTAACTAATCTAGGGCGTAATCTCGTAATAGGAAGTTGTATTGTCAGAGCACGTATTCTAACACCCCCACTTGCTCTGATATTACGAACTTGTAATAATTTAATTTCCCGTAATGAACTTTTTGAACTTTTCTAGCTTAACTTTCGTAACTGGTTTTGTAAAAATATCTGCTACATTGTCCTCGGTTGGGACATACTGTAATTGAACATTTCCGTTCTGTATTTCTAATCTTATCAAGTGATACTTAATGTCAATATGTTTTGACCTCTGATGGTTAACTGGATTCTTAGCTACATTGATCACTACATTTTCAATCGTAATATTCATGTCGGTACATAATTGTCTCAGAAATTTTGCTTCTTGCACAGCATTGGCAAGCGAAATATATTCTGCTTCGCAAGTTGATAAAGCTACAGTTTGCTGCTTGCGACTTTTCCATGAAATCAATGGTCCGTTCTCACTTAACTGAAAGTTGTATCCAGTGATACTGCGTCTATCCTTCACAGAAGTACCCCAGTCTGAATCGCAAAATCCTGTTAATTTTAAAGACGATTCCGTTTTTCCAAACTTAAGTCCTTGTTCCCGTGTACCTTTTAGATATCTCAATACATGCTTTGCCATGTAGAGATCTGACTGAGTGGGTTTGGCCATGTTCTGTGAAAGTTTAGTCACAGCATAACATCAATCCAGTCTGGTTCCTGTCATTACATAAATCAAACTTCCCACAATTGCTCTGTACAATCTCGGATCACTTAGCTCACCGGACTCTTCCTTGCACTCTTTTCTATTCCTATAGCGCAGGGTGTTGACTTTGGCTTACAGTCAGTCATTTCGAATTTTGAAAGTACCTTATCTATGTATTGCATTTGGCACATCTCAATCGAGTCTTCGTTGCACTTGAAATTTGTTCCTAAGAACCATGAAAGTTTGCCAAGATCTTTCATTTTGAACTTTTGGCTCAGAGCTTCTTTTACGCTCTCTAGTGAATCTAATCTGGATGCGGAAATTATGATATCATCAACCCAGATTAACAAAATAATTAATCTGTCGGCTTCCGAATTTCTTGTGTAAACACATGGATCTGCAAGTAATTGTGTAAAATTCTCGCTGAGTAAATAATTGTGTAACATGTTGTTCCAATTTCGTCCGCTTTGTTTTAGACCATACAACGACTTTTTCAGTTTGCATACTAATTTTTCGCCATCTTTGCCTCGTTTTTCAAAACCTTCTGGTTGTTCCATTTATATATCACAATCTATTGGCGCATTTAGGTAAGCCGTTTTCACATCCATCTGATGTGAGATCATGTCATTTTGTACTGCTGTTTGCATCAGCATTCTCACCGTCGGAGCTCATGCGGGCTGTAGGTGGCGTGACTAATTCGAAAGTCTCGTTGTCACCGAGTGCTGTAATTTCGTCATTCATGGCCTTTTGCCAGTTTTCCGTTTCGTTCGAGTTTAGAGCTTGTTGGTAAGTCTTAGTTATGTTTGCCAGTCGATAACAGTAATCGACGGTGTAGTGCACCTTTCTCGTTATCATTTGTTTGATCGCCACTGTTGTCACTTGTGTGTGGGTTAGGTAACACGATCTCGTCTTCGTCAGTCTTTGGCACATGAACATTTTCTTTGAATTTCACGCACCTTACTCGTTCGATCCTGTTCGATTCAGGATAATAAACTAAGTATGCAGGACTTCCATTGTCATATCCTACAAAAATGCCTTTCTTACTACGCGCTTCTAGCTTCTTTGCGTTCTGAACATACATGTAGGCATAACAAATTGAACCAAAAACGTGCATGTTACTAATATCCGGTCGCTTTCCGACAAGAGCTTCGTAAGGTGTTTTGCCTAATCTCGAGTTAAAACAGCGATTCATAGTATAGGCAGCTGCCATCACAGCATACGTCCATAATTCCTTAGGCAATTCTGATTCTATTAAAAAACAATGCGCCATTTTGAACAAACTTCGCCACATTCGTTCTACCGTTCTGTTCTGGTGTGGAGAATATGGTGCGCTTGTTTCATGCATAATCGCATTTTTGCGCAACAAATTCTTGATATTCTGTGAAATAAATTCTCCTCCTCCGTCTGATCGTAAACGTTTAATTAACCTTACCAAACGGGGCGACATCTGCAAGGAACTTCTATGGTGTCACTTTTCTGCTTCAGAAAATACACCATGTTAATACTAGTGAAATCATCCACGAAACATAATGCATATCTGAATCCTCCCTTTGCTACAGGGTCTATTGGGCCGGCTAAATTGCAATGAACAAAATCTAGTGGGGCTTTAGCCCTCTCATCTGGCTTTCGGCTTCGAGTTTGGCACATTTTGCCTTGTGTACAAATAGCGCAATCAAACTGTTGATCATCCGCGATTTTCATACCATTAACAACGCTTTCTAATTTACGCAAATCTTGAAGATTGCAATGACCCATGATATGATGCCACTGCATTAGAGAGCTCGCATTATTCTTCGAAGACGAAATACTATTGAGATAATATAAACGGCCTTTTTGCTCTACTTCAAACATTGTGCTATCCGGTGCTTTAATATATTTCGAATCTTGGTCAAGACTGACACTTGCGCCCTTTCCTATTCAAGGCCGGCGGAACAGGGGCGTCTGGGGCGGCCGTGCACTTTTTCGGCCAAGTTTGAAATTTTAGGTGACGTAATCATTTTAAAAATATGTAAAATTTCTCGCGCCTTCAGCGCTTGGCCGCCCCACTTCCAAAATGCTTCCGCTGGCGCTGCTATTGCGGCGGAAACTGAGAAAATATTTTGATTGTACGATGGAATGTACAGAGCATTGTAGAGAGTTACATCATTTAAATCTCCGTTCACATCATACAGTTTGACTGTGGCATTTCCTTTCCCCAAAACTACGCAAGATTTACTTCCATCAGCTAGCTCAATAAAATGATTATTCGCATTAAAATCTTTGTCAAAACTAATGAATTTCTCTCGGTCAACTATAATATGGCTACTTGCTCCTGTATCTAATAGAAGATTTGTTCTATTCTTACCAACTGCCTTGTCGCTGAAGGTGAAAGCAAAGTCGTGTTCCTCGTCCACGTCCTTTTCTTCGCTTTTCTTTGCGAAGTGGTGTTGTTGACCTTGGGGCTTCCAACCAGTGCGTCGACAATCTCGGGTGTTGTGTGACCCTTGTTTACACTTGACACACCATTTCCCTGATCCAGCACTTTTGGCATAGCAGTCGGCGGCTTTATGTCCCCTTTGACCACATTTGTGACAGTTTCCATTAAACGCCTGCTTCGTATACATGCCGTTATCTTCTTCTTTGCGGCAGCTTTTCTCCGTCTCCTCAAAGTTTCGGAGGGCAGTCTTGAACTCGCTAAACACCATCTGTTTCTCTCTTTGCGTGACCACTGTCGTAAAGGTCTTATAGCGACTCAGAAGACCTTTCAGGGCCATGGCAACCAGCAATCCATTACTGATTACTTCATTGGCGGCTTTCAAAGCTGTGGCTGCCTTTTCTGCTCGAAGGATGTAGTCTGTGTTCGTCTCATCCTCTCCCATTTTTAGGGAAGTCAGCTCCGTGTAGTGGGCGATGACTCGGGGCTTTCCCTTTCCCTGGTAGTGCTCTCGCAGTACTTGTAAGGCTTTTCTGCCATCATCTCTGGCCTCGAATTACGATCGCCAAACTTCTGTCGTCCAAGTACTGCACCATCTCCGCGAAGGCATTCGCATTTTTCTCTTCGTCGGGGGCTTCTTCATCTCCGTCCTTCGGGATGACTATATCGTACAGTTTCTGCAGGCGCATATGGCCAAGAAATTTAACTTCCCAGAGCTCGTATTTGCTTTCGTCTCCATTAAACATGAGCGTCCTCCTGGGCCCATAACCTGTTAGGTTCAATGCTGCAGCCATAGTAATTACACAAGATGACAAACAACACTTTCAGGAGTAATAATGACAACTGGTTTATTTCATAGGCTCAATCATATTTATACACATGGTTCTAGGCGTATCTACAATGGAATTTCCGTAGGATTATATGTAGTAACATTCTTTGTATATTAACAAGTTTACACAGGAAATTACAGTATGATTGTGGGTGTAACTAATCTAGGGCGTAATCTCGTAATAGGAAGTTGTATCGTCAGAGCACGTATTCTAACAAGCATACCTTAATCAACTTTTAGTTGATGGTACCAGTGTTTAACTACCCCACCAATGCAGATCTACACTAGTTTTTACAGAAACTAGTTATCCATTGTGTATTTAGCTCTATCCACATTCATTTGATTCATTTGGTAAAAGGGAAACTAAAATCCCATGTGGTATGCAGCACTCTAATTATAGTTCTGCTGTATTTGATCAGACAACAAATGAGAAGGGGATCTTGTATGGCATCATCCTGGCAGTAAGTAAAAAGCTGAGTCAGCAGCAGTCAGAGCTGTATGGAGTTGCCTCCAGTCTTGGAGCTGACTACCGATGGCTGTACGACGAGTCCTGTACACACCTGATACATCAAGGCCGAGCCAATGATAATACAAAGGAGTTCACCAATGCCAGAGATCATGGTGTTTTCATTGTGTCCCCCCACTGGCTGCATGCATGTGCACAGGAAAACCAGCACGTGGATGAGAATCGGTATCCACACACTTACAACCCCAAGATGTCTTTGTCTGTAGTGACCTCAGGGCGACGGCTGACAAGATCATCCAAGGTGTGTAACAAGGATGTTCCCACTCTTGAAACTGCCTATGAAATGATTATTTTTTTCAATCTTCAACCAAGGTGAAAACATGAACTTAATTTATCCCCTTTTTAGCCCAGGAAGTTCTGCCCAATGTGGTGACATTTCTGATTCAAATTTTGTGCAGTGAAAACATGTAAATTTACCCTGGTTCCAGAGGTTTTTCAGACGGAGAACAGCTGCGAAGCGGCGAGCTGCGAAGCAGCGAGAAGAGAAAACCTCTGGTATCGGTGGGTGCCAATCTCACTTTCATGTTTTGAAAACTGTCAAACATTTCAACCGAGTAATTAATAAATCGACCAATCAGGCGAGAGATACCACGTGCGGGTCACATTATAATTTAATTCAGTGGAGTAGCCAGACTAAAATAATTATCTAGAAATCAAAATTTCCATACAAACGAGTTTGCGGGCCTATAACTTTGCTTCTATTCAAGATATAACTCTCAAATTTGGGATTTTGACTAACTTCGAGGTGCTCTTTTCGGCAGTATCGACGGTTTTGCCGTTATACGTATATATCAAAAGTTCAAAGAAACCGTGGAAGGGTCTATTTGTTTACATGGCAAATGCATGCGATTCAGTTCGTCGACCCGGGATGTATTCACAGCAGAGAACTCGAGCTCCCCATAAAATTAAAACACCACTCAAAGCCGTAAGATCTCGAACAAACGACCATTGCAGAGTCTGCAGGAAAAAACATTAAAGCACCTAGCCGATCTACAACGAATACCGACCTAAATGGCGTTTCACAAGTGATCCAGTGTCAAGACAATTATGCTACAGAACACAACTATATATATTCTACAGTTCGAGAAGACCTTAGATCAATGTGAGTCCACCACTGAATGAGTTTAGAGGGCAGATAACAATGACGTATTGCGTTCCGTGGATAACTAAACCCTCTCAATGATAATTATTTGCTTATATCTGGTAGCGACTGAAAAATTATCGACTTGCCATGACCAGTCGGTAGGATTTCCGATTTATAACGCCAAATAATGATTTGTCTTGCACATCAGTCGGTAATGTTATCTTTGGAAAGCGATCTTTTAGTACAGATGATACGATGTCTTCATAGATGATTTGAGGAATCGCCATACAAATCACTATAATTTTCTACATGCGAGATCGAGCGGACTGCCAGCAAACGTAAATAATTCCCGTCCCCTCTCTAGTTGACCATACGATATCACAACGATTACTTATCCTTCCGTCCCTGAGTACAATATATCTAACCAATCACAGTTCTTGTTGAGCTCATTAAATATTCCTCCAATTAGAAAATACAGTCAGATTCTGACCCTCATGAAAGTGAGATTGGCGCCCACCGATACCAGAGGTTTTCTCGCAGTTCGCTTCTCGCTGGTTCGCAGCTCGCTGATCTTTTTCTCCACGCCTGTTCTCTCTCTAGAAAACCTCTGGGACCAGGGTAATGTAAATTAGGCCTGTGACGTAAATACCTTTGAAATCGCTTTTGTTTTCAAATTCTAAACAAAAGCGACTGCAAAGGTATTTACATCACAGAAAACTATTTAGCTGGTTAAATGTTTTCTTCCATAAACTTTTTATGGAGTTATATAAATGTAAGTAAATTTCTCAAAAATCATATTAAAATATATTTAATTTCATAGGCACTTTAAGAACTTCTACAATGGAATTTGTTGTGTACATGTAACATTGCTTAAAATCAGGGATTTTGTTTGAATTTTACACTATCTGTCAATTCTCCTACATGTAGGTAGTGTTAGATCAGTAGGACAATAATTTGGTAGGGCACTTTTCACAAAAACCTCAAATGGAACGAAATGGAAAGAAATCAGATCAGCGTCATGCCTGGTTGAAAATCTATTGAACATTTTTGTGACGTGATCGGTCATAATCCGCTGACCAACTACATGTACAATCTGCATCCTTGAAAATATAATTCTTTATTGTTTATGTTAAACCACAGTTTGCCATGGAGGAAATAAATCAATCAGAATTCAGGAAACCAAGTGAAGTGGAATCAGAAACAAAGACATGTAGTGAGACAAGCAGCGAGAGAAGTAAACCAGGTCCTCGCCGTGATGCCAGTGAGCTGAGTATGGAGAGTGAGGATAGAAAGGAGGAGGCTGTACCACAGTGTACAGAGGCTGAGATGGGTACTGCTACGTTGCAGTCTCTAGATGCCAGGGAAGACTTTCAGAAACAGCTGGAAGAGTTCATGGTCGCCACCAAGGTGTGTGAATCAATTCAAGTTTTGCTCTTTTTATCACAATTATTTTCTGAACCTTGAAGTGGCTGTGTCACAGTGAGGCCTTTATACTCACAGTCCAAGTCACAATTATTTTCAGCAATTTTCATATATATGAGGGTCATTCCACAGTATTGTGTTCCCTTAAACCATTTTCAAGAAAGTCAAATTAAATATCATTGAATTGCTACAGAAATATAAGGCAAGAATCAGAAGTTTACTTTATGAGTGATGTTGCTCATTTGCATGTCATCGTGTTTGCATAATTAGGGAATTATTGTGAAAAAATCAGAAAAATGTTGTTGTGGAGAAGACAACTGTAATACAATAAATATATTATTATTATAAAAATAATTATATTATTATAAATACTATTGATGCTTTATGAACCAAATCCCCTAGTGGTCATTTGCCTAAGAGACCAACTAAGAACAAAATTTAGTTTTGTCTGTTTGACATTAAAAAAACTGAGTTTTGTTGTGTTTATGAATATGTCATTTTTTGTCTTCTCTGCAACATCTTCTCTACAATGGTTACAAGACTAGTAAACATTTATTGTAATAACATGAGGAGCTTAACCCGACTTTGGATTTGCGCTCCCCGCTGCTTTGGGCCCAAATCTTCCCCATCTTAACAATAGGAGCTGTAATCTGAAACACTGGTATATGGTTTTATAGGAATGTGGTAACTGGGAAGCTGTCACCAGTCAAGAGCGCCATGTAATTAAAATCTATCAACACGATACTTAATCTTCGGTTACTTTATTTAATGACCAGAACTACACATAATTAGTTTCCACGTACGAGTGCACTAGAATACTTGAAAGTAGAATTGTTTAGGACTCTCGCGGGGTGAGGATAACCTGACCCAAAATATAAAACATGCTGCGAAAGGTTAAGGAAGTGTATGGGGAGTTTGCCAGACACAAAAAATAAAATGGTTGTGGGCATAGGAAATAGTATTAGAGATTCATACGAATTTTTATGGAATTCGAGCGAATTCTAAAGCGTTTAGAACTTTTTTTGACGATACTCTGCCGGTGGGATGAAAACTTCCAGAAAATATGTATTGACCGGAACTACACAGTTATCATAACACATAATACGAGCGCATCGGAAAACCCGAGAACCCTTTAAACAATTCAGTCCCATTTCGCCAAAATCAACTCGACCAAATCTTACTGTACCACTAAATGCTTTTAAAGCGTCTATTTAGATTAATAGAAAAACTTACCTGGGTAGAACTGTCCGCCGGCTGTAGCAATAACTTACAGCGGTTGCAAAACCGAGCTGCCCGTACCATTCTCAGGCGTGATTATCGTAAAATACACAAATGTGTTCTTGTTTTTAAATGTTTACGTAACCAAGTTCCACCATACTTAGGTAATTATTTCACTAGAAATTCCGGCTTTCATACTTACAATACAAGAACGGAAAAGCTGACCTCCATCTACCTACACCGAAACTTAGCCTTGGAAAACGTACGTTTAGATTTTCTAGATCAATACTTTTTAACTCACTTCCTGTTAATATTAAACATACTGAATCACTTTCTTCTTTCAAAAGTTCTGTTAAAGCCCACTTTCATTTGTACTTAATTATGATATTGTATGTGTGTTATATATGTATATGCTATAAATAAAATCATAGTTTTAGGATATTAACATTGTACATAGTTTTTTAGGATATTTGTATTGTATGTAGATGATGAATGGGCCACCCTATTAAAATAAAGTTCATCTATCTTAAACAACTGATTAGCTTTCTCCTTAAACACTAACGTTGGCATCAATACGACTTATCAGGAACCAAGAAGTACAATTAACATTTTTACTTGAATTGTTGACCAGAACTACACAGTTTATATATACAAGCAGACTGAAATACCAGCCAGAGAGCCCTAACAATAAAGAGGGGGAAAGCTAATTTCTGCTCAGGTTCAGCTGTTGAGTTCAGGTAACGGATTTAACCCATGAAAACAACAAACATAAACAGGCAGTAGGGGGGGAAGCTAATTTCTGCCCAGGTTCAGCTGTGGAATTCAGGTAACGGATTACCCATGAAAACGACAGACATAAACAGGCAGTAGGGGAGGGGGGCTAATTTCTGCCCAGGTTCAGCTGTAGAAATCAGGTAACGGAATACCCATGAAAACAACAGACATAAACAGGCAGTAAGGGTGTATAATTTCTGCCCAGGTTCAGCTGTGGAATTCAGGTAACGGATTACCCATGAAAACAACAGACATAAACAGGCAGTAGGGGAGTGGGGCTAATTTCTGCCCAGGTTCAGCTGTGGAATTCAGGTAACGGATTACCCATGAAAACAACAGACATAAACAGGCAGTAGGGGAGGGGGGCTAATTTCTGCCCATGTTCAGCTGTGGAATTCAGGTAACGGATTACCCGTGAAAACAACAGACATAAACAGGCAGTAGGGGAGGGGGGCTAATTTCTGCCCAGGTTCAGCTGTGGAATTCAGGTAACGGATTACCCATGAAAACATCAGACATAAACAGGCAGTAGGGGAGTGGGGCTAATTTCTGCCCAGGTTCAGCTGTGGAATTCAGGTAACGGATTACCCATGAAAACAACAGACATAAACAGGCAGTAGGGGAGTGGGGCTAATTTCTGCCCAGGTTCAGCTGTGGAATTCAGGTAACGGATTACCCATGAAAACAACAGACATAAACAGGCAGTAGGGGAGGGGGGCTAATTTCTGCCCAGGTTCAGCTGTGGAATTCAGGTAACGGATTACCCATGAAAACAACAGACATAAACAGGCAGTAGGGGAGGGGGGCTAATTTCTGCCCAGGTTCAGCTGTGGAATTCAGGTAGCGGATTACCCATGAAAACAACAGACATAAACAGGCAGTAGGGGAGGGGGGCTAATTTCTGCCCAGGTTCAGCTGTGGAATTCAGGTAACGGATTACCCATGAAAACAACAGACATAAACAGGCAGTAGGGGAGGGGGGCTAATTTCTGCCCAGGTTCAGCTGTGGAATTCAGGTAACGGATTACCCATGAAAACAACATGGCTAAAGTGAACAATCTGCACCGAAAAAAAGTGGTTGGTAAGTGGTCGGTAAGTGGTCGGTAAGTGGTTGGTAAGTGGTCGGTAAGTGGTCGGTAAGTGGTTGGTAAGTGGTCGGTAAGTGGTCGGTAAGTGGTCGGTAAGTGGTCGGTAAAACTGTGTCGGTAAGTGGTCGGTAAGTGGTCGGTATGTGGTCGGTAAGTGGTTGGTAAGTGGTTGGTAAGTGGTCGGTAACTTGCGAACTCGAAAATTAAGTGTTTGTCATCTCTTCACTAGGTCCAGTTGAAATAAAATACCATATAAGAGCACTTCAAAGCTTCTAAAGATAGTTTCACAACACTTTAGTGTTCTTGCAACAATGAGGGCCAACAATAACATCGATAGTTCTTCACGAGCGTAAACCCGACGCCATTTTGTTTTGACCGCATGGCATCACTTGTTACCAGTCCTAACGGAACTAAAGCTGCGCTAGTATCTTCGTTGTTCTTCGAGAAGCGTCAGACATGCCGGAGAAAACTATCCAACTGTCTACAACATTGTAAGCGTATGTTCCAATGCATAAATGGCAGAGGAAACCATCTAAACTGCAGTTCTCAAGTATTGTCGGGTTCGCTAATTCACGGAGTTGAGTGTGACCATTTTTGGCATTTATACTGAGAAAATGCTGCAAAGAAGAACAGACAAATATAATGAGTACACTATTTTCAACAATATCCAACTCTCTACAACATTGTAAGCGTATGTTCCAATGCATAAATGGCAGAGGAAACCATCTAAACTGCAGTTCTCAAGTATTGTCGGGTTCGCTAATTCACGGAGTTGAGTGTGACCATTTTTGGCATTTATACTGAGAAAATGCTGCAAAGAAGAACAGACAAATATAATGAGTACACTATTTTCAACAATATCCAACTCTCTACAACATCGTAAGCGTATGTTCCAATGCATAAATGACGGGAAACCATCGGCATAAATGACGGGGAAACCATCGAAACTGCAGTTCTCAAGTGTTGTCGGTAAGTGGTCGGTAAGTGGTCGGTAAGTGGTTGGTAAGTGGTCGGTAAGTGGTCGGCCGACCACTTACCGACCACTTTTTTTCGGTGCAGATTGTTCACTTTAGCCAAACAACATACATAAACAGGCAGTAGGGGGGCTCTTGATTGGTTTGCCTGTTTATTCCAGTTTATTCGATTTATCCCCACTTTCAAATTAACTTCTAATCTAGCATAAGCTGCTTGCGAAGTAGTTGTTTCCCCTTGTATTTCCATGTTAGATTGTTGACTCCAACATTACAGCTTCCTGACATATCTAACATGGCTATATCTGTTCGGTAGAAAATGTAGGCCCTGCATTCTACAACAGCAATATATAAAAACACAAATACACAAAATATAGATACACATGCAGTGACAATATACTAAAATAATATATATATATATGCATGACAGTACAAATTAAACAGATTAAGTAAATTCGCATGATCGAGGATAAAATTATAATCCCGCGCGAATGGTTTATTCAACAGGCCAGTTTTAAATCATTAAGTAATCAATTAATAAATAACTTTAAACAAAATAAATTGTAACACAGTCGCAGCGATAGGTACGTTCGTTTCCTTTACCTTCTTCCATTTAAAACGACGGCTCGTTTCCTAATACTTGAATGCGATGAGTCTTCAGGGTTAGGATTACCTAGTATAAAGTTGTCGCTGATTCACCGATCACAGCGGAACGCGTGAGGTCGAAGGATTTCATCGCGTCAATTATTTGCTTGAACTCTATAATGAGACCAAAAACCCTTGATATGATCCCAACAAGACTGAGAACAGAGACCAAACAGAGTAATGGCGTACATATACATCCCTCTTCTTCGGCGTTTCTTCTTTCCGGCCAGAAACATTAGAATTGAGCGCATTCACCATTTTCCCGCCACAAATCTGATACTTTTACTTGGCAAATCTCGTTCGAGAACCGGTCAAAAGCCTTGTTCTTGACAATTTTTCTCCCTTTACAATCACAACGCCTACCACTTCTGAAGTCTGTCAAGTAAAGCTCCAAAAACCCTGTTTTAAGTGGAAAGCGTCCTCCGTGGTCGCGTGGGAACATCCTTGAAGTTTGAGCGTCGACGGTAAGAATATAATTTCTGCTCTCCACAGAATATGCCTGTATAATCTTCGAAAGTGTTTATGTTATATTAAATAAAGTGGTGACAACACTGAAACCACAAAATGTCAAAATCGTAATTCGATTTTGATGGCGTCATAGGCTTCACGCTGAGAAATCGGAAGTCGGGTTAAGCTCCTCATGATTCAAATACTTAGAGCTGAAAATTGTTGTTGTTCATGTTAACTAGAACGAGTACTCTTCCACATGAAGTATTAAGACAATGCAAGTACCTTAAACACTCACAGAAATTTGAACTTGGAAACTGTGGTTTGTAAAACAGGTATTTTTAGTGTCTTCTCTGCAACAGTCATATTTTAATTTCTTGTGCTTCCCTCTAATAATTTGTGGTCAATTATACATTGGTTTGGCTAGACCTAAGTGGCAACTGTCACACAAGAGCAAAAAGAATGTGATTGATGATTTTTATTTCTTTGTATACTTGAATAAATGTCTCTGATTTGTCTTCTCCGCAACGGAGGATTGCTGTGGAATGACCCATGAACTGACAAACCTCACGCACATGTGGGATGATTAAAATCAAACCACATGAATAACAAACTGTGTATATAGACATTCTTCATGCAAAATATTGTGTATGATTTCAATCAAACATTGAAGGAGAAGACTTTAACTGTTTGTAGCCAATTAACAGCCACTGATTGAACATTGACTCCATGTTCATAGCCTGATTAAGGTTACCAGATACCTTCAAAACGAAAAAGATGTTGAAAATTTTTTTTTGCACAGAAATGTAGTTTTAGTAGTAGTGTCTCATATACCAAAAACTCTGTTCAAAAAATATATATATTGACGGAGAAATACCAAAAGGAAGTTTTTAACCAGAAGTGAAAGTGTTTTTTTGATTGACAGCAGATCAATAAACACATGACAAGTGCTCACTCGCCCGTAACGACCGTGAGGGGAATAGCACATATTAAATTCATTTCATATACCAATGTTTACGTTTATTGAGAAACGTTTTTTTTCACACACGATTCCACAATTCCATTGGTTGTTAGCCTTATATCTTACGAAAAGCAGGTAGGATGCCCTTAGCTTGAAAAACAAAGAAAAAAGAAAAGCAAAACAAGGCCAAACAATGCATACGACTACAAAGCCAAATAGGAGTCCTCGCAAAACCCGACAAGCGTTCGTATTTTCACTTTCAGACGGAGTGCTGAGTGGTCCACATCTGAACATAAAGAAGAATTGATAAGAGCCAGCCGAGAGAATATTTGTTTCCAAGAAAGCTTAGATGGAAACGTAGTCTGACGGTGTCAGACCCTGAATCGGTTGAACCACGATCTCGTCGTGGTGTTTCAGATGCCTGCAAATTGCTGTCTCCTCTACTAACTAATGCTGGCATTCAAGGCATCTCTATAGGTGTTCACCTTGGCTTTGCCCCTTGAGGTCTTTTTGTCTTTCCCATTTTTCTAGCCTGGGAAACCAGCTGACTCTTCCGCTACCATTTTTCAAGTCACACAAAAAAGAACAAACATTTTCTCGATGCGGCACGTAGCTTTGATCGAAAATCAACATTGGCGGGAAATCTTGACAGATAGTTGAACTGTGATGAGAAATGATTGGCCAAGAGCTTGCTAATTGTTGGAGAGGCGGGGCTTCAGATTCACGCGCGACAGACAGGTATATTTTTTGAAGTGCTATTTTTCTCGCTTTCGATTTTCAATCAAATTAGAGTTTTTAAAAAGTTTCCACTCAAGAGGAATTTATTCGATTTGTGCGAAATTTTCACAAAATGTCAATTGATATCTCAGCTGCAAAACCTGTGTTGGGGAATTGGGAAATTCTAAAAATAGAGCTCTTGACGACGTTTCCCGCATATCTACTCTGATTATTTTTCGCCTTTTCACGGAAAGCATGATAACTTTTGAACTAAATCGAATTTTGAAATTCCCCGACACACGGTTTTGTAATACTGAAATACGCCAAAGCAAACAGATTTTTAAACTTTAAGATATTTTCGGAGTCGGAGCTTCTGAAAGCCATCTCACTAGACCGGAGAAACGGGATGGCGGAAAATTCGAGATTTTCAAAGAACTCAAAACTTTTTATGTATTCTTGTAGCCAATTTTATAAGCTTTAAAATGATACATGAATGATTTATCTACGATGTTTCCTCGAGGCGCACCCTGAAGGTATCTGGTAACCTTAAGCGGATCCAGGATTAAGGTAGGACTGGAGGCTATCATGAACTTCTTCAATGTTAACTATTTTTTACCAGTCAAAACAATAATTATCAGTAGTTAAAGGCTTCTCTGTAAAGTTTTACATCGGGACTTTTTATATTTATCGAGATATATGCAGTCAAAGTTTTGTATCTATGAGAGGATTTTCACATTAAGTTAATGGAAAGTTGATAATGGATACAATGGAGTTGTAGTTTGCCAATGATTTCCTCCTGTTGCGATTTTTAACTTTTTGACATTATTTTAAACTTGTCTAATTATTACGTGATTTCTTCAAATGCAAGATTTAATTTGTGGTAAAAAGCATTCATTTTTTTTGAAAATCACTGGATTTTGGTCAATAATTGCAGAGTTTAGTAATCCAGGTTGGAATTTTTCATAACTATGCCCTCTATATGATCAAAATTTGGCCCGATTATACGAAACTAAACAACAAACAAAACAGCTTATGTCTGACATAAGGTTTTTGAAGTATTCAAAGGAATAATGTGTTTCTCCAATTTTAAGAACAAAGTAATGTCATTAAAAAACAATAAACAGTTGAATGAGTGTGGACTATGGTATAAATGAGTGTATTTATCTAAAAACTAAGTGTGAATTGGTTCTGTTAAAAAAAAGTAAAGCGAATGGCTACACCAAAGGAAACATGCAATATGGCAATAGTAATTGGGCCGTTTTTTAGGTGGTCAAATTTCATTTTACTCTCACAGTCTGGACTCAAAAGCCTTTTTTGACAATTCTATGACCTTTACTGGTTCTAATTTGTAATTAAAGTGTAAACTCCAGAAATAGGCTCAATCTTTAGTTCAATTTGCTAACTTAAGAACTTAAAAACGTATTCCTAGAGGAGAAAGTACTTTTATACTTGTCTTACTAGATTTGGAAACAAATAACTTCTACCAAGAGAATCAAAACCATGGGTTAAGACTTAATCCAGGATTAGCACTAATCTGGCCCCAGACATGCACAACACCATGACAGTCCCTTTAATTGTTTGTCACCAATTAACAGCCACTAATTGAACATTGACTCCATACATGTGCAACACCATGACATAGCCCCTTTAACTGTTTGTAGCCAATTAACAGCCACCAATTGAACATTGACTCCATACATGCACAACACCATGACATAGCCCCTTTAACTGTTTGTAGCCAATTAACAGCCACCAATCGAACATTGACTCCATACATGCACAACACCATGACATAGCCCCTTTAACTGTTTGTAGCCAATTAACAGCCACCAATCGAACATTGACCAAGTCTCCTTTACAGCTGTTATTTGTGTCGTCACACTGTGCTTCTCCCCACTAACAGCTGCTTAAACCCGAACAACATTCCTTTCCCCAGATTTAACCATTCACAGTGTGGCTTTCATAATCAGAAGTCAGTTGCACCAAATTCTTTGCTCGGAAATTGACCAATCGTAGCTTGTCTCATTTTTTTGGTGCCTTCACTCATTGCTGGCGAAGTGAAGATTTATATTGATTCAAAATATTGATACATGCGCAACACCATGACATAGTCCCTTTGACTGTTTGTAGCTAATTAACAGCCACTAATTGAGCATTGACTCCATACATGCACAACACCATGATATAGCCCCTTTAACTGTTTGTATCCAATTAACAGCCACCAATCAAATATTGACTCCATACATGCACAACACCATTACATAGCCCCTTTAACTGTTTGTAACCAATTAACAGCCACCAATCAAATATTGACTCCATACATGCACAACACCATGACATAGCCCCTTTAACTGTTTGTAGCCAATTAACAGCCACCAATCAAATATTGACTCCATACATGTACAACACCATGACATAGCCCCTTTAACTGTTTGTAGCTAATTAAAAGCCACCAATCAAATATTGACTCCATACATGCACAACACCATGACATAGCCCCTTTAACTGTTTGTAGCTAATTAAAAGCCACCAATCAAATATTGACTCCATACATGCACAACACCATGACATAGCCCCTTTAACTGTTTGTAGCTAATTAAAAGCCACCAATCAAATATTGACTCCATACATGCACAACACCATGACATAGCCCCTTTAACTGTTTGTAGCTAATTAAAAGCCACCAATCAAATATTGACTCCATACATGCACAACACCATGACATAGCCCCTTTAAAGGTCCTCTGTTGACCGTTATGCTTGGAGTGACTCAAGTGAATTTCATATAAAATATCCAGAGTTTGAAAGTATAAAACAATAGGAAATAATATAGTTTAGTATTGCTTTTAGTATTCCCCAAAGGTATGCAACAAAGTAAAGCAAAGCTACAAAGCAAAGCAATGCATAATGGTCGACAGAAGCTATTTAACATGTTATTGAAATTTTAACTAATGTGTTGGTCATCAAACCATAATATTGTGCATTATTTGATATTTTAACCACAGGGAAGAAGAAGAAGTCGACGGCAGAACTCCTGCAGTGGGCCTGGTGCTGCTACTAATAACTCCTCTGGTTCAAATGGAGGAGCTGACAATGAGAAACGAATCTCATTAAGTACCAGACGTACATCATCAAGGATAAGGACCCGTGTCTATTCTATGGTGTGTGTTTGACTTTTCATTGGCTATTTTTCGAAGGTTTTCTTGTGATATCCCAACATTCCTAGGGCATGATTTAGTGGCCTACAAATCAATGGCATAAAGTAGGCTTAAGTTTCAGAAAAAAGATTTGTACTCCAAGATTTTATGTGCAGTGAGTGAGACCACCCCTCTGCTACATGGAGCACAGTAGTGAGCCCACCACTCCCTTAAGACTTTTAAGGTATATACATGTATGTGGAGTGGATATGCAGATACTTAAATTATAGTGAGTGAGTTTTGCCTACTATGTATCCAGATATCTGTTGTGGGGCAATTTTGATGACTGGTTCAAATATTTTTGAACCGGGGCAAATATTTTTGAACCAGGGCAGATACATTTGAACTGGGGCAGATACATTTGAACTGGGGCAAATATGTTTGAACTGGGGCAAATATGTTTACCTGTGAGCTTATGTCCACTGACCGGTCAGAGTCTCTTTTTGTTGGGGTAAGCTATTGTATTTTGATAAATACAGCCGACAAACTCACATGTTTACCTGTGAACTCTAGTCACCAATTAGCTCTAAAAACCTGTTGTTTACCTGTGAGATTATGTTCACTGACCGGTTAGGGTCTTTTTTATATTGGGGTAAGCTATTGTATTTTGATAAATACAGACAAACTCACATGTTTACCTGTGAACTCTAGTCACCAATTAGCTCTATAAACCTGTTGTTTACCTGTGAGATTGTGTTCACTGACCGGTTAATTAGGGTCTTTTTTATATTGGGGTAAGCTATTGTATTTTGATAAATACAGACAAACTCACATGTTTACCTGTGAACTCTAGTCACCAATTAGCTCTATAAACCTGTCATTTACCTGTGAGATTATGTTCACTGACCGGTTAATTAGGGACTTTTTTATATTGGGGTAAGCTATTGTATTTTGATAAATACAGACCAAAACTCACACGTTTACCTCTAAAAACCTGTTGTTTACCTGTGAGATTATGTTCACTGACCGGTTAGGTTTTTTTTTATGTAGGGTAAGGGTTTGGATTAATTCTCAGAAACATTTAAGAAGCATTATATTTCAGTGTTGTTTAGTGATTAGTCCTAAAGAACCCTACCCGTTACGTTGTAATGTAGGATAAGGGTTTGGATTAGTTCATACACTGTAGGACCATTAAATCGATTTATAATAGTGTTAGGAATGAGTTTGCCTGGACAGGGGTGTTAATTAACTGGCTTTAATAAATCTTCTTGTTATTGGCCCTAATGTTCCGAATGGAAACGGCAAAGTGAAACATAATCGTTGTTAGTTCTCTATCATTAATCCATTTATGTGTCTTTTCACACCTCTGTGGGCGATTCTTTGATGAGAGAACAAGACAATATAATACAGCATTTCTTTGAGTCACTTTCCAATAATGTTATATTCCATTTGAAAAGCTGAGTCTCATAAACGAGCTTACGAGAGGTTACTTCAAGATCCTCTGCACTCGTGACTTTCCGGAGATACTGTTTAGCTCTTTCGTAGAAGTCTTAACTATAGCTAGTTCTAGATAAAATGTTAGAGGTGATTTGCTTTTCTTTTGCCTTTATTTTAGCTCTGTAAGTGATCTGGGTGATTACTCTGTAAAAATCGGTTCGGTTGACACAGTTTATTTCGAAGTACGAGTGGTGCCATAATAAAGTACACCTGATCATCTATAAACAATGTATTTTTTCTGGATTTAGCTTTCTTACTTACCTTGAGTTGCTGCAGCTTTCATAAAATGCGGTCAACACAAAGTTAATCTGTGTTACAGTTTCGTCCAGGTTTTAAGTTCGATTTTGTTAGCAGTACGCATGCACGCATAATGGTTCGACGATTAGTTACTTATAGAATAAACGGTGGTGGTGAAATCAACAAGTGCTTGTGTGGCGCAGTGCGTTAGTTAGTGGAAAACTGGCCGTGTGAAGGCAGAGCTGCTGAGTTCTAATCCCGGTGAGTTCGAATCCCGCCGAGTTCGGTACGTTGGTATTACATCTGAATTCTGAATGAAAGGTAAGTGTAAGGAAAGGGAGGGAAGGAAGGAAGGGAGGGGATGGTGAATAATTTTCCTGGGGAAGGGAGGGTCAACTTTTTTTTTAACCCCGAAAAAAACTAAACCCCTTTTAATTTGCTGCTAACTTTGTTTTACAGAGAGACATGGACAAGTCTGGTCACACCAAGAGACGCAAACAGCATTCTACAGATGAAAGTGAGCAGTCGCAAAGTGATACAATAACCTATGATGACCCTGCTGGACGCTTAGAGAGGGAAAAGATTATGGCTCAGCTTAAGAGAGGCTGTAGCCCTAGCCCTGACATTGATATAATGGATGACGTTGAAGACAATAATGATGACAAAAAAGATGCTGATGCAAGCAAACCTGCTCCTGTGGTTAGTAGTGATACTCAAATCAAAAGCAACCCAAAGCCTAGCCTGAGAAAACAGCCACCTCTCGCAGTAGTCCCTCTTCAATCCCCGAAGAGAGTCCACGACAAGAAGCAGCTGTTTTCTTATTCTACCCAAAGCCATAAAAATACTTTTTTTCTAGCTTTGTAGTTATCAGGGGTTTCCAGTGTAAAGGGTATTAAAAGTTGTTGTATGTATACAAGAAGTATAGCACACTGAAGGAGATAACTTGCAATAGAAGTAGCTGGCAGTTGCTCTGCCAGTTGTCAGCTTCTGTTGAAATCCCTGATGTATGCAACTGGTGTTACATTCTTCTATTCATGCACAGTACAAAATCCAAGCAGGTTATTTGGCTAATGACAGTGCTTTATTGGTGACCATAGCATGCTGTGTGCTCAGTTGGAATAATAATATGGTTGGCGACTTTATGTTTTATTGACAAATACAGGCATGTGTTAACTCAGTACCACAAACTCCAAATTTCTTCATACTGCATTTGGCCTCATGCAGTATTCATTATTTTTCGTTCATCGTCAAGTCAATGCGTGCCTGTATTTTTCAATAAAGCAGGCATGCCAGTATCCATCCCTTAGTACATGTATGCATAATTTTGATTAATGCCTTCAGTGCCCATAGAAACTAAAATACATTGAGCACTCCATTTTAAACATAGATCTGTCCACCATATTGCTTGCTTAAATTATTCGTTTAGAACTTATCAACCAAGTCCAAAGGCAGTTCTTCAACTGATGATCCCAGTAAAACTGACTCCACTCTTGAAGCTCAGCTAACCCTCCTAGGTGTCTCTAAGGATGCGGATCCACCATCTCCACCTACGCCGCAGACACCAGAGCCCCCACCTGTTGCTTTCCAAGTGAAGGAAGTTGAAAAGCCAGAGCCACAGAACTTGCTGGAGGTAATGTTGTAATAATAAAACAAATGCAGAGGCCTTTTTCAGCTGTGTTTACACCATAGGCATGCACCTGTGTTTACACCATAGGCATGCACCTGTGTTTACACCATAGGCATGCACCTGTGTTTACACCATAGGCATGCACCTGTGTGTACACCATAGGCATGCACCTGTGTGTACACCATAGGCATGCACCTGTGTTTACACCAAAGGCATGCACCTGTGTTTACACCATAGGCATGCACCTGTGTTTACACCATAGGCATGCACCTGTGTTTACACCATAGGCATGCACCTGTGTTTACACCATAGGCATGCACCTGTGTTTACACCATAGGCATGCACCTGTGTTTACACCATAGGCATGCACCTGTGTTTACACCATAGGCATGCACCTGTGTTTACACCATAGGCATGCACCTGTGTTTACACCATAGGCATGCACCTGTGTTTACACCATAGGCATGCACCTGTGTTTACACCATAGGCATGCACCTGTGTTTACACCATAGGCATGCACCTGTGTTTACACCATAGGCATGCACCTGTGTTTACACCATAGATCACCTTTAGTAAAATACATTGTACAAGTAGTTCAACTGCAGGGCTCAAAATTAAACAAAAGTTCTAGTAGCAAAACTGAAAGTTTGTTTGTAAGTTCACAATTTTTAGTCACTAAAAACAGAATCCAGCAGTCTTACGATGAAAAGCTGCACCCACAATATAAATTATTTTAAAAAGAGAGCACTATAAAATGGTGCCTGGGTGAAGGTTTGTATCACTTGGTTAAAGGGAAATCAATTGATAACAAGAAAAATGTCATTTGATTACCATAGATAACAGGATTAAAGGCCACTTTAAGCAGTGCATTGTGTGGGTACAGAATTTTTGGGTCAGGTCTGAAAAGGGTATGTTTTGGTTTGAAATAGGTCAGGGTCTTGAGACCCATGTGGCACACCTTCACCCAAAATTCTGGGAGTAACCCCAGGTGTACATTACAGTTATGTATCTTGTCTCGTAAAACTGAACACTATTTTGTACTTTTCATATAAATACTCTACACAGAAAACCAGGGTTTCAATAGAAGCTGCTCTGGCAGCTACTTGATCTCGTACTGTCGACAACTTCTGCAGGTTACCTACTTCATTTTGTTAACTTGTAGTATTCATACAGCAACTGTTAATTGCCTCTGACGCCTACTTTCAAAAATAATGAAACCCCTGACAACACAGCATAGCTCTGTTGTTATCTCACCTTACATCTTGTTGTTTCAGGAACCCGGTGAAAGCCCAGCTGTACCTCCGAGACCTGGGATTTTCAAATTCCAGTTGTCTGCCATGACCCCTCAAGAGAAGATGGATTATTCTGCCTTAATTGAGCAGCTTGGAGGAAAAGTGTTTGACACTATGTATTTTAATCCAGACTGCACCCATGTGGTGGTTGGGAGGCCTAACAGGTAAATGTAATTCCCATCTTGAGTGCAGGGCTTGAAATTAATACTCACGACATGCTAGTAGATATCTGTGAATCAATCTCCTAAAGTCTGAAAACCTCGAACACACATGGCACATTTACAAAAGTTCATAACCCCAATTCTTACCCGATGCACATTTAAAAGTGTGAACCATCTAGTGTAGCAGCAGTGTACATTATATAGAATACATTATTGTATTAATGTACTTCTAACGAATTGAAGTAATATTGTGAACGTATAGAATATGACTATGTGCCATTTTCATTTTGCCAGTACATATACCCTCATGATTTTTGCAAGTGGAAAAAAATTCTAATAGCAGATCTTTGCTATTGGATTTAGAGGTTAAGTTTGAGCCCTACAGTGTGTTTTAATCAATTATGATGAAAAGTACCAAGCCGGCAGTGAAAGTTAGTGATTGTAGTAGTGAGAGTCCATGGAAAATTTCATTTTAATAGTGTAGAGCTTCTTTGATGAACCACCTCCCAGTTACAAGCTCAGTGGTAGAGTTCAAATCTTGTGAGCGGGTGGTTGTGGGTTTGAATCCCTGGGCTTTATCCTAGGGTTGGAATGTTAAGCCATTGGCCTTGTCTCCTTCTTCTAATCTATACGAGGGGGACGTAAAATAACCTGTTGTGTTATTTTGTGAAAGAGTAGGGGATTATCTCGTAGTAAAACAGCCTGGTATTCCACAGGTACTAGCATAGTGTATCACAACTATATCTCAACACCTCCCTTGTGAAGTGCATTTGATTTTATACAAATTGCACTATATTTAGCAAATAGAAGATAAATTACAGGAGCATCCTAAGAACGTGCGATTACATTGGCTAAGAAACTTCAACTCAGTGTGCATTACTTTCTTATAATACACGCTGGAGCAGGAGAACCCATAGATCACATTTTATATTATAAAACAAATAGAAGAAGTAGCCAACTCGAAAGCTATATGCCACTTTGGCTCCTGTGTACAACAACTGATTTCTTCAAATATGTACTCTTATTATCTATTGTTATGTTATGTTATACTTTTACCTTCTATATTCTCCCATCTTATTGTAAATAATGAGAAAGGGCTAAATAAATGTGAACTTGAAGGTTTTCCTATTTCTCGTTCCACTTGTACATCCTTAGTTTTTCAAAATTTCGAGCATGCAATATTTTTATTGAACATGAGAACCATCTTCTATTTTTTAAATAAAACACGCTGAGCTCAACATTTTTAGGCAATGAAATCGCGCATTATTGGGATGCTCCCGTGGTTTATAATTATAAAAATGAATAACTTTTGTTTTACTTTTTTTGGGTAGAATTTTGTTATCACGACTGATTAATTTAAATTCGATAAGTTCTTCACTCTGAGTTATTTATTGTTTTACCACTTGCAAACACAGTTACAAGAATGATATAAATAAGTATATAAAATTAACAAACTAATGGCAAGGAAGCTTAAAAAGAAACGGTTGGGCTTATGGGAATTTAAGCTTCCTAAGAAATTAAGTAAATAAATAATGTAATGCATATTGATGGTAAAACAACATAAGTGACAAGAAAAACATGAAGGTTTTCGTCATAGTCTTAGGCCCATTTCAGATAGCGACCCTTTCATGCGCTGAATCCATTGATAATGAGCTAAATCTATTGTTTGGCTCATTAGCATTGAATAGGCTTTATGCATGATGATGTCACGTGATCACCACCAAGCCTCTCTTTGGCACAACATTTCCTCAACACGAAAGTGAGGCTTGGTGGTGATCACAAAAGCGTGACGTCATCACACATAACGCCTAATTTATTCGGCACACGAAAAGTTCGCCTTTAGAAACTGTCTTTATGCAGACACAAATAAAGTGGCCAGAATGCGTGAGGTCAGTTTACGTGGCACGCAGTTTCACACTCCTGCTCTTATGGAAATCATAATTTGATGATTTCCACTCCCCTCATGAACAGGAATGAGAAGTATCTAGCAGCAATGGCTGCCGGCAAGTGGGTGCTTCATAAGTCATATTTAGAAGCAAGTCGAGGGGCAGAGTGTTTTGTTGCTGAAGAGCCCCATGAATGGGGCGTGGAGATCCCTGGAGAGCCATCCAATAAACTAGCTAATGCTGCGAAAAGGTGGAGAACCAAGCTTGCACAACTTAGAAAGGTAAGTCTGTCATGTTTAGCCTGCATAACTGTACAGGGAACCTTCTCTTTTTCCCTTCCTTCCCCCCCCCCCCCCCCCCCCCCCTCTCTCTCTCTCTCTCTCTCTCTCTCTCTCTCCCTTGTGCCGCTACACCATAGTCATGTTGGAAGGGGTAATATCTTAGGATTCGAAACCTTACGACACCATAAAACAAGACTTTGATGGGGTGTAAATTTTCGTTAAAAGTTAATCAGTACGGCGACCACTTACGGCACGGTAACCGTACGGCATGCCGTAAAGCTGCGGTTACACGAGCGATTTTTTTTACTGCACAGACGAAGCGACTTTTTGAAAAACTGTCACGTTCCCAGCATGCAGTGAGGGCTACACGGACAACAAACTTTGGTGACGAATATTGCCAAGAAGGCCGCGCGACATTTGGAAGACTGAGTACGATCATTCTTTTTTCCAGCTGTTATGTCGCCTGTGCTGGTAAGAGTTGCTACACGTGTGATTTTCAACACGCGCTGAGGACGCGACAGTTTTTCAGCAAGAGCTACAGCACGGCAAAGTTACCGCACGGTTACGGTACAGTCTATTCCTTCTTTACAAATACCAAATCTGCTCTATTCTAATCTAATTTATTTGTATTTTCTGTCAATCAGAACTCCAGTAATGCTTCTGACGTCATCGGTGCATTCACTGGCTGGGCTGTTTTCCTTTGTGTTGACAAGTCACGCCAGCCTGGGTTCAAGAGATTGCTGGAAGCAGGTGGAGCCAAAGTGGTCAGCGTTCGACCACCTTATACCAACACAGAAGGAGTTACTCATGCCTTTATTGGTGAGAATTCTTTGTTAGTTGTTATCTTTTTATGTCTACAATTCGTACATTTGTCGTGCACTGATAACGGAGCTCTTCGCCGTGAAAGCGGAGCTCTATACACATAGGAAATAAATGAGGGGAAAAAGGGAGGAAGGGGTTGAGAAAAAGAAAAAACTGAAGATAACCCATGCATCTAAAAAAAATCACACTGCGCGCATGCGTGCCTCGCCCGCTCGCTGCCCGTGTCTCACCGCTGCCAGCTCAGTCTCCGTGCCTCACCTGCTCGCGCATAACATTATTTGGATAGTGACGTCACATGTGCACGTGATGACCGATCGAGTGGTCTAATAACCCGCGCTGAAATTCCATGGATGCGGGTTCGACTCTGATCTCAGGTGCAACATGTTCTTTTTCTCTTTTTCTCATATTTTTCTACAGTTTATTGTATTTCTTTCTCTTCCGTATTCTTTTTCAATAACAGTTGCAGCTCGATCATTTATTTCAACATAAGATAAACTATATAGAAGGTCGTGCAGACTGAAACGCCATGTTTTCTTTTTGATAGCTTTCTGAATTTGAAATATCTTGGAGTTGAGCAATTGAAAGTAGTAGTGTTCTTGAAAAAATAGAAAGAATTACTAATTGAAAGTGAAGCATTATCTACTTGGAGTCCGCTTATAGGCTTGACTATAAATACTTTATAATACATTAATATATAAATAATTACGTATTGAAAGTGAAGCATTATCTACTTGGAGTCCGCTTATAGGCTTGACTATAAATACTTTATTATCGTTTCGCGAGAAACGATATGAATGACAGTGTCAAAGCACTGGAAGAAGATCTGCAGAGAGTGGCCCACTGGTGCTGTAGCAATAGTCTATTAATTAACCCCGATAAGACGAAGGTGCTTCACATTGGAACTCGCCAGATGCTAAATCTAGTGCCCCAAGATGTAGCTTGTATTAACCTTTTAGGAAAACAACTCACCCCTGTTCCATCAGCGAAAGATCTAGGTGTAATTATTGACTCAAACTTAACTTACGATGCGCATATTTCTCACGTAGTATCTTCTTGTATACCAAGCCTCTCAGTGTCAAATCAACAGGGTTAAACACCTGTTTAGTCCAGATTCTATGAAAGCCATAATAAATGGTTTAATACTAAGCAAACTCTTCTATTGTTCGTCCGTGTGGGCAAACACCTCTGACAAAAATTACAGCTCGTACAAAATTTCGCCGCCAGAGCATCTTATGTATACAGAAGTATGACCATATTTCTTCAGGCTTATGCAACTGCTACCCTTAAAAAGGAACCTAGATTTGCAAAATTTAAGAAACAACTAAAGTCAGCACTTTCAGAGTAGCGCTGTGTGCTATAGTACTTCAATAGTTTTAACTCACCTGATTATAGTATTTTACTATAAGTATTTTACTATAAGTATTTACTATAAGTATTTTACTATAAGTATTTTACCATTTCATTATTTTGTTACATTGTAAATAGTTGTTGAAAAGCCCCTATGGGAACTTCTATTAAAGATATGTATATATTTATAAGAAATAATATTACAAAACCATTAACCCTTTCCAAATCGTACATTGCAGATTCTAACAAGATGAAGTTAGGCACCCTTGATGTCGCAACCCTCCATGCTGCAGATATTCTACTGGTAAAGCCTGATTACATTGCCGAGTTTCTTATGCAGGATCCTATGCCCAACCCTGGTAAGTTCCTTATACCTGAAGCAGCCAAGCTGAGTTATGGAGATGTCAACACTACACAGCAGAGGAAGAGAAAGGGAGATGAGCTCACTGCGGATGACAAGCGGGCTAGACTTGAATAAACTGTTGGTCCAAAATGCTTTTTCCCAGTTCGGAGTTTCAGTGATACAATAGGGATGCCAAGACATCATGTATATGGTTTCTTTTCCTCGTCTTTGATTGATTTTCTTACTCAGTTTTTCTGGCCATATTTATATAGCGCCATATCACCACAGTCTCATGGCTCTTTACATATTACTGACATATCCCGTCAGTGATTTTTTTCGGACTGCTTACGGTGCTAATAGCTGCCACGCAGTTTACAATGTTGAGTGTGTGGTTAGTACAATGGCCAGGCTGCTTTACCGGGTGACAATCCCCTTCTCTTTTTCGAGTAGCACAACATGTTCTTTCACGTCCCCTCCAAATACCGCTTATTAGAAGTTGAAGGAGACAAGACCAACGGGTTATAAACGTTCCTTTCCAGGGACGCGGCCGGGATTCGAACCCCCGACCTCCCGCACTCTTGAACGTGCTCTACCAACTGAGCTAACGAGTGAGCACAGGGTCCATTCAGACCGAATGAACTCCGAGTGGTGAACTTTCTTTACGAACCATAAAACCTTGGGTTTCACGTTGTGTAGTTTTTCAGACAGCGGCCAAAATGTGTGCGACCGCTTGCATTTTCATGTGCAGTTATCGCATTTTATAATTAACTCGAATGTTTTATACCATCATCCTAGACGTCGGCGTTGTGGTTTCTTAAAGTCCCTAATGAGTAAAACGCGTACGACTGGGACGAGTCGGGATAAATATCAATCAAACAAACCTTTATTTACCCACGGTGTTTCCAATCAACTTAAGTTGGTTTTCATGTAAGCCGTGACACACATAAAAATTTACAGAGATAAAAATGGGGATTAAAAATGGTATATGAAAGAAACAAAAAATAGTAAGGTGATTCTAGTAATCCTAAGATAATACTAAGTTAAATGCTAATTTATACTAAGATGCTATGATAATACTAAGATGATACTAATTAATAAATACTAATTAAAACAGAGATAATGCTAGTAAGTTAATACTAAGGTAAATATGGCACAAGACTAATCAAGGAGATTTACTTTCCTTAAATTAGATTTAAAAGTAGCGAGAGACTTCGATTCGCGTATTTCTTTAGGTAGTGAGTTCCATAATTGAACACCATTATAACCAAGGCTTTTTTTAAGGAATCAGTTTGGGGTCTAGGGAGGAACAATTTATTAGAGGCACCACGAAGGTTGTAAGAGGACACCTGGTCGAGAGGACAAAATAAGTCTTTTAAGCATCGCGGGGCTTTGTTGTTTACGATTTTAAACATTAATAAAGCTTTGTGTTTAGCCCTTCTGTCTGCCAACGTTTCCCATCCAAGGGTTAATAAGTTTTCAGGAGGAGTTTCGTATCCCTTTCCTAAAATTATACGGGCAGCTCGATTTTGAAATCTCTGCAAGGTGTCCGACAACACTTTAACAAAATTATCCCACACATTACAGCAGTAGTCGAGATGAGACAGAATTAAGGATCTATATATGGTTTCGAGAGTATGATAAACAAACGAGCGAATTCTCCTCAAAATACCTAGGCCTGAAGATACCTTTTTAGAAACCCTTACAATTTGCTCGTGCCAAGATAAGTCTTCATCAATGGTTATACCCAGAACTTCACTACATGACACCCTATTGATTTGAGCATTACCACTTTTTTTTTAATACAGAAGCTAACCTTTGTAAACTACCTATCTCTCCTCTTTGTGTTTCTTCGCCTAAAAATCTCCGGCCGGGATTTGGGAGGAAGATAATTGAAAACCTCACGCGTGAGAAAGAAGTATCAAAATACGCGGCCAAATATACAACCTCATGAAAACACGCGTGTATCGAGCTGCAATCGACGTGCTTGCGTGCTGCAAATGTAGCCTTGTATCTCATTGGCTCTTGCTTCGTCATCCTATCTATTTAGACCAATCAGATTTTGGTGCTCCAATGAGTCGCCAGCGAGTAATTTTGAAATGTTTGAAGCACTCACGAAACCCCACCCAAAGCAAGACGCAAAAAGAAAAGATATAGGTGAAAATGGCAAACGTTGAAGATGAACGTTTTACTTAGACTTCTAGAAAGTCCCTTCTATTTCTATTTTTTTCGATGGTTTACAGACGTCCCTACTTACAGACCAGACCCAGCCAACTATGTGCACGATGTCTAGTCATCGTTAACCATCTGGAACCATGTTTAGCCATTCTCAAAAAAATGTGCAGTAGAAGTGACTTGCTAGCAGTCTACGTTTTACTCGTCCCGCTGAACCTCCGAACTCGCGTACAAACAAATACAAGAAGGATATGATTTTCATTGAAAACAATACATCGTCAACTGTTACGATTATTGTGCCGAACAGACGTTGCCGGGTTCCTAACTGCAGAGCTTGGGCGTTTGCATTACAGTTGTGATGTTTATAAACATCGAGCAACATAACATCATGGATCAATCATGGTTTCTAGGAAACTATCCACCCACCCCTCCCTCCCTTGGGTATATATGTGTATTTCATGATTAATCGTTAAATTTAGGGTGAAACAGGGAGGGGTGGGGGTTTTCCAGAAACTCGGAAACTAAATTATACTCATGTTTAGTGTAAGTAAAACCTTTCTAGGGATTTGATGAAGAAAAACGTGAAAATTAGTCGTCTCATCTCCATATGAGTTTTCTCGGTTTCAAATTTCTGCCATCTCGACGTTGTAGCATTATGTACGGTATGTACTTCCAAAAATCATGAAAGATTTTCGTTGAAAAAGAACTGGCTCGATCAAGCATGTACTATGAACTAAGGGAAGAACCATAATTCGGGGGGGGGGGGGGGGGGGAGGATGAGAAACAGTCGCAGAAAAAAAAAACTATGACTGCCTCTTTGCAAACATTTTTTTCCCATTCTGCAAGCAATTTATTTATGCGAATTATTCCTTGCAAAGAATTTATTTTAAGTTCTCTTCCTCGCAAACAATTTTTTTCTCAAACCCCCCTTCCCCCCCCTCCTAACTTGTGGACCGTCATCGTTTCTCGTTGGGCTGCGGATGGAAACGGTTAATCACCGCATTTTACGGGAAACGTTATATTTCCTATTTTAAAAAAACTAAACAAATCTATAAGAAAAATGGAAAAGAATTGACACGTTCACAACAAACTCACTCACCTTCACTTAGAAACAGTAAACAGTAAAGCCTGGTTCACACTAGCGGCATAAGCAACATACGCGGTAATCACATCTATGAGAAGAACACGTACTGCTAATGATCAATGCATTCACTGCGTCTGTGTATGTTGCTTATGCATGCTTGCGTAGCTAGTGTGAATCAGGCTTCAATGCTGGAAAATCGTAATCATGTGGTCATTTATGCCGTTAACGCGAAGAAAAAAAACGTTTAGTTTCTCCATAGATGCACAGGTGACGTGACGTCACTTTGTTCTGGTCATCTGTGAATTGTTACTCTGTTAAAACATGGCTATCGACCAATCACAGGTATGATCAACTAAAAGTCGATTAAGGTATGCTAACCGCAGTGGGGAGCGAGTAGCAGCTGACGTTTCGAGCGCTAACCCTTCGTCAGAGCAAAAGAGGGAATTATTGGTGGGGAAACGGTCCAATCATATCAGTTGTTTATCTTGGTATCCAATGATTTATTTCTAGAAATACTCGTTCAGTTTCATTAAAGTTATCATTAGTGTCTTGTTGTTTATCTTTGACTGTGGCATACCGATTTTACTTATTGTAAGAACATTTAATCTATTTTATACTTTGTAAATAAACCAGAGACAACGTAAAGTTAGTGACACAACTACGAAAAAAAAAAACGCATCTGATTTGGTGACCCACTTTTAAATATACGAAGTGTGTATTGTACATAATTAAGATAGTCATTAAAATTGTTTTAATTGTTCTGAGAGTCATACATTGTTGGAAACAAAGTCTTGTATCGTTAAGTCGATGATACACCGTTCAACCAACATCGTTTAAAGTGCATATAAGCCCTGGCCAGTTATCTTTGATATCGCTTGTACACGAAGTGGATAGTCCAACGGTAGAATATTTTTTGATTTGGGTGTTGCGTCTACGAGATATAAAGGTTTATATTTCCAATATGCTAATGATGTGATGTCATCACCGACATTTGCTGAATTTCTTTGTGCTTGTGAATTAAGCTATTTTCTAATTAAATTTTTTTTATTTGTAAAATCACTTTGATAAGCTTCAAATATAACTTAGAATTTAAAAATAGGTAATTTGTCTCTACCAGCATGCTTTGTATAATAAGTAATGTCGGTGATGACATCACAACATTAGCATATTCGAAATATAAACTTCTATATCTCGTAGACGCAACACCCAAATCAAGAAATATTCTACCATTGGACTATCCACTTCATGTACAATCGATATCAAAGATAACTGGCTAGGGCTTATATGCACTTCAACATTTGTTGGCAACAAATGTTTCACATGTTCGCAACAAACGTTGAACGGTGTATCATCGCCTTTAATCCTATAATACACGGTTCAACATCGTTAAACATTTGTTGATCAACAAAGGTTGCAGCATGTTGAATCAACATTCTCAAACTCATTAATAATTCATGAGATAGTCATCCAATGGAGGAACTGCATTTGGTCACATGCATGGGTCTTGATACCGGGTGAAACCCTTGTTCGAAGCTTCGTCAGGTGGATGCATCTTGACATCCAATGAAACACCAGTTCCAAACGCACTAGTGTTTGATCATATTTCCAACCCTAGTGATCAATATTTCTTAATCATCATATTCATGAACCACTAACTAATTACATACTGATAAACTACAAGTAAGGAGCGAAGAAGTAAAGACATAAAGAATGACATAGAAAGAAAAAGTCTGCCTCCACTGGAGTTCGAACCACGACTCTTCCGACTGCTTGTACTAACTCTTCTCCACTACTCTACTAGTACGCTAGTTGAAATCACTGCCATCAAAAAAGAATAATAAGCCATCTTGAATAATTAGATACAACAGTCAAACGGTAAGCAATACTTGCTAATGAAGTTTGAAAAGAAGCGTATGTAAATTGTCGGTTTTGCATTCGCACGAGAAGACCTGTCAAACACTCATTGTTCGTCTTTCATCAGAGGATTCCAAATATTTCGAAAACAATAAAACCCTCGAGGCTACGCCTCTCGGGTTTCATTTGTTTTCTCAATGAACCCCTGATGAAAGACTCCAATTCGTGTTTGACATAGTTCTTCTAATACTCATTAAGTATTCATGATAATTACTAACCAGGGGTCTCAATTTGTACCACGTGACGTACTTTGAAACCCCAGTCTAATACTCGTGAAGAGTTCGACTACACTTCAAAGTCCAAAGACTTTGACATTCAAACTACTGGGGACTTTGAAATGTCTAAATCCTGTCCCATTATAACTGGGAAACTAACATGAAGCGAAGTGACATCGAAAGAAAAGACCTGCCTCCAACGGGATTCGAACCAACTTTCTCAGAATCCATAGATTTCTAACCCACTCCCTTACCAGCTACACTACTGAATCGCTGGTCCCTAACCTAACCCACTCCCTTACCAACTACACTACTGAATCGCTTGTTGAACTCTCCGGTCCCAAAAAGAAGAGCGTGAGCGGGATAACTTAAATTTCCGGCAAAAATGTCTTGAAGTCTGAGTTATTCTTTTCGGGGATACTTTCAAAATAGAGCCACACAGAGAAGTACATTCGTTTCTCTCAGTTCTGCCTGGGGGGGTTCCCATCTGCCGATTTCTGATGATTTTTAGGAGAATTGATCTTCTGATCGTGCATGCATAAGATTTATTTTTCATGTTTTTATTTTTTTGGGTGGAGCTCGGTACTTTTCAATACGTGATTTAACATGAGGTACTACCACGTTGCAGTCGATGATAGGTGTAAGACTGCATATTCCACGCCGATGGGTTTGTACGAGTTCAAACGCATGCCTATGGGTTTAGTGAATGTACCAGCAACTTCCTTTCAAAGGTTAAAGGGGCTATGTTATGGTACTGCGCATGTATCGAGTAATCTCTAGGTTGGTGGCTGTTAATTGAATATAAACAGTTAAACTTCCCTCCGTCAATGCTCGATTGAAAGGATTTTCAATATTTTCCCTCGAGACTGTTTTATACACTGTTTGTTAGTCATTTTTGCATATTTGCTTTGATTTTAAGCATCCCACATGGCCGAGAGGTTCGTTCATCTTAAAATCGGTGGAAATAGTTGTTTCCGGCCCGGAACGCGAATGTAAAGCCTATTACCGTGACACATCCCCTTTAATGCAGACAGTGTTTGGAGATCACGTTTTTGAGAAGGTGTTGATCTATCTGGTAGAAAATCTCATTAAACTAAAAATAGCAACATTTACTCACAAAATAAAAAATGAAGCAATTGATATTTCTCCAATGTTTATGGAATTTCCTATCCCGGTGACATTGATACAGATATTCGGCCAGCAATAATTTCTACAGACCGGGGTCAGATGTAATTATGGAAAATTTACTTTTAAATATCTAGCCACTAAGATCTGGGAAGCTATACCTCTTACTATTAAGACTCTACCTTTTTATTCTTTCAAAAAGCAGTACAAAGCTAGACTTATTAATGATCAGGAATAATCTTGCTCTTTTTTTCTAAATCAAAGTAACTGTAATCATAAGTCTAAATACTGTAGAAATCGGGCTTTATTGTTCATAAATTCTCTATACATGTATGTAACCAAATCGACTTGCTATCCAACCATTTACGGCAGTTAACTCGAAAGCTTGTGCTCCTTTGGCTGCCGTACACATCTTACTTATTGAACTTTTATTCTTGTAAACTATTCTTTTATAACTATTGCTTAATTTGTCTCTTTATTTGTAATTATTTGTTAAACAGTGTAAAATAAAACTGAATTGAATTGGGTGACATATTGTTTTCTCGACCACCTTTGAGCTGTTTGAAGAACATCTGAAGAGACTCCGCTCTGTGTTTGAGCGTTTGAGAGCACATGGTTTAAATCTAAAAGCGAAGAGATGTTGTCTAGTGCGAAAGGGAGTCGGGTATCTCGGATATGTTGTCAGCAGAGGGACTGGATGAAGACAAGGTACGCGCTCCCAGTATGGTCAGTTCCAACAGCGATTTTCTTGCGCCAGTCAACTCGTTAAGTTTTCCACGATATTTGTAATAACTTTGATAACGGGTATGAGAGTGATATTATTTATCTTGATTTCGCAAAAGCTTTCCATTCAGTGTACCACCAGAGACTGCTATGGAACCTACTATGAAGTCAGCGGTCCTTTGCTTAAGTGGTTTGAGAATAGACCACCGCCATTTTGAAAGGTATGCAAAATTTCCTGGCGCGGTTACTCAGCCCCCATTCGTCAGAGCGCTCTGAAGAAAATTGTAATTACGGCAAGCTGACCCAATACTGAATTCTACAAGAACCGACAACAGAATCAAAGGTAAGATTTTTGACTTTTGCCGGGTGATTTTTGATCGGACTCTGCAAAGAACCTACCCTGGTTGCCAGAGGTTCTAGGTTTTTATTCTAGGTTAGGTTAAGGCGCGAAGCGACGAGAGGGAGAGAAGAGAACCTCTGGTCAAATCCGTTGAGAATCTCACTTCCATGCGTTTACTAGTTTGAAATCGAGGCGAGTCAAACCGGTTTTGCGGCCTATAACCCGTCAAACTGTGACGACCAATGTTTTGATTTCACACACGAACAATTGCACGTGGCGCTGTGAAGCATGAAATGACAACTGTAGTGTGGTTCTTTATATACACGACTTTCATAATGGCCGCCTCCTAATTTGCATATGTGATTTCCCGTTTCGGTAGTTTATCCACATGTATAGAAAATATGAACATTGCCATGTGAAAAAGCATGTCGACATAAGCGAACTTATGAAAGTTGAGTGCTGTAGCTTGTAAAGCAATGAAGTTACAGCCAGTTGAAATTAGAGAGATTTGTATGAGAAAAACGACGGAGGCCTTTATAGCCTCGCTTTCATATTTTTCTGCATTACAAATGCTCATAGCTCAACAGCAATTTTCCACATTCCTCTAAAACTCAAAACAATTACTAGTTTTAATGTGATCTTTCATGTAGTAGCATTGGTTTTCCCCTACATATTTATCTTCTAAATTATGCAAATTAGGAGGCGGCTGGAGTCGGCCATTATGAAAGTCGTGTATGGCTACTCTGGACAGTGAAAAAAGTGCCTCGCGCTAGAATTTGCTGTCGTGCTGTAGACCGTTTCTTCACGGGGACGACTTGAAATATCGGCAACTTGCCGGCAACCTGTCGGAAGCACAGCGAAGACGTCTTTACGTTTTATAAACTCGTACAGTGCCTCTTCTTGTTTTGTCTTCAATTTAGTAATCTCCGGAAACTTTGAAGCCAACGTAAACTTCACAGCGTCCCCAAAAATACTCAAAAACTCTTGAGTCGCGGTTGGAAGTAAAACCACATACAGTTGTCGTAAAACCGGTTTGAAGTGGTAGGCCAATGACAATTGCTGTTGTATCACGCACTCACGGTCGCGCTTGGTAATGAGTAGATAAGCCAATCGGAGACGAGGTTCAAAATCTGAACCTAGCTTCTGCATGGAAGTGAGATTCTCAACGGATTTGACCAGAGGTTTTCTTCTCTCCCTCTCGTCGCTTCGCTCCTCGATGACGGCGCTTCGCGCCTTAACCTAACCTAAACAAAACATAGAACCAACACCTAGAAACTCTGGCACCAGGGTACAAAGAACCGGGAAAGAAGAGAAATTACGGATCACAAATGTTTTGAAATAGCGAACTGAATATTAAAGTAAACGTGTAGGAATAAAACTTTGTGGTTTAAATTAATTTCGAGAGAGAAAATTAATGTTTTGCTCTCACACCACGTGCTTATGACGTACGACATCATGTTTTTGAACACTCCAGGTCAGTTTGCACCGTATTCGGAGTGCCGAACAGAAGTCTGATCAAAAATCATCCGGCAAGTCATCCTGCTCGGTTCAAATTCACAAATGATATTTGTTCTTAACTTACCTTTGATTCTGTTGTCGGTTCTTGTAGAATTATTAGGTCAGCTTGCCGTAATTACAATTTTCTTCAGAGCGCTTTGACGAAGCGTGGTTTGTATGGGACTTAAAAACTTTCAAAATGGCGGCGAAAACTTCTAGGTGGTCTATTACCTGACTGAAAGGAGACAGCGTGTCGTCATAAATGGCTCTTATTCTTCGTGGGCGGTCGTTAAGTCGCGAGTCGCCGAGTGCTAAATTCTAGGCCCTGTACTCATTTTTTTTGTTTCTGCTTTACGTTAATGACAGTACATGCCTGATGTCGTGCGGAACTCCAGCATTTATATGTTCGCTGACGATTCGAAGTGTTACAAAATCATCACTTCTACGTCGGATTCTGCCTCCCTCCAGTCAGATCTTGATGCTCTAAGTGAGTGGTCTTCATGTAATGAATTAGAATTTCAACCGAAAAAATCGGTGAAAACCTTCGCATCAGTCGTAAACGCTACAGCGTTGACCGCTTTTGACATTAAAAACCCTGTGTCCGAGCCCATGGTGCTTTGCGCCAATGTTATGATTAGTTTGTTTATCAACGGCCGCATAAATTAAAGGCCAGCTTTTAGGCGAACTAAAATGCTCTCGATTGTTTATAAGTTTCATAAAAGAAGTACACATACACTTTGGATAACGAATTTCATAATTTCTACCGGATTAAAAACCCAATCGAGCCCACGAATTTTCCCCGGCCGGATGCTTCGAATACGGATTTGAACAGTCCTCGGCAGGAAGCCAGTTTTTCTGTCTTTAGCTTCTAATTCGGTTTACGAGTGCGACTTTTCACAACTCTACAAGCAAACACATACTCCTGCTACCTTGTTTTCATGTCTCGAGTATTGCTTAGCTGTATTTGAAGATCTCTACTTTCCTTGCGAATGATATATTTTGAGTGCAAAATGAAATGCCGTACTCGCACTCGAGTCAAACTCACAGCGAAGTAACAGCTAAACTCGGCAGATTGGAGTTTGACCCGCGATCGTAGTTTTGGGAGCAAGACTTTCTTGGACGTACTGGAGGATGAAAAAAAAAGGTTAAGGACATAGTTTACAAGAATAAAAGTTCAATAAGTAAGATGTGTACGGCAGCCAAAGGAGCACAAGCTTTCGAGTTAACTGCCGTAAATGGTTGGATAGCAAGTCGATTTGGTTACATACATGTATAGAGGAGGGGCTGAATGGGGGGGTACCAATATCAGTTAACAGCTAAATTTTTAGCTATTTATCAGTTATCAGTTAAATTTTGCTGTTATCAGTTAAGTTATATAAAAAGACTACCCTAACCTGATTTGAATACATATTTGCTAATATGAAATGAATAATAACCGCTAATTCAACTTCAAACACTACATTTTGTCTATTCAATAGATTTTTCTAGTATCAGATAACTCTGATGTGTCATGTTTAATATTTGACTATTATCAACTGGATCAAATCTGTCGAAAACCATCCGAAAAGCCAATAATAGCATGTGACGTTACGTCATTTTAATAAAAGTGGTTGCTTTGTGCTTTGTATTTCCAACGAAACCCGCCGGTCCCTTAGTGCAGCAAATCCCCGGGAAACTCACGTAGTAGTCCTTTTGAACCACAAGTGTTCTCTTGTAGACCTAGAGAAAGTAAAATGTGGACTGCTGAATGATTATTTGTCGAGTCGCTTCGCCTCGCTGTCTCGGTCCTTTCTCCGGCATTCCTCTACTCGCCACTCTAGACCGGGATTCGAAGAAATATTCGAACTAAGTTTCATTTAAAAAAGTATATATACAAAAATTAAGATAAAAGAAAGTCAGTTAAGCATATATACCTATGAAAAATTACACGATGGCCCAAACTAGGGATGGATTTCGAAAGATTCGAGAGTCACATAACAACAACAATGATCTTTCTGATTTTCGTAGCCTACGAAAATGATTTGCGCGCGCAAAGCACTATGGGCTCGGACACGGTCTTTAAGTTAAGTTGTGTACCCACTCAAAGGGATCTTGTTATCATGGTTACGAGTGACCTATCATGGAATCACCACATTGTCACCATAACTGCGAAAGTAAATCGAATGCTTGAGTTTCTTAAGCGCAACTGTACAATGGAGTTGACCTACTTACTAACTCCATAAAGAGACTCTGCTTAGCACTGGTTAGATCTCACTTAGGGTACTGTAGTCAGTTATGGGCTCCTCAATCCGTTATTACAAATATTATACTTACAGAATCTATTTAACGCAGGGTAACTAGATTTATCTGTAAAACTTTGCCTCGACTAGGTACAGGGATCGTTTAGTGTCCTTAAACCTTTTTCCTATCAATTACTGGTCAGAATACCTAGATCTAGTCTTCTTTTACAAATACAAGTCTAATGTTATTAGTATTGATATCACTAAATACGTGAACTCGTGCTACGGCCGTTCCCGCCGTGCTTCCTCTGGTTTGTACTTCATGCAATCTATCATTCCCAGGACGTCCAGCTTTAGGGATTCGTATTTTTTGCGCATTATTAACATATGGAATGTCATCCCGGATGAAATCAAATCATCCGCAACTCTATCGACCTATAAGAGAAAACTCAGACATGCACTTCTTTTTTCATAGGCCTAAGCATGTATTCAATCAAGATTACATTCGCAGCTACAACCTTATATGTATCGCCGTGCCAATGCTTGTGTTGTCTGTTCTTGCTAGAACCTTTTGCTTTATTATCTTTAATTTATTATCTTATTATCTTAATCCGAGGGTGTAACTGGGGTTGGGTGTGATCGGGTTTTTATTGTGGGGTGGGTTACTGGTACTTAAACCTTGTAGGGGACTTCGTGGCCTTTTGTTTCTGCACCATGCATGTTATGATTAATCCTAGACTTTCTCAAAGTCCTTCTTAGACCCCCGCACGAAAGACTTTTCCCACTTGCAGCGCGCCAAATTTACCGGTTGATTTTTCAACCTGAGGCGTGGCTTATGACGTACTAAGATTTTCCCAATCACAAAGCGTCAATTCTTCAGGCATTGTATGTTGACGTGTCAAGTCAGTCGACCGTAGATGTGGTATTTACAATTTGAGTGTACTCATAAAAGAGTTTGTCAAAGGCGCGAAATATAAGCTCCGCCTCAGAAACGTGTTTTCGCGCCAAAACATAATCCCCGATTCAATTTCCTGCAAGTGAAACAAGTCGAACTCGCCTCTCGCTTCGATACTCGCGCTCGCTTTTTGACCCAGTAATCGCTTACCCAGTGGCTAAGCGAGTTCGACTTGGAGCAAGTCTAGCTTAATCCTTAAGTAAATAAATAAATAAAGGTGGAGACGATCGCAGGCTGGAAAACCCCGACCTACCCAGAGGAAATTCGGCGGTACTTAGCTTAGGATTTGCGGGTTACTACAGGAGATTCGTCCGTGGATACTCAGTAATCGTAGCACCGTTATACCGACTAGTGTCGGGAGACCCAAAGGAGAGGAAGAAAGGTAGCCGGTCCTTACCCCAGTTGTCTACCATTTGAGTGGACAACCGAGTGCGATGAAGCTTTCAAGACGTCGAAAGAGCGGCTTATACGAGCGCGCCTGTCAGCTGGCATTTCCAGACTTTGAAAAGCCATTCATCGTCCAGACTGACGCGTGCTCAACCGGCCTGGGTGCTGTGCTTGTTCAGAAGCAAGACGGATTACTATCTGCATGTATAGGAGCAAGTTTATAGTGTTTATACCGACAACAATCCTTTGTGTTATGTCATTACAATCGCCAAGCTACTCTCAGCATTTCAGTTCGAGTTCATCTATCGACCGAACAAGAGTAACGGAAACGCAGACAGGCTGTCTAAGATGCCACATGCGGGAAAGCGTGAATGAACACTTGGGTTCGTGCGTTCGCTCAAATAAGGAAAGGGATGCAATCCACGCTCAACAGGTCTCGAAGCCAGAGAAAGGCGAGCCGACTTTGAAAGAGACCGATATAGGATTTTGTCAGCGAGAACCCGAAGAGGTGTTTCAGTATTTAGAAAAGGGGAAGAAGCCTGGTTGTAAAGAGAGAAGAGAGCTTACCGGAGAAGCAAGGCTAGCGATGAAGCAGTAGGACAAGCTGTTCGTAGAAAATGGAGTTCTGGTCAGGAAGATACGGGATCCAAGACGTGGGGATGTGAACTGATCAAGTTGTGATACCGCGGAAACAACGCGAAGCAGTCCTCCAGAGCTTATATAACGCGAGTCATCCAGGTTTTGAACGAACGCTTGACCTTGTAAGAGCACGCTTTTACTGGCCAGGAATGTATACCCAGATAAAGGAATTATGTAATACCTGTCAGCGCTACGAATTACGGAAACCAGCAACCGAGAGACCCCTCCCCCCCCTTTTCAGAGCATACACACGATACACAGCATACGCAACGTATACACACAGACCAAGGTCGTGACTTTGAAAGCACGCCGATCAAAGAACGTAACTGTGTAAGCTTATGGGCATTAAGAAGAGTCGAACCACTCCGTATCATCCGATAGGATATGGGATGACAGGTTTAATGCAACCCCGTTGAAGATGTTGGGAACATTGGACCCCATCGAGAAGGAAGACTAAGGAACATGTTGAGACCTTGATCCATGCTTATCAGTAAAGTTACCAAGCATGGCTCGACGGGATACTCGCCACACTTCCTCATGTTTTGCAGACAGCCGCGTTTGCCCGTAGACCTGGTCTTCGACACAAAAAGGGGGGAGGGTAATCCGGAAGTGATTCGGACTACAACGAACTATGTTTCTAAACTTCAGGAGCATCTGAAGGTGGCTTGTAAGCCTGCTGCAGCAACTGGTGCCCATGCAAGACCAACAGAAGGAGCAATACGATCGAAGAGCATTGAAGTTGTAAAATATTTTAAAGGAGATACTAGATCGATGGAGAGGCCCTTATGATGTGCTACAGAAGATGGAAGTACGCCCAGTTTACACAATCTGACATGACGGAAAGGACAGTGAATCCGAGTCTTCTCCGACAATGCAGGTTCACTTTAACGAAGGAAACGGATGTACAAACTGAGAGGGGCAGTGACTGTGATCGTATTGAGATGGGTACAACTGACACCCCTGAGGAGAGCAGTGCCGCTGACTCGGAGTTATATAGAGATGGACGTCTCCGCCGCAGGACATGCATGTCACGACAGTAAAGGAAGTGACCGACGGTCAGGGTCAGGAAGAAGTGTCAGGTATACAAAGTGTGGAATGCGGCCTTGTGGAGGCCGTGTTAGTACCGGAGGAGACAAACTGGCGTGGCCGTGGGGATACTTTCCCTGTTGCACCCTTGGACTGGATTGCGACGCAATCTGAGGTGGTTCATGCAAAACTTTGAAAAACCCTTAAAAAAGGATGATGGTACCTATTAATAGTAGACTGAGCGATCAAAAATGTGTGCTAAGGGAAAGTAACCACAGCCGAACAGGACCAGGAACCCGTCCGAAGACAAGTTACAGGGTATGGTTTAGATAACCCATCTGATCTCGGCGAGGATAGTGGAAAGTGGACAGGAAAACCTAACGTAGCATATAACTAGGGAAGATAGGACCAAAAGACCAAGACTAAGCCTAAACGCACAAACATGGTTTATTGACATTAAGATGGTTTATTAACGCAAATTATGAAGAGCTAACGGCACATGTAAGATCCTCATTTTCTGCCGCTCAGCAATTCCTTGCCGTGTGGCTACGGCGGCCACAATTAAAACAAGCACGAGATCCCCGAGCTACATATGGTGAGAAGAGCGGCCTAGGCGCTGGGGCGGCTGAAACATTGGACTGCTTCAAGGTCTTATGGATTTCTTTAGAAACCGCAACTTCTTCGTCAGACCCAACCAGTTTGAGTAAATGATGGAGCCGGGTGGAGCAGTGGTTAAGCGCTTCGCCTCTCACTTCTGCGGCCCAGGTTCGATCCCCAGAGGCGGCACCATATGTGAGTTGAGTTTGTGGTATCTCGCCTTTGCTCCGAGAGTTTTTCTCCGGGTCCTCCGGTTTTCCTCCCTCCGCAAAAACCAACACGCTAAATTCCAATTCGATCTGTGGATTGGAGTGGATTGATTTAAAACTCTTCCGCGATTTTATAACGGATTTAAAGATTTTCGCGCTCAAAGGATTGTGGGTAAAAGTACAAGCCAGGCGGGGTTTCATGTGAACTTTTGCTCTCTGAACAACAACAACAATTTTATTCAGTACTATGCTCTCTGAACAATGCTCTCTGAACTGGATAAAAGTAGAACAATGTACGGTTGGAATTCATTAGAGTCACACTTCTACTGTTCTTCATGATCAGCGATGATGACGGATGCTCCTCAAAATATGCCCACACATTGGGCATAGTTTTGGGTCACATTATCAGCCTGTATCTTTGATTAGGCGGGTAAAGACCCCTGGGAACGATGTAGCGCGCGCGAACAAAAATTGAAACTTTAACTAACTGGTCAGGAAAATTTATGCAGTTCCCCCTTTCTCTGTGGCTAACCTCCTCCGCAGACATCTCTAGTTAGTCCGGCCACAGGGTGACCGCTTTTTACTCTTTCTTACTAACGCTTTCCTTGGCAGTTGCCCACTTGCGCGATATCCTTTACTTTGTGCGTGACAAGTAAAGCAAGAACTAGCCAATAGACCATTTTCTCAGGTATGCGCACGCAATATTGGCCCGCCAAATCGCTTTTTTAACAATAGCCGCCAATTTTTGAACAATAGCCGATAATTTGAATAACAAAGGCTGACGCATCAGAACGAGTCTAACAAAAGCTAACGAAACTCACGGCCCGCCAAGAAATACTTCATGTAGGCAGCTTGGATTTAGTATTGGTTGAAATAATAGGGAGGGTTATAGGAAACCACTACGTGATTGCCCACGTGAAGTATTTACCTGTTGCGCCTGTTGCGTGCGCATACTTGAGAAAATGGTCTATTTCCACAAATCTACCCATGATGCTGTGCCAGTTCGTGACGCCCAGTCTCGTTTCCAGTCTTTCCCTGCAGAGGCAATCAAGATGGCGGCGAGCGGGACACGAGAGTTTCCATGGTTAGAAACGCTTCGAAATGCAAGTAAAACAAGCTTAGTGCAAGATGGTAATGTTGTATAATCTGCTGTAGTTTCATTTAGGTGCATTGTTTTGAGATGCCACGTTTATTTCAATCAAGATTCGACTCTTGCTTTAATAAAGTCGATTGATTCAAAATAATGTCTTAATGATTATTTTGACAGGAAAGAGAAAAGTCCATTACACATTTTCTGATCGCACAGAAATGGTTGAAGAATATGCTGTTTCGTCAGGAGGACTTCTCGGTGAGTCGGCTCTAATATTATTTTCAAAATTTAAACTTACATAAAGGCTGAATTATGTAATATATGCACTTGTCCCGGGACTATACACTACTTTTGGTTGCATACATGGATTTTTTTAGTGCCAGCACAGGCAGCCCAGACTCGACATATATTTCCCGCCTTTTGGGTTACCTGTGGTATGTTTCATACGCGATCTCGTAAGAGTTTACATAATTGCTCCTTGTGAATTCTCTTTTTCGGTTCCTACGAAATAAACCTTCAATAATAAAAGATTGATACTTAATGAAGTTTTGTGAGTGGTTTTGGGGTGATTTGGGGACTTCTGAAGTAGTTTATTAGGCCTCGAGGTTTGACGGTTGGCCGCGTGTCTACCTCATAGCTACAAATATACACAAGGTATGCAGCTTCGAGCCGCTTTTCGTCGATGTCACCTCACTCGACGCCGAAATTCAACAAGAAATTCAAATCGATTTCGCCTCTGCTTTCGGCACACAAATGCAGACATGTGTAAGCACTTCTCATCCACGTTTCAAGCCAAATGACATGAAAACGGCTTGGAAAATAAATTCCGAATTCAAAATATTTCTCTCGGTATGTGATCTGCAGATTGATTGGTCCACAAATCAGCGGTAGGCATCGCAGGCGGTGCTTTCAAGATGCGTAGGCATGGCAACTGCATCTTGAAAGCACCGCATAAATACAGCAAGTGATAAATATCACGTACAAATCATGCTATTTTTGTTTATAATATATATATGACCTAAGAAATATACTGAAAAAGACAATCACATGTTCTCATGAGTAGAGTTAATGTTTACTTTGAGTTTGAGCTCATGCATGGACATGGCAACTACATCTTGAAAGCACCGCCTGCGATGTCTACCACTGATTTGTGGACCGATCAATCTGCAGATCACATACCGAGAGAAATATTTTGAATTCTGAATTTATTTTCCAGGCCGTTTTCACGTTGTTTGGCCTGAAACGTGGATGAGAAGTGGTTACACATGTCTGGATTTGTGTGCCGAAATCGATTTGAATTTCTTGTCGAATTTCGGCAGCGAGTGAGGTGACATCAATGAAAAGCGGCTCGAAGCTGCATACCTTGTGTATATTTGTAGCTATGAGGTAGACACGCGGCCAACCGTCAAACCTCGAGGCCTAATAAACTACTTCAGAAGTCCCCAAATCACCCCAAAACCACTCACAAAACTTCATTAAGTATCGATCTTTTATTATTGAAGATTTATTTCGTAGGAATCGGAAAAGAGAATTCACAAGGAGCAATTATGTAAACTCTTCCGAGATCGCTTATGAAACATACCACAGGTAACCCAAAAAACGGGAAATATATGTCGAGTCTGGGCTGCCTGTGGTGCCAGAAGTCCCCAGTACATGACACAGCCATGAGTCCTATTATTTTCCAAAACAGTGTAATTTTCTGGGAGAAATTATAGAATATCCCGCCATTTGGAGCGTTAATAATTCATTTTCTAAAATTTTCATACAAACCTAAAACCTAACCCAGAAATTAAAAACCCTAACCATTTTCGTCTAAACAGTATTCAGAGAACACCTGCATGGGTCCAGTTGTTTGAAGGGTGGATATCCAGTGGATAAGTATTAACCAAACTAACTTATTTTATCCACTGGATAAGGATTTATCCACTGGATAGCATTATCCACCCTTCAAACAACTGGACCCTGCATTATAAATCCCGACGTAAATAAGCAATCAATCAATTACTCGATAAAATCAATAATAATTTTAAAGTTATATATATCTCTGTCATAAATATTAATTATTAATTATAGTTACTTGTTACATATATCCACTTGCTGTTAGTATAAAGACTGGAAGCCTAAAGTCACATAAGTCCTTAATGGTTTCTTTTTAGGCTTCCTTGCCACTAACCCATTGTACATTGTGAATTATTTATTTATATCCTTTGTAAAATTTTATTAGTGGAAATCAATAAAATGCAAATTCTGTTTTGCCATCAAGCCATCCCATTATACGTTGTAAAATGTTTTGTTTACCATCACCTATTTTCCAAGCTCTCGTGTGAATTGTCATGTGAACTGTCAACATTTATTTCCACAAGTAACAGAGGAAAAAGTAGTTGAGAAATACATTAATTACAAGGTATAACGAGAGTCTTCAAGCTGACTTAGTAACCAGGCTTTACTTAATGTTGATTTTTGTTTGCCTGACCAACCAATCTACCATCACAAGAGAGAGAGGGAGAGCATTGGTAAACAAAACATTTTATTGGGATGAGCTGATTGATGCATAGGTATCAGTGGTAGATCCAGACTTTCAGGAAAGGGGGACCTGGCCCTATGGATATTGGTTCTCTTTGACGGTTGGGTTGGGGGGGGGGGGGGGGGGAGGCTATTGATGAATTCCCATTGATGTATTTTTGGTCAATTTTCCTGTGTATTTTAACTAAGGAGTATTTTGAATGAAACTTAACTTTAGCTTATAAAATTATCCTGTCAGATGACTGATGTTGCCATGTACTATACCATATCTTTTTAAACATTTTTCTTTAGTGAGGAAATGGAAGAAAAAAAGTACACTGGGACAGGAAGGCAAGTGGGAATATGAAATTGGTGAAGAACTCAGACCTCAAAGCATTGACTCCGAGCACATTATGGAGAACAGAAGTAACGTAAGTACTGATGATACTCGTACATGAAAATGAGACTCCATTCCATTGCATAGCAAGACAATTTTGTTGCAGTCTGATACTGATGAAAATTATACCCCATCCAGTGACAAATCACATACCATAAAATCTCATACTTTTTTTGAATACCTGCTTCCCATAAAGAGTATTAATAACAGTCTGTATTGTCATTGTCCCATAGGTATCCTGCAAATATATTAATAAGGTTGGGCTCTATACTAAGTTTTAAAATAGTCTGAATGGCCCATGCTTTAGAAATGAAGGTGGATACAAAGCAATTAAGAACAATGCAGATTTCAACCTGCTTCTTTCCCTCTTAAAAATAACCTCTTGTTATTGTATTTCTTCAATTCAAAGCTTTTGCTCTAATGTTCTACAGCCGATATTCATCAGAAAAGATACCAGCAAAGCTTTCCAGTGGAGAATACGGAACTTGGCATATCCATTAGAAATATACAGTGTAACGGTGGATGATAACAAAGACGCTGTAATCATCAGAACAACAAATAAAAAGTGAGTACACAATGAATCAGTGTTTCTAGAGAAAACAAGTTAATGATTAAACAGAATGAAGCTTAACAATCAAGGAAATCTATCTGAGACTATGTATAGAGTTTTGTGCTTGAGAAGCTATGCCCAATTTGCTTGACTTCAAAGGGTTAGGAGAAGAATAACATACACAGACAAGAAATCTAATTGCTGCATACGATGACTACATACTTGCCTATGCAGTGTTAGCCTCATCTTGGTGTTAGACATTCATAAATACCAGCAGAGATAAGCTATTAATAGCTTTGCTTAATGTTGTAGTTGCAACTTCTACACCTTCTCACCGGTATTTTCGAATATTTAACTTCAGAATGAGACTAACACTGCTAGATGAGTCTGTTGTCATCGCAGTTAGTGGCAAATTGTGAATATGAAAGAAGTCTAGCTATTAAGAAATTCACTTTAATTATCCTTGTTTAATATTTTGTCTAGAGAATTGAATGTAGATGTTGATCTGTAGTCATACTACCTAATCCAGACAAATCGGACGAAAATGACCCTGATCACATGCTAAGCAATGTATTTTCGGACTATTATTCAGCGGATGAAATTAATAGAGTTTTTGAGACAGCAGGACCAATGGCAGTTTCATTTTTTCATTGTAATGTACAAAGTCTGCCAAAAAACCTAACTTTGCTTAATGACCTGATTTACTCTCTTTCTTCAAAACCAGATATCTTAGCTGTAACTGAGACAAAATTGAATGATAACACTGTTACCAATGTGGATATCTCTGGCTATAGTTTTTACCATGTTGATTCGGTAACTGCGGCAGGTGGTGCTGGAATCTATGTTAGTTGTAAATTAAAAACTATAGCCAGACCCGATATCAAGTTTTCAATGGAACTTGTAGAATCTTGTTGGCTCAAAATCGATTCTGGTTATAACGTAAATAAGAATATTATTATAGGGTGTATATACGGGCATCCGAAAGCAAACATTGAACAATTCACTTACCAGCTCGAAGAGTTGTTAAAGCATTTAAATCAATGTAAATATCAAGTAATCTTATTAGGTGATATAAATATAGATTTTTTTCAATACATTAACCACCAACCTACTGAAAAATATTTAGGTATGCTATATGCAAATAATTTTACCCCCATTATCACTAAGCCCACTCGGATAACTGACCACACCAAAACGTTAATCGACCATATCTATACAAACACGCCCATTTCTCAAATCACATCTGGTATTGCATTGTTTGATATATCAGATCATCTCCCTGTATTTTGTCATTAACACCCCTTTTAAGAGAATTAATGAAAAACAGTTTTATAGAGATTATAAGCACTTCAGTAAAGAAGCGTACATGTATTTGCACGATTTAATGCAAATTGATTGGAATGTTAAACTTAGTAATTTAAATAATAATCTTAATCGAACCACAGAAGATGTAATTCATACTATAAATGAAGTGACAAGAAAGCATGCACCTATCAAAGAGGTGCCACAGAGTAAATTAAAACAATTCACCAAGCCATGGATTGCAAATGGGATCCTAAAGTCAATTAAAACCAGCGTCAAGTTTCATAATGTCACCAGTGATGGAAGTACAAGTACTTGAACATTTTCTTGTATTACCGGTAGATGGAAACAAGGCTTCTATTAATATTCCGAATAATATGATAAAAATGGCAGCTACTGTAATTGCACCAGTTTTCACTTCTATTTACAATGAATCAATTAATACAGGTATTGTTCCTGATATTCTAAAAAAATTGCGTGTTACACCAATTTATAAGAGTGGCACAGTAACATACCCCAATAACTATCGACCTATATCAATAAATTATTATCTCCCTTTACCAAAGTGCTCGAATGGTTAGTGTATGACCAGTTGGAATTATTTCTCGCCAAAAATAAAATAATCTTTGACTATCAATTTGTATTTAGGAAAGGTTACTCTACGGAGCAGGCGATACTAGAAATTACTGATAGCTTAAAAACTGCAATTGACAATAAAGAAATAACATGCAGATTATTTTTAGATTTTTCCAAAGCTTTGACACTGTTAATCATGAAATTCTTTTATCTAAATTATATACAGTAAGTATGGTATACGTGGAACTCCACTGGCATGGTTTGATGACTACTTGACTGATTGACAACAATATGTTAGAATTGGAAACACCGATTCAGATTTACTAAAAATGACTTGTGGAGTACCTTGGCTCAACTCTTGGGCCACTTCTCTTTATACTTTACATAAATGATATGCATAACTGTTCTAACGAACTATCATTTCGAATATTTGCCGGTGATACCAACATATTTTATTCAAGTACATGTATTAATGATGTGGAAAATGTGATGAATGAAGAACTTAATCAAATTTTTGTTACTGTGCCACCAACAAACTTTCAATAAACTTAAAAAAGACTAATTTTATGTTGATAACCTCTTCAAAGAAAAGAATCTGAGACATAAGCATTAGAAATATTGAACAAAAAAGTTGTATAAAATATTTAGGTATATACATCAACAATCATATAAGTTGGGAACAACAGATTAAACATGTAAATAACAAAATTGCAAAAAATACTGGAATCCTAAGTAAACTTAGATATTACATTGATTTGAAAATGCTGAAGCAACTTTACTATACACTAATCTATCCATATGTCAATTATGGATTGATGAGCTGGGGTAACACCTATACTTCGAAATTGTCAAAATTGCGTTCTTGTCAAAATAAATGCATAAAAAATGTTGTTTTTTTGCGCAAAAAAAAGAGAGAATGCCACCCCTTATTTTATTCTTATTGAGGCTGAACTTTTTATCCACATCTGTCCTTTTTTTTCTTTCCTAGCTATGGTAGACGTAGGCAGTGATCAACACGAAAGCTTCTTGCTACTTTGATCACTGCGCACAAATAATTGATTATAGTTTCTTCTCAGTTATGTAAATGTTACTATTGTTATGTTTTTTATTTATCCTGTAATTATCTACTACCATGTTAACTAGAAAATGTGTGAATAAACTGAAGTCTGGGACACAAATCTTTGTGCTTAGAGTTCCTTGTGAGTCAGGGCTTACTTTTATTAGTATGTCATGGTTTTGATCCCTTTTTTCTCAGGGAAACATACACTGGATTTTTCATAAGACTAGATCACAAAATACCGTAGTGTTTTTTTTTGTGTGAATGTCATTTGGTGGTGGTAATACATTGTACATGTGGGTATGTTAATCAAACAAATTTCTAGCATGTTATAACTTTGCTGTATATCATTTTGTTCGTTAATAGATATTACAAGAGATTCCCAGTACCAGACATGGAAAGGGCGAGTCTTCCTTTAGAACAGAGTGCCATATCCCTGGCTCATGCCAATAACACCCTCATTATCACTGTAAGTTAGTGTTACTATTTAAACAAGATTGAAATTGCATATATGAGCCCTAGCCAGTTAGCATTGATGTAAAAGTTGAAACCAAAGTGACCAACATAGGAACACAAATATTAGCACCTGCCATTTTTGTGTACTTAAAGAATCAAATTTCTATGATGTTATTTAAGTCACAAGCCAATTCTAGTTCCATTTGCTCTATTTGTATGTCAGCTCCAGTCATTAAAATATATTTCAATAAGATTGCAAAGATCAAATGTCTAATGCCTGAAACACAACTGAAAAACTAAACACATTCAATGTTATCAATGTTTTTAACTCCTCAGCATAATGTGACTTAAATGACCTAATTTTACAGATTTGTAATACATTTTACAGTGTGACTACTGTAACCGGGGCCACTTTAAAAACTGTACTCTCCTTGGATGTTGGTTTTAAATGTAGCTTACGTATATATGTAAGCGAGAGGTCAGGGGTTCGAATAGGCCCTTTGCAGCTAACAAATCCTGTGGTTGTACTGGAAAGCAACAAAAAAATCTGACTTCATTTATTCAAAGGCCTTGTATGAGATCAGTAGTGTTATTAGCAAAACATGTTTGTAATGTAAATGCTATTTTCCACCTCCGATCGATCTTTCTAAAACTGCGTTTGTAAAGATAGTTTTCTCTCCAACATCCATTGCAATGCCTTTCCATGGGGATCACGAGCTCAATTCATTCGTTAATTTCAGTATTATATCAGCATGTGACTGTTAGCTGCAAAGGGCGTATCCCAGCCACGTCCTTGGGCAAGGACGTATAAGCCGTTGCCCTTGTCTCCTTCCTCTTCTAAGGCTATACGAGGGGGACGTGAAAGAACCTGTTGTGTATTTCAAGAAAGAGTAGGGTATTGCCTCCCGTCACAACAGCCTGGTATCCTGAGGTACTAACAATCACTCATGATTGTAAACTGGCAGCACATTGTGCCACAATAGCAGTCCGTAGGGTAGTGGTTAAAGCGGCTTCGCCTCTCCCCTCTGTGGCCCAGGTTCGATCCCCGGATGCAGCGCCATATGTGAGTTGAGTTTGTTGGTATTTCACTCTTGTTCTGAGGGTTTTTCTCCGGGGTTTTCGGTTTTCCTCCCTCCACAATAATCAACATGCTAAATTCCAATTCGATCTGTGGTTTAGCCGGGTCCTGACTTTGATCAGCCTCTATGGTTGTTTCAGATCTCGTTAGAAATTCAGGTGCATATCACAAAAATAACCTTAATTCTATATAATCATATAGGATTTGCGCTATATAAATGAATACCGTAAAAACCCATAGATCAGCCGCACCCCGAGTTTAGAAGCTTGAGTTCAGGGGGAAAAACTTATTTTGGAAGAAAATCAAACGTACATTGTAACCTTCATCGGACTTTCAAACTCGAGAAAACTCCAAAGTCGTACCTGTATTTTAGCTCTGAAATAGTATAAACACTTCGTTTAGGAGCCACCAAACATCAGTGTTTACTTTCTTTTGATTTCATGTAGTATTTATTAGTACTTAATATTTTCTTTTAAAATGGGAATTTCTGGAACGTTTCCTATATTGTCCCGTAGATAAGCCTCGATCTTGAACGAAAATTGTCCCGTAGATAAGCCCCGATCTTGAACGAAAATTTCAGGTAAAAAGGTGTGGCTTATCTATGGATTTTTACAGTACCATTTTATTTTTGCAATAGGCAAATATAAGAACTAAAATATCCATTATGTCATTGCACATGAGAAAATCCCTATCTTGACCTACAGTGGCCAGTTGTCACTTCTGAAACAAAACTTGATTTTTACAGTGCTTGTTGTTTTCCTATATAAAACACTATTTGTTTTTCATTTTAGTATGCAAAGCCTCCCATGATCTTGGAACAAGAAAGACTTGTCAAACAAGAGCTGGCAAAAACCCAGAGCTCCAGAGAAGGGGATATTGACTGCAAACCAAGCTGATAGTTACTAAATGTACATGTTTACTAGTAGATATTTATTCCATGCACTAATATTTACTTCAGGAGAGGCATGCCTCACTGTCACATTGTCCTAGGCTCTTCAAAGCATGCTTAGGTTAGTGCACTCAGATGTAAGCCAGCTATTTCAATTAATGTTGTCTGGGAGATAGGAAATAAGGCATTAGGGAATGGTGTATTAGGAAATATGGCATTAGAAAATAAAGCATTTTTAAAATGTCAGACAGCTGTACACAGGCTAAACATGGATAAATAAACCGTAAACTAAGGCTGCATTCGATTGACCATATTCCGGAATAGGAATAGATGGAATAGTCTCTGGAAATTACTAGTTGAGGCACCGATTTACAATGTAAGCTATAAATGCTTGCTGACATATGATATTCAGGATACAATTAGTATTCCAGTAGCTAAAAGAATCTAGTATAAGCGATTTGTAGTTATTTGTATCGATCATTCTGTTTATTCTTATTCCGGAATACGGTCAATCGAACGCACCCTAAGTACTAATCGTCCAGGTCGTATAACTCGTAACCGTAATTCATTTCGGTCTGGGAATACCTAATGCCCTATTCCCTAATGTCATATTTCCTAATAATGTCATATCTCCCTGACAATATTGTCATATCTCCCTGACAATATTACTTGAAATAGCTGTATACCAACCAGAAATCCATTAGTTGGTGAAACAAAGGAGAGGAAGGTAGGAGGCATTAAGATTTTGGTTGGCATATTTGAATGACAAAGGTAATATTTACAGAAAAGCGCCCTCCTATTGCTGGTTTGCAATCAATCTCCAGAGGTTCAGATAACAAAGCCATGGTGGCCATGTTGGTTGACCAAACAATAGAAGCTAACGTGGACTCTTTTGTTCACGTCAACCAAGATGGCGGCGAGCAATTCAGGGCCCAGGTATTCAGTGCCCAGGTATTCAGTGCCCAGGTATTCAGTTTAATGTATCCTTCCAAAGTTAAAATATACCACCTATAGTTCTTCAGGATTTGGGTCTGGCCCAGAACATGATTTTTGATGGCGCAAAAATAAAGGAATTAAGATTAGAGTATGATATAGAACATGACTGCATTTATACTGTTGTTATCATTCATGGCCTAAATTAATATTTAACGCATGAACTCAAAAATAGTTCAGTAAAGTATATCAGTAGTACTTCTTTGTTAGTCTTCTGAGTTCAAGACATATAGTATCCTATTCTCATCGGTCTCACCCGTACTCATTGAGTTACGGATATCCGACGGCCGCTTCCAGTCCTTGAATGCAGGAGGAGTCACCCAATAGGGTGGGTGGGAAGGGAAAGCACCGGAAGCAGCCGCCACATGGAGTAGGATGAGGGGAGATGAGAAAAGGATATAGAGATTGGCGAACTCCGTGCCGAATACGGCCACCTCGCTTAAATGGTGAGGTGATTCTGTAGGTTGTGCCTCTTATTCGTACTTGGGTAAGACCGCTGAGAATAGTATCCTATACGATAATAACATTGTTATATAACCGAAACCCCGCGAAGACAACCCAACACTCAAACCTCCGAGACCCACAGAGGCCCAGAACTGAAAACGGCTAAAAAGGTCGACTTACGCTTGCGATCCTGTTGAGAACCTCCGGTGACAAAACTGTTGGGGTCCCTGAAGGCCAACATAGACGTATCGTGGCCACTAAGCATAGAACTGAGGAAATCTAGAGAGATGTGGGTGTTACCAGCTGCCAACCCCTGGGCTGCGCGTGCGTAAAGGGGTTGCCGTCATGCCGAATCCAGACGGAAAAACGGTCGGTAACGCGAGTCGGGTCGAACCCCTGCGTTAGTTCCCAGTAATGAAAGAGCGAGCTTGGCTTGAAACGCTTATATGATCGCTGGGAAAAGAAACAAGCGAGTAAAAAATTGCGCAGCCCAGAGGATGACAGCCTTAAACCTCAGTAATCCGAGAGGGAATTAGACTCCCCTTTTGAAGCTGTCACCCTCGAGCGAGAAAATGAAAAAGGCGTGGCGAAAGCAAATGAGGTAACTCCAAAATTGAGGAATGCGGAGTAGTATTACCAAAAAAGGCAGGAAAAACAATATAAGCTGAAACACAGCTGAAACAATGGTAATAAACGGTAATCAACAAATTAATACCAGGCCAGGGCACAACAGGAACAGCGGGACAACCAGTGAGGATAATTGCAATGGAAAGCAAGATAATACCCAATTAGCGAGAGGTACTTGCTCAATGCACAATAATTCAAACTTGTTATGAACAAGCCAAATAAACCAAGTGTGTACCACGACGTACGCGGAAAGGGGCAACGAACTGCCAAATGAAGGAACAATGAGTCAAATCGATATACGATCTGCACGGGAAGAGCGTAGTAGAAAAATATTTCGCAAAAAGCGCTCACATAACACTTGCACTAAAATACAGTATGCCCATAATAGTAATGAGGGAACAAATAGCCCAACACAACCCATGACTAAAACAAAAAGAGTGGCGTAGAAAAACTCTACCGAGACCGCTCATATAACACATGCACTAAAATACAGCATGCCAATAACAGTAATGAGGGAACAAATAGCTCAACACATCGTGATTTATACGAGAAGAACGGCGTAGAAAACTTTCGCCGAGACCACTCGCATATGAACATATGCATTACAATGCAGTATGCCAATAACAGTAATGAGGGAACAAATAGCCCAACACATCTAATGATTGATACGAGAAGAGCGGCTTAGAAATTTTTTCGCCGAGACCGCTCACATAACACATGCATTAGAATAAGCATGCCAATAACAGCCATGAGGGAACAAATAGCCAAACACATCCCATGACTTTATACACACAAGAAGCCGATAAACGCGAGAACGGCGACAAAATAAAGAAACACGAACGGAAATAGTTTAACACCTGGGTTAGCTTGAGCCGGTGGAGGGTCTTCGGTTTGTACTTAGGGAGCCAAGACAGTCTTAAATGGATGCTATGGTGGGTGAAAAACATGCTTGGCCATAATACCACAGACGAGAGGACTACTAGATGTCGAAAGTTTGGCGACCTCGCTCAAATGGTGAGGTGATTCTGTAGGTTGTTCCTCTTATTCGTACTTGGGTAAGACCGCTGAGAATAGCGAATGTACTGGAGTATTTATGTGTGTTGAACGACTATTTTGGCTTGAGCCGAGTTATTCGCGAGTTGAAAATAATGTACAGAATTTCTAGTAAAGGCCAGAGATTGTTTCAACTAATTTTACCCAGTTAACACTGGTTAACCTGAAGAGATTCTAGTTTCAACCTTCTATTACAATAATAAAACGAGTCATTTCCAAGGACTATTCCGTGTTGATTTTGAATCTCTTTTTAGCTCGTTATCCCTTAAGAATAGTTCAAAGTTTGTATTTCAAAGGATTTAAAGCCGAATGTAACTGTGATATACTTATTCAAGGAATTATTTTTTAATCGCTTTTTCCATTTTTCATTTTTTTCAAATCTGTACTACTTTCCAGTCAGGGTTTTATTTAAAGAGGAAATGACAGTCTGGCATTTCGATTCCATAATGCGTTTGTCTGAGATGTATCCCATAATTTCATTATTTTAGAGGTTAGAATAAAGCCATTTTCGGGTATTTCTGCTCAAAATAGGCCATTTTGACGATGTTGCGCACGCATTGAAAACAAAAGCATGTGGCCCGCCAAAAACCAGAATGTGGCCCACCAAAACTCATTATAAAATAGTTTCGATAGTACGCGCGCTCTGATTGGCTGCAAGCCGTGTTTCTATAACTATAGAAACAGAGACAGTTGAGCGCGCGCTTGAGCTAGTTGTGAGAATTTACGTTTTGGTTATCAAATTAAGCGAGCGTTTCCGTGCTTTTATTCGTTTATTTTATAAAGGAAATAGAAAACATTTTCCCCTTGTTTCTATAGAGTTATAGAAACACTTGTGGAAGTTTGGAAGAACTCGAAATAGCTGTGGAAACACTCGCCCTACGGGCTCGTGTTCCCACTGCCATTTCTCGTTCTCCCAAACTCCCACTCGTGTTTCTATAACTCTATAGAAACACGGGAAATGTTTTCTATTTCTTGAATGTTGCATGACAATCTTGTTTTCTTGAATGCTTGTATATTGTTCTCAATGCGCGCGCAACATCGTCAAAATGACCTATACGTAGAAAATCGCGCTGCTAATCTTAATCTACAAGAAGAGAACGTTGTTTTGCCGTGTAGTGCATTGAAATTCATTGAAAGCTCGAGAAATGGCGCCACTTTTAAATGTAGGTTACACAAGTAACTTTGTGTGGTGCCATTTTCGGGTATTTCTGAGCAAAATACGTTGAAAATCGCGCTGCTAATCTTAATCTACAGGAATCCAGTGTTTTGTTTAAAGTCTGACTTTTCTGGCCTTTCTATCCCATGATGCCTTTGTCTGGAATCTATCCCATATTTTCTTTATTTGAGAGCTAGAGGTTAGGTTATTGGTTAGGTTAGAAAACAGCCATTTTCGGGTATTTCTGATCAAAATATGTAGAAAATCGCGTCGCTAATCTTAATCTACAGGAAGAGAACGTTGTTTTGCCGTATAATGCATTGAAATTCATTGAAAACTCGAGAAATGGCGCCACTTTGAAATGGAGGTTATACAAGTAACTTTGAGAGGTTAGGGTTCAAGTGCCTATCACCCATTTGGCTTATGAACCTCCGAAAAGTTTTGAATATTTCTGTGAAGAAAGTTTTGGTTTAAAGTGAATTGAAGATTTCCGACGGAACAATTGAAGTCGGAAAGCGTATTCATAACGGCTTAAGAGCATTATTGTAGTAAGGTGTCGTAGTTTTGTTTATATTTGGCATGTCATTGGTGACAAGAGGCCGGAATGCAATGGTGCATGTATATAACGGGCAACTTGAGAGAGTAATTCATATCTCGCCGTTCGTGCAGCATTTGGAAGGCAAATTTTATTCAACTTATAATTATGTTAAGGTCTTAATCCCCGAGACCCTGTGCTACTGCATTCGATCGGTGAATACGTTTCCCAGAGGTTTTTTGCCAAAAGAAGGTTTTTTGCCAAAAGAAGGTTTTTATCTCTGCATGGTTTTCAGTTCGTATCGGGCGGAGCACGTTTTTAGATTATGTTATTTCCATTAGACAATCTTACTGATGTAAACTTGTTATAGTATAAAACACGTAAGTGTGAATTCATTAGTGTTAAGTTATTGGACACTAGAACTGTAAAACTTACTATTATACAGTTACGTGTGAAGTTATTTGTTACCTGTAAAACGTGAAGTCATGGACACATGTTCACTGTAAGCTATTGTGATGCATGTAAAGTCATTATCGACACAATTAAGTCTTTACAGACACACTAAGGTGTAAAGCTACTATAGATACATGTGGAGTGCTGTAAAGCGTCATTGTAGATACACGTATAGTCATTGTGCATAGACACACGTAAGGTGTAAAGCTATTATAGATGCATCAGAGTGTAAGTCAGTGTGGCACACATATACTCATTGTGTACAGACACCGGCAGGCGGTAAGCTATTATAGATACACGTGGTCTGTACTGTCGTGGACACGTAAGCCGGGTACAGCTATTATAGATACATTGTACCGTCGTAAGTAATAAACATTGTGGATACGCGTAAAGTAATTCTGGACACATGTAAATCATTGTGCATAGACACATATAAGGTGTTATGCTATTATATATCCATGTGAGTGTAACTCTTTGTGGACACATGTAAGTCATAGTGCTTAGACACATGTACAAGTGTAAAGCTGTTTTAGATACACGTGGAGTGCAAGTCTTTGTAGACACACGTTATGTACAGCTATTATACATGTATGTATACGTAAGTGTAAGTCTTTGCTGACACGTAAGTCATTGTGCATAGACATACGTAACGTTGTAAAGCTATTATACCCATGTCAGTGTAAGTATTTGTGGGCACATGTAAGTCCTAGTGCTTAGACACTTGTAAGTCAGTGTAAAACTGTTTTAGATACACGTGGAGTGCGGCAAGTCTTTGTAGACACACGTTATGTACAGCTATTATCGATACATGTATACGTAAGTGTAAGTCATTCTGCTAGACACGCGCAAGGTTATAAAGCTATTATAGATACATATCATTGCCGGTTAAGTCTTGTGTTCACACTTAAATGTACTACAGCTATTATAGATACACATACACGTAATTAAAATCATTGTGGACACGAAAGTCATTGTGGACACACGTGAAGTGCATAGTTATTGTAGACATAGGTGAAATGTAATCTCATTGGACACACAAGGTGTTAAACTAATATAGTCTTATAGACATGGCTCGACTCGAAGTGTAAGTGTCGTTGGACACACGAATAGCGTAAAGCTGTTAGGATACACGTGAAGTGTAAGTCATTGTCACACGTGAAGTGTACTGAGCTGTTGCAATACACGTGAAGTGTAAGTCATTGACACGTGAAGTATAAGTCATTGACACACGTGAAGCGGTGTAAGTCATTGACACGTGAAGTGTAAGTCACTGTGACACACGTAAAGTGTAAGCTATTATAGCACGAGAAGTGCAAGCTATTATATCACGTGAGTGTAAGGCATTGTGACACACGTGAATTGTAATTGTAAGCTATTATAGCACGTGAGTGTAAGTCATTGTGACACACGTGAATTGTAATTGAAAGCTATTATAGCACGTGAGTGTAAATAATTGTGACACACGTGCATTATAACACGAAGTGTAAGTCATTCTGACACGTGAAGCGGAAGTCATTTCTGACATATATATACGTGAAGCGTAAGTCATTGTGACAGACGTGAAGCCTAAGCTCAGTATTATAGCACGAAGTGTAATCTATTTTAACACGTGAAGTGTAAAGTCATTGTGACACACGAAGCCTGAGCTATTATAGCACGAAGTGTAATCTATTATAACACGAAGTGTAAAGTCATTGTGACACACGTGAAGCCTGAGCTATTATAGCACGAAGTGTAATCTATTATAACACGAAGTGTAAAGTCATTGTGACACACGTGAATTATAGACGTGAAGGGCGGGAACTATGGGAGTTACAGTACTTGTTTGTTTGTAAGTTACGTTATATTAATTCTGCTATTGTCGTTGCACACCACGGCGACAGTACAATAACACACTCTATACAGTTATATTGTTGTTGGATGCGGAAAGAGTTATGAATACTTTATGTTCTACTCTTGTTTGAAATTTGACCCAGGTTTCGACCATGGCTTTTACTTACGCGGTCATGGGCCAGGAAAGGTCACATTTACACGATTTCAAACAAGCGTACAACATAAAGTATTCACTTTAAACCAAAACTTTCTTCACAGAAGTACTCAAAACTTTTCGGAGGTTCATAAGCTATCAAAATTGCAAAAGTGTGATAGGCACTTTAAGGGTTAGGTTAGAAAAAAGCCATTTTCGGGTATTTCTGATCAAAATACTTAGAAAATCGCGCTGCAGTAATCTTAATGTAATGTAGTGTAGTGCCGTGTAGTGCATTGTGTAGGAACCAAACAGTTTAGTGTTCAGTGAAGCGTAGCGCTATTGTTTTCCTTTGTGTTTTAATTCTTTAATTATTGACTTACAGTCCCCTGGTAGAACAATACACATTATTGAACGGTTGTTCTCGAGATATCCCTGACCCTAAAATATTGAACCAGAATCACACCACTTGTCTAAGGGCTTTCCACTCATCTAATACTAACAAATGTACTTTTTTGGAACAGAGCTTCGCCCCGGGAATGGCTTTGATTCCTGGAATGATTTGTTGGTTTAGCATAATCATAGAACAGGAACCCATTAGCAACTGTAGTGTTCGTTCGCATATAAAAAAATTTTCGAAGAACGAAACCCATAATTCTAGGTTCCTGAATATCCATTCCTGGTAGTATTCGCAGTTCTTTCTCAGTTTATTCTTCTGTATCCGTAAATCCAATATATATTCAACAGATTAGGTTGTTGTTGTCTTGCTCTGACGTCGATCGACTTGTTTTGTCACACAACCAATTCCACTTACATTGCTTTTGTGTCGTTGTTTAGCTGTCTTTTCCGATTGGCAATCTTCCTTTTTGCCTCTTAAAATCTTTTCTTTAGCTATTATTTCATACCATCTCTACTTCCTTTGAAACGTCGTATTTACCCTTAACATTTGTTATCCCAGCAACGAATTTTTACAAGTGCTATCGTATTTTAACATTGTTGGTATTTTATTATGTAGTGGTTCATGATTTTTGTCTTTTCTTGAGTAAAATTTACCAGAACAGCTTATTGTATTTTTGCATTTGACATTCATACATTTTAAATACGCACTTAATCCGTATTACAATCGTTCATATTTCTTCGTCATATTATTACCACATATTTATGGTATTGATCATATTACATCCATCACACAGTACCAAGTAATCACACCAGAAACATTGTCTCCGTCTCTACAACTGTCGAGTTTTGTCAGCGAAAAAAGGTTATAAACAAAAATCTTACGCAATTTTCAGAGATGAAAATCAACTGCACTGATTGTGTGACGTTTAGTGCCATTCCTATGTTACTATTTACCGAAACAGGAATTATCCTTTCAGTGTCACAAAAGGTGTGCTCTCGAGCATAAAGCAAAACAACATCTGTGACCATCAGTTGCCATAAACCTGGGTTAGGTTCAGCGAGCGCTGCAATTGCTATAACGACATCTAGAACGTCTCCCTCTCCCTTTACTATAAACAGAAGGCAAAACTGCAAAACCAGTGTCTGGTAAGTGACTGTAGATTGTGTATTTTTGTGTGTTCAATTCCTTTAATCCCTGTAACTCTGTTCAAAAATAAGCGACCGCAAAGACCAATAAATTATTTACGCAAGCAAAAGCATTCTGACACAGTCAGTCACTTGCATGCGCCAAAGCCACCAACACTGCGTTCTGTGCATTTTGCACGTTCAGCAAACTGGCATAGTTGCCAGTCTTTCGATTCCGATATGATTTAGACCAGAAATGTTTCTTGTGAAGCCAAAGCTAGTCAAAGACCTTTAACCACAGACCATTGATTCTTGGATACGGGTAAGCAGTGAACCGGTCTAGGTATATTGCTATTTGGATTTGACAACCAGAATACCGAACACAATTGTCCTGCCTTCGTGGAATTTTTATTGTCTTGTTTCTTTGACAGTTTTGGTAGAGAAATTCAATAAATAAATCCGATTGACTTGACTTAGATTTCCTAGTTCACATCTCCAAAATCCCAGTCAAGAATGTCTTGCGTTGTATTTGATTTCTTGCAAGTTTGCATTTGTGCTATAAATAGTTAGTATGGCTGGTTGGCTTTCGTTTGTGCCAAGAGGTGTACTCTAGGATTAGTTCGACGTCGGTACCGCATTACTAATACGAGGCTACTCGAAATCAACAAATAAACCGGCCAAGACCTTCATAAATTAGTCGATAACGTTACAGTATTGAGCACAAATTCTTTTGGGTAATATGTCGGCAAAAACGTCTTGGTGATCAGGAAAATAAATGATAAGGATATGAATACACTTCGTAAGCACTTTCTTCGCGGGAGTTTATAATTATAGCCTTAATGTCGACAAACATCACGTTGTCTGCAGAGGACAAACAATAACGGCTCCGTTTTAGGGGGGGAAATTGTTAAAAAATTACATACATAAGGAGCATATTTTAATTGTACTGAGCACAAGCATAATTCACGTCATGTAAAGATCTTGCTCAGTTGAATTTGACCACAGATAACATGAATGTTTTAATTCCCGTTCGGGGAATTTTTAATCCCCTTCGTTGTTTAACGATTTTAGTGATATGGAGAGATTTTGGTTGTGTGATAATCCTATGCCTATGCACCCGTTTTCTTGTGATGTGATTACAAGTTTGTTCCCGTTTTGATAGGTTGAACTTCCAGTCTAATTACGCTGTTCCGCGTCGTTTCATTACTGACATACGTTCAGCTTGCTGATCGGAAGATTTTTATTTAAGGAAACACTAAATCGCGAACTTGCAGGTGTCAGTCTTCTAGTTCGTAATATCCTTCAGTCGCAACTGAATAAATAAAGTACCCGGCAGCAGTTTCATTCTAAACATGATTGCGTATTTACGTGATTTTTTACCGAATGTGAAAAGACAAAAGACCTCGACGTCTTTTCTTCTTCGTGAATCCTGAATATTCCAGAGGCGCGCGTCGTTCTCGGTTTCATCTGACTACAGGCTATTAATTCCCCAATCGTCAACATTTCAGTACTCTTACTGTCCATTTCGTAGCATAGACGCGAGACAAATTTTCCAAACAGTAAATATTATTCGCTAAACTTAGTCGACTTCTGTTGCTCTTAAAAGAATAGACCGGTTCGGGGTAATTCCAACATTTTGAGGGTGCAAACATGGCGCGAAATACAGTGTTTGTATGGGATTCCGATGACAAAATTTCCGTAAAATCGAATTTCTGAAATATTCACTTGTCTGCAAACTTAAGATACCAGGTAAAAGATTAACTGATCAAAATTTGAGGGATGTAGCTGTGCTGGGAAGCGTGCAATCGTGTTTTCAGTTTTCCATACCTTTGTCTGTAATAACGAGTCGAAGTCCGCGAGGAAATTTACAGACAAAGGTATGGAAAACTGAAAACACGATTGCATACACGCTTCCCAGCACAGCTACATCCCTCAAATTTTGATCAGTTAATCTATTACCTGGTATCTTAAGTTTGCAGACAGTGGATATTTCCGAAATTCGATTTTACGGAACTGAATTATTTGGCATCGGATTCCCATACAAACACTGTATTTCGCGCCATGTTTGCACCCTTTTCAAAATGTCGGAATTAACTGCGAACTATTCTATCGGTGTACAGTTAAGTAGAAAAATAGTTCTTAAATGTGCTGATCTTGCTGAATTTATTAATTCTCAGGCATACTATTTAACGTCTTGTCGAATGATGTGGTGAATAGACGATAGCTAAAGCTGTCCATTGAATCTTTTTTTCTGGCTTTCACCATCTGAAATAAGCCGAAACTCTCAGCTGAAGTAAAACAATTAGGATACTGAAGACTATATGATGCAAGTTATTCCTAGTCCTATAAGTGTGAGACTTTCAAATCACTGCAGACTTTAATTTGGATTGTGGAAAACTGCTTTCAAGTGCGCGGGATCACCATTAAACACTATATTTAATTGTTTGTTAGACTTCCGACTATATTCTACCCACGGCTAACTTGTTGTTGACTGCTCTCTAATACTCTGCCACCACTGAGTTGTATATTATACCATATCTTAATTGACAGCAATTTATTATTTTATATTAAATATTATATTAAAATATTATTTTATAATTTAGATTAGTCACCAAACTGCATGTATTATTACAGAGAACATGTTAAAGTACTTATATACTGGATAGGGATTTATCCGGTGCATAGCGTTATCCACATTTTGAACAACCGGTACTAGGATTAGAATTTAAAACTCAGACGTACCGTATCTGCTAAATCGATTTTTACAGTAATCCGCATTATAAACATTATATATCAGCGCAACTTGGTACTGAAATATCTCGCAAATTTACAATCTACGCACACTTCAATCTATACCTTCTTTTAATCTTCTAGTTATATGGCATTAGAAAAAAGTAAGATATATTTTAAGATTTCGTTTGCGCGCAAATGAAGAAGAAAAACATTTGGGGACTAAAGAGGAGTGAATTTATAACACTCCAATCATTCCTGTAACAACAACACCCAGCAATATTCCGCATTCCTCGACGGTTGTAGCGCAAGCGAAGGAGTGCTCTACAAATACACTCCTGGTATGAATATTCCGCGTATTATGTAATTTTTATATAGTTGTAATTGTATAGCCATAATGTATTTTTTTAACTTACTCTTGTAAAGCGCTTAGGACAATTAATGGATTCAGCGCTATATAAATAGTTATTATTATTATTATTATTATTATAATATCTATCATATATATATATATATACTTCACACAAGGTTTGGACTATGTATTAACATTAGGTTGACTTCAGTCTAACTGCTGTTTGAAGAAGCAATATAACGATGAAAAAAGTTTTAAAACAAGTGGCGGTCAACTGGCAGCCGAGCCTAAAAAGACCCCCGGGAAAATATACCGCAGTTCTGCTTTGAGAACTACTTGTTCTCATAGGCAGAGAGAAGAAACACAATCGGAAACGGGCCGAATTAGACGAAAACATGTTTTCGTAAGATTAATAAGACTTAAGGTGGACGCCGTCTTCAGCAGAGATAGCATGCACCGAGAGTCGAGGCTAATTATTCAATATGATTAAGCTTCAAAGATCTAGTATAACAGTCTTGAATTGTCATGCAGGAATGAATATGTTGCCGAAATTTGTGGAGTTTTGAGTCTAGGGGTGCATTCGATTGACCGTATTTTGGAATAAGAATATACAGAATGATCACTTGTATCGGGATATTTAGCCACTGGAATGCTAAATGTATCATAAATATCATGCATACGTCAGCAAAAGTTTGTGGCTTACAAAAGGTGCATGAACCAGTGATGTCCATAGGCTATTCCATCATTTAACCTTACAATACGCCCAAGCGAACGCGCGCCCTAAATATATCTGATCGGGGCTACGACTCCCTTTATTGAACTGACGGGGGTGCTCGGCGTTCCTTTTAAGAGTCTCACTGGTTAGCTCAGTTGGTAGAGCAACTGAGCAGTCTAGAGTGCGGGAGGTCGGGGGTTCGAATCCCGGCCGCGTCCTTGGGCAGGGACGTTTATAACCCGTTGGCCTTGTCTCCTTCTACTTCTAATCAGTGTTTGAAGGGGACGTGAAAGAACCTGTTGTACTACTCGAAAAAGAGCAGGGGATTGTCACCCGGTACAGCAGCCTGGCCATTGCACTAACCACACACTCAACATTGTAAACTGCGTGGCAGCTATTAGTGCCGTAAAACAGTCCGAAATAATTCACTGACGGGATATGTCAGTAATATGTAAAGCGCCATGAATCTGTGGTGATTTGGCGCTATATAAATATGGCCATTATTATTATTAGGAGTCAAAATTCTCGTAACCGTACCTTTTAGGGAGTCCTGTTCGTACTAGTTAGCTACGCAACACTTGTACCTTGTAGGGGTCCTGTTCGCACTAGTTAGTCACGCAACACTTGTACCTTGTAGGGGTCCTGTTCGCACTAGTTAGTCACGCAACACTTGTACCTTGTAGGGGTCCTGTTCGCACTAGTTAGTCACGCAACACTTGTACCTTGTAGGGGTCCTGTTCGCACTAGTTAGTCACGCAACACTTGTACCTTGTAGGGGTCCTGTTCGCACTAGTTAGTCACGCAACACTTGTACCTTGTAGGGGTCCTGTTCGCACTAGTTAGTCACGCAACACTTGTACCTTGTAGGGGTCCTGTTCGCACTAGTTAGTCACGCAACACTTGTACCTTGTAGGGGTCCTGTTCGCACTAGTTAGTCACGCAACACTTGTACCTTGTGGGGGTCCTGTTCGCACTAGTTAGTCACGCAACACTTGTACCTTGTGGGGGTCCTGTTCGCACTAGTTAGTCACGCAACACTTGTACCTTGTGGGGGTCCTGTTCGCACTAGTTAGTCACGCAACACTTGTACCTTGTAGGGGTCCTGTTCGCACTAGTTAGTCACGCAACACTTGTCGTACCTTTTAGGGGTTCAGAATTAGAATTTTAATTTTAATTATGTGTACCTTTTAGGGGTGAAACTCGTTATGGTTTTTAAACCTTTCATCTTGCGTACCTCTTAGGGGTCATAATCAAAATGACCGTCGAGGACATACCTAATACACTGAATAGATGGTTTGCACATGACGTCACGGCCGCCATGTTGGTGTACCTTTAACAATAGACTCTTCTTTAGCTTCTTTTGTTAGGTACACCAACATAGCCGCCATGCCCTTTGTCATTTGAATCTCTGGGGATTGACTGCAAACCATCTATACACTGAGGAACAAAGGATTCTGGAAAATATTTCATTGCATAATTATTTTCCAAATCTGATACTTGTCACTGAAACGCGCTCAAGGGTCAAAACAATTCCTTATTTATATTAACATGAAGTCAGTTATACTAAATATAGATGGCAATATTTAAACTAAATATGTCGGCTGCAAACGGTTACTGGGCATTACAGTTGTCGTTCATATAACACTCCTAAAGCAGGTTTGACACTCTGCAGCAAAGATGAATGGGTTCAATTTCTCCTGATGTATACATTCTTTACAAATAATGCATGCGTCTGGAAGATGCACCTCCTTATCTCGTAAATCCCTTAATACTTCTGCTTTAGATCTGTTATATTTGATCTAATTATCAACTAAGCCATCGGCTTAGATTTTTTTTGCTTCTGTACAATTTTCTTTGTTGTTTGGGGGCTGTTATTGGAACAATTTGTGGCATAGTGATTCCAGTTAATAACTCCAATAACATGCATTAAAAGCTGTCGTAGCTTCTTTACCTGTTTTTCTGAAACTCATTAATAATTCATGAGCTTTTTAGTCAATCAGAGGACTGCATTTGGTCAGGTGGATGAGTTTGGAAATCCAGTGAAACACCAGTTGAAAGTCACTAGTGTTTGGAACAGACTTTCATCACTAGTGATGAAACTGTTCTTAATCATCATATTCATGAACCGCTAACTACTTACATACTGATAAGCTACAAGTAAGAAGTGAAGAAGTAAAGAGACGACATAGAAAGAAAAAGTCTGCCTCCACTGGAGCTCGAACCTCCACCCTTCCAACTGCTTGTACTAACTCTTCACCACTACACTACTGGTACGCTAGTTGAAATTATTGATAGCAAAAAAGAATAATAAGCCATCTATTGAATAATTACTTTACTTATACAACAGTCTGAACGGTAAACAATACTTGCTAATGATGTTTGAAAAGAAGCGTATGCAAATTTTCGGTTGAGCCATTCGCATGAGAAGTAATTTCAAACACTCATTGTTCGTGTTTCATCAGGGGATCCAAATATTTCGAAAACAATAAAACCCTCGAGGCTACCCCTCTGGCGGGTTTCAATTCTTTTCTCAATGTTTGGATCCCCTGATGAAACACTACAATTCGTGTTTGAAATAGTACGTCTCGTGATAGAAAACGTATTGTACTTTAATTATTGTAAATATTGTATGGGATTGCAAAGGACTCTTGAATGTGGGGACTGTCCTGTATGAAGTGTGATAAATACAATGACTAAATATCATAATACAATGACTGAACTTCATAATCGAATGACTTAACTGCAATTTTGCATGTTGAAAATTTCACCAATGAAAATTTCACCAATGAAAGTTTCAGTTGCATAATGCAACTGAAACATGCCGGACTGCATAATCGGATACCAAAATTGAATATCTCAATGACAAAACTGCATGTTTGAATATTCAATTTTGATGGTTATCAACTGGTTATTTCTAGACTCGCTTACCAGAACGGATGGGAATAGAGCCTGCTAATCTAAAGACCGCTGACCTGAATAGGTTATTTCATGCGAAATTAATTTCTCGGAAAACAAGTTTCGCCAGTGGCAAATAAAGGAATGGCGCGAAAGTTCCTGCATTTCGATTGGCCTGATCTAGTAGGTTGTATCAGAAGTCCATTGACTTCTGGTTGTATTGGTGGCAACGGTTTTTTTCCCGCCATAACGTGCCGTGCGCGTCCGTCACAGCTTCCAACGCAGCGTGCTCAGCTCCCACGGACCAATCACGAACTGAAGTAATTCGTGATTGGTTTTACTTGAACCAATCACGAGGCAAAGTAAACGCAATCATGGATAGAGCACCGAAAACTTTCGATACTCAATTGAAACCTGATTGCTTTGGTTTTGCGTTTACTTGGCTTTTCTATTGGCTGTGAAAATGTTTTGTCATCAGTCAGCGAATCAAATTCCAGAGTAAAACCAATCGTGGTTTTGGTTTTGGTCCGTCACGCCATCAATCAACGATTGCGTTTACTTTTCCTCTTGATTGGTTGCTTTCTCATGGCCAGTGAAACCAATCGATATTCACTTTAGTTTGTGATTGGTTCGTTGTAATTGCTTTGGTTTTGGTTTTACTACAGTCAATTGAAACCTCCTCTCGTTTCTAGTTCCTACAAACTACCTGTGCGCCAAACAATGAAAACAAAACGAACTTGGTGTTTGTCGCGTGCTCACTGGAGGCCGCATGACCCATTTAATCTGACCAAGATTAAATACAGTACATTTATAACATTATAAGTGAACTCATTAAAAGAAACCTAAGCTGAACCTAATACATTGATCATAAGGGAATACGAAACGAGCATCCATAGGATGAAAAAATCCCATCACGCTCATTGTGACTGGAAAAGGGGAAAAATCCCAACCCTATGGATCATACCCCCTGACCTGCTGGGCTCGGTCTATTAAATTCCTAATGCTCTTGTAACAGAAAGCATAGAATCTAGATTGTCCTTAATATATCCGTCTTTAGCATTCTCGCCTGACCAACGACCATGCCATGTCTTTTGAAGAGTCTATCTGCGATTCCCGCATTAGCAGCAGCAGACGCCCCACCCGATCTCAGGCTATGGACACTGATTTTAGAGACGCCTGTAATTTCTTTAAACGCATCCTTGACGAGTTCTCTGGTCCTAGTATATCTGATACCTTGACGTCAACTTTAGACGTTGAGTTTGGAGGTGCAAGAGCTCGGAATAGAAGTAAGTCCTCCTCCATATGTGAATTCCCGCGGCGACGATGTACTGCTCTAGCGCCCTTACCGAGCAGGTGTCTTGACCTGATCTTGCAATGGATATCCAAGCCCCTTCATGAAGTTGGTCTGTCTTAGACGATTCTAGGAAAATAGACAAATAAGATGGAAAGAACTTAACGTCGCAAACTCGTATCTGGCATAATTCGCTGAAACGAAGAAATCCCGCATAAGCAATAAGACACAGCGCCATTGTCCTTCTGTGTGACAAAGAACACTTATCTTTTGTCTTGGAGGAAACGAGACTCTTTAACATCTCCGCTGTAATAGGTTCTTTTCTGGATTTTGGTTTTCCCAAGATCCTCTGAGAGGCACTTATCATGGAAGAAACCGAAAGATGATCAGACACTTTAGATAAACTGGCAAGCTGTTGTGCCCAATCGATGCTGTAGACTGCATTGAGGATTGGCGATGGAGAATTCGCATCTTGGATTAGGCACTGAAGATAAAACTAAACTGATAAGCAAATACCGTATAAACAGCAACTTGAAAGGGGTTGGCCGGATGGTGGCATGCACGATTGGATCCCGGGGGGAGGGGGGGGGGGACTCCCATATAAAAGGGGTAGGGATGCTCGTCGGACATTTTCGATTTGACCCCTAAGAGGTACTAAAATGGGCGTGGCTCAAGCTTATTTTGACCCCTAAAAGATAATAAAAATGTAAATTTATAACACCTTTTTTGTTCAATTGACACCCGAACCCTAAAAGGTACCGCTTTACATAGAAATGTCTGTGTTTGATGGTGGATACCCTAAGTGGTACCAAACTCCTGATTTTGACCCCTAAAAGGTACGACGAGCATCCATGTATCCCTCAGATAAGGGAGTCCCCCCCCGGGGATTGGATGAAGCCCATCGTTTCCAGCGTTTGAAGCCTGCTAAATACGTTCGAACGGTACCATCTGCCTTAGATGCAACTGCTGTCTCCTTAACTCAGTGACTTGTGGACTGCAAATGCTCAGGTACAGCGGCAGAAAACTCGGACCACATCTGCGACTTAAAAACATCTGAAAAAACAAAAGCAGCTAACAGCCAATTAAACCTGAATGTTTTTAATCAAAACTGAACGCCACAAAAAAATACAATTATCTCTTTAAAACACGGGCACAGATCGTCCCTAAAACGCACGGGCACAGATCGTCCCTTAATCGCACGGGTACAGATCGTCCCCTACTAATCAGACAAAAAATCCCCAATTATAATAAATGCAAAATACATTTAAAAAAGTAAGTCTTCAACAGTAATGCAAAACTTTGCCCTTCACCAAATGTTTAAAGGTTGACTGTTCCAGCGAAGAAATATTACCAACGTACTCTTAAAATAGATTAATGAATGAAGAAAGGAATGAGTGCATCAATAATTAAATAAATAAATAAAATAACAATGTAAGTTAAGTTGAGGGTCTCCTCCAGAAATGAACACCAAGAGAATGAACCAACATACAATCAGTCCTAAAATACCCTACCAATTCCCTTGGTAGTCACTTATCAACGAGAGTATATTTTCTCGCTTATTTTACAAAACGCGAGAAAATTCATTAACTAACCAATCGAAAGCAACACCTAATTACTTTTCGACACTCAATTGAAAACCGCTCTAATGAAGTATGGAAATCCCAAATTTCCAGTAAGTTATATTGGGATGAGTGGGATAAAATAGTTATGCAATGTTTTCTCGTGGTATACTTTTCTTTGTATACACTCGCCTGAAGGCTCGTGTGTGTACTGAGAAATCCAGTCACTCGTGTTATATTTCACGGTATACCACTGCAAAGCATTATTGCATGACCAACATGTATTTCATAGGAGAGCTGAGCTCTAATTAGGTGATATGATAATGAACGATATCGCTCTCAAATACAGCAAAGTTTGTATGACAATATTTTCACTAAGCCGATGTGTTGAGAATTCAAGTCTGCAATAGCAAAAATAAACAAAATTACCCGATGGTGGTTCAGTATCATGGCATTTATTCCTAAACATACATAATAGTACGTTTTACTTTTAATTAGTTTTGTTAAGATTGTTTTTGATGACTTTTAATTTGCATGAGAAGCGTTTTCGATGTTCTCAGTGAAAATTACTTAGAATGAACCATTCAGTCCAAAAGATTATTTCGCTTTGTTTCTCGGTATTTTGCTTAAACATCATTGGTTCAAAATCCTCAGTTGCGAATTGTGGCGTCCGAAAACCGATGTCAATGAGACTAAGGTGTTTAGGAACTCGATGTGTCGATAATCTGGCATTAAGAAAAACACCAAAAATGGGTCCCATTTTGATCGTAAGAACGTTTTGTGAAATAGACTGGAGAGTATTTTGTCCATTATTTTCAGAGATTTGACTGAGCGGTTTACCTTTGTTCTCCTTTTGTTATTATTACGCATTCATGCAACCATTCAGTTACGATACAATACCAAGGTTTAATCATTCATCAACTCACCGTATTAACATGCATGAACAGAAAGTCTAGTAAGCGATAGTGCTCGTGCCGTAGGAGTTACATCAACTCCCCGTATTAACATGAACAGAAAGTCTAGTAAGCGATAGTGCTCGTGCCGTAGGAGTTACATCAACTCCCCGTATTAACATGAACAGAAAGTCTAGTAAGCGATAGTGCTCGTGCCGTAGGAGTTACATCAACTCACCGTATTAACATGAACAGAAAGTCTAGTAAGCGATAGTGCTCGTGCCGTAGGAGTTTCCTATTGACTACAATAATGGTGCATATAGCTTCGAAGCTTCGCCTGTCAAGTGTCGTGCTATAGGGCGAGTCAGTCCAAATATTATATTTCCTGACAGAAACAAGTTATTGTTATGACTGGGACACTAATGGTTTATTATAACCGATGAAGAAATATAGACCGGTCCGACAAGATGTTTACATGCACAACGTGTATAATTTGTTCGCTACTCTTGGAAAATAAATTGTCTTTATAACTATCTCATTTCTTCGGCTCTCTTTGGCGCCACATTCTCTAATACGTTAGTGTTTGTTTTGCGTGAAAGACTTCCTACATTAAGGGAAAACTGCGGGAAATGTATGCATTATTTAGCGTAGTAGTCCGTGCTTTCTGTGTTAGCATCGTAATAAGTTCAATTAAGTTCTCAGTCCGGCTCGGCAAGCTCTGTATTTTGCCATATTCTCATACATGTTATCATTTGTTTTGTTTTACTAAAACAATCGCCGTCTGGTTCAGTACCTCTGTGGTGGAGCGATACAATATCCGGCGTCCGTCAGTCGTTGGTTAAATTTCAGTCGGACGGCAATTTTTTGGGGTCGACTTATCAACGGAAAGATTATGATAGCTTTTTGAAAAAACCACCCGCTCTGAATGGCCGTTAACCATCACTTTCTCTGCTTCAAGCTGATCAGTTTTCTATGTCTGACTACGAGCGGTGAAGAAAACTTGTAGGGGGTCTTCCATACATTATTGAAGTCATGTGGATTCTGATTTAGAACGAGTTCCGACTTTTAGTTTTACCAACACAATGATCGAGTTTTGATGGTTGAAAGCGCTGACATTTTTTTACAGCGGATAGCGATGCCCATGCATGGGCATTTCTCTCCTGACTTTCTAAAACGACTTATGATACTCTTAATATGGTTTTCCTATTTCCTAGGCTTATACTTTCCTAACAATTGTCAACCGAAGAAGAAAAAAGTTCTTAAAATTTCAATTTAATCCAGTCCGATCCGGAATCCCGAACTATTCGCTGAGACCATTCCGACCTTTCCGGACGGAAAACGTTTCGGCATAATAAACATAAATCGAGAAAGTACCGTGTTGAATTAAGAAGGCGTGTGCTGGTGCGGTTTGTCGGTGAATTCGTATGCGAGGCTTACATTATCTACAAAAAGCTAGTCGGCAGTCAAGTCGCAAGAAGCCCACTGTGCTGGTTCATTGCGGCCTCCTATGGTAAACCCTGTTATCTCCCGATCTTTGGGTAGGTTATCTAAAGTCCATAGGACTTGCTCCTCAGTCAAAATAAATAATTAACAAAAAATCAAGCGAAGAAAAAGGAAAGAAAAGCATTCTTCGAATGTTAGCTAGCACGTCGCAGAGCTGAGCCAGCGTTCAAGATCAATGAGTATCTTGATTTAGTGATTGTTTTTCCACGGCATCGTATATCAGTTGTTATGTTGCGGTAATTATATTATACTGACACCTTTTAAATATTGATATGCATGGTTCGAATACAAATATTGATTCACCTACAAAAATTAATATGTTTGCCACGAGAAACCGCAAGACTCGCACCATCGGATATCTGAAGGTAAGAATGGAAGCTCTCGTCAGCATTTCATCTAAAATATTGTCAGTTCAGCGTAAGTTATTCACATAGGTTTCAAGCTATCAGTATGTGCTCACCTATCTTCTTCGTGCCTCGTGGCACATAAGGCCTTTACCTGTCCTGTCCTCGCTCGCTTCATATTAAATACTATACTTGTATAAAGCAAGTTTGTTACAGAAACAGCGTGTTAACGCTGGCAAAATCATCGTGGCGGGAACACCTTTCGGTATTTCATTGCACATCTTTGAAAAGTCTTTACTTGCTACCAGTTTGGATATGCTAGCGAGCTTGAACAATATTTACTACTAAAATTGTGTTATTCTGACAAGCCTTCACGGTGTCCATAAGCCGCTGTTAAAGCCTTCAAAGGGCGTCTTTAAATCTCTGGGATAAGCACTCAAAACTTCCATAGGATCTATAGGAGCTTTTACATATAACAATGTTTGTGCCTGACATAATTTATAGTCCCGATCACTGCCCCCGAAGGGAAATTGGCTCACCTACGGTCTGGAGTGCTCGGGGGCCGTTCGAATCTCTTGCCGCGTCCTTGGGCAGGGACGGCGAATATAAGCCGTTGCCCTTGTCTCTGACTGACAATATATATCAGTAATATGTAAATGTCAAACGCCCTGAGACTGTGGTGATATGGCGCTATATATATATATGGCCATTATTATTATTAATTCCAAAAAAACCTTTGTGATGGTTGGCTACATGTTTAAACCATAAAACTATATTTTATATTTCACATGAAGTTGCAGTGACCTAAATTCAGTTAAGCGCGATGTCGCTGTTCAAAGAGTTCGGTGAAGGAGTTACTCCATGGTTGAATGCCATGATCCACCCGTACTAGCTATCCGGTTAGAGTACGTTTTTTAGCATTACAGGCACAAACAGCTCGCCTAAATAAACGTCAATCATCATGAATCAAAGTGAATTTATCTTTGCAATTGTCAGTTTTTATAGTAGACTTTCATATGAGACATATAGTTTTATATAACTTTAAGAGGTTTCTATCTTCTGTGATTTTTAATTTCTTGGCCGAGTATAAGACACAACTTATCAGTCATACAGCACAGTGACACAAGGGTGTGGAGAGAGCCGCCCAGTCATCCTTCGCAGCCGTTTTAGGGTCCTCAGGCAATGCGCTAGCCCCAAGAACATGATTAGAACTTTACCGGTAGATAAGCGGTTAATAGATAACAGCTCTTCTCTATACATCAATATTTCTGTTCACTCGCTGCCAATGGAGGGAAAAGGAGGGACTGTTCGCATTTAAAAAATACTCTAAATGTATCCTCTGGACGTTTAAACTCGGTTAACTTGTGTACGATAATCCTTATGTTAAAGTAAACCGAAACTGAAAATTTAGTAAGTTGATGATGGGTGGTGTCAAGCCGCAGCAGTTTTGTCAGTTGTGCGCGTGGGTTTCATCCCCCGGGAGGGGGGGGGACTACTCCCATATATATAAGCCAGGTACGGCGTAGCCTGATTTTCAGACGGTACGAGGTCGTCCGCTCACTAACTCCCCCTCCCCGTCTGATGGACTTCATAGATTTTCATGTTCCTGACGTCATCAACCTTTGTTTTTACAATAAGCCAATTCGAACACGCGTAAGAATTGAAGCGTGAAGTGAAGAACAGTCGTGCAGTAGCGGCTTTTACTAGTTGGAACTATCAGCCTTCATGCACTGGAAAAAAACATTCTACAGCTTCAAACTTCTCTCGATTTCTCAGAATGGTATCCTGTTTGAGCTGCTGTGGTTCTTTGGAGAGCAGGAACTTTTTAAACGGAAGTTTGCGTGCAGTATTTGCAGGACAGTGTATGGAAATGTGTACAAGAAATATCAGCCTCGATTCTATGCCGTAAAGTTTGTTACTGTAATCTTAGAACTTTTACGCTTTTACTTTTATTTTTAAAACGTTTTGAAGCTTGATATGTATGCCGATTAGTCACACAAGACCCTAAAGTTGTCCTAGTGTAGGTTTTTTGGTATCAGAGATTGTTTTAACCGGACTTTTTGTGCAAAGTTTAGATGCCATTGCCGTACATGAACCTGGTCCCAAGTGCCATGAAACTTTTTCCATAACATACTCAGTATGTGTGTTCACTCCTGCAGATAAATCAAAATATTACATGAAAGATTTGGTCTTCTAAAAGCCAAAAACATAAGAGAAAGTTTGAGATCTATTGAATGCATGAGATTTATTTAAAGCGGATGAAGATTAGTGATTTGCCAAAGCCCGTACGTAGATTCACAAACACATCGTTTCGATGAATGAACGATTCCAATGCTTTCTTCTGCTCTGGATATAGCTTCGAAATCCTGAAAACTTTACAACTTCGGTCGACACAATGCTCAAGTTCTTCCCCAACGCCATTCAGAAAAATATGCGAGCACATTCCTTAAATTCCAGACTTTGCCAAAAGTGTAAAGTTCGCTCTGATTGGTTGACATTATGACGTCAGGAACACGAAAGTCTATGAAGTCTATGAAGTCTATGAAGTCCATCAGACGGGGTGGGGGAGGAAGTGAGCGGACGACCTCGTACCGTCTGAAAATCAGGCTAGTTACGGCGCCGCCCAAAATGATATGATTTTCGAGCTGTTTTAGTCTGATTTTAGTTTGTAATAGGGTGTGATTTTGACATTGAAGTAAGAGAGCGCACATGTTCATTGATTTCTCTTAGTTTCTCTTGTTATTTTTACCGGCATTGATCTTCAAAATAAATTGAGAAAGAGAACAAACTACGGCGAAAATTGTCATCGAATTAGATGACGTAATTAAAGGAAGCTTTAAGTGGTGCATGAAACAGGATACAGATAGGGTGCGGGGTCCGGGTCTGATAAAGGGTATGGAAAATCATATATTTCAGTCTGCAATAGCCGGTCAGGGTTTGAGACCCGGGAGACACCTCCACCCAAAATACCGGTGAGTACCTTCCCCCCTATATGTCCGAGGTCCTGATAGAATAATATAACAATAGGAATTAGTATCTAATTAAGAAACGTATGGTTATCATCATCATCGTTCTCATTAAAGTTGTCATGAACATCACTATTACAAATATCAGTCAGTATTATTACCTCGCGACTGAAAACCGTGGACGAATATCCTGCTTGTTGGACGTTGGTTCTGTATGAAGATCTGAACCGAGCCAAAGACTAATCAACAGAAGCGGACTACAGCAAAGCTGAAACAACATCTATAGTTTTAAACGTACTATATTTGTAAGTGGAGAGTTCACTATTTTAGAACTCTCCATTTACAACATCTAGTACTTGAAGAAGGCTAGTTTGGCTAGCCGAAATATAGTACGTTTAAAACTATACACAGCTTTGCTGTAGTCCTTGGACTTCTCGCTTCTAGTATTATTAAGCTGATAGTCGATAACGGCTTAGTAATGTTTTAAAATATACTCGTACTATAGTAATACTATAGGCGATAACCAGGAACCCGTTATCAAGATGAAAAACCAAAACTGAAAGACTTGGAGTTACAATGTTGTTGTTTTTCGGCAAAATGCTTTGTCTGACGACAAAGCATTTACCATTTCGCGAATTTACTGGGAGCATGCGCAGTAGATTATTCGTGCTTGGAGCGTAGACACGATTCACAGATAGCCGATAAAACAGAGTATTATAATTGACGTAAGTAACACGTACACGTGGAAGGCAACTTTATAAGCGTCTCCACTCACGGTCTGTCCAAATTCAACTGACGTCAGTTTCCGTTCATTTGCCGAGAGAAAGCATTTCGGAAACTCGATTATTCTTCGGCACGTACGTGGCAGGGGCATCTGAAAGTTCTAATCACTAAATAGCTAATTAAAAAAATATAAATATAAATTTATTTGTTATAGCGGGCTGATTATGGCAGCTTAAATCTGATGTGGGCCTGCTTTTACTCCTCACACACTCCTCACTACATTAACTGTTTTGGACACACAACACTCGACTCATATTTTGATTTTTACGGAGGGAAGAAACCCGGAGAAAAACCCTCGAATGCAAATAAGGAATCAACAACAAACCTATAAACCGTACATACGGTGCCCGAGCAGGGAATCGAACCCGAGAGCCGGAGTGTCAATTTACCACTGCGCCAACCTGCATCATCATCATTTTCTTTATTTGGACCCGTACACAATCAAGTGCGTTTTGGGTTTTCACCAAATATACTTTACATGGCATGAACGCGATGGTAAATAGCTAATAATTAAGAACGAGCATAATATGAGGTAGTTCAGTTACTAAGAGTTGGCCGGAAGCAGGCAATACTTATTCAGTTCATATCTTTTTCCTAATGACGAGGCAGTCGTGTATGTATTTAGCTGCTTGTTTTGCGAACTTATTTGGTGGATTTATGATAAGATTGAAAAGCTCATTTTCATTCATGTGCCGGCTTTTAACATTGAATATATTTTCGAAAGTAAGAAATAATTTTCTCCTACGTACATGGTATGTTTTACATTTTAGAATAAAGTGCATTTCATCTTCTACCCCATTTTGACATAATGGGCATATCCTTTCTTCAGGTTTCAGGTAGGGTTTCAAATATCTGCCTCTTTCAATTTGTAGCGGGTGATTACTTATTCTTATTCGGGTAAGGGCTTGTCTGTGTTCTACAATAGTTACTTTGCTGAGATAGTCCTCCAGATTATAATTTATTTTGAATATCCTATATGTTCTTAATTTGTTTCTTTCGTTTTGTTTTCTTCGTATGTCAGTATGAATCCCCTAATTCGGCCCCTAATCCCTTAACCTGCATCCCCTAATAGCGAATCCCCCCCGCATGAGTTCGTTCCAGTTCGTCCCAAAACCTGCCTATAACAAAATATTCCGTAATTTAAATAGCTTTCTGCTTTGTGACCTTTGTGTACACGAACTAAAAATTAAGGATCGAGTACAAAATAATTAATCGCGAGACCATATCCCTCAGAATTGCCGCCGCGGCTGTATTTTTCTTTGTAACATATCCGAAGATGATTATGATCTGCACAAAGAAATAATCCACAGCTTCAAATACACATCTTTAATTGATTAGACGCCTACGTGTTCACCCTGGCAACTATCTCTACCCCCCCCCCCCCCCCGGCATTCTTGTATTCTTGTTTATGATATGTATTATACGGGTGGCAGCGGTACAAGACTTCGGGTTTCAACTTAATTCAGATTTCAGTGTCCGAGTTTAATTTTGCCGTGAAAAGATGTGGAATTCCGGGTTATAGATGACCTAGCTGCCCTAGTTGAAGTATTTTTTTATCAATTTCCCTGGACTAAAATTTCCGATTTTACTGGATATTTTGGGTTAACATATTTATCTGGCATTTATTTGTGGAAATCATAGAACTTTAAAAGTTACCTTTTCATAACTGTTCATTATTGTACAAAATGACGTACTTCGTGCAATAGATGACAACTGTGGTGTTATATTAGTACTTCTTGACATGTCGGCTGCCTTTGACACTATAGACCATGATATTTTACTGAACAGGATGTCTTCGAGATTCGGAATACAGGGTGATGCCTTAAGGTGGTTTAGGTCATACCTAACTGAGCGTACCCAGTTTGTCTGTGTTAATGGGACAACATCACTGAGCCATGACTTGGTTTGTGGGGTTCTTCAGAGATCAGTGTTGGGACCAATGCTTTACTTACTATATACCTCACCTATTGGTGATATCTTACGTATACACAATATGCGGTTCCATATGTATGCGGATGACACGCACATTTATGCATCTTTCGCGTACAAAAACAGTCAAGAATTAGACATCATCAAGTTGCGTGTGGACTATTACAAATCCTGCATTCTGATTGGCTATCCTACTACAGGTATATTTGTGATAGCCCATGGTTGAGAAAAACCACACCTATTTTTACGAAATAATAAAAAATTTCAACTTCAATTTGTTTCTTTCTATTATTTTCTACTGTCCGACTAGTTAGTTTATACTAAAACAATTAGACTTCTCGCCCTCATAGGCTACGAGTTAATTATAGCCCATTCGGGCTCCAGTGGATGACTCTGAACAAGCTCAAGCTGAATACAGATAAAACTGAACTTCTCAGTTATATTAAGCTCCAAATATCATTCAGAGCCATCATTTTCTTCACTCACTATTGGATCTGATGTTATACGTCCTTCGGATTCAGCCAGAAATATTGGAGTTCTTTTTGATAAAACGATATCCATGTCCTCACATATTAAGAGCATATGTAAATCTGCCTTCTACCATCTAAGGAACATCGCTCGTATTAGGAAATACTTATCACTCATGACCACTGAGAAGCTTGTGCATGCATTCGTGACATCCAAGTTAGATTCTTGTAATTCACTGTTGTACGGACTACCAAAGAATCAAACACACAAATTACAATATGTTCTTAATGCGGCTGCACGTCTTATATCCTGTACACGTAAATATGATCATGTCACTCCTGTCCTTATTCAACTGCACTGGCTACCAATAGAACAACGGATTATCTTCAAGATTCTACTTTTAACCTTCAAGGCACTAAATGGACTTGCACCTAATTATATAATGGAAATGATTAATCACTACAAGCCTACCAGAAACCTAAGATCATCCAATGCTTTTTACTTACAAGAAGTAAAATACAATCTAAAACTGACATACGGAAGTCGTGCCTTTTCTGTTACAGCTCCTCAATTATGGAACAAACTGCCCATAAACATAAGAAAGTGTTCGTGTCTCTCGAAATTCAAATCTCAGTTAAAAACGTATCTATTTAAACTTTCTTATAACTTAAATTAACTCATGAAGGGCCTGTAACTTGAATATTTTTATCATAATGTTTTTATATTACATGTTATGTCTATTTTTTAGATAAATTAGAATTTTTTATCAGTCATTAGTATAGCAAAGAGTTTTCTATTTTCTATTTCATTTTCTATATTATATTTTGTGCTTTTATTAGATTAGTTAGGTTTTTATATTTTTTTAAACTTCAGATTGTTACTATTTTAATTATTGTAAAGCGCTTAGAACAGTTTGGATAAGCGCTATATAAGTGTTATTATTATTATTATTGTTGTTCCTTTATACATTCCTAAATTCGCACTTTTCACCAATTCGCACCGTTTCACTGTTTAATAATTAGGTTTTAACCAAGCGTAATAGTGGGCTCCAAAAAAAGGACACTTGAAGATTTATCCGTATCATTAACAAATCCATTTTTTTTAAATTAATTTAGCCAACTGGAAATGGTTTTCCTGCCTGATATGCCAGCAATAATGATGAAGGGGGTTCCGTTACGTATTAACTTATCAGGTTACTAAACAGCTATACTGATCGAGTGTCTGTTAGTTTGTAGTTGCACTTACTATAGATATATTTTAGCCGATTTTTGGTGTTTCAGTCCGGCTTGAAGGGCAGACAATTTACGAAAACCAATATATTATAATATGCAATCAGCCGCGTCGGTCGTAAAACAATTATTAGTAAGCTGTATCCACATGTCAGATGAGTTCTCTTCAAACCCCTGGTGGGATCAGGTTGCTAAGAACTCATGCATGACCGTGAGTGATGATTTGATAACGCTGACCGTTTTGACAAACGAATTGGCTAATTTTTATAGTTTATTAGATCACAGGTAGCCCAAGTTTGGGATCTGTATAATATCTAACAGCATTTGTATGGGATTTTTTAGTTTTAAAAGTACCACGTAAATCTTGAATAATCAATCAATCCAGTTTATTAGCATTCCCCGTGTGTACATAAATAAAACTCGACAAAAACCTATACAGTGTTTTCTTGTCTTCCTTAACTTGTCTGTGACATGTTACGGCGAATTTCAGCAAAATGTTCCCTTTTTGTCAAGTTTTATTCAAGATGTACGTTATACTTTTAAAACTAAAAAATTCCTAGCCTGAATTTCAGCCGTCTCCTCCGGTTAGGAACGAACTGGAGGAGACGGCTGAAATTCAGGCTAAAAAATCCCATACAAATGCTGTTAAATATTATACAGATCCCAAGCTTGGGCTACCTGTGATTAGATCAGTACGTATGATTTTAGCTAGCCTGTTCACAGGCCCTTGGATACTAAAAAAACAAAAATCGGACAAAAGAGAAGAGGAGGACTGGGTAGAGAGGGGGAATGGGAGAGTAACTTTCCCCCGCCATTTTGTTTTCGCCACGTTTCTTTTCGTCATTTTCCCTAGTATCTAGAGCCTGTGAACAGGCTACGGTAGATTTTAGCCTGCGTCGCAATCCGAACTGAACCGAAGGGTGGGAGAGTATCGATGAGAAACTGCATATCTTTATAGGTATTCGGATGCGGGGAAAGAATGTTCATGTTTGATTCAAAATCTTCTGCTTCTAGACTTAAAGTGCCCCTACGATCAAATTTTGACATATCAATGTTTTTGCATATTCATAAAGTAGAGTTCATATATTATTACCAGTTCAAATTGTTTTTCGATACAACGACAGGAAGTCTTATTTTTTTAGCCCCGAATATTGAATCTACACGTCCGCCATTACTGGAAGCCGTGCCCTTTGTTCAGCTTTAAACAAAGGTTTATTCACCGGAAATGATGTCATACACTTAACGCTCGCCTGCAGAACACAACGCCTGGAGGCATATTTCTACTAAAAACGTCTTCACGTACATAAGAAGAAAGTTATATTTATCTTTGCGAGGTTGGCTACTTTTTTATGCACGCTATTTCGCGCCACGAGGTTGTCGTGTTAAGTGTATGACATCACTTCCGGTGAATAAACCTTTGTTTAAAGCTGAACAAAGGGCACGGCTTCCAGCAATGGCGGACAGGATTTTACCGGTAAACTCTCCTAAAATTTGTGGTTTAAGATACCCATTTGGGAATATTTTTTACTATTTCGGATATTTCTAATACTGATTGACCTATAGACACTGAAAAAGTGGCAAATCGAAATGGTAAATTTTCGTCGTAGTGGCACTTTAAGGGAGTGTTCATTATTTATGGCTTGGGGGGGGGGGGGGGTCGTTAAAATCATAGGGGAGGGGGAGGGCAAAAAAAGTTTTAAGTGCTTTTGTTGGGGGGTCATCAAAGATTTTACCTATTCCTTGGGGGAGTCATCAAAGTTTTGACGTACCTGTCATGTAAAATGTAATGAATTTGTTGTTGTAATTCTAATCCAATGTTTAGTCCAGAACACAGGAAACCAGTGTTTATAGAGCAGTAAATCTCAACAATTTAGGCTCAGGCCTTCGGCCCTCGCAACATTTAGGCAAGTCTGCTTTGTTGCCTTCATACGCAGGATGGTATTCTCTAAGCTCATGATCAAAGACACATCCCCATAGGACAGATAATGCATCAGTGTCCAGGGGATTAGTTATGCCAATTCTGAGCTCTTTTTCATGTATTTGGGACTACGGAACAATGCAATATAATGCACGAATTAACAGTACTTATTTCAAGTACCCATGCGGGAAGGAGGGTGAGGTAGAGATTTTCAGAAGACTAACTATATATATGTTTTCTACTAAACAAAAGTAATGTATCATGGAAAATATCATAAATCTAGAAACATTAATAGTAAATTTAATAGATTACATATGTACAGTAATAATAATAATAATGGCCATATTTATATAGCGCCATATCAACCTGAAATATTTCTGAAATACTGGCTAGAAAATTTGTTTTCAATCCCTAGAAAATTATAGAAGAAAAGGGAGACTAAAAGGTTTCCCCTAAAATATTCGTGCGTATTCGTCTGATCAATAGAGTAAGAGCTTTCCCCTAAAATATTCGTACGTTTTCGTCTGATCAATAGAGTCAGAACGATCCGGAAAAAACATTGGTTGGAATGAAAAAAAAAACATATTATCACAAATCATTTAGTGAAGCGGCCACCTTAAGTTTTCGAGAACACATTTTCATTCTCTAAGAAATTCTGACATCTAAAATCCGAAAGAATAAACCTTTAGCAAATGGAGGTCACCTAAAAGAATTGTCTAAAGGAAAAAAGAACCCCTAAAAAATTCGTACCTCCACAAAACTTTGCAACATGAAGTTACTTGGGCTAGAAAATTCTTGTTTATGTTCTAGACTACTAACAAAAATGTAGGCCGGGAATATTTTGCCATAGTATTTTCGGTTGACGCGATTTCCACCTAGAAATTCCGAACAGCTAATAGCTTTCTAGAATACGTCAAAAGACATTAGTAGGCGCCTTAAAATGGCTAGATGAGCTGCATACAACTGGTTTCAAACGAATTTCAAAAAGTGCTCGTTGGATGCCCTTGACAGTACTTACTTTTAATATAAGAAACAACTGATGTTTTCTATCTCATTTGGTGGTATAGCTTTTTAGAATTACTCGGGATGTGTTTACCGTCTAAACGGCTTGACGTGGACTTTGCTAACGGGGACATGAAACGCGCTACGGGTGCATCGACAAACACGTGAAGATACTTCATAATTCATGCTGTCGAGAAATCGACTTCGATTTCCATGATAAAATCAACGAAATCGAGATATTGTCCGCAGTTTTGATTGTTACTTGTATTCCTTAAAATATAAAAGTTTTCATTTTGAGGCGTTATTTTTGACAACTCGAGTTCAACTGGCAAAGTCACAGAAGTCTCCTAAAGTACAGCGAGTAGCTTGTTTATCGATGGGAAGAACATTTCCGTCTTCGGTTGACTTAGTCCGGTACATATATACGAGTAAATTACAACGTTCCTTTCAGGACCTGCAAAGAAACACTATGTACTTGGGTTCCAAAAACGGTTGTTTTAACACCCGGAGTTTTAAGACCTTTATTCCGTCTGATTGCTGTCTCAGTAACTAGCTACCCGTCTCTCTTCCTGAACCATGGGACTGGTGCCAATTTTACACTATTACTATCGTTGCGTGGAATCTGTCCTAAAACATATTTTTTTAAACCAGTGACCTTTGCGCACCTCACAAGCTAAGTCTCTGGAAATCACTATAGTTCAGGGCCTGGTTCCTGAAAGCCTGATTAGCGCTAATCCAGAGTTAATTACCATGACAACTAATATGTTTTGTTGAGAGTTAATCCAGGATTAGCGCTAATCCGGCTTTCATGAACCGGGCCCAGGCCAGGGCTATTAATTTTGCACTGTACTGTAAGCTAAACTAATACGTGCTATTTGGTACTGTTTAGTTGGTGCTGTTTCGTGCTTTTATTGCGTTCACTCGACTTGTTTTCTCAGTTGTTTTTATCATTTATTTATTATTTTATCACTTATTTTGTTTTTATATTTTTTATATATAGATATATATATTGTACAGTTGGTGTGATAACCATATGGTTTATTACCGACTAAATAACATGTAGATGTAGAACACTTGCTGACATGATATTCAAGATACAATATTCCAGTGGCTGAAACATTCCGAGATAACGGCAATTTGTAGTGATTATTTTGGGTATTCTTGGCACCCTTTTACCCCATTCGCACTATCTAAACCTGTTTCACCTGTTTCACCTGTTTCACCGTGCTTACCTAGGAGGCGTTGAAGCCATTAGCCATTTCGGAGTTGATGAAGGGACTGGGACCGAGTGTCAAAACTTAATCTGATTAAGAAATAAACTCCATCACAAGAAATATCACACTAAAATTAGTAAGTTTACTGAGTTTGAGGAAGATTGGTTTGATAATAAATTAACATGTGGCGAGCTTTCAAAAACCGCTTTAATTATTTTTGCGATTTTTGAAAGCTTGCTGTTCAGTTCGCATTTATCCAAAAATTCTTAAACTCGGTAGACTTATTTTAAAATTTTAGTTTGATCTTTCTTGTGATGGAGTTCATTTCTTAGTCAGATTAAGTTTTGACACTCGGTCCCAGTCCCTTCCTTAACACCGCGGCAAAACGTCACCAGCGCGCGCGTGTCCTCCCAGTTTCCCGCCGAAACTGTTTCTAATTTTAAGTATGTATGCGTGTTTCGCGAAAAATTAGCCTGCGTTGCGGCTCTGGAGTATCGGAGCGCAGCGAGCGGAGATTAGGGGGATTGGGGCGAGGACAAAAAGAGAGGGGGGAGGGGGTGGGGAGGAGAGGAAGAGAGAGCCTGCCGGCAACCTATGGTTATTTTGATAACTCTCGGCCTCAGAAGGCCGCGTATTGCTATTGGCTAAAATGCGTGATTGACAGAAATGGCATTGCCATGCGATAAGAACAGAAGCCAATTTAGTATGGCGACAAACATACCGAGAATTCCTTCAGCGATGAATTTAAAGAAAGAATTACAAATCTTTTGTAATGAGATCGAATTTCGCGATGGGCTGAAGAACCCTGTATCGGAACTCCACAAGCGTCTTGATCGACGAAACGCACACGGTTGAAACATGGCCGGTGTGTTCGAGGAACAGGCTTGTGCTTCCGAAAATACGAGCTGCTTTGATGATTTCGTACCGCTGCGTGGATGGTTTTTAGCGCTTCTTTTGGCAGAACTTTGTTCCGATGTTATTGTGTCGGCAGTGTTCTTTACTGATTTGGTGGCGACTTTATATTAAGCGGCAACGAGTTCTCTTTATCAGTAGCCCTGTCTCTTTATCCTGCAAACCTTCACGAACATAGGTGTAGTTCTTTACTGCATTTCGAATCTTCCTTCCTCAGGAACGACAGACTCGCTCTGATAGAGCAGCAGATTTCGGAATATGAAGACCAATACTTTTGCAGGCACCAGCTAGAATTATTTAAAGCTTCGGCTCTCTTTTCTTTTTGAAGTCTTGAACAGGTTCTCGCCGTGGAAATATTTGAATTCCCAAACGCTAGCTTAAAACATATATTACATATCCTGCAAAAGTCGTTGACATTTACAGGTTTGGGTTTAGGCCCTGTCTTCACATGTCCTGTCTTCACATGTTTTTTCGGAGTTTCAGCTGACATTCTCCAAGTTCGTATATTTTTTTGTTTTGAATTCTACGCTCGAGTTGAGATTCCTTGATATTCCACGCGTGAGTTTGACAGATATTAAACATGGTTTTCACTTCCGCCGCATGATGATTGGATGAATCGGTCGAATGACTTACTAATCTTATGCATTTTAATTAGTGGGTGGATATAAAAATAACCATGGGTTGCCGGCAGGCTCTCTCTTCCTCTCCTCCCCACCCCCTCTCCCCTCTCTTTTCCCCCTCGCCCCAATCCCCCTAATCTCCGCTCGCTGCGCTCCGATACTCCAGAGCCGCAACGCAGGCTAGCGAAAAATAAGAAAACTACTTAAAAGATAAGCCTGAGACTTTAACAGGTTGAAGTTTTCTTATAAATTTGTAATTCACTGTGAGTTTACCAAGAGCCCATAACCAAGAGCGTCCATATATATCTCTTATATAGATGCTACGGCGTTTTCACAAGTTGGGCTATTATTAGATTATTTTTGCCGCCAATTAGTGGGTTACACCCGTGGCGGAACAAAAGATGCCTCATTAGCTTCTTTTGTTATACCAACAACACGTCTGCTACGCTAGTAGTAGGAAGAGAGGCGAATTAACTCTTTTTTTTTAGGGCGTACGCCCTATTTTTAGGGCGTATGCATTAATTAGGATGACGTCACAGTCCTATTGTCTTGGGCTCATGACTAAAATGCGGCGTACGCCGCATTTTGCGGCGTACCTGATCAGAATTGCGGCGTATGCATAAATTCGGAATGCTAATTTTTAAGGCGCTCTAATGAATAAAGTGAGGCGCTCTCATGAATGAAAGGGAGGTGAATAGTCATGATCATCTGTTCAGACTTCGTTCAGTACATCTTTATTAGCTCGCGTATTTTTTATTCAACTCTGACATGGAAGGCGTTCAAGGAAAAACGATCACCGTGGATGAAGTAGAACACGTCGAAAGAAACAGAGCATTTCACAGGATATCAAGTATTATACATTTGGTGTATGCTGCACTCTGTCAAGAACCAATCTATGTCGAGAGAGAAAGACGATGTTATAGCTGTGAAACAAATCACCCAAGCCAAAGACAGCACGATTGCTTGATGTTATCCGAAGAGGAATCGTGGAATTTGTTCTACAACAATGCAAAAGACGAAGTCAAACCAGAGAGAGTGTGGGAGATTGTGAACGCTGTTTGCTACATGTTGAACATTGAAAGTTTACCTATCTGAACTTTACAAGTTACCCTGGACCACAGTGTATCTCTTACATCTTCAGTTCAGTAACAACGGATCTTCTATCATTGATCAAGTGCTTGAAGTAGTGAGACGTGAAATACATCCACTGAATGACATTGAACAACACGGCTTTGCCTCAAGATATTCTGTGTCTGTTCCAGAACATTTTTTTTAGAAAAGATGAAGAGTTTATGGAGATTGATTGACTTTGTAATTACTTTAACTTTTAAACCAATAAAGTTCACTTGTGTTTGGTTGAACAGGTTTGGACAAGTCTTTGTTATGAATAACAATACACTATTGTTTCGGTAATCTGCTCTGTATTAACCCAATGATATTTTTGATATCATTCACAACTATCACTCGTAACGGCAATCCCTTTATGTAGGACGACACGATTTTTTACCAAAAATACAATAGAATACAACACAATACAATTACGTGTCGTCCTACATGAAGGGATGGCCCTCGTAACGTAATTCTGAGATCAGAATATTTATAAACCTTTACAGTAAATCCACTGTGAGCAACTTTGCTATTGTCCTTAGGGATTAGCGATAACTGAAGGGCCATCAGTACAGTTTGATAGAAACAATAGTCCTATTGTTTTGAGGAAAACTCTTGAGATGTAAATTCTTCTCTAAAACTGAACTATAATTACCATACGACTAAAAACAGTACAAACCACCAGATAAATTAAACAAAGTTTATTCAATCTCAAAAACACCAATTTACAGTTCGTTTTCCTTATAGTCGCGGAGTTGATAACTTTCTTATTTCTCAGTTCTTGGGTTGATATAATGTACCGTGTTACAAGATTACACTGATTTATGTTTCATTGATTTTTTTCTTGTTGACAAATGCTGCTTACTGATTGCTTATATTAAAACGATGACAAGAGGAAGAATATTTTTAAAGACATTTATTAATAGAAATCGACTTAATAAAACTTATTTCTAAAAGGTACAAATGTATTGTTCATCACGGGAACACTCTGTTCCGGAATAGGTTGTTTTTGGAATTGTTTATTCAACAAGAATTTTCGGTGGTGAATTGCAGCCTCGGTCGCTTCTTGCCATCCATAATCTTCCATGTTCATCAAGTTTTGCTTTGTTTCCAAGATTTTTCGGAAATCAGGATCTTTTCTTAAGCTGTGAATCCATTTCATATCTTCGAACAACACTTCTCTTAGGTCTTTTCTATAGGTAGGAACCAAAGCGTTACTGGCTTTGATTTCAGCAACTTCATGACTATCCCCATCGTGTTCATACTTTTGAACCAACGCTTCCCAATCTTCCTGGTGCCGTTCTTTAGCTTCGTTTCGAATTCTTTCCCAAACATCCTCTACTCCGTCATAACTATCATCAGTGGAGTCCGTGCTCTCCTGAGAATCAGAGCTTTGATAAGAATCTTCAGTCATTTCATCATCTGAGTTGGAACGATTAGCAGCCATCGTTTATATCTTTACTCTTCAAGGATCGGGAGTATAATGTCAGACCCTTAAATTAAAGTTTCCAACTTTATAGAAAACAAATTGGCGTGTTCACTAAGTTTAATAAATGTCGATTAGCTGATTTAGCTAAGGTCTCTCAGTTAGACCAACATTATAAGCAGGTTTCCTAACCAACATATTTTCCATTATAAACAACTGGATTTACATTCCTCGACAAAAACTTTCTTTTTTGAAGTTTCGCTTATTGTAAATATGGTTTACGTTCTTGAGTTGATAACCTATGGACTTGTGCCAAGTGGTTGGATAATTTTACAAGATACTTTGATCCACAATTAGGTACAGGGCAGTTTTTCAAAGTCCGATTTTCCATGTTCACTCATTGTAAGTTAGTATCAAATAGCACAAATCTACTTGATCGTCCCTTTTATCTCCTTTCATCCCTTTTGTCGCCTCTTGTCCCGCCTTTTTTCGTATTGAAATAAAAAAAGAGGGATAATAAAAGAAAAAAGAGGGACAAGAGGCGACAAAAGGGATGAAAAGGATGAACGGAGATAGCTATATCCGAATGTGGACACGTCTCTTGTCAGTAGGCCCTTTCATCCCTTTTGTCGCCTCTTGTCCCGCCTTTTTTAGTTTTGAAATAAAACAAAAGGGATAAAACGAGAAAAAAAAGCGGGACAAAAGGCGACAAAAGGGGATGAAAGGGCCTACTGACAAGAGACGTGTCCACATTCGGATATAGCTATCTCCGTTCATCCTTTTCATCCCTTTTGTCGCCTCTTGTCCTGACCTTTTCTTTTTTAATCCCTCTTTTTTTAATCCCTCTTTTTTAATTTCAATACGAAAAAAGGCGGGACAAGAGGCGACAAAAGGGATGAAAGGAGATAAAAGGGACGATCAAGTAGATTTGTGCTATTTGATACTAATTTTCAACGAGTGAACATGGAAAATCGGACTTTGAAAAACTGCCCTGTACCTAATTGTGGATCAAAGTATCTTGTTAAATTATCCAACCACTTGGCACAAGTCCATAGGTTATCAACTCAAGAACGTAAACCATATTTACAAGAAGCGAAACTTCAAAAAAGAAAAAGAAATATTCTTCCTCTTGTCATCGTTTTAATATAAGCAATCAGTAAGCAGCATTTGTCAACAAGAAAAAAATCAATGAAACATAAATCAGTGTAATCTTGTAACACGGTACATTATATCAACCCAAGAACTGAGAAATAAGAAAGTTATCAACTCCACGACTATAAGGAAAACGAACTGTAAATTGGTGTTTTTGAGATTGAATAAACTTTGTTTAATTTATCTGGTGGTTTGTACTGTTTTTAGTCGTATGGTAATTATAGTTCAGTTTTAGAGAAGAATTTACATCTCAAGAGTTTTCCTCAAAACAATAGGACTATTGTTTCTATCAAACTGTACTGATGGCCCTTCAGTTATCGCTAATCCCTAAGAACAATAGCAAAGTTGCTCACAGTGGATTTACTGTAAAGGTTTATAAATATTCTGATCTCAGAATTACGTTACGAGTGATAGTTGTGAATGATATCAAAAATATCATTGGGTTAATACAGAGCAGATTACCGAAACAATAGTGTATTGTTATTCATAACAAAGACTTGTCCAAACCTGTTCAACCAAACACAAGTGAACTTTATTGGTTTAAAAGTTAAAGTAATTACAAAGTCAATCAATCTCCATAAACTCTTCATCTTTTCTAAAAAAAATGTTCTGGAACAGACACAGAATATCTTGAGGCAAAGCCGTGTTGTTCAATGTCATTCAGTGGATGTATTTCACGTCTCACTACTTCAAGCACTTGATCAATGATAGAAGATCCGTTGTTACTGAACTGAAGATGTAAGAGATACACTGTGGTCCAGGGTAACTTGTAAAGTTCAGATAGGTTAACTTTCAATGTTCAACATGTAGCAAACAGCGTTCACAATCTCCCACACTCTCTCTGGTTTGACTTCGTCTTTTGCATTGTTGTAGAACAAATTCCACGATTCCTCTTCGGATAACATCAAGCAATCGTGCTGTCTTTGGCTTGGGTGATTTGTTTCACAGCTATAACATCGTCTTTCTAGCTCTCTCGACATAGATTGGTTCTTGACAGAGTGCAGCATACACCAAATGTATAATACTTGATATCCTGTGAAATGCTCTGTTTCTTTCGACGTGTTCTACTTCATCCACGGTGATCGTTTTTCCTTGAACGCCTTCCATGTCAGAGTTGAATAAAAAATACGCGAGCTAATAAAGATGTACTGAACGGAGTCTGAACAGATGATCATGACTATTCACCTCCCTTTCATTCATGAGAGCGTCTCACTTTATTCATGAGCGCGCCTCACTTTATTCATTAGAGCGCCTTAAAAATTAGCATTCCGAATTTATGCATACGCCGCAATTCTGATCAGGTACGCCGCAAAATGCGGCGTACGCCCTAAAAAAATGGCTAATTCGCCTCTCTTCCTACTACTTACGCTTTTGTGATTTGATTCCCTTAGGAATGATTGCAACCCAATAATAGCGGGAAACCGTTCTAAAAATAACCTAACTTGTGAAAATGCCGTAGCATTGAGGTACTGTAGTATGGGAGATTCTCGCTCTTGGTTATGGGCTTTTGGCTTACTAAGTTATAAAATTATTTACTAAAAAGTTTAAGCCCTCGGTAATTTGCATTTGATACCAGAGCCTTCGTTCTTTCGGACAGAGCAAAGGTATTTCTTCATTTGATTTTAACCTATCAATTATGGTAAAAATTGTAATTTTTCCCGTTTAATTATAGTAGTTCCCATACAAAGCCTATAAACTGACAAATAAACACACCAACAACTAGAACATAGAGCTTGGGTTGCCTGTGGTTACACAGGGTTAAAACTATATGCCTCGAACAGGTTGTTTAGTTATGAAACATCAGTTGAAAATAGTTTAGCACCAACGAGCGTATGATGTCAACAGGTATTATTTTAAACTGGTTTAATTAAACAGCATTTAAACATGAATAACCTATGGAGTATGAATGAGGCATTAGTTTCCTTTCATGCAATCCAATTTTGAATTAAACAAATTAAGGTATTCAGGATCTGTTGATTACTGTACGTATTTCTTCAAATCATTGTCACTGAAGTTGAGGAGCTGTTCAGTTGGAGGTCATTTTTAGGCCATTGCTGAAAATGGACGTTGAGAGGGACCTTTAATGATTTCACCATACATAAATTTTACATTGCAGAGAACAAAGCAACTGAACTAGAAAAATCGTAAAAATCCGGTTAATCCAGCCTTTTAAATATTATTAATGTGCTTTTTAAAATGATGTGCACTTTTGAAACTCTGGCCACTGGGACCGCCTACAATTTGCTGATTCCCTTTGTGATTCGCAGGTTCTCCGAACTAGAGATTTATCCAGTGGATAGCTTTATCCGACCTTTGAACAACCGGACCCAGTTCTATAAGAACCGCATTGGGTTTTACAGATTACTTTTTTCAGCTTTGATCGTCGTAAGTGATTTTAAACTCGTTCTTAGATTCGTTAGAAGTGCCTTAAGTGTCCTTAAGTGTCGAAGTTATCTCTATAGGTTATGCAGAGTTTTGTTGACATACGGTTACGATGATATCCCGATTTCTCGCCCGCTGCAAACCTTTTTCGCCTTTGCCTTCTTTGGTTTTCATTGCCGCATCCTCCTCGAGACTGGCTAAAACAATAAAGGCAAACCTGGAGTTTAACCTGACACGCCATCTATAAGATTGGAAAATGCATGGAAAAAGGCGAATAGTAGATCAAAACCGCCTTCTGCTAATACTTTAAGTTTTGCATCTGTTCGCGATCTTATCACTCTAAGGCATTTTAATTAAAAGATAAATTATGGGTACGTGGCAGGCATTATATTATGCGGACATAAAGATCGCAGATAATCCAAATATCTGCCTTTATCTGCCACATGAATATATATCAAAGTGCCGTTTTTTGAAAGATTTATCATTCAGTGACAAACTCTAGTCTATCAGCTAGAAAGAGAACAACAAAATAGGCAAGTACGCCAGGTTTTAGGCCGGAAAGAAGATAAGTTTGCATTGGCCCGCCTTGGTACCACACCGATCGCCGGGAGTCCGACTGTAAATCAGAGTTCGAATAGTGACCTTAATCGTCAGTATAAAAACCAAGAAAATTTGGATCAATCCCGGTTTCTGGGAACCCCCACCCCTCCCCCACACTTCACCCTAACCTTTAATGGTAATCATTAATAGAACGATGCATATCCAAGGGAGGGGTGGGTGGGTAGTTTCCTAGAAACCGGATTGAGCCGAAAACTTACTATGCGCAGTTGCTTTCTTGTGCTCTTTCAATTTTGCCTTATGAATGAGTTTTCAAATGCCTTGATGACTCCTTTACAATGCTTGATAAATGAACGAAACATCATGGGACCTCTAATTGCTCAATATCATGTGGATTGATGAGACAGATTAGTGAGGGCCATAAAAACAAGATCATTTGCATGTCATCCACGCACCATATTCAAAAGAAATTAAAATGTGTCTTTGATATGAAAAATCTAGCCGTTACCACGAGATGTTGGTTCTTTGGTGCATGTCATGTAAATGTGTATTTTTAAATAACTCGAAACCTTGGCAGCGACACGTTGGGATGACGGCATTGAAAACGCTATCTTACTTTCATTTTTTAAAGAGGGATTGATGTTCTTCCCGGGTTGACGTTGAGTCCAGTGTCCAATAAAAATAGAGTGGTTCGAAAGTTTAATAATAATACTAAGTTTTATCTCTAAGGTTTAATAGTACCGAAGGAATCATTTAGACGGATACATAAACAAGAACAACCCGCTCTCCGCCTCCACCATAAATCCTTAATGGCGACGATGTTTAGGCGAATGCTATTTGGTAACGGTAAATCATAACTCAAATAAATAGTGCAAAAAAATAATTAAGACAAAATTGTCACCTGATAATGAGTGGATCCATATTTTTAAAATAAACTCATCGATTACCTAAATGTCATTTGAATATCAAGCCCAAGAAACTACAACTCCATATCTGATTAGCATTTTCGCCAAGACCGCAGACCTCTTTATTTTAATCTAAGATCGCTTAAAATGATGATAATGATGAGCCTTCTTCATTGAGCATGTCATGGATCCAACATATATAGCGTCAGGTTGCAGTACTAAGGCTTGGTTTTTCGCTTGAAACTGATTTTCCAACAATATCATATTTTATGGTTAAATCAGTGATGATGGATTGGCGCTGTTAAATGGTTTTCCAACTGTGTGAATTTCGTGCTCTAATTAATTATTATTATTAGTCGCCTTTCGGCCATGTTGCATCTTCTCTCTTTAAAGGCATGTGTACGAGATCGGTAGTGTCCTTAGCAAAACCTGTTTGTAAACGCTATGTTTTACCTTCAATCGGATTGTCGATCTTTCTAAAACAGCGTTTTGAAGTTTATTTGCCATCCAGTTAACCCTTTTCCATGGGATCACGAGCGCAATTCGTTGGTCATTGAAGTGATATATCAGCACGTGACTGTTTCCTGCAAAGGGCCGATTACTTTCGTGACATCTTCCTCCATTGATTTGCATTATAAATCAGTCATCTTACCTCTTCTCTCTTATCTAAGATCAGTATCGCCCGTTGTTGCCTCATTCCACACCCAGGGCAGTAAACAATTTCCTACTTTACAAAATATGGCTTAACATACTCCAAATAGTCAACATATAAAGCAAAAGAGTTGTGTTGTGCACAACATCTAATATCTCACCCCATTCTAGCTGACTTTGCCGCCTACGGCAAACAGGCAAATGTGTTTTCCTTTTAAATTCCTTTTAAATTCGGCACAGGTGCTTAACCTAAATCGATACACTTTGCTCCATTTTTAGTTTCACAAACATGCTCAAAATAAATCTGTTATGCTTTTAAATAGAGTTTTTATATCTTTGATATCAAGCCAGCGATACATATTTTGTGCTTTGAAGTCGCGAATGAAATCGGCCACCATTTGGAAAACGCCAAATTAAATGGTAAATTTGACTTTAAAACTATCAGTACTGAGAAATGAAAGTATTACTGACGTAAACCGACTCGGGGGCTTTTTCACTTTGAACAAAAATAGGCTGGGCTGTTTCCTCATGACAGGCAAGCTTCAGTACATAGCCGATGCACGAACATGATTTTCGCTTTTCGATTCAGCATAAAACGGTTTGATTCAAACTACGTTGAAGGCTGAAATGTACTCACTTCTTTGGTTTTCTCCTACAGTACTACACTTGGAAATTTCTGAAAACGTTAACACCTTTTCCATGGTGCCATTATTCTTGCCGGCTTAGCTCCATTTTATGTAAACCGGCACTAGAAAGAAGCCATTCTGAAAGGTTATAATTTTTACTCATTTGTGAAGAACGCCGCGAGTCTGAGTGCACGTAATTCACCAAATCGTTCAACTGAAAGGTAAGAAGCCGAATGGATTCAATATTTAGTTGTGCCGTACGATTTGCCGTTTACTCTTCATTCGTAACATTCTCGCTTGTACCGAAAGTATTACGATTTCTTTCTTCCTATATTAAAATTACATTTTGTTCCGAGGTAAAACTAGTGGAGTATTAAATTTTCTGATGGTGTTTCAAAGAAGCATGCAAAGACTGAGTGGACTGCCCACTGCCCTATAGATCTAGAGATATCCCAGGCGCGGATACAGACCCGTTTACACCGATTTACGGAAATCGGTCAGATTTTAAGCAATTTGCAAGGCTCCATCCAGGGAAAATTGAACTTGGCAATATCCTGTCCGACGATTGACTCGATATATAAAGGGGGAGCTCTAAAAATGTCATCGGAAATCGGTCAGCTTTTTGTCTGGATCCGCGCCTGTATCCATTTCAAGCGAAAACTTCTGTTAAGCTTTGCCAGTTAGAACTCGCCTATAACTATAATTACACAGTGCGAAGTTGTACAATTTTCAGATATTATTCAAACTCACAAAAAATATGATCAGGCAGTAACACTTTAATATTCATGGTTTGAACAGTTTTAATCAGAACATATATCACCAAAACCTTTACCAGTGACTTGATGGAGGCTTCATCTGGTAGGAAGGTAACGTGTCGCTCTCTCGTATCCAGGCAATATACCTAATTTCCAATAAATAAACCTCCCTTTTTGTCCATTGTGCTGCATTCTTATTGGTTTAAGCAGATTTTTTAGCCCATTTAGCGGCACCGTTTTTCAACGTGCCTGGTTAAATAGTATATTTATTTCCTTTTTTACCATTTTCAGTATATTTTTTCCCAGTTGGAATTTGCATGGTTTGAGTTTTGCTCAACGCAAAATCAGAGGTGTCGGTTCCCGTTGAAAAATGTTCCAGTGGAACACGTGGCCCAACGCGCTGGCAAGTAAGTAGCGGAAATTGAAGACTGCTCAGTTCGCTTTTAGAATTACGCCGATCGTAATCTTTTAGACTGTTTCCTCTCAGAATTTTCAATGTCAGTTAAATAGACTGATATGGCAGTTACTATAGAAATCTTTTGCTGAATCCGTCTTCCAGGAAGCCGCACAAAACGAAACTCGAGTATCATTTTCAACTTTGAACGGGTTCGTTTAATAGCAGCTTCATGCGCAAAACCAAACCGCAAATAAATGGAGTTGGGAGCTGATCAATAATAAACTGAAGCCGAACCTTGCACCTTAAAAGAGATTACTGTAAAAAGCTGACACATTTGACGTCAGTATGACAAAAGCGCCGGTATGGTCCAAATAGAAGCACCGAGAACGATAAAATGAGTAGATTATTGGCCAATTCATCTTCAGTTAAAAATATTACAGACTCGACTCAGACTCGATCATCATCTTGAACACCAAAATCGTACTGAATGGGAAACAGAACATTGCTGTTTTGCCGCCATTTTGTTTTCATGGAGCTACACAGAACTCAGTGAAGTCCTCAGTTAATGGCTGCACAACAGATGTTAACTTACCCGTCTGCATGTTATCTCAAGTCTTTTAAAACCCCTAAAATGCGGTTTCTTCTTTTGAAGATGCTGGACTTAATACACCGCCGAGAGTAAAATTGCCGAAAATATAATTCAAATGATTCGTGTGGTTTTATTGACCTAGAAGTGTTGCCTCAAGCAGAAATAATCATTGGGGCGGCTTTTACTATGAGAGTTGTTCATTATTCGGATCTCATTATTCTGTTGTCAAATTATTCAATTAAGGAAATAAATGATGCTAACTCTATTAATGGCAGAAACCTGGTTAGTTTGAATTCTAGAATCTTGCTGAAGACGAAAATATCTGTTTTTGAACTAATTCAGCTACTTTTTTTCATAAAGTTGCCAATTTTTCAAAACGTCGTCACATAGAAGATTACGTATTCATTTGCTTTCTTTTGCATTACTGAGCGCAAATACGTCTTTAATTTATCAGCAATTTTGACTGACGTGAGCTGGACATGTTTTCCGTGCCGCATCGATCGTCGTTCACAAAATCTTTTAATATCCCAGCTCAGTTATTATTGAAGATAAACGCGTTTTGACGAAGCAAAAACTGAAAAAGTAAGCTCTAGCCATACCGGCCATTCCCTGTAAGAAAGATTACTTACTCGAGGAAATGCTATAGAGCTATCAGAGAAATCGTGCTCAAAATGAAATAGAACGTGACAGTTAATCAAAAATGAATGTTGTAAAATATTTATGACGTCCGGATATACTATAGATATGAATGGAAATCCACGATTAGCAACGAAAGTACTTTGTTTACATAAACCACATTAGCACGTGTGCTGCAATAATGGTTCTTTGTACAAGTACAGTAAATGGATCATCTGTGTTCCGTTGGACTGCATTGACAAATTTTGTAACTTACGATTTAAAAGCCTCCATTATTTTTCAAAGTCGTAGGAAGTTGTTATGTGTTCGTTTTTCATGAAGTATATGTGATTTAACTTTGTGGCCGGGGTTCAGTGTCAAAACGTTCAATGTAGCCAGTTACTGTTTTGATTGTAACTCGGCTTTTGTCGACTGACTTAAACTGGGTAGGAGGTAATTTATGAACACGGTCTAGTGTAGAAACATTGTTGTAATATCTATATCTCAGGGAATCTGAATATGTTAATCTTATTTACCGGTAGACATAACTCCTATAACTCAAGTGGCCAACGGCACCAGAGCTTGTTCCACAAGCTATTACATAATCACCATCGCTTTATACTACTACTACTACTACTACTACTACTACTATTAGTACTACTACTTCTACAACCAGGCAGTAGTAGTAATCATGGTTATATCCAATAATTTGAAGTGGAAGTAAGTATATTAGTAGAAATGGAAGTATAGTCCTATATAGTCGTAGTAATGGAAGTAGCAGCAGGTAGTAGTTATATTCAATAATTATTTAGTAGTTGCTCAGTAAAAGTAGTAGTAGGTAGTAGTAATGCAAGCAGTAGTTATAGTATTAGTAATTATATTTAATAAATTAGTAGTCACTGCATGCATGTAGTAATAGTGTTCAATTAGTGGTAATGTTAGTAGTAGTAAGTAGTCGTCGGGTTAGTTGAAGTGTGAGTAGTTGTTATCTCTTTCTGACTTAGGTAAGTCACAGATAGTTGTAGTATATAGTACTTAGTAGTAGTACTAGTAGTTGTAGTATATATATAGTACTTAGTAGTTGTACACTTGTAGTATACGGTACTTAGTAGTTGTAGTATATATAGTACTTAACTGATTAGTAGCTACAGTATAGTACTTATATACTACCGGCTATTCATAGCTCGTACAGTAAAACCTGCTTAAAATGTTTACCATTACTTGTAATCGTTGTTCTTTGTAATCTTAATAATAATAATAATAATAATAATCTTTGCCCTTCTACGTTTTAGGCTCGGCTCTTTTTGAACTACCTCAGTTGCCTTCCAAATGGAAACTGAACTAGACTGAGTTTTACTGACCAAAGTGCAAGTTCATATTCAAGTGAAAAGCGCGGGTTTGAAGTATAACTGACTCGGTGGATATCACCAGTGGAAATGAAATGAAATCGAAAAGAAATAGCTCAGTGATAGCTCGATCGGAAATGATGCCCCTTTTTCCTCCATCCCATCCCGCCATCTGTACATTTTATTGATTAATTTCTCTTTCATTTCAGTTTCCCTCTTACTTTTCAAGTTTCTTGAGATGCATCAATAAAATACGACACCGTACGAGTTCACTAAAAGTCACGTTTCCAAGAGCCCTATTCGTTTGTTCGACAGTGAAATCAAACATCTTCTTTAACTACTTTAAAACCTGACACTGGTTTAACAGTACATCAAACGTGTGGAATTGGAGCCGGATTTGAAGAGATTCTAATAGTTAAATCAGTCGTTGTTTTGTCACCAAGGGCCAATTTTGATAACTAACAGACAATCCGCATTACAACTCTACGATAAAACTAGAAATCAATTCCTAGGAAAATTTAATCGCATTTCTTCTTCTATAATTCTTGATTATTTTGGCCCGGTTCATTTTCAGTATCCATTTCGGAAGCGAGCGGAAAATTAACAATTCCGAAGAGTCGGAAACACTTAATACTGTGGTTTCGCTATGTCGAGGTGTTAACGACTGGATATGGTGAACACGTCACGATTCGGAGCAATTGCCTTAGGGTTTTTTGTTGCCATTGTTTCCCATTGCAAAATAGAGAGTCAACCAATCAAGCCCAAACTCGGCTTGAGCATACTTATTTGAAGCTCAGGAACAAATAGGATATTCTTCGAGAAGATTACGGTTATGCACAGGAACAAATACAGTGGCCAAACGTTTTACGACAAAAGGTTATATCAGCGCTAGGTTTCTCTTGAAAGAGTCGCAGGTGCATCTAACTCTCAAGTGCCGAAAATATTAGATTTAAAGTGAGGCGCAAACCTTTTTTCTCAAGGTTGATCTCGACTACCTCTCACTACCGTTCAACTGTGTTCGCTCACAATGACAAAATAATAACTTCGGTCAAAGAATGGTCCGTAAAAGTAACTTTCTCGGCTTGGGGAAAACAATATTTTAATTCCATATATAACAGCTCGGATCAATTGTTACATGAACTTTACAACTGGAGCGTCTAATGACGTCTATTTCTAATGTTCCTTGGTGCCAAGGATGGCATCAGCCAAGGGTTTTAATTCAGAACGCTTCCTGACACTCGCTAAAATAAACGTTTATCCCATCATTGAAATATTCAATTTCCTCTGAGCTTTTAGTGGTAGATAACAGACAAAAAATAGTAAAGCAAAAACAGCATGTGTACATGGTAACTGAAGTAGCGATCTGCCACGAGACGCCTAACTTCACTCTTTTTAGTTCATACTTTCCTTGAAAAACAAAACGCGGTTTAAAATCGCTGCCGGACTGATATGCCGGGCAGTGACTTCCAACGCAGGGGGGATGAGTTTTACTCGGGTAAAACCAGTTTCGGTTTTCGTGCAGTGATGCAGATTTATTTTGAAAACATGCCGACTAGTAACTGCGATATGCTAAACTTTACCGTCCCTATTGGGTTATCAGCTTTAGCAATTCAAATTCGCTGCAAGTGAGAGCAGCTCATTGAACGGCAGAAATTAAACTCGGCTGTGGCGCCTGAACTGGTGGGAGAAAAAGGGAAAAAACTTTGAAAATCTATTCAAGTTATTGTAACCTACCTCAGGTTTGAATTATTGCTGAATTTCTTATCAAAGGTTAAAAAGATCGCTAATTTCTTAGGCCCCCACATAGTGGTTCTGTTTTTAATTTTACGGTACGGTACGTAGAGGAGTATTTGTTCTGTTGTAAAATATCAGCAGGAAATTGAAAATCTATTCAAGTTATTGTAACCTACCTCAGGTTTGAATGATTGCTGAATTTCTTATCAAAGGTTAAAAAGATCGCTAATTTCTTAGGCCCCCACATAGTGGTTCTGTTTTTACTTTTACGGTACGGTACGTAGAGGAGTATTTGTTCTGTTGTAAAATATCAGCAGGAAATTGGGCTCTATGATACACAACTGACTGGCTATATGTGACAGACAGCTTTCTATTTCACTTTCCACCGCGCTGTTTCGCACTCCGTTCTCATACTGATTTTGAGCATTCAGTTGTGTCCGCAGTTTTCAGCCTCCAACCACAATGTTAGCTGCGGGGTAGTAGGATAATTATTCACTATGAGTTTACCAATTTTGACGCAGCTTTTGAGAGCGTTGTGACTTTCTTACTGAGATGCCCACTGAATCAACTGACGGTGACTGGCCAGCTAGAGTGAAGTAGAAATAATCAATCGACATTATAAACGAGTTGTACAGCAGCCCAATGCTAATTTGAATAATCGAATAGTAGCAGAATTGTTAGAACAGGGGACGAGAGTATGTATAATTCATCGACACTCAAACCGCCCCAAATTTTTTTTTCACCCAAGGGGAAATTCTGGAAATTTTCGAACTCCATCAAGGACGCCGATGAAGCAAAACACGAGTAATTTCCACTGTTTTCTGCTGAGGCAAATTATCATTGCCGAGGGAATAAATGTTCCTGTGTTTTCTCCAAAAGCCTAGTTTCTCACTGGTGATTGTAAGTGGAATTGATTGTATTTCCCAAGGAATAGGAAGTGATGAAACTAATTCAAACATTGCTCTCGACTTTCTTTCTGTTTCTTTCCGCGTAATTTCATTCAAGGAAACTTACAATGTCAAAAGTGACGTGTATTTGCAGTTCTAGAGCATTCATTAAAGTGTTTCTGACAAATTTCAGCCTCACAGTGTTCTATACGGTTGGATTGATATGTATTGAAGCGTTCAGTGATAGTATAGCAGAGCCAACGACGTCACCGTAATAGACTGACCAATCGCAATAGAACTATAGTCTCCGCTCGCCACTTGATTGGCTGACAGATTTGTTCTTAGCAAATGTCATTTATAATCGGTTGTGTGTACCAGTTCGGCATGTAGAGCCAGAAGAGCTCCTGTTAGAGTAAATCTGGTCGAATTTTCCCGCAAACGGCGTTAGATTTTGGCCAGCGCCACTATCTATAACTAGGTCTCTTTGCCGATGAGAGCCTAAATATTTTAGGGCCCTCAACAGGTAAAATTCCATCCCGCTCGCAGCTTATTCTTGTGTCAATTTCACTCGCGATATTGTACTTTTTCATCGTAGTCGTAAAATTTCAGCTTGTCGATTTCAGTCCGTATCTAAACTGTCTCCTTGGCAAATGAAACGAAAGCTCCGCGCTGTAGTAGTATGTTCTTTTATTCGACTCTAGCCTCGCGTTGTCCTTTAATCATAAATCTTTGCGTTTTCTCTTCTTCACAGGGTAACCACTATGCTAGAAGCTATTTACTACGATCGCAAATGACATGAATTAACGAGTTGGATTCCCGATCGATAAGGCCGGTAAGAAAAATAAAACCATAAAACGATTTCTTTTAAGAGCTCATGGCATGTTTGAATATTTTTCCTGAGGTTGTTTGGGCGCTCTTGGATTACGGGAACTTTGCTATATATTGAAGCGATGCTGTCGTTTGAGTTCCGGTGTGTTGTTTTACAGGGCAATCTACCAGTGAAAGAAGGTAAGCAGCTTCCACTGTTTCTGTCAGTTCGCATAAAAACAACGAAGTCAAGCAGTCTTGATGTGGCGGCCGAATAATGGTGACCATAATTACCAACAAGCTCAAGAACCAGTCACTAGAAGACCTTCCGAGCGAACCGCTTAAGGTAAACCTTAATAGCTATTTTTACATTATTATTCCTTCGTGGCAGTAAGGGTGTTAGCACTATAGGCCTTCCCAAAAGACTAGCACTTCGTAATGAATTCAATGATAACTGATATTCATTCTTTATATGCTTCTTCCCATTTCCAGATGAGCACGAACTCAGCTGGGAAAAGAGATTTGCTGGAGACAGAGAGTCCAGGTAACGGAGTGATTTTTATTATTATTTTAGATTGATCATATCTATGCTAATTTAGACTCGAAATATTGCCAAATAGAAAATTCATACAATTCATGGAGGGGCTATTATTATAAATATGAGTCTCCCAAACACATGGCTTATATAATGGGCTTTATCCTCACTTCTTTACAGAGTGGGGTTTTGGCTACCAATTCTGTCCCGAGTCACGTTCAGGCTTTGGTCATACAAGAACTAGAAGTTATCCAACACATAACTTGAGAGGATCCAATTGCAGAGCAACACTCGCGGACTCATTTACTATGCACGCTACAGCCAGTACATCTAACCCACCCGCAAGCAAGAAATTATGTCGGTCACTCTCTGTGCCCGAAGAAGAATCATCCGATTCAGGTGGCCATACACCTTGGGTTCCGAAGGCATCTAGAGTTTGGCAACCTGTAAAGGGAATTAGTCGGATCTTACCTCGACCTCGCTCGGTTTCGTCGCCAGCTGAAACGCTCAGAAATACCTCGAACACAGAGTCAGAGGCTGAATTACCCACTACTACTACGGGTGTGAATTCGATTTCTACTCCCCCAGCATCGCCTACACCAAGACCTGCTTCAGCGTTCGCGGCGTTGGATGAGGGAATTATGTTCTTCAAAAGTGGAGAGGAAAAGGATGGTAGGCGTACCCCTAGAAGGGGAGCTGAGAACACGGGCAATACTGCTGACATGTGTCCTCGACTACACAGGAGTCGGTCGCAGCCGTGTTTCGAGCGGGCTCGAACATGCGGGATCAAGCGAAGAATCGAAGAAGACTTCGATTTTGGAAACAATTTGCGGCCTGCTCTGGATCTGGCGAAAATGGAAGAGGTGTGCGTCGGAGCTATGAAGCTCTCATTTTTATCTTGAGTTCTTTTTCAAGATGTTGTTTCATTATTTTATTTGCTGGTTTTGGGTGCTCTAAATACTTGCCGAGGTTTCTGAATTATTAATCACGCCAATGCCAGAGTTATGGTTTGCGTGTGCAGCAAAAAAAAACACTAATATTTTTGATTAAACGTTCTATCTTTCTATTTCTTTTAGTCTTCCTACTTTCGCTGCAAAGATAAGAGACGAGGCCTCCGGATCCCTAAATATTCGGTACGTTTTCCGTTTCGATTGATCTTCAGAAAATACGGGGACTTTAAGGGAATAAGCTCTAGCGACCTTACACGATTTGCATTAAGATAATTTATTTTTTCATTCACAGAACAAACGAGATTCCAGAGGATTAGCGGCTCCATATTTCACGGAACAAGAGAGTTTCATATTGAAACCAATCGTTTCATCGCCACTTGACGCCAAGGTCTCCAGTATCATGATAACACCGACTTCATCGCCCACAAAGCAACTTGATTCGGTAGAAAGGGATTCCGCAGATGCATCAATATTAAACATCGACAAAGACAGAATGAAGGATGTAGACCGGATCGCGGACGAAGGGGTTTTTCATCTAGATTATGACTCCGAAATAGACATTACCTCCATTGAGGAAGACGATTTCGTATAGGTAGAACCTGAATTGGACTAAAATATTTGTATACTCCACACCAAAAACACTTTGTACTGGGATGATTCCGTAGTCACTTCGTCTTTACGCAGTCGGATATTATTTATTGCATTCTATTTAGCATTCAAAATGTTTCTTGTATAGTTCAGTTAAGTTATACTCGAACCTGGCTCTTGTATATTTTTGCATATATTATCGTTTTCAGACTCTACAACAAATAAAAGTTGACCAAAAATTGCCCGAAACACGCGTGATCGAGTGAGATAATAAAGTATCTAACATATTGAAAGAGTTTAGAATAACGTTGTAAAGTATTAAAAGAAAGAGTGCTTACATGTGTCTTTTGTTGTGTCTGTTTAACTGCGATTTACATACATAATAGCTCCCCCTTTGTCCCCCGGCTGTTCGCTAGTCAGATGTGAAAATGTAAACACGACTTTTTTCGACATAATCGCTTTCGCGCCAATTTGGATTTCGCGGCAAAGAGTTCTCTCAGCCAATCAGAAGCAACGTATCGCTGACGTCACAAATCTCGGGATCGTTTCCATGTCAAAATGGCGGCCATCTTGTCCCGGCTTTAGTTTTCTGAAAGAAATGGCCGAATTTACAGGCAGAATTCCGCTAACGAGGCCTTTTTCTGCGAAGAAGAAGAGGAAATACGATCTCTTCTCCCCGTCGGTCAGGTGAGATGCAGAAATTCCGATTAGTTATTATGATTTTTGTCGTTTTTCCTATCAGGAAAGTGACAGGAAAGGCAAAACTTTGCAGTCATCAAACGCAAGCCAAACCTAGTAAAAGTGCATTTTCATGAGGGCTAAACTTAAAGTTTAACTTTTTTTAATTCGAAGAACTAAAAGTCTTGAGAAGATAGATAGAACTAGCCACAATAGGTTTAGAGTTCACGAGTTATAAATATATTCTGGCAGGTTTTAAAGCTTTCGGTTTTAAAGCTTTCCTTTCGGTTACGAAACTGTACGCCACTCACCAGCTTTCCTTCAAAACTCAAAAGTCCAGAAATGGCAAAAGAAATAATCGCATCTTCAATTAAAAAAATTATACCTTCATTAAAATAGCCTAAAATTTAATGTTTCATTGCAAATCTTACAACGACATTCAAATGTTTGCTTGTTATGACCGACTAAATTTTACTGACTAATTCTAAGGCGACTTCGAGTCTTCGGCTTACAAACTTCAATTATCGTTGTTTTCTAATGTGTCAAAAGAAAGTTTACACACAGATGTCGTCCGAGTGTTAATAGATCTCTATTTACAATTACACTCAAATGCTTTTTCAGCCGCATAACAAGACGCGAAAACATGTTTTCGATTAGGAAAAACTGTATGTTATTAACATTGGGAAAGGTGACCCCTGGGGAACGTCCATAACCACAGCAACCGAGATGTCGATTTGGAATCGTTAGTTTACTACACACAACAGGTTTAGCAGCTACTGTATATATGTTGTTCATCTCAGAATTAATGCCCAAATGCCTTATATTCAGCATGTAATACCCAGTGAGGGAAAAGAAAAAAATTACCACTACTGCAGAAACGGTTGTACATGTATTTAATTGGAAGAGTGGGAAAAAAAACGTAGTATAATATTATTATAAGTTATACCATGGCATGTGAGGGTATTAGTGATTTAAATTGCCCCATGGGCAGAGGGAAGAGTTGTGGAAGTCCCAAGGCCGCTTCAGCAAAGGGACTTTTACAAATCTTCCCGAGGCTTGAGGGGCAATTTAAATCACTAATACCCCAAAATGCCATGGTATAAGTTTGTTATACTATGATCGCTGAGGAATGGAGCAAATCTCTGAGAAGTTTAGTTTTCTCTGCTTAAACAAAAGACGTTGCAGTTGAGTTGCTTTAATAAATGTTTTGTTTAATGCTTGATTGAGTGGCATTGATTGAATGATCCTGGCTTCCCTTGGGGACAAGCATGTTGTTTTTGAGAAGAATAACACTAAAATACAATGTACAGTGTAATTATGTGGTTGACTAAATATTCAAAGAGCATGCATGGAGTTTAATTACGTCACATTTATGGTTTTAAGTATCCCACATGTAAGAAGTGGATTTGAGAAATGAAGAGAAGAACGTGCAGATTAATAGGTGATCCCACATGGATTACGTTGAAGGTTATGATGAAGATAGGTCAGTTTGGGTTCAATTTTTTCACCCGGGAGTGCAGGGCCAGTCGTGCCAGAGGGGAGCAAGAGTTGATACTTTTGACCCTCTCATGTCCAGCGTGCATTGTTTTCTAATTTTCTCTCATTAAGGTGAAGTAATACGGGCAAAATTTCTTGCAACTTGTCACACAACAATGTTGCGTTGCGAGTTGTAGCGAGTGTTGCTCGTATTACCACCCACGGCCACGCAACAAATTTCCGTGTTGCAAGTTGCAGTAACATGTTGCTGCAACTTGCAACACGGAAATTTGTTGCATGGCAAGTTGCATGCGTGGGTGGTAATACGAGCAACATCTCGCTGCAACTCGCAACGCAACATTGTTGCGTGACAAGTTGCAAGAAATTTTGCCCGTATTACTTCACCCTTTATGCATGCAGGGAAAATTTAGAAATATGAATATTTCTAAATTTCTCCTGCATCACAATGGGGAAATTTTGAAGACAATGGCCCTGACTAAATTTCCCTGCCATCAGGGAAAATTAGTGGTTTAAATGTGCCTCGGAGAACAAAAGAATCTGGAGGCAATCATGGTTTATGGGTGTTGTTGCCTAGCAGTTGTAAAATATTTGCATCTTATTTTGCAATCTACCAGTTCACAATGGAGTGTACATCGTATGTAGTATATTTTCACTGGGCTGGGTGTCCATGAAACTTTCTGATAAACACCTAATACATGGGCAAGGTTCTTGCTGAAAGTCATTTTAACATCATATATACCAACATGAACTGTGGCTGGCAACATTTCATCTTGTGCATTGGTAAATATTTCATTGTTGTAATAAGTAATTCCAACTTAAGTTACCGGTATTCACAAAGCTCAGCTTTCATTAGTTCTATCACAGGAACATTTTCTAAAAGTACAATGTACATCAATGGAAATAATATTAATCAATACCCATGCTGCATCATAGGTGGATAAATATTAAATAACACTTTCCATTAGTAAATTTGACCTGAGGATGTAAATCTGCCAATACCCACTATGGGTGTTCAGAAATTACATTGATGTCTTTTGGGGAAATTTTCCTGTATATTTTGTATGGATTGTATTGTTTTACACAACATTTAAAAGTTATCTTTGTGAGGATTTGTTTTGACTTGAGGCCAAAGATCTTAATAACAAGACCATTAAAAGCTAGTTAGAGCAAAAGTCATATCCTCCTAAAGGGTATAGTTGCTGATGTGGTATCATGACTGAAAAATGCACATGGAGACAAAATGAAACAGTTGTAGTTTGTGCACTAGTTTCTGATCGACCAAGTCAGGTATACAGAGTTGGGTACCATATGGCCAAAAGGGCCTGGGCAGCATTCAAGTTAAATAATTTTGTATGACAGTGTTCATAATAACAGTTTGAATATTTAATTTTATTACACATTTGGGGTTGATATCTGTGTGATAAAGCCGTGAATAAAAACCATATCAGTGAAGTGATACGATATCACTTCACTGTACTATTGCTTTTAGAAATAAATTTTGTTATGCTTAATTTTGTGTTATTGTATTCACTTTAAATGTATAATAAACAAATTATGACATGTTAAGAGCTTGATATCGTTTTTATTCACGAGGTTTTCATATCATATCGCGAACGAGCGAGTCCGCGAGGATACATATTCTAATAGTGCCACAGGTATACAAAACATGGAACAATTTCAAAATATGTTTACATATTATGTCGTCCAGGCCCTTTTTGAGTGATGTGGTCCATATCTCTTTGATTTGGTTTCAGTGGTTTTGGCACTTGGTCATGTTCTATCAACTAACTAACTATGGTAGGTAGTGTTCTCACTGCCTCTGTTTAAAACTGTTTTTCACATTTTAGAAACATTAGGGTGTAAAAAAAGAGCAAATCAGACAAAACAAGATTTGGTCTGTGAAGTGATATTCCACATGTATTGATATAAAAGAGGATATAACATGGCCATGCGGAGATATGGATTTTATCTTCGAGTGTTGATGAAATATCTTATGAGTTTGCTGCGCTCACTCATAAGATATTTCATCAACACGAGAAGATAAGAAACATATCTCCAAGTGGCCATGTAATGTTCTGTTTAATATATAATTATCGATGAAATACCAGTTTCAATCTCTTACTAAAAAGGCTAGAAATCTTTGAAAGCAAGTCATATTTCCAAAAGTGATATCTTCATGTGTGAAGATAATATCACTTTTTAGAAAGAAATATACACTGGTATTTCATCGAAAATTATATAATAAAATGATATCCCGTCGATTTGGCGGTATACTACTACTGACTATCATGACTGTAATATGCTACCATTTAAATTCAAGCTTAAAGCATGAAGAATTTGTCTGGTTTGTTTACGCTAAAAATGCTATGTTTGTTTCAATCAAGTCTGACACTTTGACCAATGAAATTTGTTTGTTTGGCATGTGAAACAGCACAACTACTGTTTCACATGCCAAACAAATGAATTTCATTGGTCAAAGTGTTGGGATTGATTGAGGCAAACATAATGTTTTAACGTAAACAAACCCAACAAATTCTTCATGCTTCAAGCTTGAATGCAAATGGCAGTAAAAGAGATTTTAAATTTCAGGATGTCTTCTTTTGCCTCTAAGTGTTTCTTTAAATTTACTTTTAGTGGTAATCTTCTGAGATGTACAGATGTACAATTATAGCTTTCAATGATAAATCGGTTGAAGGGCTATCTGCAACAAGGGCGTAAGTGACTCTTGATCTCGTTCTAAATTCTCCCTTAGAAAACAAAGAAATTGAAGGAGGATTTAGAATATGATCAAGAGTCACTTACGCCCTTTTTGCACACAGCCCTTCAGTTATACATGTACTTTTCTTAGTAATCATAATGACAAAAAAAAGTCCTGGAATTTGATTAGCTGAGAGCAGCCCAATATCTGGTTAATTCAGTGCAGGAAGTTGAAAATCTGCAATTACAGGGTTACTATAGCAACAACAAGTTTTTCATGTTTTCCCTAAAATTGGCAGGAAAAGAACGACGAGGCAATGTTTATGATTCTATGAAATGAAAGTGGTTGCTTTGCCTTATTAACACTTGTATGGTTTCCTTGACTATATGCATGCACCTTTGTGCCAATGTAAATTACTAGAATTGTCTGGGTTTTTGTTTGCAATAATTGATGATAGATGCTGCTAGTATTATTTTAGAATTTTGAAACGTTACTCACTGTACATGTATTCATTGTTAATTGCACCAAAAACCAGACAATAATATATACTTATTGATGGGCAATTTTATATGGTTCAACAAGATTCATGAAAGTTCCAAGATATACAGGTAACGATTTTAACATTAATTTTATTTGATGATTTGTCTCAAAATAGACTGATCAAAGTGCATACCGGTACTTAGTTTTTGAAGCATTGTTTCTCTGGCCACAAATTGAAAATTCATACTTTGAATGAGTAAACTGTATTCACCATTAGAAGTAAGAACTGGCTAGAAGTAAGAGCTACTACACATTAAGAGTGCTTTTCGTTGACTGCATTCTGGAATAAGAGCGCACAGAATGATCACAACAAATTGCTCATATCAGGATATTTTAGCCTTTGGAATACTAAAATAATGTATTCTGAGTATCATGTCAGCAATCATTATTTGCTTACAGTGCAAAATGTGCATGAGCCTGTGATTTCCAGAGACTTCCATTTATTCTTATTTCAGGGCTTGAACTTAAATGTCTGCTAGTAGGATCTTTTTCCACTAGCAAATATCTGGAGGGTACTAGCAAAAGAAAATGGTACATATATACTCAATTTCTATACATTCAAAATTAAAGTTGTTGAAGAGATGGTTTCATAAACATACCCTAAAATCTTGTATTGAAAGCCTTGGAAAAAGGGGGGAAACATCAGAAAATTATTAGTGATTTGAGCATGTACAAGGTTGACTAATATCCCTTCTGTGTGAGCACATGACTGAATTAATGAAAGCAAATAAAATAAAACAAATTGATAGGAAAAAAATACTTTTTTAATGAGATTTAATAATCATAGTTAACTGGGAGATTGGCCAGCATATTGTTCTCATAATCGCATGCTTAATGGGTCATCTTGTGTGACGAATTTGCCCCCATGGTGAGTTATTTTGGGATCACTTTGCAAATAGCTATTGGCCAGCGGACAGTGCTCATTTGGCACATGTGCAACAAGGTCGTCAAATGTGACGAGTTTGCCCTCGTGCAAGGTTCTAGCTTGCTTGCTTCGCATTTGCTTGCCGGATTGCCCCACCCACCCATGGTCTAAGACGTAGGTAAGTATCTTTTCTCACTGTAAACCAGTGTGACAGGTGCCGGGGGTTGAACCATGGCTTGGTTGCCATCGTTCCCTCCTTAGTTGCACATTGCTTGCCTGTTGCTAGTACTTGCATTGCAAATGGTACCTACCATCTATCCTTATTGACAAGTTAACCAGCCTTCTGTGTTGAAAATGATAAGTGTTCAAAATTACTGGCAAAGGTTTCTGTAACATATATATATATATATATATATATATATATATTATGTAGTTGCGAGCTATGATTGGTCAAGTGGGGGGAAAACTGTCGTTAACGTATGGTATGGACCTTGCACTTGGCTAATAAGAGGTGTATATTTCCTCAATAACAAATCATGAAAGTGTGTCAACAATTAATACAATTTCAGGTCCATGAATCTGAGGGAACCTTGAATATTTTGTAATATAAATAATAGACAATATCAATGATGATTAAAAATGATTTGAGGGTAAATAAAACCAGAAATTTGAAATATAATGATATAAGCCTTCTGTTAAAACCACATGTATATGATTATGTTGTGGTATAATTATGTTTGTTTGGTTTAAAAATGTTGAACTGGGTTAAAATTTGTTTTACTGTATGTTATTTTGCAGAGATAGTAAATTGCAACTGAAAGTAACTTTTGACAAATATAGCATTGAGGCTAATGAAAGATAAATTGCATACATGTACATGTTATGTTGCTTTTAGATGACATTTTCCTTGTCAGAAACTTGTGACTTTTAACATTTAATTTAGTCATCTATTAGATGCAGTGAAACAAAATCAATTTAGGGTTATTTTTAGAATATTATAAAAGAGTAGAAAACAATTTTCAAAGAGTAGATATTGCCTTTCTGTTGTTGTATAAAATAATGTGGAAAAATTATTAATTTATATGCTATTAATGAAGTTAAAAAGTCATGAAAAGTCAAATTACATTATTTTATACAGAGAGGCCTTCATTGATCATTATTCTTGCATGCTGAACATTCCCCCTCAAAATACTCTGTGAAAAATCAATACATGTTTATTCAATGTATTGACATTTTATTTTGGTCACAGTTTAATTAAGTTTTAAATTATATTCAGGAACTTCCAAAACACACTCAACTTATAAGTGTATTTTGAAACCTACTTTAATTTCATTGAATATAGAAATAAAAATGTTTTCAGCATAAAGTACATGTAAGATGTTTGTATTGGTTTTGGCAGTTTCTGATGCAGCTGGCTATATATATATATACTTATAACCTAAATTAAAAGTTTCAAAAATGCTCATAAATGGGGCAAAGACACACACACACAGTTGTGTTCCCAATTTTTACACACATTAAAATGAGACTCTCTCTGAAACACATGCAGTACGTACTATTTTGAGTATTTTTGTAGGACTTTTTTTGGTCAATACTGGTCAAAGTTTTATCTTTCAATGCAATCTTAATTTAAATTTGACAAGACATTTTAAAATAATTGTGATGACATCATGTTATTTCTAGCACCTGAATTAAAGTGTCATTTTCAAAATAAAAATTTGTTTTTCATATGCAATTTCTCAGGCCTGCAGCACAATCACTAGGTTCCAGTAGTTCAGATTTATTTTTCAAAGTCAAGGCATCAAAATCAAAGAGTGAGAGCGAGACATTGGACCATAGTTTTCACCCTGATTTTATTCTGCTCAGTCACGGAGAAGAAAATGTTTTTGGTTGTTAATCTTATTATTCTATGAAGGTTTAAAATGCTTTGTCATTGAGTATTATAGTGTTAAAGCTGTTATTGAAAAAGCTGCTTTTGTTTGTCTCAGTTGCTTAATATGTGAAATAACTGAGGCAGTTGCCTTGGTAAAAAAATGTTGTTTCCATAGAAAAAGGTATGTTATTAAATTCTAACTTTTTATTGAGCGATTATTTCTTGACGTTTTAATTAATAAGTGCCTTGGTAAAAAAATTGGTCTGGCTACGGGCCTGATAGGTGCATGTATAAGGGCTCCATATTTAGCCAACCATTATTTATTTGAATTAAGGGTATCGAACTAAGACGGATTCTTCAGACAAAAATTCTCCAAGACATCATTCTCAGATTTTGAAGATGATTGATAATGAACTGTTTAATTATATTCAGGCTGACAAAGAACTTGTGAAAATTAGTTTAAAAAGTAGTCAGCGGTCATTGAGGACAACATGGCAGCATTTTCTCTCTTCTCATGGAGAAATTGACAATATTTACACCAAATTAGTGTCTATTTCATTGTTGTAGTGTTTTGTCTATCTGTTATATATCTACCATAATGTCTTATGTCACAAGTCAGCAATTAGCTGCCATTCTGGAAGAAAAACTCGAAAAGAAGCTGGCTCCCTTGAGCTCAACCATAGCCGAATTAACGAAGACAGTTGGAGAAGCGATGAATTATCTAAAGTTTATCGATGCTAAGTATAATGAACTTAAAGAAATAATTGAATCGTATGAAGACGAGAGAAAGGCAATGTCGAAAGAAAGCAAGATATTGAAAGTTTTCCTTCGAAGTATGGAAGATTCACTACTGTCCTTGATGGAGTCGAATAATGAGCTGGAGAAGTATACACGAAGAGAGTGTGTTGAGATCAGAGGGATTCCTGCTGACATCATTATAAAAGTTGGTGATATGATCGGAGTTGAGATTGATGAACAAGACATATCAGTGAGCCATCCCTGGGTCATCTCCCTTCTAGTAAATCCTATAAAGGGAAGAAGTCAGAGCCGATACCTACATGTATAATAGTCAAATTCGTGAGACAGAATGTGAAAGACCACTTCTACCGCGCAAGAAAAGTACTCAGAGATAAAACAACTCAAGATTTGGGTTATTCTGTGGCGAATAATACTTATCTTGCTGAAAGTCTAACAGATAGGAATAAAGAGTTGTTCAAACTATGTCTCAAGGCGAAAAAAGAAAACAACTTCAAGTTTATTTGGACCTCTAATGGGAAGATCCTTATGAGGAAAGATAAGGACAGCTCTGTTTACTACATAAAGAACAACGATGATCTTGTGAAGATAGTCATGCTTGATAAGTATATGTTTGCAATGGATTTCTAATGATTTCTAATGCAGTGTTTAAAATGCTCTAATGGTACTGTCTCAGATATTAATGACAAGGTCATTGATCTTTCTAATTAACTCACTCCCATGTTTAAGCATTACCTCCTCGATCAGTGATATTCCCCATCTAACCAACCTAGATGGTGACTTAAATATTATTTGGACCTCTAATGGGAAGATCCTTATGAGGAAAGACAAGGAAAGCTCTGTTTTCTACAAAAAGAACAAAGATGATATTGTGAATATATACATGCTTGATAAGAATAATTATTGTTTGCACTGGACTTATAATGATTTAATTCTAATGCAGTGTTTAAAATGCTCTAATGGTACTGTCTCAGATATTAATGACAAGGTCATTGATCTTTCTAACTCACTCCCATGTTTAAGCATTACCTCCTCAATCAGTGATATTCCCCATCTAACCAACCTAGATGTTGACTTAAAGTGCATATGAGCCTTCCTGCGATTTTCATAGCTATGAATCTCAGAGTACTCCTGCGAAGAAATGTTTGGTTTACAGAGAATACTCTATCTTCTACGCTTGTTTGAAATCGTGGAAACGTGACCTTTGCCGACCCATGACCGCGTAAGTAAAAGCCTGGGTCGATACCTCGGTCGACGTCATCTCATTAATGCATTATTGTCCATGGCACCTTTTTATCACAACAACATCGATTTTTAGATAATATACACAGTTTATGAGCTGTTAGTAAAGGAAAAAGTCATATTAGTAAAAATTGTAAGTTTTTATTCAAATTGTTGCAAAGTTGAATTAATTAAATGACGTCTACCGAGGTATCGACCCAGTCTTTTACTTACGCGGTCATGGGTCAGGAAAGGTCACGTTTCCACGATTTCAAACAAGCGTAGAAGATAGAGTATTCTCTGTAAACCACAAATTTCTTCGCAGGGGTACTCAAAACTTTCCTGAGGTTCATAGCTATGAAAATTGCACGAAGGCTCATATGCACTTTAAATTATTATTTGGACCTCTAATGGAAAGATCCTTATGAGGAAAGACAAGGAAAGCTCTGTTTTCTACAAAAAGAACAACGATGATATTGTGAATATATACATGCAATTACAATATATAATGATTTCTAATGCAGTGTTTAAAATGCTCTAATGGTACTGTCTCAGATATTAATGACAAGGTCATTTATCTTTCTAACTCACTCCCATGTTTAAGCATTACCTCCTCGATCAGTGATATTCCCCATCTAACCAACCTAGATGTTGACTTAAATATTATTTGGACCTCTAATGGGAAGATCCTTATGAGGAAAGACAAGGAAAGCTCTGTTTTCTACAAAAAGAACAAAGATGATATTGTGATATATACATGCTTGATAAGAATAATTATTGTTTGCACTGGACTTATAATGATTTCTAATGCAGTGTTTAAAATGCTCTAATCAGGTACTGTCTCGGATATTAATGACAAGGTCATTGATCTTTCTAACTGACACTCCCATGTTTAAGCATTACCTCCTCGATCAGTGATATTCCCCATCTAATTAACCAACCTAGACATTGACTTAAACATGCCTTCTGACAGTAATTTTAAATTGGTTACTATAGTACACATGATTTTCATGATAACTATGATATATATGAGTGCTTTACGAATGATCAATCTTTCTCTACAATAAATTGTAATATTAGGAGTTTACCCACTAACTATAATGATAACTTGGTAAACATGCTATCAGAATTATATTTCCCATTTTCATTAATTGGTCTTTCTGAGACCAAGCTCAAGTCTGATCAACCTCCAATAACAATTATTGATTTACCTGGATATCAATTTGTTTCACAGCCTGCATGTAGCTTCTCTAATGCTGGAGGTGTTGCTTTTTATATCAACTTACAGTAATTTGAATTTTACTGTACAATCTGAACTTAGGACTACTAAAGATGAATTTGAAGCTCTTAATGGATTGAAATACATAATGATTGCCATCCTAATTTGCTACGTGGAGTTCTTTATAGACACCGAAGTGGAAATTTGGATAAATTTATTGAATACCTGAACTCTACAATGGAGAGAATTCATCAAGAAAATAAGTTTTTGTAATATATAATAGTTGATCTTAATGTAGATCTTTTAAAAATTGAATCTCATTCAGGCTCTGATAATTTTCTCAATACCTTAGGTTACTTTTTTTTTCAACCCCATATATTGCAACCAACCAGAATCACAGATCATTCAGCAACATTAATTGACAATATTTTCTTTAATTCACTTGAACATTTTGTTATTTAAGTGGTAATATAGTATATGATCTCACTGATCACCTGCCTAATTTTCTAATTTTTAATAAATTTGCCTCTCTTAATCCACCTAACATTAAATTATATAGAAGGGATTATTCTAAACTCAATCAGTTAGGCTTGATCAATGAAATACAATCTATTAATTGGGAAGCTGTATTTACATCCTACTATGTTTAATTATTTTTACACAAAAATATCTGATATAATAGATAAACAGTCATATACCTATAAAACATATATTAACTAGAATACAATTAAAACTAAAATCTAAACCATGGATTACTCCTGCATTAAGAACATCCATTCAGATTAAAAAAAAATTCTATAGAAAATTTATTAAGACAAAATCTACTTAATTACTATCATATAAAATTTAAATTTTATAGAAATAAATTAAATCATCTCTTAAAGGCAAGTAAAAGACAATATTACAATCAATATTTCTTTGATAACGTTAATGATAGTAAACGAATATGGAAAGGAATTAAACAAATTATTCATTTTAAGCCCCAGGCTTGCCAGACATCTATAAAGATTGTAGATAAGAATTGTGAAATAACTGACCCTAAGCTCGTTGCAAATGCTTTTAATAAATATTTTGCTACTGTACTAGGTAAAGAATTAGCAAGTACAATACCTAATGTACACAAAACACCACTAGAGTATCTAACTACACCAACATGTAACAGCTTCTTTGTCTTTCCTACCACTAGTAATGAAATTGAAAATGAAATTGCTAGTTTAAAATCTGGTAAAGCCACGGGCCCCGTTAGTATACCAATATCCTTAGTACTTAAAATTCTAAAAACTGTTATATCAAAGCCACTGGAATATCTCTTTAATGCTTCTTTTATGGCTGGTATTGTTCCAAGTGATTTTAAGCTAGCAAACATAATTCCTGTTTATAAAAAAGGATCTCTAACTTGCTTGTGCAATTACTGCCCAATTTCCCTTCTTTCAGTCTTTAATATATAAGCTTTTAGAAAAATTAATGTATAATAGATTACTTAAATTCCTTGGAAATTTGGATTTCGTGCAAAACATTCTACAGATCATGCAGTTCTTTGTATAATTGATAAAATTCAAAAAGCAATAGATGACCGCAACTATTCCTGTGGAATATTCTTAGATTTCAGTAAAGCCTTCGACACGGTTAATCATCAAATCTTGATTAAGAAATTAGAGTACTATGGTATCCGAGGTATACAGTAAAAACCCGCGTATAAGAACCTAGTGATTTAAGAACCTACAGGCTGAAATTGGGCATTTTAATACCCAAATATATAAGAACCTATTTAGCCTGGCAAAGAAAAATAGGTTCTTATACAAAAAAACACTCTTATTTTATAGCCAAAATACTGAAATTTCTGAGAAATACCATGGTAGCCTATGGTACTGAATTTATTATTGTTTAAAAAACAAGGCTTGGCATTTTTGCTGTTTAAAATACAAATGTTCAACCATTATGACATACTAGTACTACAGTAGTTCTCTGAATGGTATCACTATGACAACTCCTACAAATAAGAACCTACTAAGAACCTAATCAGCCTGACTTCGGAAAAACTACCCCAAAATATAAGAACCCATTCAGCCTGAACCCAAAAATTCTAGGTTCTTATACGCGGGTTTTTACTGTAGCTAAAGATTGGTTTGTTTCATATTTTACAATGTAGTAATCGACAACAAGTTGTTACTGTAAATAATGTAACATCAGATCAGAGTACTGTATCTTGTGGAATTCCATAGGATCTGTTCTTGGTCCATTACTTTTTTTATTATATATAAATGACTTTCATCGCTCTTCAGATCTATTTGATTTTCATCTATTTGCAGACGATGCAAATCTTTTCAGTGAACATAAGAATCTCTCAATACTTGAAACAAGCATAAATGCTGAACTAAACAATGTTCATATCTGGCTATGTGCTAATAAACTCTCACTTAAGGTTATCGTATAGCTTCAGAGCCGAATTATTATTTGTTTTCACGTCAAAACAAAGTTTAGAGTGTTAAGTATCCAACAGAAATAAAATGGTTGAATTTTCTTTTATCTAGACGGAGAAATATCAAAAAGAAACATTTTACCGAAGATTCCGTTACATATTTTGATTGACAGCTCATACACCACATCAATCGTCATGAGCATTCAACCGTAGCTAAGCGCGGGAGTAGTTGTTTACTGTTCAGTTCGGAGTTCGCTCTGTGGCTTGTTGTCAGCGTTGTATCGAATCGTTTCTCACATAAATATGTCATCGTAAATTTGAAGCGTATTCGCTAAAATTATTTGTAGATGTCCAATCTCTGACATTTTCCGGAGCATATATTCACGAGCTGATTCTTCGGGTAATTTATCTGTCCTCATGCTTTTCTTTCGTCTTCCGTGTCCATTTGGTCTGCTTTCTTTGTGCTTTGGTTTTGCCTTCTTCTTGTCTTTAGCTGGTTTATCCTTTATCTAAATACGACGAATATTCGAGACGCTACTTAATTTTATCCGGAACAGTACCCTGAAGGTATACGATAACCTTAACATAGAAAAATCCAATTTTGTTCTCAAATTTTAAGTTAACTATAAGTGATAAGCATCTAAAGCAAGACTTTTGTATTAAGTACCTTGGTATCTTAATCGATTCGAATCTTTAGTTGGAAAAAAACAACAAGTAGATTGCATTGCTAAAAAGATCAAAAGAAGTGTTGGCATTTTCTCCAAACTTCGCTATATTAGTATAGATATTCTTCTAAATCTTTATTATGCTTTGATATATGCATTTTTGACCTATGGGATAATTACTTGGGGGAATACATATGAAACTACCCTTCAACCGCTCTTTATTTTACAAAAAAAAAGGCAATGCGTATCAGTACTTTTTCTAGATTTGATGAGCCCATTGTTTAAGTCTCTAAAAAATATTAAAATTGTTGATCTTGTCACCCTCCACATTTCAATATTTATGTACAAATTTCACAATCATCTCTTAATTTACCTTCTGTTTTTCATTCTTTCTTTATTAAGGTTAATAAAATTCATAACTACAATACAAGGCTTGCCACAGTATTATTATCTTCCAAAAGCAAGAACAAACTGGAATTTTTAATATCAGATTTCAAGGTACATGTATATGGAATTCCATTGATGAAAATATAAAACTTTCCTCAATTTCATCATTTAAAGATAAAATGAAACATAATTTTATTGAAGGTTACTAGCCCTAAATTCTTCCTTATTATTTTATTTATAATATATTAATATTATCCTCTATATTTAATTTAAGATTTATTATTATTATAATTGTTTATACATAGCTTAATATTAATTATTGGTAGATTAGTGTATGTGTGTACTTTGTGAAAAGGTGTCCCGACCGAAACATTTAAATATATTATTGTAAACTGGCTACCTGGCATTTTTAGCGCTCTAAGGTTATTTTGGGTTGCCAGTACCCCTAATCTTTTTTATCATACTATTTCTGTAAATCTTTTATATTAATTTTTGGGATGAAATAAAGGTTGTTGTTGTTGTTGTTGTGATAATCTGTTGATATTATCGTCTTACAATGGAGTCACGTACAGAATTTAAGATAGAAGGCAACGAAAGGGTGTACGAAATTGTATTGAATTCTGAACATGTTCTGTTTGTCAAAATTGTCTAATAAACAAAACAAACTTGAGGTTGTTTGTGGCTTATATATTTCTCCAGAGAAACATTTGTAATGATTTAATTAGTTGAAGGGGTAGTATTGATAAGTGAATAGCATTTTGTTAGAATGAAATTGCTAAATTCTCAAATGTTAACCCATAACTTGTTGTAACTCTGTTTTTTCCTTTCTTAAATAGTTGCTTTCATTGTATATATTTTTTGTTGTAAATAAATTACCGTAGTCATGCTGACTGCTTGGACTGATATAGAAGATGCCTAAGGGCATTCAACGGTTTGACTCCATTCTTTGTTATTCAGGGTATTGTTGCCTTGGACAATATACATGTATGGTACTAGAAGCTTTTTTTTAAAAGCTTAAAAGTAATAGATAACAGAATGAGTGGCTGTGCTTTATGGGATTTACAAACCGGAGCTGAAAGCCAGAGTTTGTAAATCTGATAAAGCATGGACACAAATTCTGTATCTGACTTATCAAACTTCTAGATGTATAGAGTCGTGTTTTCAGTTATTTTGCCGATACAACTTATTTTGGCTGAGAAAATCGAAGTAAAAGTTTATGTAAATCAGGATGAAATCTGTATCAGATTTACAGATCACTTATTGCTCGGTGATTTCCTTTGTTTTTGCTTCTTGATTTATTAATGAGTTTGATAATAATAATTAGTATAATTATACCACACCAGTGAATATCACTTTTCGCATGCTCTGATTGGCTACTCAAACAGTGATTATAAGTTCATATTCACCTCTGAGCGAAGTAGTGATCACCTCGTGCAAGTTTTTTGTCTATTTGACAGAAAATGAAATAACTATTTGGTGTTGGCTATTCACTAATGTGTGGTATATACTAAAACAATTATTCACCTCAGTGTCGGTGAGTTAAATGTAGTGGTGAATAATTGTTTATAATTATTATATGCTAAGTACTTTATCTAGAACCTCATGTACCAATTAGAATTCATCCTTCATTTAATTGCATGAATATATCTTAATTCGTGACCTGTTCTTGTTTTGAACCCCAAGAACCTGAAATTAGGATGTCTTTGTTAGTGTGTAGTGTATTCCATTGTCACTTCCATGCATGAATAAAAGATAAGTTTGAATCACTAATGATTTTAAATAGCTATTTTACGATGTTCTTGTGACTGGAACACATCAGTTTAGTGGACATTATCTCAATTTGACAAAACTATAATGGTGATATTTGTATATTTTAAAAGTATTTGTTTTGCTAATGTTTACTTAAGTCATAGTCTACTGTGCTTGTAATATTAATGAAACATTAGTTTACAATCAGACAGTATTCTAAGATTAAAAACTGCTAGATGATTCTGAGCATGACCTGACTCCATTGTGTTGTAACTATTGTTGATATTATTTTCTGTGTAATATGATATCAGCCAAGCTGGAATTTTGTGGATAATAGTTATCATTCATGTGTTGTACATTAGTCAGCTGTCACCTGCAATGTAGAATTCCATGCACAGAACCAAAAAGTGACTTTGAAAATACACTTGAAATGTCATTTCCTGGATGGTTGAATCCTTCGAAAACTTTAAGACTACCTCTTAATGCCAAACATATATCATAATTTGACTTCATCAGTGTTAAACTCTAATAATTAAAACAGTGATGTCCTTGTTTTGATATCCATGCTAGGCACTCACTCTGTCATGCATGTCAAAACAATTTTTAAATAGCTTTTGTTGAAAAGTTCATGTTTCTAAAATCAACATGGTTTAATTCTCTTTGAATGAGCTGTTACTTATAAATTGGTTATTTTTTCAACTCATGTCTTCTTTAAAGTGTATTTTTAGCTAATCTTTGAATGAAAAGACATCTTAAATTGAAATAATTATTCATTTTAATAGTACAAGTCAGGAATACCAAGTTGTATGAGAAACATTGTTATTTAACAATATTAGACTATATGAGCTTGACATTTATATTGGCTTATAGTTGACAGTCATGGTCAGCTTATCGTCAGCTATCAGCCATAGAAACTGAGAGGAAGTAGTCTAATTGTTATAGAAGAAACCAGCTACACACATTTCTTCAATCTTAAACTGAAACAAGATTTTGACAAATTGGCTGCTACTTAAGTATTTTGTTTTTGAAAACAGTCTTTTCTTCTACTCTCTATCAATTAAGCACTCAATAGATAGTGAGTATAAAGCTTATTTTAACCAATCAGATTGTAAGATTCATAATAAGAACACTAGCTGGTTATTTCTACTAAAGTTTGTTAGAACTGGGATAAAGGTATTCAGCTATTTTATAACTGTTTGCCAAATGAATAAACATGCTACCACATGAATAAACATACTACTACCAGTAATTGTCATACAGTATTACTATAATAAATTACCCCTCAGGGGGTGGCAGGTACATGTATTTGCAATTATCAAATGAAGTGGGACATGATATATCTGTCCCATTGATTTCTAAATTTTGGGATATTTTTATGTCAGGGGACAATTTTTCCCAAACTTAAAGGTTTGGAGACCATTTTTCCATTAGTTTAATTTGATGCATCTTTACTACATGTACATGTATCTGAAATTGAATTGAAATATCTAATAATATTATTGTAATATGTGTTCATCTAGAAAATGGTTGCATATTGAAAGTGGTTACTTGTCTCTGCAGCCTTTTATTTTTCATGAAAACAAATATCCACAGGAATAAAATTCATTCTACAACAATAGGAAAATTATGGCAGATACCGGTAATGGGTGTTTACAAGTATAATGGCACAAGTTGGACTTTGTACAGATGCAGACAGGTGTCTCATCTAAACAATGTTTTTGCACAGCACGAAAATATAACAAAATTCTACCCTAGAATGACCACTAGGGGGTATATTTGTGATACCTAGAGACATTGTACCTAAATTTGTGATCACTTCTACCAGTCTGGGATGATATGTTACAATTTTGTATGTTGAATTGACTCTACCCTGCAAGGCATAGATATATCTAAATTATTTTACTTACATAAAAATAAGTCACATATATGTCCCAATTATACTTCTCCTTCCCCCAGGGGAAAACCAGTAGCTGACAGGTGCATTAGAGAGAGAATTGAAAACTGTGTCAGATTATAAAATAGAGGCTGAAAATGTTGGTTTGTTGTGTTAATAAAGCTATAAATTATAGTTCAGTTCTGATGGTCTTTAAAAGAGAACCTCATCTGAAAAACAATGTTTGCTCTCAAACGTTCCTTGTGGAATCGGCCTAAATCTATTGTTGTGTTTGTTTCCTGTAAATTATATACTAGATATCATTGATAGACTGATATTTCTGTCCGTAAAACTCATTTGAATTTCCCACATGCCACCATTTTGGATCTTGTAATGATTGTGACGTACATGGTTTGCCCCTAATTGTTACATAACAAAAGAGCTATTGTTTTCTGATAATAAAGATAACCATGTGACAACATAAGATCCAATATGGTGGCTCCCATTGAAAGGCCACTGATTAATTGCCAATCTTTCCATTTCCCTATGAAAATTTCCTACAATAAGGTAGTTATATGTTTTACTAATAAATACTGGCCATCAGGTACCCATGTAAAAATGAAATGTGGGACCCTGACAATCCCAACATATTTTCACTTGGGATCCCAGGTGGGAATTTATGAGATCCCACCTAGGATTATTGAACATCCAACCCAGGATCCCCATCTGTCCCAACAGATATCTGCTTTAGAGCTGGGATTTTGTTACCATCCATCAAGGATTCCATCAAATGACACATGATCCTGCCAATCCCACCTGGGATCCCACCTCTGTCCCACCTCTATTTTTACATGGGAATATCATAGTTTACAGTTTTGCCTGAAATTCGGACTAAAAAAATGTTCTTAAATGCTATAATTATTGATGGCAGTTCTGTTATGTTTAACAGCTGTGCCAGATTGAGAAGAGTCCAGGTTCTGTTAAAAGCGGAAGGTATATCTGGGTTGCTGTGCATACTAGGTGAGTATTGAAGTATAGCCATTCTAGAAATCATTAACTTGCTGTATTTTTTCATGAATTTACTTTCCTTGTGTCATGTTGCACCAATGTCAGGGATCATTTTTGTAGGGGAGGGGAGGGACAGTGACCAGTCTTCTGAGGTCACTTTTTACACCCAAATTTGTAGTTATACATAAATAAACCATACCAAAATTTAATTTCCCCTAAAAAACATACTTCAATTAAAATGTGAAAATGAGCATCATTCTATGTAATAAACTCAAATTTTTGATTGATTAAAAGCAAAACCTAGACACATAAATGAAGTCGTTTATTTTTTTACCTAAGAGTGAAAGTTATTATTGACCTTGCAATTTATTTAACTTCTTCCTAATTGTTCTTTTATTTATTGTTGCAGGAATTGATAGCAGGTATGTTTAAAAAATAGTAATGATTGAATCACATGATATTAGTTATTAGTAGTAGAAGCCAACTAGTGAACATTCCAAACAAATCCTGCAGTCTGATTGGCAAAGATCTATACTCTATGTAACAAAAAGCCATTTTTCCAAAGCTGCCAAATCATCAAATTACAAAGCCTTAAAGTAAGTAAGTGACTTTATTTATGTGTTGATGTATTTAGCTTTGCAGCTAATTGGGGTCACTAGTCCTACAATTTTACGTCCTTATGAAGATCTAACTGTTTACTGTATTATGTAAAGGCAGCACCTTCTACTCAGTTATTTTTAAGGCCCAGAGTGTTGGTCCGGCTGGGGTTAGCCTGCTTGCAGGCAGTGGATTTTTTTTTCACACAGCAAATGTGGGATCATCGAAGTGGCCACCATATTGGCCGAGCGTGATTGAGACCTGGGATCGAATGACAAATGGAGGGGGGAGAGGGTGGGGGAGAAGAAGCTGAAATACCACCTGCACGAAAACCCCTGGTTTCTGAGTACATAAGTTATATCCCGTCCACCAGCAGACGTGGAAACGATTGGCTGAAACGGTGTCAATCAAAGCTTATTGCGGCAAGTGTTGAAACTGAGTAAGAACTGAAAGGAATAAGTGTTGTGTACTGAGCTTGCAGGTGATAAAATATGGCGAGTAATACAACAACCTTTGTCTTTTTTGAAGACTAAGGTGAAGTACCCTGGTTCCAGAGGTTTTCTAGAGAGAACAGCCATAGACTATATTGCAACCCCGCTGTCGCAGTGCACTCTGGGATGGATATCTCAGTTTCCATTGTTAAATCCAAGATGGCCGCCCAACAACAACAATGGAAAACTGAGATATCCATACCAGAGTGCACTGCGACGGCGGGTAAATATCATACTCTTTCCAAAGCGCAAGAAGATCTTTACTTAGAAGTAGGCTCTGTATATAGCTACCCCCTGCTCCGTTTTCAAAGTTATCTCCTTCGCCTTTACCCTGGTTCCAGATTGCAGAGCTTCACGGCGATGTACAGTAGCGATGCCTGGCGATGTACAGTAGGCTGAGGAAATAATCAGAAATTCGCCTCAATACATTTATGCAACGGTCGTCCATTTCTTTCGGCAAACATTCACTAAGATGGACTTCGACTCCTCAGAGAAAGAGCTTCTCGTTTCTACTCACTCGTTAGGGTTAACAATCACAACCTTTACTTGTGTACTTTGCACTCGTAGTTTGTTTGTCCACGAGTTCTTCAATATCGAGTTCTGACAAAACATTTTCTCCGTCAGAGTTTTCTTTGAAGTTTAGAGATTTTGTCGATCCTGTATTTGTCCTCTGCCGCTTGTATCGCACCTCTTCTTGTTCGCCAGACTGTGCTGCTGCGGTGCTGGACTGATCTCTATCTATGGCTTTTTGAAGCAGCTTGTAATAATGTTGGTATATATTTCGGAGGATTTGCAAACTCTTTGAGAGACTGATGAGGCGAACGCAACAAGCTAAAACGGAACTGTCTACATATATATTCTAAAGTGGTACTGTCACAGTTCTTTCCATGGAGAATTTTGAATAAAAATAGCTGGTTTTATTGAAATTTCCGTATATGAGAGCCAGGAGACAATTTTGTATGAGGGGCCAAACAAGTCAAAAGTCCTGCCGGTTGAATTTATATATATGGTCTTTGAATTTATTTATATGACGTTTGAATTAATTTATATGGTTTTTGAATTAATTTATATGATGGTCTTTGAATTTATTTATATGACATTTGAATTTATTTATATGGTCTTTGAATTTATTTATATGACGTTTGAATTTATTTATATGACGTTTGAAGCAGGCTTCAGATACAGCTGTCTTAGCGTAGGAGCATGCATTCAAGGGGTGATGTAATGGCGGACGAAGGAGCACGAGGAAATCTTTCTCATTTAACAAGGGTGTGCAATGGGGCATTAGACGCTATAAGCTCAATTAATTCTTCAGAAGTGAGAAGCATCAAGTTGGATTTGGTTCAGGTTCACTGAATACAAGTGTGTCCAGTGTGGGAAATGAAATTGCTAGCTTCGCGATCGGGACCTAACCCTTCAAAATGTGGCAGACCATCTACATCTACATTTAGGAGTACGATAGCACTGACGATAGCACGATAGTGCACATCGAACACGATAGTGCACAAAGATCTAGTAATAATACCTGACCCTGAAACAAGTGTTGTTCCAACGCATTCCAGTCGTATAAAACTTGAAAAAAGAGGTTTAGTGGTTCATGAGTTCCCATTTAATTGGTCTTGGAGTCCAGTGGAATTGCCGCGTTTAGCAATCCGAAAGCAGCTACCAAAACAAGGTATGCTTTTCGAATTTGCAATCGTTTATAATATATATGAATATAAAAATATCAGTATAACCCATAGAAAGTGTGCTGTGATTGGTTGAAGGTTTGTATGAAAAAATGACATGAATTATTATTATTAATGCCATTTGATTCGATCGTTATAATTCATTTTCTTCATACAAACCTAAAAGTCTAACCCAAACATATCCATTTTCGAGACCAATCATTCATAGAACGATTAACTACACCTGCACTACTTAGAGTTTAATTTTTGATCAAACTTCACAATTGGATTAACAAAATTCATTCTGACAGATCCATGAGCATGTGATGAGTTAATGACATTGTGACTCTGTGAGTCAGGATAATTTTATGGGTTATAATAATTTTAGATTCGTATCAGGGCTTGAAATAACGGCCGGTCGACGGACAATGTCTGGTCAGAATTGGGTATTGACCGGATAAATCCTTGGATTGCCGGTGATGTTGACCAGTCACATGTGCCTTTAATAAAAGAAAACGTAATTTTGAGCTAGTTTATAGTTAGTTTTTTGTCAAGGCAAAAATTGGTATCTTGCAACTTGTCTGACATTTGAGCATGTGGGTGGGGCCACTATTGTAAAAGTTTATTGTTTCAATATTTGACTGGCCAAAAATGGGTCGTGGCCGAGCAAAATTACGTTTGACCGGACAACATGTCCGGAGCCTACCCGTTAGTTATTTCAAGCCCTGCATATTTTAAACGATTACAAGATATAGTACCCACTGAGTAGATCCAGGATCCATCATCCTTACCTTTGCAAATTCCAAAAGCATATCTTGTTTTTGGTAGCTGCTTTCGGATTGCTAATCGCGGCAATTCCACTGGACTCCAAGACCGATTAAACAGGAACTTGTGGACCACTAAACCTCTTTTTTCAAGTTTTATATGACTGGAATGCATTGGAACAACACTTGTTTCAGGGTCAGGTATTATTACTAGATCTTTGTGCACTATCGTGCTCGATGTGCACTATTGTGCTATCGTACTCCTGGACTCGATGCGTTGTCACCAGTAATAAATGTAGATGTAGATGGTCTGCCACATTTTGAAGGGTTAGGTCCCGATCGCGAAGCTAGCAATTTCATTTCCCACACTGGACACACTTGTATTCAGTGAACTTGAACCAAATCCAACTTGATGCTTCTCACTTCTGAAGAATTAATCAAGCTTATAGCATCTAATGCCCCATTGCACGCCCTTGTTAAACGAGAAAGATTTCCTCGTGCTCCTTCGTCTGCCATTACATCACCCCTTGAACGCATGCTCCTACGCTAAGACAGCTGTATCTGAAGCCTGCTGGGAATGCAAGGCATCATGTAATGAAAATTCAAAGACCATAAAAATTAATCAAGGTATCACCGAAAAATTAATTCAAACGTCATATAAATAGATTCAAAGACCATAAAAATTAATCAAGATATCACCGAAAAATTAATTCAAACGTCATATAAATAAATTCAAGCGTCATATAAATAAATTCAAACGTCATATAAATAAATTCAAACGTCATATAAGTTAATTCAAACGTCATATAAATTAATTCAAACGTCATATAAATTAATTCAAAGACCAATTCAAACGTCATATAAATTAAGTCAAAGACCATATATATAAATTCAACCGGCAGCACTTTTGACTTGTTTGGCCCCTCATAATTTTGTACCTACATTTTGCATTTCATTTGACAGCGAGCGAAGTTTGTTTTGAATTGCACGCTTCGTTTCAATCAAACCAAATCAAAATTGGCAGGCTGTCACACATCAACTCCTATTGGTCAATTAAGAATGCGTTACAAGTTAATGGAAGTCATGTGCGTGGTGGGCGGATATTCAGAAACCAGGGGTTTTCGTGCAGGCGGTCTTTCCTTTCTGCTTCTCCCCCTCCCCCCTCCATTTGTCATTCGATCCCAGGTCTCAATCACGCTCGGCCAATATGGCGACCACTTCGATGATCCGTTTGCTGTGTGAAAAAACACTCTCCACCGCTTGCAAGCAGGCTAGGTTGGGATTTGAACCCGCAACCTCCTGCTCAACAGACCGGCACTTAACCACTGAGCTAACCGGGAGGTGGTTTCAGTTTAGATTGACAGAACAACTAATTGGTTTCTACTAATAAAAACAATTTGACTTGACCAAAGTGCTTGTGTGAGAAAAAAACAAACTCTGAGAAGCCAAAAGTCTGATAGCCTGCGTGCAGACGTTCTCTCTCCCTGCAAAAATCGGGAAAGAGACGTCTGCGAAACGCCGTTAATAATCGTGTTCTGGTCATAAATTATCATAATTAAAATTCGTAATTATTTTTCCTAGGCAATTTTAGCGAACACAACTGCATACATTCTCTGTCTACTTCTTTGAGAAAGAGTTGCTGAATGGCATTTTCTCTCAAAACTGTATTCTTCCATACAGCCGATGCAATCTGGCTATAAGTTCCACAAAACAACATCTTACCCAAACTTTCAAGGCCTTCGTGTTATAACATTTGTTTTTCTCGGCCATTCAACCGGCTTGACTTGGACGACTGTCTTCTGTGTTTTGTTTGGTTCAATATTTTCACCTACAGCAACTGAATCATCCAGAATTGGTAACACAGATGGACAAATGGGAGAAAGTGGAATATCATGGAAGTATGTACATTTATTTGATTTTCTCGCTGCAGGAGTTTATATTCTCAGTGTGGTCGGCAACCTTATACGAGGGAAGTACGTCGGCTCGATTGCATTTCCATCTAGAGCAGCTCGTTTCGGGGCAGAGCAGGAGTCAGTCTGACTCAAACAATTCTCTAGCACATGTACTGTCCCTCTTCTTTACGACCAGACCTGCGTTTGTGGCTTTCGAATTTCGTAAAGATCTGCCTTCGTAAATTATATTTCAACATCTTGTCTTTTCTTCAACTTCAAGACGCAGTGTTTACAAATATATGGCGAATTGAAGTGAACTTTGAAGCTAAGAGTAGAAAGCTCTACTTTTATACTAGTCAAGATTCTTGTCATCATCGGTTTCACAATATCAGCAAAACTAGGAGCTCATTACAAAAATATAAGACACAACTCGACATTTGTTGTAAATGAATACCCCTACGGGATGAAGGGTTTCGAAAAGTAAACATGGGGTCATCTTGGGAAGTTATTAGCCAATCATATATGACTTTATGACAATCTTCCATCAACAGCCAATCAGCGCGTGGTCCTCAAATACTGGAGAAGAAACACGTGACCAGAACACGATTATCAACGGCTTTTTGCAACGTCTCTTTCCCGATTTTTGCAGGGAGAGAGAACGTCTGCACGCAGGCTAATAGTCTGACTAAAAAAAGAAAATGTGTAAGGGGTTGAAATCTTATTTTATTGCAAAACCTCACAACCTCACCTTGATTCCAGGCTTTGTTTCCCTGTGGTGTTTACGAGTTTGAGAACAATTGATATCTCACTTCTATTTGCAAAATCTCCATTGTGACCTTGAATAATAAGATATCTCCAGAGTTTTACTTCAAGGATTGGCAGGTCTGCTAGCTACCCAAGACACACACTGCGGCAAAACGTCACGTGCATGCGCCGTTGATGAGCCCAGCGTGTGTGCATCTGCCCAGTTTCCCACCAAAGCTAAACGAAAACAGACAATCACCCCTGTTTCTGCTTTTAAGTATACGTACACGTATTTACGTGAAATCTTTCGCGAAAAATAAGAAAACTTCTTAAAAGATAAGCCTTTAACAGATTGAAGCTTTCTTAATTTGTAATTCACTGTGAGTTTACTAAGCTATAAAATTATTTACTAAAAAAGTTAAAGCCCTCTGTAATTTGTATTGTATAGCAGAGCCTTGAGTTTGTTCTTTCAGCCAGCAGAGCATACCGTTTTGCCGTGGTGTGCTACTCAGACAATGAGAGAACAAATCTCATTCCAGAACAAAAACAAAGCATTCCAACTTACAACTCCTAACATATCCACAATCTCAAGTTTCAAAACATTACTGGTCCACCAAATTTGCCTGTTACTGGATCAAAAGTCAAGCAAGTTGGAATGCTATTGTCTTGTACTCAACACTGATTGGCTCATACAGTCAAGACGCAAACTTCTTCACGCTATTGCCCCGATATTGCTGAGCAGCAATTGCTGTTTTAAGAGCAATTGCTGCTCAGCAATATCGCAGATATTGCTGTTTTCAAAAACGTTATTGCTGTTTTTGAAAAACGATATTGCTGTTTCTAAAAAACGATATTGCCTTTTGCCTTTTTTCAAATGATATATCGGCACAGCAATTGCTGATTTGATTGTACAAAACCCTGATTCGTAATTATTTAGTTTACGTGGTTCGATCGCTATCTTGAACATCGAAAGAACCTGCACGCAGTTGATAACCCGCTTTTTTTTACTCAACCGCAAAAACGCACAAAACGTTTAAGAAGTTGATGCCCCACTTTTCGGCTCAACGGCTAGAAGTTAAACAACACAAAAAGTTACAAGACCAATGCAATGAAATAACTTCGAGATCCGAATAGAAATGAACGCTTTTTTAATAAGCTTAAATAAAATTTGCGCACGGCAAGTTATTTCGGCAGCGTTTCGGTAATATATTTTTAATTAACTTACTTTCACAGACATTGAGATGTCTTTTACCATTTGATTTTGTTTGTGGCAGTATTTATTAATTGATTACATGTATTTGGTTTGCCGTGTTTCCCTAATTTTGCAGATACTTGAAGTTCGATCCGCGTCTTTGACTTGCACGTGCGTTTAGCGATTGTTGATGGCATATGAGACGATTGTAATATGCTAATTTCGACCTTCAATGTTTTGGAAAACTTTCAATGTATTAAAGCGCAATTTGCATTCAACAGGAATACCACATTCCCAGTAGAGGTTTTCTGGTAAGAGTATTAGAGTTTTTTGCACGTCTTTTCATTACAAATTGGCTTCAAAACTGTGTTCACATTCCCAGAAAGTTTCAGCGATTTGACAGACTCGTCAAAAGTCAGACTCGTCAAAAGTCAGACTGTCACGTTCACGCCTGACTGATTGCACGTGAAAATTCACACTCCGAGAACTTGAGATTTTAATATTCGAAAAACATGCCAGGACTTCAAACAGTTGCAATAATTTCAGCCAAAACTTTTAACTACACAAGGAACTACAGAAGCTAAAGTTTATTTACTGTTATGATTTGCGCTTAGCGGCAAACTTTAAAGCGAGTCCCGTGTCAGTCAGGGAACTAAACAAGCGACCGCTAATCGTTTTGTTATTATTTTGTGTCGCAAGTTGAAGCTTCCATATTCATGCTAGTTCTAATATTTTAAGTATAGGTTTCCAATAAAGGTTTCCAGTAAAGGTTTGCAGAAGCGTTATAAGCGAGCTGTGAAGTAGCAAGGACAGCATGAAGTTTCGTTACTATAGGCATGCATATGCGGGATCGATCGTCATATTGAGCTCGGGTTTCGCCAAGGGTCAAACTTCTCCAGATTTACCAGTTTTCTTTATGCTAAAAAAACCTAAATTCCAATTCAGGCCTGGTTTATTCAATGGCCCTCATTCATTCTTGGGAAGGCGCCCCATAACGGCTCTCTCTACGTCAACAAAAACAAACCATTTGGCATACGATTACGGAAAACATCGATTTTGTATAAACTCATCAGAATATTGGAGATATTGCTGTAAATCAGCAATTGCTGTTTTACTTACAAAAACGATATTACGTTTTTCAAAAAACGATATTGCTGTTTGCCGGCAAAACGATATTGCTGATTGCTGTTTTCTAAAACAGCAATTGCTGTTAACGAACAGCAATTGCTGAGCCGGTTCAGCAATTGCCTTTCCGCGCGTGACAAAGTTTGCGTCTTGACTGTATAACCATAAGTTGGAATGCTATTGTCTTGTACTCAACACTGATTGGCTCATATAACCATAAGTTGGAATGCTATTGTCTTGTACTCAACACTGATTGGCTCATATAACCATAAGTTGGAATGCTATTGTCTTGTACTCAACACTGATTGGCTCATATAGCCATAAGTTGGAATGCTTTGTTTTCATTCTCCAATGTGATTGGTTCTCAGTAAGTTCTAAGTAAGCCCCAGTTACAGTTAAGTTGCACTGTACATAGTTGATGACTTACAACAAAAGGGGAAGTTACAGAATTAGAGCTACATTTTGTGTATGTCACATGATGGTTCAGTTTGCCCTCAAACTATTTAAGTTGCTTGATGCTTCTCAATCAGGTAGAATTTTGATGGTCTTTGAGGTGCACAAGTCATGTATGGTGCCTTTTGAATAAAGGGCAACATTACATGTACCTTAGATTACATTCCTTACCAGTTAATATTGCCAATAGTTCATTTCTAAGGTAACTGAAAGTCCATCTAACATTCATGTTTTCTCCATTTCAGATACAATGGTGGAACAAAACTATTACTGAACTACTTGTTGTTTGGCTATTGTGATATCACTGCTGACAGCATTAGGTAAAGAATGTGATTGTTTTCCCATATTTAATTACACTAACTTTAACGTTATCTAGAGTGGTTTTCAACTGAGTGTCGAAAGTAATGTGGCAATTGCTTTGGTTGTGCTGTGAAAATTGTTTTGTAAATATCAGCTAATCAAGTTCTAAACTAAAATCAAACATTGTTTTGGTCCATCACGGAATACATTTTCATTTTAGTGAGAGTTATCCACAATATTGTGTTTACTTTTCCTCATGATTCAGGTTCACAATAGATTATTTACAATATATAGCACTTTTAAGAAAAAGATGTCAAGTGTGATAAAAAATAGAGTATAGCTCAGCCTAGTCCCTCGGCCAGTTCTGGCTGGTATTTTGTCTTAGTTGGTCAATGGGATCCCTGTGATTTTCACCATGCCCTGGGGATGCAACAGTTTTTCAGAAAGTCACATCATTTGTGCAATCATGTAATGATACACTTTTTGGTATTGGCTGCAAAGTGCAGTTTAACACTCCACAGTCAACTGTAAAACCTAAATACACTATAGTGTTGAACGTCTATAAAGAATCAATCAAAAGTCAATTCATGAGCACCTGTGGAATTTAGTTTAAAATATATGCAACATTGGAGTTGGAAGTAAGGAGTAATTTTAACTGTAAAAAGCAATAATTGATAATATTAACAATGAAATCGCTTTGAAAATTCAGCCGACCTTGATAATTAATTGATAGGAACTGTACTGTAAAAAGAATGACTTTGTATTAAAAATACTAATAAATAAATTGGTTGGCTGTAGCTCTTGTAAATACATGTAGCAATTGAGTGAATTCATCTTTTTCTTAACAGTGTAAAACTTACAGATGAAATATTAGAAGGTAACTGTAAAGTAGATACAAAATTAATATATTTATGTAGCACAGTGATTCAGATTGTTGTCAGAGTGGACTATGACCAATCCTTTTGCCAAAATGTCTGATAGATTTTCAACATAGCAGGATGTATGTCTGATTGCTTTCTAGGTCTTTACATTCAAGGTTTTCAAACAACTAACCAAAATGTAATAATTGTTCTATTGATCAAACCCTAGCAAGGACAATTTACAGACAGTATAAAATTCCAACAAAATCCTTGTACCATAAACACTCATACATGTAGATAAACCACACCCAAGTATAGATGCTCAAATTTTGTGGGGACGTATTTTTAAAGAAAATTAAAAGTTGAGAAAGCTTCCCATGCTTCGTCTAACCTAACTTTTATTGAGTTTAGTTAGTACACTTTTCAGTACTGAAATAATTATTCAGTAGACAAGCATACATTTCTTGTCTACCTAATTGATAACTAAGTCCAAGATCCACCTTAAAATCTATTTTACAAGAATATTCCATCACCTAAGAGACCTAAGTTATTTTCACTGATCAAGAAGACAAGAGGCCATAGTAAAGGTGCTACAAGATGAACTTTTGTTACTATTCGCTTTGGTTTTGCTCCTCCTCATTAGTTTCTGGAATTTACAGTCTTTAGGAGGATACAGATTGTAGACTATGATATGTAAGTATACAAGTGTATTTTCAATAACCTGGGGTCCAACCTAGGATTTGACATGATATCTGATTATTATTTGCAGACTTGGTGGTGCTTATCAAGTTAGAAAGTGTTCATGTATACTGCAATCCTATCAACTACCCACATCTATTGCCGTACATTGGTCATTGGAGAAACATACACATTCACTGCTTAGCTGAAGAACAGGTACATTCAAGAAAGGAGTTTTTAAAGTAATCTTGAAGTTTAATAGTCATACGATTGATATGTAAAATTAGCATAACCAAGTCACTGACTATCGGCAAACTTGCAGTATAATATTGCATGGATTGCAAGCTCAAGGTTCCTATTATACAAATAGACTGTGTCCATCAAGGAATTATTGGCTGATAGTTGCCTCCTAGTGCGGAAATTTGATGTTCTTAAAACAAATTTCCAAGGGAAACTATCAGCCGATAGTTCCGAGACAAACACAGTCTATTTGTCGTTATTCTTCATCACAAAATTGTCTTCTGCTCTCAGTGGGCAGTATTATACAAATAGAGTGTGTCCGTCGAGGAATGCTAGTTTTAAGAACATCAAATTTCCAAGGGAAACTGTCAGCCAATAGTTCCTCGATGGACACACTCTACACTGTATTTATATAGTTATTAGTGCCTGCTGAGATCGGAAAGACAATTCTGTGATGAACAATAATGACAAATAGAGTGTGGCTGTCTGGGAACTATAATTGTTATAATAGATGGTGCCGCCAAACAACAAATGCATGCAGACAAAAATCGCCTGGAACATACCCTGCTTATTTTTATTTTTTTCTGTCAATTTGTAGCTAAATTGGAAAGAACCATAACTTGGTTATGCTAAAACAATAATTTAAGACTTCTTGCTCTGGGCTTGTATCAACTTTGAGAGTGGACTTGGGGCTTTTCCCCTCACCAACTATCATCAACTGTTTTTAGCCATTTTGGAGTTGAGGAAGGGACTGGGACAGAGTGTCAAAAATTAATCTGATTAAGAAATGAACAGCACAAGAAAGGTCACACTACAATTAGTAGTATTACCGAGTTTGAGGAAGATTCGTTTGATAATAAAAATGTGGTGAGCTTTCAAATATCGGGAAAATATAGGTTTTCAGTTTGTATTTATCAAAACATTCTCAAACTTGGTAAAGTTACTAAATAAATTTTAGTGTGATCTTTCTTGTGATGTTGTTCATTTCTTAATCAGATAAGCTTTTGAATCTCTGTCCCAGTCCCTTCCTCAACTCCGAAATAGCTAATAGTTCACCACTACAATTCTAATTGTATGAAATTGATCATGTGATGTGATAGTTGTTGTCTACAGATGAACAATATCAGGTGTTTTATAACATACTCAACAAAATTTCTGGATTCTGATTGGTCAATCAGATGAGTGCATAAAAAGGTTATGGATTACACAGTTGCATGCTCTCAGCAAACATTTGCTCAGTATATTATAAACAAAAAATTGCATAAACTGCTCAATCATGCTATACTTGAGTGATATTTTGAAAGTTCTCAAATTGCACTTGCCTAAAGACTCATGCAATTATTAGAACTTTCAAAATATCACTCAGTACCTATAAATCGCGTTCATGCGATTTACTATTCTGTCTTATAGGTCAACACAAAATTATGGTGGACTCTCATTAGCCAAAAGTGATCATGTGACTTGATAGTGCTCATCCACCACTGAGCCACTATTAAACAACATCTTCTGTTGAACAATAAAGACAATAGTTTTTCTGTCTTGGGACCATTGGCTGATAGTTTCCCTTCGAAATTTGATGTTCCTAAAACTAGCATCTAATTATATTTGTTTTAAGAACATCAAATTCCCATGGGCAGCTCTTTTTCATAGCTACAACCCTGGAGAGCAGGAGACAATGTTGTGGTGGTGTTGAACAGTAAAAACGAAATGATAATCAGATGGTTTTGTCCAATCATGTTACTTTAAGGACTGAGACAAGACCCAGTACATGTTCATTGGTCAATTTGTAAAAAGCCTTTCCTTAAAAGCATGGTTGTATAGTTAAACATTGGCAGACAGCAAACTTCACCTGCTACTCTGCCAAGTTTTGCCAGCTTATTGTTTAGAGGACCCTAACCCTGATAGGCAAAGGGCTTACCTCCTTCACTAAAATTACTCAGTGGCAACTATTCATTCAACTTTAAATCGTATCTAAAATCCTGCTGATGAGACCAGGTTTGAAGCACCTTCTAATTGATAATTTAAGGGCCCATTGACATAATTAAATCGGTCGTTGCTAGGGAAAGTTTGCAGCCTCGTAAAACCCGGAAAATTAAAGAGTGGGCAATGATTATTGTCAAGGTGACTCCTAGGGTAAAGTCTTGTAGTCTGATGACATCATTAAGTGACGTCATGATGACGTCATCAAAATCAGAAAATTTCTAAACTCTGCAAGGATTTTTAATCTGCTCGTAATTAATGAATATTTTCCAAACCTACGAATTAAGGCTCATAAAACCGAGCATGCGTTTGCCATTACGACAAAAAATAAAGATTTGACAACACTTTTCAGTCCAATTTTAAGCTTTTTTGGCGAATGAAAAGCCATAACTTCGGCATTTATTGTCGGTTTCCAAAATCCATGCTCAATTTTGTGGAGAACGTGGTCAACAACAGTTTAACGGGAAAAAGTTTGTTGTTTAGTAAAAGTGCGCTAAATGTTTAGTATTTTTATAAACCGGAAGTGAAGAAATTAACACTTGCGCAAAAGTGCCTGTTTTGTGGTCGTGAAATAGTCGCAGAACTGTTGTTGCAATAAAGTCTACAATAATTGGTTGAACAGGATGTGCATTTTCTCCTATTTCCTCCGACAATGGCCAGTTTTGGGACTTGGCTGAATACTCCAGTCTGCAATGAGCTACCTTGATTGTCTGCAATGGGCTTCGGACTGTGTGGAGCACATGCCAGGAACCCATTTTGCGGCAAACCGAAGAGCCAATAGAAATGAAGCTAAAATTACACCGAGATGTGTTCACAACAGTTCGTTTTCCGACATCAAAAATACTTTTTTAAGGATGAAAACTGACCTGTATTTTAATTAGTTGCTCTGAGGTTCAATCACAACTTTACCAGGAACCCGAAAGCATTATCTGGAGACAAAAGTGTGCATGTTTGTGGAAGATTTGAGTTGAAAACCTGCCGGTCGAAAATCACTTGACTTCTTACAGTGTTCTTGAGTGGCCGTACTTTTCTTCATTTTCTTACTGGAAGCAGCCATTTCAGCTTCTGTATCTTTGACAGATTTAGATACTATTTACTAGATGTTCTTTCAATCTATCGACAGTAGAAATAGCTCGGCCAGATCAGAGAGTCTAATACAAGTTTGAAATCCCATACATCGGCGATTTCCTGATTGACTTCACTGTGTTGGCGGCGCCATACACTTGCCGTTACTTTTTTACTCGGTACAAATTATTAATTATTTCCCTTTCTCTAGGTTCAAGTACAATTAGGCGCCTTGCGAGTCCTGAACGATTCCTTCAAAATTATCGGATTGAGATTCTTGTCAAGTATTATTTTCTTTCACACGATAAACCAAGCTTTTCATTTTCCCCGCTACAGCTTGTTCTGACTTTTGAACACTTTACTTCATTCATTCATGAAAACCTTTCAGGTAAACCACAAATAAAACTTACAAACATGTGTACGTGTAAGTATTAAAACTACCGGGTGGCCGGTGAACACACATAAAAACAGCCCGAGTCGGCTGTTTTCTCAGGCTAGCAAAAAACGGAAGTCAATGGGCCCTTAAGGGATTAATCTATAGACTGAGGTTATTAGTCAGCTAAGCATCTAATGCATCTGTATTTTTACTCTTCATTCATGTTTTGGCTCACCTTTAAGTTGTTTATTGTATGATTTGTATCAAGAAACAAAATTTTCTTTCCATAACGGTAACCAAAAATCTTGTGCACATGCTCAAGAAATGGTGACGGAAGCCATTTGACTGTAATTACCTGAAATATGGTCTCATATTTGGTACCGTGTTGTGCATATTTCATGCGTTCTTGGCAGAATGATATAATAGACATATATATTGTATTGTCAGGATGATGAGGAAAAGGCAGAGGAGTTCAAAATCCTTAGCTTCATCTCGATGGTTAATGGTTGCTCAAAGATTGGAATCCCCTATGGACATGGTGAGTCTGTAGCTACACACATGGATGGTACCTCACATCATACACAACATCCAAAACTTTAATAGTACTTGAGGGAAAAGGAAGATGAGATAGGATGGTCAACCAAAGTTTGGGTATAGGCTACACAGTCACAACTCCATTCCAGGCCACAAAATGGTCAAAATTGTGGACCTATCCTAGGTCTTGATGGTACCACATATCGGTCTTAAGTGAGAAATCAACCTCGTTGTGGACTAAAAAAAAAGAACTTGAAAAAGAACTATAAAAAAGGCAGAATATTGTAGTGGAGCTCAAGCTAACCTGAGTATGTGGCTGAGTAGCCTGTGTGGGAACTTGAAGGTTGTGGCTTCAAATCCTGGTTGAGCCTTTTTGTTTACTTCTTTTAATCTTATAATAGAAATTAGCATTAAGAACTCAGTTGCTGTCTATTGGGGAATTTGCCATCTGATTGGCTAGCCAGCCTGTGCTATCTAATAATGGGCCGTGCACGCTAGCTGCAGATCAAAATCACTTACTAGACAAATGTGTTTTTTGTGTGAGTTTTTTCACAGTTTTCTCAATTGCTAAGTTGATAGAATGGTGGCTTGGTTATGCTGAAACAATATTATTAGATTTTTTGTGTCTTAGTTTCTATTGACTTTGAAAGTGGACTTGGGGCTGCACCCGTCACCAACTACATGTATCTTCCAATAGAAACCTTGCGCTTGCAGACTAATTGTTAATTAGTAAGTGAGTTTGATATTGACTATGTACATCATTGTAACAAGGTTGCTAGTTATCTATTCAATGAAATTAACACTTTTCGTCATTTACAGCCTTTGAAATTAAAGGAGACTTATCGAAAGTAAAAGAGCTCCACTTAACTCTATACATTAAAAAGTTTTTTGGGGATATTGAGTTGCAGCTATAAAGTCTCCCTTTTTAACTTGTGGAGGCACGCATGTGCAGGAACGAGTTATCAGGGTAATAGGGGGTTGATAAATGTTAAAAATGGAAAAGTTTCAAAAATGCGTTTTTTCACAAATTCTAAATCTAAAAGCCCTAATCTAGCATCAAAAACTTATTTAAAGCCTTCAAAACGGATTAAATATATATACTTTCTTCAACTCAAGACCTTTAAAACGGTGTATAGTATGTCAATGTGGCTTTCATTCCAACGTTGCAAGAGCGTTTTTCCGAAATGACACATCAAACCTTTATAGAGACCTTAATTCAGAATATGTTCGGCATTTTCTGAACTGATATTAATAATTCTCTCTTAATATTACTGGCAGCTGACTCAAACCTGGACAGACATGATAGTGGGTCCCTATCAATCACTTAGTGGTGATGATATAACAATGACATCATTGGTCACATGGTTTTAAGTACATGCCCAATGATATCTCCCTCATTTCTAATGCTAGCTGGCTCAAACCTGGACAGACATGATTGTGGGTCCCCATAAATCACTTAGTGGTGATGACATAACGATGATGTCATCGGTCACGTGATTTTAAGTCAGACAGTTCAAACCTGGACAGGCATGATAGTGGTTTCCTATCAATCATCTTGTGGTGATGATGTAACATTGACATCTTCGGTCATGTGATATTAAGTACATGCCTATTTCTCCCTCATTTCTAATGCCATACAGTTTAAACTTGGGTACTAGTGGGTCCCTATCAATCACTTAGTGGTGATGATGTAACAATGACATCATTGGTCACATGGTTTTAAGTACATGCCCATATCTCCCTCATTTCTAATGCCAGCTGGCTCAAACCTGGACAGACATGGTTGTGGGTCGACTCCCCATAAATCACTTAGTGATGACATAACGCTGATGTCATCGGTCACATGATTTTAAGTAGATGGCCATATCTCCCTCATTTCTAATGCCAGACAGTTCAAACTTGAACAGGCATGGTACTGGGTCCCCAAAAATCACTTAATGGCAATGACGTAACGATGATGTCGTTGGTCACATGATTTTTATTAGTATATGCAAATAGCTCACTGACCTTTGGGGTCCCTATGTAATGTTTGGTATGTTGTATGTAGTATGTTTTACTATCAGGTTACCTTAAATAAATGGTTACAAGAAATATAACAAATAATAGTAATCAATTACTATTACATAACTTTTAAAAAAAAATTTTCTTCACAACTACACAGATGGAGAACACCAGAAGCCATTTGATCCATTTACTGTAGAGAAATGGCCTCTAATACAAGCATTTGCCCTAGAGGGGTTTGGAGGGTAGGTGCAATTTCTTAGACAGTCTGTCACAGTGTACATGTTTTACCTATTGTTTTCAACATTTCTTTAGTTGTTTCCTCGCCCAACACTATTATTTTTTATTTAAATGTTCAGGGGTGGATTCTTCACTATGGTTCATGAGGTATGCATAACTCAACCTTATTATTGTTGTTCTTGTTGTTGTTATTATTATTATTAGAAGTAGTAGTAATAATAATAACTATTATTATTGCATTCAACGAAGGAGAATGCATCCTAATATTGCAGTGGACTCCCTGTGGTCATGTGTGGGCTACCTGTGCTTTCCCGGGCGAAAAAAACTGTTATACAAATTAACACTACATTCAGGCAAAGAGTTAATCTATAACAACACTAAATGATATGCCAAGGAATTTAAATATCAACAGACAGTACAAGGTGAGAGAAATTCAAAGTACTGACAGAGTTAATTGCTGTGTTCCCAAATCAATTAATCTACACTGAATTTCTAACGGGACCCGAAACAACCATAAGAGGCTGATCAAAGCCAGGACCCCGGCTCAGTACCAACATTGATCATAAATTATTCTGCAACTAACAATCAGGACACTCAGTATTCTGCAGCCAACCTTGCTCTCACTTGAAAAATAATTTGATTGCTCTGAAGGAACTGGGCACATGCATATTTATGTTCTACACTGGAGTGTACTTAGTATTGTGAATGCTAGGAACTGGAATGCAGTTTATACACATCTGAATAGCTGTAGCTAGCTATAAAGGTAAAGGTAAAGGTATTCATTTATATAGCGCAAATTCTATGTGAATATATCCAAATGCGCTTCACAAGGTTATTTTTGTGATACGGACTGCTATTGTGGCGCAATGTGCTGCCGTGCAGTTTACAATCATGAGTGATTGTTAGTACCTCAGAATACCAGGCTGTTGTGTCGGGAGACAATCCCCTACTCTTTTTCGAAATAACACAACAGGTTCTTTCACGTCCCCCTCGTATAGATTAGATGAGGAAGGAGACAAGGCCAACGGCTTATATTATGTCCCTGCCCAAGGACGCGGCCGGGATTCGAACTCCTGACCTCCCGCACTCCAGACCGTGCTCTACCAACTGAGCTATAGGGTTGATTGTGTTCTACACTAATTCCAATTATTGCTTTACACTGTATACCATGCAGCAAAATGTGCTACAAATGCTCAATTGACTGATAACCATATAAAACACAAATGTTCTTACTGTATAGCCACAGATAATTACAGTTTTATACCCAGATGCATCCCCTTGTATATTAACTTATAAGTCAAGGCATTCAAAATTTGCACATTAGTTGAAAACAAAATATTTTTGATCAGGATTATTTACACCCACAGTCTTTTGGCTTACCACAGGAAGCCCAGTCCTTTCTCTTACAAAAAATATGTTGAATGCACTTTGATAATCTATGATTACTTCTAGTTATATTAGAGCAGATATCGTATGAGTGGGACAAAATATGACATGCCTTACAGTAACTGTACTGTACTGTAACTGTACCATACCGCTGTAATTTGATTGGATCAGCAGGACGAAACAATAGGAAAACCATTTCAAAGTCATAGCATGCCGTACAGTAACCGTGCCATAGTCAGTGCCGTAGTTTGCCCCACTCATTCAAAATCTACTCAGTAGTTGTAGTAAGCAATTATTGGAAGCTGAGCAGAATATCATTATTTGTTCATTGCAAGCTGTTGGTTTGGCACCAGCAAATAACGTCATGATATGTTGCAATAGTCGAGTTGGATAATTGTTTTTACATTCAACCAAATATATCATTACCTACAGAGTTTCAAACTCGAAATTTGAGTCACCAACAGCTCTGCAAATCAATATTGTCTTGTTTACCAAATGGAGTGGTCAATAGTGTGCATCCTCAGACCTTTATTTGAGCAAATATTGAATTATGACTGCACATGTTCAGCCGACCATTATTTGCAGGTGAATCAACCAATCAGAATTTGGGATGGGAGAGAGTTAAATGATAATAGTTGTTATTATTTATGTTGTTATTATTGTTGTTGTTGCTATTATTATTGTTGTTATTATTGCTGTTGTTATTATTGCTGTTGTTATTATTGTTATTATTATTGTTATTATTATTGTTGTTATTATTGCTGTTGTTATTATTGCTGTTATTATTGCTGTTGTTATTATTGTTATTATTATTGTTGTTATTATTATTGTTGTTATTGTTTAGTCTTTACCAGAATTATCTCAAATATGAATATTTTGTAATCTGCTTTTACCATAAAGTAACTGGATTATTAATCTGTTGTACATACATGTAATGATACATGATTATAGATCACAGATGTTAGTGTAAAGCTACAGGACCTCTATGGGATGATTGACCCTGTGGTGGCAGAGTCACTGATAATGGAGGTATGTAATTAATGCATAATTGGACCAGTTTTCATACCAGTATCTTGTTTTTGGCCATTTTATTACTGTTGTCAAAATAATAGAATCATTGTGACATAGATAGGTAGGAGGAGGTCGGTTGGTCGGTCGTCGTCTGCGGATGCAAACTATCAGGCAATATTGCCCGCTGAGAGCGGAAGACAATTTTTTGATGAACAATAATGACAAATAGAGTGTTTGTCTTGGAACTATCAGCTGATAGTTTCCCTTGGAAAATTGATGTTCTTAAAACTAGCATATAAGCCCTCGATTCTTGGGCTTATATTATTTTGTTTTAATAACATCAAATTTCTGCCAGCAACTATCAGCCATAATGATTATAGTTCGCCACTAAATTTTGGCGTGCACTTATTGGATTGGCCAAGAGCAATCTCATGATGTGATAGTTGTCTTCCATGGAGGCAAACTATCAGGCATTATAGTTCACCACAAAATTTTGTCGCGCGCTCATTGGTCAAGAGTGATCACGTGACGTGATAGTTGTCGTCCGCGGAGGCAAACTATCAGGCGTTATAGTTCACCACAAAATGTTGGCGTGTGCTCATTGGTCAAAAGCGATCACATGACGTGATAGTTGTCATCCGCGGAGGCAAACTATCAGGCGTTATAGTTCACCACAAAATTTTGGTGCACGCTCATTGGTCAAAAGCGATCACGTGACGTGATAGTTGTGTTTTGTGTTGAACAATAACGCAAATAGACTGTGTCTGTCTCGTACCTATCGGCTGATAGTTTCCCTTGGAAATTTGATGTTCTAAAAACTAGCATATAAGCCCTCGTTCTCTGGCTTATATTTGTTTTAAGAACATCAAATTTCCGCTGGCAACTATCAGCCGATAGTTCCTCGACAGACACAGTCTATTTGTATAATAGTGCCCGCTGAGCACGAAAGACCATTTTGTGTTGAACAATAACGCAAATAGACTGTGTCTGTCTCGGACCTATCGGCTGATAGTTTCCCTTGGAAATTTGATGTTCTTAAAACTAGCATATAAGCCCTCGAACTGCATTCTCGGGCTTATATTTGTTTAAAGAACATCAAATTTCCGCGGGCAACTATCAGCCGATAGTTCCTCGACGTACACAGTTTATTTGTATAATAGTGCCCACTGAGCACGAAAGGCAATTTTGTGTTGAACAATAACGCAAATAGACTGTGTCTGTTTCGGAACTATTGCCTGATATATGTAGTTTCCCTTGGAAATGTGATGTTCTTAAAACTAGCATATAAGCCCTCGAACTTCGTTCTCAGGCTTATATTTGTTTCAAGAACATCAAATTTCTGTGGGCAACTATCAGTCGATAGTTCCTCGACGGACACAGTCTATTTGTATAATAGTTCCTTGATGGACACACTCTATTTGTATAAATAGAAACCTCAAGCTCACTGTCCAATTGTTAAATGTGTTGCCAAGTGTGTTTACATGTTGAGTCAATTTATAAGTCTAGATCGAGATGCTGAAAAACAACATTTATATTTAACATTTTGTTTTGTTAACAGCGGCTTCCCTTGTTTGAACACCACTGTAGATCTGTGCTGACCAACATAGATGTTGAAAGGTAGAACAGGCCAAAGTTTGTTAAAGGAAGCCTAAATCTTAGTGTGTATGCAGAGATTGAGCCAGGAGGGACAATTTGGCCCTTTTGAAAGTGATCTGGCATTTAATTTCCTTTGGAAGTGGACAAAGCGGGACAATTTGTCCATTATCATATTTTTTCAAGGGACAAAATAATGTGTTTTTAAAGTTGGAATGGTGCAATGGCACAACCTGGCTTGTTCCCTGCATATGAGACAAAATTTGTTATAATTGAATTAATATATTTAATATTTCTTTATTTGAGTGTTGCATCTAAGTTATAAACTAAGGTTTGTATTTCAAATATGCATTAATTTTATTATTATAAATGTAAATACAAGTGACAGTGCTGGGAGAAATAAATGACCTTTTATAAATATCCATGTTATATTTGAAGCTTTATCACTTATTCAGTAATTTACCAAATATTTGGTCTAAATTAGAAATAGTTTCAAAGAAATGACAGATAATTTCCTGATTTATATCACATCATTAGCATATTTGAAATATATAAACCTTTGTAACTCATAGATGCAATGCTCAAATCAAGAAATATTTTACCATTAATTGATGCAGAATCGATTTTAATGCTAAAAAGGGCTCATATTCACTTAAACACAGTCAACACTATATCTAATGTTTTAACACCTTAATACAATACACAGACAGTATAATGATAAGATTTAGACTTTGGCTAAAAAGATGTCCCTCATAGTCTGGGTACATGTACATATACTTTGAAGTTTTCTGTGAAAATATAATTTAGGAAGGGAAAGGCAAACTGGTGTTATTTCATAAATTTTAAATTTCAGACCAAACTTAATGCTGCTAAGTGACCTAACTTCTATTGAATGATGTTCTTGCTCTTCATTTTGCAGTGATTTATTATAATACATAGTATGGTGTTTTTAAATAGCAAGACTTGTAAAGAGGGATTTAATGACCTTTTGACATAAACTATATTTTAATTTAATCCAGGCTGTGGTCAGCAATGCAATATGTTGCAGCCTGTAGTTGTCTCATAAATGTTTTTTATTATTATTTTTAATAACTCCACTTCTCACTCCACAGTACTTCAAGCCATAGTATGGCAGACCTTACCGAGCACCACATCAGCGAGGTAATTGTGTTTTACTCTCTTCGTCAATTGAGTCATTGCTTCTGTGTCAACATTTACAGTAAATATCACAAGGGGAAGCAGCTAAACCTCGATCAACAGACCGAGTGAGCGATTGACCGTAGTCGACTGTCATCAACCAATAAATTGATTGACTGCAATATAAAAAATAAGTACCCAGTGAGTACTTGTGTCTACTGTAAGCATGTAAAACAAATGCAAAAATTTATTGAATGACTTTAGGAGTAAAAAACGTCACTTCCATAAATGCAAACAAGATGGTGGCACCCAGGTCTTCACGTGGCCAACTTTAAGGTGCTCATTCTCAAAGCTGAAAAAGTTTTATCAAATTTCAATACATTTTCTGAACATAGGACATCTGAAAGATGATTTTGAGCCCAAATATGTTTTTCACTCGGGTATCCCTTTAAAGAATTATAAAATCTGAGTTTTAAGTCATTTTTAAAATCAAATTTGTAAAATCATGCAGGCATGATACAAACATGCTAAGTGTCATTACCTGTTAACCTGTTTTCTTAAACTTCTAAGATTTATTATCCCGCTCTCCCATTTTAAAAACAAAACGAAGGAAAATCTCCTTTGCATCGCTATTTCCCGCAGCATGTGACCGAGTCGTGATGTCATGATCGTCATGTAATGCATAAATTTCTTTTATCAAAACATTAAAAAAATGAAGAGTAAACATTGAACCATGAACCGTAAATTTAGAAGCATTCAGAGACTGAAATTGTGATGTCACCCTTTCTCAGCCCATAGTGAGTTACTATGCCCATGGTCGTATGTCCAGAGAAGTCTCAAGGTAAAGTACACAATATTATTGCCAGTTCTATTAAAAGGAACCTTGGCTGAAAAACAATGTTAGTTCTCCAATATTCCTTATGGATGCCTAAATCTATTGCTGTGTTTGTCTCCTGTAAATTATCAGTTATGGAATGATTTTCCTGCCCATAAAACTCATTTGAATTTCACGTGCACCGCCTTTTTAGACCTTACAACATCACAACCCCACAAGCTTTCAGCTTTTACATTAATCGTGTTTAAATAAAGGTTATCTATCTATCTATCTATCTATCTACCTTTATTTTCAGGAAACAAAAGGTCTTTTAAGGTCTTTTGTTGTGTAAACATTGGTTTTCAGCCAAAGTTCCCTTTAACAACAACAACTGCTAATTACCATAAAATGATTCAATTTCTTGTTGCCATAACTTATGGCATTTATTCATACTTCATTCCCTTTGGGGATAATTTGTGCTTTAAGTACCACTCATTAATGCATTCATATCACTTGATGTTGCACAACCTATAACAACGGGCCTATTATGATGATCCACATGCAACCCTCCTCAAAGTCGTGTTGTCATTGATATAGAAGTGATAAATATTTTCTATTCGCCTGAGGGTAGCGAAAGAGAATAGAAGTCATAAATATCTTAAATTAAATTGGAATAACTAACTTAAAAGTTAATCAAACGGGATGGCATATTAAATTGACAATAAGATCAAAGGTTACCGTAGCAACTTATTATGAAAAGCTTAAAAAATGAGGTGTGTGTCTGTTAAGTTACAAAATAATGTAACAAATTTATTTAAAACTAGCAAAAACACACAACACACAACAAACAAAGAACTGGGTATGATAATTATCAATAATTATTAAAAGAGCAAAACAATTAGTATCCATAAGTCTGGAGAAGGTTGTTCTAAATATTCTTCTTTAAGAAACTTAATACTCTTGTGTTTTATATCCTCATTAAGTGAATTCCAGATAACTGCCCCTCTATAATATAACTAAATTTACCGGAATTTGATTTTATAAATCTGACAGCATATGTGACCACATACGGGAAAACATACCTTTGTGTGAAAAACAAATGGGGGATTTCAATTGAAGGACTGTGTGCAAAAAGGGTGTAAGTGATTCTTGATTACGTTCTAAATTCTCCCTTAGAAAACAAAGAAATTGAAGGAGAATTTAGAATGTGATCAAGAGTCACTTATGCCCTTTTTGCACACAGTCCTTCAGTTGATAAGTACATTATTGTAAGTCATGAGAGATTCACCAACTTTTCATAATCTGTAGCCCTGTAGACAGCAACAAGCCATTTGTTCTTTTTGGAACCAACACCTCAAGGAAGTATATGGATGAAATCAAGCACTCACCAAAGTCAAATCACAGTCATACTTTATCAGCAAGTGGTATAGCTGGTTCACCTGCTAAACATATGGTTAGATCATGCATGTCTGAGTGATAAGATAGGAAAACCACATGCCTGACGAGGTAATTCCATGGAAAATTGCACAAGAAATTTCATGACTCAGGGAATATCGGTTTTTCAAGTGCAATTTAACATGGAATTACTGAGTTTTGCATGTGATTTTCCTTGAATCACATAATCTGATGAATTATTTGATGATTTATTACTTTAATTTGTTGATATTTTGCTAAGTTATAAATAGAATTCATATAGCCTCCACTCTGAATCACCACTCGTTTCAGCCAATCAGCATCTAGATTTAATACCCTATACACACCGCTATTATGAACTTGTGCATAACTCTCAGCCAATCAGAATCAAGATTGTGTCTGACTAAAATGAATAATAGCAATACAGTCACTCTAATCCTTCTTGTTAATCATACACATAAAGGCTGAAATAACAACTATTTTTTTTCTTTGTTTTCGTTGCTACAAGATATGTTTTGCAAGAGATCCAAAAGGTATCATCTCATCTGCAAGAACATATTTCTTTGGAAATGGCTTTGTTCCCCTGACAGGTATGACTGGTAGTGCCACATGTTTACACAGTCTTTTTATAACATATACAATAATGTAACTTATGTGAAAAAGGTTTGTGGTATGCATATATATATCAAAATCATGCTGTACCCTCTTGTCCTAGAAAATTCAGCCTCAAAACCACAGAGCCACCAAAGCCTGGATCTAAGGTGATTTTTCAGTAGACAAAGTGCAATACTTTGTAATTAGGCCCAAGTGCAAGGTTGAATACATGCATGTCAGTGAAATTGTAAGAAAGTAACTTCTATTTAACAGATAGATACCATTCTGCCATACGTCTGTCCTCTTATAGATGGATAGATGACATCACAATGTGAAGAGAACAAAGAAGTGCAGCATGAGACACAGTCGAGTGGCGTAACTGATGTAATATCTTTGTGTTTTGGTGTCATCTGTGCGTATATAAGAGGACAGGTGCATGGCAGAATGGAATCTATTTGGACATAGAAGTCATTGGCCTTGTTTCCTTCCTCTTCTAATGTATCTGAGGGAGACGTGAAATAACCTGATGTGTTATTTCAAGAAAGAGTAGGGGATTGTCTCCCGACACAACGGCCAGATATTCTGAGGTACTAACAATCACTCATGATTGTAAACTGCACAGCAGCACATTGCACCACAATAGGAGTCTGTATCACAAAAATACCTTGTGAAGTGCATTTGAATATAATTTTTGTATTCATATAGAATTTATGCTGTATAAAAAAAATACCTTTTTTTTACACCTAGAATACAGCCACAGAAAGCTGTTTCGTACTCCCTATATTGGGCCACTCATGGCAGAAAAATGGTCTAGCCATTCCCTTTTTGCCTGTCACAACACTAACTGATAGTTGAAATCTGCTTGGTTTTTGGTTCTGTGCCATGATTGTGCAGTGGCCCAAGCTTTTCTCTGAGCTTGACTCTAGGGTCAGAGCAGTATATAGGCCGATGAAGTTTCATTGAGGCTTATTAATTTTACTCTTTGGGTGCTATGCTGACGAGTCCTTAGTGGGACGAAACAGCTGTCCATGGCTGTATTCTAGTTCTAGTGCTACTGTGTTAGGTATAGGTTTGCAGTCCAGCTCACAAGCTCTGTTAAATTTAGAGATAATAAAACTTATAATAAATGTATTGCTTCAATTTTAGAGATATTAACTAAAGATGAAACTTGCATCAGTTGCTAATTTTGTCACAACTCTTTCCATTTCTGGCATCCATTTTGACCTAGCACTAATATTTCTGACTGACGAAGTCACATGACCAGTTAATAAATGGTTTATTTTACGTCGAAGATACAGGAAGCCGTTACCGGGTCTCCCAAGCCAGAGGCTTATGTTTAAGTATTCCGACGAACTCCATGGTCGAATTGGAATTTAGGATGGTTTTTGAGGAGGGAGGAAAATACAGTTGATGCAAATGGCCATTTGGGGAGCCGGGCTATATTGGAACAAGGCTGGGGAGAGTGGGACAAGGACAAAAAGGAAGGAGGGGGGAGGGGACAATATTCTACCCAACATTAAAAATTATGTGACACTAAAATGGATGCAACACACTTTCATACAGCCCGAGTACAGGCTGTACTGCACAGCCTCTAGTTGTGTGACATTTCAGTGGTAAATAATCTAACATGAAATGCCTTCTTCAGGTTACTGATAGATGTCTACCTTTTGGCTATTGATGCTGTACTGGAAAGCATCAAAGTATACACTCGGACCCAAAATATTATGCAGGTTAGTTGTACTGGTGTAGTTCAGAATTACATATTTTATTCCAAATTTTACTTTATTACATAAATCTGCAAAGAATGCCACACAATATGCACAAGAATGCAAGAATTATGAGACTGTATTGGGGCAGTAAAAATTATGGATTCCCAGATTTAAACAGTCATATGACTCATAAAAATACATACAGAATATTACATGGCCATGTGGAGATATATGAGAGATCAGATGAATGAGTGTATTACTGACAGTTAATTCACTACGAGAAGATGAAACCATATATCTGCATTGCCATGTAATGTTCTGTTTATTATCAACCAAGCTATAAATTACCTGGGTCTTACATGTGACATGAACATGTGACGTCACAGCTGTGTAAAAAAAAAAAATCATGCATAAAAGCATTATAACTTGGTGAATAATAACTATAGATTATTACATATTAAGAGCCTGATGTTTAAATATATTCACCAGTCTTTACAGTGAATACAGGTCAAGTAGGTTTGATTTCATTCTTCGTTTCAAACTCCATTATTAAAATGAAACGTACAAAATTCAGATTGAGCCCCAATCAAATTTTTATTGTATTTATGTGCAAAAGGCTTGTGCATCTTATTCCATAGAGTATTTAAATTTTAGTCTCCTTTGCAGCCATTCGTAGTGTTGTCTCGCCAACTCTAGCCCCAAGAATGGCTGTGAAGGAGATTATTTGAGTTCACTGGCTCAGTTTGAATTTTGCAAGTTTCATTTCTGAAACAAATAATGAAATCAAATTTTGAATAATGAACTTCATTTCTGGCTCTAGGGAGGAACGCTTGAAATGACTTGTTTTGACTGTTAATGCCATTATGCGAATGAGTGAGTCTTCAAGTAATTTGTTTATTACATTTTCAACAATAAATAATTATTTATACAAGCAATTTGATTGGTCTAAGTAATTTATTACAGGAAATTTGATTGGGCAATACAATCTGTGAAGTGATACTGTATAAATGATATCATAAATTGTCAGTTCACTGTTGATACAGATTTTATTCACTGCTTTATCACTGATATTGACCCTAAAAATGTAATAAACAACTATATTAGCTGGTAACCTTGACTATTAATTCATTATAGTTATAAAATATAGTCTAATTTTTTGTATAAAATGTTGGGAGAAGTCTAAGCACTGTTGTTATTTTGTTGTTGTTTTAGTGTGAAAACACAGTACTGACTGTTTTAAAACTTGGCATGGACAAGAAGAAGATGTCATTTGGTTCATCATTTCTGTCCAAAAATGTTGAGTTTTCACTGGAAGCAAGTGACTTCTTGGGAAGGTAAGAAATCTTACAGTAGCCAGAAAAATTAGTGATATCCTTCACACAATTTATAAAAATAATACAATTCCAACTTCGTGCCCAGTACAAAATCCAAGCAGGCGATTGGCTAACGACAGTGCTTTATTGGTGACCACAGCTGTGTGCTCAGTTGGAATATTAAAATGGTTAGAGACTTTTTTTTTTTTTTTTTTAATTGACAAATACAGGCACTTGGTACAATGAGCTCAAATATCTTCATACTGCATTCAGCCTTTAGCCTCATGTAGTATTCAATTCATTATTTTTCATTCATCGTACAGTCAGAATGTGCCTGTATTTGTCAATCAAACATGCATGCCAGTTGTCTCTTGTTGTAAAATAATCCTAGTATTAGAACTCAATCATTGCATATTTACATGCACATTTTGTACATGTTGTAAGTTATATTTTTTGATGTATTTCCCTTTGGTTGCCTGGCAACATGAATATGTATATATGTGTAAATAATTTTTTTTTTTTTTATATCAAAAGGAAAGTTGAATTAGAGTCTGAGAAATTCAAGCCAGTGATTAAGATGGTGAGATTTGTTAAGCTGGGGCTAAACATTATTTTGAACATTGTTGCAACAATATAACATTGCCTAAGTTGCAGGGTTCCCATGGTCAGGGAAAACATTTTCAGTTTCAGGGAAAACATTTTCAGAGTTTTCAAGGTCAGGGAATTGTCAGGAAATTTAGGATTGGGTCAATGAAATCCCAAATTTCAATGAAAACTCTGATTTTTTTATTTTCAGGTTTCACATACTTATTTCTTTGAGCTATTTTGGCATGTTTTGTTGAATGTTTCTGTCTCAAAATAATGATTGAATATTTAAAAAAAATCCTAGCATGCACTGGCAGTGAGCGGAAAATACTTCTTGGTCAGTGAAATGTCAGGGATTCCCCCCACCCCCCCTGCAAATGTGTGGGACCAACAATGTAACTTAGGCTATTTAGCGCCCCATGTTGGACGAATATTGGGCCAACATTTTTTGGGATAATTGTTCGTTTTCAATCAAACATTTCAAAAATTGATGGGCCAACATGGGGTGCTAAACAGTCTAACATTGTTGGTCCAACATGGGGTGCTAAACAGTCTAACATTGTTGGTCCAACATGGGATGCTAAACAGTCTAACATTGTTGGTCCAACACGGGGTGCTAAACAGTCTAACATGGTTGGTGACCAAGAATATTGGCCAACGTTGTCACAACGATGTTCAAATGTTTAGCCTGGCTTTACTAATGACAATTTCCATGAATGTATGAGTGATAGACTTTACTATTGTTAATGAGGGACTTACAATGAACTAATTACCTGGCTTTTGTATTACAGACATGTCTTTACTTATATGACATACCAAGTACAGAGCATCCAGGAAAAACACTTGGATCGGTTGCATTTGGGGAGACTTTCATGGATTCTGTTGTGAAAACTCTCTTCCCTGGTAATTATTAATAACAATAACATTATTTATTATTAATTTTGTGTACATAGAGGTTATTACACCATGAACATATTCTATATCTTCATGGTACAGTGTGTATGTGTTTGCGCCACCTTCTGTAGCCACATTGAGTTACACATTAATTTTGGAAGTAGGCATCAGAAGCATTAAAAGTTGCTCTATGTTTAATAGAAGTTAGCAAAATGAAGTACATGTAGGTAACTCCCAGAAGAAGTAGCCAGCAGTACAAGGTCAAGCAGCTGCCAGAGTTAGCCAGCTTCTATTGAAACCTCTGGCTCTGCATTGTATGGTGTCTCAGAGGCTGTACAAATTAATTACCAACATAATAATGAATTGCATGTATAAGGCAGACAAAAAGGCCACACCACCCCCCCCCTCCCCAAACTGTTTCCATTCAGTAGATTTAATGTACTACATTATAATAATTTTTAAACTTATTAATACTGTAGCCCGCCTTTCAATAACTTTTGAACTAGGAGACTGACATATCTCAAAATGTAGGGGAGGGATAAACAGTTTATTGTAATTTTTCACATCCTCTACCACAATTTATCAAAAAAAGTAGTTGAATTAGCTTGATGAAGTAAGCAGACTTCCTTCATGGCTCTTATTGAAAGGGCTGATAATGCGATTGAGTTTTTCTTCTTGTCTTTTTCAGGTAGTTCATGTGTGTTAAATGGCAGTCATCTGGTTCTTACAGAGAATGTAACACGATATGCCTCCTGGCTGGTAGGAAATTTTCTACAACAATGTAATGTGTTCACTATTCAGGCCCAGTTCAAATTATAGCTATTTCATTAGTTACAATTTGGTGCAATAACTGCTGTGAATGTTATAATTATATCCTCCTTATCCAAAAATCCCAAAACTGTTTTTAGGGTGATGAATCTGAAATGCTTGCATCCAAGACTTTAACAGAATTTGCCAAGGTACATGTAAGGACAAAATACTAATATTACTTGTTTTGTTAAGTTAGTTTAACATAACAAGAGCCCATCTGGGCTTTCACTCGGGCCACATGAGATTGAAGATGAAATACACTTTCATTTGAAATCCTCTTAGTAATAACCAAAGGGAAGAATTATTAGCTGAATTTAGCAGTCTTTAGGAGTGGCCGGTAGCACGGTGACTTTCATTCTCTGCTCCCCTAGTATATATGTAATTTAATATTTTTGTTTTTCATGTAATATGTAAATTAAAGAAATTCAGATGAAGCAAATCAATCACATGCATATAATTATATACTCCATCCTTTTTAAAACTGGTAAAACACTATATTATATGGTCTTTATACGGTTTTCACTAGTCTGTACAATAATATTGTTACTAACTATTAGTATAATTAGTATCACAATTTTGTTTCCTCTTAAAGATATACATTGTAATTTTATTTAGCTCGCCGCCTAGTGGATGTATTGCTAATAAATCATTATTATTATTATATTATTACACTATTATAAAGACCCTGGATCAATCACGGTTTCTGGGAAACCCCCACACTTCACCCTGACCTTTAACGGTTAAACGTTAATAGAACGATGCATATCCAAGGGAGGGTGGGTGGGTAGTTTCCCAGAAACCAGGATTGAATCAAGACCCTTCACTCATACAGTGAAAATCAATTAAAGACCAGTGTGGAGAATGTCACGTCAATAACTTGACAAAACAAGACTCGGGGTTGTTCTCCCAAATAGATGGTCATAAGTGCAATGACCCAATATGGGAGCTCAAACACAAAGGTTTCAAGGCTCACTGTTATTCCTACACACCCAGCACATTATGGGACCCATATTTGTATTCCATATTCCAAATGTGCTTGTCAGTGATGCACAACATAGCTATAAACAAGTATTTCTTTGCATTAAATTTTTTATCAAAATATCCCCCAATTTAAAAAAAAATAAAGTAACAACCAACAGTACAATAATATATTACTGCAATTTTGAGGTCTTGTAAAGCTGCAAAATTCACCTGACTGTGTTCCACTGGCACAGCTTTACAAGACCTCTATGCATTTTGTTATAGAACAAGGAAAATCATCTTTTATTTGTTATTTTTGTGTTTCATAGTCAAAAGAAACTAGTGTCCAATTTGGAAAACAGCTGATTGCAGGAGACCAAGGATTTCTAGTTGGTTGTACCACATGCTGCTGGTGGGAGGAAGGTACGTAAGGATGAACAAGAGACTCAACAATACTGTTATAAGTTAACTTCAAAAATTCTGGATACTGGAGATTTTTATCATCTAGAATTGCATTTGAATAAAATAAGCACAATTTGTGTTTCAAATTTCTAACTTAATTCTCTGAAAAACATCAGTGTTTTCAAACACTGAGAAGGAAGGGGAGCATGTATATAATGGTTTTATTCATAAATGCTGGTTTAAAGTGTCTTAGCCTTCCATCGTAAAAATATAATATATTGTAAAGGAAATATATAATTATTATATTGTATAATGATAAATTAAGGAGGCATCTGGGGGCCCCACTTTATCTGCCAAAACAAAACAAGACCCAACACATGGATGCCCTATGTTTTAGAATGACTTTTTCCCCTTTGCCGAGAGGTGCCATTGCTGAAATTGGCTAATTTTTAAAAAGTCTTAAATGTCCCAGCACTTATTGGAGGTCCAATTAAATGCTTCTGACTCCCACTTTAGTATCCATGCCCAATTATGAGAAGTGTCCACTGATAGGAGGTTACAAATACAGTAAGTTATAGATTCCCAGAAATGTAATTGTCTGTGTGTCTGCTTATATGGGAGGTGAGAGAGTCGACTGTATATTAAAAACATCAGATAATGGTGAGCTCTAATCTTGTTGATATACATGTACTTTTGATCTTTTAAGGGACTCTGTATGCATATGAGAAGGGAATTCTGTTCAGCCATGCCAGGTTTGGAGTGCTGGCACTACCTCTGACAGAACTGACAAGATTGCAATTTTATGATGGGGTAAGATACATTATCTGATGTAACATTACATTAAAGACAAACTTTAAACATTCAAATTGCAGGGCTCCAAATAATGCTTCCAAAATGCTAGCAGATTTTCATGAATGTAAATTTCCACTGGCAAATTTTTGTACTCTGAAAACCTTGAACAAACATGTAATATTTACAATAATTTGTATTAATGTATTTCTAATAAATTAAAGTGATACTGTAATAATTGTAGAGCTGATAAAGTAAAGTAAAGCAACTTTATTTAACGTTGGTAAATAGGTCTGGTGAGACTGATAAACTTGAGGCCAATTTGAGACCTACAATTTTATGTCCTTATCGGAGATGACGTGAAGAGTTCGAGAACAAGATTGTTTCACAAAGGCAGCACCTTCTACTCAGTTATTTTAAGACCCTGAGTGTTGGTCCGGCTGAGATTTGAACCCGCGACCTCCTGCTCCACAGACCAGAGCTTAACCACTGAGCTAACCAATACCCTCCAGAGTTTTGTTAGTAATAAAAGACAACTAGCAGATATTTGCTAGTGGATAATTAGAAGGTAAGTTTGAGCCCTGGATTGCGAGAAGAACAATAATATTTTCAGAGATTCCACTAGCCTCTTCTATCAGCCTCTTCTATCTACATTGTATAGTGGTACAAAATGTGTTTTTTTCAGTACAGAGTCGCAAATTCCATCAGTAAAAACCAGCATATGCCAGTCGAGCAGAACCTCTGATTTTGCTCTTCAGTTTAATAATTTATATGTGATTCTAATTCCATTGCAGGAAACAAGCAGTGCTATTGCCCTCCTGACATTAACTTACAAGCCATGTCTTACTCAGCACCTCCCCCCGTATCTTGTGAATGATGACAGCACACTAACACTGGCACTCATGCCACGTACAAGAATATTTAGACAGTTCTACAGCGAGGTACTGCCACTGTGGAAGAGTTCTCAAGGACTAGAGAAACCCTTATTGGAGGAGACACACGGTAGGTATAAGTACTAAGAGGACTGGAAGTAAAATGTGCAGATTTTCTTTTTGATTCATTGATCTACAAAGTAGATCTGGGAGTCTTTGGTGTCTACAGTTTGTCTCTGGCTCACTTGCTACTTAATAACTAGTATATAAACTTTCTGTTATGTAAATTAGAAAATGTATTACTATATTGAATTTGTGCAATATAAATAATTAATATTCAAACTTTGTGCACAGGTCAAAATCCAAGTAGGTGATTGGCTAATGCTAGTACATTATTGGTTAACAAAGCACTCAACCCAGATCCTCTCTTACCCATGGGAAGAGAGACCTGATAAATGCGAGCTAGCCCTTCACTTACCGTGTTTGGACAACTTGAAAAACCTCATTCCAACTGCATGTTCAATAGTGAGAATAGCAGACAGTGGTTAGAAAAGTAACAGCAGGATTGAATTAGGTCTCTCTTGTGTAACAGAATATATTCATTGAAATAAATTATTGAAATTGACATTTCTTTGTGGAGATATTTACAAAAATGATTTTATTCAGCTGGAATCTTTGATTTCTTTGTGAGTAGTAATAATTATTACTGGTTATTGACAACTGATTTCTGATGAAATGCACTGCTGTGCACTCAGTTTGAATATTAAAAGTATTAGAGACTTTGTGTTTCTATTGACAGGCACTTGCTGACTCAGTATGATGAACTCAAATTCTTTTCATACTGCATGAGGTCGAATTTTTCGTTCATTGTACAAACTGTCAGCGTGTACCTGTATTTGTCAATGAAACATGAATGCCAGTCTCCAACCCTTAAGTAATAATAATAATTATTATTATTCATATAATATAGTTACATTATTTATCATTATTTACATTGATTGTACCTTTTCATAGAGTGTTCTTGGACATGTCTTTGTCAAAATAATACTACAGAATTGCATATTTTGACAGTACTAGCCCCCTATCAAGGTCAATAATAATAATGAGTTGTAATACTTGTGATAATTCGTTCTGATTTTTTGCATGTTTTTTTCAGACCTTTCAGAATACCTGACAAAAGTGTGAGTATATTTAAATTAGTTATAGTGGCATAAGGAGGGGAGGGGGGGGAGGGGAGGGGGGGAGGGGGTGGGTGCAGTCCTCCATCTGCCCAGTCTCAAAAGAGAGATCTCAATGAAATTTCCCAGAATTCAACATCCCCCCCAGTTTCCCCCAATTTTTAGGACCTCCCTATGCCCCTGTATAGTTATGATATTTATTTATCCAAACAGGTTACAGGGTTCGAAATTGGCACAAGCAAACTGGCAAAATGCGAGTTGATTTACCGATTTGCTGGTAAAAAATAAATGAATTTTGCATGGAACCTCGTATTGAAACCTTTGTGTGTGACAAGTAAAGCATATCGCGGAAGTGGGCTATTGTGGTATAGTTATTGACTGCTGTGATGTTTGTTATCATTTTTTTTAGCTATTCCAGTTTACAAGAACAACTTCCTGTAGCACATAAAGGAATACAGAACATGATGCAGTTTAGAATATCATCCATGCCTGAACTCAAGGGGTAAGTAATGTTAATTAGCTTGAGGCCCTGCATAAGCAGGGTTGCCACAGGTCAGGGAATTTTGATCTTGGTCAGGCAAAATTCAAATTTTGAGAGTATCATTAGAAGGTAATGCTGAAGAGAAGAATCAAAGATCAACTTGCTAATAAATGGTTGGAAAGGATGGCTGTAAGGGGTGGTTGGAGGCAGTTGTTATAACTTTATGTGATTTTCTTTTTGGGCAGGGAAAATTGAAATTGAGTCAGGGAAAAGTCAAGAAATTTTGAAGTCTGATCTCTGTGGCAACCATGATAAGTTAACAGCATAATTAAATGACCTTGATCAAGTTCTAAATTCTGTTTCACAGGATAGATGAAATAAGTGCCAATAGCATTTTTAATCAAGTTCTAAATTCTCTCAATAAAGGGTTTGCATCATCATGTGACGGAAGCCATGTTGGATGGCAGGAACAATATAATTTCATTCCTTTGAACATATTTCATTGTTCCTGCCATCCAACATGGCCTGCCTCATGTGATGTTGCAAACCCTTTATTGTGAGAAATTCAATTTAGAACTTGATTAAAGTCACATTAGTTACACTGTTCTTGCTAAGTCCAGTTACAGTCTATTACCCGGCTTTATAACCAACATGTTAATGAGAACACTTCTTTGTTATGGACACACTTTTGGGGCTTAGCAGAACTTTTTTTTAAACTCTGTTTGACCAGATTTTTATTGTCCGAAGGTGGTAACTTTAATTTTTTATTGGTGCTGCAAGTGTAAGTCTGTAACCTTTAATATGAGTTCAAAGTGAATTGTTAAAAAGTTGTTTTTATTATCAATTTTAATTTATTAGTTATCTTGCCCATCTAAATGTGAGTAGCTCAAGCAGCATGCCTGTTAGATCCAGTGACCTTGATGTCCTATTAGGAAGTTCCCACAATGCTTCTGCAGAAGAATCAACTAATCTGGAGGTGAGGTTAACAAGTGGAAGACCATTTTAGCAGTAGAAGAGAATACAATCAAATGTCACTTGGTATACAATGTAATAATTATGTAGTTCTGGATTTTATCAAGAAAACAAATGAGAGAAGAGAGCTAGGTGATCCATAGTTCCACACCTGTCAATTAAAACAATACTTCAGACCAATCAGAAAGCAGCACTAGTGTCCCCACTGGAAAATACCACTGCCATCTTCTCCCACAATCTTGTCAGAAGGGGATGAAAACACAGCCTTCAAAACATTCCGGCGAGTGATTTACCAATATCCTATCATTTGCTGAATTTCTCAAATCTTTGGGAAGAACTCAAGTTTTTTTGCCATGCCTCTTTTGAATTTCTTTGGGTTAAAATTAATTTTATGACTTGTGAGACATGCATATAGCAGCAGCAACTATAAAGAGAGGAGGATTTAATTTTGCAGCTGTAGAACTGAATTACAGCTAGTGATAGCTTCTTAACATCAAGGTCTTTCATTCATTCAGCTGTTGTTGACTATTATCACTGGGGTTCCTGGTAGTGGAAAGGATCAACTCTGCTCATCGCTGGTAACTCTGGCAAAGGAAAACAGCAAGTAAGAAAAACATTGAAGTTTTCTTTGTACATTTGCATGTTATTGGGTGTGCTTCCCTTTAGCATGGTACTCTCTATTTTCCTTTGGTGACCAATGATAGTATTTCCTTCCAAGGCATTTTTATGCAAGGTTGTCTATCTGTACTGTGATTCTGCCACCTGGTTATTCATCATACTGATTTTCATTTGATACACATAGCAATTTATCAGTTAATATTCTACTGATATCACAGTTCATGTTATAGAGTGTAGACCCTATTCTTAAATGCGTATTTCTGTTTCAATAGTTTATCCACATGTACAGAAAACATCATTACCACGCAAAAGGCATGTTAAAATTAGTGATCTTGTCAAATTACAGCCATTTGAAATTAGAAATATTTGTATAAGAACAACAATGGAGGCCTTTCCAGCCTTGCTTTCATGTTTTTCAGCATTTGAAATCACTATTAATAACTCAACGGTAATAATTATCCACATTGCTCTAAAACTGATATTACTAGTTTTAATATGATCTTTCATGTGGTAGTCTCCTTCGCAGCCATTAGGGTCGTCACGCAAATGCTAAGCCATGCAACTAACGGCTGCTTACATCAGCCAGACATTCCATTCCAACCGCATGGCCAATCAGAATTCAGTTCTCAGAATCCAAAAACTACTTGTGCCAGAACTTTCCGGCGGGAAATCTAGGAAATCAAAATAATATAGAGGTTAAATTTGAAAAATTTGATATGCAATTGGTTCAAATAGCTTCATATAATTATATTTTGTTATTAGTTTTTCTCAATAAAGTAGATAGAGTTTAGAAGCAATCGTTTGTTTTGACGCTGTACTGATGAACTTGAAAATGCTGACATGAGCGAACTGTTGCTAATTAACTCGTCATGTTATGTTACTATAACAGTCTTGATTGGCTTACACAAACAATTGGGAATGGAATGGCTGCGAAGGAGACTATTCGTGTGGTAGCATTATTTTCCCTCTACAAATTATTTGTCTTGCAAATTAGAAGGTAGCCAAATATGAATTTGGTCTATGGTACATTGGTTTTACATCTAGTAATTAAGCTTTAGGGTTAAAGTGCACTGTCAAGCAAATTGAATCTTTAAGTGTTTCTTTAAAACAAAACTACAATTAAAATAACACCATGAGATATAAGAAAAATACCATGTGAATGTCCTGATATGCTTTTCAAACTTTCTGGATAGAGGATAGCATAGATTAATTAAAAGTGGGTTACAACACAGGCAGCCCAAGCTAATGATTTTTACAAGGAATGTATGGGAATTTTTAGAAAAAATCTAAAACTGTACTAAAATGATCAATAAAGTCATAAAATCTTACCTGTGTGTTGTGAAGTTGTTCCTCTTCATCACTGATGTGTTTATTTCTGGTTTGAGGCACTTCTGGGCTTTTTTCCCCCCTCCCCTATATAAATATTGAGAAGGCAGGAAACACGAGACGCCATTAGTCCACTTGGCGACTCTTCGAAGCCTCGTAATTCTTCGAAAATCCAAACTTTCAGCATTTTACCTCCAGAAACCCTAAGTTTCTTACATTCCTCTAGCCCTCATTTAATCGATCCATCACTTATTTCCTCGCTTTGTAAGTACTCAAATTCGACGGTTTCTGCAGCCAACCTAGCATGTAACAATCCGGGGTACCGTCAGCTTAGCCTTTTTTTCATGGGCTGCCTGTGCTAGTTGAACCACAGGCAGCCTGGTTGAATGTGGCTTTTCTTTGGAAGCAGTGACGAACAAGTGCCGAAGGAATCCAACACCTCCGTGTTTTTTCGAGGAGATTCGGAGAACAAAGTCATTGTGCTCAATCGAACAATCGCTGAATGGTGAAATCTGCAGGGCAGACCCACAAACTTTTCAGCAAACAATAGGTGAAGTATTTGTCAAATAGAAATGTAGTCGATTTATTGATTTAGTTTTCTTCAAAAGCTGTTTCAAATGTAAAATAACCAAAAACGGAGCTGACCAAGGTAAGTTGTACAAGAATTTGTTATAGACGATTCTGTTGAACTGACTGCAATATGAGAGTGAAAAAATATGTCCGTGTAGCGGCTAGAATATGGTGTGTCAAATAGGTAAGTGAGAACTCGTATTAACCCTTATCTTTCCTGAAGCCTAACAGATGAGCAAAGAGCAGTTAGAACTGCCGAAGCAGGACATATTGGAGACTTTAAGCAACCAGCCAATGGCGACGGGACGTAGAAAAGTGCCATTCTCTCGGAATTTGGTGTCTACTATTTCCCTCATTCACCTTGAATTGTTTTTCACAACCAGATTTTGGAAAAATATGACCGAGTATAGAGTTCCGTTCACGCCGAACGAAAAACGGATTGATTTACTTTCTACTGTATTTGACGATTCAATGAAAACTGTCCATTCCCAATACGCTCTACTAATGGCTGATATGCCTTCTGTTCTGCATATTTCACCGTTCAGCGATTGTTCGATTGAGCACAATGACATCGTTCTCCGAATCTCCTCGAAAAAACACGGAGGTGTTGAATTACTTCGGCACTCGTTTGTCACTGCTTCCGAAGAAAAGCCACATTCAACCACAGGCTGCCTGTGGTTCAACTAGCACAGGCAGCCCATGAAAAAAGGCTAAGCTGACGGTACCCCAGATCGTTACATGCTAGGTTGGCTGCAGAAACCGTCGAATTTGAGTACTTACAAAGCGAGGAAATAAGCGATGGATCGATTAAATGAGTGCTAGAGGAATGCAAGAAAGGGTTTCTGGAGGTAAAATGCTGAAAGTTTGGATTTTCGAAGAATTACGAGGCTTCGAAGAATCGCCACGTGGATTAATGGCGTCTCGTGTTTCTTGCCTTCTCAATATTTATATAGGGGAGGAAAAAGAAAGCCCAGAGGTGCCTCAAACCAGAAATAAACACATTAGCAATGAAGAGGAACAACTTCACAACACACAGGTAAGATTTTATGACCTTATTGATCATTTTAGTACAGTTTTAGATTTTTTCTAAAAATTCCCATACATTCCTTATATAAATCATTAGCTTGGGCTGCCTGTGGTTACAAAAGCTTATTCTAGAAACTTGATTTCAGTTACAGTGAACTGATTTCAAGTTGCTATAAATTTCACTGTATAGAAGCAGTATTTTTCATCCACTTAATGAATCTTTGCCATCCTTCATCAAAATTGTATCAGATGTTCTCCTGCCAGTACACCTCTAAACATACTCTGCTAATCTGAGCAGTAATATTATATTGTCTTTTGTTGTGAGAAAGTTTATCATTTTGGGGTTGACAGCGCCATGTTCAAGGTGATGATTCCTGCAACTTTTTCTTACTTTCCTTCATAGATGGATAGTATTAAGGAACCCTTTGTGTAACTCTCAGATATTTGATTCTAAAGGTAGGTTTGTAGACTTATTTGAGGTATTGTTTCATTTTGTATGGTTATTGAATTAAGGTACACACATCCTGTAGTTAGGCTAACTTGTATTTAAGTATATACCACACCAGTGAATATCACTTTTCGCGTGCTCTGATTGGCTACTCAAACAGTGAATATGATTTCATATTCACCTCCGAGCAAAGCAGCGATCATCTCGCACAAGTTTTTCTCCATTTGATAGACAAAAAAATAACTATTTTGTGCTGGCTATTCATCTGGAGTGTGGTATATACTAAAAAAAGCGGCTCGGTAAATATCCACCACTATTCACCTCCACTTCGGAATATAAACTATCACTCTTTCAAATAAATTATAACCCAACACATTTTTTTTGCAGCTCTGCAGACCTCTCTAAGCAACACTCTATCCAGTCAGAGAAAGTTACATGCAAGACTGTCTGCCAGCAGAAAAAGACTAAGAGTGATCATAGTCACACCTGGGTGAGTTTGAATTTTAAAATGCTTAAAAATACTCCCACTTGTTTGCAACTTACATTAATTTTGTATTTTGTTTAACAAGTTTGAAAACGATGTGTTGACAGATGTATTTGTGTTCATCAGTTTGTGTCTACCATCTCCTCTTGTTATCATCTGGTAGTTAAGTGAATAGGTTTAAAATATGACAAGAGCAGCTTAGTGGTTAAGGTCAGTACTCACCTCGATGGCCTGGGTTTGATCTCCTAGCTGTGGGCTGATTTGCTGGCTTAACACCTCCTGGTTAGCACAGTGGTTAAATGCTGGTCTGTTGTGTGGGAGATCATGGGTTCAAACCCTGCCCAGACTGCTACTCAGGGTCTTAAAATAACTGGGAGGTGCTGCCTTTGCTTTGACATCCGTAAAATAATGGTTAGGCCCCCACTGAGAATGTAAACAAATCTCTGGCAGTGACCACCTCAGTATAGAGTTTATTAAAAACATTATCCCCAATTAGCAATACCTTGCTTAAAATACATTGACACTCAAATAAAGTTGTTATTTTTATTTCCAAGGGTTTTCCGATCCATCAGCTTTCTTTTCAACCAGTCCTTAAGCTAGTTCAAACTGGCTAAAGCTGTGCTTCATGGTCACGTATGAACTGTTTTGCAGCTTCCAGAGCCACCTTAATTCATAATAATTATGGGTGCTTCTTGGTGTAGCAGATTCATTGTTTTCTGGGGTTAGGTTTCTTTGTGTTTCAGGGTGTTGTCTTGCTTTAGAAGACAATAGTTTTCTTTGTTTTACATCGTGTGGTGATCTGTCTGAACACCAATAAATCAAGCCTGCAAATACAGCTGTCTTGTATCGGGAGCCACAATTAAAACTTGTCCACCAAGAGACGTCTGCAATTCGAGACCAAAAAATTCCATACTGATGATGTTATGTGGCCAGGATCTGGTCATTTGATTGGCTAGTATGCCTAATTATCATAATTATACAAGCCAGTCAAATGATACGACCAGATCCTGGCTGCATAACCTCATCAGTATGGGATTTTTGGCCTCGAATCGCAGACGTCTCTCAGGGGACGCGTTTGATTGTGGCTCCTGATGCAAGACGGCTATATTTGCAGGCTACAATAAACCCCATAATTATGCTTTCAGTTCGACCTTGTGAGCTGAGCCATTTCTGTGTTTGAAGTGGCAATAAGAGACTCATTTTCGGCATACACTTAACCTACGGTAATCACATAATTATGTCTGTTTCTATCAGTTTTACTGACATTGTTGATGTTGTCATGGCCATCACTAACCATCCTGATCCTGAGGTGTTAAAACACATCAAGATTGGTGCAGTCACATGCTGCATTGACCCTGACAACATGTTCATGGAGGAAAGGTAAATCTATCTTGACCAATGGATTTCATTATGAGTTTGAAAGACATACAGTAAGTCGGCTAAAGTGAACAAATTGCACCATAAATATGTGTTTGGTAAGCAGTCAGCCAACCACATACCAATGCAACAGCTTGCCAACTACTTACTCACACAATTTTACCAACCACTTTACAATCCATCTTGTTCACTTTAGCCCAGCAAGTCTGTTGTTGCATTTAATAGTCATGTGTCTGTATTCTCATCATATACCTTGACTCTTTAGTTTGTACTAAAACTCATGTAACCGATGAAGTCATCGTTACGACATCACCACTAAATGATTCATGGGGACCCATTTATACCATGTCTGTCAAAGTTTGAGCTGCCTGGCATTAGAAATGAGGGAGATATGGGCATGTACTTAAAATCATGTGACCAATGACTTCGTCGTTATGACATCACCATGCACTAAATTAATGATTCATTGGGGACCCAATACCAGGTCTGTCAAAGTTTGAGCCACCTGCCATTAAAATTAAGTGAGTTAGACATGAAAATGTTTACAATACTGTCGGCGTTTGAGCACACACATCTCCCACGTGGTTAACACAGCTGCTCGCTCACGTATAAATAGAGTAGCAGTAACTTAATATTGTGAGTTAGTAGCAAGAAGGAAACCAGCAGTGAGGAGTTCCAAAGGCAATTAATGTTCCACATCGATCTTCAGTTATTAATTAAATCAAATATTGATTACTATTATCTTATCAATTTGCTTTCCAAGCATTCCATTATGCTAACATCTTAGTGAGCAACACGATTCCCCCAACCATCTCAATAACTCGTTTCTGAGCTTGCACACATCCACGAGTTAAAAATTGGCTCATTTGCACTTTACAACACTGATTCAGAAATGAAACACTGCTATTAATACTAGTTTACTTAACTGTGATCATTGTTTTCTGTCTTAGATTTACACTTCCTAAACTTCTTGATCAGTGTGCACAAGGTATGGATTTATCAGTTATATTACTGCTGGTTAAATTTAAGTTTAAGTTAAAGACCCAATACCATTTTTGTTGCTTAATTTAAAACTAATGTTTAAATATTTTGTATAGGCTGGGTGAACAACATTGTCTTCACCAGCTGCTTAGGGCCTCAGGTATTTTGATATTATATGTATATGTCCATAAAATATTCCAACTTCACACACAGTAAAACAATCAAGGTGATTGGCTATGACAGTGCTTTATTGGTGACCACAGCACGCTGTACGTGCTCAGTTGGATATTAAAATGGTTGGAGACTTTGTTTGTGTTTTATTGACAAATACAGGCACTTGCCGACTCAGTACGGTGACCTCAACATTTCTTCATACTGCATTTGACCTTCAACCTTATGCATTCATTATTTTCATTCATTGTTCAGTCATTGTGTAACTGTATTTGTCAATAAAGCATGTACGCCAGTCTATAACCCTTACCGTAATCGTCAACATTTGTTCACTTGATATGTTTGTATATGGAAAACATAATAATTTTTAGTAGTAATACTCTATCATTACCTATAACATACAATCATAACAAAATTCTTGATTCTGATTGGCTAAGAGCAGTGCAGTTCAAGTGTAACACCAGTGCAAAAAAACTGAAGAAACATTTTCAGTTTTAGTTTCCATGTGCTGCACATTCTGCTAATGCCACCATAACACACCATTTCTTAAACAAAGAGCACATGCTCAAGACTGCTGAGCTGAAGAAACAATTAAAGTCAAGCTTATTTGTCCATCTTGTCATCATTGTATGTTATTAAAACATAATCAAAGTTTTTCTCTTGCAATTTTGGATTAATTCAAACGTGTGTTATTCGAAGAGCTCAAATTGTGTTCACCCTATCGGTTCACGCAATTATGAAACTTTGAAAAACCCACTTTTTCAAATTAATCCCAAATATTACACTCAAAACTGTATGACTACTTCTACTAATTTTGGTATTAACAGAATGACCAGTTTGCTGTGGCACAGAAGCTGATCAGAGCCTGTAATCCTGATGCAGCATTCATTTTAGCCAAGGGTGGTGAGGTCACCAGGTGGGTAGCATCATGGTAGAGCATATGGCTCAGTGCACTTCAAAATATTTCATTTTACTGGAAGCTCAACTAGAATTTCAGATTGGTGTGCATGATGCAATGATGTTTAACATGGTTCACATATATGGGCCTTGAAAAGTCCTTGAAATAATGCCAGGTCCTTGATTTTTGTTGAAACCTCCTTGGATGTTTGAGGAGACAGAAAACAGCCTCATTTTGCCTCAATCCAAAAGATCGTTAGAGTGGCACTGAATGACTAATCCTGCAAACAAGTCAAAGAAAGTGTCTAATATGGATAGAATTTTGAGGTCATCAGTGTGTGATCCTGTGGAAAACAAGTCCTTGAAAAGTGTGGGTTGTGCTTGAAGAAAAACCATGTTTAAACACCATCAGTGGTCTCTCTCCTCTTGCCACAAGATCAAGAGGGGTCCTCTGCTCTTATAAGGGCACACACTTCAAATACCAGACAACTTTCCAAAAGAACAGTTTTCTATTTAGTGTTGTGAAACCAAAAGTATAGTAATTACATAGCCAATCACAGGAACAAGTGAAATGCAATGAGCCAATCATGAACTGAAGTAATTTGTGATTGGTTTTACTTAAACTAATCATGAGGAAAAGTAAATGCAGGGTAATGTTAAAATGAAAATTGATTATATGACAGACCAAAACAATGTTTGGTTTTAGTTTAGAACTTGATTGCCTGATAATTACAAAACATTTTTCATAGCCAATAAAAAAAGCTAACCAAACACAAAACCAAAGCAATCGCTTATTACTTTATACATTCGATCAGAAACAGCTGCTCCTATTGTTAGTAAAACAAGCTGACTTTGTTAATCTTGGATGTTATAGAACTCCTGATGTGGAACTGATCCTTTCTGACAGTGCCTTTATGGAAGACAGTGTTGCTCAGAAGAGACATTTAATGAGTCCTGGCTGGTATGGAAAACAAACATTTAAACCAGAGCTTGTCAGATTTAGTTGGTACTTTGTTGGAACCATTAAAAGCATTAATTGGAGTTTTATACTAAATCTTTTATATATTCAACATATACAGGTCCCTTGGGATTTTCAGTTCTGGTCCCATGGAACCTCCAACAAATGAGGTATTCTTGCATTTAGTATTTCTATTTTTGGCACTTGCTGTGATAGGCTTTTAAAATTAGTTGTTGTTTGTTTGTTTTGATATAATATTTAGTGTCGATAATTCTAAGATGGCAAAAAAACCTCTATTTTTGTATCAAGAACTGCTATTAAGGGTGTATTTGATTGACTATTCCATATTAATAAGAATACACAGAATGATCACTACAAGTCGTTTATATTGGGATATTTTAGGTACTGGAATACTGAAATTATGTATCCTGAATGTCATAATTATGTCAGCAAGCAGTTGTAGCTTACAGTGCAAGATGTGCCTGAGCCAGTGATTTCCAGAGACCATCAAGTCTCAAGTCTCAAGTTTATTTCACACTATTTACACAGATACACAGTTACTAACATTACATTAAAAAGAGAAGAGGAAAAAAGGAAAAATGCGTTGATTATATGTTCGTGCGCAGTGATCAAAGGAGCAAAAGCTTTCGAGTTGATCACTGCCTACGTTTGTTTAGGAGTACATAATATTAGACTAAGCTGAAATAGTTGGTCAGTTGCTTGTTAAATTTGATTTTCTAAAAGGATAGTTTTATAACGTTTTTTGAATACATTAATAGAGCTAGAACGTTTAATATTCAATTCAATTGTTTCCCAAATTTTTGATGATATAAATTTGAATGTATAAATTCCATAATTAGTTCTCGCTTTTGGTCTAACAAAATTTTAATTAGCAGCAAATCTGGTATTGTATGTATGGCGTTTTGCAGCTAGTGTGAGGACTTCAGAAAAGACCGATGGTATATTCGTTTTCTTATTTATAATTTTGTAACTAAATGTTGCAATTCTTAGTTTGAAGATATTATCAAGTTTTAAAATTCCAAGAATATTAAAGTATGGTGTAGCACTTTCTCTGCTGTGTGCAAAAAATATGTTTCTAATGCACTTATTTTGTTTAGTCCGGAGTTTTGTCAGTTTGGATGTATAGGTGTTACCCCAGCTCATGAGACCGTAATTTAAATATGGATATACTAGTGTATAATATAGTTGCTTCAACATGTTTAAATCAAGATAATACCGGAGTTTATTGATTATTCCAATATTTTTTGCCATTTTACTATTTATATGTTTTATTTGTTGCTCCCAGTTAATATGTTCATCTAAGTATATTCCTAAGTATTTTATATAGCTTTTTTGTTCAATATTAGCAATATTAATTTTAGAGGTTTTTTTATTTGGTGAGCTTATTATCATGTAATGTGTTTTTTGAAGATTAACTGATAGTTTGTTAATAGCACAGTAATGGAGGATTAGTTTAAATTCTTCATTCATTATCGTTTCTAGATCTGTTATGTTATTACACGAATAGAAAACATTTGTATCATCTGCAAATATTCGAAAGGAAAGTTTCTTAGAGCAATTAGGCATATCATTTATATAAAGCAGAAAAAGTAACGGCCCCAATGTTGAGCCTTGTGGTACTCCGCACGTCATTTCAAGCATACTAGATTCAGTATGTCCTAATTTTACGTATTGTTTTCGATTATTTAAGTAATTAGTAAACCATGACAATGGATTTCCTCTAATTCCATATTTACTTAATTTGGATATTAGGATCTGGTGATTAACTGTATCGAAAGCTTTGGAAAAGTCGAGAAATAATCCACATGTTAATTGTTTATTATCTATAGCCGTTTTTAAATTATCTGTTATATCAAGGATTGCCTGTTCGGTGGAATGCCCTTTTCTAAATCCAAATTGATGATCAAATAAGATATCGTTTTTATCCAAAAATGATATGAGTTGATCATACACAAGTCGTTCTAAGATTTTGCTAAAAGGTGACAATGTTGCTATAGGTCTGTAGTTATAGGCATCAGTAGCTATACCACTTTTATAAATTGGAGTGACTCTAGATATTTTAAGAATATCTGGTACAACACCTGTTTTGATTGATTCATTGTAGATATAAGTAAAGGGCAGTGAAAGAGCTTCACTTGCTATTTTTATTAATTTATTGGGAACATCTATTGAAGCCTTATTTTCCTTTAAGTTTGAAAATAGTTCACAAATCTTTGATGAGTAAACTGGAGACATCACAAAGCTAGACACTGGAGAATTGTGAATATAGTTCGTTGGATTTTCATTGGAATCCTCAATTAAACTAGCCAAACTTGGTCCAACATTAACGAAATGATGATTGAATTGGTTCGCTATATCTAATGTGTCAGTGTATGTCTTGTTATTTCTTACAAGTCTTGTTGGGTATAACTGGCCTTTTGTTTTTCGTTTAATTAGTGTTCCAATCAATTTCCAAGTAGCTTTTAAATTGTCTTTACACCTTTCGAAGTTGATACTATAATACTGTCTTTTACTCTGTGTTCTTATTTGATTAAGTTTGTTAGCGTACTTCTTATATTTATATATATCTATTCTCAGAGCTTCTTACTTTGATTTTAAAATGTTCCTCTGATTTCAAAAAAGAGGGGAGAATATCGGGGGATATTTTCAAAAACAGGTGCAAATTCTTGCAAAATCGCGTCAAAGCATGAGCCCTGATTCTTATTCTGGAATGCGACCTTAGCTACCTTAAATTTGTGGTTTTGCTGAAATCAATGCTTTTCTTGCTTGTAGGTTTGCATTAACTTCTACACTCCATTAGAGAAACCAAGATTTCTGTCAAAGCTGCGAGGTAGGCACAGAGTTTCTAGTAAACATTTGAATGGTGTTAGTACACCTAACTGGGTAATGTAAGGAGTTGTACTGATTATGTACAGGCATTGAGAATTTGGACCATAGTTCATGAAATTCCATTTCCCTTTCATTTTCTTTGCCACAAAATTAAACAATTAAAAGTAATCTTAAAGGAAACCCTGGCTGTTGGAACAAGTTGCCATTAAATTGTTGGCAAAATGGTCTAAGTTGAAAATATGATGGAAAAATTGGAAAATATATTTTAGTTTTTGAAAAAAAATTGACATGAATATGAGCCAAGGGCACTGCCATCTTGGATGTGATGACGTTTTTTGCCGGTCCCTATTGTCAGAAAACAATAGCTTTTGTTGTGTAACAATAGGGACCACCAAAAACGTCATCAGATTCAAGATGGCGGCACCCATGGCACATATTCATGTCTATATTTTTCAAAAACTAAAATATATATTTAAATGTTATCAACATATTTTCAACTCAGATCATATTGCCATTTATTGACAACTTGTTCCAACAGCCAGGCTTTCATTTAAGCTCCACAGTTACAACTTTACCATATATATGGCTCTTAAAAAATGTTTCCATGTGTTTCAGCAATTCAAGCCCCACTGCACATCAGGGATTGTCATCAATCAGGTGTGACAATTTCCTTAGTCACAATTGTTATCTGTGTAATTTCCTAGATGCTATGTGCTATATAGAGCAGTTGAAAAGTGATTACTTTTATTGGGTGATTGCTTTTGAATTTGATTGATTAGTTATCCATTTAAATGTACTTTATTACTTCAGCTTTTGTTTAGTTTTGATTAGTTCATGGTTTTACGATTCATACTGAATCGAAAACTGCTCTAATATGTTGGTGTAGTACTGTACTGAAGGGATGTGTGCAACAAGGGTGCAAGTGACAAAACATAATTTAGAATGTGATCAGCAGACACATACCCTTGTTCCCATAGCCCTTCTAATATTGTTATAAGCCAGGAAGCTCAAATTTAAAATGTAAAAAACCTTACACAATTTTTATTTCCTTCAAAATATGTACATGTTGAAGTTGAGACATTTGTTTGTGCAGTGTTATTGTCAGGAATACATGTATTACTGAACAAATCACATTACATGTACTTATTGAGATTGTATTTATTTCCATAGGAGTTATACATAGTCTTAGAGGACACATACGTTTCACAGGTATCTTTTCCGCTTGTCTTATTGTAAGTTTTTTTATTGTCCAGTGAATGGAAAACTCTTGGCACCTTTATAAAACCATTTTCCAATTAATTATTGCTCTTTGGCTGAGAAAATTTCTTTTTTCATTAGAACCATATTCCTTTCTTAGGGTGTCTCAAAGGTGATTCATATGAACAAATAACTGGAAGATTTTGTACAAGTTATTTTGCCTTTGGCATCCAATTTTCCACTTTCTAATGGAGTGATTATCTTGGGTGCATGTTTTTTGGACAATTGTTCCAAGTATTCCATAAAAGGAATACACCAGAAATCTGATCTTGTTGACATTATCTTAGACACACACAAATTCAAAGGGATACACTAAAAGTAATGACTTATTCCACATTTAGGAAGAGCGATATTGAGGTATTCTAATTTCAGAATTGCTGGAATCATTACTGGTAGTCCTCACAAAAGGTGCCCTTGGTTTGGTTACCAAACCTACAAACACTTCACCTTTTCCCCCTTTGGCTTTCTTGGCAGTTGATTGTACACCTTTGCGAATTATCATCATATATAAATAAATAAAACAAGGGCCTAAGTGACTCCTGATCACATTCTAACTTCTCCCTTAGAAAACAAAGAATTTGAAGGAGAATTTAGAATGTGATCAGGATCACTTATGTCCTTGTTGTACACAGCCCTTCAATTTATGGTAATCCTGAATTGTACTCAAACCCATATGATTACTAAATCTACTACGTGTATTGGTCAGACTTGTAATAGATACAGTGAGTAGCCATGCTTTATCGTATTGGATGTACAAATTCGAACTGGAGACCAGAGTTTGTAAATCCGATGAAGCACGGACACAAATTATGTATATGGCTTAATATTATCAAACGTCTAGATCTATATAGTTGTTTTTCCGTTATTATGGCTATATGATCTATTTTGGACTAGAAAATTGAAGCAAAAGTTTATGCAAATCATGACGAAATCTGTATCAGATTTGCAGATCACTTATCGTACATTGATTTCCTGTTTTTCCTTCATGAATTGTTAATGAGTTTGTTAGTTATTGTTACAGTTCATTATTTTGTTACTACACAGACCACAACACTATCACTGAGGTGTACTGGACATCGCTGAACAGCAGCCTGTCAATGAACAGTGTTGATGTAGCTGCTATCCCTCGCCCACCAAACAAACCCATGCAGAATGGCAGTATAGACCACAACATACCCATATACTTTGTAGTCTTCACTGGGTTCTTGCTACAAGAAGCATCATTGAAGGACTGGCTCAAAGAATGCTTGAAGCCTGTTAGTTCTGTTGTTGTTCTCTAAAACACTCTTACTAATTAGTGGGTGTTGTGGATAAAAGTAACTTACAGACACTCTAGAAAAAAAAAATCCCACCAGAATAATTTCTAAAACATTTCTTTCTATTTCATGATTGGTCAAGTACATGTAGCTTTCTTCTTTCTTTATATTAACAAGTAAAAGTGGACAGGTGCTGTCAAATCATCAACAGAAAAGTAATAAATACATCTTATCAAGGGAGCACGAGGTCCATACTGTAAGTTATGACCCTTCCCCTGTTTTATGGTCCATTCACTTTGTGTGTTAAAAAAGTGGAAAAACCAAGGACCATAACTCATAGTATGGACCAAACAAACAAGTTTAATAAGATATTTCTCATAAGTGGCTCAAAAGATATAAATCCAGCTTTGCTTTGATTTAAAATCACAGGAAGTTATGGACTGCAAACTGACCAATAATTGTAGCTCACGAAGTTACCTACCTGTTAGTAGCCATAATTATAATGATTTTTTTTCATTACAAAATATTAATTAATGTGACTTGGACTTTTTTTTAGAGACCTCAGAAGAAGGCTTTAAAATCAAAGAAAGACTTGACAAAGAAAGAGTTGGCAGACATAGTTGTAAGTACACTAAATCCAAGATAACTGGTAACAGTAAACTTTAGTTTGATTTGCTACAGTGGACTTACTGATTTAGGACTAAGAATGTGTTGTTTGATGAGGAACTAGTAGTACCTTCTACTTGTAATCCTAGAATAGAGAAAGACATCCTTTACCAAGAGAACCAAAATCCACGGTTAACATTTAATCCAGGATTAATACTATTTAATCAGGCTTCAAGAAACACAGGCCTGAGCTATCCTCATTATGTAATCATACCTTCTGTAGATACACAAATCGGGTTCAATGCTGCAAGCTGATCTCTATTCTGCCATTTGTATAATAATTACAATTTATCAAAGACTTGAGCAAGTTAGTACTACTTCTGGAGCGCACAAAACGCTAGCATTCTCAGCTATATCAATGCCAAACATGCATGGCATACTGCCTGCATCTCAATGATTATGTAATTAAAGTATATTTTTTTTATTCATCATGAATTCATACAATTTCTGGACAATAAGCTTTTATCTCAGTTCCAGTTTGATTTCAGACCTAAAATGTCAACAGAAGTAACAGCAACCCTAAGGTCCAAAAAAATAGTGACACAGCTCTTGGCTGGAGCTATATTCATTGATCTGAGTGATGCTTCTGACACGATTAGTCATTCCAAGCTACTGATTAAATTAAATATATGGAATAAATGGAAAGAACTAAATTGGCTTGAAGACTACATGTTCCATTGCACTGCTCATATAGCCTGTAAGAACTGTATCTCCTAAGAGCAAGATATAAATAACTGCAGAGTTCATTACTTGGACCACTGATGTTTTTCAATATCACTTGTGTCATAAAAAGTATGCTGATGATACCGAGCTCTACCTACCTGATAAGAACATCAAGGCAATGAAGTCAAAACTCACTGACAGGCTTGATGAATGTTTATTTTATAAAGTTACAAGGATTTCCTCTACTGAGAAATATATAGAGGTTATTAGTCGGCTTACCAGCTAATGCAGCTGTGTATTTTTACGAGGCATGTATTTTGGTGAGCCTTTTGGCAGGCCAAATATACATGCCTTGTAAAATTACACAGCCAGCGACTAATAAGTTGTTTATCATATAAATGTGCAAAAATTGCACTATGTGCGTAATTGGAAAACAATTTTAATCTTACTACCCAACATTGTCTTGTACTTCCTGTGTTCTTGTGCATATTGTTTGTATTTTTCCAGATTTGTAATGTAATGTTTCTGAACACACATTTTAATACAGTAATTTTACAATATTAATGTACATGTATGAATCATGTGCATTGATATTGCTTCTCGGCCAATCTTCTTCCCTTATTCTGTTATTGGGTAATACAATTATTGATACAGCAACATTGTTCTTATTGGTTACATGGATATATGAAATTTATCTTCTCGTGCTCTGCAACTCGATATCTCACTCGTGAGATATAGAGTTGAACACTTGAAGATAAATTCCATATTTCCGCAAGTCCATGTAATATTCTCTATTAATGTATGTGCATCGATATTGCTCCTCGGCCAATCTTCTTCCCTTATTCTGTTATTAATATACATGGATACATGGATAAATTATATGAAATTTATCTTCTTGTGCTCTGCAACTCGATATCTCACTCGTGAGATATTGAGTTGAACACTTGAAGTTGAATTCCATTTTCCACATGTCCATGTAATATTCTCTATTATACTATTTTGTTTTTGTTAGGGAAAGCACAAGTGTGACCCTTTACCTGAGGGTTGGTTTTACACTGGAACACTGTACGTCAGTTTGACAGGAGAGAAGGCCTACCGACATCCATGTATCCTTAGTTTATATACAACTCCTAAAATTATCCTTACTATAACATTAAAAGATGGAAATGAAAAGAAAAATTCTAGAACATTTTAATTGGTAATGTAGTTTTTCGGTGATCAGGTAACCTATACACAGTAAATACTTTAAAACTCATTAGATGTTTTTTATGTAATACAATTTCAGTTCTGACAACAATCAAAAATGTTTTTGTTTCCTCAAGCACCCCAAAAATGTATTTAAACCCCAGAAATAAATTAAGAACCCTTAATGGACAATTTCATAGTTTACATACCTGCCAAAGTTAATTTCAAAATCATTGGCATATTTCTACAACTGTTTCAGCTCTATTGGTTTTGCCATCACACTTGTCTTATTAGCCTTCCTTGACTGTATGACAACCTACAGTGCTAGACAAGTACGTTCAGCAGTACCTAACAGGTGCAAACGAGGAGATTAACAGACACAATGCTGCTGTAGATGTCTTCCAAGATGTTGATATGTTTCAGAGTCCAGTACATGCATGAATTAGCATACTTACTGTTTCACTGTTCTCCATTCATAAAGTCAATGCCAAAAAAATAGACAATCATATTCTCACAGACAAGCTGGAAAGAGGAGGAAATTCATTAAAAGCTATTTAGCATTAAGTGCTGCAAACCCCATTTTTAAATTTCTTTACATAAATTCTCATAAATATTTGGAGTACTACTGCAAAAAAAGTTTTTGGGTGAATCCTCGATTGTCTACATGTTGACATTTACAGAAAAAAGGCATGACTGAGCGACATTACACTTATCTAATAATTATTAGAAATATCGGCCTAGTACATTGTGCATGATCAGGAATCCACACCAATAGAAACTACAACAAATGCTACTAGTGAACAGTGGCTTCTTGCCTGATCTTACATCACTCGACAAAAACCCCAAACTGTGTGGTCAAGAAAAAAAATGCACATCACAATTTCACTTTTTTTTTTCATTTGTCCACAATTTACATCTAAATTTTGAAAAGCAATAAAACTAAAATGGGGTCAGAGGCCCTTGTTTTAGAATCCCTGTTTTAGCCTCCATCGAGTGCTTGTCCCAGCTTGTCGCTGAGAATACAAAACTATTGCCTATTGATTATTTTAATAAATGGCAAATCTGGATTTGTGCCATTTAGGATATGGTGATTTCTTCTTTTAAAGTTGCCAATAATTGTGTGTAAACATTTTGATGTTCAGGATGACTGTTGTACATGGTTTAACTGGTGTGCCTTTTTATAGCACAATAATTAATTTATAATGTGTAATTTATATAGCTGCAGTTATTGAAACTGCTTTTGAGAGATGACACTGACGGCAGTCTAGATTGAGCAGTTTTAAGTATTTATCAGGACTAGTGTAGAGCACAGGTAAAAGTGTCTGTGACCTGTACATCCTCTTATTTACCATCATTGCAGTCAAAATAGTATTGATGTAGATTCAAGAGGTACAAAGAGTAACAGAAAAGGGTGATGACCAAGGAAAATAAACTTAACACCCCTCCCCCAAAAAAGTTTTGTGAAACTTGACCCAGCTACGTGGCAACTCCATCATGGTTAGGGCTAGATTCCATCCGGCAGAAGGACGCAATCCCAAAATGCACTGCACTAAAATACTTCATTGAGAGCAGGAACTGGTGTCTAATGAAGTAACGCCTACTAATCAAACGGCATGCTGTATAAAAGTTATAAAAAAGCGGTTGTTGACAGCAAATCCCTCGTGGCGTAAGGGATAGTGACGGTTAATAGATGGTTTGGGTTGAGTCTTTAGTTTGTACCTAGAACTATAATATCGAGAAAATTGTAATTCAACCTTCTGGCAGATGGATTCTAGCCACAACCCTCCATCACAGGGAAGCCCATTTAAATTTCCAGATGGCATTTATGATTTAAGGTACCAAAGCTTGACCTTCAATTAAATCTGGTTTGAATGTCTATTATCAATAACATGAATCTCTGAAATGTTTGACTATTGATGCAAGACAGATTGTTGTTTACAGAAATATTTTTTTAAAGCCGATTGTAGTTTATTTACAAGGCTTTCATTGTAAAATTGAATGTTGATAAGGGTGCAACTTGTTCACTTTAGCCAGTAAGATAGTTTTTTTTTTACTTGGTAGTGTGCTTATTTGCGATTTACTGTTCCTGAGTTTTCAGACTTGTTAGTTTGAACCCATTCATATGAATTGTGTTGGTTAGCAGTTATTAAAAGTGTTATTAATAAAATTAATTGTTACACAGTTCCTTTTGTTGGGGTGGTACAGGATGAAAATGATTATGAAGTAAAAAATATGCCAAGGGGACATTCGATTGACCACATTCCTCAATAAGAATACACAAAATGATCACTACAAATTGCTTACCACTACAATGTACAACTTTTTAGCCACTGGAATACTAAATGTGTCCTGAATAAAAAGAAAAACTCTGAATTCCTAACAAGACCTGAAACAACTGTGGGGGCTGATCAAAGCCAGGTCCCGACTAATCCATAGATCAAATTGGAATCTAGCATGTTGGTTTTTGCAGAGGGAGGAAAACTGGAGAACCCGGAGAAAAACGGGAGAAAACAAATGTCAGCAATCATTTGCTTACAGTGAAAAATGTGCTGCCATCTATTCTTATTCTAGAATTCAGTCAATTGAATGTGCCCTTGAAGTGCCTATGAATCGAAAATTAAGTCTGAGGTAGGACTTGTTTTGGCCAGCTTATGCATATTTTTAAAACATAAAATGCTTGAGGGGAAATATCAGATTACTTGAATCCAAAAAGAAATGACATTTATTTGAAAAACAATTTTTATCTTCTTTGACCAAAAAAGATCAACCATCATTCAGTAATTACAAATATGGCACAATCCCAAGTTACTTCAGATAAGTTCACACGTGTCCATAAATAACAGCACCAGCCATCACTTGCCATGTAAAACCATTGTAGCACAGGTTAAAATAAGGGTTCTGTAAAAAATGGATACATTATAGTAATTAACTTTTTTGGAACTTTGGATTCAATGTTTTGCTGTCTTTTTCTGATCATGATTTACATCCACTAGTGTTTGATGTTGTATTCATAGCACCAATTGATCATGTTTCTTTACAAAATACACTTGTTAATGCATAAAGACTTTTCATTTTGCATGCCTTGTGCTTAGTTCCTTCAATCTGTCTTTAATCTAGATTCAAGTAGGTACATGTAGAATAGTTTGGATATGCAAGGTTCAAACATTAATTTAGTACCAGTACATGTACTTGGTAAAGGTAAAATACTTACGTTTAGCTGCCTCAGCTTTTTTAATAGCTTCAATTTCTGCTTTCTCCTTTGCTCTCATTGCCTCTACTTCCCTGTCATGAGCTGCATGGGGCTTTAGATATTCTACATGAGAAAACAGTGTCAGATTTACACATCAATGTACAGAACATTAAACAATTTTAAAGTCGAGTCTAGCTACAAAGTAACCACCTCACTGGTTATCTCAGTTGGTAGAGCACCGTCTAGAATGCGGGAGGTCAGGGGGTTTGAATCCCGGCTGCATCCTTGGGCAAAGACGTAAACATAAAGCTGCTGACCTTGTCTCCTACCGGTACTTCTAATCTGTATTATTTTGAAGGGAACATCTCATCCTCGTTAATTATTCATGAGGTAACCAACCATCTGCCCAGAATTCAATCACACATGACGATCCTTGAAACCCTGGAAAGTACTCCCAGAGCTCCCAGTAGTACATTCAACCAATTTTTTTTTTCCAGTCCAAGGACCGAATTAATTTTTATCCACTCCTTGGACTGGAACAAAATTAATTCAGGCCTTGGACTGGAATTAATATTGGTTGAATGTACTCCTGGGAGTTCTGGTAGTACTTTCCGGGGTTTCAAGGATCATCATGTGTTCGAATTCTCGGCACATGTCAACATCAAGGTTTTCTATGCTTTCTAGTGGAATGGTAAAGCTTGTGGCCTCCAAAGTGGCAATTTTGTTCTCTCTTGCGTTCCTCTATTCCTCAAATATTTTTACTACCCAACTGTTCTTGTAACGCGTTGACAGTGGTACAGCTTTTAACAACATTATTTTCTTCCTCTTAGGCACAGCTCTGCGCTTTTCTGAAATGAGTGGTCTAAACTCTTCGTCGCTCTCAGTCTCTTTCACGAGAAGCCATGTTGAAATGATGCCAAACTTACAAAATTCAATTTGATACTACATCTCAAATGACAATAAACTGCTTCATTATGATAACAGATCAATTGTCAACCTGTACCCGGAATAAAAACAACATCCCTCCCAAATAATTAATGACAATGACATGTGATTTCAAAGTCTGCAATTCGGACTGGACAGGATTTCCAGTCCTCGGCTCTGCCTCAGACTGGAACTAATTGCACAGACTTGAAATCCTGTCCAGTCCTCATTGTCGGCTTTGAAATATTACATGAAATAACCTGTTGTACTACTCGAAAAAGAGCAGGGGATTGTCACCCAGTACAGCAGCCTGGCCATTGTACTGACCACACACTCAACATTGTAAACTGCGTACCAGCTATTAGCACCGTTAGCAGTAGAAAACATCACTGACAATAATATGGGCCGCGTCAGGCAAAAAGGGCCCGGACAACATAATATGTAAATGTCTTTTGAAATTGTACAATGCTTTTTATACTTGTGGTAAGATTACAATATGCATCGTGAGCGCCACATTGTGCTACTAACAAGTAGTGTGACCAGTGAAATCGAAGATGAAATTTACGATATTTTTACACGAGGGTGTGATCACAATTTTAACATGCGCAAATGATTCCTTATCATCAGAAAATTGTTTCAAGGTGTAACTTGTACTATTGCTAAAATCATATTATGAGCTACGGGGAGTAGAATGACTGCAGAAAAGATTTTCTTGGCCAAAAAGTGATCATCTTGTGTATTTTTTCTCTCTTTAATGCCAGCAGTTATAAATTAATGTCATACATCAAAATCATCCCCTCTGACAGGATTCCTATAAATTTTTGTGGTCATATTTGTAATTGGGCCCTTGCATCAAAATCACGTAAATTTCACCCCTGATTTTTGTTGTCAATTTCTTGAAACTGACATTTATCGTTAGGAAAGAAATGTAGCGCTTCTCGTCCAGAATATAATACAATCTTCAACCTGTTATTACTAACACCGTTGTATGAATTATTTAACTTAAATGTCGTCCGGGCCCTTTTTGCCTGGTGCGGCCCATATGTAAAGCGAGACTGGTAAAGCAAGATTGAGACTGGTGATATGGCACTATAAATATGGCCATGATTATTATCATTAATTCAAAACCTCGTGAATAATTAATGAGCATTTTGTCCAATGAGATGAAACAAATCAGTCACGTGCATGCTCCTTTATACCTGATAAAATCTCATCATTCTAAAAAGCCTGCAGAGGGATTTGAATTCTGTCCCAGGGGAAACGGTTAATGATTGAGACAATGGATAAGCACCTTCCAACTCTTGGAATTTCTATTGATGTTTTAGCTTTCTCATTGAATTGCTAATTAGGATGAACGTTTTATATAAATAATACTAAGAAATTTTATATAAAGTTTCATCCTAATTAAGAATTCACTGATAAAGACCAAAGATACTAAGCAAAAAGTACACAGAACATAAGGTACCTACTAGATAATAAATTTTGCACTAAATTTACTAATATCAGCAGACTACCAAGATACACAGATAATATTTTTAAAATGTAGTTATCCAACTTAGTACCATTACTTGTTTACCAAGCCACTGTTTAGTTCTAATTATTAAACCAAACTCAAAGTCATAAAATAATATGTTAGCTTGTTCTTTGCCACACAATGCTTTCAGCATTGCGAAATGCTGCTTCAAACAACATAGTATGGTAATTTCTTCATGTCATTCCCTTGAGATGTTAGTAATCGCAGGCGGTTATTACTCAAATATTTTGCATGGCATTGTGAATACAATGGTTGATAAAGCAACCATTATAAGATTTTGAAGCCGTTTAATAAGCATGCCCTCGAGTTTTAAACCTGATAAAACACTGCTGCTCATTTATTAAACAGTTCGTAATAATATTGGTGTGTGACCCTTTGTTGTACTCACCATTTCTCTTGTATCCATATGTAATGCCAACTAAAAGAGCAGCATACCTGGAGAACTGAGGAAAAATAATAATTAGTCATGAAGATAAACTGCAAAATAATAGTTGTTTCCACACATCCTAGACTCCATTCTGCAGCCCTTCCTCCCATGAATGGCCAACAGTGTCATGGGTCAGGAAAGGTCACATTTACACGATTTCAAACAAGCGTAGAACATAAAGTATTCACTTTAAACCAAAAATTTCTTCACAGAAGTACTCAAAACGTTTCGGAGGTTCATAGGCTATCAAAATTGCAAAAGGGTGATAGGCACTTTAAAAGTAAGTAGGTTCATGGAACTAGGCAGAATAATACAAGGGATGGATGAAGCCAAATAAGTGAGCTCACATGCAGTTATTAGGAAGGCTAGTTCATCAACTTATGTTGGAAGTTATATATAGCTGTTCAAGGTTTTACGCTCTAGTTAACAAATTAAATAGATTGTATTGTAGCTTCTTTATCCCTTATCGTTTCCGTTCATTCTTTCATTATTTGTCTATATTACTTCTCATATATATATATATATATATATTTGTTTTGTTATGTTTTCCACCATCATTGACCGGCGCTTGCATGGAGGCAAACCTTGTAAGGGACTTTGAGTCCTATTGTTTCTTCTCCCGTGACCTTGTGTCCGAATGTCATAAATAAATAAAATAAAATATGTGCCATATTTTTTAGGAGGCCATGGGTGAAAATAATGGGCCATTCATGTTTTTTCTCTTCTTGTTCATCTTCTTCCTGCTCTTCATGTTTCCACTTGCCTTTTCATGTAAAGAATCAGTGAAAATTATTTAAACGATAAAGAAATAATTTATGAAAAAAGTCTTGCAAAATTAATGTCCACCAAGAGAATTTAGCCTAGCGTGAAAAATGCTTGTTTATGTAAAACTACTTAATTTGCATACAAATGACAGTGGGACAGCTTTGCTCTCATTGGTTAAACTCCTCAAGCATGACAAATTAGGGATGGACCATTATATTTTTGAGGGGGGGGGGGGGGTTGGGCAATTTTTTTCAGCAATTTACTTTTACGACTAAAAGCTCTAAGAATTTTTTATCACATAGTTTTTTTGCACAAATATACAATGTAGATTGCACAACGGTATAATCATGCTCATGATCTCTGAGACATGAATATAAAATATCAAGTATACTTTAGCAACAGACAAGTAAATATGAAATAACTGCCCATAACATGTTTTTATGGTGAGTACTGGATAGGTTGCAGTCATACTACCAATGTTTACATTGTACCTGGTAGTAACACCACCAATGGTGAAGATATATAGTTCAATAAACTGAATTTAAAATTGTACATATGTGCATATTGGGGACCATTCATTTTTTTTTATCGGGGGGGTGGGATTTTGTACAAACCACACTTGGGCTTACAATACAAAGCCCTTAGCTACACCTCCCTTGTTTTGGAACATCAAATTTGTCAGAACAGTCAGCAGGATATCTCCAGTCTGATTCCTTCTACTTTCCAGTAGCATAACAGGCAAATGCTAGGCTCGGTTTCCAGCTGTGGGGTTTCAGTGAACCCACAACACCACAATGGATCAAACTGAGCCTAGGCAAATGACTTTTCTAAAATGTTGAAACTGCTCAAAATACAGGAAATGCCATTTTTGAGAACTTAAACACAAAAAATCTACATGGAGAGGGGGAACATGCAAAACATGTTACCATAGCGAGGAGGGCACATCATTTTGTCCAAGCAAAGTACTGAGGAGTGAGGGAGTTCCCCCAGAATATTTTGAAAATCTAGGTCCTCCTGAATGCTATTTCCTGCATTGTGAGGCAAAAATTAAAGTAAAGAGATTAGACTTGAGACTTTTTAATAATGGCAAAAAATGTAGACAAACATTATTTTCATTGGTGTGTTATATGTGACAAGCACTTCGACATGACTCCAATAAGTCTTACATTAGATTATATAGTGGAAACAGGCATCACTGCTTTAGGGCTTCAGCTCTAACGTATATTATTCTGGCCTATCCACAGATTGCCAAGGCCGGGGTGACATGATATTATTATGCTTCTTATCTTTTGGCATCAGACCATGGGCTTAAGTGAGAGTCTGGAATCAGTGTAGGCCTCTGATGCCAATTTTGTATTATCAACATTTTCCAGTTTTAGCCAATATTTAATGCTTCAGAATGTTGCTTCAACTTTGAGTGGGAGTCTGCCTAATACGGCACAGCAAGCATTATTCATAGCATTCCTATTTACTCCTAGAAGCCACTTGCAAAACTTAACAAGAACTGACTGTTGGATCTGTCAATAGAGCCCATATAGTCGACTCCCCAGATTTCACTTCCATATACACTGTAGGAGAATTGGTTGAATAAGAGAATCAAATAATTTCAATGTAAGCTTTAGGTCAGTTCTAAAGTGGTCACCCATTTCTTTGTGGAGTTTAAAAAGGGTTTTTAGTGCTATCTTTTTCAGTTCTTTTTATCTCTTTCTGGTATTGTTGAAGACCATGATTTTTGTTTTTTCAATATTTACTTCTAGATTGTATCGGTTGCACTATTCCTTGACTCTATGTAGGTATTGCTGTAGACCTTCAGCGGTCTTTGACAAAACCACCATGTCATAGATCTGCATATATATACTTAAGGTAGCTTATTCTTTTACTTTGGATTTCAACTGGTTCAGCCACATCTGGTCAGAAATTTCGAAAATTTTAATGTCGAATGGAAAAGATTTTTCCACTTAGAAAAACTGGTCAGAAAAAAGCATGTTCCATTCTCATAAACCATCCAGTAAATACAATTTCTGGGTGGGAAATCATATGGAACTGAAATTTTCAGGTATTGTGGAATATGCCGAATAGAATGGAAATTTTGAAAGAAAGAGGACAACCTCGTGAGGTATAACAGAATTTCCGAAAATTGCTTGCTGCATATTTCTGTGCCTTTAACTTCAATGATTTCCATCCGGAATTTCTGTGTTGTTTTTCCTGGTCGAATGGAATGCACCTAATGTTGTCCACTTTTGAACAATCAGGGCCAGTTTAGGCTCGATCACCAGCCGTGTTGGGTAAAATGAAACTTACACTGTCTTGTGATTTTTCATTTTGACTGATCAGAATCCTGCCTGCAGAATTTCTACAGGCTGTGTTCCAGGAATGATTTATCAAGTACATATTATTGGTAACATTACTAAGCTGTTTCAGATGTATTTTGGCACAAAATTGAATAGGTTTTTGGACTAATAGTCCAGTTTTGTATTCAAAAATTATCTCAATGCAATGACTAAATACGCATTTATACAGGTTAGCCTCGTTCTGAAGTTAAATATTCATAAATACCAGCGAGCACGATGGTGCAAAACTTGAAACTCCAACAATACAAGGTTAACCCTGTATAAATGCATATCCATATCTGTAGTCGTCACATTCAGCAGTAATTTTAGAATACAAATCTCAACTATTTCACTTTTGGAGACATGCGAGTGCTTAGTTACTAGTATCGATATTATTGATTGCAGATGTCACACACAACATAATCAGTCTGAGATGCTCAAGTTACTGATCATGGCCAAGTCTTGAGAGCCAATCAGAAAACAATTAATCTGGGTTTTGTTGCAACACATAGGTAACAGGGCTAAAAATAACGGCCGGTCATCGGACAATGTCCGGCAAGATTTGGAACTTGTCCGGTCAAATCTTTGCCTTGCCGGTCATTTTGACCGGTCGATGTTACTACATTTTCAACCAAATACAGATCTTGACCAGTGACTGACCGGCCATTATTTTTAGCCCTGGGTAACTAATCCAAACTCTAACCCAACATAAAAAAACCTAACCTTAGTAAACTCAATTGCTCACTAATTTAGGATTTTAGAGCTAGTCACTAATAATAATAATTACAGTTTTTAGATAAGCATTTAGCATATGCCTCAATGCATTTACAATGATAAAACCATATACAATTCATGTAAATATTACATATCAATAACTAAGTAATAATGTATATACTAATTGTTATAATTAACACATAATTCATAGAACATTTAAAAATTAAGTTAAGTTACATATTAAATGCTTTTTAAAAAGGTAAGTCTTGATCCTAGATTTGAATAAGTTTACAGAATCCGTATTCCTAATGCTTGACTGCAGGCTATTCCATTGCTTAGGAGCCGCTATAAAAAATGTCCTATCCCCATATGTTGTAGTAGATGAACTAGGTACGACTAGAAGGCCTTGAGAGGCAGAGTGTAGGGAACGCCTTGGAATGTAAGGTTCCAGTAGACTAATTAAGTACGATGGAGTGCAGCTATTAATAATCTTAAAAGTAGTGAGTAAAACTTTAAATATTATCCTATATTTAACGGGGAGCCAGTGTAATTTGTGCAAGACAGGAGTTATATGATCTCCGAGTTTAGTTCTTGTCACTAATCTAGCGGCTGAGTTCTGCAGGCACTGCAATTTATCTATTTCCTTTGCTGGTAGTCCATATACATGTAATAAGCTATTACAATAATCTAACTTTGATGTTATGAAGGCATGGATTAGACGTTCTGTGCTAGACTGATCAAGATATTTCCTGACCCTCCTGATGTTTCTGAGAGCCAGCGAAGCAGAGCGGCAGACACTATTAACATGTCTGGACATAGTAACTTTGAGATTACGTGCTTCCTTACTAATAGGTACAGAGCGTTGACTTATGTTGATACCGGCTATGGGAGTAAGAGTTACGAACCGAGAATGAAAATGTACTATTTCAGTTTTAGTTGGGTTACAACTAAGTTTATTTTCTAAGAAAAAACCCTGAATATCAGATATGCATTGTTCAAGGTTAGTTATAGCGGAGTGTCTGTTATCTTGATTCACTGTTATGTAGAGCTGCGAGTCGTCCGCATACATCATGCAGTCAAAGCTGTATGATTTTATGACATCCTCGAGAGGAGCGAAGTACAAGATGAACAATAGTGGGCCCAAGACTGATCCTTTAAGGATGCCGGAAGTTAGAGGTTGAGGCTTCGACTCTATAGGTCCAATCACAACTTTCTGAAAGCGACATCGGACGTATGACTCGTACCACTCAAGGACTATGCCAGTGAAGCCAAACTGTGTGCAGAGTCTACTGATGAGGATGTCATTGGCAATGGTGTCAAATGCAGCAGAAAGGTCCAAGAGGACCAGAATGACCTCTTTCTTTTCATCAATGGCTCTGAGAATGTCATTATGAACCCGGAGAAGGGCAGTCTCTGTACAAGTTATTCATCATCAGATAGTGCCGTGATTGGTAAGCCGCTATTCTTTCTAGAATTTTCAACACAAATGCAAGATTTGTAATTGGTCGGAAATTAGTAAAGTCCTCCTTATCGAGTGAAATGTTCTTAATTTTCGGGAGCAGTCGACCCTCTTTGAAAGCATTAGGGAAAACACCTTTTTGTAATGACGAATTTATCAGAGACGTTATCACAGGCAGCAGCTCCTCTAAAAAGGACTTCAACATTCGAGTTGGAATAGGGTCTGAAAGACACGACTTGGAAGGTGACTTTTCGATCATTTCTCATACGACTTCGGGTGTGACTTCATTGAATTTGGCTAATGAACAGTTACAAGGCGACATGATACTCGTATAAGGGCTAGGAGCTGGACAACTAGGCATGTTTTGCTTCAAGTTTACAATCTTGTCGACAAAATGTCCGCTAAACCTCTCAGTAAGTTCTTGTACTGAGGTGTGGAATGGGAGGGGAGGAACCAGTTTGACCCTAGAGCATGTGGATCATGGCTGTGACCCCTTAGTCCTTACGGAGTAACTGCAGAATACCCCACAAATCCGTAGCACCCCCTACAATTGCCTGCCTACATGGATATGCAGTGACTCAAGTTGGTATGGATGTGTAGAAGGAATAATCATTGAGCTGAAATATCCATTAGACTTTTTAAGTTTTAGTGTAAGTAAGCCTGACCACCTTTCCCCTATCTATTTTTCAAGCTGTGATTTTTCAAGTGGCTTTTCAAGTGGCTATGCAGATATGCAGATACGCAGTCAGTGAGACCACCCCTCTCCTTCTATTTTTCAAGCTGTAATGCCTGTTATTTAAAGAACGAAGATATAACTTTTGAAGATGTATTTCTAAGTGGCTACGCAGTGAGCTCTATGGACCACCCCTCCCCATCAACTTATGAAGCATTAGCACCCGTCCCCCTCCTTGCTTTTCTAAGTACATATTGAAGTGGCTACGATAATACAAATAAAATTGAAGGACATTGGCACCAAATGTAGGTTAGTCTGCCAACCCATGGAGGAAAGAAAGAACACAATGCCTAGGTTTTTTTGAAAGATATGAGACTTGATTTCAGCCCTAAATCATGAATAATTACAATGATTGTACACGTAAAATGGAACAACAAAACAAATAAATGTGAAGGTATCGTATTTTACCCTGGCCTGGTTTATGTACATTTAGTTCACTGCATATCCACTAAAACAGACAGCTTCAAAAGATGATGGGGAGGGGTGGTCCATAGAGCTCACTGCGTAACCACTAAAACATACAGCTTCAGAAGTTGATGGGGAGGGGGGGGGGGGGGGGGGGGGGGGGGGGGCACAGGGCTCACTGTGTATCTGCGTAGCCGGCTATGCAGTGAAGCTTTAGAGTGTTGGGGTATTTTGTAGTTGTACCATCCTTACCCCCATAAAATAACTGCCATTTTGTGCTGAACTGCAGAATACAATGCCACTGCAGTGCCACTTAAAAAGATCACTGGAAAACTTCGTTAAATTTCCCATTATAGTTTAAGTGTATTTAGATTCGTTCTATGAATGATTTGGAGTTTAAGATGGTTAGGTTATTTATTTAAATTCATTTGTGGGTTAGATGTTTAGAAGGTTAGGTTATTGAACGTTTGTATGAAAATTTGAGAAAATGAATTATTAAATTATGAGCCAAGTGGCGTTGTATTCTGCAGTTGCTTCCTGTTTTGTTAAGCTTTTAATACAGAAGATACATGTACTCACAATACATGCTTTTCAAGTACTTGAACATGCTACAGAATTTGTTAATTTCTGCAATCATCACGTACTGAACTAGTACTAGTAGTAGTAGTACTAGTAGTGCAGTCCCGGAGTGCAGTGCACAGTAAACATACGTGTGTAAACGTTGTGCAAAGTTTGACATACGAGAATAGAATAAATACTTACCCTTATGGCAGGATTGACATTTACGGGCATTTTCACTGATCTAATGTGTAAATGTTCTGTGTTTTACTGCCGCTCGGTGACTCACACCACAATCCAAGATGGCGTCCACAAGAGAAGGAATTAAACACCAGGCCCCCTCTACCACAGGCAGCCCAGATAGCTACTCCTCAAGTGCGTTCTGAATTGGTTCTAGGGTATGCTTGTTGTTGTTGACTTGATTGGGAAAAATAGTCGGATCGGGCTGTTTCTATATTTCTCCTTTTTGTCAAACAAAAGCAATAACAGCTAATAACGGGATCAGCAAAGGAATTCGTTCTAGTGCATTACAACAGAGGCATTAATGAATTCTTATTCTTCTTGTATCATGATACGGAACTGTTTTAGTGACTTTCATGTCAAAACATGATATTCAAAGGAATTAAATAAGATTAGAACATTGCATCTATTATGAACAATCTCTACAGTAGTCTCTAACCCTCCCCCTCTCTATTAGGGCCGCGACACATGCTATTTCTACGACAACTCAGTTACCTTCCTGTCAGTTGTCGGGACTCCACCAACCACTTCAATGAATTCAGATAAAGAAATAAGCGACGAAACTCTCCAAGACGAGAAGGAGGAGTGTATCGAGGTGAAAGTCAAAAAGTGCCGTCGATTCGTGCTGTTCGCGTTGGTTGCTTTACTCGTGACAGCAGTTCTTGTCATCGCAATTTCTCTGCCTCTTGTACTCAGCGGCTCCTCTACTGGTATGGCTTGGAAACCAGCTCAGTTCCAGCTAATTAAAGTATTACATGTGAGTTGAATGGCGTTATTTTGTATTTTGTTAACTTTCCCATTGTTTCGTTATACCAGGGAAAACCAACCAATCAAAAAGCAAGAACGAGCACGGAGAGGAGCAGAAACCTCAAGGTACTGAAGACCTATTAATTTACAAACCCCAGCTTTTCTCCCTGGCCACTAAAGTTGAATACAAAACCATCGAATTGGCTAAACAGATTTACCACCAGATCAATTAAAAATTCCATATCGGTGTATTAACTGGTCGGCAAGGAGACTTGCATTGCATTCCACAAAAAGTAATGCCCCACTCGAATAACAAGACGGGCATATATCCTAAGGAGTGAAGTGGATAGATCATCGTCTTCTAAATCATTTGCATGCTTATTCACTACTTCGAGGGTCCACAATAGGAGTCCTTAATAAATCCCGTAATCCCGACATTTTTTTCTCTCAATCCCGCAATATTTTTATTTCGAATCCCGATCCTGAAACATAATTCTCTAAAAAATAAGTTTTAGGACTTAAAAAAATACGCTAGTACATTGGGTCAGTTTTAGCCGTTTTCCTTCGACTATTCACTTTGAATATCATTAGTCCTCGCGATGACGTAATGGGCATTTATAAGGTAGAACTGGAACTAATCATAGATTATTAAAGTGCTTTCGACTGATAATGTTTTTGGCTACCTGAAAGATTGATTCAGTGTTCTGTGCTAGATTATAGAATACCCCGCCACTTCGAAAGATCACTTGTAAACTATGCTAAATTCTCCATTATCGTGCAGGTGTATGTAGGGTCGTTCTATGAATGATTTGGAGTCGAAAATGGTTAGTTTTTTTTTATTATTTCAGGGTTAGGTTTTTAGAAGGTTTGTATGAAAATTTGAGAAAATGAATTATTAATGACCCAAATGGCGGGGTATTCTATAATTGCTCCCATTACTTACCGAGTGAACCACAGTACGCGCCAGAACGAGGTTAATTTATTAAAAATGGCGAAAAAAGATACACGGCGACACCAAAATTCTCGATTTCCCTTGCCTGTGAGACACAGGGAGCCCAACGGACACCAGATTAGGATGACGTTCTCGGCTCTTTCGTCGAACGCAATAAATTAGGCATATATGTCAGGTTGGAACTGAGGAAGTCGCCCCACCGCACCCACCCTTCTTGCTGACGACTTTAGCACTTTGTGCTCCTTGTCGCATTACTCGACAGGCAGGGAGTCACTATCCCATACCTTAATGCTAATGATCAGCAAGAGGGGTAAGGTACTATGCTGGGCACCGCTAGTCATCTTATGTTATACTGAGAGTCATAGACCTGAATCGGCCGTTTGACTATACATGCATCGACTACAGGGGAAGGTATCAACTACACGTGTACTGCCATATACTTCTACTACTACAACGTCTCTACAATACCCAAAGCAAGGGAGTTTACGAATATAAATATACTCACCTGACAGCTTCCTTAATAGCTTTTAGTCTTGGTGGCTCTTGGAAGCTCATTACGATTTTTTTCTTTGCGCAGGAAAGTGGTGCCACTCGCACCCTTTTCATAAAAAAGCGCAACACAATTAATGACATCTAACACGTCCACCACATGCCTAACGTCACCATTAGCTCGTTCATCAGTGGCCATAATGATTTAAAACGAGGGTCACGAAGCCCAGGTGTACGGATACATGAAAAAGGTTAATAATTTCAAACAAGAAAGTCAAGTGTTGAAGGTCTTCAATTCAAGCGAACATCCGCTAGGTCTTGTATATGCAGAATATATCAAGGGCACCCAACGAGTACTTTTTGAAATTCGTTTGAAACCAGTTGTCTGCAGCTTATCTAGCCATTTTAAGGCACCTACTATGTCTTTTGACGTATTCTAGAAAGCTATTAGCTGTTCGGATTTTCTAGGTGGAAATCGCGTCAACCGAAAATACTATGGCAAAATATTCCCGGCCTACGAATTTGTTAGTAGTCTAGAACATAACAAGAATTTTCTAGCCCAAGTAACTTCATGTTGCAAAGTTTTGTGGAGGTACGAATTTTTTGGGGATTCTTTTTTCCTGTTCTGACTCTATTGATCAGACGAATTGGGACGTACGAATATTTTAGGGGAACCTTTTAGTCTCCCTTTTCTTCTATAATTTTCTAGGGATTGAAAAACAATTTTCTAGCCAGTATTTCAGAACAATTTTTCTAGGGAAATTTTTTTCAAACCGAAAGTTTTAGGCTAACTTACTCTCCCGAACAGCTTTTTAACCGAAAACTTCGTTGGGTGCCCTTGCTATATTTGAAGACGAGCACTGGCAGGCGCTGCTTGACAATGATTGATGAATGAATTAATGATGAATTAATTGACGGAAAGAAATCACACTAAATACTTAGGAATTTTACTTGACAAACACTTAACCTGGAAAGAACAAATAGCCTCTAAGTACTAAGCTGAAACTTGCAAAATCGTTAGGTATTTTATACAAAGCCAAACATCATGCACCCCCACTAGTTTTAAAACAAATATACTATTCTTTATTTTACCCACATATGAATTATGGTGTTTTACTCTCCGGAAATTCTTATTCCTCTTCAAGGAAAGAGCAATTAGAGTAATTTCAAATGAAAAGTGGAATGTCCATACACCTACTTTATTCTTCAAACTAGATCTATTTAAGAAATAGAAAACATTTCCCGTGTTTCTATAGAGTTATAGAAACACGAGTGGGAGCCGTTTGGGAGAACGAGAAATGCCAGTGGGAACACGAGCCCGAAGGGCGAGTGTTTCCACAGCTATTTCGAGTTCTTCCAAACTTGCACAAGTGTTTCTAGAACTCTATAGAAACAAGGGGAAAATGTTTTCTATTTCCTTTATAAAATAAACAAATAAAAGCACAGAAACGCTCGCTTAATTTGATAACCAAAACGTAAATTCTCACAACTAGCTCAAGCGCGCGCTCAACTGACTGTGTTTCTATAGAGTTATAGAAACACGGCTTACAGCCAATCAGAGCGCGCGTACTATCGAAACTATTTTATAATGACTATTAATGATTTATATAAATTGCATGCGAGCTTGTTTATGTACGATAACTATCATAAAACAGTCGGTTCTACTTTCACTGATTATTTGTCCCTCTAATGTACACCAATACCAAAGAAGACAAGTCTCAAAACAAACATACTTTATTAATCGTTCTAGGACAAATTATATTTTGCGCTTCAGTACGAGTGAAGGTATTAAAATTTGGAAAGAAATCCCCCAAGACTTTAAAAGATCTCAATAAAAAATCCTTCAAAAAAAACTAAGAGCTCTTTTCCTGAAGACTATCAGTTTCAATAATGTTATTATATTCCTAATGTGTATTTCGTAAATTAGGCAAATGCAGATTTTACATCTAACCTTATGTTTGTAATTTTTTTTTGTAAAATTGAACGGCATAGGTTCCCGTATTCGGCCTATTAGAGGGGCTGAATGGGGGGGTACCAATATCAGATAACAGCTAAATTTTTAGCTATTTATCAGTTATCAGTTAAATTTTGCTGTTATCAGTTAAGTTATATAAAAAGACTACCCTAACCTGATTTGAATACATATTTGCTGGTATGAAATGAATAATAACCGCTAATTCAACATCAAACACTACATTTTGTCTATTCAATAGATTTTTCTAGTATCAGATAACTCTGATGTGTCATGTTTAATATTTGACTATTATCAACTGGATCAAATCTGTCGAAAACCATCCGAAAAGCCAATAATAGCATGTGACGTTACGTCATTTTAATAAAAAATAATGAAATATCAGGTAACAGCTATCTCTCAAATATCAGCTAACAGCTAAAAAAAGGTAAAATTCTCAGTTAACAGTAATATTTTTGGCCATTTCTCAGTTATCAGTTAACCCCATTCAGCCCCTCCTATTAGAGTGTTCCTGACTAGATAGGTTCTCAGTTTTTTCAGGTCCAGCTCTCTCTCTCTTTTGTTAAAATTCCTATTATTATTGTATTACATGTAACTCCTACATCTATAGAGTGAAATAAATGTTGTTGTTGTTGTTGTTGAGTCCGACAAGCCGACAATAGCCGACGACGGCATAAAGTTGCAGTCGTGATCACCGCTGGGTTGTACTCGGTGACTAATAGGCCATAGGTCTTTGTGTGCAAATAACTAACGGCTTCATTTTTTTCTCAACACTTATGTCATATATCTGATTGTTAATCGCTAACTAGCTTAAAAACTGATAAGCTTCAGTAGGTTGGGTAGTCTCGGAACACTGGAGACCTTGGTCTTTCATTGTCTTCTTTTTTGTATTCTTGATTGTTTTTTTAAAGTTCGAAAGTCGGATCTCAGCTTTATTATATCCGCTTTCAACTCGCCATTTTCAACTTCTAGGTCAATAATATATTCGTGATGACAGCATCTTGATTTCGGTCTTGTATATATTATCTTGCTGCACTAATGTGTCTTCCAAATGACTGAGTTTGGTTTCTTGATTCGTGTTTTGATGTGACGAGAGTAAGAATTCATTACGCATATCAGTTAGGTCAGCCTCCATGTTTCAAATCAAGGTCATTAAAGCAGCGAGAGAGTTCTTATTGTGGGCTAACAATCCTCGTGAAGAATCTAAAGAATTCCGTCTCTTCCGGTTTGAATTTGACTCATGTGTATGTTGCTTTTGGAGTTTCAAGGATATGTTGATCCAAAACTACAGGCTCTTGGGGTTTTTCATTGACTTGTGAACTTGCAGGCTCTGTAATTTGTTTTGTTTTCTTAGTATAACATAAAGTGTTGAACATGTTCATGTTCTCAAGCACATCTGGGTAAAAAACGCGGTCCTTCGGCTCCGACAATAGCGCCAGTTGAAATATCCTGAGCCTGTTGGAAGGCTTTCGCACGAGTGAAGCAATATCCTGAGCCTGTTGGAAGGCTTTCGCACGAGTGAAGTTAAATAAAACATTAAGCTGCTTAAATTTGAGAGATGGGACTCCAAATTAGAGAGAACGTTCCTCGCGGGTCCTCCACCATCTTGCTTTACTGTATTAAATTATGTAAATAAATTAACCTGGCGATTATTGCGTGACCAGCACAGTGCAATCTGATTGGTGTGAATTTGACCTTTAACGCATGCGCAGAAATTTTGCGACACCCAACACAAATAATAACAAGAGCCCATCTGGGCTTTCACTCGGGCCACATGAGATTGAAGATGAAATACACTTTCATTTGAAATCCTCTTAGTATCAAGTCGTGCTTTAATTCGCCAGTGAGAACGTCAAAACAACAGACTGGTCTATTAATCGCTTTTATGGCATGACTATGAGAACGCAGGATTCGAACAACAGAATACTGGCAATTCAAGTGTATAAATGCAATACAATGACATATTCAGACTTTGAATTTGATTGAAAATAGATCAAAAACTCGGGGAAATGTCCGGCTAAAACTGTATGAATAAATGTGAAATGAAACATAAATTTCATAGCAAGAAAAAAAATTGTAATTCCTATAAATGAGAAAGCTCTTCTATTAAGCCGCTTCTCATATACACAGACTGTTTCACAAAAAACATTTGCGCTTATCGACAGAAGAATTCAGTTGACCTTTCAAATAATCTATTCTGAGGTACGCATACTCTAAATCAGATGTTAAATAAAGCGATAATTAGAAGGAAAAGTACATTAACAGACAAACTGAGAGGAAATTTATTCAAATCAAAAAGAGTTTACTTACAGTACTTACGTAACTGAACTTTCGTTTTGGATCTTTTGGTAGTGCACCCACCTTCGTGCACATATGCACTGAATCGGAATGAAAGTCGAAGCCTACCTCGAACTTAACTTTCAGCTAACCTGTTTCCTTTCATTCCACAATGAATAATAATCTCATAAAGTAAGCCCGTAGCTTTCAATAAATTTGCCAGTGTCTGAATGAAACAGCTAGATCTTTTCCAATTTCTCTCACGAGTCACGGCAGAAGACAGTCTCAAGCTACAAAACTTGAATTTTGATCCTCTTCACAGTAACGTAATTTAACGTCTCAGATATTATATATATGCCCTATTTCAGCCAGCGCTGCTTGGCTCAATTGAGGGTTTCTGCCGTCAAAGTTCATTTTTTGTTTCAGGTTTCCCCATATTAGCCGACATGTATAATGTCTCGAGCTCTCAATCCAGTAGAAAGACTCTTATTCTGTCGTAAAACATGCCTTAGCTGTACAAGATCGCCCACGATGGAATAGATTTCTGACAATGACTCGTTGAAAGTGATATCTCCTTGTCTCGCCTTTTCTGAGAGCTTTGAACTTTCTTATCTGAGCGCGCCTGACGAGATCTAACCTTTGATTATAATTCGATACCCGTTGATATCCAAACGTGTTTGGATATTGTATTTCGCTTACGTTTCTAAATGTACATTGGATCTGTCCAAACAGCGCTGATCGAATGTATTACGGCTCCTGGTTGTTCATGTATTTTTATGGTCAACAAGAGCGCCAGTTGAAATATCCTGAGCCTGTTGGAAGGCTTTCGCCCTCGCGGGTCGACCATTTTGATTTACTGTATTCACTTATGTAAATACATTTAACCTGGCGATTGTTGCGTGACCAGCACAGTGCAATCTGATTGGTTTGAATTTGACCTTTAACGCATGCGCAGAAGCCGTCTGACACCAATTAAAAAAATAATAATAATAATAACGACTTGCATTTTAAGACTCGGCGCTGCCACAGGCAGCCCGAGTAATAACAAGAGCCCATCTGGGCTTTCACTCGGGCCACATTAGATTGAAGATGAAATACACTTTCATTTGAAATCCTCTTAATCCTCTAATATTAACCAAAGGGAAGAATTATTAGCTGAATTTAGCGGTCTTTAGGAGTGGCCGGTAGCGCGGTGACTTTCATTCTCTGCTCCCCTAGTATATATGTAATTTAATAGTTTTCTTTTTCTCGTATATTGACCTTTTAATTTAAACACTACTTATTCGTTTAACACACTGCATTTGAGCAGGCATATATTCATTGTTTTGAACCCGAGAATTAACCGTACTACCGTACTTCATGGTCTCTTTCTTTAGTAGTGGGTTGTCGGTCAGGTGATTGTAAACTCTCGTCGTTTAGCACAGAAAATGTATTCTGATGAATAGAGATCGGGTTGTCATGTAAGAAATATGGCTCTTGAACAAACTGATAAGCTTCAGTAGGTTGGGTAGTCTCAGAACATTGTCTTCTTTTTTGTATTCTTGATTATTTTTTTTAAGTTTGAAAGTCGGATCTCAGCTTTATTATATCCACTTTCAACTCGCCGTTTTCACTTCTAGGTCAATAATATATTCGCATTATATATTCGAGATGACAGCATCTTGATTTCGGTCTTGTATATATTATCTTGCTGCACTAATTTGTCTTCCAAATGACTGAGTTTGGTTTCTTGATTCGTGTTTTGATGTGACGACAGTAAGAATTCATTACGCATATCATATCAGGTCAGCCTCCATGTTACAAATCAAGATCGTTAAAGCAGCGAGAGAGTTCTTATTGCGGGCTAACAAATATTTTTATCCTCGTGAAGAATCTCAAGAATTCCGTCTCTTCCGGTTTGATTTTGACTCATGTGTATGTTGCTTTTGGAGTTTCAAGGATATGTTGATCCAAAACTACAGGCTCTTGTGGTTTTTCATTGACTTGTGAACTTGCAGGCTCTGTAATTTGTTTTGTTTTCTTAGTATAACATAAAGTGTTGAACATGTTCATGTTATCAAGCACTGTCGCGCGTGACCTCTGTTTCTTCGTTCATTAAGTTCTCTACTTTCATCTGTAATCTGGGAAACTCTATCTTTGCCCATGCCTTGGCACATAACTATTCCTGTTGTTAAGTAGACGTGGATGATTATAAGTAAAATCCTTCGAAAGCTTGTACCGCCGTTTCCGCTAGGTCAATATCCTCGCTGGAACGAAATAACTTGATCTCAATACTCTATGATCCAACTTACGGTAAATATAAATCTCTGACAGTTTTTAAGAAACTCATAATATTGGTCTTGAAGTGCCTTCACCCAAAATAAGATGTTCTCCTCGGATGTTTTAAATGCAGCACAGCGAGCCGATGGCTTATAGATTCCAATATCTATTTCTTCGAATTTTAGCTTTCCGGATATTGGCCCCTACACTGGCTTCAGGTCGTCGTACGTGTCGTATAATAAAATCACTGGCCATCTGGGTAAAAAACGCGGTCCTTCGGCTCCGACAATAGCGCCAGTTGAAATATCCTGAGCCTGTTGGAAGGCTTTCGCACGAGTGAAGTTAAATAAAACATTAAACTGGCTTACATTTGAGAGATGAGACTCCAAATTAGAGAGAAAGTTGCTCGCGGGTCGTCCGCCATCTTGCTTTACTGTATTAAATTATGTAAATAAATTAACCTGGCGATTGTTGCGTGATCAGCACAGTGCAATCTGATTGGTGTGAATTTGACCTTTAACGCATGCGCAGAAATTTTGCGACACCCAACAAAAAAATAAATAAAAATAACGACTTGCATTTTAAGACTCGGTGCTGCCACAGGCAGCCCGAGTAATTAAGCGAGAACACTACCAATTACCAACACAGCAAGAGATTATGGGTAGACTTTCTGGCGCCAAATACTTCAGCAAGCTTGACGCTAAGTCAGGATTTTGGCAAATACCACTAGATGCAGAAAGCTCTTTAATACTTAACCACCTTCAATACGCCTTTTGGCAGGTATAGATTATCCGTTGTCCCTTCAGTTTTGGAGTCGTCTTCGCTCAAGAGGTCTTTCATAGAACTCTGAGTGAAAAGTTCAATGATGTTGAGGGCTGCGAGACGGACATTGACGACATTTTAATTTGGGGTCGTACAATCGACGAGCATGACGCGCGTCTAGAAATAGTACTCGACCGAGCAAAGGAGATTAACCTCACGCTGGGTGCTGACAAATGATAGTTTAGGCGGCAGGAAATTATGGGTATCCAACCCCGCCAAAATTCGAACACGTTATCCTTTGATTCAAGCCTTCAATTCAAACATTCTATCATGGAATTTAAACATGCAGTTCGCCAATTAAAACATTCAATTCTTCCATTCAAACCTGCGCTCTTTTAACTTTAACTTCCAAAACTATGAGGGGCCAAACAAGTCAAAAGTCTTGCCGGTTGAATTTATTTATATGACGTTTGAATTTATTTATATGACGTTTGAATTTATTTATATGGTCTTTGAATTTATTTATATGACGTTTGAATTTATTTATATGATGTTTGAATTTATTTATATGACGTTTGAATTTATTTATATGACGTTTGAAATTATTTATATGGTCATTTCATTTATTTATATGACGTTCGAATTTATTTATATGACGTTTGAATTAATTTTTATGGTCTTTGAATTTATTTATTTGACGTTTGAATTTATTTATATGGTCTTTTAATTTATTTATGTGACGTTTGAATTATTTTTTCGGTGATACCTTGATTCATTGTTATGGTCTTTGAATTTATTTATATGACGTTTGAATTAGTTGTTATGGTCTTTGAATTTTCATTACATGATGCCTTGCGCGCCCAACAGGCTTCAGATACAGCTGTCTTAGCGTAGGAGCATGCGTTACAAGGGGAGATGTAATGGCGGACGAAGGAGCACGAGAAAATCTTTCTCGTTTAACAAGAGCGTGCAATGAGGCGTTAATAGATGCCATAAGCTCGATTAATTCTTCAGAAGTGAGAAGCATCGAGTTGGATTTGGTTCAAGTTCACTGAATGCAAGTGTGTCCAGTGTGGGAAATGAAATTGCTAGCTTCGCGATCGGGACCTAACCCTTCAACATGTGGCAGACCATCTACATCTACACTTATTACTGGACAACACTTACGCATCGAGTCCAGGAGCACGATAGCACGATAGTGCACATCGAGTAAGATAGTGCACATCGAGTACGATAGTGCATAAAGATCTAGTTATAATACCTGACCCTGAAACAAGTGTTGTTCCAACCCATTCCAGTCGTATAAGACTTGAAAAAAGAGGTTTAGTGGTTCACGAGTTCCCGTTTAATCCACTGGAGTCCAGTGGAATAGCCCACTTCCGCGATATGCTTTACTTGTCACGCACAAAGGTTTCAATACGAGGCCCCGTGCTAAATTAAATTTATTCTTTTCACAGAGAAAAGAATTAATTTAATTTAGCACGGAGCCTCGTATTGAATCCTTTGTGCGTGACAAGTGAAGTATATCGCGGAAGTGGACTATTGCCGCGATTAGCAATCCGAAAGCAGCTACCAAAACAAGATATGCTTTTCGAATTTGCAAAGGTAAGGATGATGGATCCTGGATCTACTTGGGTACTATATCTTGTAATCGTTTATAATACGAATATAAAAATATTATAACCCATAAAATTCTCCTAACTGACACAGTCACAATGGCATTAACTCATCACATGCTCATGGATCTGTCAGAATGAATTTTGTTAATCCAATTGTGAATTTGGATCAAAAATTAAACTCTAAGTAGTACAGGTATAGTTTCGGGGGTAGAAGCGGAATATTGAATATTGAATATCGTGGTTGAAAACTGAGGAATATTGAATATTTGCCTGAAAAATATACTGAATGCGGAATATTTCAATAAAGCGCATGACAAATAGAGAATAGGGAATATTCTAATATCCCTCATAAAAAGAATAAGGAATATCCAAAACAAATTTAGTAGGGAATGTGAATATTTACCTCAGGAGAGCAGAGGAATACGGAATTTTTAGAGTGAAAATATTCCGATTCTACCCCCGAGTGTAGTTAGTCGTTCTATGAATGATTTGGTCTCGAAAATGGATATGTTTGGGTTACACTTTTAGGTTTGTATGAAGAAAATGAATTATAACGAATCAAATGGCATTAATAATAACAATTCATGTCATTTTTCCATACAAACCTTCATCCAATCACAGCACACTTTCTATGGGTTATACTGATATTTTTATATTCGTATATATTATAAACGATTGCAAGATATAGTACCCAAGTAGATCAGTCCAGGATCCATCATCCTTACCTTTGCAAATTCGAAAAGCATACCTTGTTTTGGTAGTTGCTTTCGGATTGCTAATCGCGGCAATTCCACTGAACTCCAAGTCCAATTAAACGGGAACTCGTGAACCACTAAACCTCTTTTTTCAAGTTTTATACGACTGGAATGCGTTGGAACAACAATTGTTTCAGGGTCAGGTATTTATATTACTAGATCTTTGTGCACTATCGTGCTCGATGTGCACTAACGTGCTATCGTCAGTGCTATCGTGCTCCTGGACTCGATGCGTAAGCATTGTCCAGTAATAAATGTAGATGGTCTGCCACATTTTGAAGGGTTAGGTCCAGATCGCGAAGCTATAGTTCAGATTAAAATTGAGGTCTAGGCGCTGCGATGGAAAACATCTGGCAATTTCATTTCCCACGCTGGACACACTTGTATTCAGTGAACTTGAACCAAATCCAACTCGATGCTTCTCACTTCTGAAGAATTCTTCTGAAGAATTGCATCTAATGCCTCATTGCACGCTCTTGTTAAACGAGAAAGATTTCCTCGTGCTTCGTCCGCCATTACATCACCCCTTGTAACGCATGCTCCTACGCTAAGACAGCTGTATCTGAAGCCTGTTGGGCGCGCAAGGCATCATGTAGTGAAAATTCAAAGACCATAAAAACTAATTCAAACGTCATATAAATAAATTCAAAGACCATATAAATAAATTCAAACGTCAAATAAATAAATTCAAAGACCATAAAAATTAATCAAGGTAACACCGAAAAATAAATTCAAACGTCATATAAATAAATTCAAAGACCATATAAATAAATTCAAACGTCATATAAATAAATTCAAAGACCATAAAAATAAATTCAAAGACCAAATAAATAAATTCAAACGTCATAAATAAATTCAAAGACCATAAAAATTAATCAAGGTAACACCGAAAAATAAATTAAAACGTCATATAAATAAATTCAAAGACCATATAAATAAATTCAAACGTCATATAAATAAATTCAAAGACCATAAAAATAAATTCAAACGTCATAAATAAATTCAAACGTCATATAATTAAATTCAAAGACCTTATAAATAAATTCAAACATCATATAAATAAATTCAACCGGCAAGACTTTTGACTTGTTTGGCCCCTCATACAAAACTTCGATTCAAACATTCTATCATGCAAATGAAACATGCAGTTCGTCAATTAAAACATTCCATTCCTCCATTCAAACATGCGGTCTCTTGTTTAAACTTCCAATCGTTCGATTGAAACAGCAGTCGTTCGATTCAAACACACAATCCTTCGGTTGAAATGTTCAGTCCATCAATTTGAACATTCGTTTTACTTTTTGATCGTGCAATCATTCAACTGAGAAGTCCAATGTTCTTATTCATGCATTCCGACTTTCAATTGAAACAAGCAGCTTTTCAATTAAGACATTAAATCGCTATCCAATGTTTTGAACTGAAAATTCGTTCTTTTCATTGAAACACAAAGACCAGCGGATTCTGATTTGAAGACGAAAGTGTCCTTTTAGAACTTCGTATCCTTCGATTCAGACATGAAAATATTCAGTTCAAACTCACAATCATTACGATTCGGCATTCGTCGTCGTCATCCTTCGATTGAGACATGCAAACATTCAGTCATTATTACGATTCGGCATTCGTCGTAGTCTGGGCACGAGGCCGTGACACTGTCATCTTGTCAAGAGAGAGACAGGAAACTATTGTTGCGTCTGAGACGGTTTTGGGGCTGCAGAAAGCCAAAATTATGACTATAAAAGAATATATATTGTCGGTCATTCTAGATACTATTGCTAGAATTGATAACATAAAAGAATCGGACGATATCAGTAGTTTAATTCTTCGCTTCAGGTATCTGAACCGAACAGTTGTTAACAGTGGTGAATTTCCAGACACGGTTGTCTCCTCCATCGGACAAGTAGTAGGTATTTTAAAAGAGTCAATTCATGATCATCAGCCTTCGGAGTCAGCGTTTGGAGGAGAAACAGTAACAGGGCCATGTTGTTTGTCTAAAAACAGTGTTCATTGTTTGTTGCTTCGCTATCAAGTATGCATTTTCACACTTAAAATGCCTTCATTATTTGTGCTTATATTCGGGGGAGCTTAAAAACAAGGAGGATATTTCTGTTAGCAAGGAGGGGGCTTATAGCTGGGGGGTTTATAACCGGAATGTATTCCCCCTGGGGGGAGGGTGGGCAACCCTTAGGATTTTTGACATTTTGGGAGGCAGCTCGTCTAATTTCCCACCCTGGGGCAGTCCGGAAAGGTCAATAGTCCCACCCTGGGATCATCTTGGCCTGTCACTACCCCAAAAATGCAAAAAAAAACAATATTAGCATAGGTACAGTATTGTAAAAAGACATTAAATTGAATGCTAGACGATTCCTTTTTAATGACAAATAAATGAAGATTTACCTCCCTCTCAAAAACCTGAGTTTGCTACACATCTTTGTTTGCATTTGCTATGTACTCGGTCCAGGCTCTCTTGAGTTTCCAAAATCAAAATGGCGGAAATCCAAAATGGCAGACATGTCAAATGTCCCGAACATGGGGGAGTTGACACGAGCTGGATCATGGAATGAGCTGTCAAAATTCTGAGGGTGGGGACAATGAATGTAGTGTCAAAATCCCCCAGGGTTTATACCCACTCCCCTCCCCCCCCCCCCCCCCCCAAATAAAAAGGGAGGGGGGGGGGGGGGGGGGGGAGAGACATTGATAGGTGCATTTTAATTCTAAAAAAACATATACATGTATATATGCCGCACACTCCCACAACCCACACTCAGGGAAAAGTGAATAACTTTGAAAGGGAATTATTTGCCTATTATATAATATGGTTGTTTCAGGTCTCGATAGAAATTCAGAGTTTTTTTTTTTTATAAAATTTACGGCTTTTCTTGTGACATTGGCATTGGTTATAAGCTTATAGTTATATAAAGCTTAATAAGTTAAAATCACAAGTCTGTTTCTGCTTTGTGCTTATTTCTGTTTCAAGTTATTTGATTTTCCTTTTTTCACTTAATATACAAGTATAGATACCAGAAACGCTGTTCATAAACGGTTAATAAAATCCTTTAAACCAGGAATGCACACTTGAGTTAACTGTTAAAGCATGGCTCTGGGGGGAATGTGACTGTGGGTCGAATGAATGAACTTTCCGTTTAAAATGTCTTCAATAAAACTTGTTTTTTCCCCATACTTACTGGCTTGAAATCCTGACAAAGCTTTATATTCCACAGTCGTTTACTCTGGCAGAGCGATCAGATCACGAGCGAGTTCACCATGCAAGCGGAAACGGGAAAGCGTGCGGAGACAGCTCCTGCTGTTTCCCGCCTTTGTGTCACGGCCTCGTGCCCAGACTCCGACGAATGCCGAATCGTAATAATGACTGAATGTCAGTGCATGTCTCAATCGAAGGATGACGACGACGAATGCCGAATCGTAATGATTGTGAGTTGGAACTGAATATTTGCATGTCTGAATCGAAGGATACGAAGTTCTAAAAGGACACTTTCGTCTTCAAATCAGAATCCGCTGGTCTTTGTGTTTCAATGAAAAGAACGAATTTTCAGATCAAAACATTGGATAGCGATTTAATGTCTTAATTGAAAAGCTGCTTGTTTCAATTGAAAGTCGGAATGCGTGAATCAGAACATTGGACTTCTCAGTTGAATGATTGCACGATCAAAAGGTAAAACGAATGTTCAAATTGATGGACTGAACATTTCAACCGAAGGATTGTGTGTTTGAATCGAACGACTGCTGTTTCAATCGAACGATTGGAAGTTTAAATCAAGAGATCGCATGTTTGAATGGAGGAATGGAATGTTTTAATTGACGAACTGCATGTTTCATTTGCATGATAGAATGTTTGAATCGAAGTTTTGGAAGTTAAAGTTAAATGAGCGCATGTTTGAATGGAAGAATTGAATGTTTTAATTGGCGAACTGCATGTTTAAATTGCATGATAGAATGTTTGAATTGAAGGTTTGAATCAAAGGACAACGTGTTCGAATTTTGGCGGGGTTGGATACCCATAGGAAATTACTTATCTAGGAGAAACACTCACCCAGCATGGTCTACAACCAGACAAAAACAAGATTAAGGCGATCATTGAATACACCAAACCGGAAAGTAAACAGGATGTACAACGTCTTTTAGGAATGGTTAACTTCATAGCCAAGTTTGCACCGAAGGTTTCTGAGGTAACGGCACCCCTCAGAGAACTCATCAAGAAAGGAACAGAATTTCACTGGATAGAGATGCATGATAAAGCATTTTCGGATCTTAAGGCTTTACTTACGCAACCGGATACCCTGAAATACTACGATGTATCTAAACCTGTAACACTACAAGTCGACGCATCGCAAAATGGGCTTGGTGCAGCAATTATACAGGATCAGGGTCCAGTGGCGTATGCTTCTAAAGCGTTAAACCAAACGCAGAAAAATTACGCGCAGATCGAAAAGGAACTGCTAGCTGTTTTATTCGGCTGCGAACGTTTTCATCAATTTATTTACGGAAAACCTGTGATCGTAGAGTCAGATCATAAGCCACTTGAAGCGATATTTACAAATCCATTGTCGCAAGCACCATCAAGGCTGTAAAAGATGCTGATGCAACTACAAGAGTATGACATAACGCTCATATATAAGAAAGGAACTAAAATGTATCTAGCGGATGCATTATCACGTGCATTTCGTTCTACTGTGGAAAGCGAGCGATTCGAGCAAGAAATGGATTCAGAAAAATTCATCCATCTGATGTCGGCGAAAGGTTATGTCACAGATCGCAAGCTAACGGAAATTTCAGAGTGAGGTAATGAGAGACGAGTCAATGCAATTACTGATAAAGCAAATCAGGAACGGTTGGCCAGAGAATCGGAATTTACGGGAATTTAGTACCACTAGAAATTCGAGAGTATTACACTTACAGGCGCGAACTGAGCAGGACGGACTTGTCTTTAAAGCACATAATGTGGTTATTCCAGCAAAGTTGAGATCTGACACGCTATCAAAGCTACATCGCGCGCACCAGTAGCCTGTACACAGACCTCCGTAATTCCCTTTCCTTTTCCTTTTCCTTCCTTTGAAGGGAATTACGGAGGTCTGTGTACAGGCTAGCGCACCAGGGGATCGACAAAACAAAGCGTCTGGCGCGTGAATGTATTTTTTGGCCTGGGATGAACAAACAAATTGAAGACATGGTATTGAAATGTGCTATTGAAATGTACAACAAAGAAGTTCCAACTGCAAGGAACCACTACAACCGCATGAGCTTCCCCAGCGTCCTTGGCAGCGAGTCGCAACTGATTTATTTGAGAGGAAGAGAAGGCCACATATCGTGATTGTTGACTATTACAGCAGATATGCAGAAGTGGCAGAATTGCGTGACATAAAGGCACGTACGGTTATCAACAAATGCAAATCAGTCTTCAGCAGACATGGAATTCCTGGGGAAATAATCTCTGACAACGGTCCGCAATACGCGTCTCAGGAGTTTGCAAGGTTTGCATCTGACTATGGGTTTACACACACCACCACTAGTCCTCGTTACCCACAGTCAGGCGGTATGCACGAGAGAGCTGTCCAGACAGTGAAGGCCATACTAGAGAAATGTCAACAGAGCAATCAAGACAGGAACACTCCCATCAACGGTGTGAGCCCGGCGCGAGCTCTCACGCATGGGGAGAAAATTTCGTTCAAATATTCCAACAAAGTCTGAATCGCTAACTCCAAAGCCAATAGATCACATGGAGTTTATCACAAAAAGAGAAAAAGAGCAGCAAACACAGAAAGCCTACTACGACAGGACCGCTAAACCCTTAGCGAGTCTACAGAAAGGGGACACTGTCAGGGTTAAACTCAATCCACAATCTCCTATCTGGACGCCTGGCACAATCGTAGCTAAACATCACACGCCTAGAAGTTTCGTTGTCCAGACCTCGGATGGTGCAGAGTACCGTAGGAACAGGAAACACTTGATCAAAACGAACGAGACAACCGTCACAACAACAGACGTGGAGATCAATCAACGCGAGCTACGCAACAGCCTATACGGTCGACAAAGAGACACACCGGAACACTGACCCTACAACAAGATCTGGGAGGATTGTAAAACCAGTTAAAAGATACGGTTTTGACACTCAATGACTTTAATGATTAGAGAACAGTTGAATACCGATTACGAGGGCAGATTAAAATTAATTCGTCAAGAGACTCGTAGCTATTGGACAGTCTTAACTTTTAACTATCAGTTTTGTTTATTGCGTTTGATTTTTCCATGATCTGGCCATGATTCAACATTGGCAGTATTTGTATAACATCGTATGATATTATTGCTTGTGATTCTTGTGATTTCGTGGTTAAGAAATTCATTTAGGAAAAGAGGGATGTCATATATCTGATTGTTAATCGTTAACTAGCTTAAATATTACACTGATCGTGTGATTGCTATCTGACTATAATATAAGAACTTGACTTGTAATCGAGCAGAGCAACTGGTATCGGGGACCATGAATAAACCTCTATGAGCAACTCACGTCTATAACAACTTAGTTCTGATTGACAGATAAAGCGAACTGAAATAAGACAAATAAGCATACCGCGGAAATCCCGAATCCCGTCTCTCAGTGCCGGTATCAGTTTTCCGTATCCCACAGCAAAAATCATCTATATTCCGCATCCCGCCAAAAGTTGAAATCCGAAAACCCGCTTCATTTTCTTTCGTATCCCGAATCTTCCGAATCCCGTCTTCAAAAATGCCCAATCCCGCATCCCGAAAAACCTATTGCGGAGCCAAACAAAAAACGATAAAACATTGAGGTCAGGTTATCTGGCTCCGTTACTTTAGGGCACTTTCGTTCATGTCTTCCTCGTATTTGCTATGATCCCAAAATGCGAAGACACGGCACAATCTTCGAACGGTACAGTAGTTATCAGATTCCTTTCTTTCAGTTGTGAACGGTACGTGGAGTCACTGGAGTAGCTGGGTCACGTGTAGTGTCACGTGTGGAGTAGGCAGCCAATCACGTGCTCGCATCTGTCTCAACTCCACATCAGAAAGTGGGTGCGAGGACAAACAAACGAGGACATGTAACACAGGAATAGGTGATCCAGGCTAGTAAATAAACCACTTAGTTACGCCATCAATCATTTTTTGATGATAATAGTAATAATGATAAAAATATTAACAATTAACGTTCGATGGATAACTCACTTAATCTTATTACTTATCAGATTCCTAATGTCAAGACCCTGTGTTACCAAAATAGTTATTTTATAAGAAATAGGCTGGCTAGATATTGGAACGATATCCCGTGCGGTGAAGTGGGTTCTTTGGGCAATGGATTTGTTTGCGAGAGGCCCGAGAAATCAGAATTGACTAGCTGTTGTGCCGACAGGTGAAGAGTGGGGAAGACTGAGTGCAGGTCATGTTCGTACAAAACCGCATAGAAGTGCATTCGATTAACTCAATCTTTTAGTTCTAAACCAAAGATGGTTAAATGGTTGGCGTCGAAGTTTATTAATTAAGTAGATATGAAAACGGGACCCAAGCCTGAACTATAAATATTTTTCAGTAGGGGAGACGCCCGCGATTTAGAATGCGGATGTTACTAACCGGTTATTGCATTACTCGTTTTAGTAACAGTAAACAGGATTTATATTTTAATTTCTGTACAATTTCAGTTTGTTACAAAATATTTGGATGTTGTTGTTATACATTTCTGACACTGTGCTCTTAGTTTTCTGCAATGTAAAAAAATGTAGTTACCCAAGTCAAAATTCCTTTCACGGTAACGCAATTTAAAATAGTTGGTTTTGACAGAAATTCCCTTTAGACTCCGCGTTGCAATCCCATTTATTTATATTTATTTATTTGGGGGGGGGGGGGGGGGGGGCGGAGGCGGCTAGAGGACCGAGAACCATAATACCAGGGACTACGTCGAGACATCAGCACTGTTCTCCTCGTCGCACCTTCCACAATACCCCCTGCCACCCCCACCCTCATTTTTTTCCCTTTGGTATGGAGTTACACCAGACACCTGGCCTGGCTTCCCCTCCCCTCCCGTCCCCCAAAAAGGCCCATGGCTCTTTGAACTTAACGTTGGTGCTTGGAGCAATTTTCGATTGAGTGTCGAAAGTAATGTGACTGCTTTGGTTTGCGTTTGCTTAGCTTTTCTATTGGCTGTCAAAAAAAAAATTATTTTATATCATCCAATCAAACCAAACATTGTTTTCATGTCACGCAATCAATTTCAGTTACCGCATTTGGCAGGGCCCCTCTGAAAATTACCTAGGTAACGTGGGCTCACTGGATAAAGATTATTATTATAATACCATGATCGCCTCGGATTCCTTTGTTTTCCGAGGGAAGTTTAACCTCGAGATTCCCTCATTAGGGATGAATGCTTCTAATTTTCCCTCATGTTTCTATGCATGAGGGAAAATTAGCACATAAATTGTGTCAGTCTCCTTTCCAAGTTTGTTGTTGCCAGAAACGAATTTGAATTAATGATTGTATGCGTAAAACCATAGTTAATAGAGTGGAATGGTTAGGAAACTCAGGGACCTTCTTTGTTAGAGGTCTTTGTTAGCTCCTTTCGACCACTACCGTGCACAAAACACAATAGAAATTCCAACATGTTAGTCAATCAGCCAATAGAAACGTGTGAGTTCAGTCGTTCAGGGAACGCTAATGAACTATGATCGTGCACAATCTTTTGTCTTACCCCCTTCCAACCTAAATCGCAGCGCCTTTGTAAGCCCTTTTGAAGTTTGCCGGGTTTCCTAACCATTCCACTCTATTAACTATGGTAAAACGTATTGTTTTGAGAAAATGCGTCTCAAGGAAGACAGCAGTCCTGTGCCATGACTCGGGAAACAGCTGAAACAGAATTAAACAGAAGCACTCGCAAAACACTCGATTTCCTCGGCGATCATAGTATTACAAAGTTATACCATGGCACCTCGAGAAATTAGTTAACAAATGTCCCCGAGAGCCTCGGAAGGATTTGTAAAAGTCGGGACTTCCACAAATCCTCCCTCGGCTCGCGGGGAAATTTAATCACTAATTTCCCTCGGTGCCATGGTATTACTTATAATTATTGTCGTCGTCGTCATTATCATCATCATCGTGTTTACGTTTCCTCGTGATTGGTTCGCGTAAACCCACTCGTGAATTACTTCAGTTCGTGATTGGCTCATAGCGTTTTTACTTCCTCCTGTGATTGGTTCTGTGATTACTTTATGACACTCAATCGAAAACTGCTCTAACTTGCAAACTGTTGCTTTACAAAGTGATAACATGTAGACAAACGTCGCGCTGTATTCGTGGCGAGGTTGAAGCTGACTTTACTGAGATTTAAAGCAAAAACATGATATTTGAAGCTATTACTTAGATTGCTAGCTCTAAATTAAGGCCCTAAAATACTGCTGAGAAAATCAGCTTGCAGTTAGTCAGAAAGGGAGACGGAATCTAGTTGAGTAGTAGAGGTAGGTCTGCCAACAGCTACGGGTATTTAACATGCGTTCAACTGACCGTATTCCAGAATAAGATTAGATGGAATAGTCTGGAAATCACTGGTTCAGGCACATTTTACACTGTAAGCTGCAAACGCTTGCTGACGTATGATATTCAGGATACATTTATGGCACGCTCAATTGACCGTATTCCACAACAATAATAGATGGCATAGTCACGCATTTTGGCACTGTCACTATAGTATACATCGAGTATTCCGGCGGCAAAATGTACCGATATAAGCGATTTCTAGAGCGGATCCAGGATTCTCTGAGGGGGTACAATAGGGGTTTAAGCATTGGTAACTTCTTGGTTTTCTTTAAAGGGAGGGAGGAAGGGTAGCCTGCTATGCAGACGTATTTTTTCGCTCGTAAATTCGAAAGAAAAAAAAGGTATGCTTAAATAGTTTCCAATTAGCCAGTAACAAAACGAGCGGGGGACTGGAACCGAGTCAGTAAAACTAATTCAATTAATAACTAGTCAAAGTGAGCATTATTTTCCAAAAGAACAGATCAAACTTAGCTAGTCTGGAAAGTTTCGTGAACTTTGGCTCAATATTGACGATGCTAGAAGGCATCAAATGTGTCAATTTTCCCATACAAACTCTTTTATTTTTTAACGTTGTCCCTCCAAACCATACATTCGTTGTAAAAAATCGGAGGGACAAAGAAATTTCAATTGCTTATAATTCAGACGAGATTCACTCGAATCACGTCAAACTTGGCACACATGCTAATTTCAACATGCTCTATCATGTGATGAACTTCATTTTAGAATTAGAGTAATTCTGATAAACTCGGTCCCAGTCCTCTGCTCGTTTTGTTACCGGCCAATATGCAAGCATGACATCAGCCCTTTCGTTTTATTTTTCTGGCCAATCAAAGCCATTGTTAGAATTATTTTGAATCGGCGCGCCACGACTCAAGCGTGGGAACACTCCTATGATTGGTCAATGGCAAATGTATTGTCTGAATTCTTTTTAAATGTAACATTACGTCACTTTCCAGGATTTGGAAGGTAAAATCCGATTGGTCCATAACACAATGAGGTGTGCATATTGGAAACTAATTAAGCGCTCGGGTAAGCAGACGTTACATTTTTCTTCGAATTTATGAGTGAAAAGATACATCTGCATAGCAGGCTAGAGGTAGGGGGATTCGCTCGACAGAAAGAGGAGTTCGATCGAACCCCCGACCCCTCTGAATCCGCCCCAGGATTTATAGTGATCATTTTGTATATTCTTATTCCGGAATACGGTCAATCGAATGCAGCCTTAAAATGCATATAAGCCCTAGCCAGCTATCTTTGATATCGATTATACATAAGTAAATAGCCCAACAGTAGAATATTTTTTGATTTGGGTATTACGGCTACGAGATATGAAGGTTTATATTTCCAAAATGCTAATGATGTGATGTCATCACTGACATCACTTATTATACAAAAGCATGCTGGTAGAGTCAAATGACCTATTTTTAAATTCTAAGTTATATTTAAAGCTTATCAAAGTCATTTTACAAAAAAAAAAAAAAAAATAGAAAATAGCTTATACAGGTTTTTCTGCATAATATAATCTGGAATACCGTCTAGAACGACGTACTAAAAGTCTACATGAATCTATTTAGGGGAACATCCTCAAAATCGACTTTATTTGAAATCCAGTGTTGGATTAACATGAAAACGAGGCTCTGAACCGGAAGTTGTATTATTATGCCTTTGAATTGCCTGAAATCTTCTAGAATTGTGGTAATGAGAGAGTATAACGATCTAGAAACATGAAACGGGGAGTGCAGACAATAAAAGAGGAGGGGATGGTAGTGCTGAACAAAGTGCGACCCGTGTCATCTACCATACTTGATTAAACGTGATTTGACGTAAATTACATACCATGCCTATCACGCTTATCTTGATACGGTTTAATAGTCGTTAATATTATTAATGACTTTGATTCTTTATTTGTTAAACTGAATACTGCTCTAAACGATTATTAATCGAGCCTCTCAGCCACGGTTTTCATACATTTCTATATAGCATCTATCGTCGCCTGTCCCCACATCCGCACTTGTATCGTGTTACGATCGATCGATTGGCAGCCACTATCTCAACTCACTGGCTAATTCATGTTCAGCCACATTATTTTTGGATACACAACATAGACCGGGTATGTAGGGTCAACTCGTGGGTCAACTTTGAGATTGAAACATATGGTTGTTCAGTACCTAAATTCAACTTCTGCCTAATTTCGGCCTTCGTTTCATTTTAACATTGTCAAATTTTTCATATTTCGGCCACTAAACAACCGTTTAACGTTTGACCTCTGATGAGAAGAGTTAAACGGCCAGTCTTACTTTACGTGTTCTCCAATCGTTATACAATTCCAAATGAGCTCATTTGATTACGCCACTTTATAGTCATACTACACCTGGCTTTATGCTTTTATGGAGTCTAACATAAAGCGCTTGCCTGGTTTCAATCTTACCTGGCAAATAGGACTCAGTTTGTTATGATTGATGGCTCTACTTCTTCCTCGCGTGCCATAAGTTGTTGAGTCCCACAGATTCTGTTTTGGGGCCGCTTCTTTACCTGATGTATATTGCTCCACTTGGAAATATCATACGCAAGCATGGCTTATCATTTCATTTGTATGCGGATGATATACAAGTGTATACCATCTTCACCTCCAATAATAATCACGAACTAGCCACTGCCAAACATCGCATTGAGGATTGTCTGGCTGATATCAATAAGTGGATGACTATTAATAAACTTATGTTGAATAAAGGTAAAAGTGGGCTTCTTTTGCTGCATTCTAAATTCCGCTCATACACTCCACTACGTTCCCTTACCTTGGGAGACGACACTATATCCATCAGACCATGCCAGGAACATCCGAATTATATTTGACAGTACTATGATTATGTCTAAACGTGTAAATGCTATAGTAAAATCAGCATTTTACCACTTTACCACTGTCATACGATACTAGTAAGGTAACCTTATTCATGCTTTTGTTAGCTCAAAACTTGATCATTGTAATTCGCTCTTGGTCTTCCGCAGCATATAAGTTCAAAGCTTCAATACGTACAAAACGCTGTTGCACGGGTTATTGTATGTTTAGGCAAACATGACCATATTAGTCCTTCACTCAGAAAGCTCCATTGGTTACCAATTCAATATAGGATACTTTTTAAGGTTAATTTACTTACTTTCGAGACTCTACACAATTTAGCTCCGTTCTACCTACAAGAGTTGTTGGAATTGCACAAACCAAGAAGACTACTGCGTTCATCTAAGTCTGTTTTGCGCCTAAGTTGCATATCTTATAAATTAAAGAGCTATGGACACCGAGCTTTTTCTGTGCGCGCTCCCAAGTTATGGAACGATCTTCCACTAAACATCAGATCTTCTGAGAATGTTAATACTTTTAAATCCAGGCTTAAAACATACCTTTTTAAGATTGCTTATGATTTGTAATTAGTGTTTTTTTTTAACTTTAGCTATGATTATTATTTTTGTTATTAGCTTAGAACATTAATGTATAAGCGCTATAGAAATTATATTATTATTATTATTATTATTATTACAAGTGGGTACCGCTAACGATAATCAAAATGGTTTCCACCCCTCCCCCTTATTTTTGCAAACTTTGCAGATCTTACACAAAATTCGCATACGATATGTTCTATTAATCATGTTTAGTACCCAGACTATTATTTTGATGCTGCGACTTTATTCAATCCCTTTCTAATGGGGGAGGGTTCCATTATTAACAGGAAAGGCATAGGATTTTCCACCCCTCCCCCCTCAGTTTTGCATGGTTCGCATATCTTACCCCAAGTTTGCAACCAATATGTTGTGTTCGTCGTGTTAACTACCAAAACTAAGATTTTTAAGCTGCAACTTCATTCAAGCCAATCCTAATGGGGTAGGGCACCGTTATTAACAGGAAATGCATAGGATTTTCCACCCCTCCCCCCTCAGTTTTGCATGGTTCGCATACCTTACCCCAAATTTGGAACCAATATGTTGTGCTCGTCTTGTTTACTACCAAAACTAAGATTTTAACGCTGCAACTTTATTTAATCCAGTTCTGGACTGGGAAATACCAAATGAAACTCTCCCAGCATACTTTGCGGCCAAAACGGAAAGGGCGATGGATTTTTACGGGTAGAACGCAACATCGTAGAGACATGGGGTTTTCACCAAAACGTTACCCATGGAAAACTGCAGGGGGTCTTCTTAATTTGGTTGACATTAAAATTCAGGGGGGGAAATGACAGCTAAAATAAAATTTCAAAATAACTTAACCCCCCCTGAACTTCATTTGCGCGAGTAATACATCAAAACATTAATCTCGCTCGGCCAAATTACATCAGATAGGCTTACTTTTATTTTCCCTAGCTATGTGCAACATACCAAACATTAAACCACGAATTACAAATATTCCCTACCCCACCCCCCTGGAAATGGTATACCCATTTGTTTTGGCAACATGTCTCGGGATTGTCATTCATAAAAAAAACTGACCGGTTCGTAACTTTTCAAGTTCAATACCGAAAGACAGAATGAACGTTAAACAGTTGCCCAGGCCCCGCTCAACCAAGCAAAAAGCGAGAAAAACCGCCTTAACCCCCCTGAACTTCATTTGTGCGAGTAATACATCAACAATTTGTTCTAGTTGGACGAAACTACATAGGATAGGCTGGTTTTCATTCCCTTCACTATGCGCTAGATACCGAACATTAATTCATTAATTAATTAAATAATTAATGATTGTATTATTTCTGATTATCGTTAGGAATTATTATTATTATTATTATTAACATAATCGCCCTGTACCGGTTGATTCTCAAGTTATCATGGTTATTATGATAAATTCTAAGCGGCCTATATTCGTGTTTGTTACACGCTGTTTCATGTTTTACGGCATGTTAGGAATTTTACAAAAAGCCATTGTCTAGCTTAGGCGTAAGTCAAAAGTATTAACTCTCAATCTAAACTAAACACACTGTGGTTTTAAAATCTTAAATTGTAACCGGGCTTGGTTCATAACCTATTGACTTTGTAGATGGCCGTTTAGATACATGTCATGCTATACGCCATACCCTACCATACTGGCTAAGTTGAGCCTGTAGATGCAACTTGCCAGCGGTACAAATTTTGAAAAGGTGTCAAAATGTTATAATCAGTCTAAATACTTTCCCCATTCTAGAAAACACAGCTTTCACATTGTTTTAAGTCATATCAAAAGCACAAAATATTATTAATTTTTAGTCTCGTTTTCATGATGTTGAAAAGTGTACACATACATATTTAGTGCTGATTTTAAGCACTTTGCCTTCATTGGATTTCCGTAGACTTTTTATATGTTATAGATGGTATGATTAGGGTTATAAAATCATGCAATTGAAATCAGAAAATATAGATAGCAAATCTTACCAGTGGGTTTATAAACGGGTCGCACTTTTTCCGGCACTACCATCCCCTCCCCTTCACCTCTTTTAATGTCTGCAACCCCCACCCCCAGCTCCCAGTTTCATGTTTCTAGATCGTTATACTCTCTCATTACCACAATTCTAGAAGATTTCAGGTAATTACAAGGCATTCAAATGCATAATAATACAACTTCCGGTTCAGAGCCTCGTTTTCATGTCAATCCAACACTGGACTTCGAATAAAGTCGATTTTGAGGATGCTCCCCTAAATAGATTCATGTAGACTTTTAGTATGTTGTTCTAGACGGTATTCCAGATTATATTATGCAGAAAAACCTTCTGTTGCAATTAGTGGTAGGTTGAACTACTTTTTTCGTAAAATGACTGGACTATAATTCACAAGCACAAAGAAATTCAGCAAATGTCGGTGATGACATTACATCATTAGCATATTGGAAACATAAACCTTTATATCTCGTAGACGCAACACCCAAATCAAAAAATATTCTACCGTTGGACTATTCACTTCATGTACAATCGTTATCAAAGATAACTGGCTAGGGCTTATATGCACTTTAACTAAATACTCTGAAGGTATGCCCTTGAGTATTTTTGGTTGCCGTCTTCAAAAGATAGGTAAAACTTGACAGTTAATCTGAAGTGCATAGAGATGATATAATAAGAACTCTTGCTATTTATAATAAAATACACTATCTACACTGTACAATATATTCATATAGCTGTCCTATTGTTGTCTTGGTCTTGGTTACGTGTCTGGCTTGTTAATTTTGTATGTTATTAGGTATTCTGGGTAGGCCTGTGGACACAGAACATTACCATTAGTACATCGGTAAAGAACAACTACTGCTATGACATCTCACGCGAGACCAGTAATTACAAATAATCGAATGTAGACTCGAAAATCACACGGCAGTCTCGGAGTTTCGTTTCGTTTTTAGACCCACAGAAAAAAGGAACGTCGTCAATCGGCAGTATGTCATGTAATTTCATTCTGTAAGATTTGATACGCTGTTGGAGTCTATTTTGATGCAATAGTTGCATTCATAGTTTCCCCGACACATTGTAGATTTCAACTCCAAATCCATGTGAAGGCTTTGTAAAGTCCGTTGTAATTGTGTGTGTTACTGGTCTCGCGTCAGATTACATAGCTGTGACATTTGCTAGCAAGTTTGATTTTCCTATATTCTTTTGGGAACAGTACTCCTTTTGTGCTCCCAATGGCGGTTTTGGTGGGTTTTTGGGAGCTTGGGAAGGAGAAAGAGAGTACGAGAAGGGGTAAAAATACATTTCTCTCTCTTCTCCGTTCCCTTGGTCCTTTCCGCTCCCTCTGATTCCTTCCCGTGGTCCTTCGCTCCCAAATCTTTCTTTTCAAAAAAGGGCCTGGGCCCGAGGCAGAAAAAGTGGGCTTGGGAACGGAGGGTTGTCCAATACAAATTTATTCATAGTATTGTATTGTATTATATCGACATAACAAAACAAAAATACAATACAATAGTAGAACGATGTAATACAATGAAATACAAAACAATACTATGCATAAATTTGTCAGAGTATTGGATAAGTATGTGGGAACGAGGCATCCACTTTCGATAATTCAATGAGGCACCGGGGAAAAAAAAAAATCAATTCTCAGTCCTAGTCCTCCCCTATGATCAAATAACACAGGAAACCCGCAATAATTTTGTGTGGATGAGTTCTACCCTGCGAAGACTTAGCACTTGCGCAAACCTGAGAACACACTGATATGCTCCATGCAAGCTAGTTGAATGGGCCTTGTGCAGGATATCATTACGTGATTGTACTGGAGGGCAAAACATATCTGACTTCATCTATTTAAAGGACGTTTTGCGAGATTGCAAAACCTGTTTAGAGGTTGAAAATAGCATTTTAAATAGCTATTTAAAATGCTATTTGAACCTCTAATCGATTGTCGATCTTTCTAAAACTGCATTTTTGACGATTGTCTGAACTCGAGAACAGCCTTTCCTATAGGATCACGAGCTCGATAGGCCTTTTGCAGGAAACAGTCACGTGCTGATATGCCACTTCAATAACCAATGAATAGGCCCTTTGCAGCTAACAGTCACGTGCTGATATGCCACTTCAATAGCCAATGAATGGGTCAGGAAACAGTCACGTGCTGATGTACCACTTCAATAGCCTATGAATAGGCCCTTTGCAGCTAACAGTCACGTGCTGATATGGCACTTCAATAACCAATGAATAGGCCCTTTGCAGCTAACAAATCACGTGGTTGTACTGGAGAGCAAAAAATATCTGACTCTATTTATTTAAAGGCCTTGTACTAGATCGGTATTGTTATTAGCAAAACCTGTTTGTAAATGTTATTTTCCACCTCCAATCGATTGTCGATCTTTCTAAAACAGCGTTTTTAAAGATAGCTTGCTCTCCATCATCCATGGCAACGCCTTTCCCATGGGGATCACGAGCTCAATTCATTCGTTAATGAAGTATTATATCAGCACGTGACTGTTAGCTGCAAAGGGCCTATTGCGCTCGTGATCTCATGCGAAAGACTTTACTGGACGGCAACCAAACTTCTTAATGCTGTTTTAGAAAGATCGATTATAGGTTGAAAAAATAGCATTTACAAACAGATTTTGTTAATAACACTATTGATATCGTTCAAGTGCCTTTAAATATGAAAGTGTGATTGCATTCCTGCGAAAGGCCTGCCATTACCAGAATAATGAAATACAGACTTTAGACGATTTTCTTCAAGGTCTTTTTAGGACTTTTCAAGGATAATCTACACTTTTGAAGGACTCGTTTTCCATAGGATCACACATTAATGACCTCAACATTCTACGCATATTAGATACAATGTTAGTCCCCTTCATTGACTTGTTTCCATGGTGCCAATCGAACGATCTTTTGGAGGCAAAAATGTGGCTGTTTTACTGTATGCTCAACCATCTAAGGAGGGTTCGAAAATATTCAAGGAGGTTTGGTAAATATTCAAGGTATTTTCAAGAAGAAAACCTAATCTGTCAAAATATAAGGAGTTTTCACGTACCTGGCATTCTTTCAAGGACTTTTTAACGCCCGTGCGAACCATGAATGCTCTCTTAATCTCATTAAATCTTACTCACTTGCTCTCCCCGGTAGATGACGTACTCTGCAAACGACAGACCTCCTGAGCTGGGACGTCCGATAACGGAATTATGCCCTGGTGGGGCGTGAGCCATCTTAACGGCTGAGAACTGATAAAATGGTTTTCCTAACGCCACGCGGCACAACAACAGTTGGCTACAAAAAAAAACGAAAATATTTGAGAATATTAGGAAACAGACAAAGGTCAATATTTAGTAAAGCCGCTTTGTATTGTTTCGTGTTCTTCTAAAGATGGCGTTGAGAAAAATAATGGCAGCAGAAGCAAGCTCGCGGGGCTAAGGGGAGAAAGAGAGACCCCAACATTACTACGTTTCTTTTTCTTATCCAATCAGACTTCAGATTTACGTAACGGATATGGTACGTTAATAGTTACGGGTACGGTACTGGGTCCAGGTACGGTATTGGGGTCCGGTTACGGTACTGGGTACGGAACATATCTGCAAACTACTGCGCATGTCCAGTCAGCGGTACAAATTGCGGGAGCAACTCTACATGCTCCTAAATAAAAAACTCGACACATCCGGCGATAAAACGACCGGTGCAAATCACAAGAGTTTTATTAGTTTAGTCATCCAGCCAATTAAATTTGCGACTGGCTCATGAAAGGACTTAAAAATCGAAGTTTGTACTTTTCTGTAACAATGCTTTGAAGTCCAAATTTCGAGTGAAAATTCAACCAAAACGATGCACGCGAGCGTGATTTCCCGCGTGAAATCCACGCATTCGCAAACCGCGTTTTGCAGACCTGTCGGGTACGGTACAACAACGGGCTCGCTTCCTGTCGTATTTTTACGACCATAAAACTTCCGTTGACCGAATGCCTGTACTGCATTCTCGTGTAGGAAGGCCTGGTTTCTTCAAGTGCATATGGCGCGCTCTACCTAGATTAAAGCCTGCATCGTTTTAGAAGAGCTTCAACTAACGTGAAGATGGGAATGAGTTGTAACTTACCGATCACACAAGTAACAGGACCTGTCCCGATGTAGTGTGCACCCTGAGCCGCCGCCGATACCATACACGTACTGATTACTTTTAGACGAGTTCTCTGCGAAATAGATACCTGAAACAAACACAGCTCCACATTAGGGGCGGGGCACTGGACTTGGAACATGAATATCAGGCAGCCTCAAACAAATGTTACACTTCCTTGGGTTACGGAAAATAGCTTACAGACGAGCTAAAGAAAACAAATAAAGTGTAAACTAGTTTCTAACTAGCTGGCCGAGAGGGTCATTCTTGAGTAGCCTGCGTAGTGGCGCAAGGGGGCTTCTTGCGTTATTTGCCTAACCCTGTCACTTGTCACGCACGAAGGTTTCAATGAGTGATTCAGAGAAAAGATAAATATATTCTTTTCTCAGAGAATATAATAAATTCAATTTACCCTGGGGCCTCATAATGAAACCTTTGTGCGTATATCAAAAGTGGACTATTGTCGTGAAGCTATTGGGAATTGATTACAATTACAGTGGTTTGTATGAAGTGAAACCAGTGACGTCACATGCACCTTCCTTTCATGATAAAGGTGATGATTTCATACAAAATCTCTTATTACAAAAGCCTGATCAGATAACTTGGCGAAAATTGGAATCGGCTACTATACTTCAGAGTATTGTTTAGTCTATAATAATATTAGTTTTCCTTTGCACACAGGCTTCGTACTTATGAATGCGGTGTATAGGAACATTATTTTTCTCTGTCTAACCTGCTCCAAACATTCCGCCGATATATGCGTGTCGTTCATCGAATCCTTTCTGCACTATAGCGTTAATGAATGGAGAACCTGCCAACAGAAATGCAATATTAAATGTAATGCTGAATGAAAGGATAAATGCCCTGGGTTTCTGAGAATGACTGAGAAAATACAACACACTTACCGTGGAACAGCATCCTCTCGTTCGCGTGGTTATGATTTGAATCAGCAATCTGGTGAGAAAAGTTATTGTAAGTATATTGTATGGAATCTTCTTCGTTGCTCTACGTGTTTGGTATAGTAGTCCTTTCACATTCATGCACGTACAACTGGCCCAAGCTACAACGAGGGGGAGGAAAAATGAATTGTAAATGTTGGGGACCGTGCCAATATTATTAAGAAACTGGCAGTATTGTAAATGAACAACTTGCTTACCTCTCTCCTCCTGTAGACATATTTGTCCCACAGTTTGGAGTTCACCACCCGTTCGATCTGCGAGAAAATCATGACATTACTGGACTTAAAGTGCTACTGCGATCAAATTACACTTTTCCTGTTTTCCTCAGCTTTGCAAAGTAAAAGGTAAAAGTACTAAATACTTACTCTTTCAAATCCTAGTCGAAATTCCTACAGGAAGGCTGATTATTTTAGCCATAAGTTCGAGGTCAGATTTCCCGGCATTACTCGGATTAGAAACGAGTGTTCCTATGTTTAGCGGGTCTTTTCGTGATGTCATCTAAGCAATACGCCACACAGAGACTAAAAGGTATTTATAAGGTTCAATCTTTGAGTACAAGCTCTCTAGACGTTCCGATATCAACATGACCCGTTTCTTCTACATACTAAGGTAGCCACGTCTATTTTTGTCATCCAGTTCTAACCCGAAAATTATGACTAAAACAATTAGACTTCCCGTAGAAATTTCGACTAAGATTTGAAATAGTACATATTTAGTACTTTTACTTTTCGAAGGTGAAGAAAACAGGAAAAGTGTAATTTGATCAGAGTAGCACTTTAAGAACCTAGAGCTCTAAAGGCTGGATTTCAGACGTTCATCTTTCGTAGATTGGTAAGACCGTGCCGACGCCCTAATAAGATGGCGATAGTGCTGAAGGTTACCTTAAGTATGGTGTAAGACGTAAATATTCCACCAGATGCCCCACTGTCTTTGTGCTCTACAACTGTAGACTGCATCTAGAGAAAGAGAAGTTCCGAAATACAACATAAAGATTGTCGTAAAACTGTCGCGGAATAGGCAAGTTGCGTTTTCACAGGGCCGAGCTGGAACGAGTCCTCGATGAGATTCATGCGGGGGACACCGCGGCAAAACGTTGTGCTCCGCTGGCTGAAAGAACGAAGGCTCTGGTTTCAAATACAAGTTTCCGAGGTCTTAAACTTTTTTAGTAAATAATTTTATAACTTAGTACACTCACAGTGAATTACAAATTAAGAAAACTTAAACCTGTTGAAGTCGTATGCTTAGCTTTTAAGTAGTTTTCTTATTTTTCGCGAAACATTTCATGTAAATACGCGTACGTAAGTAAAACTAAAAACACGGGTGATGGCCTCTGTTTTCTTTTAGTTTTGGCGGGAAACTGGGGCGGACGCGCGCGCTGGGTTCGACAAAACGCATGCGCGTGACGTTTTGTGCGGGGGACCTTGCTAAAAGCTATTTAGCATTAGAAAAGAATCCCCTGCATGAGCCTCCATTGAGTGCCCGTCAGCCCATTTATAGCTGCTTACACAACTGTCGAGAAAAATTACAGATCTGACACCTTGCCAGGCCTACTGCAAAGAGATTCTAAGCATCTGCATTACAATACGAGATATTACAAATGCGTCTACGAATAGCAGTGTCAGCGGTATTGACCTAAATGCCTCACTTCAATGTAATGAAGCGCCATTGAAACCGTCATTCCTGTGTGACACCAACACTTTCTTAAACAAGCACGACTAAAGTAGAAACAGTTACTCAGTGTTGTCCCAATACAGATCATGTGATGTCTCGGTTACTCAATGTTGTCCCAATACAGATCATGTGATGTCTCGGTTACTCAATGTTGTCCCAATACAGATCATGTGGTGTCTCGGTTACTCAATGTTGTCCCAATACAGATCATGTGATGTCTCGGTTACTCAATGTTGTCCCAATACAATACAGATCATGTGATGTCTCTTCAGGGAATTTAGCGCTTTGTGATGGAGTTCTAGAAATTTATGTATTTTCCCTCTATCGTCCAGCAAGTTACTTTGTTTTCGTGATAAATCTTCCCATAAATTTGTTTTTATAGGATTATTTCATGGTTTTCTATGGAATACTGGCAAAAATTTCACTCGAAATTCAGATTATTTTGGTAAACAACTCGCCTGAAGGCTCGTTGTATACCAAATAATACAAATTTCTCATCACATATTCGCTGGTATTCCATAGAAAACCATGAAATAACCAGTCAATATATGGGGAAAGCATTGTGAAAGACCACAGCGAGACCGACCACAGGGAGACCGACGCAAGATAGTATGCGTTCTCTAATAACCTTGAAACAAAGAATCATTTCTAAAGGGCTAGGTCAGATGATCTATACTGGGGCAACATTTTACTGAAGCGAATTAGGTCTATTAAGAAATAAGCGAACTGGAGCTTTCATACCTCGTCTGCAACCGAAATGTAATCCTTGTCCACCAGGGAGAGTTCTTGTACTACTGAACCTTGAAGTGGAGTCACTGAAAAGGGTCCATAACCTACAGCATGAACAGGACATTAACACCACCACATACAAAACATCTGTACAACGTTAATCACATGAAAAGGGTCCATAACCTACAGTATGAACAGGACATTAACACCACCACATACAAAAGATCTGTACAACGTTAATCTATATCACACGACATGTTGAATTGTGCTTGTATTCATGTCTCGTTTGTTTGTTTTTGATTTACTTTGTATTTTACACACCATATTTAAATTCTATTACGATAATTGCAGCCTCGACTACCCTGACATTTCCTTTTTTAACATAAACATGTAATTTGTCATCTGTCTTGATTAGCCTAGTGATTATTACAGATGACATAAGTACTTCCTTTTGCACACTTTACAATTTATTTTTCACTTTAAATGTTTTCCATCTAGTACTTGAATAAAAGTTGTTGTTGTTGAGGTCTACCAACTGGAAATATTAGGAAACTTAACGACGACGGCATAAAACAATAGTCTTAATTACAAAATACAACAACTGCACGTGAAAATGTATGCAGCTGCCTAAAAAGTACATTAAGAGGAGAACTATTTTAACATCTTGACCGTTCTCTTGCAGAAAACAACGTGAAAACCGTCTAAATTTTACGCTCAAAAGAGAACGCGAACATAAGAAAGTAAATTACACTGTTTATCGTTCGGCCTGAACGGATCTATACTGATCATATTTTGCGAAAACCTGATTGTAAAAGGCACCTAAAGGCAAATAAAGGAAATAGTAAACACCAAATTTCGAAAGAAAACACTTTTGTATGTTCTGTCATCACAGCCGTCATTGTCAGCCCGTGCTAGGACCCATAAGGCCTTTTGCAGGAAACAGTCACGTGGTGATATATCACTTCAATAACCAATAGACCGGTTACAGCGTCATTGGTTACCGTTGTCAAGGCTGAACTGGAGGTCAACCACAATCAAAACAACAGTCAAACCATGACTGTTGTCCATGGTCAAACACAGTGAATACACTGAGCTATGCAGTGAAAAAAGCACCGTTTATTTCTTAGAAATGTCATCCAAAAGTTTTTTAACCGGTTATTTTAAAGGTTTACAACCTAAAGAGTCCCGAGGAAGATAGCTAATGAAGCTGAAGTACGTAGATAGACAGGATCTATACGAGATTCCGAGGGCAGTGTGGAAAGACGATCTGGAGGCTTGGCCTTAAGCGTTACCTACAGATGTCGGAATGTATCTGCAGTTTAAGGAAAGTCCGTATACACAGGACCAGCTCACGAACTATAAAAGCCTTCAGTGCTACCAGAACTTTGCAAATAACTAGGTCAGGGAAGTCTTGAGCAAATAAATTGCCGACAAACGTCTGATGATAGCGAAGGTAAGTACGTGCTTGGCGATCGTCACCTCGTTGGTTACTCGATCGAGCGAACTTGAAATCTGATCGACGTTCAAACGAAATAATAACATTATCTCTTCTGCAGGTTACCATTTACAAAGAATGTAGGAAAAGCCGCTTACTCCATGGGTTGTCTGTGGGATCTCGGGAAAGATATTGCCAGCTCACTGTGACTGTACGACTGGCCTTGGGTATGCGTACTCAGCAGAGTGATCCCAGAATCCTTTGAGTGAGTCACGTCGTTTGGCCCCACGAGCTTATCTTCAGTTGGGCTGTTGAAGCTGACTGCAGCTTTCCCCAAGGCCAAATTATATGCTCAAGACTTCTCTGACCCAGCCATTTGCAAAGTTATAGTAGCACTGAAGGCTTTTATAGTTCATGAGCTGGTCCTGCGGGCTTTACTTAAACAGCAGATACATTCCGACATGTATTGTAGGTAACGCTTAAACGCCAAGTCTCCAGATTCCACACTGCCCTCAGAATCTCGTATGGTCCTGTCCATCTACGTACTTCAGCTTCGTTAGATATCTTTATCGAGACTCTTAAGGTTGTAAACCTTTAAAATAGCTGGGTAAAAAACTTTTAGGTGACATTTCTGAAAAATAAACGGTGCTTTTTTCGCTGCATGAGCTCGGTGTATTCACTGTGTTTGACTGTTGTTTTGATTGTGGTTGACCTCCAGTTCGGCCTTGACAATGGTAACCAATGACGCTGTAACCGGTCTATAGGCCTTATGTAGGATACCTACACTATCAGAATTGTCTTTTGTTACTCTACTTTAGGCCGTTGTCTTGGTATTCTCAGACAACGCAGTCTCCCCGTTGAATTATGCTTAAATGGAAAACACGCTTGAAATAATGATAATCGTTAATCCTAACACGATCCACAAACATAACCTTAACCATTGGATGAGTTCACGGGTAAACGACGGGTTCTCCTCACTACCTAGAGCTAGGGTTCACAGGTAAACAAGAAGAGAAGGTAAACGAGATAATTTATTTTGAGCGCTTCTAAACGGGCTCGAACTCCTAACCCTTTGCGTGTACTGCAGAAGTCATGACCACTACACTAAGCCGGTTTACCGCCGTAGTGTGACAATTGTATATCTTTATCCTTGACTGGTTTTAAGAATGTGATTAGAATTAATGATTATCATTATTTCAAGCGTGTTTCCATTTAAGGATAGTTGTTAATTCAACGGGGAGATCGTGTTGTCTCGGAGGAGAGGAAATATTGTGTCAAAGTGAGGTTTGGCGGTGATCACAAAGGCATGACGTCATCAGCACTCGACCGCTTGTGATCCCATGCATGGGAAAGGCTTTACTGGATGGCAAACAAACAGTTTTAGAAAGATCGACAATGGATTGGAGGTGGAAAATAGCATTTACAAACAGGTTTGGCTAATGACACTACTGATCTCGTACAAGTGCCTTTAAATAAATGAAGTCAGATTTGTTGGGCTATCCAGGACAACCATGTGATTGTATTGCTGCTAAAGGCACATCACCGCATCACATTCAACAACTCAATCAAAAACCGCTCTAAATGCTTACCCAATGGAGTACAAATAAAGTTAATAAAATGGAAGGCTAGTGACTATAGCACAGCAATGCTGTTTCGTGTCACCACATCTATTATTATTAATGTGCCAACCAAACAGACAACTTGACACAAAGTGGCCTTTAGAAATCATAAATTGTAATGTTTATAAACACAACACATCACTATTAGCCATTTTGTAAACTGATAAATGACCGGGACCAAGACAGTGTGTAAATTTAAGCGAATTCAAAAATAATTTTGAAAATTTTGAATATGAACCCTGCCACCTGAAAGATCACATCGAAGTAAGTGCGTTTACTAGCGAGTCTGAAGATGTTTGAATAAATAAGAACTGAATAGCATGCTTTTGAGCCGTCCAACCACACCATACTGAGCTCTTATAAAGATCACATCGAAGTAAGTGTGTTTACTAGCGAGTCTGAAGATGTTTGAATAAATAAGAACTGAACAGCATGCTTTTGAGCCGTCCAACCACACCATACTGACCTCTTATTTTTGTGATTTTTGAAAGCTCACCCTCGTTAATATTGATCCAAACGTCCCCAAACTCAGTCAACACACTAACGTTGATGTTTGGGTTAATTATATTAATTTGAAGAAATTTACATACTCAGTCCCAGGCCTTTATCAGTTTACGACGTGGCCAATAAACAGCAGTACATGTTTAGTCTGATTACCGCGCACTTACCTATCCCCAGTCCAGACAGTTTCTCTTTGACAGCTTTGAGTATTTTATGTCTATGGCCGTATGCATGGATACCTATCTCCTTCAGCTCTTCGTGTCCCATGTCTACTAGCACATCCCATGAGATCTGAAAATATCAAGAAATGTACTTCTCACATACCACGGCCAGCTAGAGTGGATTTCGTACGAGTGGGGCAAAAATATGGCACGTCCATAGTTTTACCGTAACCGTACTGTAACTCACTGTACCGTAACTCTGTAATCTGATTGGATGAGAAAGACAAGAACAATGGGGAAACCATTTCAATGTCACGGCATGTCGCACAGTAACCGTGCTGTAAGTCATTACTGTAACTTGCCCACTCATACGAAATCCACTGTATCACAAGCTGACTGCCACAACCTGACCTTCTTGTACAACAACAATTTATATGAGCTCAACGAGACTACTTGCAGTACAACAGGTGGGTATCTAGTGTAGCAATGTAACATGCAGTATTGTAGAACCTGTTCTAATGTAACAGAAAACTGGAACCTGAGGGTGGGTGGGTAGGTCAGAATGGTGCACAGGAACAAATCCAAACATCAAAATCAACGAAGTAAATCGAGGAGAATTTTCCTTTATCTTCGCAATTCGAGAGTCGACAATGGCCTGTTTATGTTTTGAATCATATGTGGAAGTGACATATGCAAATCAACCCTGAGACTAAACTGGTTTGTAAGCATAAAAGTGAGACTATGGGCATGAGATTGAGGCTGGCTATTCGAGTGGCCAGAGGTTCTCAACGGTCTTCTCGCAAAACAAAACTCCTTTGGGAATCAAAACTCCTTCGATTGAGGCACATTACAGTATATCTGTACCTGAGCACCTCTGAAACCAGGGTACTGACCATGGGAACCTTGTACAAAATGCTTTTTGCACTTACATGTATAATCTTCTTGCACATTCATTTCCAGTTTTTAATTTATAATACTGGTAATCCACATACTCTCAATGTACAGTGTATGCATTAACTGCGAAAGTAGAAGATGTTATTTCTTTAACAGTTTACCTGTTCCCTCTCAAATATGTCCTTCAAATTATTGAGCTGGAGACCATTGAGAAATTGTCCCACATCAACATCAAGACCTGGGTGACCTGAAAGTACAAAAATGCACACAACAAGGAGTAAAGTCAGCCTCAAACTACAGTCATAGTGCACATAGTCTCACAGGATTTGTGAAGAACAGACAACATTCTTGTGTGCGCTTCTTTAGCACATACTGTATGAGCCCATTTTGTGTCATTCATATCGATTCTACATCAAGTGACTAGTTGAATAGTACAATACATATTGATGTGAGTGTTGTTTCTGTGAGTTATAATGGTATATATTTCCAATATGCTAATTATATCATGCAAAACAGGGTATCATTTATTATACAAATACATGCCGCTAGAGATAAATGACCTTTTATAAACATCCATGTTATATTTGAAGTAATGTTCCATATACAAGTCACCGGATTTGATGGGGGTTTCAAAATCAAAGCAATGGCCGTTTTTATACTACAGACGTCTAAGACGTCTAGACGCATTAAACGTCTGACCGTTAAGTGCGACTGATATAAAAACGGGATGCATAAGTTTGGACTGCGACACATAAAATACCACGATTTTCTTAAACAGAAACTGGGTACTATTCTCGGAAGAGACTGGATACTACCGGACGACTGGCGCGAAAAAATAGTGAATGATCGTGAATGTCACTGATAATGGCGGAGCCATCACTGCAGTTTTGGAAGTCTTTTTCACAGAGTCGACGAGAACTGAGAGAAAAAAAATGAATGAAAAAATGTCTTCTAGAGAATATGGACGAGGATATGGAACTGGCGAAAACTCTTTTGTCTTGTGTGATGTGCCCGTAAGCCAAAACGCATGGCAAGATGATCCAGATGATCAGTGATGGTGGAGAAATGGTTACCGCTTTCATAAATCGTTTTCCAATAAGCCCTGACTGGCTAAGTACGTCTAAGTTTAGTGCGTCTCGTTTTTATACTACACCGCTTAGACGTCTTAGACGGCTTAGACGTCTGTTAAGTGCATCGATCGGACGCACTTAGCAGACGAAGATAAATTTAACTCCGTCTGTCTTATTTTCCGTTTTTACACTAGACGTCTTAGACGTCTGAGACGTCTAAGCGGTCTCCAGACGACTTAGACGTCTCTAGTATAAAAACGGCCAATCACATAGTGATTTTTGATGTAATAGATCAAAATCGAGAGCTGGTGTTTTACCAGGGGATCCAAACACCAAGAACAGATGAAAGCACAACGCCGCTTCAGCTGAGTGCTTTTGTTGTTTCGAGGTGTTTGGATCCTCTGGTGAAACACGAAGCTCAAGCTTTTTATATAACTTCCTACATGAATACAATACTTGCATTCATAAATCATTAGAAAGTATTGTTTGTCTTGTATTTTATTGCATGCAATTATAGACTACAAGGGTTGTGATTGTTATTTTCTCATGGTCGTTTCAACAAACGTACTGATAGTGTAGTGGACAAGATAGAGGACTAGCAGCCGGTTGCAAACGAGGTTTGAGTCACACTCCAGACATGGATTTTTATTTCCTTCTTTTCCTTTACTTCTCGCCATTCCTGTGATGTAACGCTTACTAAAATGCAAGCTTATTAAAATGCAAGTGTCTTGATCAGTTTTTGAACTAATCGGAGCAACGTTGATCTGTCATTTCATTGGAGATCAAGATTCATCTGTCATTTGATTGGAGATCAAGATGTATCCTCAGATCTTCATGTGAAGTTTCATTGTGTATCAAGGTCCTTGTACCTGACCAAATTGGGATGACCTGATTGGCTGTTGAACTCATGAATTATTAATGAGCTTGAGAATGAGTGTTGTAAAACCAAAATCTTAGCCAATCACAGGGGCAAGAAAAAACACAATGAACAATAATCGCAAACTAATTCGCAAAGTAATTCGTGATTGGTTTTACTTGAACCAATCATGATGAAAAGTAAATGCAATCATGGATAACTAACCAATCAAATTCGAAACCCGCAATATTACTATTGACACTCAATCGAAAGCTGCTCTAACTGGATCTCAAGCAGCCTTACCTGAAGAAACATTCTTGACGGCTTCTCCCTGTGCTTCAGACACTGATCGATTACTGATGGCACCATCACCACATCCCGCTGGGCTGTTGGCTAATAGACTGGAGTTGGCCTGTGACAGTGGTGCTAGACCAGTAGCAGAACTGACTGCAGGAGTACCGGTAGACGAGGCAGTGGGAGGGGTTTTGGTTGCAGAGGCTGGACCACTTGGAGGATTTGATGACAGCATGGCATCGCCAAGGAGGCACTTCACGTCTTCAGCCTAAAGTAGGTCAAACACTTCAGTTTGTGACTGCATCAGGAATGTACAAGTGGGAGTACTAACCCATGAAACAAAAACTTGTGTGACTTGAGGCGAATAGTCGACTGACAATAACAGCTAGTCTAAGGGTTAAATACTGCCACTCATTTTACAGACTAAAGAGACAAAATGCTGGTTGATTGTGAAGGAAAAGAACATACGCTTGCTAAGTCAAGTGGAGTCTGTCCTTCTTGATTCTTCATGCAAGGTTCTGCTCCATGAGCAAGCTGGAAGAAAAAAACATAATTGATATCAGGGTCATCGCCAGGATTTGGGGGTAAGGTGAGGCAAAATCAGAAATGGGAAAACATATTTTTAAAATGGGGGAATATTTGGGGTTATAGACCCTATGCATAAGTCCTGGTAACTAGCATGTCAACGAGGCTGGTAGATCCTCTAGAATGTTGAAATTGAAGTGCCCAGGGAGATTGTGAAATGCACTGAACGAATGTTCAGTGAAACAATGCCGTTAATTTGCTATGCGCCTGGCTGGTTGTACTATAAAGAAAAATAAAGGATAAATGAGGACAGATTAGCAACATTGTTCAACTAAACAATCATGTTCAACACGTTTTACACCTCCTGCTAGTATTTCAACTTCAACATTCCAGAGGACCTACCGGTCTCTTTTTCGTGTTGTGACCGCGTGAGTTATGCATAGTGTGTATGGTCAGGCAAAGTCAGAAGTGGGGGAGGGATAATGGTTCACCAAACAACTGGAGCAAAAGACAATAGGGTGCAGCAATGAGCAGATCCCAAAATATGATTTTGCTTGAATATGCCGTAAGTGCTGTCCAAGATGTCTACAGTCAAAGTTACAAACAGAAAATAAAGGAAACTGTATGCTGTCATTTTTACTACGAAAACTGAAAGATAAAACATATTTGAATCACAAATTTGAAAACGTTTCCAAAAATATGATTACCATATTTTATCACGTATAAGCCGCACCTTTTTTTACTTTCAGATTTTTAAAGTAACAAAAAATTGCAACAAAGTTGGGGGTGCGGCTTATATGTGAGTGTTTTCAGAAAACTTTTTTTGCAATGGCCGTAAACAAAGCCATATGAACAATAGAAATGGCACATTCAATTCACAGAACACGAGTGTCGGCAAGATTTCTACTCAAACTCCTCTCATTCGATTTCCAAAGAAAACTAGCTGTCCAGTTGCATGTCATCTTCTCTGCTAACTCCTCGAATGGTTCCTAGTGTTGTTAAAGGCCATAATTGGTCTTGGAAGCCTTCAAATAAAGTATAATTCTCATCGAGTTCATGTTCAACTTCGGAGCTCACGCTCGATCGGACGTTCAAGAAGACTCTCGCCCCAGGCCTCCTTGAAAATCCAAGATGGCGGACGACGGACTCAGACATGTGCTCATATAGTTTCGCCAGAAAATCTTACTTTCTTGTGCGTTTAAAGGAATGAAGTTCCTTAAATATGTTGTTGGTTAATGGGGGAACAACAGCAGAAGAATTCTGAAGTGATTTAAAGACAGCAGGTTAAAATATACACAAGAAAGGACAAGGAAAGTTGAAACCAATTTGTTGTTGTGATATCACAATCTCTAGTTATGAAGAAGTTTTGCTTCAATTACGGGCATTTTGTGGTGCGGCTTATACACAAGGTTTTTCCTTAAACCTTTCGTGAAAAACAAGCTTCTGTTTATCAGTCTGAAGTTAGGGGTGCGGCTTATACGTGATAAAATACGGTACCTTTGAAATAACACCATAGTTAGTTTGATCAAAACTAAATTGAAACTTTAAAAGTTATCTAATGAAAATCAATACATTACTTGCTTTTCTATTGAATGTATGAGTATCAACCAATGAAATTATAGAAAATTAACACCTTTCAATTTTCAATGTTCTTAAGCTGATGACACACGGTTCAACATTTGTTGTGAACATGTGAAACATTTGTTGCCAACAAATGTTGAACCGTGTGTCATACCATGTTGAGTGTTCAGAGAAGTGAGTCACCATGTTTGACGATGTTGCAGGAAATAGAGACATGCTCTATTCCATTCAACAAGTTGCAACATCATTCAACATGTTGACTCACTTCTCTCAACATTCAACATGGTATGATACACGGTTCAACATTTTGTTGCCAATAAATGTTGAATGATGTTGGCAACAAATGTTGAATTGTGTATCATCAGCTTTAGGCAAATCATTACTTTATATTTTTCTCACCAACAGAGCACACAACTGTGTTCGTCCTTTCTGTGCTGCCTCGTGTAGAGGAGTGAACAACCAGCGGTCAGTTGCATTGACATCAGTATGATACCTGATCAATAGGGCTGCTATATCCACATGCTATCAACGGCAATCAAAAGGAATGATGAGTACAAAGTATCACCTTTAAAAGAAACCCTGACTGTTGGAACAAGTTGCTGTTAAATTGTTGGCAATAACTATATGAAAATGTGTTGAAGAAATGTAAAATATATTTTAGGTTTAAAAAAAAAATGGACACAAGTACTGCATCATCTTGGATCTCATGACATTTCTTGGCAGTCCCTATTGTCTTTTGTCCTGTAATAATAGGGACCACTGCAAAACATCAGCACCCACAACCTTCAAAGCCCAAAATGGCTTATACTTGTATCAATTTTTTTAAACTAAAATATATTTTCCAACTTTTTCAACAAATTTTCAATTTAGACAATGTTACAAACAATTTTATGGCAATGTGTTCCAATGTTGGGGTTTCCTTTAAGGCAATATGAACATGAAGCTTAGATGAATATCAAGTACCCCATATGAAGCAGCATTGTGTAAAGGTATCAAGCCTCCTTTGTCTTGAGCATTCACATCAGCTCCATGCTCAAGAAGGTACTCTGCAACCTCTAGGTGATTGTAGCCAGCTAAAAAAGAAAACATGCATAGCATGATATTACGACACTGAAAATTACCTCATGCTCATGAAAAAATCTAGCAGCTCTGGAAATTCATGTGAACAAATATACATATAATATTACCTGCAAGATGGAGTGGAGTGGAGTTTCTTCCTTGCGTGTCACGACAGTTGATGTTCTCTGGAGTTGCAAGCTTTGTAACCTTTTTTTGGACAAGAACAAATATTTTTACTTGCTGTTACGTTAAAAAGAAATGAATTTTAAAAGTTCTCAAAGAAGTCCAGAGAATACAATTAATTATTGCATGACCCATACAGCCCCCCATACTCCGTTTATGTAATCAATCGTTTTAAACTCTAACCATACACGTTTAATATGTAACTACATGTACTATTCTATTTGTAACTTTTATGCTTACTTAGTATTCCATTTAGTTAGCTTTTCTTTTTACAGGGCCTCTCTGAAAAACACTTCAGTGATGAGAGCACCCTGTCAAAATATATATATTTATTATTATTAAAACCATTAACAAAAGTCACAGCGTGTATTAAAAACCGCTTGCCTCTCACCACTATGGCCCAGGTCAGATACCCGGATGCAGTGTCATGTGAATTGATTCTCACCCATGCTCTGAGGGTGTTTCTCCAGGTTCTCTGGTTTTCCTCCCTCCATAAAATCAACATGTGAGTTGAGCGTTGAGTACAGAGAATATATGAATGTAGTAAGGAGTGTGTGTGGAATGAGTCTCAATACATTAGCATATCTTACTAGAGAATATATGAATGTAGTAAGGAGTGTGGGTGGAATGAGTCTCGGTACATTAGCATATCTTACTGTAGAATATATGAATGTAGTAAGGAGTGTGGGTGGAATGAGTCTCGGTACATTAGCATATCTTACTAGAGAATATATGAATGTAGTAAGGAGTGTGGGTGGAATGAGTCTCGGTACATTAGCATATCTTACTGTAGAATATATGAATGTAGTAAGGAGTGCGGGTGGAATGAGTCTCGACACATTAGCATATCTTACTAGAGAATATATGAATGTAGTAAGGAGTGTGTGTGGAATGAGTCTCGGTTACATTAGCATATCTTACTAGATAATATATGAATGTAGTTAGGAGTGTGGGTGGAATGAGTCTCGGATACATTAGCATATCTTATTAGATAATATATGAATATAGTAAGGTGTGTGTGTGGAATGAGTCTCGGATACATTAATTAGCATATCTTGCTAAGGGCCTAATCAGCCGCATTCATCCGAGGATAAACAAAACGATTTAACATTTTGTTGTTGTTGTTGATTTTAAAATGATGGGGGCTGTAACGTGTTTGATTTTTGCTATTTGAAGGTGGTCACATGATAAACAAACTTACTGACTGAGTTAGGTCGGACCGAAGAGAAAAATATTTGGCTCTCGGGTCCGTACGTCATGACCTCCCATGTGTCCCTCCCACTCAGTCAATAAGTACCTATCTTGGCATGTAGTTAAAATAATCAACAGACTACACTCCATCATAGAAGTTGTAAATTGTTTCCAGCATTAGCTTCAAAATAATGTTATTTGAGCATTTGTTTCTTAGCCCTAAATTACCAGGTTTTTAAGTGCAACATCACAGCTGTGTAAAAACATTATGTTGCATGTAAAGCCTGGTATTTTATGGCTTGGTGACATTACAGCATTACCCTGGTTAAGTTGCCTTTCTTTGCAGCATCCAACAGTGCAGCATCACCTACAACAATAATGTCATTAATATTCTAAGTTCTCCATTCACATAATTGCTATATCATATCATTGTCAAAAGAACAAACAAGCAGTGTTCTCACCAGACCACACCATTGTGGAATTTGTGCCTGACTCGATTAGTCTCATACTATTTCAGGCCAGTACTCTCGATATCACATTTACTCATTTTGTATTGATCTGGTATAATCTAGGGTACAAAATAATATAGTTGTTGTTGTATTTGTGAGGGTTCTAAGGGCACAAAGCAGAAAAACCTGCTGTTAAACTAGTTCTAAAAGAAAAACAATGGCTGCAATACAAGTTGTGAAATCGAATAAAAATATATAGATTGCTACTGAAAATCCTATGAACCATAGCATAAATGGCATCCAATTTAAATAGATATTGTCCTGTAGACTTTAGCCTTGTGTTCACGTCGCCACACAAAAGTGTTTTCACACGATTATTCAAATCGGATGTTATTTACATGTCTATTGTGGTCTATTGTGTTTTTGGAATGTCCCACAATTTTTGTCTTTGTTGGTCCTTGGACCCCAGGCTACAAAATTATGTTGAGAAAAATAAAAGCTTCTGATTTTTAGGATATTTCCTCACCCCTTAGAAGATCAGCCACATCAGTGTCACCTTCCTTGACAAGGTCCAGTGGTGTATAACCATCACGGTTCTTCTTTTGAGGATCTGCTCCATGCTACACAACATTTTAAAACAGGTATTCATTTATATAGCACAATTTCTATATGTATACATTCAAATGTGCTTCACAAGGTTATTTTTGTTATAATGGTGGCACAATGTGCTGCCATGCAGTTTACAATCATGAGTGTTTGTTAGTACCTCAGAATACCAGGCTGCTGTGCCAGGAGACACTCCCCTACTCTTTCTCAAAATAACACAACAGGTTCTTTTACGTCCCCCTCTTATAGATTACAAGAGGAAGCACATAAGGCCAACAACTTATACGTCCCTGCCCAAGGATGTGACCTCCTGCACTCTAAACTGTGCTCTACCAACTCAGCTAGCCAGTGACTCCTTGAGTGTAATGAATTCAATCCATAGATGACACACAACTGTATTAATGATGGCTTTAAGTTCTGACAAATGTACAACATGTTACACCAACCTTTAATAACAGTCTGCAAATCTCATATTTCCCTTTCGCTGCTGCTTCATGCAGTGGAGTAAATTTCCATAGGTCAGCAACATTGACTATTGCACCATACTGAAAAAAAAGTCAAATTCTAAGCACTGGGAGATTGGAAATAATATTTATTTAATCATGCAAATTGATAATTATATCTATAACATAAAACCTGAAAGTTGATTACTAAGCACTTTTAGTAGAATTTCATCAGTGAATATAGAGATTCCTGTGCTCTGATTGGTCGAGAATTACGTCATATGGTGCTATATTCACCTGCAGAGTGCCTGGAGGTGAATATAACGTACAAAGCATTTACCAAAATGGCCGCTCGCATATTTACCGATGTTTCTCACGAAGAAATAAATAATATGAAAGAAAAAGCTTTTCCAAAACCCATCAAAGAAACAACTAAATAAGTATGGCTAAACTTGAAGCTTCTTTTTAATCCACAAGCCTTCATAAACAAAGTTTACTTACAAATTTTGGGTTGAGTTTGTTCGGTCTTCGTGTCTTCATGAATTACAAACATTCACAAGGAAATAACATCTACTTAGAGCAATAAATAACACAACGAGACTTGTCCTACAAAAATTTGGGAGCGGTTTGACTCAAAAAGAGTGTACAGTACCGGCAGGAATTATAGGGACATTTACCGCGGCTGTGCCGCATGCAATGCCCGCGGTTTTACCGCAAAAAACCATGGTCATTTTTTAGGTGACCGCGGTCACGTTTGAAGTAACCGCGGTCACTTTTGAGATCACCGCGGTGGTCGTGCCGTGGCACTAACCGTGTGTTTCAAGCTTTATCTCATACTGAAATCATGTCTCTTGATTTACCATTGTCTTTGATTCTGTGATGGCTATAATCCACAAAATTACCGTAGTTCGTAGTTTCCAGCAAATTTGTCCTTTGAAGTGAACTCATGAAAGCAATTCCTTTCGATAAATTTTCACTAGCCATGGCAGATTTTCAGTTTTTCCAATTTCCACCCATTTTCGCTGCATTTCCTCTCTTTGTAACACGATACAAGGTCTCAAAAGTGAAGATTGCTGCTTCAATTTGATTTCTAGTGTGCATTTGGACCGTCTTTTCGGTATTCTACTTTTAGAAAATTCATTCTTGTAGTCCCTGCAAGTCTCGTGTCGAGTCGGTTTGTGCAATGAACCGTAGCAACACGTGATTATGCAAATGTTTGTCACAAATTTATCTTGTCACGCGCGCTTGTGCTTGTAAAACTTATAAAAGGGTCGGAAGTCAGACTTATATTGTCTAGTTTTAATTTCTCTGATATTCACTGATGAAATTATACTAAAAAAATTATTCACTTCAGTCTCAGTGACTATTGGTGAATATTTACCTCCACTTTGTCTCGGTAAATATTCACCAATAGTCACTTCGACTTCAGTGAATAATTGTTAAATAATTATAATAATAATATGATAATATATGATATGATGACGAAGATGAAGACGACAACAACAACGATGATAATAATAATAATGACTGGCCCTGAGGGAAACAGTGACTTTTGTTTCCCATAGACCCTCCATGTTCCCTGAGGCAGAAACTATGGGAATATTGCGGGTTGAGGGGAAACAAAACTCACTGTTTTCCAAGTCAAAAATAAAACAAACTACATATGATTGTATGGTTTCCAAATTTCATTCAACATTCAGCTCAATGCAGATCTCCTGTGGTCTCAAGATGCGTGTGCAAGTCCAAAAGTCAAGGTGTTGTTTCCCTAGGGAGTTAATGTGTATGATGTTGAGAGGCCTGTCACATGATATTACGTTCTCCTCCAATCGAAAAGGCTTTCGACTTCAGGGTATAACAAATCTTTTTTATGTAATGGTATTTTATTAAGCATTACTGAAAAGAATAATTACACACAATGCAAATTTAAATATTTTGCAACAAGCTTATTACCTTGACTAATAATTCTGCAACTTCATAGTGACCATATGAACAAGCATTGTGTAAGGGGACCAGCCCACTAAAAGTACAAAGAAAAATCATACATTTAATACTAGTTACTGGTGGTTAACAGGATACCATTTAAGTAACAGTCCGCGCAAGAGGTAGGCACAATTCTATTGTTCAGATGCAATTTGCTTTCCCCACTTTAGTATTTTCTGTTTTTCATACTGACAACTCATCAACCCTTAAATCATAAATTTCTGAAATTATATCCACTAAAAATGCATTTTAAAGGTACAGTATTGTGCAAAAGTCATGCAAACGTATTTCGACGAATTTCGCTCTTTGTTCTTACGAATATCGCTGAAATCGAAAAGTTGCCTGAAATTTCGACGAAGAATCGATCAGATACGCGAAAATTTTAATGCCAAGGCGAAATATCGCCAACCTGCGAGCGACATTTCGACGATATTTCGTTTATTGTCAAACGAAAATTCGGACCAGGTTATCGAAATATCGTGATCCGAAATATCGTGATCCGAAATTTCAAAGAAATTTCGGCAAGCGTACGTGTCAATTGCACAGTTTTGTATTTTAACCTTTCTTTCACCAGGATTAATGCGTGACAAATTCGAATTCATGACAAACAGTTTTACAAACGTACAGTAAGATGGTTTTAGTAAATACTCTGCGTACCAGAGGCGTCAAAAAGTCAAGATTCTTGTATAATAAAAGTCCCCGTCAATCGTGAACTGTCAGCCAGACGCGTGTCTCATTTCTGACACAAATACCGCGGGAGCGTAATTAATTTCCATTTGCGCGAACTGACTGATCTGATCAGATGCATTAAAGCTCTTTTAATTCAAAAGGAATTGCACTTTCCCAGTAGAAGTTTTCTGGTAAGAGTATAGAAGTTTTTGCACGTCTTTCAATATGACAAACGTTGCTTCAAAACTCTGTTGATGTTCAGTAAAATATCAGACTGACACGTTCACGCCTGACTGATTGCACGTGGAAATTCAGAAGATTTTAGATTTTAGATTTTAATACGCAAACATTTACAATGATTTCTGCCGAAACCTTTTAATACTAGTAACAAGACAAGGATCTACTGTAAATGTGAAACTACACTGAAGCAAAAGTTTATTTGGTGTTATGCTTTGCGCTCAGCGAGTGAGTCAAGCTTTAAAGCGGGCCACGCACCGCCGGGAACTAAGCGAGCAGCCGTTGTTTTGTTTATTTTACGGCTCACGATATTTCGATAACTGCATGGTCCGAATTTACTTGAAAACTTTATGCAACGACTTTTACAAAGATCTGGAAGGCTGAAGGATCTGAATATTATTGTGGATATACGGATAACGTTTACAACATTGAACACTTCCGAAGTTGGTACGTGCGCGCGATTTATAGTAACGCATTCCTTTCGTTTATTACCCTTCGGCCTTCCGGGCTTCGATTCAAACCGGGTTCAAAGCATCGGATTTCTATTCTTAGCGGAGCCATTCTTAGCCTGATTATACTGACTGAACTGAAGTAAACTCTACAGTTATCCTCCTGTACCGTTCGAAAGTGAGCCGTAAAGTTCAGTTAGTCAAAGTCCGAATAAAGTTTACACTCAGGTTGGTCGAATTGACCGAGTGAGCCGGAAAAGGTAACTTGATCTTTGACGGACAAGGATCGAAATTTCGAAGGATCGAAATTTCGAAGGGTCAACATTTCGAAGAAGTGAAGTTTCGTGCGAATATTCGCAGAGTATCAAACGAAATTTCGCACGATATTTCGTAGAGTGCAGCGAATTTTCGTGCCAACATGTCGCAGAGCACTGCGAAATGTCGCACAGATTAAACAAAGGGCTTAACGAATTTTCGTCGAAATATCACAGAAATTTCGGATCGTGAAAATTTTCGTTTATTTTCGCCGTAAAGCCCCGAAAAGCCCCGAAATTCGGCGAAAGGTGTTTGCAAGACTTTTGCACAATACTGTAGAGTTCTTTTGTGTGAAAACATTTTGTCCAATCAGAAGAGTGCAAAACAATAACCAAGAAAATGTTCAATTCAAAAATGTTCCCCATATTGAAAGCTCGTCATATTGAAAGTTATGAGAGTTTTCACTAGATGCAATTCAAATCTGTTTACAAAATGAGAATTTTTTTTCTTCTTCTTCAATTTTAGATAGATTTTAATGTCTAAGCCAATGAGGTGGAAGATTAAAACAATACCACAATTAGCACCTTTTTACATTCCATGCATAACATATGCCTACCTCTTGCGCGGACCATTACTTAATTCAAACCCTGATATGGTCCATAATTTATTGCTTCATGCTCATATAAAATTCCTTCAAATTTTCAACACTGGTTCTTACCCTTTATCTTTAGCATGTACATCAGCACCATTTAATAGAAGATACTCTACTACTCTAACTCTATTGTAACCAGCAGCAAAATGAAGGGGAGTGCTACATCGGCCATCAAGGTCTCTGCAGTTCACTGTTTGAGTAGTGCACAGTTTCTAAGCAGGGAAAAAGCAGTTTGAACATTTGTTAAATATAACAGGAATTTGTAATGCATCATTTAGTACATGTATATTATTCTTTTTACTCTCTTCTTTTTGCTGTTGTTTTTGCTGTTACACAGATTAATCAATGGAAAAATATTTGTCTAGCATGCTTTGTTGTTCAACAAACATATACATTAAATACAGCTTACTGAAAGACAAATAAAAAAACACATCATCATTAGATAATAGCTGCAACAACAAAAAATACAATAGAAATAATATATCTCTATATAGGTAACATAATTATTACTTCTGTAGGAATTATAGGATTCCTATGGTGACGTCATATTCCTACAACCATTACCTAACCCTGACCACAAACCTAATCCTCCACCAGGGTTTAGGGTGTTTAGAGCTAATTAGTAATTCATAGAGTCATTCCTACAATTCCTACCAATAGAATAATCTCTTATTATTAGTAATAAAAATGGCAATAATATATACTATTAAATTTCACATGTCTGACAGTCTGTATTATGTGTGTGTGTAGTTAAGTTTAAACCATGTTATTTTCGTACTGATGAATTCCAGCAAAAAGTGAGAGGTTATTTTCTGGTAATAACGATAATACTGGTAATAATAATAAATAATAAAATACTAAAACATCACAATGTTCTCATAAAAAGTAGGCAACATGTAGTCTATAGTTACCTTCACTGTTTCTAAATCTCCAGTTTTGGCTGCTTCTAGAAGTTGTTTTTCTGCATCAGATACAGGTGAAGGTGTTTCCTCTGCAACCACAAGCAAAAATCTGACATTACCCAGGCTTTTACCATACTCAGGGTTTGACACTAATAATTTTAGCCTGCTAGACAAAGACTAGTACAATTTGATTCTCGGTGAGCAGATTTTGTATTCCACTATAAACTACGTTGGCTAAGTAGACGTTCTGTGTACAAAAGCCTAAGTTATTTACTTAAATTCTAATAGTTTTCTGAAATTGCAGAGTGAAAATAAAGGATTGGCTAGTAAAAACAAACATGACACTATCCCATTAGGCTAGGATTGAGTTCCAGTTCGGTTTTTGTCAAGCTGGTTTGTGTGAATGTTGATGAATTGAAACTCAACATTTTACAATTATTTATGGCAAAAACAACGCTGCACACTGAACCCTGTCAGCTTCGATAAATGGGAAGTAATGTTGTTCAAAGACATTTTAATCGACCTCAAATATGTGATTGTGTTTATCGCACAACTGCTGTTTGGGACTCTGCTGGTGCAGGACACTTGCATTGTTACTTATTAACCATCATAATCCTCCATGTGACTTAGAAACCTAATGTCAATCAGCTAAGGTGGCTCAAGTAATGTAAGCAACATGTTTTTTTTTTTTCGTGCACATCACAGGAAATAAACTTTCTCAAAGGAAGTGTCCCACACTGGCAGAGTTCTCTCTCTCTCTCCCTTCATTTTTGGAAGGAAGTGAGCTCTGCCAGCAGGGAACCTTTGTTCATGTAAATACTGTATAACATTGAACTTTTATCAATTTTAGAGAAAGAAGAGGTTTCTTAGCAGAAGCAACTTCTGATCTCACCATTAACATGAAGAACTTTTTGAACTGGTTCAGGGGCCACTTCAAATGCTGTGTAACCCTGGAATGTCTGCAGGGTAGGATCAGCTGCACTGGCCATTAGGACACGACATGCCTGAACCTGGCTGGCAATGGCTGCCACATGTAGAGGTGTCTGTCCTGCTGAATCCATGGCATTTACCTGTCAATCAACAAGAACCTTTAGTTAATCCCATGTACATACACTGTACAGGTATACGCAATAAAATATTTAATTTTTAAACATGTTATCAAAGACATAATTTTTTATTTTAATTGCTTTCATACAGAAGTGAAATAAGACTTCTCAAACTCATTAATAATTCATGAGATAGTCATCCAATGGAGGAACTGCATTTGGTCACATGCATGGGTCTTGATACCGGGTGAAACCCTTGTTCGAAGCTTCGTCAGGTGGATGCATCTTGACATCCAATGAAACACCAGTTCCAAACGCACTAGTGTTTGATCATATTTCCAACCCTAGTGATCAATATTTCTTAATCATCATATTCATGAACCACTAACTAATTACATACTGATAAACTACAAGTAAGGAGCGAAGAAGTAAAGAAATAAAGAATGACATAGAAAGAAAAAGTCTGCCTCCACTGGTTCGAACCACGACCCTTCCGACTGCTTGTACTAACTCTTGTCCACTACTCTACTAGTACGCTAGTTGAAATCACTGCCATCAAAAAAGAATAATAAGCCATCTATTGAGTAATTAGATACAACAGTCAAACGGTAAACAATACTTGCTAATGAAGTTTGAAAAGAAGCGTATGTAAATGTTTGGTTTAGCCATTCACATGAGAAGTAATTTCAAACACTCATTGTTCGTGTTTCATCAGGGGATTCCAAATATTTCGAAAACAATATAAAACCCTTGAGGCTACGCCTCTCGGGTTTCAATTGTTTTCTCAATATTTGTAATCCCCGATGAAACACTACAATTCGTGTTTGAAATAGTACTTGAAGTCCTGCCAAAGCAACTTTCGAGTTATGTAAAAAAAAAACATATCCTACAAAAATATTACTTTATACACTAGTGCAATTAAAACCAACACTCTAAATTCCAATTCAATCTATGAATTAGCCAGGTCCTGATTTTGATCAGCCTCTATGGTTGTTTCATGTCTTATTAAAATTCAGTTGTTGTTTTTTATATAATTTTTTTCTTCTGTTTTACCACTCGAAGGTGGATGGAGAACCTCAACAGGCTTAAAGCCCTGCTATGCCTATGGAGGTCTCCGAGGGTCTACGATTTATCGTCCTTATCCAAGAAGATGTGAAGGTCTAACCATTTGTAGTTTTAACAAAAAGGCAGCACCTTCTACTCAGTTATTTTAAGACCCTGAGTGTTGGTGCAGCCGGGGTTTGAACCCACGACCTCACCTTTGAACCCACAACCTCCTGCACAACAGACCAGCGCTTAACCACTGAGCTAACCGGGAGGTGGTTGTACCTGTAGTTAGAACATTTTCCATGTTTCCATAATGATAGATCGAGTTATAAACCACAAGTGGAAATTTGGGAGAACAAGAAATGGCTATGGCAACATGAGCCAAACAGGCAAGTGTTTCCACTGGTTCTGCCAAACTTCCACAAGTGTTTCTATAACAGTTACTATTAAAAAAAAAAAAAAAAAAATTCTATTTCATTTATAAAATAACTCAAAACATATACAAAGTACAAAACAGGAAAACACACTCTCATTTATTTTATAATTAAAACCTAAATTCTCCAAACTACACATAGCTCAAGAGCGTGCACAACTTTCTATGTTTTCATAGAGTTTTAGAAAACAGTTTTCAACCAATCAGAGTGCTTGTTACAATCCTAATGTCAATATACATAATTATAATTATAATTATAATTATATATATATATATGTAGAATATAGAAAGAAAGACAACACACAACTCCTCACAGGTCCTTATAAAAAAAATATTAAAAACGGTTCGGCACTTCGGCCTTCATCAGTTAAAAAGTTAAAAAGTGTAATACAGTGTAATACTTCTTTGTAATACAGGTTTGAAGAAAACGGAAGTGATGCTTGTATTTAACCAGCTTATTCCAGGTATTTAAGAGAGTAGCAGGGACTATATTTAACAAACTGGACATTGAAGCCATCGAATCGTAACGATTCATGGTCACCACTGGGAAATACCGTATTTACCCGTGTATAAGCCGCACCTTTTCACCCAAAATTTTCGTTCAAAATCGGGGGTGCTGCTTATCTACGGGAGAGCCAACATTAACATATATCTACATACATGTATCATGAACCTGAATGAAGCTTTTATTATGCGACGGTGCGTATATTACAATCAGGTTCAAATCGCATCCGATCGTGTAATATAGCAATTTAAGCATAATCATTGGAAAAAAACATGCACTTTCAAAGAGTTAAAGCAAAAACTCTTCTAAGACCCACCTTAGACCTAATATATTAGAATTTCGTGAATATTTAAATTTAAATTTGAAGCTTATTTACCTTCCAAAACAGGCTGATTTGCAGCGGTTGTCAAAGCATGCATCTAAACAACCAGGCATTCTTTGCAATTTTACACGTGGGAGATTGGCACTAGTTAATGAAAATCCAAGATGGCAGACCTGACCTACTCGTGCAAGTATTGTTTCGCCAGAAAACCTTTCTTGCTCTAGAGATTAAAGGAAAGCGGTTCCTTGGAATTGTTGTTAGTTAATTGGGGAATAAATGCGGAAGAATTCTGGAGTGATTTAAAGACTGCAGGTTAAAATATACACAAGAAATGACAAGACAAGTTGAACCATATTCGATCGAATTAAAGTTGTGATTATTTATTTATGACAATCTGATGAAGTTTGGCATCAAGTACAAGTGTTTATGAACTCGGACAAAAGATTTTCTAATTATTTTCTGTATTTTTCAAAAAAAGTTTTTGTCCTAAATTCAAGCTTCAAAACTTGGGGTGCGGCTTATACACGGGTAAATACGGTAAGTAGAGATTTGAAGTATAAAGATTGTGGTATTACCAAACGATGAACTTCCAGTAGGAGGATCCAAGGATTCCTAGTGGTTGTCTTGAATAAATATGTAGAATATAGAAAGAAAGACAACACACAACTCCTCACAGGTCCTTATAAAAAATCTATTAAAAACGTTTCGGCACTTCGGCCTTCATCAGTTAAAAAGTTAAAAAGTGTAATACAGTGTAATACTTCTTTGTAATACAGGTTTGAAGAAAACGGGAGCGATGCTTGTATTTAACCAGCTTATTCCAGGTATTGAAGAGAGTAGCAGGGACTATATTTAACAAACTGGACATTAAAGCCATCGGATCGTAACGATTCACGGTCACCACGGGGAAATAAGTAGAGAAGTAAAAAGATTGTGGTATTACCAAACGATGAACTTCCAGTAGGAGGATCCAAGGATTCCTAGTGGTTGTCTTGAATAAATATGTAGAATATAGAAAGAAAGACAACACACAACTCCTCACAGGTCCTTATAAAAAAAATATTAAAAACGTTTTGGCACTTCGGCCTTCATCAGTTAAAAAGTTAAAAAGTGTAATACAGACTGTGTAATACTTCTTTGTAATACAGGTTTGAAGAAAATGGGAGTGATGCTTGTATTTAACCAGCTTATTCCAGGTATTGAAGAGAGTAGCAGGGACTATATTGGCTAAAGTGAACAAGTTGCACCGTAAATTTGTTGTCTGTAAGTGGTCGGCCAACCACTTACCGACAGCTTACCAACAGCTTACCGACAGCTTACCGACAGCTTACCAACAGCTTACCAACCACTTACCGACAGCTTACCGACAGCTTACCGACAGTACTTGATGAATGGTTTCCACAGGGAATTTTCGTCTCAAAGTAAAATCCAGCTGATAGTACAAACAGGGAATTTTCGTCTCAAACTCGAAGTGTGCGTATGTGCGTACATACTCGCTACGCTCTTGATATCACGTAGCTTTCCAATGTTAGAATGGAATTTGTCAATAGCGTATTCTTACTACGTTGTAGATAGTTGGATATTGATGAAAACAGTGTACTCAATAATCTGTCTTTTCTTCTTTGCAGCATATTCTCGATTCAACTCCGTAAATTAGTGAACCCGCGCCATCTTGGATTCCCACGTGATATCACGTGTTCTTTAACTGCAGCAAACTGCGGCAAATCTATTATTTTAGAATCCTGACTTTTTTACGCCTCTGGCACGCAGGGTATTTACCAAAACCATCTTACTGTACGTTTGTAAAACTGTTTGTCATGAATTCGAATTCGCGTTGGCATTCGTAGGAACATTAAGAGCGAAATTCGTCGTAATATGTTTGCATGACTTTAGCACAATACTGTAGTTATCTGTTAATTTGCAGTGAGATTGCACTGTATCGAAGGGGTTTATCGTTGTCACAACGTTGGAAACTTTGGAAGCTATTAAGCGTATTTTGGTTGAAAATATTCTTGAGCCAGTATGAGATAACGTTTCATGCGCTTTCAGACTGATTGTCTGGTTTTTGACACAACAGGAGAGGCCCAACAGTGAGTGCCGCAGATATTTTAATTTGTTATCTGTTATCGAAGCAGTTTATCGTTGCCAGAACGTTGGAAACTTAAGAAAGTATAAAGCATATTTTGGTTCAAATGAGTCAACCACTTACCGACAGCTTACCAACAGCTTACCGACAGCTTACCAACAGCTTACCAACAGCTTACCGACAGCTTACCAACAGCTTACCGACAGCTTACCAACCACTTACCGACACAATTTTACCAACCACTTACCAACCACTTACCGACAGCTTACCGACCACTTACCAACCACTTACCAACCACTTAACAACCACTTACCAACCACTTACCAACCACTTACCAACCACTTACCAACCACTTACCGACCACTTACCAACCACTTACCGACCACTTACCGACAACGTATTTACGGTGCAACTTGTTCACTTTAGCCGACTATATTTAACAAACTGGACATTGAAGCCATCGGATCGTAACGATTCACGGTCACCACGGAGAAATAAGTAGAGAAGTAAAAAGATTGTGGTATTACCAAACGATGAACTTGGTACGATTGAACAGTAGGAGGATCCAAGGATTCCTAGTGGTTGTTCTTGAATAAATATGTAGAATATAGAAAGAAAGACAACACACAACTCCTCACAGGTCCTTATAAAAAAATAAAAAAAAAACGTTTCGGCACTTCGGCCTTCATCAGTTAAAAAGTGTAATACAGTGTAATACTTCTTTGTAATACAGGTTTGAAGAAAATGGGAGTGATGCTTGTATTTAACCAGCTTATTCCAGGTATTGAAGAGAGTAGCAGGGACTATATTTAACAAACTGGACATTGAAGCCATCGGATCGTAACGATTCACGGTCACCACGGGGAAATAAGTAGAGAAGTATAAAGATTGTGGTATTACCAAACGATGAACTTCCAGTAGGAGGATCCAAGGATTCCTAGTGGTTGTCTTGAATAAATATGTAGAATATAGAAAGAAAGACAACACACAACTCCTCACAGGTCCTTATAAAAAATATATTAAAAACGTTTCGGCACTTCGGCCTTCATCAGTTAAAAAGTTAAAAAGTGTAATACAGTGTAATACTTCTTTGTAATACAGGTTTGAAGACATATATATATATATATGTCACATTAACAAATTCTTTACACTCTACCTTAGCCCCATGTTTCAGTAACAGTTCCATTGCATCAACCAGCCCCTTTTCTGAAGCAATATGCAGTGGCATGTAGGAACTGAAAAATAAACCAAATAGATAAAGATTAAAACAATAATGTTCTTATTTTAAAAAGTTGTCAAACTAATTACAATTTATTACTTATCTATTACTATAAAGAAGCAAACAAACAGTTTGACTGATAAATAAAGTGGTTTTCGATTGAGTGTCAAAAGTAATTCAGTGGTTGCTTTGGTTTTGTGTTTGATTAGCTTTTCTACTGACTATGAAAAATGTTTTGTAATTATCAGGCAATCAAGTTCTAAACTAAAACCAAACATTGTCTTCATCCATCACACAATCAGTTTCCGTTTTAGCGAGAGTTATCCACAATTGTGTTTACTTTTCATCATGATTGGTATAGTTCAACTTGTAGTTTCTTGACTGCCATTTTAAAAGGTAACCAAGCCTTTGGAGACATCGAGGCTGTAGTTGAGACTTGTATCTTGTTAGCATGATAATCAAGATCTATCCATATTCATAGAAAGAGGGTTTGTATCAGTGCAGGGTCAACTCCAGCCTCCATGGCTTGTATCTAGTTAGCATGATAATCAAGATCTATCCATATTCATAGAAAGAGGGTTTGTATCAGTGCAGGGTCAACTCCAGCCTCCATGGCTTGTATCTAGTTAGCATGATAATCAAGATCTATCCATATTCATAGAAAGAGGGTTTGTATCAGTGCAGGGTCAACTCCAGCCTCCATGGCTTGTATCTAGTTAGCATGATAATCAAGATCTATCCATATTCATAGAAAGAGGGTTTGTATCAGTGCAGGGTCAACTCCAGCCTCCATGGCTTGTATCTAGTTAGCATGATAATCAAGATCTATCCATATTCATAGAAAGAGGGTTTGTATCAGTGCAGGGTCAACTCCAGCCTCCATGGCTTGTATCTAGTTAGCATGATAATCAAGATCTATCCATATTCATAGAAAGAGGGTTTGTATCAGTGCAGGGTCAACTCCAGCCTCCATGCGAGACTAAGGACTGGTTACCTTTCAAGAACTACAAATTGGACTACTACATGTACTTCAGTTTGTGATTGGCTAATTGCCGTGTTTTTACTTGCTGCCACGATTGGCACTGTAATCACTTTGGTTTTGATTTTACAACACTAAAATTGGAACCTGTTCTAATGTACCTGTCCAGGCACTTACCTTTTGTTTTGAACATTAGGATCTGCTCCTTTTTTAAGTAAAGTTTCTACTACACCTTTCTTCTTTGGGGAAGACAAGGTTACAGCAACATGCTGAAAAGTCAACAACATGAAATGCTTTCACTTTACACTGAACAAAAGTGTTAATTAATGTAAGCATTTCCTAAAATCTGTGCGATCGATTAAGAATTGGGTCACACTTCAGCAAATTTTATTCACTTTTGCCAAAATGTTGTCACAAAAAGTGCAGGGATAAGTGCATTCACAATGTTCCAATTTGTTTTGGAAATCTAAATTTTTGAAAAGAATGAAGGTGCCCTTTTCCGACCTTGTTTAGCCATTAAGCTGTCATGTTAAACTTCCTGCTGTCAATAAAACTAAAAAACATGGGAAAGTGATCGACTGTTTAAATATTAGATTCATTGATATTTCTTTGGCTGCATCATTTTTCTGAATTACAGATTTAATGCAACCCAAACTAAAATTTCGAGGCTTCAAAATTGTTTTGCAAAACTGCATACTAAAGTTTGGATTTTGCCAAAGTGTGAACCAAACCTAAACAACTTGTTTTGTTTCTCTGAGACACTGTCATTAACAAACAAACAAATGTACACTAATCAATGGCATCTGCTGTATCACTAATAATATTATCTTCTATTTTAATATGTGTTACAGGTCAAATGTATTTCAACTATGGTTACTTTCTGCAACCAAGGTTATTTATTTTTGTTTAATCTAGGTTTTTTTTTAAACCTGTGTTCTTTTTATAACTGGAAGAAAATGATATTTACCATTTACAACAAAAAAAATAGAAATTCTGGTCAGAAAATCAAATGGTGCACATCATTTCGTTTGGAAGTTTTGGAAAATGTGGGCTTCTGGTTGGGTAATCCACTTTTCCTGCTCTTTTATGTCTTTTGGGTGGATGCACATATCATTTTAATTCCATTTTTGTAATTTTTCAATTTCCAACCAAGTGGTTAACAAATAAATTAGCACAAAATAGTGGAAATAAAATATTAAAACATGACCTTTTGATTGAACGAAGATATTTCAGTAAGTACTATTTTAAGCAAAACCACCATACTGCCACACTGTACAGTATCTCACTTACCAGTGCAGTGTCTAAAGTGAGAGGATGTTGGAAATTAATGTTATCTGCAGTTATCTGTTTCTTAATCTTGGCTGAATCACAACCTTTGGCTGCTTCAAGTATTTGGTGGCCCTTGAATTCAGCTGGAATAGATCAATGACAACTAAACCATTAGTGCATGGTAAATAATATTGTAAAGTAAAACTGGCTTGGGAGTCAACAGTGATGCAGTCATTTTGTTACAAATTATATTATGGTGGGTCCTTAGGCCTTGCTCCATAAAATTATGTGAATACCAGACCAAAAATAATGAGTTCTAAAACAAAAAACAATAAGTCTCTGAACAGAATGAAATCAAAGTTTATCAGACTTTTAGTGCTATTACAGACCAACTACTAAAAAAAACTCTGAATTTCTAACAAGACCTGAAACAACCATGGGAGCTGATCAAAGCCAGGGCCCTGCTAATCCACAGATCGAATTGGAATTTAGCGTGTTGGTTTTTGCGGAGGGAGGAAAACCGGAGAAAAACCCTCAGAGCAAGGGCGAGATACCAACAAACTCAACTCATATATGGCACCCCGTCTGGGTATCATTAGCTAACTTGGTCAGTTTGGTCTTTGTATCACTTTGCAATCAATCACCTTTGGTCACTCAATGTTGACAGTGATGCATGATGTGACAATCTTTTAATGAGGATATAAATATTTATTGGGCTGTTTGGCATCCTTGAGGACTCTTTTCAAAACAAATATTTGTCTTTTTTATGCATTAAGAAAATCACTGAACATGGCCAGGGATAGCACAAGGGTCCCCTCCAAAACATATGGGTCCTCATACACCTGGCATTATCATATAATATTCAAGTGACCTCGCATGCTGTGAAGCGGAAAATCATGTCACGCTATGCAAAATCAAAATGGTGGCCGCACCTTTCAAACACCACAGATGTCCTACCCACAGGCAGCCCAAATATTATTAGATATTGTACCCAGGGACCTTCACACACCTAATCCAAGATGGCAGTATACTAGTGCTCATGTAGGAAAGGAAACATTATATGTACTATTGGCCTTGACACTACTGATCTATGCAACAACTGAAATTATCACTGAAGCACATATATGTATGGATGCCAGGGATGCATTGAAATTTATAAAATGCATTCATCCCTGATGGCTATAGCAGTCTGACTTACAAGTTGTTTAAATGGTAAGAAACTTACAGTGTAGCTTCTCCTGTAGCTCCTTGGTAGGCGCAGCATCAATGGCACTTTTTGAATGACAGTTAAGTAAGGTAGGATCTGCACCATGACCCAGTAACAAGGAACACACCTCGACCCTGGTGTACACAAGTAAATAAATTAGATAAAGTGAAATCCATCCATGCCACGTAGCTCAAGGTTACTGAATATCGAACAAATAGATGAAAACTACTGAATTGTCCAATTGAAGGGCTGTGTACAAAAAGGGCGTAAGTGACTCACTCTCTTGATCACATTCTAAATTTCCTTCAATTTCTTTGTTTTCTAAGGGAGAATTTAGAATGTGATCAAGAATCACTTACGCCCTTTTTGCACACAGCCCTTCAATTGTAGTTCTTGAAAGGTAACCAAGCCTCAGCCTCACATGGAGGCTGGAGTTGACCCTGCACTGATACAATCCCTATTTCTGTGAATATGAATAGTATTTGACTATCATGCTAACTATACACAAGACTCTAACTAAGTTAATCAACAACTCTTTCTTTTGAGCTTTAAATTGGTTGCTACAGGATTTCTTCAGTATTTCCCACCTTACGGTCACAAGATCAACAATATGACCCCACATGATTTATCCAATGAGAATGCATCTTAACCTTGAGAATCTGACCTTGCATTTGTCACTTCATTCTCCATGCTGGATGTACATGTAATTACCTTCAAGATTTTTTATTCCCCCACTGCATCCCCTTTGCTTATGCCCACTCTATTTCTATACTTAGAGAATAATTAAATAAACAATTTCTTTTTTTATTGTTGGTTTTTACAAATGAATATTATTCAATACTGAACAATGGAAATTGTACACTTGCTGTACTTTCTATACTTAGTTAACTTTAAGTATCTATAGAAAGTATAACTTAATGACTACATTTATAACTGGATTGTATAGTTCCATTCATATTATTTAGACTGAACATGGACATTTTCTCAATCAATTAGGTATCAATTCTGCCCAAGTGTAATAGGATGCTCTTACTGTTAAAATACGTTGCATTGAGGAATATTAAATAAAGTTTGGAAGGGGGATTAAGTACTCTTCCAGTCACATTTTGGCCCCTATTGACTCAATATGTTGGAGGCCCAACTCCCTCTAGTCAATACTCCTTGGATTTAGGTTAGAGGAGGTCCACTTCTTCCAGTAAGATAGGAGGCCCTCCCTCCTCTCTACCCAGGAGTGCTTTCACTAGGGTCGTTAAGGAGACCCAAGTCCCTCCTCTCTATCTGGTGTCTGCACCCCCCTGGGCTGTAGGTATATCTTGCTTGATGCTATTCTCCAGCAGTACGGGGGGGGGGGGGGGGGGGGGGGGCGCAACAATTTAGTTGAGCATTTCTTAACCTACATGTACTTCCCCAGTTTCAGCCACAGACATTTTATTCTATGCCATCAGAATTAAAGAAGAGAAAGTTGATTGATGTCTCAACTCCAGCCTCTATGCCGCCAAAGGTTTGGTTACCTTTCAAAATAAAGGTCAAGAACTACGAATTGGACTATTACAGCCTGGTAGAACAGCTTGAACTCCACTCTGTGATCCGACCTCAATGACAATGAATATGCATAATTTGGACAAAACAACATGATCTACCTTGCTTTTGAAGCCGCTTCATGAAGAGGGGTAAACTGCCACAGGTCCATTGCATTGACACTGGCTCCATGCTACACGTACACAAATTATTAGAAAATGTGACCCAATTAAATTATTTACAGAGTTACTGAATTCTAAATTAACCCAAAGACTATACAAAGATGTTTTCAAAATAAATAAGTTATTCTATTTTATTTCTGTGTTGTGCATTGTTGGAGGTAGATATCACTGAAATTGTTGGAGGTTGTTCCTCACAACCTCTGCTATGTACAGACGGCTCAAGTCTTGTCATTTGTTACATCAGGTATGGGGAATAAATTAGCTTTGTCGTGCTATCTCCAGCATTGAAAAGCCCAACTAACAGCTCCTAATTGCAGACCATTGTATTTTCATTTTGTTGGAGGTGCAATTGTTTTCACTTGCTGTGTGACATATTGTTCATCAAGCTGACAGAGACTCACAGATCAATACTTTATTTTACTTGCCCACCGGACTACCAAACTTCTAATAATTATTATACTTACCCAAAAGCAATACTTACTTGCCCTGGGCAATCGGACACATGTATTTTCCTGCCCTACATGTACATGCATAACACAGAGCAATAAAATAGCAGACCTTGTTTCTTTCAAATACATCTTTGTATAGTTGTTGGGTTGATTCAGGATTCAGTTCCCACTTATGAAGCCATAGTTTTACATAACTCATGTAGTTTCATGGTTAAGTACAGCTATAGTCTTGCTGTATTTCTTTCCCAACCATACGATAATTATCTGCTCTGACCAATGATCAAATGATTTCTTACATTATTCATTCACACAAAAGATGAGGAAAACAAATACATGTCAATTTAAAAAGAAGAACATATTCAAACAAACCTTAATCAGTGATTCTGTGACTTCATAATGTCCATAAGAACAAGCATTGTGTAATGGTACAAGTCCCCTAGAAACCAAACATTACGTAATTATGATGCTGAATAACTGTTTTGTTTAACTGTTGACTGAAGATGATTTGATATTTTTGAACTTGCTATACTGGTAACTGCAAACAATTAAATAACACTGAAATAAACTCATTCATAATTCATGAAGGAAAAACAAAGGAAATCAATGTGCGAAAGTGATCTGTAAACTTTGTGATACAGATTTCGTCTTGATTTACATAAACTTTTGCTCATATTTTCTCGGCCGAAATAGGTTGTATTGCCAAAATAACTGGGGGGGAAAAACAATCAATATACCTACCGTATTTTATCACGTATAAGCCGCACCTTTTTTGACTTTCAGATTTTGAAAGTAACAAAAAATTGCCACAAAGTTGGGGGTGCAGCTTATATGTGAGTGTTTTTGGAAAACTTTTTTTGCAATGACCGCAAACAAAAGCCATATGAACAATAGAAATGGAACATTCAATTCACAGAACACGAGTGTCAGCAAGATTTCTACTCAAACTCCTCTCCTTCGCTTTCCAAAGAAAACTAGCTGTCCAGTTGCCTGTCATCTTCTCTGCTAAGTCCTCGAATGGTTCCTAGTGTTCTTAAAGGCCATACTTGGTCTTGGAAGCCTTCAAATTTTCAAATAATAAAGTATAATTCTCATCGAGTTCAGGTTCAACTTCGTAGCTCACGCTCGGTTTGAGAAAACTCTCGCCCCAGGCCTCCTTGAAAATCCAAGATGGCGGACCACAGACTCAGACACGTGCTCATATAGTTTCGCCAGAAAATCTTACTTTCTTGTGCGCTTAAAGGAATGAAGTTCCTTAAATATGTTGTTGGTTAATGGGGGAACAACAGCAGAAGAATTCTGAAGTGATTTAAAGACAGCAGGTTAAAATATACACAAGAAAGGACAAAGAAAGTTGTAACCAATTTGTTGTTGTGATATGACGATCTCTTATGTCATGAAGAAGCTTTGCTTCAATTACGGGCATTTATGAACTCGAACACATGACTACTCTTACTGAATTTTGTGGTGCGGCTTATACATGTACACGAGGTTTTGCCTTAAACCTTTCGGGAAAAACAAGCTTCTGTTTATCAGGCTGAAGTTAGGGGTGCGGCTTATACGTGAGGTGCGGCTTGTACGTGATAAAATACGGTATACATTTAATAAGCCATATACAGAATTTGTGTATATGTACATGTATGTGCTTTATTGGATTTACAAACTCTCGCTTCCAGCTCCAGTTTGTGAATCCAATAAAGCAGGGCTACTCATTCTGTATCTATTACTAACAGGGATGGAACTAGTTTTTGAAACACACAGACATTTTGATTTTGGAAGCACAAGGCATTTTACATGACAGTTTAGGTAAGTTGCACATTGTAACATCGGGATATTTTCTTTGGCTACAGACTTTTCTATCTACACTCCTGGACCAGGTTGTTCGAAGCAAGGGTAACTTTATGCCTAGGATAGCGCTAAATATGTAATAATATTATTGTAATCTGTACAGTTTACCCTTGGGTTAGCAATTTAACCCTGTAGTGCTTACCCTTGTTTCTAACAACCAGACCCTGGTTAATACAAATGGTAAGCAATAATAAGTTGGCATTAGTCAGCTAGACTGTATTTCAAAAGAGAAAAATCCCATTGTATCTCGATTATCCACAATGCTCTATTTCAAACATGTGTTGAACACAGTACTTCTTACCCCTTATCCTTTGCATGTACATCGGCACCGTGTTTGAGTAGGAGTTGGACCACGCCTACTCTGTTGTAACCAGCAGCAAGATGTAAGGGAGTAGACTTCCTACCATCACTGGCGTGACAGTTAACATTTAGGGGTGTCAGAAGAGACATTAGCTTCTCCTCATTACCACTCCTACAGGAAAACAATCACATAAGAACCCATTACAATGTCTTGTCCTATCTTTCATGGAACATGCACATTGTGAACGAACAAATGAATAAACAAACAAATATATTTATCTCTGGTAAAATAAAGTAAAGTTGTATTTATAATGTTGGTAGCCCCTTCAGTCTAACCAACTGCTCTTCCAGGAGGCTGACGGTGCACAACTTTACCCCCTTCTCTGACAGAGCTCCCAATTAAGGGAATTCAAAGCTATACAAGCTACTCAGATGATAGAAGAGTTGGTATGGATGTGGCAGCCCAAAGCAGGAATTAAACTAAACCCATTGCACCATACACACACACACACACACCCAGTACCTTGCTCCTTCAAGTAATTCATCTTTCTTGTAGTCTCCTTCAAAAGGCAACAGAAATAGAGTTGATATGACATATCCAACACATGACTGTGCACACATTCTGTTTCAGTCCTAATCTAAATTCAATGAAATATCTCCTGTCACAACTAACCTGTCAACACAAGCTTTGCAGCAGCTTCAGCTACATCAAGAGCTGTCTTGCCATCTGTGTTTCTAATGTTTGGATCTGCACCATGTTGGAGAAGGACTGAAAAGACAGGAGCAGGTTTGTCAATAGGAGCTCAATGTATTCATTTCCGGCTGGCACTGTCTACTTTTTGTCAGTGTAGAAGCCATGAGTGAGCATGAGTTGTCTACATGTACTTTCTTCTCTGGAGCCTTCTACTTCAATTCTTTTTTAAACCAGATAGCTTCATTTATTTATTCTGTTTTACCACTCGAAGGTGGACGGAGAACCGAGGGCCTACAATTTATTGATCATCTTTATCCGAGAAGACATGAAGGTCTAACCATTTGCAATTCGATCACAAAGGCAGCAGCAGCACCTTCTACTCAGTTATTTTAAGGCTGTGAGTGTTGGTCCGGCCGGGGTTTGAACCCGCGACCTCCTGCACAATAAACCGATGCTTAACCACTGAGCTAACCGGGAGGCAGTTCATATAACAGACAGAAAAATTTGCACTAGATAATTCCCCCAGCTACATGTACTTCTTTGAAGCCAACTACCAGCGATTATCACCAGTAACTATGATGACGTTCACTGTCTACTTAATTTACAACTTAAAGACAGAGTTGTAGCTTATGGCACACAAAAATGGCTATTTTTCACAGCTGTCCAGCAACATAAAAACTTAATGAAAGCCCGAAGTATTAAGAATTGCATATGAACATACAGTCAAGACGAAAACTTCTTCACCCTATTGCCCCGATATTGCTGTTTTCAAAAAATATAATGTTATTGCTGTTTTTGAAAAACGATATTGCCTTTTGCCTTTTTTCAAATGATATATCGGCACAGCAATTGCTGATTTGATTGTACAAAACCCTGATTCGTAATTATTTAGTTTACCTGGTTCGCTATCTTGAACATCGAAAGAACCTGGATGAAGTTGATAACCCTTTTTTTTTCACTCAACCACAAAAATGCACAAAACGTTTAAGAAGTTGATGCCCCACGGCTCAACGGCTAGAAGTTAAACAACGCAAAAAATTACAAGACCAATGCAATGAAAAAACTTCGAGATGCGAATAGAAATGAACGCTTTAAGCTTAAATAAAATTTGCGCACAGCAAGTTATTTCGACAGTGTTTCGGTAAAAAAATATTTTTTACTTACTTTCACAGACATTGAGATGTCTTTACCATTTTTATTTTGTTTGTGGCAGTGTTTATTAATTGATTACATGTATTTGGTTTGCCAGGTTTCCCTGGTTTTGCAGATACTTGAAGTTCAATCCGCGTCTTTGACTTGCACATGCATTTAGTGATTGTTGAGACAATTGTAATATGCTAATTTTTACCTTCAATGTTTTGGAAAACTTTCAATGCATTAAAGTGCAATTTGCATTCAACAGGAATACCACACTTCCAGTAGAGGTTTTCTGGTAAGAGTATATAAGTTTTTTGCAAGTCTTTCATTAAGAATTGGCTTCAAAACTGTATTCACATTCCCAGAAAGTTTCAGCGATTTGACAGACTCGGGCAATCCCTTTATGTAGGATGACACAACTTTTTACCAAAAATACAATAGAATAGAACACAATACAATTCAATACAACAATAGAACGCAACACAATACAATACAATAGAATACGATGTGGTGGCAATTCGTGTCGTCCTACATGAAAGGACGGCCCAGACTCGTCAAAAGTCAGACTGTCATGTTCACGCCTGACTGATTGCATGTGAAAATTCACACTCCGAGAACTTGAGATTTTAATTTTCGAAAAACATGCCAGGACTTCAAACAGTTGCAATAATTTCAGCCGAAACTTTTAACAACACAAGGATCTACCGAAAATGTGAAACTACAGAAACTAAAGTTTATTTACTGACATTATGATTTGCGCTTAGCAGCAAACTTTACAGCAAGTCCCATGTAACAAGCGACCGCTAATCGTTTTGTTGTTATTTTGTGTTGCAAGTTGAGGCTTCCATATTCATGCTAGTTCTAATATTTTTAAGTATAGGTTTCCAGTAAAGGTTTGCAGAAGCAATGGGAGGATGCGTTATAAGCGAGTTGTGAAGCAGCAAGGAGAGCACGATGTTTCGTTAGTATAGGCATGCATATGCGGGATCGATCATCATATATGTGAGTTGAAATTGTTTCGCCTAGGGTCAAACTTCTCCAGATTCACCAGTTTTCTTTATGCTAAAAAACCTAAATTCCAATTCAGGCCTGGTTTATTCAATGGCCCTCACTCAGTCTTGGGAAGCTGCCCCCGCAAAAAAATAATGGCTCCCTCTACGTCAACAAAAACAAACCATTTGGTATACGATTACAGAAAACATCGATTTTGTACAAACTCGTCAGAATATCGGAGATATTGCTGTAAATCAGCAATTGCCGTTTTACTTACAAAAACGATATTTCGTTTTTCAAAAAAACGATATTGTTGATTGCCGGCAAAACGATATTACTGATTGCTGTTTCCTTCATTTTGAGGCAGTTCAGCAATTGCCATTTCCGCGCGTGACAAAGTTTGCGTCTTGACTGTAGCATGTGTTGAAGTAAGGAACGTTTAAAGAGCTTCCACACTGGGCACATGCAGTCTTAGTTTATGTTATATTCTTGTTTATCATTATGGCTTGGTGGCATCAAAACCACATTATAGTACTACTAAGCCCCAGATGTTAAATCCCTTTCCAGTGGATAAAACTAATTAGTATATACCACACCAGTGAATATGATTTCAGCAAAGCAGCGATCACCTCGTGCAAGTTTTTGTCCATTTGACAGAAAATAAAATAACTATTTGGTGCTGGCTATTCACCTGGAATGTGGTATATACTAAAACAATTACTCACCTCAGTGTTGGTGAATAGTGGTGGATAGTTACATGTACCTTTGTTAATTAGTTTGCTAATGATTAAGTTTGTTATTACAGGGATGTAAATAATTTTAGAGATAACCAGACCAAACATACAGTAGTTATAGAAGGGCCACTTTATTATGATATCATGATGTTCTTTGCTTATTTTTGCTCAAAGCCGGGCCATTCTTAAAAACAAGTTAATTCAGCCGGGGAAATGGCCTGTTGCCTGGCTATTATCTACATCCCTGTTTTAATGATTGCATTAAGCATTTAACCAAGGTTGCAGGACATGCATGAGTTCAAATTCCATATTCCACATTGGGCCCCACCCTTTCACAAGGCTTTCAGCGCTACACCATACTACAGCACCGCCTGAAATAATTTATTATTGAAGCATTTACTGTGGTTTGACTGCATGCAATGACAGCGGTTTGACTGCAGTTAAACCTCATGGATTCTTCCACGTCCATGGTTGGATGTGGCCATGACTGTGTCCACTTTAGATTATTTTATTTTCGCTTCCTTCAGGACTCAAATGGCAGGTCGAAACACGTAGTCGTGAATGAAACTAACACTAACTTAACCCTAACCTAACACTTTAGAATCTTTTATTTTCGCTTTATTCAGGACTCAAATGGTGTGTCAAAACACATTCCTCAACTGATAAAACTAACACTTTAGAATATTTTATTTTCGCTGCATTCAGAACTCAATGGCAGGTCGAAACACACTCCTCAACTGATAAAACTAACACTAAATATAAATTTTTATTTTTGCTGCATTCAGAACTCAATGGCGGGTCGAAATGCACTCTTCATTGAAGCTAACACTTTAGGTTCTTTTACTTTCGCTTCATTCATCAATGAAACTAACACTAAATAGATTTTTTTATTTTCACAGCATTCATGCATAGCAACCTTTGTCACAGATGCTGTAACCAGTCAATTGACTTCAAGAGCATGACTACAAACAAAATGTAGATTTGGCTTAATAGTAAGCAATTTATGTATGCCATTTCATTTTTCAATTTTGATTCTGTTGTGACACTGGATAGTGTCGGCCTTTAGTCTAGAAAACCCATGTGCAATTATCACAAGTGTCTGGATTCGTGACCATGAATTTTAAAGTTTTCACTTGGCTGCCACCTTTTTCACTCAAACATACATTTATATAATTATATAAAAAATAAAATGTAGATGACTTTTGTATGTAAAAGTCATTTCTAAAGATTCAACAGTCTTATAATTAACAAATAAAGAAGCCTTAGCCATGTTTTATACTATCATAAAACACGATGGGCATTTGAGAACATGAGAGAAATGTTAAAGCATTTTCCCTGCATGATATTAATTGTTTGCTTACTGTGGTGCCATTTTTCTGTACTCCTAAAAGAGTGTTTCTTCTTTAAATTAAGCTGGAATCGACACTATAGCTAACTAGTTTCTGTAGAAGTATCGAGCGTCGGTGAACTGTATAGCTTCTCTGTTCTGCGGCTCGTCTGAACTTTGTAATCGGCCGAGACTGAACACAACATGAATCGCTCTGATTGGCTAATGTTAATGAGATTACCCTTGGAGGCGGGACTCTTAGTCAACCGTGAAATGAATCGAAAACCTTTTATCGGGCTGTTTCTCGGCTCTTTTTTTCGGCCAAAATCAGAACTTTGTCCAGCCTTTTAGCGTTTTGTCCAATTTTCCTAAGTTTTTCACGAGTCGTGGAAAACAGCCGTTTCTCAAATACTGTGTCGGGGAATTTTGAAATTATTTTTTGTTCAGGTTTTATGACCTGGGTTGTATCAAAATGGGATGAAAAACTACTTTTTCAACTTTGAAAAGGGATAAAATCTGTAATACGCAATATATCAAAATTGCCCGACACAGTATTTGAGTCAATTTATTTGGGATTCGAAAGGGCTAATTAAGAAAAAAAAAAATTCAAAGCCTGAAGGGCTGAACTCCTTCTGGCGGACAGAGTCATTTTGCGTAGAAATATATACAACATCTACGCTTTTAACATTTGTTCAAAACGGATTAAATATGTACTTTCTTCAATTCAAGACCTTTAAAACGGTATATAGTACGTCTATGTGGCTTTAATTCCGACGTTGCAAGAGCGTTTTTCCGAAATGACACGTCGAACCTTTATCGAGACCTTAATAGACTATTGTGTTACGACTGCGACTTTCGACCCTGGCTTTGGCCGCAGCTTTCGACTATGCAAACGTGGCTTCTGACCACAGTAAATTAATTAGCTACGGCAGCTGCGGCTTTACCGCTGTAAAACCTCAGCCAAACTGAGGCCATTGCACATGGTTGGACAGCGTCCCAATGCTTCAATAATTCCATGCGGTACTGTACATACATGTACATCTGTATAATATTATACTAAGTAGTATACTGCACATTGTCACTGGTAATGTAAAGTTTCATGGATAATCTAAAACATAATTATAATAATAATTGAATGCTTACCAACACAGACATCCACTTTTCCTTTGACTGCAGCTTCATGAAGTGGAGTATAGTTCCAGTTGTCTCTGGCATTAGCATCTGCTCCATGCCCTAATAGGATCCTTACTACCTCAGCATGGCCAAACGAACAGGCATTATGAAGAGGAATCAAGCCCCCTAAAGTATATTAATGGTGTATTATCAGTAACAGTTAACAACATTTATTAACAGAGGGCTCACTGAACACTGAGTGTATGCTCTCTTCTAATACTTTGCCTACCAGGCTTGCTTCTATTAAGCATAAGCTTTGTAACATTTTTCTTCCGCACATCTCCTGTTAACCATCTAGAGGAGCTCCTCTGCTATAACTGTCGCTCCTTGCTTCACTGCTGCTGCATTACTGGTGCCGCATCTAGGGCATCGCCCCTTCCATTGCGCATAGTGTTCTAGTAAGTATATTTGTTTTTGATTTTATTTCATATTAATTCTCTTTGCATTGATTCCAATTGTAAACTCATTATATTTTGTAATGTTGTAGCTCGTGCGTGAATTTTTTCCCATACTTTCTTTCCTTTCCATTACGTTCTATTTGTAACATAGAGGGCAGCATGTTAGATAACTATGTAAGGTTAATGTGTCTTCCCTCTGTAAATAAAGAATATTGTATTGTATTGTAAGTAAAAAGCCTTGAGTCTATGCAACAAGACCGAAAGGGAGCATGAATACATTGTATGTTTGTAGCAATCAGTAAATATCTAAAATAGTCATACCTTGACCATACAGGGCAAGCCAATTCTTCAGTTTGATTCTGAGGAACTCTAACATCCATATTAGGTCAAAGAATAACTAAATTCCAATTCGATCTGTGGATTAGCTGGGACCTGGCTTTGAGCAGCCCCCATGGTTGTTTCAGGTCTCGTTAGAAATTCAGAGTTTAAATATTTAGAGATCAATACCCATTAATGTTTCCCTTTTGGTGTTATCACTTTCAGCTCCAGTTTGTAAATCCGATAAAGCATGGCCACTCATTCTGTATCTATTACATACACATAAATGTAGAAACCTAACTTACCATCATCTTTAGCATGCACATCAGCTCCGCACTGCAATAGATATTCAACTACTTCTTTTCTGCCAAAACCTGAGTGATGGATAATACAAGTCAGACAGTTAGCAAACTCAAATAAGATGATAGCTATTATTAAAGATTTACATGTAATATAAACTACATAGGCAAGCCTAAAATCGGAGCTCCCAATTACCAGAACTGAAGTAATGACCTGAAAATAATGATAAATTATATAAAGATAACAAACATGAAAACAAAAATAACTGGTAGTAGAATAAAGGGAAATCAGCGCAAAAGGTTCATAAGAAAAGAGAAGAAAACAGAAAAATGAAAACATCAAAACTTTGAGCTTGCACGCAGTTGTTCGAAATGACCATCTTTACAACTTAGGGTTTGTATAAATTATTACACATGGGGAACTGGATGGTGCAGCATGTAAAACTGCTTGTCTCTCAGCACTGTGGCCCGAGATTGATTCCCGCACACAGCATCACATGTGAGTTGACTTTGTCTATTCTCACCCCTGCTCCTTTTTTTCATCCCTTGAAATAATATTGCAACATCGTATTTCCAGTATGTCTAGGTTTGATGCAATATTTTCCCCCAGGTACATGCTTCATATTGGCCGCTTTTGGTCGCTCTAGTAGTGAAAGGGTTAATAAGACAATTGAAAAAAGGAAAGAAACTATTTTATTCAGATCATGCACTTGGTAATTTCTCTTTTTTTATATAATTTTGTTAATATCATCCAGGAATAAAGGTTTTAACTTGTAAATATAGGAAAGGATGGAGGGTAGGTGTCATTTGCAATGCAAGTACTAGCAACAGGCAAGCAATGCACAACTAACGAGTGAACTATGGCAACCAAGCTACGGGTCAACCCCTGACATCGGTCATACTGATTTAACAGTGGAAAAAAGATACTTGACCTGCAAATTATCCCTGACAAAATTCTTAAGAAAATGTTCAAAAGCTTGTGTACTGTGGTAATATTTGGCCAACAAGTGACCCTCATCCTCCCCATACAATGTTGAGACGGACTGTCACTTTGCTCTGGGAACACTTGCAAGCGGGGGAAAGGGGGGGGGGGGGGGAGGGGATAAGTAAAATTGTGTCTTTCTTGTGGAAAAGCTAATGTAAGAGAATTGAAAATTATTTTTTTTGTCTTTAATTGTAGGTCTTTGACCTACCATAGTAGGGACAGGTGGGTGGGGAAATCTGGTAAGCAAGCTAGAACTGAGCACGGTGGCAAACTCTTCACATTTGACGACCCTGCTGCGCATGCACCAAATGAGCACTGTCCACTGGCCAATAGCTATTTGCAAGCAATCCCAAAATAACTCACTATGGGGGCAAATTGATCACACAAGACGACCCATTATGCATTATTACAATTATGAGAACAATATGCTGGCCAATCTCTCAGTTCACTATGATTCTTAAATCTTATTTAACTTATTTTTGAATTCATGTAGTCTTTATAGGAGATTAACTTTACTTATTCTAGCCAAATGATAATATAATTAATATAGAAAAATCACATGCATGAGAGGTAATTCCTCATTAAATTGCACGAGAAAACCGATATCGTCTGAGTCGCGAATCGACTAGGGCTATATCAGTTTTTCAAGTGCAATTTATTATCATGAAATCACCGAGTCGGGCGTGTGATTTTCCTTGAATCACATTGTCTGATGAAGTACTTGAAGGTTTAGTACTTTTGTTTATATTTTGCAAAGTTACGAAATAATAGCATGCGTAGTCTACAGTGGTGATTCCACTCTGAATTACCACTCTCCTCTCAGCCAATCAGCATCTGATTTTGCAAATACACTTGTGTGATTCAGCTGTGACTATGCGATTCATGGTGGGAATCATCCAATTATGCATCACTCATTTCAGGGAATCAACTACAGGACACTACTTTTTGAATCCTGAGAAAATAGTTTAGGCAAGTGAGTAGAGGATTCAGGTAAGTACAATTTGGAATCACTTGCCCTCTGGGCAAGTACCCTGGTATGATAGGTAACTCTATTGGTGGGTTGCACTGGCAGCCATGTTGGTTGGTAGGAACAAAAGAAACCACATTTGCTTCTTTTCTTCCTACCAACCAAGATGGCTGCTACGCTTTTGTGATTGTATTCCCGAAGGAACGATTGCAACCCAAGAATTCACCATGATATCTGGTAGTGAAAATAACTCGTGACTAATTCAGATATGCAGTCTCTGTTTGCAGCTCTTGTATTTGCACACACATATATATTATATTTAGGATATCTGATTCTGGTAACGAAAATATTAAGTACAGGAACCAAAACTCCGAGGCGAAAGGGTACTTGAGTATGTCAAGAAGGTCGCAATATTATAAACACTGGATCTGACAACAAACATGTTTAATAGTAATACGCCAACGTAACAAAAGTATTTGCTTGTAAAACGCTCACAACTACACAAACATAAAAGACAGCAGAAGCTAGCATTATAAGAACAGCACGATCTCTCCCAACGATATAATTCCATTATTGGCATATGCCATTATCGGGTGGCATAAAAACATCGATCTGAGACTTGCCAAAACAACGTCAAACCTTCATGAGTATCCTGTGTATCTATGACGATGTCATGAATTGGTTTCCACGAGTTTTGCACATTGATCTACAGAATCTCTTTTAAAAAAGGGTTAGTTTTTTTCATGATAAAACTTCTAAGCTGAAGACTAAACTCTTTGTTCAAGCAGAGCGGCGGTTGTGTACAACCATGTGATGTATGCTTGAAAGGAGGTATTCCAGTTGCTTCAAGTTCAATGCAAATATATACTTACCGTCTAAAGAGATCTCCAAAATGGTTCAAATGCCATTTGTGGTAAAACATTAAGTTATTATATTTAAGCTTATGTTTGCAACGAAACAAAGCATCAAGTGATCTGAAAGACTGAATCATGGCATGAGTGATGTCATCGAATTTAAGTACCGCTCCTTTCAACCAACAACCGACAGCCTATAAAAGCTGTTAACCTAAAGTTATTGTGACAGGAAATCAAGCAACCATCTGAGAAAGTACAGAGGTTTTCTCTTCCCTAAAAATTCCCTAAGTTCGCGTTGAATTCTGTAAATATTTTGGGGTTGTCTTTATCTTCTTTGGAGCTCCTACCTGCGGCAAAGTGCAGAGGCGAAGACTTCCTGCCGGCTGTGTCTCTTACATTGACGTTTGAGTTGCTGTTTACAAGTCTACGGACTTTACTGACATCTCCATTCCTACATGCCTCAAATAATTCCCTTCCTCCCTCACAGAAGTCGCTTTCTGGTAAGAAGGTAGAATGTGAAGCCTGTTTCTTGGTCGCCATCTTGGCTTGACAGGCGCAGCCGACTCGTGACGTCACCCCTCAAAGGAGCCGACACCTGGGGGACTAAGGACAAGTCCCTTCCGTGTTTATTTTGCGTTGTTGCCTCTCTGTTCACAGGCCCTGGATACTAAAAAAAACTAAAAAATCGGACCTGAAGGAAGGGGGAATGGGGAGAGAAAGAGGGAAAAAATCGGACGTGTCCGCCATTTTGTTTTCGCCACGTTTTATTTTCGTCATTTTCCCCAGTATCTAGAGCCTGCGAACAGGATATGTTGCCTCCAGTCCTGATTTAATTAATTGATGAAATCGTTTCTATTCTTTCGGAGTCGTTTCGTTTGTAATTTTAGTTTCAGCAAATGCACCCACCACACCGCCGCTATGACGTAGCTAGCGTAAAGAGCTGTGGGGAGGCTACTGGAGTTAGGGCCTCTGCTTTTTCTTCTATATATATTAATGATATCTGCAATTCCTCTGATAAGTTAAAATTTTATTTATTTGCTGATGACACAAATTTGTTATACTTTATAAGTCACTTGAATTGAACTGGCAAACATTTATAATTGGTTAACGGCAAATAAATTATCTCTCAATATAAAGAAATCCATTTTTTTTTTAACCCTTATAAAAAAATTGATTATCAAATAAACTTGAACATATATGATCATAATACAAATATGTATACCCCTTGGAGTGTAAAGATTATGTCAACTACTTAGGGGGAATTATTGATAGTAACCCTTGGAAATACCATATTGGTCACGCTGCTTCAAAGATTAGTAAAACGATTGACATTAACGCTAGACTAAGGCACTTTGTACCCATGAGCACTTTATTAAACATCTACAGGAGCCCATTATATAGATCTCTTATCTTTCCCTTTATGTCCTATGGCATAGTAGCCTGCTCAGACTCCCTAAACACAATTCTCATATTACAAAAACGTGCTCTTCGCTTGATGTATTTTGCACAGTATAGACCCCATACCACCCCCTCTTTATCTCTTCAAATATCATTCCATTTAATATACTCTACTTCAAATCATGATTGATCCTAATGCATCACGTATTTAACAACTTGGCACCATCTAATATCTCAAACTTATTTACTTGTTCAAAGTGAAGTACACACTCGGCATAATACTACCCGCGGGCTAGTGTCCATTTACGTAAGCTTGTTTATATATTTAATAAAATTGTTGTTGTTGTTGTTGTATTACTCCATGTATAGCTGTTTCGTCCTTGTTATGACTCATTTATCAGCTTGGTATAGTCTCACTAAAGATCAGGAACTTCATGGTTGTGACACCGCCCTCCTCAGCCTCACGGAACAATGAAAAAAGGAACTCGATGATCACAGGATCATTAGACAGGTATGAATGGACCTTTCCAAAGCGTTCAATACCCTACCACACAAACTAATTGTACTAAGATAAAAGAGTACGGAGTTAACGCAACACTGCCAACCTCATCGAAGACTACGTATCCAACAGATGTCAGCAAGTCAAGATAGGCGATAAATACTCTACGTGGAATACAATATCAGCTGGAATTCCCCAAGCTGGAATTCCTCAGGTTCGATTTTAGGCCCTTTGTTATTCAATATATCCATGAACGATCTGGCTTAACAATGTCATAAAGCACTCTCTCTACTACTTTTTCAACTTATGCTGATGACACTCAAATATTTTACGCTGACACAGACCCGGCTATAGTCAGGGGCGTAGCTTCCTGTACGCATATACGCACGTGCGTACATTTTGAGACGAAAATTCCTTGTTTGGCCTTGTATTTATTTTACGAGAGGGGGCCCTTAACACCGGTAACTACTGCACTTGTGCGTACAACTTGAAATGGCTCAGCTACGCCTCTGAGAGTATAGAAGAAGCCATAAACAACGACCTTACCTCCGCCGCTCAGCTTGTTGGTAATGAAAGATGGTCAAACGCATCTAGGCGGTTTCTTTTCTAACCAATACTTCCCTTTTTTAAGTGTTCACAAGTTTTTAGCCGATTGTAAACGTTTTTCAAAGTTTCAATAGTGTTTGCCCACCTTTCATTTCATTCCTTTTATTTTCTTTTATTTGTGCGATATATTGTGTGTTCGTATCCTCAGTCTGATTACCATGTAACGGATAAGCAAAAGCTCCCTAGATAAGCATCATTGCTTTTGGAGCAATTGCTTCAAATATTGTTTAAATAAAAAATTAAATAAAATAAAAAACGACCTTTCCAGCGTTGATACTTCTCAAAGTACCAAGCGATAGTTATGGGTAATACACAGTCTTGCCGAGCCTTTTGCCGGAGCTCGACCTTCATAGCCTCGTACTTGTCAACCTCGGTGAGGATGTGGCTAAACTCCCCATCAGACAACTTGTCATCACGCAGGGCCTTTGAGACCAGGTCGCGGATCGTGTTGGCCTTGGTCCTACCAAGTGTGACCGTCTTCTCGTGCTTTGAGACCTTCTACGAGAGGCCCTTGGCGAAAATGGCAGCCGTAGCGGAGTCCCCCTGCAACCCCCAGCGGAACTCATTACGATCCCAAGACCCGAGAGCGACGTCCCCAGTCCGGCAGTGGTGAAGACCACCGACAGACAACCAGCTACTCGGAGACCACGTGTACGACCCCCAGGGCCCTCGAGTACTTCTTCAAGACCCCTCATAGTGGTTGGCTGGACTTTCGAGGATAGCCAAGACATCGCATACCTTTTAAAGGCGGAAGCTCTCCAGCGGCTCCCCAGACAGCTAGGGATAAATAGAATCACTGGCCATGCCCATTCTTACTCTACCTCTAGCTTTAAGGTGAAGTGCAAAGGGCGTCCGTTGAAGTCGATTAGGTTTCCCCCTTGGCCTTGGTCGTGATTCGAAGGCTATTTGTCAGCCCTCTCGCCTTAAATTCAGGGATAGAGAGTTCACGAACATGTGTTACACGATAAAAAGGAAATTTTTAAAAACACTTTTTGGTGTTTCTCTTTTAGTGTATTATTGGCGTTATAAAAGCCAAGGAATAGTGGTTTTCTTAATGTATACACGTAATCAATATCTTGGCCCCTAGGGTAATTACTGTGGAGTTTTCTCTTCTGACACAAATGTCACTATTGACATTTGAGGTTGGTTTGGCGGATACTGTACAGCGACTACGGCCAGTCATTTAACGTTCGGCCAAACGTAGCGAACTAGCAGCTCACAGCTAGATTATATATATTAAAAATATAATTAATAGGAGAAGTAGAATTAAAGTCAATTTTCTCGGTTGGATTTGGAATCCAGTCCCGAGGATTCGCTAGTAATGTTCCGAGAATATATCAGTTCCTCAAATTAAATATTAATGGTAAAACAAAACTACGGATAAAAGGAAAATTAAAAGAATGTTTCCTAATTGGATACGTAATTATCGGCGCTCCAGATTAGCGAAATTAAGTGACATCGCATGTCTCGTTGCAAAGAAATCTGTCATTTATATGCGCCAGAGCGTCCTGACGGCCTTCTTGGAAAGTAACATTAATGGGACTAAGGGATAAAATGGTGACATAGAAAATTAAATTGTAGTTAGGATATTAATTCCTACGGATGTTCTCCTTAAGTTTCAACATATGTTTGTATAAGGCGTTCCCACAAAAACCTATACTTAGTCTTTAACCTAAGTTAAACTTAGTTTTTACTACTTTTACCGAGGAAATCTCTCTTTGAATTAATGCATTTTTATCTTGTGCATTTCAACTGGGTTCTTTTCATTCTAAATGTGTCTTTGACAATATTTTACCTGGCAGCAGTTAGTCTCTAGACCAAGGTAATACTAGCTTAGTAATTATTGGTTGTCAATCAGTCTTAACCTTGGTGTAGTTTTGCATCCTGTTGTTATCTTCTAGTAACCCGTAGAGATTTAGGTTAGAGTCTTCGTAGAGCCGATATGTTTTTATATAGTTAGGGAAGCGTACTTGTTCGCCTAAATTTCTAAGCGCCGCTTTAGTTTGTACCATAGAAATATAACATCGAGAAAATTGCAATTCGACCTTATGGCGGATGGAATCTACGTACGTGACAATGGAAATCCAAAAGATTAAGTCACGAGGTCGACCTTTTTAGTAGTCCTAGTCTATCCGGCCACTACACCACAAGCTGTTTGTTGAAAGAACAGAGATAAATAACAATGTCAGGCCTACCCCGGGTCCTAAAGTTGCCGTAATTTTGGGTAACTTAAGGCAACTTTAGGAGACTTAAGCAAAATCGAGGTAAAAAATGTGGAAACTTAAGGAGACTTGATGCGATTTAAGGCAACTTCAGGCCAACTTAAGGCAACTTTAGGACCCGGGGTAGGCCTAATGTCAAACACGTGTGAACAGTAATTTTATGTATACAATGCTTCCTAATGATTTATGAAAATAAATTGCATAATTCAGATTTCACAATGGAGGTTCTAATTGTTTGGGCCTTCCTCCCGGGTACATTTTGTCATCGCCCTCCATGAATAAAACACTCACTTGGTTGGAACTTCGACACGGTAGCCCAATATTAGGAAAAAGGATTTAAAAAATAAAGTGCAATGTCCCCAAGGTGGGGCGAACTGCATTCATTTGTCGAGTTACAAAGCGCGGTTTTAGAAAGCAAATGTATTAAAAAGAGACTTAGGCGAGTTCGGCATGCAGGTTATGACAACAAAATTTCGTTTTTGAAGGATTCAGGGTTGGCTTTAGTTTTCGTTGCAGACTTTCGTTTCAATTGTGAATCTGAAAACAACGGATGACACATTGGCTACTCTTTATCATTACTATTATATTTATTCTGTTTTACCACTCCAAGGTGGACGGAGAACCTCAACAGGCTTAAAGCCCTGCTATGCCTATGGAGGTCTCCGATTTAGTCCTTATCCGAGAAGACGTGAAGGTCTAACCGTTTACTGTATTATGTAAAGGCAGCACCTTCTACTCAGTTATTTTAAGACCCAAGAGTGTTGGTCAGGCCGGGATTACTGACAGGTACCCCATTCTCATTATGAGCTAGTTTGCTCTAAAATTATTTCAATAAATCGTCAAAATATTCTTACCTGTCTCTTGTCTATTTCTTTCAGTTTCTGTGAAGTTTCAAGCCATTCCGTTCAATATTGAGTGTTACAAAAAATTTCTTTCCCTTAGTATAATTATTGGGAAGGTAGCAAACTGAACAATTTCTGTACGCCGTACAGCTGCAGAAAAGCGCCTCGAATTCCTATAAAAATCCCGTACATCGTCAAATTCCTTCAAATAATCGTTGCCCAGACACAGGTCCTTCACCACACTCCCTTTCACTGCTTTACTCTAACCGGAGAAAAATGCCACGTAGTTTGCAGTTTTCGAGTTTCGCGGATGTTTCCGTCCACCTGTCCTGCAACGGGCTCAGACCTCAAACATATATATCAATGTTCTGTTTATTTTTAGTGTAGAAGGCGGCTCTAATACCTTAAAATAGAGGAAAAGATTAAATAAAAGTGAGAAAAGAGAGTTTCTACAGTTTGCTACCTTCGCTATAATTATACTAAGGGAAGGAAAATTCCTGTAACTCACTCAATATTGAACGGAATGGCTTGAAACTTCACAGATACTGAAAGAAATACACAAGAGACAGGTATAATATTTTGACGGTTTATTGAAATTAATTTTAGAGCAAACGGGCATGCGAGCTAAAACTCCATACATTTACTGTAATTTCAAATATCCGGGAAATAACAGTTTTACGCACGAGCCTGGGGTACCTGTGGATTACGGAGCTAACCGGGAGGAGTCTTGGGTTGCAATCATTCCTAAGGGAATACAATCACAAAAGCATAGCGGCCATCTTGGCTGGTAGGAATAAAAGAAGTAAATGTGGTTTGTTTTGTTCCTACCAACAAACGTGGAAACTAGTTTGAACTCTAGAAAAAGACACCACAGGAAGTTTCAATTCTTTATTTACATGTACTATTTACAAACTGGTTTATAGCGAATAGTAACTCAATAAAGGACATTCAATAGAGGGAATCGGCTAACTGTGTTGCTGGTATATAATAAACTAAAGTCGACCGAGGTATGCTAACCGCCGTGGAAAGCGAGTAGCAGCTCCCTTCGTCAGAGCAAGAGGGAATTGTGGGTGGGGAAACGGTTTATATAGTGCATGATTACCGCTGAGGAAACATGTGCTCGGATCAAACCATTGCCTTTCAACAAAAGCGGGTGGCTTGGTGGTGATCACGAAAGCGCGACTTCATCACGTACAATTGCTACTCTGGGGAATTGTTCCTTTTTCACTCCAATCATAATGCAGTCATGCCTATCTACCTGAATAAAAGAAATTTTCAAAGAGACAATTGACCAATTTAGCTTGTACATTTGTTGTCGCAATTCAGGTCATCGGTCTTTTCCCTCGAGTATTTTTTCTCGTTTTTCTGTATCCCAAGAGGAATTGTATGAATTTCTCTAATTGGAAAACAAAGCACCGAATCCTCTGGAGGGCAGTCACATGATCTCAATTTGGACAACAAACGTACAAGCCAAATCGGTCTATTCTCCAGAGTAACATCTCTTTACGTCACATGATCTGAATTGGGTAGCAACAGAGTTTGCCGATTCCCTCTACTAAATCCCACTTCTACAATCTCATTATTATTTTTACTAAGTGTATGGAAATAATGGAAACATGTTTGTTACCAATATGAACACAATTCTATGTAAGGATAGAGAAAATTGGATTGATCATGGCAATTTCCTTGATCTTTGCTATTTCGGGATATTTTTCATTTGCTGTAAAAAAAAATCCCACAATTATTTTGCGAAAAGAACTGCTTTTCTTTATAATTATATTTTAATTAATGTCAATCAGAAGACTATGCCGCTGACCATATGCAAGAATGCTAACATATTTCGTAATATTTCATTTGTTTGTTTTCCAAGGAAAAGGGATGGGGATACATATTGCAGTTAGAAACCCCAAGCTTTTGTTATCAAAATAACACTAAGAGAAATTAACGATCCTCTCGACCGTGGTAAGTGTACCACTACCTAACCCTGGGTTCCAGGAGCTCGAAGAAATGAGATTAGAAGAAAAAGAGGTGCCTCTGGAATCTCACTTCCATGCACTGAGAGCACGTCAAACCAGTTTTGCTGGTAAGTCAATGCAAGTTACATCCAGCACTCACGGCTGCGCCTGGTAATGAGTAGGAATCAGGATCAAATTCCCAACCCAACGTTTGCATGGAAGTGAGATTTATAATGCTCGTACAAAGCTCTTCACCTCAGCTGGAGCCATTTTTGGTAATACCTGGCTTAATGGCACTGATCGTTTCCGTTTTCAAATACTGCTCTATGGATCGTCTGAATTAGAATTTCATGATAATGCCGAGCTGTTTATTGAAATACAAAAAAATATTTTAGATTCTGGAAGAATCAGTCCTAAACTATAGTTTATAAAGTTCAATTACATTAGTATTTAACGTTTGGATCCAGTGCTAAAAAGCCAGGGTCTTCGTCTTTATTAATTTGTTTTGCTTTTCTTTTTAAATTACTTAATCTGTTTTAAGCGCATTATCCCAGTTCATTTAATGTCTTTCTCGTTCCCTTTCAAACGGATCATTAACACCAGTGGCTGCTCTCTCACCATTCATTTCTACTCCTCTTTTCTCTCACCTCTTCACCTCTCATTTGTTCTCTCCTCTGCTCTCTAACCTCTCATTTGTTCTCTCCTCTGTTCTCTCACCTCTCATTTGTTCTCTCCTCTGCTCTCACCTTTTGTTTCTTCTCTCCTCTGCTCTCTCACCTCTTCACCTTGTTTCTTCTCTCCTCTGTTCTCTCACCTCTTCACCTTTTGTTTCTTCTCTCCTCTGTTCTCTCACCTCTTCACCTTTTGTTTCTTCTCTCCTCTGTTCTCTCACCTCTCATTTGTTCTCTCATCTGCTCTCTCACCTCTTCACCTTTTGTTTCTTCTCTTCTCTGCTCTCTCACCTCTTCACCTTTTGTTTCTAAACCATGACCTTTCCATGGCTGAGGAAATTTCCCTCCTCTACTTTCTAGTACTATTTCAAGTAAGCTCTTTCTATCCTTGGATCAATAATAGTAGCCAAATGGGAAATAAATGGTCAAGGTAACCACTTCTACTTTTTTCATGCAGTTCTTTAACTTTCGTTTAATTGACTTTGAGAATTTCGCTGATCTTGGAAACAATTCTAAACTCTCACTGTGACAAGTGAATCAAGTCAGGAATTCAAGAATTATCATGATCACTGTGATCACAAGTTTGCTACTTGGAACAAACTGTAGTATGATGATTCAGGGATTAGAATGTTCTACCATAAATCAATATATCTTCTGGAAGCTCTTCTTTCAATGCGATTTCATAAAACCCTAGCCTGCAGTAAAATTCCAGAGAGTCTCTGTTTGCAAGATTGATCTCGCTGTACACTCCATTGCAACCTTCTGCTTTCAGTGCAGACAGTACACATGTCAATAGGCGTTTCCCAAGGAACTGGTCCTGAAATGGAAATGTATTTAAAGATAAATGTATTGTTAAAGTCGCTTCACGTTTTGTTTATAATAGTACTAATTTCTAACCAAGGAATACATCTTTTGCAGGAAACAGTCACGTGCTGATATATCACTTCAATAGCCAATGAATCCATGGGACAGCTTTACTGGATGGCAAACAAACTCCAAAAATAAACTTTTACAAAGATTCACAATAGATTGGAAGTGGAAAATAGCATTTATAAACAGATTTTGCTAATCTGACTTATACAAGTGTCTTTAAATAAATGAAGTTAGGTTTTTTTTTTCCAACAAGTACAATAACGTGATTGTATCCTGCAAAAAGCCCATTGTAATGTGTTTGTGACAAATCAAAAGTAGCCTCAGTTTGATTTGAGATAACAATGCTTGGTAGTCGTATTTGTCTTGTTGGTAAGGCCAAGTATTACCAAAACCAAGTCTATAAATTCTACTCAGATTTTGGACAGTGAAGACACTCTAAATAGACGAGTTTTGAGAGTGTAGAATCGTCCTTAACTACTAATTTTGTCCAGTATTTAATACTTCTAAATGTAGATTTTAGTTTGATTGGAAATCTTCCAAGTTCAGCCCTGCATCCATTGTTAACAGATGTTTTGCTGGTACCAAGCAACATCTTACAGAATTTTATATGTAAATACTCTAGTGTATCATTCTGATTTAAAACGGTCTTTATCATCAGCTCCCCAAATTTCACTCCCATAGTAGCCTGAATTTCAGCCGTCTCCTCTGGTTCGTTCCTCCCGAGAGAGACGTCTGAATCCAATAGCCGATAATGCCGTCCAGTGACGTCAAGGCGGATTAACAATTTAATTGATGCAAATAAAACTGTCACGGCGGTAGTAAGAGTTCGTGAGAAATATTTATTTGAGATTATGCCGAGCAAAATAAAAGCCTCATGAGTTACCTATATTATATATCTCCATCCCATTTGCTTCTCAAGTGCCTCTTATGTTGTGAAAGCCTTTCCGAGGCAACAAATCGTTATATTATATTTGGAGGCAAAGTACAGTTGATCTTAGTCTTTCTGTTGATCTTTGTACATGTCTCGCGATCTGCCGTTCGAATCGACACAGCTACGAGATATTACCTATGTAAATGATGCAACAGAAAAGTACAAAAACATGAAAGGATAATGGAGCTAGAATTTTCGAAGAAATACGAAAACTCTTTTACGGGAAAGAACAGTTCCTTGAAGAGAGTAGCGACATTCTTTACCACTGCGAGAGTGAACAAATAATCGATTGTCAACAACCCCGCGGACGCGACGCGATAACAGGTTAGTCGTCCGGTTATTGTGCAGGACACTTTCAATCCATTTCCAGATGTTTTCCTTACGAATTCAAGGTCTTTACTAAAGACAATCACTCCACTGAAACTCAACGATCAACATAGCCTGAATTTCGGCCGTCTCCTCCGGTTCGTTCCTCCCGGGAGGAGTCCAAAGTGAATCCTGCCGTCTTCTCGCTGATAATTATGATAATTATGCGAAATTATAGAATATGAACCAATCAAAAATCACTACCAGGTTTTCTGGTAGTGACGTCACTGGATGGCATTATCGGCTATTGGATTCAGACGTCTCTCTCGGGAGGAACGAACCAGAGGAGACGGCTGAAATTCAGGCTACTCCCATAGAGTAAAATCGGTTTAATGGCCATCCTGTTACCGGCTCAATGGCCATTTTTAGCCCCCCCCCCCAATCGCTCCACCATCCCTGAACTTACACATTATCAATTAGCAATAACTGCAAATGCAATTTGGGAACTACAGTGCAACTACTGTAGCCGGGGCCACTCGGAAAATGAGAACTAGACACATTGCAAAATGAAAATAAAGCATTCCAACTTCAAGCAACAAACTTCAACTTCAAAACTACTGTACTCAACAAATTTTGCCTTTTACCTGATCAAAGCTAGGGAAAGTTGAAATGCTATTGTTTTGTACTTAACACTGATTGGATGAAATATTGGAATGCTTTGTTTTCATTCTGTGATGTGATTGGTTCCCTGTTGTCTAAGTGGCCCCAGTTATAGTAAACACTCAAATGTACCTGTGCTCTTGGTAAGAGATCTATCCTGACATGTGCTCTATGTCTGGAGTATAGATCCTCTGGTAGGAATATTGTAGGGCGATGAAAGCTTTCTGATATTTGTTCTGCATAAGTCCACTCTGAGCAATCTCCGACAGGTCTTGGATACTTCTTACAAACCTAGGGGAATTAATAGTGATGAGTTGATAATGCCAAATCAAAGGGTGTGTTGCTTATTCCATAGTGCAGCTGACATATATTAAGAGCATTAGACAGCTCCTGCGCCAACAATAGAAATGAGAAACTGGAGGTTCAGTAAACTAGTTTAGTACAAAATAATATTAGTCATCACAAGCTAACACATTTGATCAATCTGTTTAACACATTTAAAAGCAGCAGTAACTGGTTTAGGGCCCACAGCAACAAAACACTATGCTCCGCTGGCTGAAAGAATGAAGGCTATAGAGTTCAAATACAAGTCTCCGAGGTACAGTATTAAACTTTGTTAGTAAATAATTTTATAACCTTAACAGTAAACTCACAGTGAATTACAAATTAAGAAAACTTAAACCTGCCTTAGACTTAGCTGGTTGATTTTTGCAAAAATTACTCATACCTAAAACTTATTAGAAACAGGGGTGATTGCATTTGTTGTCTTTCAGATTTGGCAGAAACTGGGGAGATGTGCCCACGTTGGGCTCATCAAAAATGCAAGTGTGTGATGTTCTGCTGTGGTGTAGGTCTAGGGCTTTCCCTCACTAGAATCTCTGACAAATTAATTGAATTTACTGAGAAATGACCTTCTAACCTCTTGACACCAATTTCTGTTGTACAGACTGTAGAACTGTCTAGAATCTGTTGTTGAAACTGCATAACCACATAGTCCATAACTATCTTCAATTACAAAGAGATGCTCAGGGCATATGCTGATGTAAGGACCAACGAATCTAGAAAGAAACACACAATTCTGTTTATTATACAAGTTTCAATTCACTTAAAGCCATCGATACAGGGCTACCTTTTCTTGCAAGAACAATGCAGTTTTACAGGAATTTGTTTTTATTACAAGAAAAGGTTCATCTTAAAAATAATTAAATATTATTGTAAGCAAACAATCCCTTGCTACATGTAGGTCCATCTCCCTTCGCTATTAAGTAACTGGCATTTTTATAGGTTTTCACCAACAGTCTACCAGCAGTCTACCAACAATGTATTTTAGCTTGTATTCTAAACAATTACACTACACTATACACAGGCATTTCATTGAAGCCGGCAGGGATTAGAAATGCCTGCTGTGGTTCACGTAAGTGCTGGCTATTGTGCTAAAATATGATAAATTATTAATGACACCCCTGTATACTATATAGTGTACCTGACAGTCTCCACCATGGAGGATTCATATCATGGCTAAAATAAAAATATTTTGGTATCTCCATCCCCTACCTTACATTTTCCAACCTGTTCCTCAACAAATTAATAATGAACCCCTATTTACTATAATGTTTTATACTGTACCTGTCTCCCGCCATGGAGGGTTCATTGAGGAAGAGATCATGCCCATCTTGACCATTGTCACATGTTGATAAGCAGATTTCATACATGGCTTTCTGTTAAGAAAGAACAGACATTTACACTACTCAGTTTCTTAGTATGTGCTTCACAAGTCATCTGCAATTTTTGATTGTGGTCAAAGGATGAGTTAATTAATATTTAGATGCTCTGAGATGCAACCTGAAGCATTTTGGGAAGGAACAATGAAAAGTTAACAGTTACATTGTATATTTAAATGCAAATTGCAAAACAAAATTGGGAGGGGGGGGGGGGGGGAGTCTTTTCCCCGTGTTAGAGCAATAATTTGTATTGCCGTTATTTTAGTCACTATGCCATTTTGTTTATTTAACTGCATTCCTTTCACTGTTCAGGGTTAGAAAAAAAATTCAAGACCCACTTACCCCCATGGAAACAATGACTACAGTTTACTTTAGGGGGGGGGGGGGGGGGGTGGAGGGAGGGTTCAGTCTAGAAATAGCTAAAAATTGATTTCAAAAACTCAGGGCTGAAAGGATTACTAAAGTCCTCTATGTTTTCTGTCCAAGAATTGCACCCCTATTTTACTTAAGTTAATATCAATCTTTCAAAATACAATATGACAGCTACTGAGAGTATTCTGACTTGTCATTATTACTTTACCTCATCTTCAGGCTGAAATGGTCTGATTGTATAAACACAGGTAGTAGGTACTTCTGGAGCCCTCAAGTTAAATAACTCATGACTACCGTCAATTGGCAGAAGACGCTGCAATCACAAGACAAAATACTGGATTACACCATTGAAGGCACTTGCATATGAAGTAAATAAGTACCACCAAACTATTTTGAACATTTTGAAAGACAGTATACTCAGGGGTTTCATTATTTATTGAGGAACAGGTTGGAAAATATAAGAAATGGGGTGGAGATAACAAATATATGTATATTTTTAATAATAGCCATCATATTTTATCATGATAGCCGGCACTTATGTGAAAGACAGACGGAATTTTCGACCCTGCTGGCTACTAATGAAATGCAATGGGCCAGCCCCTTTGTAAGATACAATCAGTTGGTTGTACTAGGCAGCAAAAAAGTATTAGACTTTATTCATTTAAAGGCACTTGTATGAAATCAGTAGTGTTATTGGCCAAACCTTTGTAAATGCCATTTTTCACTTCCAATCTACTGTTGATCTTTCTAAAACCGTGTTTGCTATCAGTCAAGTCTTTCCCATGGGATCACAATTCACGGATTATTGAAGTCATACATGTATATCTGCACGTGACTGTTTCCTGCAAAAGGCCTATTTACATGTAGAACAGACAGCCTATCCAGTGAAAAACGTCACACTGCATGTTCTCAGTCTTTACTGCCTCCCACTTTCTTTTCGTTACCTGTAGTTCTCCACACAATCCGCCTCTGAACACCCATGGTTCTGGATCATCTGGGAAGAAATTTGGTCTCTGCCTCTTTAACTTGCTCTTTGATTTCAGCCAAGTAACAAATGTATCCAACAATGACACAATCTCCTTTATATCCCACAGATAAGGATAAATGTCGTATAACAGGGCACGGTTTCGAGTCTCTGAGAACCTGATGAACATATCTGAGACGTCCTGACAGAGATTATGAAACTTCTCTGCCCTTTCTTTCCACTGAGACATCTGAAGTAGAAAACAAGAAATGTGGTCATTTCCATCAACACCACAACATCTAAGACTAGTGATGTTCTTGGGCTACATGTATGCTTAGTTTACTGAATGTTAGGACAAAGTTGATGCTAGGAGATACGTCATTCATTGTTGCTGCACAACAGCTGTGGAACTCACTACCAAGTGCTCTTCGTGAGATTAAATCTGTAGATAAGTTCAAGCACCATCTCAAGACCCATTTTTAAAATCTAGCATATGAGCCTTAAATGTTATATTAATTTATCTAATTATTCAATTTATCTATATATATCTATATCTGTATACATGTATATATATAAATATGTATTTTTACATATACATACATGTACAGTATCTATCTATCATACTATATTAAGATACTCAGTTCACAAGATATTTATATTATATTCTCACTAGATGTTATGTGCAATTGACCATTTTATGTAAATTGCACAATATAAGTATTAAATTATTATTATTATTACATGCAGGGCTAAAAATAACGGGCGGTCAACGGACAATGTCCGGCCAGAATCCGAAGTTGTCCGGTCAAATCTTTGCCTTGCAGGTCATTTTGACCGGTCACATTCACTGTTTAGGAACCGCAACAAAATTCAGAGAAATAATCCCTTTATGGCTGGCTGTGGTCAATTATCACCGAGTAAACAACAGCGAGACTGAGCTGTCAGAATAATAAGATTGGGGAGTTGCGGTCGCTTGTAATTAAAGTATGATCGCTTGATACGTGTGAATCGAAGCGTAACATGATTTGTGCTATGACACGTCAAACACGTCAAGTTAGGTCGTTACTTTATTAGGTTGCACAAAACAATACTTTTCTTAATAAATCACTCCTTTTCCTGTGAACATGGAATGAAAACCCGTACCACAGCATTTAAAAACATAACTGAATTAGATTAAACAAAAGTTTGGCATCAGAAAGCGTTTAACTTTGAAGAAAAACAATTTGTAGAGTGTTTAATACAGCATGTGGCGTTAAGTTTAGCTTCCTCTAATTAATTCAATATGGCGGCGAGCCAAAAAGCGATCGCAACTCGCCTCGATAACAGTTAACGCTACACCAAAAAGTAAAACATACCATTCTATCTCACAGTAGTTATGTTGTGTTTTAAATTGTCCGTTTGATCGTTAGTCAACGTCCGATGGCCCACACACAGGTATGAATACATAATTTGTACATATTTGAGTTTTGACCGGACAGAAATGAGGTATGACCGAGCTAAACCGAATTTGACCGGTCATCATGACCGGCGACAGACCGGCCGTTATTTTTAGCCCTGTTAACATGTAAGCAAAAGTTGGAATTGGTATCATTTGCAGCTCAGGATAGCGTATATGCTTGTAATCATGTTTACATATTCTGCAAAAAAGTCATCATTGCTGCAACGAGGAACCCCTTCACAAAAAAAGGCCCACACAACTTGCCTGGCAATTACAGACTTATTTCTATTTTACCAGCAATAAGTAAAATAATTGAAATACTGTACTTCTTTGTCCACAAAGAAACATTTTTTTGAATAGAAATATGCCTTTGTGCATTGTACAGGACTGTAGCAATTTAACAAACCACAAAGCTGGCATTTTGCTACATTCAAGCCTTCTAGTTGAGTACCGGTATGAGCAGCCATCAGTATTAAATCAGTGAATAAGGTTTGTAATTATCTTCAAGCCTCAAGGATGGTTTGTGTATGGTTTGGTCATTCTGAGGACAGAAGCTTCTCCAGAATTGTTTGTGTCACAGGGAATAGTAATAATAATAATTAAAATAATTTATTACATATATTGCACAAGTTACATTAAAATGATCAAATGCACATTACATGTTTTTTAAGTAAAAACTGACATGTACACAGAATCATTAAACTATATGGTAATAAAATATTATAATAAACTATAAACAAATATAAAAATCTAATGTGACAATATAATAAAAATGAGCAATTTAAAATTTAAGAACTTATCATTACAATGGAAGTTGATAAAATACTAATAAGCTAATTTAAAAAGATAGGCCTTCAGATGGCTCTAAAAAGTATTAATATGTTCAATCATGCGTAGTTCCTTAGGTAAAGAGTTCCACAATCTAGGCACAGCAATAACAAATGCCCTATCTCCCAATAGCCGGTAAGATTGTACCAGAGTCCAATATAACAGTTCGGAAGGAGGCCAAAACACCTGAACCAACCGACAGAATATACTGAAAAATAAGCAGCTACATTCGCTGAGAACATAGTTTGTCATATTGTTGTTTCCTATAAACAGATAAACCTAGCAATGCAGTATGCCTTTTACTTTATTTTATTTTCAAGACAAACCACACAAGAAAAGATCCAATATTATTTCATGCACATTACCACCTTGTTTGTGTCTCAAACAGCAACAGGTTGCTTCTGTATCACCACTGTAAAGCTGCAGATCAGTCCGTTTCAATACCTTTTTTCAGTCTCTAGTAAATTCTTATCACTCACGATTTTGTGTTAGACAACAAAACAATTTAATCTTATTGCAATTACATTGTATTTTATAATGTAGATTCGCCGGAAAATCTATTGCCAGGACACAGATCTAGATAATTCTCATTACGAACGAGCAATCTGTGTTGTGATTTCTCTGCTGAATTCTCCCTGTAGCCCGGATCCAGTAACAGGGGGGGCTGGCAAGATTCATCACAACACTGAAAACGTTTTGACCCCCTTCCAAACCAAACAAGGCATCATGACCCCATGCACACAGTGGTAAAATGAGACAGCCCCAGCCCCCAGCCCCCAGCCCCCCCCCCCCAAAAAAAAAAAAAAAAACTCTTCCCTCACACTTTGCCTGTGTGTGCTGTATAAAAATAAATGAAAATAGAATCAGTTTCCTTTCAATGTTAATTGAAATACAAATCCATCGGCTGAAATTAAAATGCCTGGGACCTGTCATAAGCAATTTAGGAAAAGCTACCTTGTCAGGTTCACCTTTTGATATCCGTTTTCTGTTAATTAAAATAATATTTTAAACATTATTGGAGGCCCCTTTCAATATCTATGTTTTTCAATGACCCACCCTCTCAGTTTCTTGAATTTTCGATGTCTCCCCCCTTTCTTGCCAGCCCGACCTCTCCATAGATGTGTGAACATAGGGTGATGATAGTTAGTCATAATGTAGTGTTTTTACTTCAAATATTGTAAGTCTTATTTACATGCCCCATGAGAAAATCAGCATTAGTTGTCAATGACGGGGTAAGCATGTATAAATAAAGTTTTAGCTACACTGTACCTACCTAAATTAAAGTGCCTATAAGGTCACATTTTATATCGTTAATATTGATTCTACATAAAGTGAATAGGTGAATAGTAAAATATTCTTGATTTGAGTGTTGCATCTAGGAGTCAAAGGTTTATATTTTGAATATGCTAATGATGTGACACCAAAGAAGGAATCTTTTATTATACAAAAACATGCCGGTAGAGATAAATGACCTTTAATGCACATCCATGTCGTATTTGGGGCTAGTAGTCAGTGGCGTAGCCAGGGTACTGTTTTAGTGTAGGCACGAGCAACCGAGTGAAGCGAGGGAGCCATCTTGGGGGGTCATGGGGGCATGGAACCTGGATTTTTTTGTGTAGGCACGTGCCTTTTTGCCTTAAGGCAGCTACATCACTGGTAGCAGTAATTTTACCAATTATTTTGTCTAAATCAGGAAAATAGTTTCCTTCACATGAAGAAAGAAATGACAGTAAATTCCTACCATAATGTCACATAATTACCATATTCGAAATATAAACTTTTATAACTCATAGACAACACTCAAACCAAGAAATATTTACTATTCATCTGTTCACGTTATGTAAAATCAATATTAATGATATAAAATTTGACCTTGTAGGCACTTGGACAACACAGCTTACAAGTCTGCTGTGGTACACAATGTACAGTATTGTGCAAAAGTCTTCCAAACGTATTTCGACGAATTTCGCTCTTTGTTCTTACGAATGTTACGAAATTTCGGGTAAAATTTCGTTCGAAATTTCGACGAAGAATCGAGCAGATACGCGAAAATTTGAATCCAAAACGAAATATCGCCAACCTGCGAGCGACATTTCGACGATATTTCGTTTATCGTTAAACGAAAATTCGGACCAGGTTATTGAAATATCGTGATCCGAAATTTCGAAGCATACGAAATTTCTTGGAGCGAACGTGTACAATCTACAATTCTTGCGTGAATATATTTCATATTTTTACCCTTTCTTTCACCAGGATTAACGCGTGACAAATTCGAATTCATGACAAACAAACAAACACGGTTTTTAAGATGGTTTTGGTAAATACCCTGGGTGCCATAGGGTTTTCTAAGTTTTACGCCGCGGCATATTCTAAGCCGCCATCAAAAAGTCAAGATTCTGTGAACGGTCAGCCAGACACGTCTCATTGCTGACAAAAATACCGCGGTGGTGCAACTTAATTTCCCGGTATTAAAACGGGCACTTTCCATTTACGTGAACTGATGCATAAAAGGCTTTTAATTCAAAAAGATTGCACTTTCCCAGTAGGAGTTTTCTGGTAAGAGTATAGAAGTTTTTTCACGTCTTTCATGACAAACGTTGCTTCGTTAGTACCGCGTAATTTGAGACTGACACGTTCACGCCTGACTGATTGCACGTGGAAATTCAGACTCCAAGAAGTTGAGATAATTAGGACCGCAAACAGTTGCAATGATTTCAGCCAAAACCTTTAACAAGAGAAGGATCTGCCGTAAATGTGAAACTGCGCTGAAGCAAAACTTTATTTGGTGTTATGCTTTGCGCTAAGCGAGTGAGTCGAGCTTTAAAGCGGGAATGTTGTGTAAAAAAAACCAGACAAACATGTCGGCAACATGTCTGCTCCGCTTCGGAGAATAATTATTCAAAAAGCCATTTTCTTGGAAACGTTATGCAATGGTTTTTACAAAGAGGACTGGAAGGCTGACGGTCTGAATATTATTGTGGACATACAGAAGGTACAGTTTACAGTTGAACACGTTCGAAGTTGGAGCGTGCGATTTAAGTAACATTCCTTTCGTTCATTACCCATCCGGCCTTCGATTCAAACCGGGAATCAAAGCATCAGATTTCTATTCTTAGCCATTATAATGACTGAACTGAAGTAAACTCTGCAGTTGTTGTCCTGTACCGTTCGAAAGAGAGTCGTAATGTTCAGTTAGTCAAAGTCCAAATAAATTAAGTTTACAACTCAGGTTTGTCGAATTGACCGAGTGTGCCGGAAAAAGTACATGTACTTGATCTTTGACGGGCATCGAAATACCGAAATTTCAAAAGACCGAAATTTCGAAGAAGCGAAGTTTGCGCGAATATTCGCAGAGTATCAAACGAAATTTTGCGCGATCTTTCGCAGAGTGCAGCGAATTTTCGTGCTAACATGTCGCAGAGCACTGCAAAATTTCGCACAGATTAAACAAAAGGCTTAACGATTTTTTTCGAAATATCGCCGAAATTTCGGCTCATGAAAATTTTCGTTCATTTTCGCCGTAAAGCCCCGAAATGTGTTTGCAAGACTTTTGCACAATACTGTATATGCAGACACTGCTACAATTAATTTTTATTTTTTGTTAGTAGAATAAAATAAATAACCGGAAACTACATGTACATGTATGACCAGTCTGCACAAAAATTAACTCACCTTCATCTTCTGTTCCTGTTCAGTGAGCTCCTTGAATTCTTCAAAGTCTTCATTGATGGCATTAACCTTGAGCCACTTGAATTCTGAGATGAAATACTTGGCCTTGACACCGTGATTATAGGGAAGGTAGAACAAGTCAACCAGTAACAGGAGATCATTCAGTGTTAAAGAAGAGCCATGCTGTTTCTTGTATTTAACTTCTGCCACTTCCATTAAAGATTCTGTTTCTTCTTTGGAACACTCTCTCTTCCCTATAAAAAATATAAAAGGATTGGCGTATATGCCATTTTCATAATGGCTGCCTCCTACTTGGCATAATTTGGAAGATTAGCTGATGCTTCCACATGAAAGATCACATTAAAACTAGTAACTGTGTTCAGTTATAGAGCAATGTAGAGAATTGCTGTTTAGTTATAGGCATTTCAAAAACTGGAAAAACATGAAAGTGAGGCTAGAAAGGCCTCCATTCTCTCTAATTTTGAATGGCTATAACTTCACTGCTTTTTAAGCTACAGCACTCAAATTTCTAAAGATCACTAATATCGACATGCTCTTTCACATGTGGATAAACTATCGAAAAGGGAATACACATTTATGAAAATGGTCTAGAGTATTATCAGAAATGTTGGGTCAGTGTATGTCTTGCAAAAGTGTATTCCATTGAGCACTAAAAAAAGTTTTCCTTCAACTTATAGCCTACTTTCTTTTAGAAACAGTGCATCCCAGCTCCCTCCAACCTCCCTGATTCCAGTGATGCACGCAAATCACTACTAGCTAATATGGCTATGAATAACCTCAGGAAACAAAGGCTTTTTTCGGTCCCATGCACAAAAACCAAATGGTTCTCTAAATCGTTTATTATTTCCAGTTGTAACACCTACAACGTGTTATAAGGCTATAGCTACCATACATTCGGTAGTAGTTATGTAGGAATTAGTTTAATGCCATATACAATTTTTATAACAATTCTAGCTATAGTAGTTCTCATAGTAGTACTTAGTTTTGTAGTGTTTAATTATATTATTATTCATTATCATTTAGATTTGTACACAATTTGTAATAGTTACACAATTCAGTTTTCTTACTGCTTAGTGACTCAAATAAACCAGTCTATCTATCTATCTATTTTTGCTAGTCGTGTATTAAATGGTAAACAAACAAGCAATGATGAGTAAAAACAAATATGTATTAGTCCTTTTAAAATTTTATAGCTAGTATCTAACAGTCAAATAGAACCAAAAGGAAATAATAGAATTTGAGTCTACAGTACAGCAAGAAACATACTATGGAAATCACCAAACTGTGGAATGGGCCCGAAATAACGTATCACTGCCCCACCCATTTTCTTTGAGACATTACTCAAATTCCTAACGACCATGGTAAAAGACGGAAAAATTTGTATAGAACAGTAAAATGGCTTCGTTCAGCAACAACGGAAGGTTATATGAATGCGGAAAAGCCTTGAATTTGGACTTGCGTAAGAATGTTATACAGGATATTGTCGAAGGAGGAGGTGGATTTTCACAAATTGCCCAGAAAAACAGACTGAAATATGACTAGATTCGAAAAATTTGGAAAAACGTTTGTGAAACTAGCCTGCGTAGCAAGCCCAGGGGGAATGGGGAAGATTGGGAAAAGAGGGGAGAGGGAATGAGGAGAGGGAATGAGGAGAGGGGAAGAGGGGAGGAGGAATGGGGAGAGGAAAAGGGAAAGGAGGGCTTGCAACGAACCCCCCGTTTTTCCCCTTTTAACGTTCATTTTTTAGACGTAAAATTCCGATTGGCTAAAGTGGTGTTTAATGACATTTGATTGACACTTGTAATAAAAATAGCAGTTATGGCGCGATGCAATGAAGAAGTGTTCACGAAGTCGAAGGACTTGTTGGCCATTTGACCCAACAGATTTGGAAAAAGTATCTTCAACTTCTTGTAGTTTATAGAGCTATTAGTAGATGTACAGCGATAGCTTCAGGGTTGTCGGAAAAACGAACAGCGAAGACCCAGGCGGAAAAACGAACCCCGAAAAACCGAAGACCGGAGAAGAACTGAAGTCTGTTGTGAATTTTTCCTTGTCGAAAATCCTATGTTTAAGCCAAAATGTCTTGCTGGAAATTTAGTACGGATACCCTAGAGGTTTCAGAGAGTTTTTATTTGGTGAAAATCCATCCAGAACTCCATTTTCTAGCCCAAATGTTTGATCTTCGGCTTCGTGGAGAAGGCAGTTCAACATGGCGGCCCTTCTTGTTCAACCAGTGCTGTATACAGTTATAGACTTAGACTAGGCCAACTTTAGCAGCCTTGAGTTGCCTAAGAAGCAGATTCTTTACGACTAGGATGTCGAGTGATTCAGGATAGCTACGTCTTGGGACCAGAAACTGTGAAGTTGTATTTTATTTTGATGCAAATGTCTGAAGGGTTGTGTTTTGCTACGCCAGTGATTGGAAAGCGAAAGTCGTGAATGGACGAATAACATTTTCAAACTTTTGACGTAGAAACACTGACTTGTATGGCCAAATATTGTACTACACTTGGATAATATGTACCCAGGAGACGTCAATAGCTTTTATTGCACTCAATTCGGTGCAGAAATGTGTTTTTGCGTACAAAACGCTCGCCAGATTGAGAGAGAGAAACCAAAATGGTCTTGGCTAGGCCAATTTAGTAGCCTTAATTTACCTTAGGTTGCCATAAGAAGTAGACTATTTACGATTAGGATGTCAAGCGATGCAGGATAGCTACGTTTTAGGACCAGAAGCTGCGAAGTTGTATTTTATTTTGAGGCATTAGACTCTAGAGAGTTTTATAAATACTTAGTAACGCGAGCGTAATTGTGTTTTTTCGTGTCGAAAAACGATGTTTAAGCCACAATTTCCCGCTGTAAATTTAGTATGGTACCCAGGGGTTGCATTAAAAATTGAGGCATTAGATTCAAAATTTAGAGTGGAAGAACCATTCAGTAATACATCCATTTTTGGGGGATAAAAAGTAGCCCATAGATTTCCAGGATTCTGCATTTTAACTAGCATAATTAGCATAATTAGCAATGGCGGCAGGTGAGGCCGTATCTAGCTCTGTTACTTTTCGGCTCCTACTACTGTTGGTGCTGTTGGCAGCATCCCGAAATTGGAATACTTGTTCAGAAAATTAAGGAGATCAGCAATCTGAGAATGTTCTAATGCCATTCCTGAGAAATCCGACAGTCAATCAAACCTCGAGTGAAGCGATTTCTCTTTGCACGAATACTGTATACTGCAAATGGAATTAGCACACTCAATCTCAAGCGAGATATATTGGTCTGTGGAGACATTGCAGCTAATCCTGGACCAAGGAAGTCACAAACGACAAGCGAAACTTCCAAACAGAATGTACATGTGAATTTATCGAACCGAAGTCAAAGGCTAAATGCTAATCTTACATGCAGTAGCTGTGAGCGAAAGGTACAAAAGAACCATCGATTTATTGAATGCAACGTCTGCTTTGGGCGCTTTCATATCAAGTGTGCCTCTATAACTCCAAAGAATTACAAGATCCACAAGAATAAACCTTGTTCAGATTTTGTTTGCAATCGCTGTGGGCTGATAGTATTTAATTTTACCAACTCTTTCTTTGAAGAGGAAAGGGCGCCATATGCAAATGAATCCGTATGTGAAGTGTTACCACGAGTTCAGGAAAGATCCAAAGATGCTCGTGAAATACTCATTATGCATTTAAACGTGAACAGTCTACAGAATAAGGTTGAAGAGGTTGGATCCCTTATAGGAGAATTTAAAGCCCAAGTAGTATTCCTAACTGAAACAAAAATTGATGCATTGTATCCAAACAGTCAGTTTACGATGAAAGGCTATAACATTTATCGAAATGATAGTGTTAAAGGAGGCGGGGTGTTATGGTATATTTTTCTACGACATTACCATCAAAGAAGTTAAAGCCACCAAGACTGTACACCACGATTGAACCACTGGTTATAGAATCTACTTTTGGAAGGCATGATGTAGTTGTGCTGGGCATATATAGGCCGCCTAAAGCTGCTGGGGAAGATTATTACATAAGACTGGAGGAAGAACTAAATGACATTTGTACTTGGATCTCACTACAGAAGCAGTTTATTATAATTACAGGAGACCTGAACCTCAACAGGCTTAAGCCAGAACAGAGAGAAGGCAAAATTCTTCATGATTTAGAAGAAGTACATGGACTCAAGTGTTTGGTAACCAAGGCAACCAGAGTTACGGAAACGACTGAGACTTTATTGGATGTCATTCTAACTAACAAACCGGAACAAGTTACTGAATACAATTGTGGACGAACATTTACCTGTTAGAAAAATGAAAGTAAGGGCAAGAGACGTGCCATACATGACTACGGAGTGGAAAAATGCAATAAGGGCTAAACGAAGGTTCGCTAAGAGATTCAGCAAGAACAAAACACAGGAAAACTTTGAGCTGAAAAGGAAATGGCAAAATGAGGCCACAAGGCAAAGGCGAAATGCAATAAAGGCTCATTGGAAACAAGTATCAGATAATATAAGGTCTGACCCGAGGAAGTTCTATAACACTTTTAGACCTTTTATTGACAGAAAAGACAAGAGTGCAGGGAAAAGTGACATTTGTTTAAATATTAATGACAAACTGGAGAAGGATCAGGTGAAGGTAGCAGATCACTTAGTGGACTATTTCTCAACAATGGCCAGTGGGATTGGCGGCAGCTATGTGGAGAAACTTGTGGAAGAAGACTTTAAAAGACCATCACAGCCTACAAGCAATTTTGTGTATGATGAATAAGGACACATCAAATGAACCATTCAAGTTTAGAACTGTAAACTACAGAGAAGTACAAGATGCAATGGAAAAACTGGATCCTAGGAAAGCAGTTGGTTACGACCAACTACACCCTAGAGTACTAAAGATAGGGGCAAAATAATTAGTGCCATCACTGACTATAATATACAATAGAAGCATAGAGCAAGGGTTATGGATAACAAAATGGAAGCGAGGTGAGTGGATACCCATCTTCAAAAAAGAAGATAGACAAGAGGACAAGAACTATAGGCCAGTCACAGTATTACCAGTTGTATATCCACGACTTAGTAACTTCATAATGGCATATCGAAAGCAGCATAGTTGTGAAACCACTCTACTACGAATTGTTGAAAACTGGAAAATGGAACTTGATAGAAAGAAACTGGTGGGTGTTCTGTCATCAGATATGAGTAAGGCGTTGACTCTTTATGCCCGCCACTTCTCTTAAAGAAATTAGAATCCTATAATTTCTCAGAAAATGCTTTGGACTTGTTCCGTTCATACTTTGCTCAAAGAGAAAATAGGGTCAAGATGGATTCAGTAAACAGCCAGTGGAGAACAGTAACTAGAGGCTGTCCACAGGGGTCCACTTTTGGACCTCTTCTATGGAATATATTTCAGAACGATCTTACTCAGACAGTTGAGGATTCTAACATCTCTATGTATGCCAATGATCACCAGATCTATGTAACGGGTGATTCAGCCAGAAGTGTGGAGGAGAAGTTGATAGAAGATGGGAATAGGATTACTAAGTGGTATGAGGATAATCTACTACAAGTGAACTTCAACAAATATCAAGGCATGGTATTGGGTTCTAAGAAAGCTGATAAGACAATAAATATAGAAATTGATAATGCTAAAATCAAACAATCTCAATCAATCAAGTTACTAGGTGTCCATTTAGATGACCAACTAAATTTTAGCAACCATATTAGTGAAGTTTGTAAAAAGGTTAGCAAACAGGTTGGCATTCTTTTACGGTTAAGAAATCTTATACCAGTTAATGCCAAATTACAGCTATATAAGATTGCTATCTTGCCACATTTGACATATTGCCATATGGTATGGCATTTTTGTTGAGCATCAGATAAGCGGAAACTAGAAAGACTTCAAGAGAGAGCGTTGCGTGCAGTATTTAGTAATTGGTCAGACACTTATGAACATTTGCTTCAGAGAGCAAATCTACATACACTTAACAATAGGAGATTACAGGATATCGTGATACTTATGTATAAAGATAAGAACCATTTATTGCCTACGTATATACAGGATCTATTCTATTGTAATACGAATAAGGACAAAGTGTATAACTTGAGGAATTCCGATTTTAGATTACCTCGTTTTAATACTGTAACTTATAGAAAGCACTCAGTGAGGTACCTAGGGCCATTTCTATGGTCTAAGCTTACTAAAGTAAAAAGAAGTTTAACTAATGTCATTAATTTTTTTAAAGTCATTAGGAGAAAGGATTTTGAAAGTGCTGTGAATGGTAGTTGTAGTAATTGTTATTTATGCAAAGTTAATAATTAGTTATTTTATAAATATTTTTATTAACTCTAGTACCATGACCTTTCAATGGGTGGGAATTTTAGAATATGTATGTATATATATATATCTTATAGTTTTTATATATGCCACATTTTTAACTTTTAACATTTATATTTCTTTTAATTGTAAGTTGTGTCCACTATTAGTGCCTTGGCACTAGAATTTATGACACGTTAATAAAGTTGATGTATGTTGATGTAGGTAGTAATAACAGGGAAACAATACAGTAAAATATTAATAATTCATGAAGAAAAACAAAAGAAATAAATGTTTAATGAGGGAGTGCTTTAAAATGAGACAGATTCGTCCTGATTTACATAAACTTTTACTTTGATTTTATCGGCTGAATAACATGCTCTATACATCAACGTTTTTGAAGCTGTTCAATAAACTCACAGCACGTGTTATATCAGATATAAAACCACTCTGGCTATGCCCTCATATTTGTAAATCTGAGAAAACACTGCTGAATAAAAATCTCTACAATTGCTAATGAAAATCCTCAACTTTTTGGTTAATTTTTTACTTTTGCCTGCGAAAGGCAGGGCCGAGTGCCATATGTGGGAACATCTACAGGGGTCTGGCTGACAAAATTATCAGTACCGATTACCAATCACCAGCTAACCTACTACTAACCTGGAGGAGGTGTGGTATTGAGCCTTTTCCTACTGTTTTCTTTGGCTGTCTTGGTGAAGGATGGTTTGCAAGCACTATTCACACAGTTTGTTGTGCTGGAAGCAAGAGGTGCCTGTTTCTGGACAGAAGTGGGAGGCATTATGGTACATGCTCCACTCGTAGCATACATCCTGGATGTTGCAGTCTTTTCCTTGCTGAACTCCAACAGCCAGGCACCCACTGCCTCTTTTAGGGCCAAGTCAGGGTCATAAGGTCCAGAAAGGTGAGAGATCCTTGGTCCCTGTACAGTAGTACCACTGTCTGTTTCCATGGGGAAATCCTTTACGTCACTGCTACTGCCATCTCCCTTATCTTCTTCAATCTTCTCAATTTTCACTTCATCTGCAGGAATGTCATCTAGCACGTCTTTTTTATCTTCATCCATTTGTTCACTTGTAAGCTTTTCGGCTTCAGGATCCAAGTTCATTGGTTCTTCAATAGAGATGGAGGCTTCCCCTTTAGCACACTTCATCCATGTAGCAAGGGTGTGAATAGCAATAAAGTTGCTCTCAAATTCACAGTTGGGATTTGTGAGTATACCACCGGCATTGTTATACAGTTGTGTAGAACGACCATTGTACGGGCCAAGGAACATGCGTCGCTGGTCGTAATCATTCGCATGGATGTTGTCCCATATCACAGGCTTCCGCTTAAGAACATTAGTCAAGGCTTGAATGGAATGTGGTGTTATTACCTGAGAAATCACCTTAGGACCTACAAATAAAACATGCATCTTGCTCAATATTTATCTTAAAAGATGTTGCCCACACACATAAACACTTATACATGCAGACATACCTAGTCTTTTCCTTCCTTATTTGCCAGCAGTAATTTGACTAATCAAGTTTAGGTTGATGAACTTACCGGAGAACCTTTTTTAAAACTAACCAACTGAGAATGGAGCCAAATGAAAGCTTGAGCAAATTCTGAATCAATTTATCCATGAACTACAAAAGGAATCACATTACGAGTCGGAGAACGATGACTGATTGTTTGCATTGTATTTTCAGGTTCACGACTACTACTATAAAATGCATAGACATACTTTCAACATATATACACAAATAATGCATACATATGTGTACTAGGAGAGTAAGCCTACAAGCCCAAAATTCAACAGCATGGCAATGACATCCATGTTGTGTTCACCAAAATTGAAAACATCTTTTCATGTCATGTCTTCTCCAGCTTATGATGTGGTTCCTAGCAAACAGTTAGTATGAACCAGTATAGATATTCAAAGTTAGCCAGATATATTTGGCTTGCAATTCTAGTTTTTGTTCTATCCTTCCAGTAACTTTGCAAGAAAACAGGGGCATTCTCCTTGGTACCAAAAGAATCAAATTTAAGGAAATAACCTGCCAAACGCCAAACTTTTAACATAAATTTGTACATTCAATTTAGAGAAGATAACAAGTCAAGCTTCTTGCTTTCTGTGACTGAGGCATCTAAGTGAATACACATTGGCTGTAAATGCTCAAATGGCAGGTTTTTAATCTTGATTTATGTGATCAAAATTGTTTTAGCTGTCTCAATTCTGTGTATGTTAGCAGTCTTTTTTTTCTGGTAAAAGCAAATTACAAGAGATTTCCCAAGTAAATGTCCCCTTCATCATTTATTTCCATTATGTTGCTCCCAACTGTAGTTTCAAGAAAAAGACTGCCAACAAGAACAGAAAGAGATACGGAAAGCTGTCATGACACAAAACGAAAACAACAACAAACCTTGACACAAACAAACATACTGTACACACAACAAATACATACATGTACAATTACAACACACAATTTTCAAAATAATGTCAGGGGCCATTCTGCAGATTTTTTAAAAGCCATGTGGGTAAAACTGTTCAAGAGCGTTCTTTACAAAATTATGTATTTTCAGTTCTTACTAACATCATCTGCAGCTGTAATGACCCAAACTGGCACTGGGTATGCTGATAAGCAGAGCAATGTTCTTATAAAAGAGTTGTTCTACACAAATGCTACAGTGAGGTTTAGTGAAATTATGAGCTTCTGTTTATTTCACAGTAATTAAGAAGGCTCACAACATTACTAAAATACCAGTAACATTTACAATGTAGCTCTTTAACAGAACCTTTTGATGAAATTGTGGAGCTAGGAAACCTAGACCTAAAAGGCACAGATCTAGAAAATCCAAACATTCTTCTTAGAAAACAGTTTTAGTCAGAAAGCAAAACTTAGCAGTTGATTTATTTCTACAAAACTGACCTTGTTTGTAAAAAAATTCATTCAGAATTTTGGTTGATATTACATGTATATATGTATATAATAAAATAGCAGTGGGATATAAGTTAGAACAAAACTAATACATTTTTGTGATGCTCAACTCCCAAAATGCTTGACTTTCATGCAATTATCTTTAGAATTGGTGAATATATAGTTTGGTAGCCAAATTCTCAGCAGAAATCTTAATTTCATATTTTCTTCAGTGGTTTCAGATTATTTAATGAATGACCCATGCATTTTCAACATCTAGTCCAGCTCCATCAATCAATGATTTTAATGGAAGACTTTCTCATCTTCAGGCTGACAGTATGCCAATCAGATACAGGGTGAAATGTGGCAATTCACCTTTGTTTTGACCTATAATTTTTACAAATAAAAATCTTGCTTTTGGTTTCAACATGATACAAAATTTTGGCTTGATCTGAATAAAGCTTAATCATACTACAAATATATTTCACACTGCATTTTCAAGAGCACACTAAATAAAACTGAGGATGAGAACATCTAACCACTGAAAATTCCCTCATGTATTCACTCCAGAAGCTTTAGAGTCTCAGGAAACAAGTGGCTTGACATTGTAAATCTGCTACCTGCTGTAATCACTGGAAGACCACTTTTCAAACCCTTTTCAAATGAACCTAAGCAACATTAAAATAATGTATTCCCATCCCGAGTATTTCATATATAAAAATCCAAATCAAGGGTAGCATTGCAAGCAGCCATATACATGTATGCCTAACCTGGAGTATCTGTTACTTTATTTTTGTTTCTATTTTCTCTTTTTTTTTTTTCAGTCCAGTTTTTGTTTGAACAGGTAAAACCTTTGCCCCCAAACTATCATGCTGAAACTCTCTGGAGTTGAGAAGGATATTCCAGATGTAAAAGTACATGTTGTTCTTCACATGTTATCATTTGTAGACACCATTTTAACACCTATTACTTTTCCACCATTAGAATTTCAGCTTTAATTTTGTCCAAACCATAAACACTTTACCTTTCAGCATTACAGTCATGGCAAAAATTATACCTATCTATTTTTAGTTAAGTTGGTTAATTTGCTAGGCTATTCCCTCATCGTTTTGTGTCTCAGACAATTTGAAGACTTGAAACTGCACCTGCGTGAAATCCCCAAGATCAGCAATCTTGGAGTTTTCATGGACTACAAATCTGAAAAAGAACTATGAGTTCGAGGCTGGCTGGAAAGAAAAAACTACTCTGCAACTGTACCTGCACTTCAAAGAGCATGTGAAGTGGATGGGAGGATTTGTCCATCATCAATACTTCTAAACGGAACAGGAGCATGTAGACATCAAATCATTCATAAAAATACAATACATATACAATGAAAAATTCAAGAAAAGCAAAGAAAATGAATTGAGGACTTTATAAAACAAAGCAAAGGATGTGCTTACCTGTCCACATAATATCAATATTGGGGTCCAATTTCTGTCCCAGAATGTTAAGGTATTCAGAGCCTTCAACATTTGGAACAGCTCGTGTGGCACAGTATTCTGATATGAAATAGAACAGTACAACAGGTTTCACTGGAAGATGATTGATATGGGTGCTCTGTCATTGGCTAATTATTAGCTGAACAGCCAGATACACTACTGACAGAAAGTAATGAAAGTGAATTTCGCCAAAATTCACTCTGTTATATTCGAAATTTCGTACGAATGTTCGGAGATATTTCGATACGCAAGAAACTAATTTACCTCAATTTTGCACAGCATTTCGAAGTAAAATTCGAATGGTTCAAAAATTTGCATTGAAATTTTGAATAGCTCTGCTCGAAATTTCTCAGTGGAAATGTACAATTCGTTGTGATATGGTAAACAAAGCAAAATCTAACGCAAATACAAGAGTGGCGTGGACTCAAACCATTCTGTAAGCATCTCGATTTCTAAAAGAAAATTTAATCTGTAGAGAATATTTGGTGCAATCTCAAAGCAAACAAACACTGCGGAGTCATTGATTATTCAAATCAGTTCGCGGAAAATGTCACACTTCTGTGTCGCGGAATTCAAGACTCGGACCTAGTTACCTTTGAAAACGGATCCACATTAAATAAAAATAACTCCTACTACATCTTGCTGTACGATCTATTCGAAAATTCTATTCATCGTAATTTCGATTCAACATTTCGAATCGAAATTTCGCCATAATGTTCGAAAGAGTGGAACGAAATTTCTAAGTTAATGACAAAAGGCAAATCGAGAAACTGTTAAACTTCGTTGTTTCTTAGAAATTTGACGAATTTCAAAGAAATTCTCTTTCATAACTTTCTGTCAGTAGTGTAGAGTCACACTCAAAAACTTTGCAGCTGTCAGCACCACCAGAGCCACTAAAATTTTAGCGGCTGAGAATTAGTGGTTTGGAAACACAAACAGTAAAAGGTAGGTGGCTCGCCAACAACAGCTGAGGACGTTTGGTGGCTAGCCAAAGGTGGCACCATACATTTGAAGTTACACAAGACAGTGCAAATCCCTACCTTTCACTTTCTCCAAAATTTATCTAAGCCCTGTTACAACTGTATCTACCTTTGGTAGCATAATTATTGTTCCTTTTCCTTAGGGAAGGTACATTTTTTATTTGGGGAGGGGGAGGGGGAGGGCTTCAGAGGGTAGGGGCATCAGAAAAAAATGGAACTTTTTGGAGAGTCAAGCCTTTTTATTTTGAAAGCCAGGGGAAGGTCAACCTTTTTTCACCCGATATGTTGTTGTCTTTTTTTTAAAGTTTGGCTGTTAAATTTGCCAGTTCTTAAGCTGCTTCAAACAGATAGAAAAACAGTGAAAGTATCCTATATTCATGACATCCAGTGTATTTTAATTTTACGCAAAATTATGTGGATTCTTTTGTCAAGCAAAGCATTTCATCTTTTCAAATTGTTGCTCCCTGTCTGGTGCTCGTGCTCAATATTTCACTTTCAACAGTGGTGCTGGCCACACAAGACGATTGCTGCTTGGCGTGTCGCGCTGGAGGACAACCACAATAACTGCAAGACACTCGTGTCTCTTTCAAATTTCTCGCACTCGCCACAACCACATTTTCCCTGATCAAGTCCTTGCGAATCTTTGCCCATATTGATTCTTTGAGAATCCCACTGATATGTGAGCCAAGTGGCTTCTGGGCAGTAAAGTGACCAATATAAATAACGTTAATTAAACATTCATCAGGGTTTGGATGACTGTTTTTGTTTGCAGGAATGACACCTGAATTATATTATATTCAAATATTTCTATTCTGCCTAGTTTTTCCGTAGTAGCCCACATAGAGGCCCTAAAGGAGGTAAAGATTTCCACACATGGTTCATAACAAATGTTTTTGGTGGGGGGAGGGTCACATGTTTTCTTTATGTCTTGAATGGAAGGTCATGAATTTACCTACTGATGAAAAGGGGAGTGCCACAACTTTTTGGGGAAAAAAGCTCCCTGTAACATAGGTGTGCCACAATATCAAAGCTATTAGACTGGCCTTCTGATATTTCTCGGAAAAAAAATCCGAATTTCGCGGGATTTTAAGGTGTATTTTGCGAAAAAAATCGGTGATTTTGCGGGAATTTCTCTGAAAATTTCGGTGCTTAATTTCGCGAAAATAACTTTTCTCGCCGTTCTTTTGCTATTTTTGCCAAGATATTTATAGTATAGAATATTGCCGCTTTTGTGATACACATTTTGCGTGTAAAAAGTTAATTTTACGGGAAACGAATGCAATCTATATTCAGCAGAAACAGTCGTTGCTCTACAAATGTAAAAATTGCCGCTTCAGCCGAAAATGACTACACACAGTTTTCAAAAACATCATGTATTTATTGATTCCTTCTATTGATCATTTACATCAATAGTCGACTTCCTCGTGTGGTCCAACACAGCGTTGCACGTTGAGCAGAATAGGAGGCCATCGTCGACGTGAAGAGTTCCTTTGGGATAGCTTCGTAACCAATCATATGCTTTGGTCTTCAGGGCAGTGTGGCTGTCCTTCTTTTTGGTCAGAAACTTCTCCATACTTTTGAAACTTTAAAGCCGCCGCATGCGGTAAAGACTACATACTTGAGAAATACTACATTGCTGAGTTTTAAATCAGTTCTCCGCGGTAATCCAATCTTGGAACGCCTTGCAGTATCGCTTTTAGCGCCCAGTTCTCCGCGGTATTACACTTGGAACGCCTTGCAGTTTTTTGTCGTGGCAACGTACTCGATTGATTTTGAATCGGTTTTGAAGGCAATTTCCCCGACACATTTGGCCTTTATGGCATAAAAATGACCTCAATAACTGTGACAAGCGTTTATTGTAGTTCAATGGTATGTATTTTACAAAATTCCTGGCAAATTCCGCGCGATTTCATGGATTTTTTGCAAAATTCTGGCAAATTACGCGGGATTTGGCGGACTTTAGTGAATTTCACGGGATTTCGCGGATTTACCGCACGAAATATCAGAAGGCCTGATTAGAACAGCATTATGCCCTTCTTATTAATACTTACACATATTTCATCCTTGATATACATCATACATTCTAAAAAAAACTTAATTTGCTCCCAAGGGCCACAGATATCAGATTTCCAATCATCCTTATGGTCAGAGATTATGCTATACCAGCATTTCTTACTGATAAGATTTTGAACCATACCAAAAAAAGGCATGTGGCTCTGTACCGGTATGAGTACCAGCTGACAGAAGAGGCTAGCGGAATCAACATACCTGTTGGACAGAACAGAAATTTTGGCTTCTTAAGATACTTGAGTATATCATTGGTAACCTGAACCTGTGCCTCTCCAAAGTTACTAAAGACATTCTCATCTGGACATTTCAGCTCTGGATCAATGTCATCAAACAGAATGGCAAATGCATCACAGCCAAGGCTCTGCATCTGTGGGGAAAGGGTTGCTCTTTAGAATCCATACAACTCAAACAGTTCTGAAAATCATCATTTGCTGAATAATGCAAGCTCATGTTTATAAACATCAAAAGAACTAGATGCCATGTGGAAGTTCTAGAGGGTTTGTTTTAAAGAGAATAGTGAGCTTGCTTTTGACAGTAGAATTAACTGAGGAATCAAGGAATCTCACCTGTTTCATTTTCTTCTTTAACAACTCAACTTCTTTTGCACTTGAGAATATCATATCAAGACCAGGGGATATGGCATAGTAAAACTCAATTCCATTCTCTCTGGCACAGTGTATTAGTTGCCTGAGGTTTTCTGTTGGATCGAAAAGAGGATTCAAAAACCTTTTGCAACCAGAAAATCCAAGGTGGTGTTTATAAGAGCAAGAATCTTGGAAAACAATTGTTGGCACAATTTACACTGGTCTTCCCCCTTCCCCCAACTCCACAACATGTATCTTCCAACATTGGAAAAATCACCAACTCATGAAATGTGTCCCAAGTAATTTTGTCTAAGGTTGCAGTGGACAGTTCTAACTTAGATGCAAATGGCACAGACTGTGGAATAAACATGAATAATTAATCACATTCACTTCCTACAATGGCAGCTAGGCCTTTCCACAAGTTGCTCAGCAACTTTTCAGCAACTTGCCATTTTTGAAGCAACTTTTATTTCCTGAGCAACTTTTTGCTTTTTGAGGAACCTTTTTAACTCATGGATGCACGCATGTGCAGGAACGAGTTATTTTCTGCATCCCAAACAACAGTAATTACTCGGGCTGCCTGTGGCAGCAACGAGTCTTAAAATGCAAGTCGTTATTTTATATTTTTTATTCAGTGTAGCAAGCGTTCTAGGTCAAATTCACACCAATCAGATTGAACTGTGGTGGTCACGCACCAATCGCCAGGTTAATTTATTTACATAATTGAATACAGTAAAATCAAGATGGTGGACTTGACGGATGACTGTACATAGCGGTCGTACATAGGCTAGTTTGAGGTACGTTTGGTAGGTTTTATGCCATATTTCATTTTACTTTCGGTCATAGTACATACCAGCGCAAACACCGTGATCGGTAGGCCAACACTAAAATAATTTTGACCGTGTTTTTGGCGGGTTTACCGATCTCGTATCAAGACTTGTGTACGTTATACTATACAAGTATACTGAATAGCTGATTTATAGTGAAATATAGCGATTTACTAGCAAATATATATACTATGGTTGAGCAGTTATAGCTAGCTGTACTCTATCGAAGTCTGAAAACATCTGAATTCCTGAACTGTGAGAGCAACGTTAACAGTATACACGAAGGCAGAAATATACACATTCCGCACAGAATTATGATGAGACAAGCACTATTCAACTCTGAAGGTAAACTTAAGTTTAAATTAAAGATTTACTTTGGTCTTTTATTGTGGATTACTGTGTATGATTGTAATGTGAGTAATCTGTACAGGGTGTTCATGCTCAAATATATTCCAGTTGACCATAAAAATACATGAACAACGTAATACATTCGATCAGCGCTGTCTGGACAGATCCAATGTACATTTAGAAACGTAAGCGAAATACAATATCCAAACACGTTTGGATATCAACGGGTATCAAATTATAATCAAAGGTTAGATTTCGTCAGGCGCGCTCAGATAAGAAAGTTCAAAGCTCTCAGACTAGGCGAGACAAGGAGATATCAATTTCAATGAGATATTGTCAGAAATCTATTCCATCGTGGGCAATAATTTATGCAATACAACCTAAATTTGGGTCAGGTCTTGTACAGCTAAGGCATGTTTTACGACAGAATAACCAGTCTTTCGAGTGGATTGAGAGCTCAAGACATTATACATGTCTGCTAATATGGGGAAAACTGAAACAAAAAATGAACTTTGATGGCAGAAACCCTCATTGGGCCAAGCGGAATATTTACACGATCTGCTAAGATTTTAACAAATCTTAGTTAAGCAGATGTTTTCAGTGTATGCCAACTGAAATGCTGTGCTCGTTTTCTGGTTACGGCTCAGTGGGGCAACTACACGAACAAGAAGCATGAACTGCCAGCAAAGAGAGAGGAAAAAGTACTTGAAATGCACAGCGCTAGCTGAAGTAGGGCATATATATAATATCTGAGACGTTAAATTACGTTACTGTGAAGAGGATAAAAATTCAAGTTTTGTAGCTTGAGACTGTCTTCTGCCGTGACTCGTTTCATTCAGACACTGGCAAATTTATTGAAAGCTACGGGCTTACTTTATGAGATTATTATTCATTGTGGAATGAAAGGAAACAGGTTAGCTGAAAGTTAAGTTCGAGGTAGGCTTCAACTTTCATTCCGATTCAGTGCATATGTGCACGAAGGTGGGATGCTGTCAACAACACTACCAAAAGTTCAGTTACGTATTAAAAAGTACTGTAAGTAAAGTCTTTTTGATTTGAATAAATTTCCTCTCAGTTTGTCTGTTAATGTACTTTTTCTTCTAATTATCGCTTTATTTAACATCTCTGTGATTTAGAGTATGCGTACCTCAGAATAAATTATTTGAAAGGTCAACTGAACTCTTGTGTCGATAAGCGCAAATGTTTTTTTTTTTGTAAAACAGTCTGTGAATTTGAGAAGCGGACTTAGAAGAGCTTTCTCATTGAATTTGAGAAGCTGACTTAGAAGAGCTTTCTCATTAGGAATTACAATTTTTTTCTTGCTATGAAATTTATGTTTCATTTCACATTTATTCATACAGTTTTAGCCGGACATTTCCCCGAGTTTTTGATCTCTTTTCAATCAAATTCAAAGTCTGAATATGTCATTGTACTGCATTTATACACTTGAATTGCCAGTATTCTGTTGTTCAAATCCTGCGTTATCATAGTCATGTCATAAAAGCAATTAATAGACCAGACATTTTTATGACGTTCTCACTGGCGAATTAAAGCACGACTTGTTACTAAGAGGATTTCAAATGAAAGTGTATTTCATCTTCAATATCATGTGGCCCGAGTGAAAGCCCAGATGGGCTCTTGTTCTCTATATTGCTAAGACTGATAGTTTTTCATGTGGTAGCATTACCCTCCCTCTACAGATTAATCTACCAAATTATGCAAATTAGGTGGCCACCATTTTGAAAATACTGTAGTCAATAAGGCAATAACCCGGGGGAGGTACTCTCAGAAATTTAGGATAGGGTTGTGCCGCAGAGATATCGAAACGCTGACCCTATTAATTTTAAGGATGAAAAATCATAAAATGGGTACCCTTTCCAAGGCTTGAAACTGAAATATGAGACCCTATGCAAGAGACAAGTGAACAGATCATTTTTATTTCTCTCAGTCTGTGTAATACTTTATGTTTATTGAAATTGTTACGTTTAAGCGGGCATTGAGCAAATGCACAATATTGCATATCAAGAGTTAGGAGAGCAAAAAAAATCTACCCTTTTTAAGGATCGGATATTTTATTTAAGGATAATACAGAATATGAGACCCTATTTAAGGGTCCCGCACCTCGAAAACCATACCTTATACTGCGGCACATACCTATATGACTTATATATGGGAGTACCCCACCCCTCCCCGGGCAATAAACATGTATTGACCTGATTCCTCAAGGTTGTAAAGATCTCTCCAAAGAGCACGGTGCTTCAAGTCATCTTTGGGTGCATACAGGTATGTACCCATTCCAAGTGCTTTCATCCTACAATAATATCAAATGAAATTCAAAGCCACATTTAGTTGGTAATATAGCTAACCTGAGTATCAGGCCTAGTTGAGGGGGGAGGGGGGAGAGAGGAGGAGAGGGGGGAGAGGGGAAAAAGAAAGGAAGGCCTGACACAAACCTATTCAAGGACTTGTGTCAAACGTCCCAAGATCATGCAGTTCTGGAAACCGAACAACAGCATTACAGGAGAAACAAATATCGTCACCGTCATATTTGAAGTCAGTCCACTGAAGCTGATAACAACACAGCAAGTTTCTCGGCTTGTAGTGAATGGTATCAAAGCTGTGCTGCTCAAATGCTGCAAAACTTTGCACATTCCTTGTAAGCCTTTGACAAAACAATTCCCACGGCAACTTAACTCAAACGATTCGAGAGAATTGCAGGCTTATTATCCTTGAAGGAGCAGCAGAACTCTGTGTTAGTTGTATCACAAAACAAAGAAACAGATGAAATACAAGTACCATACTAAGGTCTTAAATTTTCTTCACAGAGATCGAAAAACCTTGATGTAAAATCTGGCCGACATTTCAATTAAATTGCTGAAGCTTGTAAAATCAATCTCCGAAAACCTGAAATAAATTTCATTGGTTAAAAGTGATGGCTCAATGACGTAAGCTTTGGAGGCTCTGTGTCAGGCTCCCTTTCCTTTTCTCTACCCCATCTTCCCTTCTTCAGAGCCTGATACTCAGGTTATAATATAGCTGGACACAATGTTATAGCTTACATTTATAGCTTTTACTTTTCCTGTTGGATAGGTATTCCAGATAAAATTATATTGTTTGAAGATAGCTCTTAACAGCCCCAGCTTCCTGCTGTTTACTTTCTTTGGCTTATTTTAAGTTGCTTACTTTTTGCGTTCAACGAAGGAGAACGCAACCTAATCTGGTGACAGGTTCCCTGTGCCTGTGTGTGACGTCACAAAATGCATCGATATCATGAACGGCCGGGGAACTGGTAACTATATACACGATGCTCTGAGAAACGTCGAGTATAAGTGTTTTATTATTTTCCCAATCCAATAATGTTTAAAAAGTTAGCAAGCACGATATATCAAAGCCTGTAGCATTCAACTAAGTCTGATGTCCAAACTATATCAAGTCAAACATGGTCTGTTTTGTTGGCATGGTCGTTGAACAGAGAACTGAATCGAATCAACTTGGCCATAATTTGTGCTGTCCAGTAACAACCGAGTGAATTCTGTTGGCTTGCTCGCTGTATTGGATTCTGCTTTTCGCTGTACATACAGATACCAAAACTACAAACAGTAAGATGACCTGGCTACAGAGAAATCTAGGTCTGAGTTTTCTAGATACCCGTAATCGCCGTATCTTGTGTGAGTTGCAACACTGTGTACATCTTGGTTATACAAATATTCAACACTAAGATATTCAGGCAGAGAGTTAATCTATAACGACATTTTGATATGCCAAGGAACTGGAAAATCAACACAGTACGAGGTGAGGGAAATTTAAAGTACTTAGTTCATTGCTGTTCCCTAATCGATTAATCTACACTGAATTTCTGACGGACCTGAAACAAGGCTGATCAAAGCCAATACCCGGCTACCAACATTGACCATAAATTATTATGCAACTAAACAATGGCAGCCAACCTTGTTTTCACTTGAAAAATACTGTGAATGATCTAAGGAACTGCATGGGGTGTACTTTATACACATGCATATATATTTTATATTCTACACTGGAATGTACTACTTAGTATTATGAATGCTAGGAACTGGAATGCAGTTTATACACATCTGAATAGCCATAGCTAGCTAATAGGGTTGATTTGTGTTCTACACTAACTCCAATTATTGCTGTACACTGTATACCACACAGAAAAATATGCTATGAATGTTCAAATGAATGCCATAACCATATAAAACACACAGGTATACATATAGCCACATAAGCATTGCATCCAATGATTTAATGTTACCGTGACAAAGATAATTACAGTTATATACCCAGATGCATTCCCTTGTATATTAACTTATAAGTCAAGACATCAAAATTTTCACAGTTAAAAACAAGCATTTTTGATCAGGATTACTTACACCGTCAACATCATTGCAGCAGCAATCTTTCAGCCTTTTGTGTTACCACAGTCCTCAGTTTCTCTTACAAAAATATGTCGAACGCACTTTGATAATCTACGATCTACTAGTTTATGCGACATTCTTTGGTAGGGGGAGTACAATTATTTATTTTACAACAACTGCCGGTAATCTCGCGATCTGATTGGTCGATGTGCGGTGGTAAGGAAAACCACAGGCTAACCATCCTCCCATTTTGTGTATTTGTCACAGATGTTTTAATAATTTTGCAGAAAAACGAAAACTTCCAGGTTCCTGCTCCCTCTCTAACATTCAAAATATTGAAGAACAGTAAATGAGCTATGTTTTTGTGGTAATTCACGGCGATATCGAGTGTTACACACTCGTAAGAGCTTCCTAGAAACCGTCAAACTGGTCCAGATTTTTGCCAATTTTTTTTCTCCCTATGATTGGGACAGATATGAGCCATCAAAGATTTATAACGGTCATCACATACCAAATTACCGTATTTGTAGTGAGCTTGCTCGTTCCAAGAGTCCCAGGATCTTTGAAATTTCTAGGCGAAAGTGTGAAGAAGAAGTAGTTCCACTTTCTTCCGATTTGAAGTAGTCGATTTTTCCACCACAAATTGACACAAACATTGAGAAGTTGAAGCGAATTCGCGAACTGAAGACGAAGTCCAAAGCCAAAGGGTCCATCACTTTAAACCTTGCCTAACAGTTCCAGCAAATGTCCAACATTTCCTCGTCGTTTGTCGAAGGCAAAGAAACAAATCCTGCTAAACAGTTTAGCAGGTGCACAGCGCCGTTAAGTGTAGAAAGCGGCCCAGAAGTTCGTCCGAGACCAAACATTCTCGGACGAGATTCAGGAGGACACCGATGAGTAGATCTCGGATGCAAAATGCAAACCAGCTCTCATTATAAAAGAAGTTTTGCCGAGGGCGGGAATTTGGTAGTGCACGCGTGCAAAAGTTTTTCTGCGCCTTTTGTGCGAACTGAGTTAACATTTGAAATGAACACACACAAAAAAAAGTGAGCATAAAACTGAGTGAGGGTTACACTTGGGGTTAGCTAGAAAACCGTTGCAAAAAGTATAAATCAGCTACATGAACCTAAAACAAGCAAAAAGGGAATCCTAAGGCTGGTAAAAATGCAAGAGACTAGCTGAGACTTCTGAGCCGCTGAAACATGTACTACATTGTACAGCGTTAAGTGACTTGTACAGCATTAAATGTCACTTAACGCTGTACAATGTTTTTGCCTTCAACAAAATAGACTTCTGTATTTCAGAGTTCAAATCGGAAGAAAGTGGAACCTTCTTCACACTGTCGCCTAGAAATTTCAAAGATCCTGGCACTCTTGGAACGAGCAAGCTCACTACAAATACGGTAATTTGCTAGTTAAATATTTTTTTACGATGTGATAAACTGTATTTGTGCTGAATTTACTGAGAATACTAGTAAAGTGGAGTAAAATTTGGTCTGAAATCATAGTACGAGAGATTAGCGGTCATGCGACATATATATTTTTGTAAACAAACTTTCCACAAAGTCTTCAAGATATTTTTCTTCCGGTTCGTTTATCGGAAGCTGCCAAAAACTACTTCATCGGGGTGGTGTGTCAAGTTGCAAAACAGCCCATACGAGGGAGATTAGGGGAAATATGTCAGCTGTCCATTTGCTGGGGACTCTAGATGGGAGATCATTCGACAGATTGATTAAAAAAATTTGAATGTGATGACCGTTATAAATCCTTATGATGGCTCATATCTGTCCAGATCATAGGGATAAAAAAAATCGCTGAAAATCTGGATCAGTTTGACGGTTTCTAGGAAGCTTTTATGAGTGTGTAACACTCAATAATTATCGCTGTAAATTACCACCAAAAACGTAGATCATTTACTGTTCTTCAATATTTTGAATGTTAGAGAGAGAGCAGGAACCTGGAAGTTTTTGTTTTTCGGCAAAATTCTCGCGCGTCTCGCGTGTCGGCCATGAATTTAGTTGCCTGCCTTGTGTATTTTTATGTAGTTGGCGAGATGAGCCACAGGAAGCCAGGGCGGGGTTGTTCAAAACCCGATTAGTGTTAATCCTGGATTAACTCTGCACAAAACCTATTGGTTGTCATGGAAATTAACCCTGGATTAGCACTAATCGGGCTTTGAACAACCAGGCCCAGGGCCCGGTTCCTGAAAGCCCGATTAGCGCTAATCCTGGATTAACTCTCAACAAAACATATTAGTTGTCATGGTAATTAACTCTGGATTAGCGCTAATCGGGCTTTCAGGAACCGGGCCCAGAGCTATATGTAAAGAAACCTGACCCACAGGAAACCCTGAGCTATATTATGAGCGCGCGCTAAATCAACACATTCACAGCAGAATCAAGTCAAAAGGTACCCTGGTTCCAGAGGTTTTCTAGAGAGAACAGCAGCGGCGAAAGGGCCGTGAAGCGGCGATCAACGAGCTTCGAAGCAGCGAGAAGAGAAATAATGGATTATTAAAACATCAGTGACAAATACACAAAATGGGAGGATGGTTAGCCTGTGGGAAAACCAGAGGAAATTTGCTAAATGGAATAGTCCATTCATATCAATACACATCAAAATAATGTTGATGTTCAAAAAATTGGTTTATAATAGCAGTATCCGCGGTGAGCGAAATGGATCTTGAGGGGAAACCGTAGATTTTCCTCTCACATTTATTTCCTCAGATCGAAAACGGCGAGGCAAGACTAAATAGCGTGATGAAGCAGCTCATCGGTCATGCGATCATATTTTCATGATTGCGAAGAACAGAAGAGACGGTTCGTAATTTGGAAATAACGAAACCCACAACGACTGAAACCCAATGTTATTACGAAATCAGTGAAGCAAAGGGCGTTATCTAGAATGAATAAATAGTAATACCACGCGGACTCTGAAAGTTTCTTGAATCTTGGCCTTGGGCAGTTGGGGCCTTTGGCCTTTTTGTTTGGGTTGCGCAGCGAAGGAGGTCAAATTAGTGTTTTGCGAAGTGATCGTAAGGGAAGACTTCAAAACCTGCACCACTCGCAAACAAGAAATAAGTTTTACCTTATGAAGAGCTCTTTCCTCTGGTCGAAAGTCCAAGGCCTTCCATAGAAGCCTATAGGGAGTACAAATCAAGATAATATTGATAAAATATGCACGGGCGTCAGCACACAAGGAGAACGAAAAGCTAAAAACTTAAAGACACGTACCTTCTACAACACCGCATAAAAACTCCCTATTCGTGTTATCTGAGGACTCTTCGGTCATTGCCAATTTGTTCTTCGATCTGCTTCGAAGATTAATCTTTGAATAAGGCAACTTTCGGACCTTTCTTACAGTAGATTTCATCTGCGACATCAAATCAACTCTGGAAAGTTGAACCCTGCCTATGAGCATGCGCACTCTTCATGCCAAACCGTTGAGCAGGTTTCTCAAACCGGTTTTGTTCCGGATGAGCTTGTTTGACTCGTATTAAACTGGTTATAAAACGCAAAGATTAAACTGAGCTTAGTAAGGGACAGACATACAGCAATTTAACAATTTTATGTGTCTGTCCTAATATTGACAATGATTTTCGTCATAACGTGGTCAAAATAGCTGTGGATCCATGAGGCGTCTTCGCTATTTTGGCCATGTCATGTTATGACGAAAATTAGGACAGACCAGGTGCCCATATAACTAGGCACGTCCATCCCACATGCTAGGCCTATGTCACAGAGTTAGGTTATTACTCGGGCTGCCTGTGGCAGCACCGAGTCTTAAAATGCAAGTCGTTATTATTATTATTATTTTTATTTCATGTCAGACGGCTTCTGCGCATGCGTTAAAGGTCAAATTCGAACCAATCAGATTGCACTGTGCTGGTCACGCAAACAAAGGTTAGATTTCCTCAGGCGCGCTCAGATAAGAACGTTCAAAGCTCAGACTAGGCGAGACAAGGAGATATCAATTTCAAATAGTCATTGTCAGAAATCTATTCCATCGTGGGCAATTATGCAATACAACCTAAATTTGGGTCAGGTCCATGTTTTACGACAGAATAACCAGAGTCTTTCTACTGGATTCGGAGAGCTCGAGACATTATACAAGTCTGCTAATATGGGGAAAACTGAAACAAAAAATGAACTTTGACGGCAGAAACCCTCATATTTGAGCCAAGCGGAATATTTACATGATCCGCTAAGATTTTTACAAATCTAATTAGTTAAGCAGATGTACGCAGTGTATGCCAACTGAAATGCTGTGCTCGTTTTCTGGTTACGGCTCAGTGGGGCAACTACACGAACAAGAAGCATGAACTGCCAGCAAAGAGAGAGGAATTGATCGGAGACGTTAAATTACGTTACTGTGAAGAGGATCAAAATTCAAGTTCTTTGAGACTGTCTTCTGCCGTGACTCGTGAGAGAAATTGGAAAAGATCTAGCTGTTTCATTCAGACACTGGCAAATTTATTGAAAGCTACGGGCTTACTTTATGAGATTATTATTCATTGTGGAATGAAAGGAAACAGGTTAGCTGAAAGTTAAGTTCGAGGTAGGCTTCGACTTTCATTCCGATTCAGTGCATATGTGCACGAAGGTGGAATGCTTTCAACAACACTAACAAAAGAACCAAAACGAAAGATTCAGTTACGTAAGTACTGTAAGTAAACTCTTTTAGATTTGAATACATTTCCTCTCAGTTTGTCTGTTAATGTACTTTTTCTTCTAATTATCGCTTTATTTAACATCTCTGTGATTTAGAGTATGCGTACCTCAGAATAAATTATTTCAAAGGTCAACTGAACTCTTGTGTCGATAAGCCCAAATGTTTTTGTAAAACAGTCTGTGAATTTGAGAAGCGGACTTAGAAGAGCTTTCTAATTAGGAATTACATGTTTTTCTTGCTATGAAATTTATGTTTCATTTCACATTTATTCATACAGTTTTAGCCGGACATTCCCCCGAGTTTTTGATCTATTTTCAATCAAATTCAAATGAAAGTGTATTTCATCTTCAAATTATCTCATGTGGCCCGGCAGGTTTAAAGTACAGGTCACAATTCACAGGTCAGGTTGTTAATTCTAAGACAAATCCTAACCCAAACCACAAACCTAACCCTAACCATCGGACGAGTTCACAGGTAAACGACGGGTTCTCACTCACCTAGAGCTAGGGTTCACAGGTAAACAAGAAGTGACCGATCTGTGACCTGACCTGTGAATTGTGACCTGTACTTTAAACCTGCCCCATGTGGCCCGAGTGAAAGGCCAGATGGGCTCTTTTCTACTTTCAACACACAGTCGCTAAACTGTACGAAATCTCCAAGAATAAATCCCTAATGTCCAAACTAACGGGAAAAACTGAAAGAGGAAATCCTTGTGAGAAATCGACGTACATATGAAGCTATATAAGTTATCATCGACTATATGGGAGTCAAACATCGAGCTGCTATGAAACCGCTTGTGACAGTTTGTTTACGCACTTTCATGACAAACGAACGTTTCTACTTTCGACACAACGGTCGCTAAACTGTACGAAATCTCCAAGGATATAATATCCCTAATGTCCAAACTAAAGGAAAAAACTGAAAGAGGAAATCATTGTGACCAATCGACATAAATATGAAGCTCCAGAAGTAATTATTGAATACATGAGAACCCATAGAGAAAACCGATAATAATGAACACGGTATTAGTTTCACCGACATTTGTGGCGTAACTGAACTCGCACTACAGCATAGCTTGAAATACTGTACGAAAACTCCCGTTTAAAAATTTGCTGATGCCGAAAGGACCGTAGCATTTAAACAAGATACCCTTCTGACCAATCGACATACATATTAAGCTGTGAAAGTATGTTTCCATTCCATAACAGCCGATAGTGCAAACTAGTAAACTGCCACTAGTAAATTGACCTTGCGTACTTCCGCGAGTACTGAACTTTCTAGCGTCAAATGCATGTGTTACGTTTCCAAACTTTAGGACAAGAAATCTTCCATAGAATGTTCTATTTTTTTTACAGCTGAGAACTGTATTATTAAACATAAGAAATAAAACAATGGTGCCATTTGAAGAATTATATCATGTCAAAAGTGCAAACGAAGAAATATATATCTACGGACGCGAGCAGCTCGATCGTTTCACTTTGGTCAAACTCGGACTGTTTACGACTGGAACCTGCAGTTTTATCGGACCTGCAGACTAAATTGTAAACGTGTGGCCGTGTTCAGGCTAGTAAATCTAGCTAGCTAACCACAGGAGGTAGCGAGCTTCTTTAGTCTGAACAGTTTTTCTGCTCTGGTGATTAGCTAGCTAGTGGTCGGTGGAATACTTTGAAGTTCCAAGCTACCTAGCTATTAGCGAGGTAGCTTGAATAGAATCGATGACAGATTTTAGTTATTTTAAGGTTTTGAAATGTACACAAATGTCAAGTCAGTGTTATCATCCGATCTAGCCACAGGCCGCCCAAGTTCTGACTGTGTAACAAGGTTTGTATGGGAGTTCTTCCGATAACTCAGAATAATAACATAAATCTCCTGTAATACAAGGTAAATAAAGGAAGAAGACTTACTTGAAGTTGTTTTGTCGTCCTATGTGTATTTCAGGTCGCTAGAACGGTGTTTCATATATGGAATTCTTGAGTCATACGCTTCACCCCCTCTACTGAAATACACATAGGACGACAAAACAACTTCAAGTAAGTCTTCTTCCTTTATTTACCTTGTATTACAGGAGATTTATGTTATTATTCTGAGTTATCGGAAGAACTCCCATACAAACCTTGTTACACAGTCAGAACTTGGGCGGCCTGTGATCTAGCCGACTTCTAGCTCTCGCTACGACCACGTTCACTACTCGCTCCAAGGTAATTTCTCTTACCATGACAACTACCGGGTGTATTGTACGTCAATTGAGCCATCATGGATAACGAGGATCGCCAAACACCAGTCAGTAGCAGTTTTTCGCACAGTTTTAATATTTTGGTTGAAATTTCAATTGAGCACTTTGGCGGTCAATTATTTGCGATTACGAAACACTTGCGCAGCTTGCGCCAAGGGCAGTTATAGACCAAATTTATATCTTTTAGAGAGGGTCTGAATGGGGGGGTCTACATGTCAGTTGTCAGTTAAAATTTTGGCCATTTGTCAGTTGTCAGTTAGCCCTAGTTAATCATTACTAGAGAAAATTTACAATGTTTGACCCACAAAAACCAAATTTGTCAGTTGTCAGTTATTTTTCGGTTGTCAGTTGTCAGTAAAAAAATCGTCATTTGTCAGTTGTCAGTTATTTTTAAGGCTGTTTGTCAGTAGTCAGTTAACCCCATTCATGCCCTCTTTAGAGATAGAAACAAACCAGAAGAGGGAAAAACAAAAAGTAAAACCTACTAAGTTACTAGGTCTGAACAGTACTAATTTATTAACTAGCTGCGAGTTGCTGACAGATATCTCAAGACTCTAGCTAGCTGCACGATAGTAGTCTGAACATACATACACACATGAATAAGTAGTGTTTTCAATAAAAGATCAACTACTTTAATTTACATACGAGAAAACAAAAATATTAAATTACATACATGTATATATATACTAGGGGAGCAGAGAATGAAAGTCACCGCGCTACCGGCCACTCCTAAAGACTGCTAATAATTCTTCCCTTTGGTTATTACTAAGAGGATTTCAAATGAAAGTGTATTTCATCTTCAATCTCATGTGGCCCGAGTGAAAGCCCAGATAGGTTCTTGTTTTTAGAATAGTTTCCCGCTATTGTTGAGTTACAATTATTCCTAAGGGAATCAAATCACAAAAGCGTAGCATCCATGTTGTTTAGTATATGAGGCATCTTTTGTTCCGCCACGGTGCAATCTTCCAATTGGGGGGGGGGGGGGGGATAATCTAAAAATAGCCCAACTTGTAAAAACGCTGTGACAACTATATAGGAGATATGGACGCTCCTGGTTATGGGCTCCTGGAAAGACACATAAAAAACTAACAACAAACTAATGGAGGCCCGGCCGGACCCAGTCAATTGTACCACAGGCAGCCCAAGCTCACCATTTGTGGCTCTTACAAATCCTACGGTAGATTGGCGTGAAGCGCGCTATAGTCACCGTTTTCCTTGTCTTCTCACTAATAGAGTTTGTATTGATTTCTTACCGTGGTAAAAATAAAGGTAATGAAATAACATTTTGCAATAAATGTACCTTGAGTGTTCTTTTCTTATATCCTTGCGTATTCGCTGCTATTTGGGGCTAGTTTGGATCGTGTTTAGAGAGGTTTTGATTTTTGAGATCCGTTCTCTCTCTCTCTAATGAAATGACAAGGCTGCACAGTCCGTTGAGCACATAAAATCACTCGAAGGGCAAAAAAAACACCCTAAAATCACTTCAATCGTCGCCAGACTCCACAAAACGACGTACCTACATCTACATCTACTTATATTCTTCACAAAGCCTTACAGCATCTAGTGAAGGGAGCCATGGTCAGCATGGTCAGCCGTTACAATAATAAATAAATAAATTAATTAATTAATAGATCTATAAATCATAAGTCATTAAATTTAAGTAAATAAATAGATATTAATATGTAAATTCCTTAATTGTTAGTAAAGGGCCAGAAACTCCGAAGTTGACTGTTTGAACACTTTGACACTATTTGAAGATACAACATATTCAGGTAGTGAGTTCCAGTCTTTAAAAAGTATGTTCGCGGAGGTACCGAATATCTGTCTACGTTTATTTCGTTTTTGAGTCCATAATTGAGTCCATTGTTGATAAGTGGTCATGAAGTTTTATTCGGGAGCATTTGAATGTGTCGTTCGCTTTCGTACGACGATTTTGAGTTTGAGGGAGCTAGAGCGGTGAGTAATATTGCTATTTTACCATGAATTTCCTAAGATTTACAAACTTGATTAGCTACAGTATTAGAGGAGACGGCTGGAATTCAGGCTATAGCTACAGCTTTCGCAGAGTGTGTGTAACCGGTCAAATGAAAGGTTTCCAAAGATACTTTCAAGGTCTAGGTCGATGTACTTCCCACCAATTGAATACCAAAGTGATAAGTCTCAACACCCGGGTTTTGGGGAAAAGTTTGATTTTCAACTCCTTGACCTTGTTCGTATGAAGGAAACTGATGACGAAGCCGTTGTTTCACCTCTAATTAGCAAATTTGCTCTGGTTTGCCGTGGTGTGGACTCTTATTTACCACGAATTACGTCATCACGTGGTCCGCCTCGTGAGTCCACAACAAATTGTGACCATGTGATGACGTAAATCGTGGTAAATAAGAGTCTACACCACGGAAAACCAGAGGAAACTTGTTTTTTACAACAATATTAGAAAACGTACAAGGAAGTTTCGTTACAAAGCGTGACAGCTTTGAAAGAGCCAGCGTTGTCTATAACTTTCTCGCGTCAGCACCGTTGTCTGGACTCTCATTTACCACCGCACATCGACCAATCACATTGCAATCAGAACGCGAGATTACTGGCAATTGTGGTAAAAAATGGAATTTAAGGCTAGATTACAGACAGGTAATCCAAATTGCTTGACATTTTTAAGAAGTTATCTTTATGATTTTTATATTACCCGGACTGATTTTGGAGAAAACATTCATTTTCCCCGGACATTTTCTGGGCAAACGTGGCGGAAGCCTAAATTCAAGTGCATAAATAAAATTATTTCAAGCACTTCTATTAAAATATGAACTTCCTGTTACATATGTAAGAACTACGATGGTGCCTGATTCTATTTTTCAATTTATTTCGAAAGTAAAGTACTGTTTTCAGATTCTTTCGAGTTGTATTCCCATCTCATGATGTGCAAACAATGATGTTAACGAAACCTAACACTGCGGTTACATCGCATCAGATTGTTTACTAAATTTAAATCTAGGTGGCGACCAAATTGCTATAGAAAACTTGCTATAAAAACACTAATTAAAATCGCTTGATATCAGAGAAGTTACGTTGATGATTTAGAGGTTGATAACCCCATTAATTTTGGAGGAAATGTACATTTTCGGAGGCCTACAATCAGCGAGGAAAATTGTACTGGTAATGTTTGACAGATCAGACATGCATAACTAATTAGAAGGCGTTTTTCAAAATCACAGGTTGCGGGCAGGCCCCCTACTTCCTTGTGGGGGTGGAGGAGAAATTATTTTAATAAAAAAATAATTCAAGACCACTGTCAGCCTGCAAATTTTCTTTTTAAAGCAACCCCTCTTTGGTATCCAATTCATTTTCAAGATCCCTCTAGAGACCTTTTCTCCAATTTTTTTTACACAAGACCCCCTATTTTCTCCACCTCCCCCCCCCCCCCCCCCCCCCCCTCCCCCCCCCCCCCCCCCCCCCCCCCCCCCTCCAAGTTAAATAATGACTGGTCCCTTATCAATTAAACATCTGAGACCACCAACAAAATAAATGTTTGCTGATCAACATTATCTAACATATAATACAAGTTGCATTAATTAACCAATATGACACACCCTGAATATTGCACAGAAAAAACAATACAATCAGTATTTCAGTGCGCTGAAGTTGGTATTCATGTGAATGTTACACGAACCCTGGAACCCTATTAATTACAGCGAAAGCTTATTTGATATAGTTCTCCACAACAGTTTACTAGTTACTCGTGCCAGGCCTTTGGCAGTCCGAGTCAAGTTTCGCAAGTGTTGCTCAATTTTTTTTAGTTTCCGTGTCACAAATTTTCGCAGTCAACCAATCAGATTGCACTGTCCACGTGAACACATACACGTGGCCTCAATGCCATGTGACATGTCACGCAGCGAAGATTTTCACTGGCTCTGCGAATGTGAAGCAAAGAGCGGAGGTTTTGGTTCTCTTTCTGCTACAATAATCCATGGAAACGGAAAGGATTTGCTTTTCTTATATGGACGATAGTGTTTGACTGAGTAGCGTATTTTCCATATCCTCACTGCATCTGAATGCCATCGGATTGCAGTGTTGCATGCATGTAGTTGATATTGTTGGAACGCTCTACCTAAACTATAAAGGGCTAAACTTGTTTGAGTGATTTCCTCTTCTGAAATACTTTTCAGATACTCAAATATACTGCATTGTACTGCACAGTACTACAACTGGGAAGTTTTGACCAATCCAGTCAAACCCGGAAGTCAAACTAACGCCGAGCTTTACAAAGCTACGACTTCAACTCAAGAGTCGCAAAAGTTCAAAGCCTAGAAAGCGAACGGATATCTTAGCTGGGGAGGTTGAAATCTATGCGTTGAACAAAAGCAAATCTTACTTGTTCCCTACTTTTAAAATTGTATTAAGTCTAATGGTGACGGTAAGTCGAACTGGAAATGGGGTTGACTTCGAATACTACTAATTACAGCCATAAACAAACAATATTTAGCTTCATTAGTGACATTATTTGTTTAATTAATATTAATTTAAAACACGTTTTATATTTGTTTCATTTTTTTAATTACAAAGAGGGCCACACATTCATCTGTGTATACTAGTTAGGTAGTGTTACCCTCTTGAAATAAAGTTTTAAATTTATTTTCCAAGCTGTTTGCATGCATGCAATCAACGCAACCAATATTTTATTACACGTTAATACTTTCAAAACAAACAAGTATTAAAGAGTTAAATACCGAGAACCGAGGCATGATTAACTTCTTGTTAACCGAAAGCGAGGTCTTTACGGGAAAATATCAGACCGAGGTCTTGACATAAAAGACCAAGGACGAGGTTAACAAGATGTTTATTATATGGTACTTTTTTAGTTGGAAAACAAAAATATAAAGCTGAAAGTTTATATTTTACATCCGGTTGGCGCGCGCGCGACTTGATTGTAGTTTTCGCGCCCTTTTGAGTTTTGTCTCACGACTCAAACCACAAAATGAACACAGTCGTGGAACTGGAAGGTTCTAATCTATGGTGTCCAATTTCCGCCAAAATCCCAACTTTGTATTCTACATTGGACTTTCTATATTCTTGTCAATATTTTGAATTTGACTTCCAATTTTACTTGTTTTAAATGGTAGTTTTCAAATTTGACCTCCAACATTTCGTGTTCTTCATGCTACTTTTGTTATTCGGATACCTTTCCAATTTGACATGCAAGTTTTCGTATTTGACATACAAGTTTTTTCATTTGACATCCAACCGCAATCCAATAGACGATCGACATCGCGGGCTCATGTGCCATCGTCCCCCCTCCCCTACGTGTGATACCAAAATAAGCCCCAGCAGGGAAGGCTAAGCAGTGGAAGTCCACCCTCACACGGGCAGTTTCAACCGAGCAAAATAAAATGGCGGATCTATGCAGTCGTCCCTAACTGAATTTTAACTCTATAGGAATCTCTATGGTAAGTATAAGCACTTATTTTGTTCAACTAGACGTGTAGTAGTGTGCGTTAGTCTAGTTTTACTATTGACTTATTTTTGTTTCTTAAAACCCGGCTCTGCTCCTGCTTCGTGTACATGCATATTTAGGTTCGTTCTAGATTTGTAAAGTTTTGCTTTCTATTGCATCACGGATGGCTGGTACTCGAAGTAGGTGCTAAACACTCTACATCCTAAATAAGTTAATACTAAGACAGTTATAATTATTTAAGTTAATACTAATTTAAGTTTATATTCAGTGTTAAGCTTTATTTCAAGATTGAACTGCCCGTGTAAGGGTGGACTTCCACTGCTTAGCCTTCCCTGCTGGGGCTTATTTTGGTATCACACGTAAGGGAGGGGGGACGATGGCACATGAGCCCGCGATGTCGATCGTCTATTGGATTGCGGTTGGATGTCAAATGAAAAAACTTGTATGTCAAATACGAAAACTTGCATGTCAAATTGGAAAGGTATCCGAATAACAAAAGTAGCATGAAGAACACGAAATGTTGGAGGTCAAATTTGAAAACTACCATTTAAAACAAGTAAAATTGGAAGTCAAATTCAAAATATTGACAAGAATATAGAAAGTCCAATGTAGAATACAAAGTTGGGATTTTGGCGGAAATTGGACACCATACTAATCTAAGGCTCAAAATCAACGTTATTTTGAAGAATTTATCCGTATATATGATTGGAACTAAATTTAATTTCAGAAGGCAACACTGTTTTTTTTTTGTTGATGAACTGAGGAACTGAGACGGAATAAGTAATTCTAAAGAAAAGGACGAAAACTCATTGAAGTCAGTCTTCATGTTCATCGATAATTTCTCGATCAACACATGGATCGTACGATCCATGATCAACACTCGTCACCTGTTTTGCGAACCTTTAACAATAGCTATTTGTACCTGGCTATCACTGAAAAATCTGTAAGTGGCATACTGAGACACTGCCAATGTTTGCAGCCAGCAAAACTCGCTTGGCTGTTTTCCTCAGATGTATCGGAAAAGGGACTGCCGTGGCAACAAGGGACGAGTTGGAGCTTTGTCAGTTTGTGTACAAGATATTTTTTGCTTTGCAGAAAAAAATGGACGTGACTTGCCTTATTCCAAAGGATATTGATGGCCTTGGGAAATTTTCATCAGAGAGGAATCTTTGGATACTATTTGAAAACAAGAAAGCCGGTGTCCCAGGCTCGTAAAGTCGTATACTTCGCCGCTAACTTTGGGAATGTTCACGGCACTTTTCTGTTTATTTACGAATCTCTGGATTTCTTGCTGGCTGTTCGGAGCCTCCACCGGCCATTGCCGTTGGCCATGTTGTTTTTGTTCACTAAAACGTTGCTTTCTATTTCAGTAGGGTAATAAATTTCAATTTCGGAATATTCTTTCTTGCTCATTTTGCACTTTCTCTCCGTTTTTATCTAAAATGATGACAGTTCAGCTGTTTTAGCGGTATCAAAGTTTGCCGGGCATTAACATATCTCATAATGCCGGTGGGCATTACGGGGAAATCTCGACCGCTGAACAGCCAATCAGAACGCGCGCTTTTACTGGAAGTAGCTCTTGCCATATAATAATTAACAATTATTCACCGAAGTGGAGGTGAATAGTGGTGGATATTTACCGAGCCGCTTCGGCGAAAAGTGATATTCAATGGTGTGGAATATACTAATAGGTATTATTAAAGAGCCTTTATATAGCTCATTAGATATTCAAGGTCTTTATATCACATAAAAACCTCCATATAAAAGCCATTGAATATCTTATGAGCAATATATTGAAATTCACTGGGATCTTAGTGAAATAAAGGTTATCGAACAATAGAAAATGTGTGAAAAATGAAATAAACATGTATACAGCCCGAGTTAAGGCTGCACGCAGCCTCTTGTTATTTTTTGTGTCGAGGTATTTCGCCGTCAACCAATCAGATTGCTCATTCTTTGGAAGTTCTTTTTGCCACCGTACCAATCAGATTGCACTGTGCTGGTCACGTGGACAGTAGACAACATTTCCATGTTTTTCAAGATGGCGGCGAGTGGGAGTTTTGACTTAGCAAAACCTTTAATATCAGCTGTTTTTTGTGTAAACCAAAGGTTCCTTCAAGTGCAATACCAATATGTTTGTCTTTTCTAAAGCTGAGAGGTGTTTTACGGGCTTCGGACGGGAATTTATCACATATTATGCGACATGCTTTAAGATACACTCGTGAGACGTGACACTGACAGTACAGTCTGCTCTGCGATCAACACTGACTATATATAAAGACAACAGCTCGTAAATGTAAGTAGCCGCTAATCTGAACATAATAACCTTTATACCAATCGACTGTCGTTATTTATTGTTATTAACCTCTCGAAAGTGTAGTAGAAATGACCCGATTTCTCAGTTCTCTGACTGACAGGGGCCTTTTAAAAGAATTACAGTCGTTTCGCCCCCCATGCACATGTATTTAAATGTTTATAAATTCGGGAACGAAAATCCAGCATGCAGTGAGTGAGTGAAAACCAGCCATAATAGTTTCCTTCTCCTTCTGGCATCTCGAATGGTTTTCAGGAGAATAAAAGCACGAGTTTGTCGGTCCGCCATTTTGGATTTGTAACATATGCCGCTGTAAAAATGCTTTACACTCGGTATTAAGTTCAACGTTTGAAACCACCGCCGTGCCACTGCCGTACTAGTGTCGAACCGAATGTAATTGAGTTCGACACGGCAGTGGCGCGACGTTTGAACCAGGCCTTAGACTCATATAATTATGACTCACATTCAGATTACTAATGTCAATTATGTTATAAATACTTCTAATGTAATTATACAAACAAAACTATCAGTACAACTCCCTGCTTCATGACTCAGCGAATGTATAAGCCCAAAAAAATTCCTGACGTTTCCCCAACTTTTCAGTGCATGACTAGACAACATAACCGCTATTCGAATGAAGTGAAAGTCATCATCAAACCTATAGCCTGCCCCCCAGGGGGTACACCTGCCATACAGGTATATGTCACACCAAAGAGTATGCTTTTCAAGCTGTTTTAGTCAGAAATAGGTTATACATTTTGCCTTTTTGGTCTGGAATAGGTTACGATTTTTTCAGGGAAATTGACGAAGGCATACATTTCCATTTATTTAGCTTGTAATGACAGAGATCAGTACCGGTCCGAAAAACGGTATGGAAAATCTTATATTTTGGTCTGAAATAGGGTCACCGCTTGGAGACCCAGGTGGCGCATCCCCATCCAAAATCTCAGAGGGGCCCTCACAAGGCTATTCCCTCAGCTTTACATTTGTATTACAAAAGCAGTAGACACGCGTACCCACTGGGTACCTATTTTATAAGAATAATATAACTGCATGTACATCTATTTACAATACTAAAAATTACTAAGAATACTTACAAATGTAATAACTGTAATAAGTAAATAAACTTCAAATTACTAAATTGAACTTACTAATAAATAATGATGCTAAGAGTACTACAGAGCTGCTAAAATGTTTTTCTAAAGTACAATACATTCATACTAGGCCTCAGTTAATGAGTGTTCACAAGTAAATGAAGTCATCACTCTTAAATCTGGTAGAAGAGGCAGATGTAGTGTTAAACTTGAACTGCTCAAACACCGCTAATTTATTTAAACGACACTCAAGATCATTATGTCCTGCATATACTATTGACTGATCACTAGAAATAACACTATTCCATAAAACTGATCCACTATACTGAACTGAATGTTGAAGGAACTTAGTATTAAAACGCGGTATTTCAAGGGAATCCGCTACTCTTAGATTATAACGGCTAGTCCTCTTAACTAATATCTGATCGCATAAAAAATCCAAAAATGTCAAATGTGCCATAAATGCCCAGGAGGTGGGGAGTCAGGCTCCCATATAAAAGGGTAGGGATGCTAGTCGGACATTTTCGAATTGACCCCTAAGAGGTACTAAAATGGGCGTGGCTGAAGCTTATTTTGACCCCTAAAAGATAATAAAAATGTAAATTGATAACAGCTTTTTTGTTCAATTGACACCCGACCCCTAAAAGGTACCGCTTTACATAGAAATGTCTGTGTTTGATGGTGGATACCCTAAGTGGTACCAAACTCCTGATTTTGACCCATAAAAGGTACGACGAGCATCCATGTACCCCTCACATAAGGGAGTTCCCCCCCCCGGGGGGGTTTGTCAACTGATCGTCTATGTTCGTTGAATCTGTCTTTGAGGCGTCGTTTGGTTTCATCTATGTATTGGAGTTGACAGAGATTACATTGTACCATGTATATTAATTTTTTAGAGTTACAAGTGATATGCGAATGGATTAAACGGGTTTCACCTGTGGAATGGAAAGTGTATTGTTTAAGACCGTTGACGATGTAGGGGCAAGTGGCACAATTTTGCCCGCAACGGAATGAGCCAAGTGGGAGTGTGCGTGTGGAATGATTAGTAGTGTTATTGGGTAATTGTGATTTAACTGGAAGGTCACGAATTAAGGTTAGGACAACGTCCGTGGGAAACGAGAGGAAAGCTAACAAAAACGTTTTTTTGCAACGATCGGATGAAAGTAGAATATTAAGATGTTTGTGAATTATACGAGAAATGTTAGGAAGTGCTGGGTTATAAGTGGTAATGAATGGTATACGTTGTGAGTTTTGCGAACGTTTAGTATGTAACGCGTCGTTACGAGCAATGTCAGCAGCGCGCTTTATTTATCTGAGTGTTAAGAAATGTGCGGTTATAACCTCGTTGAAGGAGACAAGTTTTCAATTCGATAGTGCGGAGTTTAAAAGCGTTGTCGTTAGAGCAAATGCGGCGGAGACGGAGAGCTAAACTAAAGGAATGGGGATAGCTTGTTTAGTGTGCAAGGGATGGCAAGAGGAATTAAGAAGATATTGGTGTTTATCAGTGGGTTTAGTGTAAAGGTCCATTCATGTCCAATACAGACGACTTGAGTCAACTCGTCATGAGAGATAGTCAACTTGACTCGCCGGAAGTCAAGTCGTGAATATTAATGAGCGGAAGTTCGTTGGTTGCGTTAATGTTTCGATTACTTGGATGGAATGGGTCTGACCACTTGACTCAACTTGATCAAGTTGACTACGATTTAGTCAACTGGATTCGTTTACTTGGTCTGTTTGTTGTGCCCGTCTCACCGGAAATCAAGTCGTGAATAAAGATTTTTAATGAACGAATGAACGCTTCGTCTCAAATGAGGGACACAGCGCTTTTCGAAAACTGTGTTACATTCGGAAACCGGCCTTGTTGAAACAACTGTGTTTTAAATTGTGAATTAGGTCGCGAATAAAGATTTCTAATGAAAGAATGAACGCTTCGAACACTGTGTTATGCGGATCAAGTGTAGTTTGCGACTCCCATCAAAAATTTCCTATCGATAATCACTAGAAAATCAAACATTTTATAACGACAAAACTCCACATGATTTTGCCACCCCTGTCAATATTTGGGGAGTTTGTCGTTCTAAAATGTTTGATTTTCTAGTAATCCGTGTTTTGCACTGTGTTATGAATTATGTCGTTCTCAAATGAGGATCGAACACTGTGTCAGGAACGCTTCTTGTTCCATCAGTGACACATCGATCTATATAAAAATGATCTTTACCGAATGGCGGCCTTGTTGAACCGTGTTTACCGAAACTGGCCTTCTTGAAACAACTGTGTTAATTGTGAATTATGTAGTTCTTATTATGGCGTTCTTAAATGTTCATATTATGAATTTTTCATATTATCAATTATGTCGTTCTTAAACGAGGAACACTGTGAATTATGTCGTTCTCAAGATTGTAAAATTATGCCGTTCTCAAATGAACACGCTTCGTGTTCACCCATCAAATAAAATGGCTGATTTATGTCGTTCTCAAATGTTCATGTTATGAGTTACGTAGCCGGTGCGAAATAGTATTAATTAAGGCTCTGCCGCAGTCGAAGTCGACACATATATTGACGTAAAGTTCTTAACGAAACCGGCCTTGTTGAAACAACTGTGTTTTAAAATTGTGAATTTAAGATTCACCTGTTGGTTTATAAGTCACTTCATGGTCTAGCTCCGGATTACTTGTCCAGCCTCGTTGAAGAACGCTGTCCTGTTCTCCGATCTTCGTACCGCTTACTTCTTCATACCCGAACACTGTGTTATGATGAGGAACACGGTGACGGTGTTGTCCCGTCAGTGACACATCGATCTCAGTAGTCGAAGTTGCATCAAAATGATCTTTACGTAAAGTTCTTACCGAAACCGGCCTTGTTGAAACAACTGTGTTTTAAAATTGTGAATTATGTCGTGTTATGAATTATAGGTCAAGTCGCGAATAAAGGACCCTGGTTCCAGAGGTTTTCTAGAGAGAACAGCCGCCTAGAAAGAGCCGCGAAAAACTCTAGAAAACCTCTGGGACCAGGGTACGAATAAAGATTTTTAATGAACGAATGAACGATTCGAACACTGTGTTATGAATTAAGTCGTTCTCAAATGAGGAACACTGTGTCAGGAACGCTTTTTGTTCCGTCAGTGACACATCGATCTCAGTACATATATTAAACAAGTATCCTGAGCCTGTTGGAAGGCTTTCGCACGAGTGAAGTTAAATAAAACATTAAAGTGCTTACATTTGAGAGATGGGACTCCAAATTAGAGAGAAATTAAGTTCCTCGCGGGTCCGCCGCCATCTTGATTTACTGTATTAAATTATGTAAATAAATTAACCTGGCTTGTTGTGTGACCAGCACAGTGCAATCTTTAACGCATGCGCAGAACGCTTGCTACACGGAATAAAAAAAATAAAAAAAATAACGACTTGCATTTTTAGACTCGGTGCTGCCACAGGCAGCGCAAGTAACAAGCAGTATTGTCTAGGTCAATATGCCAGTGAGAGAATTGTCTTTTACAAACACTCTTATCCTATTATACTAATCTAATTATACTAATGACCACCTAATGAGGTATGCATAAGCTTTTGTTCATGCCGCATGCATGGGCATGCCGGAATAATCGCGATTGTTCTGATAATTTTCTTCCACCGGTTAGACTTTCCACAAGTCGCCCTCTTTATTTTCTTTATTATGTTTTCGAGCGACCCGAAGCGGGAAAAAAATTAAGGTCTTTGAGAAAGTCTACCCACCGGTATGTCTTGCCTGCGAGGTGAAGAAGAAACCCTGTAACGTACTGAAAATAACTAATAACCACAAAGCTGATCATATTATATACTGAGGCAGGGCTGAATTAGGTTGGCTCCAGAAAGGTGCCGCTAGCCTTACCATTTTATTCAGTACTGTAGATAGCTCACGTGCGTGTAGACTTTCTCATAGTCCGCCTTTTTGCGATTCAGTCGCCTGACTCCAGGATAAAAAAATTGCTTTGCTCGCCTGAAAATATAATTTGTGGTCGACTTGTTGCATTATAGTCTCATGTGCATATAAAAAAATGCGTATATGCCGCCCCCTCATAATCAAACGCATGAAAACGAAACTGAAATACTCCACAATCCGAGTTGTTACGGTTTTCCGACCCCGTTCCATTCAGGTGATCGAATATATTAACGTACCAACTAACTTCCGTTGATTACTTATTCACGACTTGACTTCCGGTGAGACGAGTTGACTAAACCGTACTCCACTCGTGTCAACTTGATTAAGTTGAGTCGAGTTGTCACGGTTTTCAGACGCCCTTCCATACAGGTGATCGAATATATTAACGTACCAACTTACTTCCGTTGATTCCTTATTCACGACTTGATTTCCGGTGAGACGAGTTGACTAAACCGTAGTCAACTCGTGTCAACTTGATTAAGTTGAGTCGAGTTGTCACGGTTTTCCGACCCCCTTCCATTCACGTGATCGAATATATTAACGTACCAACTTACTTCCGTTGATTACTTATTCACGACTTGACTTCCGGTCATAATACGCATGATCCTCTCTATGAATATTTTTTCTTTTAACAACACACATTACCTCCAGATTCATGGCACAGCCATGGGTACTAGAATGGCTCCTTCTTTTGCTAATTTATTCCTCGGTAAATTTGAAAATAACGCCCTTTCTCAGGCTCCTTACACACCACACACTTGGTTAAGATACATTGACGACATTTTCACGATCTGGACCGAGGGTCAAGATCATTTACACACTTTCATTGATTTTCTTAATAATCTTCATCCCACTATCATTTCTTGACGTAACAGTTTCCTTGCGTGACGGTTACATTTAAACTGACCTTTACACTAAACCCACTGTTAAACACCAATACCTTCTTAATTCCTCTTGCCATCCCTTGCGCACTAAACAAGCTATCCCTTTTAGTTTAGCTCTCCGTCTCCGCCGCATTTGCTCTAACGACAACGCTTTTAAACTCCGCACTAACGAATTGAAAACTTGTCTCCTTCAACGAGGTTATAACCGCACATTTCTTAACAGACAAATAAAGCGCGCTGCTGACATTGCTCGTAACGACGCGTTACATACTAAACGTTCGCAAAACTCACAACGTATACCATTCATTACCACTTATAACCCAGCACTTCCTAACATTTCTCGTAAGTAGTATAGGAGGCACCGAATTAGCCCCCTTTTTGCGGCGTTGTGTTATTTTTTGCGGCGGCGTTATGTTAATTTTTGGTGAGCTCTCATTAATTTAATGACGTCACGGTTCTATTGTCTTAGACTCATGAATAAAGTGAGGTGGTTTCTCATTATCTATTGTCTTTCCGCATGAACAAAGTGCGGCGCTCTCATGAATAAAATGGGGGTGAATAAATTATCTTTTGTCTTTCTGCATGAACAAAGTGCGGCGCTCTAATTATCTATTGTTCCTTTGGATGAGGTCATCGATCTATTCGGACATGTTTGGGCAAAGCCTATTGTTTAGAGCGGGCATAAAGCCAGAACCAGAGGAGCGATCAGGGTGCTGTCTTTATTTGATCATCTGTTCAGACTCCGTTCAGTGCATCTTTATTAGCTCGCGTATTTTTATTCAACTCTGACATGGAAGGCGTTCAAGGAAAAACGATCACCGTGGATGAAGTAGAACACGTCGAAAGAAACAGAGCATTTCACAGGATATCAAGTATTATACATTTGGTGTATGCTGCACTCTGTCAAGAACCAATCTATGTCGAGAGAGAAAGACAATGTTATGGCTGTGAAACAAATCACCCAAGTCAAAGACAGCACGATTGCTTGATGTTATCCGAAGAGGAATCGTGGAATTTGTTCTACGACAATGCAAAATACGAAGTCAAACCAGAGAGAGTGTGGGAGATTATGAACGCTGTTTGCTACATGTTGAACATTGAAATTCATCGCTCATGGAAAGTTTACCTATCTGAACTTTACAAGTTACCCTGGACCACAGTGTATCTTCTAAATATTCAGTTCAGTAACAACGGCTCTTCTATCGTTGATCAAGTGCTTGAAGTAGTGAGACGTGAAATACATCCACTGAATGACAATGAACAACACGGCTTTGCCTCAAGATATTCTGTGTCTGTTCCAGAATTTTTTTTTAGAAAATACGAAGAACTTATGGCAGATAGATTCACTTTGTAATGCGTTTTCTGAACAGATTTTTAGAAAAGACGATTGACTTTGTAATTACTTTAAGATAAGATAGATAAGATATTTATTTCAACTCGGGGGGTTGAGGCTTGTCAAACCTCTAGCAAGTACATGCTAATTAGCCGAGACTATCTACTTACAGCTAGTACATAAATTGAAATCTTATATACAATTACATATGAGTACATTATATTAACCATAACTAGTATTAATTACAAGTGGACTTATATAAATATATATATATATGTATCGGTAAAAGTTAAACCAATATGGAATTGGAAATTTTAAACTAGAAATTGAATTTAACAGAGCTGATTTGTTTTTTGAATGATTTTAAAGTAGGTAATGTGCGCAGAGCATCAGTTAAGCTATTCCAAGCTTTGGCAGCAGTGTATGAAATGGAGTGAAGCCCATATTTAGTTGTGTTACATTTAGGTACTGTAAGTTTACGCTGGCCTCTTAAGTTCTTAATGTTGCAGCGCTCTGAGAACATAGACCTGATATACATAGGCGATTGGCCACTAAGTGCCTTATAGACTGTAATACACAGAAGTTGCAGTCGGCGGTTATAGAGACTAGGTCCTAACTTATTAAGCAAATTTGCGTAGCTCGTATTGGAAAAATCATTATAGACTTAATGCTCGTTCGTTGAGTTTCTCGAGCTTAGAGGCATTGAGCACAGAACAGTGTAGCCAAACAGAACTACAGTAATTAAAACAAGGTAAGATAAAAGCTCTATAAAGACATAATTTAGTGTACTCGGACAATATGTGTTTAAAGCGGCTTATGACTTCAACTTGCTTACACGCCTTTTTAGCAATTCTTGTAACGTGTCTATTAAAGTTTAATTGGTTATCTATTATAACCCCTAACAGTTCAATTTCTTCTATGGCCGGAATAGGTTCATTGTTCACACTTAGCGTCACACTTGGTCGTGTATTAGACCTAGAGAGCACCATAAGTTTGCATTTGTCGGGATCAAGTTCTAGTTTATTATAGTTAAACCATTCTACAGCTCTAGCTGTTTCTCTTGACAAAACGTCGGTCAAAAATGATTCATTATGATGGCTAAAGTATATTTGATTATCATCTGCATAATTTGAAAGTTTAGCTTCATCAATGAAAAAGAATAAGTCATTAATAAAAATATTAAAAAACAAAGGGCCAAGCACTGAACACCACTACGGATTATGGACCAATCAGAAGTCGAGTCTGATTGTTCTCACCGAAACCGGCCTTGTTGAAACAACCGACTGTGTTTTAAAATTGTGAATTATGTCGTGTTATGAATTATAGGTCAAGGTCAAGTATTGTATATACTTTAAATTATAGGGACAAGATGGTCACTTAGCCTAACTGACTTTAACTTTTAAATCAATAAAGTTCACTTGTGTTTAGTTTAACAGGTTTGGGCAAGTCTTTGTTATGAACAACAATACACTGTTGTTTCGGTAATCTGCTCTATATTAACCCAACGATATTTTTGATATCATTCACAAATTTTGAACCTACAGAACTCCTAAAATGACTTTATTATTTTCCTTACAGCTATTACCTTCACTACCATTCGTAACGTAATTCTGAGATCAGAATATTTATAAACCTTTACAGTAAATCCACAATGACTCATAAGAGCAACTTTGCTATTGTCCTTAGGGATTAACGATAACTGAAGGGCCATCAGTACAGTTTGATAGAAACAATAGTCCTATTGTTTTGAGGAAAACTCTTGAGATGCAAATTCTTCTCTAAAACTGAACTATAATTACCATACGAATAAAAACAAACCACCACATAAATTAAACAAAGTTTATTCAATCTCAAAAAACATCAATTTACAGTTAGTTTTCCTTATAGTCGCGGAGTTGATAACTTTCTTATTTCTCAGTTCTTGGGTTGATATAATATACCGTGTTACAAGATTATACTGATTTATGTTTCATTGATTTTTTTCTTGTTGACAAATGCTGCTTACTGATTTCTTATATTAAAACGATGACAAGAGGAAGAATATTTTTAAAGACATTTATTAATAGAAATCGACTTAATAAAACTTATTTCTAAAAGGTACAATTGTATTGTTCATCACGGGAACACTCTGTTCCGGAATAGGTTGTTTTTGGAATTGTTTATTCAACAAGAAATTTCGGTGGTGAATTGCAGCCTCGGTCGCTTCTTTCCATCCATAATCTTCCATGTTCATCAAGTTTTGTTTTGTTTCCAAGATTTTTCGGAAATCAGGATCCTTTCTTAAGCTGTGAATCCATTTCATATCTTCGAACAACACTTCTCTTAGGTCTTTTCTATAGGTAGGAACCAAAGCGTTACTGGCTTTGATTTCAGCAACTTCATGACTATCCCCATCGTGTTCATACTTTTGAACCAACGCTTCCCAATCTTCCTGGTGCCGTTATTTAGCTTCGTTTCGAATTCTTTCCCAAACACCCTCTTCTCCGTCATAACTTTCATCAGTGGAGTCCGTGCTCTCCTGAGAATCAGAGCTTTGATAAGAATCTTCAGTCATTTCATCATCTGAGTTGGAACGATTAGCAGCCATCGTTTATATCTTTACTTTTCAAGGATCGGGAGTATAATGTCAGACTCTTAAAAGTTTCCAACTTTATAGAAAACAAATTGGCGTGGTCACTACGTTTAACAAATGTCGATTAGCTGATTTAGCTAAGGTCTCTCAGTTAGACCAACATTATAAGCAGGATTCCTAACCAACATATTTTCCATTATCAACAACTGGATTTACATTCCTCGACAAAAACGTTCTTTTTTGAAGTTTCGCTTCTTGTAAATATGGTTTACGTTCTTGAGTTGATAATCTATGGACTTGTGCCAAGTGGTTGGATAATTTAACAAGATACTTTGATCCACAATTAGGTACAGGGCAGTTTTTCAAAGTCCGATTTTCCATGTTCACTCGTTGAAAGTTAGTATCAAATAGCACAAATCTACTTGATCGTCTCTTTTATCTCCTTTGTCGCCTTTTGTCCCGCTTTTTTTCGTTTTGAAATAAAAAAGAGGCATAAAAAAATACAAAAAGCGGGACGAGAGGCGACAAAAGGTATGAACGGGATGAACGGAGATAACTATATCTGAATGTGAACACATCTCTTGTCAGTAGACCCTTTCATCCCTTTTGTCGCCTCTCGTCCCGCTTTTTATATTTTGTTATGCCTCTTTCTTTATTTCAAAACGAAAAAAAGCGGGACAAAAGGCGACAAAAGGGACGAAAGGAGGTAAAAGGGACGATCAAGTAGATTTGTGCTATTTGATACTAACTTTCAACGAGTTAACATGGAAAATCGGACTTTGAAAAACTGCCCTGTACCTAATTGTGGATCAAAGTATCTTGTTAAATTAGGTACAGGGCAGTTTTTCAAAGTCCGATTTTCCATGTTAACTCGTTGAAAGTTAGTATCAAATAGCACAAATCTACTTGATCGTCCCTTTTACCTCCTTTCGTCCCTTTTGTCGCCTCTCGTCTACCCTGGTTCCAGAGGCCACAGTGACCGACGTAACCGAGTGGACCTGGGGTTGATAGCCAGATGTGGCCTCTGGGCTAATTGGGCCAAAGTCTCACTTTCATGAGTACAGAATCTGTACTAGAAATCTGATTGGATGATCGCACCAACAGGTTTTGTAGGCATTTGTGATTGGTTTAACGGACCTAAACCGGTTAGATTTTGAAAACAGGGTTTCAGCTGTCACTTTAGTTTGTCTCGGTGCCGTGCAGTTACTGAAGTGTTTATTTTTATATGGCGACTGCAAACTTCGAACGGCAATAAGTTACGCGTTGAAAAGCTTCCCAAACGTCAAAATGTTAAAAGAAGTCCAAAAAGAAGCGATTATTAGCTTTGTGAAACGACGGCTCTGAGCCAGTCAAATGTAAATTTGTAAATTTGTGATTTACGCAAACCTCAACTTTCGCACTTTTCGGTTTATCCTTTGAGGGGACAACAAGATCGACATGCACAACAAGCTCGAGTTGATTTGGTCGTGATACTCAGGAATGGTCAGGATATTTCGTTGGGTTGGTTCGATCGTACCGTGGTGAATTGCCTTTGCATCGTTTCACTCGACAGGCAAATCCCTCTTCTTGATTTTATTTTCCTCTACCAGCAGTGTTGCAGAATTATAAGTTTCTCGGTACCTCAGCAGATCTTTCAGCTTAGAGATTTAGAACTTTCCACTGATCAGTCGTTGCTTCAAGTTTTTCAAGCTCCCGCTTGCATTTCGAGCAAATGATCTAAGAGCAAGAAATGAACTCTTCCTGGATTACTTCAATCCCAAGCAGCGCCGTCAACCTTTCGGCTACTTTCTCCTTTAGAGGAATGTTGTCTTTGTCGACCAGAAAATGGAATATATATAGTACACGTCCAGCAAATCTCTTTTAAAGTTGCACGTTGAGTACATTTTAACTTTTTCACGGGGGTTTTAGAAGTTATCCGTAACACGAGACAAGTTTGTTTTGAATTGTATTTCGAACCGGGCATTCACGAGCATGTCACGTAGCTGTCAAAACAGAAAATCCTGTTTGACTGAATATTTGATCCTCTCATTAGCATATCCAACATGGAAGTGAGATTACTACCCAGTTAGCCCAGAGGCTCGTCGCTTCGCGACTCGCAACTTTCGAGCCTCTGGTAACCAGGGTACCTCTCGTCCCGCTTTTTATATTTTTTTATGCCTCTTTTTTATTTCAAAACGAAAAAAAGCGGGACAAAAGGCGACAAAAGGAGATAAAAGAGACGATCAAGTAGATTTGCGCTATTTGATACTAACTTTCAACGAGTGAACATGGAAAATCGGACTTTGAAAAACTGCCCTGTACCGTGCTAATTGTGGATCAAAGTATCTTGTTAAATTATCCAACCACTTGGCACAAGTCCATAGATTATCAACTCAAGAACGTAAACCATATTTACAAGAAGCGAAACTTCAAAAAAGAAAGTTTTTGTCGAGGAATGTAAATCCAGTTGTTAATAATGGAAAATATGTTGGTTAGGAATCCTGCTTATAATGTTGGTCTAACTGAGAGACCTTAGCTAAATCAGCTAATCGACATTTGTTAAACGTAGTGTGACCACGCCAATTTGTTTTCTATAAAGTTGGAAACTTTTATGAGTCTGACATTATACTCCCGATCCTTGAAAAGTAAAGATATAAACGATGGCTGCTAATCATTCCAACTCAGATGATGAAATGACTGAAGATTCTTATCAAAGCTCTGATTCTCAGGAGAGCACGGACTCCACTGATGAAATTTATGACGGAGAAGAGGGTGTTTGGGAAAGAATTCGAAACGAAGCTAAAGAACGGCACCAGGAAGATTGGGAAGCGTTGGTTCAAAAGTATGAACACGATGGGGATAGTCATGAAGTTCCTGAAATCAAAGCCAGTAACGCTTTGGTTCCTACCTATAGAAAAGACCTAAGAGAAGTGTTGTTCGAAGATATGAAATGGATTCACAGCTTAAGAAAAGATCCTGATTTCCGAAAAATCTTGGAAACAAAACAAAACTTGATGAACATGGAAGAGATTATGGATGGCAAGAAGCGACCGAGGCTGCAATTCACCACCGAAAATTCTTGTTGAATAAACAATTCCAAAAACAACCTATTCCGGAACAGAGTGTTCCCGTGATGAACAATACATTTGTACCTTTTAGAAATAAGTTTTATTAAGTCGATTTCTATTAATAAATGTCTTTAAAAATATTCTTCCTCTTGTCATCGTTTTAATATAAGCAATCAGTAAGCAGCATTTGTCAACAAGAAAAAAATCAATGAAACATAAATCAGTGTAATCTTGTAACACGGTACATTATATCAACCCAAGAACTGAGAAATAAGAAAGTTATCAACTCCGCGACTATAAGGAAAACGAACTGTAAATTGGTGTTTTTTGAGATTGAATAAACTTTGTTTAATTTATGTGGCGGTTTGTTTTTATTCGTATGGTAATTATAGTTCAGTTTTAGAGAAGAATTTGCATCTCAAGAGTTTTCCTCAAAACAATAGGACTATTGTTTCTATCAAACTGTACTGATGGCCCTTCAGTTATCGTTAATCCCTAAGGACAATAGCAAAGTTGCTCTTATGAGTCATTGTGGATCTACTGTAAAGGTTTATAAATATTCTGATCTCAGAATTACGTTACGAATGATAGTGAAGGTAATAGCTGTAAGGAAAATAATAAAGTCATTTTAGGAGTTCTGTAGGTTCAAAATTTGTGAATGATATCAAAAATATCGTTGGGTTAATATAGAGCAGATTACCGAAACAACAGTGTATTGTTGTTCATAACAAAGACTACTTTATTACTTGGATTACTTGGATTATAGTAGTGATCGCAAAACAACAAAACACGCCATGTTTGTCACTTCGCAGGATGAACAACATCCGGGACTTTTATTTTTAATTAACATAACTACAACAGGTATCCCATAACTTGTTAGAATGAGATCATACTTCAACACCCCCACTTGATCTCTTTCTATGTATTTCCTAAAATGATATACGTGATCATATTACCATTAACAATGTAAACATGCAGTAAATTATCAACCAACAAATGAATAAAATAAAATAAAAACATTAGAGTCTTGTATATTCCTTGTATACTATATAGGCTAAAATGTCTCATGAACCAAAAATATATCTCCCAAATTGTTGCAACTTGAATTTTGTAGCTGGTTTGGTCATGATATCAGCCACCATACTGGCGGTGGGACAGTACTCAATTATTATCTTTCCTGCATTTTGCATTGTGCGGATGAAGTGATATCTCACATCAATATGTTTCGATCTCTGTCGATTAACTGGATTTTTAGACAAGGCAATGGCCCCTTGGTTATCCTCAAATATCAAAACAGGCTCACTTGCTTCACCAATATCACCCACCAACTGAATGAGATAAAGGCCCTCCTGAACTGCTGCTGCTAGGGCAATGTACTCAGCTTCACATGACGAAAGGGCCACAGTTGGCTGCTTTCTCGACTTCCAAGAGACAAGAGGACCATCTCTACTCAAGCTGAAGCAGTATCCACTTACACTTCGTCTGTCATCTGTAGATGATGCCCAATCAGCATCACTGTAGCCTATTAGTGTGAGATCATCATCACACCTCCTGTAGCACAACTCATAGTCTAGAGTCCCCTTCAAGTACCGCAGCACATGCTTCACTGCAACCCAGTGTTCGTCCATTGGGTTTGTCAGAAATTGTGACAACTTAGTGACAATCCAGCATATGTCTGGCCTAGTGCATGTCATAGCGTATATCAAGCTACCAACTGCCTCACGATATCTCCTAGGATCAAAGGGAGTTTCACTAACAAACTCAAGTTTCTGCTCAGAAGGTGTAGGCCTTGGTTTACATTCTGACATCTCAAACCTCTCAAGTACCTTAATGATGTACCTCTTCTGGTTCATTTTCACAAAGCCATCTCCTTGCTCAAAATGAATACCCAGGAAGTAAGAAAGTCTACCCAGATCCTTCATGTGGAATCTCTCCCTCAACATCCCTTTAGTTTCAGATACTAGCACCATGTCACTTGCTGCAATAATGATGTCATCTACCCAGACAAGCATAGCAACAAGTTTACTCCCAACCTGTTTGGTGTACACACAGTTATCAACAGGACTCTGAACATAATCATTCTCAAGTAAGAAACAGTGTAGTACATGGTTCCAATTCCTTCCTGATTGCTTCAATCCATACAGAGATTTGTTCAACTTATACACCTGTGTGCCATCATTTCCTGGGGGAACTTCAAAACCTTCAACTTGATCCATGTAGATCTCACAATCAATAGGGGCATTGAGATAGGCAGTCTTCACATCCATTTGGTGTAAAACCAAATCATGTTGTGCGGCTATTTGCATTAGCACACGCACAGATGTGAGATTAGCTGTAGGTGCAAAAGTCTCCTTATAATCAATACCTCTCACTTGGCTGTAACCCTGAGTCTGCCAAAAACTTCTCTGTTGCAACTACAGTCTCGCTCTTACTCTTAAGAAAGTATACAAAAATTGCTCCTGAATAGTCATCCGTGAAAGGTATGGAATATCTGAAACCTTCTCCAGAGGCTGGATCAATGGGTCCAGCAAGATCAGTGTGAACTAATTCTAATGGTGCTGTAGCGCGCACATCAGGATTCCTATTCCTACTTTGGGTCATTTTCCCTTCAATACAAATGTTACAATCCCCGTGGTTACTGGAACTACTATCGCTTACCTTCATACCTTCTACTACACTTTCTAGTTTCACAATGTCCTCATGATTACAGTGTCCTAGTATTTCATGCCAGCCTTTCAGATCACATGTATAATTGACAGAGTCAGCTTTGTCAAAGGTACTGATATAGTACAGTCTACCACGCTTCTTAATGTTAAACTTGGTACTCTTGTAAGCTAGTTCTGCAGAATCTGGATTGAAAGTCACTGTAGCACCTCTTGTAGTTGCAGCTTGCACTGAGAATATGTTCTGAGGGTATGTAGGAATGTATAATGCATCTTTCAGCGTCGCATTGATATGCCTTCCAGTGGTATCCATAATGGTTATCTCAACATCCCCTCTCTTGAGTACCACATTGTTAGATCGTGTTCCATCTGCCAGCTCGAACTTATCATCAAATTTGATGAACTTGGACTCGTCATTGATGATGTGGGCGGTCGCACCACAATCTACCAGAAGTGTATTTGTTTCTGCCGTACTAGTAGCCCTCTCATTTGCATCAGCGTTGATCTCAAATGCAAATGAATGCTCCACTCCCTCATCAGATTTTTCAAAAGTCTCAGAAGCCTGCTTGGCATTGTCAGTCCTTCTTCCTTTGAACCGACATGTACTGCACACCGCGGCAAAACGGTATGCTCCGCTGGCCAAAAGAACGAAGGCTCTGCTATCAAATACAAATTACCGAGGGTTTCAACTTTTTTAGTAAATAATTTTATAACTTAGTAAACTCACAATGAATTACAAATTAAGAAAACTTCAACCTGTTAAAGTCTTAGGCTTAATTTTCTTATTTTTTGACAAAACAGTTCACAAATGGTGCTTTTAAGCAGAAATTTTAAAATCACGGGTATGTGCCTGTTGTTTCATTTCAGTTTCGCGGGAAACTGGGGGCGGCCGCGCGCCGACAAGAAATAGCAAATACGCATGCGCGTAACGTTTTGCCGCGGTGTGCATGTACTGTCACTGTGTGACGAGTTGTGACACGTGTTGCACCAGCGTCCCCGTCCATTATTGCTGCTGTTACTGTTACAGAAACGAGCAATATGCCCTGCCAAGCCACATTGAAAACAGATGATATTCCTCTTTGATTCCTGTCTCTGTTCGGTCTTCATGACTGAGTCGTTTCCCATCACCATTCTGGTTCGCTCAGTATCTTCAAAACTCCGTAAGGCGACCTTGAATTCACTGAATGTTTGTTGTTTCTCGTTCTGGGTGATAACGACAACAAACGGCTTGTAATCTTCCGGTAGACCTTTTAATACCATCGCTATGAGAAGGCTATCTGTCACGGTTTCACCAGCATTCTTAAGAGCTGTCGCTGCAGTCGCTGCTCGTATAACATAGTCCGTCACTGTCTCGTTTTCCGATTTCATAAGCGACGTCAGCTCTGTGTATAGCGAAATCACTCTGGGCTTGCCTGCACCAGCATAATGCGCCCTCAAAATTTTCAACGCTTTCCTCCCGTCATCTTGCGCGTCCCTCATTACGAGAGAAAGACTTCTATCATCGAGAAATTGTATTAACTCGGCAAACGCTTCTTCGTTCTTGGCTGCGGTAATCTCCGCATCGTCAGCCGCATCGATCGTATCCTTCAATTTTTGTAGTCGCATATAACCGAGAAATTTAACCTCCCACTGTTCGTATTTTCTTTCATCCCCATCGAATAGTAGTCGACCATATCTCGAACTGGGCCCATAACCTGTTAAACTCATGATGGAGGCAAGGATTAATCCGGATTACTTGGATTATAGTAGTGATCGCAAAACAACAAAACACGCCATGTTTGTCACTTCGCAGGATGAACAACATCCGGGACTTTTATTTTTAATTAACATAACTACAACAGGTATCCCATAACTTGTTAGAATGAGATCATACTTCAACATCCATTGCGTCACTTCCTGTTCACATATTGTGAAATCCTATATATTGTGAAGTAGTATATGAATTGTTGCTTCTGGCCCGATTACAACAAAATACAACGAACACACTGTTGCATTTGTTGCATTTTATAACATCTCACCCTTCGGGTTCGTTATCATAAAATGCAACAAATGCAACAGTGTGTTCGTTATGTTTCGTTGTAATCGGGCCAGAGAGCAACAATTCATCTTCTACTATAGTTCTTTTATTGTATTTATAATTATATATTAAAGGAATATAATCATAAGGTATTATATCAGGGCTAAGCATATATTAACATTTGTTCGTGGCAAGTGTCTACCAAAATGGTTGCCGAAACGAAGGGTAGCCGAAAAAAGAAATGAGGGTCCTATAAGGTATTATATCAGGGCTAAGCATATATTAACATTCGTTCGAACATTTGGTTTATAGTGAATTTATTGTATTCTAACATCCTATTAGAGGAGTGTGGTCATTAGGTATTATACCATATATTGTCATAATCATTATTTACTACTATATTCCATTCATCATACTTCTACGCTATATTAGATCAAGGTATTACATTTCGAAACCCTATTAGAGGAGTGTGGCTATAAGTTATTATATCATGGCCGATCATATACTAGCGTTTGTCCGAGTACGTGCTTTAAGGAATTATTTACACGGATGGAAGATGGATATTCCGGATGATAATCCTCTAGGAGCAGATCCAGCTGCTTTTCTTGCTGGTGTGCGTAAGCAAACTACCGAAAAGCTTAAGGAAGAGATTCAAGAACGTAATTCCTTAAAAGCTCAATTAGGTTTAAACATAACTTCCGTGCTTGATAAACCTGATGGTTACGTATATGAGACAGCCACCTTTTATAGCTTTCAATCTGTTTTGATCAACGACGATGGGATCCGTAGTGTAATAGTAGAAGCACATGCTCAGATATACAACCAAATCGAGAAGTGGATCAGTCGAGGATCTAATTGGGTCGTAGATAGGGTCAATAATCTATGGTTAAACACCGCTAGATATCAACCACTACGTGGAGGCTCATATTTACCACTACCATCAGAAATAGCTAATAAGAAAGCAGTGATCAATGTGAACAACAAAGACGACAATTGCTTACGTTGGTCATTACGCGCAGAAGCTCTTTCAACAGCAAGAAAAGCAGCAAAACTTCCAACCATAAAAAACCCTCAGGAGACATCGAAATATAAAGGAGATGATGGGTTTAACTTTGATGGTGTGGATGCGCCAACACCAATCTCACAAATAAAACGCGTAGAGAAGCAAAACGAAATCTCGATTAATGTGTTTGGATGGAATTCGAAGGAAAAGCAAGTGATCTCACCATACACCACATTTCGAATGAGACTTTCTTAAAGCATGTTAACCTATTGCTAATAGAAGACCAAAGTAGTGGTAAGCAACACTATTGTTGGATCAAGAACTTTAATCGCCTTCTATTCGATCAAACGAAGAATCATAATAGGAAGTACTTTTGCGAGCGATGTCTACATGGATATTCCGATGAAGCTCTTCTTACGAAGCACATTCCAGAGTGTAATGGTATCAATGACAGAGCCATACGCATTGAAATGCCTACCAATAATAACAACAAAGTCTCATTCCAGAATATCCACAAACAGCTTAAAGTACCCTATATTATCTATGCAGACCTTGAGGCATTAACCACTAAGATCGAAGAACCTGCTCAAGACCCAAAGAAGAGCAATACTATTAAAACAGAAGAACATATTCCCTGCGGATTTTGCTATATAGTTATACGTTCCGATGGTCATAGCGAACCACCAGTACTATATAGAGGCACGGATACTATCGAACGTTTTCTACTATACATACAAGAGGAAGAGGTGAAGATCAAAGCCCAAAAGGCTAAACCACTATGTATGTCATGGAAAAACTATAAGGTTTATAATAGCGCAGCGATTTGTCATATCTGTCATAAGCCCTTAATTGGTGATAAAGTACGTGATCATTGCCACATCACAGGTGAGTTTCGAGGTGCCGCACACAAAACATGCAATCTAAAATTACGTCTATCACCCATAATTCCAGTTGTATTTCATAATTTACGTGGCTATGATTGTCACTTATTGATGCAATCTATTTCTAAGACTAAAGGTAATATATCTTGCATACCAAATAATATGGAGAAATATATTTCATTCTCACTTGGTAACCTACGATTCATCGATAGTATTCAATTCTTACCATCATCTCTTAGTAAGTTGGTATCAAGTGCAGCTGAAGACACATTCCAACAAATTGCAAAACAGACGCATGATCAAGAGAAAACCAATCTATTAACTCGTAAAGGAGTATATCCATATGAGTACATGGATTCATGGGATAGATTTGTAGAGACTTCTCTACCACCGAAAGATGCATTCTATAGTAAACTAACTCTAGAGGACATATCCAATGAAGATTACGAACACGCAATAAAAGTTTGGAATGTATTCGATTGTAAGACATTGGGTGATTACCATGACCTTTACCTACAAACTGACGTACTTCTTATAGCAGATGTGTTCGAGACCTTTCGCACAACATGTATGCAAAACTATGGTTTGGATCCTGCTCACTACTATACTAGTCCTGGTCTATCGTGGGATGCATTGTTAAAGAAGACAGGTGTGGAGCTTGAACTATTAACTGACTATGACATGCATTTATTCATTGAGAAAGGTCTACGTGGTGGTATATCTATGGTGTCTCAGCGTTATGCCAAAGCAAATAACCAAAGTATACCCGATTTTGATCATAATAAACCAAATAGTCACATACTATATCATGACGCTAATAATCTATATGGTTATGCTATGAGTCAATATCTACCAACGGGAGGATTCGAGTGGCGTACGCCAACAGAAGAACTAATCATCGAACATGCAATTGATTCAGATAAAGGTTATATTCTTGAAGTCGATCTAGATTATCCTCGAGAACTTCACGATGCACATAACAGCTATCCACTAGCTCCAGAGAGAATGCAAGTCGATAAAACTTGGTTCTCAGAGTATCAAACCGATCTATTCGAGGAACTATATAAAGGTAATGGATCTTTGAAAGTGGAAAAACTCGCACCTAACTTATATAACAAAGAACGATATGTGCTACACTACCGCAACCTACAACTGTATCTATCTCTTGGTATGCGTTTGAAAAAGATCCACAGGGCATTACGATTCGATCAATCCCCATGGATGGAACCATACATACGAATGAATACAGAGTTACGAAAACAAGCGAAGAGCACTTTAGAGCAGGATCTATACAAACTGATGAACAATAGCGTATTTGGTAAGACAATGGAGAATCTACGTAAGCGTGTAGATATCCAATTAGTACGTGCGTCAGAAGGAAACAAACTACAACGTCTATTGAATAAACCTAGTTATGCTCATTCGACGATATTTGACGATAATCTAGCAGCGGTACATAACTACAAAAGTAAACTACTTCTTAACCGTCCAGTATATGTTGGAATGTCAATTCTAGATCTCTCAAAACATTTAATGTATGACTTCTACTACAACGAGCTCAAGAAGCAATATGGACAACGCTGTAATCTACTTTATACCGATACCGACAGCCTACTACTACACATTAAAACTAAAGACGTCTATTCAGACATGGCAACTCATAAACATCTATATGATACTAGTAACTATAGCGAAGACCACCCGCTGTATAGTATCGACAACAAGAAAGTACTTGGTAAAATGAAAGACGAATGTGGAGGTATTCCAATTGTAGAATATGTCGGACTACGATCTAAGCTCTATTCTATATTAAAAGTAGGTGGCGATGAGATTCGTAAAGCTAAAGGTACCAAGAAGGCAGTAGTGAAACATCGTATTCGTCATGATCAATATAAAGAGTGCTTACTAGATAAGAAAGTATTCCGCCATGGTATGCATATGCTTCGAAGCGAAGGTCACAGGATGTATGGTATGCATATGAATAAAGTATCTCTATCACCATTCGATAGTAAACGATGGATTTCAGCAAATGGAATAGATACACTAGCCTACGGTCATGTAGATGTCTTTCCAGAGGATGAAGAATTAGATGGTTTTATTAGCAATATACTATCAAACGTAGTCGATACACTATCCTACAACAGTAAAGACGTCGTTACAGAGGATGAAGATATGGACGACTTTATTAGTGACTTGCTTCTATCTTAGAATACCTTTTGGTGGTAGTTCTGTATCTGGTGGTATCACTTGTATCTCTTCACGAACAAACCCTCGCTTTGGTGCATCTTTTCCTAAATAGTATAGAACTGGTTGATTTGATGATACCACACTTCGAGAAATATAATATGTCTGTAAACTCCATACAGGATCAGTTGCTCGTTTTACTCCACCTTCCAATTCTCCCGGTGAGTATAGATATCGAACTAAAACATCGAATGGTAGTCGCTTTTCTTTCAATCCAATAATTCGAGAATATGTAGGAGTCTTTATGTTTACTTGTTGTGCCTCTATAGAATTTGAAGGTTCCTTACCTGTTAGTCGAGTAACTTCATTGTTCATAGCCTTGATAACATCAGGAAGCCTCAATACCCATTCTCTACTACGCGCATCCGATCCTTCAGATGTAAGTACCATCTCTTTTGCATATTGATATCCAAATAATCTTTCAGCTATCGTTCTATTTGCTCGTTCAACAAAACTTTGTGCCCTATGATTACCAGCTTCACCTCGTTGAACTTTCGTACCACGTAGTTCTAATGTTTCAGACATACGTCCCATGAATTCTCTACCAGGATCTACTTGTAATGTTTTTGGCCATTCTAGTGGACTACGTTTGTAGATCCGATCAAATGCTGAAGACACTTCCCCACTGTCTTTCGATGCTAAAGGTTCAGCCTCTTTATATCTAGAAGCTACATCGATTACCACCAAAGCATACTTATATAGTTTCCTTCCACGTCCAGGTCGATCGTGAGGTAGAAAGATCAAATCAGCTTGATGAACTTCATTAGGTTTCGATACAGTCCAATGTGGTCGTGGAATGTAGCGTGGTGGTGATAGATATATTTGCCACATGGCTTGTTTCTCTAACCAACCCTTAGCTACATCTTCCGATACCTTTACAGCCACCGATAACTTACCAATTGCAGCATAACCTTTCCAATAGCCCATAGGACCATAGAAGATATTCGCAAGTTTAGCATCCATTATATATCTATGTATTCTAACCTTCAACAAGAAGAAAAAAAAAGAAAAAAGGAATAAGAACTTATCTAACCAACTAGTTCTTATTCTTTTTTTTTCTTTTCTTAGTATCTCGTCGATCGTAAAAATTCTCGTTTTTTAAAAGGCATATCGACTAATAGCGTATCCAGTGACTAGCATTCCACCACCAACGTAGATCAACTCACCAGTTTTCTGTGCGTTAGATGGTCGATAGTAGTCAGAGAAACGAGGTTCTTTCATTGCTTCGAGTCGTTTCAGTGCCTGACGTAACTTATCGGATTGTATGAAAGCTCGGTTACTATCGAGTTGATTATTATGAGAATCACGTTCAACAACTTCCTGTTTATGCGCCCAATCAGACAATGTTTGACGTTCTTCGATATATGCCTCCCTATCAGCATCGAATTTTTCCATTTCCCTATCATGTCTCTCTCGTTCTACATTAGCAGTTTCATCTTTCCCACCAAACATCTTAGCAAGCACTCCACCACCAGTAAATGCCGTTGCATTCAAAACTGCTCCGAAAATGGACATTCCAATAGCTGCTAACGTCGCCATTATGGTACGATCTTTTGTTTCTCGAGATATTGTTTTGCATATATGCTACCAGCTATTACAGCAGTCCACTTCACGTAATTTATGATAGAAATAGAAGGATCACTAAGCATAGATTCCTTGGTAGCCTTTTTTACGATCCAACCAATACCAGTAGCTATTCCAGTTATCATAGCAGCATCGGTCGCTGTTTTCATCAATTCCTTATCCATCCTAATATATATCGTATATCTCTAGTCTTTAATTGTTACTCCATATCTGGTACTGTAGTCTTTACAGGACTCGCGGGTCGTCGTATCGTACTAACGTTTTTAGAAGTGTCATCTATATATATTCTGTATTGATAGTATACGCCAACTAATGCAGCACCCATACCAATAACTGCGATAGTAGTATTGATAGACACATTTTTCATCCAACTTTCATCTTCGTCTATTTCTTTAGATAATTCACTTTCACGCGAAATCTCTCTCTTTTGAGCCTCTCTAGCAAGTTTATTACTTAGTGCTAATGCTTTCCCAGCAGCAACCCTCTTTGGATCTTTTACTTTAGTTGGTGTTGTTTTCGGTGGATTCGCAGTTATCTGATCCGTCTGTTCCTCCATCTCGATTCGATATAGTAGTTACTTGCGAAGGTTCAATAGGTGTACCAGGAATGACTATGTGATCAGCTACATTGAACAAGACACTAGCTAGAGCTACAAATCGACCGTGTTTAAGTGCTAATCGACCAGCCGCCATAGATATCTGATGACGGGCTAATTGGTTTTCTTGTAGATCCTTAAACAGTGCTTGTTGGTTGTCTAGTGTAGCTACGTGTGAGAGCGTAGCTACGTATGAGACTGCGCGAGTAACTTGACGTAGTACACCATCTACTAAGTGTGCTGTTATTTGATTTGCTACTACGGCCTGGTGTCTACTATGTAAACGTTTTACGTCCTTCTCAGATAGTTTAGTTATGCCTGTTAGGGAGAAATTCTGTCCTAGACATTCTTTCGTTTTACCTAATACAGCTAAGGTCTTAAGTACTTCCCGATATTCTTCGATATCCTCCAATTCGGTTGAAAATTCCAATTTAGGTGGTGGACCCGTTAAATCCTCACCTTCCAGTTCTTTGGTGTATTCATCCATGATAATATGTTATAGGTGCGGGTATCTCTAACACTACTGCAAAAGGATGTCGCAAACAGAAACATATGCGAGCAAACTTATGAGATCGAAGTATCATTCGTAATTCATTACATTCTTGTGAGCCTCCGTAATCATCAAATATCTTTTTACCATCTATAACTGATGCCGTATGAAATGCTACTACGATAGCTACGTTCTCACGAAAAGGTTTACATATACTCGTTAATTGTTGGGATAGTACCCAAATAGATAGTCCTATATGTCGAGCAGAGAATGCTAAATCTACTAGTTTGTCAGTTCTTCGTTTTACATCTTTTGATGCGGCGCAATCATCTAGAATCAATAATGTATTGGTACCTGACCAAAAGGTTGCACAAATATTTAATGTGGTATCGATAGCATCCTGAGATGGTGATATGACATAAAAATGCGGATCTCGATTAGCAAACCCATGATATGTTTTGTTGTGGGCATACGTAGGACAAATTAATACTATATAATCGAACTTACCACGAAATGGTCCACGAAGTTGTTCTATGAGAAATGCAGTCTTTCCACAATTCGTTGGACCTACTATGAGTGTGTTGAATGGAATGTGTTCTACGAGGGAATCCATCAGTATGTTATACTATCTAAAGATCTGTTCAATATCTTGAGCTGAGCAACAGCAAGGACATAGATATGCATGTTTACGTTTCCACTTCCTTTTGCAGTTCTATGTATACGAATATCGATATCTTTTCCACCACCAGTTTGTGCCATTCCATCGCCATGAGCAGAGGAATCTTTCGCTGTGCGACAATCGACTATAATAGCGAATCTATTGTTGTAAAACTTTGTGGGAGTCATAGAGGTCTCAGATGTGGCAAACCATCCTTTTGCGGACTCCCAAAAATCTGGTGTTAACATACCTCCTGGAAAGAATCTATTTGGAACTCCATTTACGTCTATCTCTATCTTCGAAATATCAGGATTTGTGAATGCTTCGCTATCTCGTGTACCAGCGGTGTGAGGATCTACGAATAGAAGAAGTAATCCAGCAAATGATCGTCGTGGAACATTGACGTTCTGAGATATCAAAGTTTCTAATGCCTTGGCGATAGTTACCGTCTTAAAGTGAACTGCGTGATCGTATAGGAATGCAGTACCATTTTCATATGTGCGAAATGCTTTCCTAGCTAGCGTTTCATTCTTGATTGCTTCGTATTCTAACTGGATGTTGGTAAGCTTGTACGTACCTATCTTTGTCGAATCTGATCCAACGATTATATCGATAGAGTGGGCTAGAGTTAATTCGAATGAAATAGTGTCTTCTAATGCATGTGGATATAGAACTCCATGTTGTGTAAGAATATCAACGTCTAACGGAATTCTATATTTTGAACCATATGCAGCTAACAATGCATTCTCACCAACATCTGAAGTACCTGCATCACCAGCCTTAGATCGTAGTTTATTTGTGTTATCTGATTGGATACCTTGTTGTACTCTCGATTCTCTCTCTTGTGTAGATAGATAGATATCGGAATATGTTTGTAATAGATCCGATCGAGTAATGTCTTCTACTATTTCAGCTCCTATCTTACAAACTCGATGTATAACTAAGCAACGTCCAACATTTGCAACGACTCGATTATTAGCATGTCCACCAGACAATACGATATCACCCAATAATGCTAAACTACCAGGTACTAATACGATATCTTCTCCCATCGTTGGAACTTCCACATATAGAGTCTCACCTGGATTGGCAGATGATGGAGTGAAAGTCTTTCTATATAAGGTTCGTTGAGCTTTGAGTGCGAGTGGCACTCTTAGTGCTTCCTTAGGAATTAACTTCGACGATATCATGTTGAATATACCATGATATATAGTTATGTTCAACATGGAAGATAGGGTCGACGTTGATGTGAGACCTGAGGATAGTACCGACAGATACGAAGAACGACAACGAGATGAAGAAAACCGACGAGAACGAGATGAAGAAGACCGACAACGAGAACGAGAAGCAAATGAAAGATACGTGGCTTACTTATTGAGTGGCAATCAAGATGAAGCTGGGGGTAGTGAGACAATTACCATGGATAATTTGCATGACTACGCTATAGAAGGTGACCCACTTCGAGGATTCACATTCGAACAAACAATTCGAGATTCGGCAAAAGAAATGCTGGTTGACATAGTAAAGGGGCAATATCCGGATGCTGGTGTTCGGCATAATATAGAAATATCCTTAGTAGATGGAAACATTACCGTTCGCGAACTTGGAAGCAAAGAACCCTTTAAACGTCTATTCGTCGGTAATGATGATGATAGGAAATTACGCGTGAAGATGAGGAAAGCTCTCAAAGATGCTTTAGGTCCAAATAATGAAGAGGCTGCTAATGAAGTAATATTTGCAGAACGACAACTCGCTGATCGGGAAGCAAATAACGAATCTATTCTTGAAGACTCCGAATCGACTGACGCTCAGAAAGAAATAGCTAAGACAGAATTAACATTTATCCATAAGGCAAGAGAATTACTTGAACGTCAAGAAGAAGCCATACTAGAACGCATATCGCTACGTGAAAGGGTTAAATACATTTTCAGGAAGTATGGAATGACTGTTCTTGCGGTGGTAACTGCTATTGGTGCTATCGTTAGTGTAATAGTTTCCCAGCTATCGAAAACCGTACCGAAACCAGTAAAAGATGGTATCGATAAAGTGGCAGATACAGTAAAGAAGGGATTAAAAACGACGGGTGATTTGTTAAAGGAAATGGGAAAGAAACTTGGACAGATACTACCTGGAATGATTGGATCAATTGCGAATTTCATATTTACTATGGCCGGTAAAGCTCTAGGAGTATTAGCAGAGAACGTTTGGTTATTCATCGTAGCTATAGTGGTGATCACAATAGAGCAATACAAACGACGTTAACGAAATAACGCCCATGCAATTCCAGCTCCTGCAATAGATACTATCGCTAGATTGATCCCATGTTGTGGAGTAGGATTCGGTAAGATACTATGTGAAACTCGTTGTGGAACTTGTTGTGGAACTTGATGTGGTAATTGTTTCTTTTGTTTCTTCCCTTTCATATCTGGTGGGGACTTGGTTTCGAGAATATCTGCATTAATATCGTTTACGCCTAGCACCATACCTTCTGTTGCGCGCGGGATTGGATTTTTATAACCATCCTTCTTACCGAGGTAGTACTCGAGGTTGCTCGGTAGTAATCGTACCCCTTTAGCTATTGCTAGGTTTAATCTCTTATGTGTGTGTAGTATAGCTGTAAGATAGTTCTTATAGCTTACCACTAAACCATTTTCGAGAATAGCGTCTTCGACTAATCTCTTAAATTTTTCTTTGACGTTGAAACTATCTATGATGGAATGGTAAAGATCATTTTGAGCAGCTAGAACGCAATATCCAAAAGCTTCAACGGATCGATTCAATCTACCTAATCCAGCGTCCGTTAATCCCTTACCGATTGGTGGCGTAAACCAATTATATTGTTTTCCTTCATGTTCATCATTCCGAATGAATGACATAAGATCGCCCTGATCCTCCTTACCTCCTTGGTCTGCAAATAAATTATTGTGATTTGGCCAATTATCTGCTTCTTTATCGTAACCTCTGATTACGTGGACGTTTTTGAAACCATCACTCGTACAAAAGGAATACGTCTCCTAATCCGTCATTCCTACCTCCGTGCCATCGGAAATCTGGTGTTCGAGATATACCAAATTCGATGCATAATTTCTCAAGAGCTGATTTGCTATAGAGGTTATCCATTTGCTTGAAAGCAGAGTCACCAGGTAGAGGAACTCCATGAGCACCACCAAGTTCATGTAGAATTCTTCGTATCGTGAAATATACGTGAAATCGTAAAAACCCTTGAACAATAGGAGGATACGTTTTGAAAATAGGATCAAACAATGACACTCCACATCCAGAAGTCGCACACCACGTTGCGAAATTCAATTGTTGAGGCCAATATTTGAAATCCGGACCATGTAACCAATGGTAGGACTCATTTGCTGTCATATGCTTTATAACGGTCTCCTTGAATATGTTCGGAACACCTGCTTCGAACTTTTTCGTAGGTGTGACGTATATCCATAGATTAATGAGATCGATATCTTGTGCTTTTTCGTGAAAAGGAACTGCTGCGATGGGATATTTCACGCTTTTATCTAGTGTTAACGTAGATGGGAAACCACCAACCATCCTCTGCAACGCTTTATCGATGCGTTTTTGAATAGTAGCAGGTAGTTTGGAGATATCATCACCATAAACCACATAACCATGATTCCCATCTCGAAACCAAATACTCGTCGAATATTTGCCACGGCCGTCTATATCCGTGGATGCATAGAACTGGTGAAAATCTGCATGTGGGTATCTTTTCTCGAACTTCGCTAGTAGATCGGTATTCAGTTTTGAGATCCTCTTATTTTCATCGGCAATTAGAGCAGTCTGCTCAGATTTCGATAGTCTTGGTCCACCCCTAGCAATCTCTGCTATGTCCTCTGCAGATAGACCATCATCTTCGTCTGACACAACAAAAGGCATCGTAACTATTGAAGCTATACATATCCATAGTTTATACCTTTAATATATAATGGTTATCTTAAATGTCACATGTCCTACGGCTGACCATACTGTCTACTTCTATAACCCTATTCTTATCAATAATATTTCGCTAGTTGAGGTCGCTATTAGTCATAATTGGTGGAACCTAGCTGAGAAAGGGGGCTTTAAGTGGATTACCCCCAATAGTTTGACGTTTCCATACGAAATTAAGGCGGGACATTATGAGATAGAAAATTTGATAACCTACTTAGATCCCGCAGTTGAGGCTGGTTACTTGGAATTCATAGACTACCCATTTAGGAAATATTGGCTTATGAAGGTCAAGAAACCAATCCAGTTCACTAAGAATGTCTGCGATTTGTTTAGTATCGAAGTAAATGAAGATGTGACAGATTATGTGACTATCAATAAAGGAAAATACGTCCTGGTGCCAAAAGATATTAATCACATATATATCTACTGTGATGTGGTGGATTCAGATTTCTCACTTCTTGATGGGAAGCCATCTAAAATCCTACATACTTTAAAAACGACATCGCACGTTTTTGGTGAAACAACTTATTTTCCACTAACCCTCATACCCATTCGAGCCCTAGGAACGATACGGAACTACATTCGCCTCACAGTTTGCGATGAGAAAGGCAATCTCATAGACTTCAACAAGCAGCCTCTACGTTTCGTATTGAAGCTTGAGTAAATCATACGTATATACAATGGATGGTGATTCGATTCACCCGTTTCCAACAGCACCAGGTATCTATCCATCGGGAGCTATAAAGGAACTTAGCGATATAAATGGATCGAGTTTTAGACTGCAAAAAGTCTGTGATACACTTGCTGAGCTAGAACAACAAGCAAAGCACTACGAAGTTGTTCGCAAAAAATATGCTCGAGCGCGTGGTATCGTTCATGGGATTGCTGTGGCCACAGGTAGCCTGAGTGGCGTTTTATCAGCTTCTGCGTTAGGTTCATCATTTACGGGGATTGGGATACCTGTGGGTATTTCCTTAGGATCAGCGGGTTTCCTGTGTGCCGCCATATCGGCTTCGATGGCTGTTGTTAGTAAGAAACTTGGCGTTCACGTCTCGAAGCATGAAAAGACTGTTATGTTAGCAAAAGCTAAGGCGAATTCCGTGGAAGTCAAAGTCTCAAAAGCTCTAGCCGATTGTAACATTTCAGAAGCCGAGTTCGGAAGCGTTATTGATGAGAAAAGGAAATATGAGACGCTTAAACTAGAAATACGGCAAAAAAACAGGCAAGAAGGTGGATTAAAAAACGTAGAAGAACTTCGATCCGAAATCCGAAAGGAGATGAGAGCAAAACTTGGCAGTCTAGTGGGGTAAGAATAAATATCTCCTTCGAAAGAAACCAGCATGGATTTCATTTTAACTTTGATAAAAACAACTGCTCTTAATTCGTATAAATTACCGCGTTGTTTTTGGTTCATATGCTAATTTCGAGACAATTTTGAGACAACAAGAAAGAGGATCAAAAAAAAAAACGTAGAACAACTTCGATCCGAGATCCGAGATCCGAAAGGAGATGAGAGCAAAACTTGGCAGTCTAGTGGGGGTAAGAATAAATATCTCCTTCGAAAGAAACCAGCATGGATTTCATTTTAACTTTGATAAAAACAACTGCTCTTAATTCGTATAAATTACCGTGTTGTTTTGGTTCATATGCTAATTTCGAGACAACGCGTGGGTGGCGCTAATTAACATACGTCGACTGCTTAAAACATAAGTATGATATTTTATCACTGAATACTTCGTCTAGCACACATGGCCCCACGGGTTTGTCGCTGGGACTTGTGATCGAGATGGGAGCCATTCACGAGTTCTGGTGTTCAAACCTTGGCGGACTATGTGTGGTAGATCGGCTTGTGTTGGGTAAGAAGCTCCCAGCCCAACACAAGTCGTAGCGCGTCTGCCGATGTGGCAGAAGTTAAAGTAATACAGTAGAAATCAGCGGCCAGAGTACAAGATACCTGTGTGAGAACCAAATGTGGTCAGAAGCTGAACTACAGTAGAACGAATACAGTGAAAGCCGGGCCCGGCAAGAATAAAAACCTCTCTAGGAACAAAAAGGAGAAAGAAGGAAAAAGGTGAAAGTGGGTTCCTAGAGAGGTTCTGGTGACACCAGTTTTGGTACTTTGGTTCTTTGGTTTTTTTCGTTATTAATTTTTTTTCTTCTTACTGTCTTAGACTAAATTCTTGAATGAGTACATATCAACGGATGTCGTTCTCACGAATTAGCCGTTTTGGTTAAATAGGAAATGGGTCGTTAAACTTTTGGTTAAGTAATCGCACATATGTTATTCGAGGTAATTAAACTTTATCACTATTTAGACCGTGTCTCGTATAGATGGGCTCAAAGTGGTGTAAGCAATCAACTCATCGATAAAACGCACGACCGAACCCTTATATATACCACACCGTTTAACAACGTTAATAAGAGACATACAAGATCCCGAACGACGTAGTACCTCGTAACTTGCTCCAACGACTTTAGTTCGAAGAGAGCTGGTACCTATATTGTTTTCTATTGCCGTATGAACAATCTCATAGACTATTTGTTGGACATTCTTATGTACTCCTTGGGGGTCGAGTTTAACAAAAGTCGTTGTAATGTGAGGAGCTATTCGATCGGTATTTAAATCTATATCGATCTTATCGTCATCATGTAGAGAACGTATAAAGACATTTCCACGACATATGCTCTTATTGTTTAGTTGCATAAAACGAGCGACCTCTCCTGTAGATCTAACTAACCCACATTGTATACATGCTTGATAAAGTATAGCAGCTAAAATAGTTCGTTTCGCATAGCTACGTTTGGTACAAACTTTCTGTACTTGAATGAACGTATCGGCTACGATTACTAATACATTTGTGGGAAACGAGAGGGCGTAATTTTGTTTATAAGTAGTGTTGTATGCCTGTAGTTCTCGCATAATCGTTTGTAGTTGTAATTCTTTGTTATCGATTTGCTTTGGGATTGTGCGGTCTAGATCATGTTGATGCTGAAAGCTATCCGGCCCTACTATGCGTAACCTAGTAGTAAGATTGGTAGTTGTTTCTTCATATGATTCGACCTCGGAAACAAGACCACAAGTGGGACATATGAATTCCATTCCTTGTAGTTCCATCGGACATAAACATTCGGAACATGATTCACCGGTGCTAATATGCGACAATGGTTCAATATGCGACAATGGTTTGATATGTAGGCTTGCACAAATTTCTGGACCAAGTAATCTAATAATGTCATCCATACTAGTTGTATACCATATGCCTGTCAATTGTCTAATTGCTCGTTTGTTAAAAAAAAAAAAAAAAAAAAAAAAAAAATGAAGAGAGGTCGCATAACAATTTCTCTTCATTCTTTTTTTTTTTCGTGTCGTGATTTCTACTTATCCTCCGATTCTACCGCATTTAGATCTTTCTCGCCGATGGAGAGGTCATCCAATGCATTATCGAGATCGTTAATGTCCACCACATTTTGATCTTTTTCCGATTCCACTACATTTAGATCTTTCTCCGATTCTACTACATTCGAACACGTGATATTCGCTCGTTTCTTATCAAGGTTCTTCTTATTGCGAATGGTACGGCGTTGAGGTGCACCACATTTTGAACAAAGTTCGTGAATAGTACGACAGCCTCGACCGCACGTTAAACATGGAATGAATATAGCACATCCTCTTCCTATCTGGAAGTTATGTTGAGAGCAATACTCTGACGTCTTTGAACACTTACTTATACATTTCGTGGTCTTTCCTCGCATCAACCAATCACAAGTTCTTGTCTCAATCATCGTGCAATATACCTATATATGTTATATGTCTAATTGGTATCTTAGTTGTGACGTCTACGTTGAGGTTCTTCAATCATACGCACTTGTCTAATCTGTGTGGTATTAATACGTACTAAGATAACAGCATACGTTAATATCGTGAAGTAGAGAATGTATGTTAGTACCATGGATGGATATACTGTAAACTAATCATTCCTTTAATAGGTGTTAAAATGTAAAAAAAATACAACGAAAAAATAGTACAACGAAACTGCTCCAATCTGGAAAAAGCAGTAGAAACCGGAGCTGTGCTCAAGTTTGGATCTTTAGGTGCAAGAATGCCTAGGGACAATTTGGACGTTGCGAGAGATCCTATGTGGCAGCATAAGCATTTATGTAGTAATCTAGTAGAGCGTTTTCGTCCTCTATGGTGAGCTGGGAGTGCTTAATGAGCCACTCAATGATCCATTTAGCGGTATTAAGATGATCTTTGCTACAGGCGCATAGTAGAGCATGATGAACGTATTTATACTCTATAGTTATCTGAAAGCGTTGAATGAGCCACTTAATGGTATTGAGATGGCCATTCCTACAGGCATCTAGTATAGCAAACCCGACGGCTTTATCCTCTTTGGTGAACTGGAAGTGCTTAGTGAGCCACTTAACGATATCAAGACGGCCATCCTTACAGGCAGCGCATAGAACGTAATCGGTGTGTCCATCCATTTTATCGAACCATAAGTGCTTAATGAGCCACTTAATAACGTTAAGATTACCATATTCACTGGCGTAGACAAGAGGAAAGCTATCATCGATGTAGTTTGCGGAAATACCGAAAGTCCTAGCCAAATTGTCTCGATCGTTGTCGTTACGAGTAGACCTAAGACCGAAAGTGAGTACTCGTTTACGGAACTCTTGGCCTACGTTTTTGTAGCACGTGAGAGATGCGGCACCGTTTAGGTGTTTCGATGTCCTTGCGATGCTTGCGAATGATTCTGGGCCTGCATGCTCTACTATCTTGACTAAGATTTCTATGGGAAGGCACGATATGCTATCCATAGTGGAAGAGATCGATATACTGCATAGTAATCACTTATCTAATAGGTTCTCAAAACTGGGTGTTAGAATACAATAAATTCACTATAAACCAAGTGTTCGAACAAATGTTAATATATGCTTAGCCCTGATATAATACCTTATAGGACCCTCATTTCTTTTTTCGGCTACCCTTCGTTTCGGCAACCATTTTGGTAGACACTTGCCACGAACAAATGTTAATATATGCTTAGCCCTGATATAATACCTTATGATTATATTCCTTTAATATATAATTATAAATACAATAAAAGAACTATAGTCAATCAATCAATCAATCAATCAATAGTTTATTGGCACCTTGTACAAACAACTTGTTTACATTGGTGTGTATCCAACAAAGTGAAAGAAAACTAAACTACAAACTCGTTGTAAATATTTAAAATCTCCTTAATGTAGTTACTAGTAACCTTTATAACATTTATATCTTTCATAACCATTAAATAATTAAATAGGGTAGCCGAACTGAACGAAGAGAATAGATGATTAACGGACAGTAATTTGTCCATAAAAACACTCCGTGCTCGTACTAAACGTACGTTCGTGCATCGGAAGAGATAGTGAAATTCATCACCTAGCTCATTCGATCCACAAATATTACAGCACCGTTGTGGTCGTGGAATCTGTAAATATCGACCACGCTCAACCGGAAATTTATGAGCTGAAATCCTTAATTGAGTGACAGCACGCCGCGCCTCAAAATCGTTAATGCTAAACAAATAACCTTCCCGCGTGTATTCACTCTTGATGCTCATATATAACTCTAGCTTAGACGGTTTCAATCCATTAACAATTTTCTCTCTCTCTTCCTTCCATTCAGTTGCATATGTTTGCTTTAATTTACTTACAATTAACTTGGATATTGATTTAAATTCTAAACTCGGTAAAATGTTGGCATTTCTAAAATCAAAGCCACCTAACTTCAACAAATGTGAAATTAATCCAAACCACGACCAAACTCCATCCTTATGCAGTCCACAAGATACTTGGAGAGCATTAGATAACAAGGTATTGTTGCTACGTTCAAGTAAATGAAAGAAATATCGTAAAACTAACTTGTAAATATCAATGTGTATTGGAAAGGCGCCAAATTCAGCCCTTACTGCTAAGTTAGTAGCTTTGGAGTTTACTCCTAGTAACATCTTATACATCTTAATGTTAAGTTTATCGCATACTATCTTGATATTGAACAACGTCTTTTGAAACTTCGAAAAAGACTTATAATTATTTATATAAGCACCCCAAATTTCACAATTATAAAGTAAAATTGGACAAATCAACGTATTATATAACTTTAGGAATAATCTTAGAGAGGTGCCTTCGCGCGGGTGAAACGTCTTCAAAAGGCTAAACAATACTCGTAACCCTTTATTGTATAAAGTAGTTTGATTTACTTGAAAAGATCCCGAAGGTGTTAATACTGTCCCAAGATAAGTGTACGAGGGCGTTGTCGACACTTTGGTGCCGCCAAAATTGCACGACAGATCTATCTTACGACCCGACTTATTAAATAACATGGTCTTAGTCTTACTTAAATTCACTGATAATTTCCACTTTTTCGTATAGGCATGTAAATTATCTAAACAGCATTGCAGACCTTCCTTGCTCTCCGATAGGATCAATAGATCATCGGCATACATAAGACAGTTCACCTTCTTATTGCCCACAGATACTGGTGAACATCCTTGACCAAAAATATCTGGTATATCATTAATAAAAACATTGAACAAATTGGGGATTAAATTGCAACCCTGCTTAACTCCTACAAATGACTGAAAATAATCAGTTAAGCCGGATTTCGTTTTAACGCAAGCCTTGATATTCTTATACATATCAATAATAATACTCAAAAACTGCTTGCTGACACCAATATTCATTAATTTATAAAATAAACCATTTCTCCATACTGAATCGTAAGCTTTCCTAAAGTCAACAAAACAAGCGTATACTTTCTTGCCATGATGGAAATATGAATCTAGGATTGTTTTAAGGAGAAAGATATGATCCGCAGTTCTATATGATTTCCGAAATCCTATTTGATTTGGTTTAATTATACCATTTTCTTCTAAAAACTGCGTAAGTCTCGAGTTTAGAGCTAATGTGAAGAATTTCCCCACACAACTATTAACAGTGATACCTCTGTAATTGTTAGGGTCATCCGCTGCACCTGCTTTAAAAATTGGCGAAATGAAACCATTATTCCAACAGCGTGGAAAATAGCCTAATGCAAGAACAAAATTAAATAACTTAACAAACCACTCCGGATGTACTTTCATAGCGCACTTGATTATCTCATTACTAATCGAGTCTATCCCCGACGCTTTATTGTTTTTTAATTTACCGCTAAGTTTACCGAGTTCACTCACCGTAAAGGGTCTATCGAGAATGACATTTCTATGAGAAGCGAAAACTTCCATTTCAGATGCAATGCCCTCTATACCACGATCAAAAGGATTATTACAATCATCACCTGGTGTACTATTTAGCTTTTTAAAGTAAGAAAACCACTCTTCAGATTCTATGATATCGCCATTCGGTTTATTCTGATTCTCAGTTGATCGTAATGACTTTATAAGCTGCCAATATTCCTTTGGATTATTTGACTCAAGGGTTTGGATCTTACATAACAAATCACATTTAAAACTTCTCTTTTTATAGTGTATCAACTTTGTATATGACTTTTTTAAAGTATAAAACTTGCCTCTCAGAAAGGGACAGGTAGGATACTTTAACAGTAACTTACTGACCTGGATTATTTCTTTCTTCAGGTCCCAGCAAGATCTATCATACCATTTTTGTGGTTTGGATACCTTACGCTTTTTTAATGGCCTTTTCCGTTTTATTGTAATAGATTCCTTAGCAGAATCAACAATAATTTTCATGAAATTCGAAACGTATTCCTCAGGATCCGAAAGACAAGCCTCATCTCGCTCGAGAGAATTAAACTTATTCACAATTTCCTTAGAATTTAACATAGATGAAAAAAGCTCATCAGAGCTCGAGTCCCACTTAAAGGTGATCGGAAAATCATTCAGAACAGAGGAGGGACTACTACTAGGTCTTTCCGCCCCAAGTTTAATAACAAACGAAATCGGAGCGTGGCATGAATTAAAACTTGGTGGGTTAACTGTAAACATGGTTATCTTAGGGATAATAGACTCACTGGCTAAAACATAATCTACTACACTATATCCATTTTTAGTAAAACAAGTAAACTGGCCAGACAAATCCCCATTAGTTCTACCATTCAATATGTTTAACTTAAACGCCACACAGGTTTCAACCAATGATCTCCCAAACCTTGATATATGAGAATCCCGATTATTCCTCAGGATAGGTTGATAAGCAGGATCACAGAAAGACAAATTTGTCGGAAACCCCTGTGTAACAATATCTGTAAAATCTTTCAAAATCCCTGTCCTGGAGTTAAAGTCGCCACAAAGAATTACATCACCTTTAGATTCAAATTTGAGTAAATCCGTCTCCAACGTGTGAAAGGGATCATCCGCTAAGCTATAATTGGAATTGCAAGGAGGAATGTAAACTGCACAAACAAAACAATCATTATCTAATTTAAAAAAAACCTTATCAAGTTTATACCATAGGAAAAAATCACTACCACTAGAGAAGAATTTAATCCCCTTTCTCAAGGAATCTCTAACTAAAACTGTTATTCCCCCGGAGCACCGCCTTGCATTTGGATGTTTCGGTCGTGTTTTGGAGATACTATAAAAGCCTGGCACGTTAACTTGAAAATTACCAGGTAACCAAGTTTCCACCAGAACAACAAAATCGTACTTTGAGATGGTGTAAATAAAATGAGGATCGTCAAGCTTATTGGCTAAGCCTTCAACGTTAAACGAACAAAAAGTTAAATTTGCTTTCCGAGACATAAAGTCTAGAAATTATATATAGTTTCCTATAATATAGAAATAACCTAGTTGCGGAGGGGAGTTATTGGTATATATGACTAGCTAGGCCTATTACCTTGCCAAACGTGGTTGGTGTTGTACCACGCTGGGTAAACAACGGGCCCATATGGAGTGGTTGATGCGGCCGGGTTAGACCCACCCCTAAGGTGTTGTAGCGGTTGCTGCGGTTGCTGCGGCTGAAACGTGTTATTACCTCTCTGACTAGATAATAATGCAACTGAGACCTCCTTAAGCTGTTGTAGCAGCTGTCTCATTAGGAGAAGATAGTAGAAGATGAATTGTTGCTCTCTGGCCCGATTACAACGAAACATAACGAACACACTGTTGCATTTGTTGCATTTTATGATAACGAACCCGAAGGGTGAGATGTTATAAAATGCAACAAATGCAACAGTGTGTTCGTTGTATTTTGTTGTAATCGGGCCAGAAGCAACAATTCATATACTACTTGTGAAATCCTATATATTGTAACCCCCTATTTTAGAACTCTCTACTTACAACATCTAGTACCTGAAGAAGGCTAGTTTGGTTAGCCGAAATATAGTACATTTAAAACACGTTGTTTCAGCTTTGCTATAGTCCTTGGACTTCTCGCTTCTATTTATTATTATTTGGCTGTTTAGATCTTCATACAGATCCAACGTTCAACAAGCAGGATATTCGTCCACGGTTTTTGCTTATTCGTGAGCCAATAATAATAGTATTAGTAGGCAGTGCCTTTTTTCTCTTTTGGAAGCAATCATAAATATATTTCGAAATATAGTTTTCATTAATTTTCTTGGTGGTTTTATTATACTCAAAATGTAAATTGGGCCTGACATGGGTATATACTTCATGGCTGAATGCCATATAGTCGCCTAGCTAAATGTCATATAGTCGCCATCTTACACCGTATCAAACACATTAGGCCTACTTAGGTGTCCTTATAGTCCCTCATCTATCCTTAGACCCACTAACGTATCCTTAGACACACTTAGGTATCTTTAGGCCTACTTAGACCCGTTTAGGTATTCTTAGGCCCACTTAGGTATTCTTAGGTATCCTTAGGCCTACTTAGGTATCCTTAGGCCTACTTAGGTATCCTTAGGCCTACTTAGGTATCCTTAGACCTACTTAGGTATCCTTAGACCTACTTAGGTATCCTTAGGCCTACTTAGGTATCCTTAGGCCTACTTAGGTATCCTTAGGCCTACTTAGGTATCCTTAGACCTACTTAGGTATCCTTAGACCTACTTAGGTATCCTTAGGCCTACTTAGGTATCCTTAGGCCTACTTAGGTATCCTTAGGCCTACTTAGGTATCCTTAGGCCTACTTAGGTATCCTTAGGCCTACTTAGGTATCCTTAGGCCTACTTAGGTATCCTTAGTCCCGCTTAGGTATCCTTAGACCCACTTAGGTATCCTTAGGCCCACTTAGGTATCCTTAGACCCACTTAGTCATCCTTAGGCCCGCTTAGGTATCCTTAGGCCCGCTTAGGTATTCTTAGACCCACTTAGACATCCTTAGACCCGTTTAGGTATCCTTAGACCTACATAGGTCTCCTTAGGCCCACTTAGGTATCCTGAGACCTACTTAGGTATCCTTAGACCCGTTTAGGTATCCTTAGACCCGTTTAGGTATCCTTAGACCCGTTTAGGTATTCTTAAAGGCCTACAATGTACTTGGGTATCCTTAGACCTACTTAGGTATCCTTAGGCCTGCTAAGGTATCCTTAGGCCTACTTAGGTATCCTTAGGTATCCTTAGACCTACTTAATTAGGTATCCTTAGGCCTACTTAGGTATCCTTAGACCCGTTTAGGTATTCTTAGGCCTACTTAGGTATCCTTAGACCCGTTTAGGTATCCTTAGACCCGTTTAGGTATCCTTAGACCCACATATAGGTATCCTTAGACCTACTGAGGTCTCCTTAGACCTACTTAGGTATTCTTAGACCCACTTAGGTACATGTACCCTTAGACCCACTTAGGTATCCTTAGACCTACTTAGGTATCCTTAGGCCCGTTTAGGTATTCTTAGACCTAATTAGGTATCCTTAGACCTGCTTAGGTATCCTTAGCCCCACTTAGGTATCCTTAGAGCCACTTAGGTATCCTTAGACCCACATATTTGTCAGTAGGATTGCGGGTCAGGGCAATCGAAAACAGTCTCATAAGGCCAGATAAAAAAAATATTGTTTAGCGTCCCCGCCCGACTTGAGAAATGTCCCCGACCTCTAATTTTTTTTATTTTTTATTTTTCATAAAAAAAATTATAAAGTGTAAATGCGCCGCGAACACCAATTCTTGTACCCAGACATGTACCACTTAAAATATGCGCCGGCGCATTAAATATTTTAACATCGACGCCATTTTGTTTCTACAACACGAGGTCATATACACGAGGTGAGTGAATAATGCCTAGTCAAGACAAAATAAACTTCACATAGAAAAAAATAAAAATAAAAAACCTCCCTGTCTACCTGGAAAAATTTAAATGGGTGGATGCTAAACAAGTATTTTTTTTATCTGGCCTAATCGTGGGTACGGATATTGGTATTATTCAACAAAAAGGTACTTTTAATAGTATAGTACTTATATACTTATATTAGTATAGTTGACTGCGACAACCTTTTTGCTGTATGTATCTTATAACCTGACCATGATAAATCAAGCGCTCTACATTGACCATTTGCCCATGGTTTCAGTTGCCGTTTACGTTCGAAATCCGTTCGTTCAAATTTCTCGGTTTTTCTTCTGTTCTTTTCCTACAAAAAATAGGACAACTAATGGGAAAATTCAATCAATCAATCAACTTTATTTAAAGACGGTTGATTCATCAGGAATTTACCGGCTATGACACAACTACTACTATATAGGTAAACTCATACTAATTGTTAAGCCTAAATTACTAAAATATATTTAACACTTGTATGTAATGTAACAACTACTTTAAAAACTAAAGACCTGCTTTACATGAATGCCGTGTGAACTAATTCAATTCGGAGAAGAAGCTACTGCAGCCAGACCGAAATTGCTAAGAGCTAGTGTTTTTATGCCGCAGCTCCACTGGTAAACTAGTCCGTTCCGCTGTAGCTGGAACTCATATTATTTTTCATAAAGTTCGTCACACCAACCAACCTAAATTCCAATTCGACCCAGGGGATGACATAATGGCCAGTTTTGAAATTGGCGTTGCGAGTCAAGTTTTTTCCAGTCAACATGAGTTGTTCAAAAAGAAAGTCGGCATTAAACATAATATTTGGAGTTGCGTTTAGATACGAGCTGTTCGGTTTTGAAGCTTTTGAATTATAATAATAGTCCAGGAACTTTCGTACAGCGATTGCTTGGCAACTTTTAAGCTTTATCTATTTTCCGAGCCTCCAGCAAAGGAAAGAGCCGAGACGGATTGCAAATCTGTACGAACAAGTTTTATTAAGTTTTATTGAGCGTTATTGGTCTCGCCATAAAGGTTCAAAATGGTAAAGTTTCGAAAATACGTTTTTTTCGCAAATTATAAATCTAAAAGCCCTAATCTAGCATCACAAAGAAACTCAAACTCAATATTTTTATCACACATCGAGTTACAGTGCTCGTGCTCCGGCCACTTCCGTTGTTCCGCCGTTCCCTTACGTTCGTTCCTTTAATACGCACTCATGCACTTGCAACTGAGTAATTTTGTCTCCCGAAAAGTTGGAAAGGGACTATGAGTAAATTTGGTATGCATCAGGCCATTGTTTAAATTCTTTTATTAGTGGTCTATATTTTCTAGTATGGTCTTCTACTTTAATGAAAGGAGATGCCAGTTTTCGAACTTTCGATCCCAAGGCTACAGAGGTGAGAGACTAGCGCTCACACCACTCGCCCACCCTTGAGTCATACGCAAACCCAAGTTGAAACTAGAATAGTTAAATGGGAGTAAAAATTTAAGATATGATAGTTGCAACTCTTCTTTACTGATAGCGCCGAGCACTATAAGTTTGCGCAGTGTTGCTGTTATATGCCTTTCTTTTCATGTCGCTGAATTCTCCTGAACCGGCTGTTTCAGTGTTGTCAGTTTCCGGTATTTAAGGTCCAACGTTTTTATGAGTATTTTCAACACTCCGCAGGTTGAAAATACTCATGAAAACGTTGGACCTAGCAGTGTAGTACGTGTAGTACGCGTAGCAGTGTAGTAAGCGAAGCAGTGTAGCAAGTGTAGCAAGCGTAGCAGTGCAGCAAGTGTAGCAGCGTACCAGTGTAGCAAGTAAGCGTACCAGTGTATATTATAGCAAGCGTAGAATTGTAGTAAGCGTAGCAAGTGTAGTAAGCGTATCAGTGTAGCAAGTGTAGCAGTGTAGTAAGCGTATCAGTGTAGCAAGTGTAGTAAGCGTATCAGTGTAGCAAGTGTAGTAAGCGTATCAGTGTAGCATGTGTAGCAGTGTAGTAAGCATATCAGTGTAGTACGCGTAGCAAGTGAGTAATTGTATCAGTGCAGCAGTGTAGCAAGCGTAGTAGCAGTGTAGTACTCATAGCAAGTGTAACACGTGTAGGAGTGTAAGTAAGCGAAGCATCCTAGCAGTGTAGCAAAAGCAGAAGCGTAGCAGTATAGTATGTGTAGCAAATGTAGCAGTGTAACAACCGTATGTAGCAGTGTAGCAAGCGTAGCAGTGTAGCAAAAGCAGAAGCATAGCAGTGTAATAAACCTAGCAGTGTAGTAAGTGTAGCAGTGGCGGTAGTACTTGTAGCAGTGTAGTACTTGTAGCAGTGTAGTAAACGAAGCAGTGTAGCAAGCGTACCAGTGTAGCAAGCGTAGCAGTGTAGTAAGCGTAGCAGTGTAGCAAATGTAGTAAGCGTATCAGTGTAGCAATGTAGTACGCGTAGCAAGTGAGCAAGTATAGCAACGTAGTAAGTGTAGCAAGTGTACCAGTGTAGCAAGGGTAGCAAGCGTAGCAGTGTAGTAAGCGTAGCAGTGTAGTAATAATTAATAATAATTTATTACTTATATTGCGCAAGTTACATTAAAATGATCAAATGCGCATTACATGTTTTAAGTCAGTAAAAACTAACATGTACACAGAATCATTAAACTATATGGTAATAAAATATTATAATAAACTATAAACCAATATAAAAATCTAACGTGACAATATAATAAAAATGACCAATTTAAAATTTAAGAACTTATCATTACAATGGAAGTTGATAAAATACTAATAAGCTAATTTAAAGAGATAGGTCTTCAGATGGCTCTTAAAAGTATTAATATTTTCAATCATGCGTGGTTCCTTAGGTAAAGAGTTCCACAATCTAGGCGCAGTAATAACAAATGCCCTATCTCCCAATGTAGTCTTAGTTCTGATTGTAGGAGTAGCAAGCCTACGACTTTCTGAAGATCTAAGACCATATGCAGAAGACTTAATATGCAGCAAGGCACTCAGATATGATGGCGCAAGACCATGGATCGCCTAAAAAGTAATTAATATAACTTTAAAGTTGACACGTAACCTTATTGGGAGCCAATGCAAATCATGCATGAGCGATGTGACATGGCAATACCTCGGTGCGTTGCAAACAAGCCTCGTAGCTGCATTTAAGACACGCTGGGGCTTGTGCAGTTGGTTGTCTGGTAATCCATACAGCAAACTGTTACAATAATCTATCCGAGAAGTTATAAACGAATGTATCAGAGATTTCGTTGCGTCTGGCGATAAATATTTACGTATACGTCTAATATTATGCAGGTGGTAGAACGCAGTTCCACACAACTTACTTAAACTAGCTAGACAGCTTACTAGCTAGACATGGTTAATTGGGAGTCAAACCATGACCCCAGGTTTCTCACTACAGACACAGGTTGGATCTCTAAGGATGGATGCTCTCGATATTAACTTTAGCTAGCTGTTGCCTATATAGTGCCCAGTATCACAAATTCAGTTTTGTTGTCATTTAGCATAAGTTTATCTGTGATCATCCAGTTTTTAATATCATGAATACAGTCAGACATTGACATCAGTGCAAATTCAGCATCAGTGGACAGATTAGGACTGAATGATAGGTACAACTGCGTATCAACAGCATAGCAGTGGACTTGGGGTAAGTGATCACTGACAATTTGGAAGAGCTTTCGGGTATATATGGTAAAAAGCAGTAAGCGTAGCAGTGTAGTAAGCGTAGCAGTGTAGTAAGCTTAGCAGTGTAGCAAGTGTAGTAAGCGTAGCAGTGTAGCAAGTGTAGTAAGCGTAGCAGTGTAGTAAGTATAGCAGTGTAGTAAGCGTAGCAGTGTAGTAAGCGTAGCAGTGTAGTGAGCGTAGCAGTGTAGTGAGCGTAGCAGTGTAGTTTAAAAAAGCGTAGCAGTGTAGTACGCGTAGTAAACGTAGCAGTGTAGTAAGCGTAGCAGTGTAGTAAGCGTAGCAGTGTAGTAAGAGTAGCAGTGTAGTAAGCGTAACATTGCTACGCTTTGCTACACTGCCACGCTTGCCACACTTGCTACGCTGGTACGCTTACTACACTTGCTACACTGATACGCTACTACACTTGCTACACCTGCTACACTGCTTTCGCTTGCTACACTGCTACGTTTACTACACTTGCTACACTGATACGCTACTACACTTGCTACACCTGCTACACTGCTTTCGCTTGCTACACTTGCTTCGCGTACTACACTGCTACGTTTACTATATACACTGCTACGCTTGCTACACTTGCTACGCGTACTACACTTGCTACACTGCTACGTTTACTACACTTGCTACACTGATACGCTACTACACTTGCTACACTGCTACACTTGCTACGCGTACTACACTTGCTACACTGCTACGTTTACTACACATGCTACACTGATACGCTACTACACTTGCTACACTGCTTTCGCTTGCTACACTTGCTACGCGTATTACACTGCTACGTTTACTACACTGCTACTCTTGCTACACTTGCTACGCGTACTACACTTGCTACACTGCTACGTTTACTACACTTGCTACACTGATACGCTACTACACTTGCTACACCTGCTACACTGAGCACTACGCTTGCTACACTTGCTACGCGTACTACACTTGCTACGTTTACTACACTTGCTACACTGATACGCTACTACACTTGCTACACCTGCTACACTGCTTTCGCTTGCTACACTTGCTACGCGTACTATATACACTGCTACGTTTACTACACTGCTACGCGTACTACACTGCTACGCTTGCTACACTGATACGCTACTACACTTAATACACTGCTTTCGCTTGCTACACTGCTACGCGTACTACACTGCTACGTTTACTACACTTGCTACACTGATACGCTACTACACTTGCTACACCTGCTACACTGCTTTCGCTTGCTACACTTGCTACGCGTACTATATACACTGCTACGTTTACTACACTGCTACGCGTACTACACTGCTACGCTTGCTACACTGATACGCTACTACACTTAATACACTGCTTTCGCTTGCTACACTGCTACGCGTACTACACTGCTACGTTTACTACACTGATACGCTACTACACTTGCTACACTGCTTTCACTTGCTACGCGTACTACACTGCTACGTTTACTATGCGTACTACACTTGCTACGGTTTCTACACTACTACGGTTTCTACACTGCTACGGTTTCTAAACTGTTACACTTGCTACGCTTGCTATCCTTGCTCTAGCACTACGCTGGTACAAAACCCTCTTATTTACTCCACAAGCATCTCTTTTGTCTTTTGCTATACAATTGTTTCATCGGATTTGATATAGGTTTTCTTCCAAAACATATAGGGTTTTACCTGTCTTTTTTCTATTTCGTGACGGTTATCATCGAGCCTTCCCACCTAAAGGGTCGATGATAAGAAAATTCTTGCTACACCTGACCATTACTTGCTATGGCTGCTAACCTACATTACACTTTCAATCTGTTTGGCTGATATGGGTTTCCCTGTTACTATTTGTATGCGGGATTTTTTCAACATAGCTTGATAGAAGTGTTTTGTTGGTTAATTTATATATGAAGTTCATGAACAATTTCGTGACGGTTATCATTGAGGAGTAACTAGCCTTTGCCATGTAATTTTCTATTAAAGAGAACAAAAAAACTCCTAATAGTTAGAACAATCCAGAACAATGTGATCTTTGAGTGGTCTTGTCTTATTCTTCCTTGTCTTCTTGATATCTTACGATGGTACGCGAGTAGAGATCAACGAGTTCTTTAGTGCCAAGCTTATGCCTCATTTATATAAAGGCGCGCGCGCGATCTCTTGCGAAACGGTTAAGTTCACGATCTATAGCTGCTTTCCAAGTCTTTCAGACGTGCATGGGTTCCCTTATCCAAGAAACTTGACTTTTGTCATTTCCAACTGCATTTAATTTCTCCTGCAAATTCTGTTAACGTTAGAAATTAACGATGGATTTTTAACAAGGTCAGTTTGACTTGCTAGACATCTTCAATGTTTTATGATTTTAATAAATCTGGGCATATTTTGTGGGCACTTTTTTGGAGAGATTTTTTGGGTAAAAAGTTCGCGAAAAAATGTAACCGTAATGAGAGTTAACTAAACCGCCTTTCCTGGAAATTAGAATAAGCAGTGACATAAAAAAATGATTGTGTCAAATTGCAAACTGCTCCAGGTTTAAGAGGTTTACAAAGACATTGAAGTGTGTATTCTCTACGGTGTAATGGTTTCACAAAATGGGAGTTTACTGTTTGTGTATGATTATGGTTACGTATAATACAGATGATGATGATGAAACGTTATAAGTGTGTCTAATAATTAAGGATACCTAAGTAGGCGTAGGTCTAAGTACCTAAGCGGGCCTAAGGATCATCATTGACGTAAGCGGGGCTAAGGATACGTAAGCGGGCCTAAAGATACCTAAGGGGTTCTAAGGATACCTAAGTAGGCGTAAGGATACCTAAGTGGGTCTAAGAATACCTGTGTAAGTCAAAGGATACATAAGTGGCTCTAAGGATACCTAAGTGGGCCTAAGGATGTCTAACTGGGTCTAAGGGTACCTAAGTAGGCCTAAGGATACCTAAGTCGGTCTAAGGATACCTAACTGGGTCTAAGGATACCTAAGTAGGCCTAAGGATAACTAAGTGGGTCTAAGGATACCTAAGTGGACGTAAGGATACCTAAGTGGGTCTAGGGATACCTAAGTTGGTCTAAGGATACCTAAGTGGGTTTAAGGATACCTAAGTAGGTCTAAGGAGACCTCAGTAGGTCTAAGGAGACCTCAGTAGGCCTAAGGATATCTAAATGGGCCTAAGAATACCTAAGTGTGCCTATAAGGATACCTAAGTAGGTCTAAGGATACCTAAGTAGCCCTAAGAATACCTAAGTGGGCCTAAGAATACCTAAACGGGTCTAAGAATACCTAAACGGGTCTAAGAATACCTAAGTAGGTCTAAGGATACCTAAGTGGGCCTAAGGAGACCTATGTAGGTCTAAGGATACCTAAGCGTGCCTAAGGATCATCAGTGACGTAAGCGGGGCTAGGGATACGTAAGCGGGCCTAAAGATACTAAAGTAGGTCTGAGGATACCTAAGTAGGTCTAAGGATACATAGTACGTCTAAGAATACTTAAGCAGGCCTAGGATACCTAAGTGGGCGTGTGGATACCTAAGTGGGCGTAAGGATACCTAAGTGGGCGTAAGGATACCTAAGTGGATGTAAGGATACCTAAGTGGGCCTAAGAATACCTAAGTGGGGCAAAGGATACCTAAGTAGGTTTAAAGATACCTAAGTAGGCCTAAGACTGACTAAGTAGGTCTCAGGATACCTAAGTAGGTCTCAGGATACCTAAGAGGGCCTAAGGAGACCTATGTAGGTCTAAGGATACCTAAGTGGGTCTAGGATACCTTTAGAAGTGGGTCTAAGGATACCTAAGTAGGTCTAAGGAGACCTCAGTAGGTCTAAGGATAGCTATGTAGGTCTAAGGATACCTAAGCGGGCCTAAGGATACCTAAATGGACCTAAGAATACCTAAGCGTGCCTATAAGGATACCTAAGTAGGTCTAAGGATACCTAAGAATACCTAAGTGGGCCTAAGAATATCTAAACGGGTCTAAGGATACCTAAGTAGGTCTAAGGATGCCTAATTAAGTAGGTCTAAGGAGATCTAAGTGGGTCTAAGGATACCTGAGCGGGTCTAAGGATACCTAAGTGGGTCTAAGGATACCTAAACGGGCCTAAGGATATCTAAGTGGGCCTAAGGATACCTAAGTGGGCCTAAGGATGTCTAACTGGGTCTAAGGGTACATAAGTAGGCCTAAGAATACCTAACTAGGTCTAAGTATACCTAACTAGGTCTAAGGATACCTAAGTAGGCCTAAGGATACCTAAGTGGGGCAAAGGATACCTAAGTAGGTTTAAAGATACCTAAGTAGGCCTAAGAATGACTAAGTAGGTCTCAGGATACCTAAGTAGGTCTCAGGATACCTAAGTAGGTCTCAGGATACCTAAGTGGGCCCAAGGAGACCTATGTAGGTCTAAGGATACCTAAGTGGGTCTAAGGATACCTAAGTAGGTCTAAGGATACCTAAGAATACCTAAGTGGGCCTAAGAATACCTAAACGGGTCTAAGGATACCTAAGTAGGTCTAAGGATACCTAAGTAGGTCTAAGGAGACCTAAGTGGGTCTAAGGATACCTAAACGGGCCTAAGGATATCTAAGCGGGCCTAAGGATACCTAAGCGGGCCTAAGGATGAGTAAGTAGGTCTAAGGATACCTAAGTGGGCCTAAGGATACCTAAGCGGGCCTAAGGATGACTAAGTAGGTCTAAGGATACCTAAGTGGGTTTAAGGATACCTAAGCGGGTCTAAGGATATCTAAGTGGGTCTAAAGATATCTAAGTAGGCCTAAGGATACCTAAGTGGCTCTAAGGATATCTAAGTAGGCCTAAGGATATCTAAGTGTGTCTAAGGATACCTAAGCGGTCCTAAGGATAGATAAGAGAGACTAGTAATACCTAGGTGGGCCTAAGGATACCTAAGGATATCTAAGGACACCTAAGTAGGCCTAATGATACCTGAGTAAGTGTTTGATATGGTGTAAGATAGGCGACTATGACATTTAGCTAGGCGACTATATGGCATTCAGCCATGAAGTATAAGTCCACTCTTTTCTCTCGTTTTACCACAGGAAACCCGGTCTCGATTATTTCCGATTATATCTTGCGTCTTCCATATCCTCGTACAGCGGCTATCCCCATGAGATCATAATTTGCAAGATGGCGGCGCGGAAATCGGATTTTACTTTTCTTGCCGTTTTTGCCGGAATCTTGGTTCATATAATATATCTAGCCTCTATTTTTGACATTTATTTCACCTCTCCTCTTGTACATGGCATGAAGCCCCACAAATCTACCCTGGATCCACCAGCACGCCGGCTCGTGCTGTTTGTGGCCGATGGTCTTCGAGCAGACAAGTTTTACGAACTTGATGAACAGGGCGTCACTCGAGCACCGTTTCTTCGCAAAATGATAGAAAATAAAGGTTGCTGGGGAGTATCCCATACAAGAGTTCCTACGGAGTCACGGCCTGGACATGTGGCTTTGATCGCTGGTTTTTATGAAGATGTTAGTGCCATTGCTAAAGGTACTTGTACATATTATTGATTGTATGTTCTTACATTGACATTGTATGACAACACTCTTAGATTCTTCTGAGAAGAATTAAGGCAAGTCAACGTACTATCGGCCATCTCCGATTTTCAGGCACCCATGCAATCAAATAAATCTCTCCCTAGCCCTAGAGGAGGTTTTCAAGCCAATTATCCGAGACTGTTCACTTTGTGTACATAATGCCTAATCACTAAGCCTAATGGCCTATCTTGTTTCTTGACTCTCAAAATTCAGTTCTGTGTAACTGTTGCAGAATTTAGACTTGCAGACGCCATGTGATAAAAAAAAAAACTTGAATAAAATCAAACCTGAAAGCAGCACAACTCCACAAAAAACTTTATTGACCAACTGTTATCTTATGAATATACTTGATCACGGTCTGTGGCGACTTTCCACTGACGAGAGAGTAAATTCTCAACATAACTCCTCATAACTACTATCGGCCATGCACAGCAGTGTCGTAAATTCCTTTTGATTGGAATCCTTAGTGTAAACAATCAAATTTATAGTGAAAAAGGAAAAGAAAGTTATCGCAAAGAAATGATTTATTATAAGAATGTGAAAACTCAAGGCACAATAATTATTTATAGTACAATGTATACACTGTACTATAAATAATTATTGTGCCTTGAAGCAGCTATAAAACAACTACATGCAACAACAACACTTATTCCTGCCATGCTTTTCTAAAATGAAGTACGTTTTACTGGCCTAAATACAGGCATTCTAGTGGGCATATGATAGGGCCAGAGTCGGAAAGGAGTCTAGCAAGCCAGGCATTCTAGTGGGCACATCATTGATAGGGTCAGAGTGGGAAAGGAATGTCTGCAACAGTTGTATTGTTCTTTGCATAAAGAACTTGTCCAATGAACCAATCAAAATACTATATGAAAACCAGTAATTAAAAAGTGTATTTTTCTCAAAATTATAGACAGTTGTCTAGGATGTTAATGTGGTATCACAAGGTACACAAATGCTGCTGGAATTACTCAGGTACTAATAAATCATATTAAGCCAAATCATAATAAAGTCATGTCGGTACAAGCGTTCATTACTATACGATGTGAAACCACACTGATTCCCTTGTTTCTAGATGTGTTGACAATGCCACAGCATGTCAAATGATTTCAGCCAATGGGAATTTAGCTGAAGGTTTTGGCCACTGAACTCACAAAGAATAGGACTGTTGCAGGAATTCCTTTTTCTCTCTGGCCCCATCCCCCCTAGAATGCCTGGCTCATGCAGGCTAGGCCTTGTAAAAGGAATCTAATAAATTTTAGAGTGCTAGACTTGCCATTTTCTTCTTCATAACCTGGGTAGTATTACTGAGTAGTTTCAGTCATTTTAAAAGTTGGAGGCACTAAAAAAAAGTGGGTGGCTGATTTTTAAAGGGATTCAAATTGACCAATTTTAGCTTGTACATAATAATTGTTGTCCCAATTCATGATCAGGACATTTCCCTTGAATATTGTTTTCTTGTTTTTCTGTATCCCTAGAGGAAATGTATAAATTGCTTTAATTGGAAAACAAAGCACTGAATCCTCTGGAGAGCTGTCACACAATCTGAATTGGGACAACAAATGTTCAAGCTAAATCGGTCAATATTATTGCAAAAAGTAGGTGGTAAATATTCAAAGTAGATGGATAAAATCACTATTGAATCCACTTATTACTATAATTATTTCCTGTTATTCAGTGGTAAGAATTCTATATCAAAACAATGTTTCTGTTTATACATTATATTCAAGGTTGGAAGGAAAATCCAGTGGAATTTGACTCTACATTTAACGAGAGTCGCTATACATGGGCTTGGGGTAGTCCAGATATCTTGCCTATGTTTGCTAAGGGGGCAACAGGAGATCATGTTTTCACATCGATGTATCCAGCAGGAGAAGAAGATTTTGCTGACAAAGATGCTTCTAAACTAGACTCATGGGTATTTGATCAGGTCAAGCATTTTTTTACAGGAGCTAAGCAGAATCAGCCACTGATGCAAAAATTGTCTAATGGGCATATCATATTCTTCCTTCATCTCCTTGGTAAGTTTTGTATAATTTATAGGAAAAGTCAAGTTAAAGTGAAGTACTGTCTTAGAGTAAAGATCCTCTCTTTCCTTTAATTGCTCCACTCAAATCCCCATCCCTTTCCATGAACATTGAAAGTACCTGTATGTGAAGCAAATTGAGTAAAATACCGGACCCCTGGGGCCACAAAAACTGATCAATTACCATCAAATACCTCACATACCAGGGGGAGTCAGGATTGCAATTGATAAGTGCATAATGCCATTTTGCATTAGTAATTCCTGTAATGCCTATCCCCCCTGGGGACAATACAGGGATTGGCATCGCTGGAATTGACTGGTGCATTAGCAGTTTGAGAGTATGTATGAGCATTTGAGTTCCTGTAAAACAGTACTGTAATTGACTTGTTTTATATAATATGAACAGTACATGTATGTACATGTATGAGCATTATTGAGTTCCTGTAAAACAGTAAGTACTGTAATTGATTACATTTATATACATGAACAGTACATGTATGTATGAGTATTTGAGTTCCTATAATACAATACTGTAATTGATTTCCTTTATATACATGAACAGTACAGTCATGTACATGTATGTATGAGCATCTGAGTTCCTGTAAAACAGCTACTACTGTAATTGACTTCCTTTATTTACATGAACAGGGATTTTGTTGGAGGTTTATACTATGTATTTAAGGTTAGATCAAAAGGATAATAATTTAAAGTGCCTATGAAATGAAATTTACCTTTTTTATATAATTTTAGAAAAAGATTTACATTTTATATAACTCAACAAACTGTTTATGGAACAGCTAAACAGTTTTCCATGACCCACTTCAACCAAATTTCATGGGTCCTGGACACAATTGTGATGTAAATACCTTTGCAGTCGCTTTTGTTTAGAATTTGAAAACAAAAGCGATTTCAAAGGTATTTAATTGTCACAGGCCTATTAATTTACAAGTTTTGACTACACAAAATTTGAACCATGACCACATTCGTCAGAACTTCCCAGGCTGAAAAGGGGATAAAATGAAGTTCTGACAAGGGGCGAAACTACTTTTTCACGTTGGTTGGAGATAGTTTGGCAAATTGCGAAAAAATAATTTTCATTTCATAGGCACTTAGCCTGCAGGCATTCTCTTTGGGAAACCACACTATATTTGAACAAGGGAAGAATGGGGCAAGGACCTTCACTTCCCTTCCTCTTTTTTCCTTCTCCCCTCCCCCTACTTTCCTTTTTGTCCTTGCCCCATTCTTCCCACGTTCAAACATAGCATGGTTTCCCAAATAGAATGCCTACATTGCAGGCTACTAGATACTTTAATAGTACAGTAATTGAATACGTTTCTTAAAAAAAAAAAAAAAATGGAAGGAAACAGAAATCAATCAGACCAGTGTCTTGCTATGTCAAAAATCAGTCAGATCATTTTTTTTTTATGATCGGCCATGGTCCACTAGCCGGCTGACAACAATCTGAACCCCTGGCAGCATGAAGTACTGCATTTAAATACTTCTTGTTTCCTTATTTTTTATCATTTTCCTGCAGGCATTGATACCAATGGTCATGCTCACAGACCTGCATCACAAGAGTATTTAAAGAACATTGTTTTTGTCGATAATGGAATCAGTACTGTGGTGAACCTCATAGAAGAATTCTATGGCCACGATGGGAGGACTGCGTATGTGTTGACTTCTGACCATGGAATGACAAACTGGGGTTCACATGGAGCTGGTCATGCACATGAGACCCTGACTCCCCTCGTTTCCTGGGGTGCTGGGGTTCGAGGACCAGTGTCATCAAACAGTGGAGATTATAATGTGGATGAGTTAACATCAACATGGAGATTGGGACACCTGAAGAGGGCAGATGTCAATCAAGCTGATATAGCACCACTTATGACATCTCTGATTGGTATGCCAGGATGTACTCGTATCTATTCCAAGCATTGTGTGAAGTGTGGGCTCATCAAAAGTTCTCAACATTTTGTTTTCACTGTCATTAAGTTTTTAAGTTGCTGGCAACTGTCTTTTTGTACCAAAAACTACAACTCTTTAGTTTTACGTTAAGTTTGCCAGCAATCATCATATTTGCTGTAGCCAGCTTCTAATGACAGCCCCGGAGTTACAATATTGTGCTTCTCTCTTAGATAAATTTGTATGTTAGCACTACATGTATTTCAGAAATGTTTAACAATATCCATTGGTATGTACCATTTGAATGCACATATTAACATTAATTTTGATATTGTATAATCAAGAGTGAGTGTTATGTGACTTTTCATGGTAACCTACATATACCAATCACAATCATGTATTTTTTTTACCTAGGTGTACCATATCCACTGAACTCAGTTGGTATACTGCCAACAGACTACCTTAACAACACAGCCCATTTCATAGCTGAGAACATGTTCACCAATGCACAACAGATCTTAGCCCAGTATCAAGTCAAGGAACACTTCAGGAGGGAAACCTCTCTGTTCTTCAGACCATTCAAGGCACTTGCAGGTATAAATTTAAAAAGTTCTACAATCATAACTAGTTCCTGAAAAACCTAGTGTAGGTTTGCATTGGCAGGGAAGTCACTGGTGTAATCAACTAAAAGTCTATTAGGGTATGCTGTTACCACCATGAGAATCAAGTAGCAGGAGACATACAAATGCAGCTAGAGCATCTTTTGCTCTGATGAAGGGCAAATGCTTGAAATGTCAACTGCTTCTCACAGCAGTTAGCATACCTTAAAATTATAGACTTTTAGTTAATTATACCAGTGTTTAAATTTAAAATGGACTTACAAGATATGTGCAGGCTGTCAAAGTACAAAGAGATAAAAGAGATCTCCAATGCCTAAGAATATTTTATTTGTTTAAAATGACTACTGGTACTTCATTTCTTTCAGTTTACATATATTTTATCTTATTTAAGTTTTCTTCCATTGAAAATACTTTTCATTGGAGACACTGAGTGTGGTTACAATTTAACACATATTAACAATGTAACAAAGCTTTGTTTGATTTTTCATACAACAGGAGCTCAGCAAGTTGGAATTGTGCGCGATATTAAGACATACCTACGTACAGAGAAGTATAGTGAAGCTTCAATCTTAAGCCAACAACTCATGGCCCTGGCCTTACAGGGGCTGAACTACTATCAGAACTATGATCGGGTCTTTCTCAATTGTGTTGTTACATTGGGATTCCTAGGATGGATAGCCTGTATTGTGCTTTGGATTGTCCAACAACATACAAACATTCTACAACAAGCTGCAAAACTTACCAAAAGCATCTACCAGCCTTTCCATCAAAATAAATCCATCACAGTCCTTTTTATAGGTCTTGGAGCCTTAGAGATTGTTATCCTAGCATACCAGTCAGCACCACTAATGTATTATATCTACTGCCTATTACCTTTACTGTTTTGGAACCATATCAGCAAGGAACTCCATGTTGTGAAAGCCATTTGGGACTTTGTGCTTGCTCAAGACATTATCAAGCAGTTGTCATGTACTCTTATATTTGGTCTATTTTCAATTGAAATATTAGTCCTTAGTTTCTTCAGGAGAGAGGTTTTATGCATAGGACTGATTGGCTTTTCCCTCTGGGCTCTTTTTACAAAGTTATTTACAGCATGTAAGGCATCAGTAATTTCCTGGATGATTGCAGCAGCAGCTTTGGCAGTCTTCCCGATACTACCTGTAGTAGGACATGATGCTAACTACTCTCTGGTGATGCTAGCAGGAATACTCACACTAGCATCTTTTGGAGGAATACTTTGGTACTCTTGTAAGGTTTCTGTAGTAATCAAAGAAGAAGTGCAGAGAAGCAGCAGAGTTTTGATATTCCAAGTTTTCATTATTTGTTGTTCATTGTACATTGTCAATAGCACCTCTCTAAGTCTCAAGAGCAAGCAAGGTGTACCCCTCCTGAACCAAGCCTCGAGTTGGGTAATCCTTGTTTCCTCTTTCATTGTCCCCCTGTTTAGCTCCAGGTACCTAGTGTTACGTCTCATTAGTATTGCCTTAGGATTTATGTCTGTTTACCTTCTAATGAGCACAGCCTATGAAGGCCTGTTTCTTTTGGCTCTCTCACTCCAAATGGCTGCCTGGTTATTATGTGAACATAAGCTATCTGGGGGAACACTAGAAAGCTTACTTGTGATCCAAATGGGTGCAGATCAGTCAAACTCAATGTCAAAACCTGCTTGGAAAATCCTCACAGAAGGGCTTAACCCCTCCGTGACAAGATCCTTGACACTTGAAGATCTCAGGTGCTCATATTTTTTTGTATTTTTCATCATCACTGCCTTTTTTGGCACTGGAAATATAGCAAGTATCAATAGCTTTGATCCTGCTTCAGTGTACTGCTTCTTGACTGTCTTCTCCCCCTTCAGAATGGGAGCACTTCTACTCTGTAAAGTCATTATCCCATTTGTGATCGTAACATGCTCCTTTGATGCCATTCATCTCATCCTGCAAGTCCCAGTCCACAGCCTTTTTGTGGTGGTGCTCATCCTAACAGACCTTATGGGGCTTCATTTCTTCTACCTTGTGAAGGATCATGGGAGCTGGTTGGAGATCGGCACCAGTATTAGCCATTATGTCATCATGATGTCATTCATCATTTTCTTGCTCATGATATTTGGATTGGCAAGGATTCTTATGGGAACCTCTGTTGGGTTAATGGTTGGTAAAAAGCAAATATGATGATGCCAGATGCTCCAATTGCAGGGGTGTATGTACATGTAGGACTTTGCCAAGGGGTTCCTGACAAAAGTGCCATGATTTCCTGGGAATTTTTGGTTTTGCTGAAATGTGATTTCCTGCATTCTGAGCCCAGTGTGTGGCATTTTTTATTCCTTTACATTCTATACAGATTTTTTTAACCCAAGGGGGGTCATAGGCACCCAAGGACCCCCTGACCTAGCTATGCCCCTGAGTTAGAAATTGTCCTTAAAGTGCCACTACGAAATTAGACCATTTTCTTTTCTATTTTTTTGTCTTCCATATCGACACACTGTCAAATATCCAAATCAGTGACAAATATTACCAAAGGACCAAATTAGCCTTAGTATGAATTTTGCTGAGAGCTTACCGTCAAAATCATGTCCACTGATGTGTGTTCCAAATACTTCGCAATTTTTGATCAGCGCTTTGCTATCGTGACATCATTTTTTCAACGCATTGCCATTCAAAACTTTGTTCTTTCCTTTCCTTTTTGGAAAAAATTGTATAAACAGTCATGTACTTTACTGTCTTATAAGTTCAAGACATGCGAAAGTTTGTGTGAAACGTAGCCCCACATGTTGTTGTGTTGAGAAAATGATGTCATGTCTGCTGGAAATTTGTTCTGTCATATTGTAGCTCTAGCTGTCACAGAAATGGGTTTGAGTAATATGGTGGACATAAAAACTCAAGAGTTCCCATTGTCATATCAAAAAACGGTGTAGATAGGAAAAACTTAGCAACTTTACTTTACAAATATGCAAAAACATCACTTTCTCAAAATTTGATTGTAGTGGCACTTTAAAAAGCTGAAGAAATGACCCATATATTCAGCCAAAAGAAGTCCATGTCATCCTTATTTAACAAATATTTAGCATTAGCTGTGTTCTGTACATTAACAAAATGTGACTGAAATGTGACTAAAATTGTTATTTATTGAGCGTTTTGGTGTATAATACATGTACACATTCAAAGTATTTTTGTCACTGTTTAAAACAGCTGTTGCTCATAAATGACTTGTTAGACTAAAGTGCCACTGATCAAATTTTGACATAATATTTATCAAAGTTTTTGCATAATATTATTCATAAAGTCAAGAGTTGCTATGTTATTACCAGTTCAAACTGTTTTTCGATGGGATGACAGGAAGTCGTATTTTTTTAACTCTAATTTTTGAAAGTAGGTCATTACTAGAGGCTGTTCCCGTTGTTCAGCTTTATACAAACGGTTATTCAGTGGAAGTGATGTCATATGTGCAACACTCACCTGTATAACACAATGCCCTGGAGGCATATTTCTACTAAAAGCATCTTCATACATAAGAAGAAAATTATATTTATATTTATATTTGCAAGGTTGGCTACTTTTTTATGCTCACTATTTTGTGCAACGTGGTCGTTCTGTTGCATGTATGACATCACTTCCACTGAATACTGAGAAAGCCTTTCAGTAATGGCAGACAGGACTTTACTGGTAAACTCTCCTAAAAGTTTGCTCATTTGGATATTTCTAACACTGATTGACACTGAAAAAGTGGCAAATCAAAATGGTAAATTTTTGTTGTGGTGGCACTTAAAGGAGCAGTGTCACGATTAGTATTCATGCCCAAAGTTTTGAAAATGTGTCAGGCGGACAAGAAATCAAAAGATGTGACAGAAGTAGAACTCCGTGAGTAATCCGCTTGCATCGGCGTATTTGCACGATATCTCGAGCCGAAATTGCTTTAAAACTATACTTCAGTATTATATGGTTAGGTTTGATGTTATATTTTGATAAAGCAGCATTTTATTTATTTCAATCGAAAGGGAAATTTGCAGCGGCGCGTGACATAGCGTGATTTTGCCATTGTCTATAACAACCAATCAGAATCGTGACACTGCTCCTTTAAGGTGGCCCGCGGCTATTTATTTTGGCAACGGGGGTCTTTTTAAATCGCGTTTTTGAATAGCTAAACATTATCCGATTTATGAGATTTTTTGAACTTTTAATAACGAATCCTCGAATTGTATAAAAAGTACAATTAGAAAGTGATTAACAAAGAATTGCTGAAGATATAAGCGATTTTCCAAAACGTTGTTTTTTAGGAAAGAGCGTATATTTCAAAACCCAAAAGATGGATTTGTTCCATTTTACTTTCAACGAGTGCCCAACCTCCAAGGTCTGTGACAGGCAAGTTTCAGGTTAATCGGCACCATACAAGTTTCTCAGCAAGCGGCTGATCAATTTTAACCTTAAACTATTATGCTCAGGCATCTGGTTCAACTGCCGGAGAAATATTACAGTAATAATTAAATCGTACATACCATATGGAAGTTCAATACCACTTGAAACTTCTGTGCCAAAGGCAAGAAGATCGGAAAACTGCAACTAACGTTATGCGGCGAACGAAGTAAGATAGGTTATTGCTGAATATTTGCGAAAATCGAGAAATTTGTATTCTTTCGGCGTCAAAAAAATTCACTTGTTTGTTTTTCTTAAGTTCCTAATATGACTTACAGTAGCATATTTTAAAGTACCTTACAGAGTTTCAGCGCGCTTTGACCATACGCTTTTGAGAAATAAAGGCTGTAAACTTCAGCTTGTGCGAGACTTCTAAAATCTAAATGCTTGGAAAACCCCTCATGTTCGCTAAATTATTCAATGGGTTTGTTTTGAATTTCCGCACGGGTTCTGCCACTTGGGAATCGCGAGGCAAGGAATAATTAAAATTATTGTTGAAATTAAAATGAGGATTACATTGTAATTCATGGCTGTGTGCAGTAACCCATGAAACAGGTGTTACGTGTTATGTCCACATGGTAGTAAGTAGCGACGAGGGGAGAACATTTGAAGAACGTTTCCACAGTAGGATACTCCTTGGCACCAAAACATTACTCAGCCTGAAACTATTATTACAAATACCTTACTACACTTGCAAAATTAATCCTCATTTTAATTTCAACATTAATTTTAATTATTCCTTGCCTCGCGATTCCCAAGTGGCAGAACCCGTGCGGAAATTCAAAACAAACACATTGAATAATTTAGCGAACATGAGGGGTTTTCCAAGCATTTAGATTTTAGAAGTCTCGCACAAGCTGAAGTTTACAGCATTTATTTCTCAAAAGCGTATGGTCAAAGCGCGCTGAAACTCGGTAAGGTACTTTAAAATATGCTAATGTCAGTCATATTAGGAACTTAAGAAAAACAAACGAGTGAATTTTTTTGACGCCGAAAGAATACAAATTTCTCGATTTTCGCAAATATTCAGCAATAACTTATCTTACTTCGTTCGCCGCATAACGTTAGTTACAGTTTCCGATCTTCTTGCCTTTGGCACAGAAGTTTCAAGTGGTATTGAACTTCCATATGGTATGTACGATTTAATTATTACTGTAATATTTCTCCGGCAGTTGAACCAGATGCATGAGCATAACATTTTAAGGTTAAAATTGATCAGCCGTTTGCTGAGAAACTTGTATGGTGCCGATTAACCTGAAAATTGCCTGTCACAGACCTTGGAGGTTGGGCACTCGTTGAAAGTAAAATGGAACAAATCCATCTTTTGGGTTTTGAAATATACGCTCTTTCCTAGAAAACAACGTTTTGGAAAATCGCTTATATCTTCAGCGATTCTTTGTTAACCACTTTCTAATTGTACTTTTTATAAAATTCGAGGATTCTTTATTAAAAGTCCAAAAAATATCAGAAATCGGATAATGTTTAGCTGTTCAAAAACGCGATTTAAAAAGACCCCTGTTGCCAAAATAAATAGCCGCGGGCCACCTTAAAGAGACAAGAAAAGGTATTCAAAAAAGGTAGCTGTCTCTATCAGCTAGTTCACAGGTTATTTATTTATTTTTAATATCAAATAAAAATTAACTAAAGACTGATGTCAGTGAATGGTAACTTATGAAATGCTTTAATACAAACATTCAATATTTATGGGGAAAAAGATCCATATTCTTTTGTAGTTCATCCAACCAAAATGGCTAATCATAAATTATAGGCTGTACATGACTTGTATGTGCACTTAAGATATTGTGCCGTATTCCATTTTAGAACTTATTTTAGCAGCAGCTTTCTGTATTGTTTGATAAACATCCTCACACACTCACCATATCCAAAATATATACATGTATTTAATGTGGTGCTCAACTTTCCATGATTTTCATTCTTAGAGTTTCTCATAGAAATTAAGCACTGTGGAATCTATGCATGCAATATTTAACTTTAATTCGAATTCCTGTGAAGATTATTTTTCTCTTCCAAATTCTATTTAACAAATTGTTCCCTTGTTAAAGTTGTTTGCTGTTGTTTTTGTTTGGGGTATAGAGAGAGTGCCAAACTGAAGCTGGTACTCATTGTTTTCTTACTGTGCAACTATGACTGTAACCGGGCCACTTAAACAAATCACCCTGCAGTACAAAAACAAAGCATACCAACTTTTGAGCAAATCAGTGTCTAGTACAATACATACAATAGCATTTGAACTTGCTTGCTCAAAGTTGGAATACCCTTATTTGTTCTGACCCTTCTTACAAATGTTGCACAGTAACATTAGAATTTACAATAATCTGCAAAAAGCAGTTGGGACACTTGAATCATGACAAATGGCATAAAATGCAATCATAAACAGAGCACTCATGATAATAATTCACTTAAATACTGTCATCAGATAACCCCTTCCCCAATACAATGTTGATAACATTATTGAGGAATGATATCTGGAATATTTTAACAAAGTGAAGGGCTTTTTAAAGTGTTCAACACTTTAATTGAAGACTGCATGTAGAAATGTGCAAACTATTCAAATTGTTAAATAGCATTTCTGTTAATTAACCGAAGTCATCTGAATGTCACACACTTCTGCTTTGGTTTCTTTCCTCCCTCCTTAGCTTTCAATGTATTCACTACTATATATCGTTCCTGCTGTTTCTGGATGTCTAGTTCAGATAAATGCTGCTTGTGGGTTTGTTTCTGTTTTGCAAGTCTTGTTTTTAGGTCTTTAATTTTAATGTCTTTGGCACTGAGAACATCATCCTGTTTATTGCAAATAATTTCCATTTCTGAAATAAAGTGAACATTGCATATGATGAATAACTTGTACTTGCTCTTTCAGGCTACTTTGAGTGTCAATTTTTCTTCAAATGTTAACATTCTGAATTTATGTAAATTAGGTTCCAGCTTTATGCATAAGGTCTATGACATCACATAATTAGCACATTGGAAATTTCCCTGCTAGCAGAGGTCTCTCCCTCGCCTTCCATTTTACCAAGACCGTCCACATTCATGGACGAGTCAAACCAGTTTCGAAAACACGTTTTACCGGAAATAGCTGTACGCGTCAGTTGTTTGTTACAGTTGTTTCGTGCGCTCATAAGTACACGTGAGATCACATCACTTGTTGCCAAGGAAACTTCACGCATGCACGACAGAGAAAGCGTCGGATGTCGGCAGAGGTCTCTCCCTCGCCTTCCATTTTACAAAGACAGAGAGAGACCTCTGCTAGCAGGGAAATTGGAAATAGAAGTTTTACCTTAAACCTTATAACTTGGACACAACACTCAAATCAAGGAATATTCAACTATTCACTTCCATTGAAGTTGAATCAATGTTTATAATAATGATAAACAATTTGGGCTTAGGCACTGCCACTTTAATTTTTACCTTTTCTCATACCTGAAAAACCTAGTAAGTAATACTTATCCTTTATTCTTTGTAATTGTAATTAATTTATATTTTTGCATACATATATACATGTATCAGGCTCATGTGCAAGGCTAAATCCTCAAAAAAATTGAATTGTTAAAACAGGGTTATCGGCAGAAGCTGGCTACCAGCAGGTTTTCTCCACCTGTTAGGTTTGAAGTCTCTTCCTGTTATGCTTGAAAGCACAAAACTTATACGATTTGTCTCTTTTATGAAAAGGTAGCCACTTAACTGTTTGCAATTATTAGTCGCCAGTGCCCAAATAAATACTGATCTTACATACTTTATTAAGCTACTCCCTTACAGGCTATTCTGTAACTTATACAACTGGTGCAATCTACTATGATCACAATCTGTTTGCATAGCTTAAGTAAATATAAGATTATATTAAAATTGATAACACTATCTAAGCAATTTTAAAAACACAGATACATGTATACTATCTAATTGATTGAATGAATTAATCTTAAAATGTGAGATCGCGCATATAGATATCGTGCTGCAGGGTCACTCCCAAGTGTTTGCCATTAACTGGTGTTTAATTTGCATCTTTGTTTAATATTAAGCTCGCCAGGCCAGAAGATTTTTTATCGTCTGCTACATGTAGGCTATTCCATAACTTAGATTTATACGATTTAGATCTATCTAAAATAATTTAGTTGGAAGGAAATTATGTGCAAATCAGGTTTTCTTCACACAAATTAAACTGTAGAAAAATAGTTAAATAAGGACATCAGTTAATAAAAAGAGAAGTGGTACGTCATACCTTCACACTTATTTAACAAATCATCCTTTTCTTGGGATTCCATCTTGGCTCGGCTTTTTAAATTTCCAAATCTGAAAAAGAGGACATGCCACTTCAGTGTTCTCTCCAGAGATTTGGCTCTGTGCATGGTGTTTCACTGCTCTGCTCAGTCTTGAAGTACATGTACTTTGCATATTTAAAACATGCTTAATAAAGGAACAGCAATTTAAAATCTCAAAAAGTGTGATTGTCAGAGATGTATCCAGAGTGTATTTGAGTGTCCTGGGATGCAATATTTTCATTGTGGACACAGAATCCCAGCAAACAATTATGAATATTAATGAAAATAGATTAATATTATAAAACATTTTCTGGGGGAAATGTACAGCACTTGCATTTTAAGTAATGGTTCACCAAAGAACTGGTTCACCAAAGAACTGGAGCATAAAACACTGTCCACAAATTTGAATATGGTAATAGATTAATCACAAATTTGACAACTTTCCTAACGTTTTATACGATTTTCTTTGAAATATCAGACCATAGTTTGTTCAAAACTAAATTACCTGTATTGAAACTTTAAAAATAATGTACCTAATGAAACTATATTACCTTGTTGGTTTTCCATTTATATAATTGTATCAACCAATGAAATTACAAGAAAGCTAGTATAGAAAATTAACACCTTTTACATTCCACTGCCATTAAGTGCTCCCAGTCTTAGATGAATTATTATTTAAAGGGAACTGAACCCTAAATCAACCCATTGTCTATACAAAGATATATTCAAAAGAAATAATAAAAATGCTACCGGTATTTTATTTTTCTGTGTCTATTAGGAGAAAATAGTCTCCATGCAAGTTCAATTCTTTGCTGAAAAATCTATATTGTGTGGTGGCTCAATTCAGTGCAAATTTCCCCATATCTTACATCGCACATACCAAGAAAAAACGATCACACCTCCATCACAAAAAAAATTCAATGGTCCGCAATTAGAAGCCGGTAGTTGGCCCGCTATTCAATGTCAGGGATAGCATGGCAAAACTAATTTATTCCCCATACCTGACATCACAAATTACAAGACTTGAGCCGTCTGTATATAGCGGAGGTTGTGAGGAAGGTTTTGGATTTCCTCTTCCTAAACGGTAGCCTGCTATGCAGACGTATTTTTTCACTCATAAATTCGAAGAAAAAAGTAACGTCTGCTTACCCGAGCGCTTAATTAGTTTCCAATATGCACAGTTCATTGTGTTATGGACCAATCAGATTTTACCTTCCATATCCTGGAAAGTGACGTAATGTTGCATTTAAAAGGATTCAGACAATATATTTGCCATTGGCCAATCATAGGAGAGTGTTCACTGAGGTGCCAATTCACTAAAATTCTAACAATGGCTTTGATTGGGCAGAAAAACAAAACAAACGTGCTGACGTCGTGCTTGCATATTGGAAACTAATCAAGCACTCGGGTAAGCAGACGTTACTTTTTTCTTCGAATTTATGAGAGTGAAAAATACGTCTGCACAGCAGGCTACCTAAACAGCAACACAGAAAAATAAAATAACCTCTAATACATGTTTGTGAAGATGTTGCACTGATTTTAGGGTTCAGTTCCCCTTTAAAAATAAAGGCAGAACATGAAAATACTGTGACACATACAAATGTCGAGCATAGTTGCACATTAGAGACTGTTATTCATAGCTATATAAGGGGAGCTGGTGATTATTTTTCAACCTATATAAGCACCCCAGTACACTTCACCCTAACCTATAATGGTTAATCATTAATAAAAATGCATATCCGAGGGGTGGGTGGGTAGCTTCCCAGAAACTGGGATTGAGCCAAAAAATGTACCCCTCCCCGAACTTGAAATTATATCAAAACTTGCCCCTTTTGATAATGTCCATTGTGTTGAGAACAATGTACATTAAACAGATATACAATTGGAACACCTCTGACACACAATAATTCTATTAAAAAATCACGTTGGTCAAACAAAAAGTTGAACTGCAGTATATACATGTATGAAAACAGCAAGAAATAAAATGTACCCCACCCCACTTCATCCGTGTATCAAACAAATTACCCCCCATTTCAATCTAATTTTGAAAGTTTACCCTGCCCCCTCAGCCATAAATAATGAAGTCCCTTAGAGTAGGGTTAAAGTATGAACAACACAAACAAACTTGAACATACGCCTTTTCGAATGCAGCCTTTTCTCTCTGTAGTTGTTTGGCAAGGATGTCTATCTCTCCAAGTGCAAACTGTAATTTTTCACTTTCCCCAACAAGCTTAGCTTTTGTTTTGATATGCTCTAGCTTTTCATCCTATAAACAGAATAACTGATTATTCATACAAATATAAGGGCACTAAAGTAAAGTAAAGCTACTTTATTTAACGTCGGTAACTCGTGACAGTCTAGTGAGACTGATAAACTTGAGGCTGACGGGAGACCTACGATTTTACGTCCTTATCCGAGAAGACGCGAAGGTCTAACCGTTTGCATTTGTTTCACAAAGGAACCACCTTCTACTCAGTTATTTTAAGACCCTGAGTGTTGGTCCGGCCGGGGTTTGAACCCGTGACCTCCCGCGCAACAGACCGGAGCTTAACCACTGAGCCATTTCTGAGCTGATTGAGGAAGGGTCTGGGACCACATCAAAAATTAATTTGAAGAAAGATCACTAAAATTAGTAGGTTTACTGAGTTTGAAGAATAGTGGTTTTATAATACATTTATAAATGTGGCGAGCTTTCAAAAATCGCAATAATAAGAATGTATGATTTTGAATACATTCTTATTTTTGGAACATTTGAAAGCTTGCTATTCAATTGTGTATTCATCCAAACATTCTCAAACTTGGTAAACTTACTATAAATTTTAGTATTATCTTTGTGATGGAATCATTTCTTAGTCAGATTAAGTTTTGACACTAAGTCCCTTCCTCAACTCCAAAATGGCTAATACATGTAGAACACAGTCATAATACATTTATTGCAATCCTAATAATAGATGTCTAGCCTGTCAGTAGCAATAATCCATGTGGCTGCATGGTTCCAGCAACTCTTTCTTGCAGCCCAAACATGTAGAGAACACTTGCAGGTGATCAACTGCAACTTTGTTGATAAATTATATAAAAACTATACTGACCAGGGTTGTGTTGCCAGGATTTTGGGGTAACTCTGGTCAGGCACAATCAGAAATGGGAAAAAGATGGGAAAATATTTGGGGGTAATTAAAGTCAGAAAACAATTAGGATTGTTTTGAGACTCCAAGGGTGAGTAAATTTATATTATAACCCAGAGAGTGACAATGCAATGGCTAAATTTCATCGGGACTTGATGGGAGGGGGGCTGTGAGTCTGATGGGGGAAAGGGGAGCAGTTCCTTGGGGAACAGGGGCCATTGGCTCTGGCAACAACCCTGCTCACCCACATCGATGACCAGGGCTAAAGTAATGATTTTATGGGGGACTATTTTAAATTTAGCCCACTGTATGCATGCATTAGTTAAAGTATAATAATGCACACCTAACCCTTGGCAATAAACTATTTCATTTTGTGGTTGGTTGGAAAGCCATGCGACTTAAAATCTAAGGGCTTGTTTGCACAAGTAAGCATGTCGGTTTTTGTGAAGGAGGGAAATGGCATGGAGAACCCAGAGAAAGACCGATGAAGCAAGAGTGAGATACTCACATTACCAGGGCTCGAACCCTGGCCACAATGGTGACAGAGGCAAAACGCTAACCATTTGCACCACTGGCTGCCATAGATTTGTTACAATTATAATAATAATTATTCTTGTCTCTACCAAATCTGCTGTTTGGTAAATGTGTCCACTCTAGAAATTATGCTAACTATTTATTAACTAAATAAATGCAAACATCACTGAGTCAAAATTAGGTTAATTATTTTGCATGCACAGAGTTTGAGATCAAAATTGATTAATTGAAGCAGGCTGCTTGCAAAAGTGATTTTAAAACATTCTCTTGCTTAATATTTCTAGCTGTTCTCCCCTGCAAACACATACATGTACCTTGCCCACCATAAAAATACTAAGGCAGCAAATGATTCACACTTTGTGCCCTTACTTAAGTACAGTGCCCGAGTGCCGGCACAATACTTTAGGTAGTTCAGAGTTCACATTAACATGTTTACTTCCCCCTTCAACCTTCTCAACTGTTCTCCATTTGAAAATTGGAGCCTGGGTATGTGGATAAAATGTGTGCGTACTCTTAAAAATTGTGTACAGACTGGTGCCTGATCCAGTGCCCGAGTACAAGGACCCAGTGCTTGGGAACTGTGCTCAAATTTTGGCATCAGGCACTAACAATCGCACACTGGTGCCTGCCAGGAGCCATGCCAGAGCACCAAGTTGAAGTCTACCTTAAAGGGGCAATGTCAACCAAACTGAACCTCATATTTTCTTTAAAACGAAATTGAAAAAATAACGTTCCGGGATAGAAAAGAAATACCTTGTGGAAGTTCAGGTATGGTTTCCAAACCATTTTAGTTGAGGATGGCAAAGATTTAAAAAGATTACAAATTTTATTCTGGCAACTTGATTTCGGTCCACGGTGGACCGAAATCAAGTTGCTCTAAATTTCTCTATAATGAAGCATTTTTCATCCACTCGAATCTTTGCAATCCTTGGTCGAAATTGGCTCAGATTTTCACAAGTATTCATACTCTACTTGTCTGAGTAGTTATTTTTGTCTTTGGTGACGAAAGCAACATGCCCTTTTTGGTTGACACTGCCCCTTTAACAACAAATGAATATAAACTAAATGGTGATATTACATGTAAATCATACCACAACTTAGACCTTTGCTACTACTGCTCTCTCATACATGTAAACAACTGTAAGTTTTTCTCATGCTCCTCCATCGTCCCAATTGTGTAATCATATAGATGGTTAATTCCATGAGAGCCATATATACAAATATTATAATAAAAACTGCTAGAAAAATATTAAATATAAAGTATGGGTTTAAATTTAAATAATCTCGCTTTAACAGGCCACAGAGAATAATATGATTGAGCTCTTTTTTTTTAATCATTTATACTCTGCCTCCGATTGATTTTGGTAGTAAGTTCCATACCTTAGCCTTATCATAACCACACAGGGAGCCAAGGCTCACAACATGAGGAAAATATACCTAGAGGTGAACTAAAAAAAAACAATTTTCTCGCTTAAATGTGGCTTGAGGGCTTCAAGACAGTCAAGAAACAAACAGCTATACAACTTTGATGTAGTATGTTGTGAGACTGGGCTCCCTGTGGTAACCATAGCCTCGTGCATGCAGTCATGCATGTAGTCTTTGGTCTGGGAATGAAGAGCTTTATTTTGGACTTCCGCAAGTCATAACATGTAATGTGGTTGGATACTTTTGAGAATGTTTATAGAACAAAGACGTGAAAACGAGTTTTATTGTAATTATTCAGTCCCACCTCTAACTGCCTGGCCAAGCTGTCGTGCTCTTCTCTTGAAATAAAATCGTCTTTCTTCGCGGATTGAGACTGGTTAGAAAGCAGTGATACCGGTTCATTAATTACTTTCAACGAAAAACAATGTCAGCAATAACGAAGAACAAGCCATATGAAAATTCATATATTACATGTGCATGCTATGTAAGCTTATATCTGATCGACTTGTGAGTTTATATGGAAGAAGAGCTTATAAAACTATAAAGTTGCCTTGTTCGAACTGGCCAAATTATATACTGACTCAGTCACTACACTCAGACTTTGATCACTCACCATTGCCATCCGTGATAAAGCAGTATTTTGTATCCGTACGAGGTCTTGTAACTGTTTATTTACTACTCTGTAACTCGGTTCACTGTTGCCCTCCATTTTGATTTCGACTTTCCGCGCCAGGTTAAAATTGTACTCGACCCAGCTCTCCTCGTTTATGGCTATGTTCAGGAACGCCTGGTAAAATTCGTTAAATATTGACGACCCTGCCGTGGACGATTTAACTCGCGCAATACTGGAGAAATGTGTTCATAATTGTTAGCTTAATAAGCTTAATTTGATAAAGCGTAGCCGCTTTCTTCCTAGAAATATGCTTTTAGATCTGTATTTTAAGGTTATTATGCTCTCAATAACAGATTTAATTATTAGGATTTTAATGAATTTTAATTAGTATTGTGACACGGCCCCATAAGCTGTATAAGCTTACCGTGCTTAAATAAAATATATATTGTATTGTATTGTAATTACCATTTTGTAACAACGCTTTATTTTGGTTTTATATTACAATAATTAATTGGCTGAGGGTAGAACGATTCTACCCTCAGCGGATTAGCATACTATATTTTTTCTGGCCTAAGCTCCTCAGGTGTAAACTGTTTCCCATCGTTGTACGTAACCGTTGAGATAAGCAATGAAATTCGAGGTATATAAAGGTGTAGCAGAAAAGCTCGTAACTTTAGTTCTCGGACACCCAGTAGCCAGTTAGTGGGCGACGGGTAAAGCCGTGGCCGTGAATGAAATGGACAACAAGTCGCTGGACGAGCAACCTCTATAAAGGCTGTTTTCCATATCGATGTAACTGCATCGCAAACAGTCTCAAACAGTTTGCGATGACTTGATCACAAAGCTGCTATCGCAAACTGTTTGCGATGTGACCGAGTTAATGGTAATACAGTTTACGTTGCGTTGCGATGGGTCGCCGACGGATCGCAAACAATACATAAAAGATAGAACTGGCTAAACGTAATCTCTAAGGCACTTGAACGCTGCAAAACACTATCCAATATCTCACCATACGCTGATTTGATATTAGTCTTTATTATACAATTCTGCAAAGAACGCGCACAATATACACAAGAACGCGAAAATATGAGACCGTATCAGGTTAGTAACAGCTAAACAGCTTCCCGCGCGCGCCTAGTTGTTCTGTACGTGCAAAAACAAGTGACTTGCAGAATTATATAATAAACAAGTTATTAGTCGTCCAAAATACCGTCATGACTGTTAAAATACACAGCCACATTAGCTGGTAAGGCGAATAATAACCTAGATCGATTCCACTTATTAGCAACCATGGCACACTGAGCCACATCGTTGTTTTGGGGCAGGTCATAACCTGCCGGCACGCATTTGAAGTGGAACCACATTCCACATGCATCGCAGCAGATCCACTGCAAGATCTCCTCACCTCACCTTCAGCCCCTCCACAACCCCTGCACCTCTCCAGTTCTTGTTTGTCACCCATATCGTCGTCGTTTACCGTGCATATCGCGTTTCCCGACGTCTGAATGAATGCCTGCCCTCTAGTTCGTTTATTAACGTACTGGTCCATCCGCGTCAGCTTTCTTCCCTGCATCTCGCTTCCGATGTCGGGCTTCGCGCTTGTGCTTCTGCAGCTTTGCTTTTGACGAAAACAGTGGAAGTTATGAACGCGCATCTGTGGGGAACGCGTCAGTAGAGGTGCCAGATGTTTTCATTTCTGTCCCTCCTGCTTTCGATGAAGGAGGGAGTTGTGACGTTTCTTGTCAGTGGCCGAGCTGTAGTTGAATGATGGACAGACGTTACATTTCCCAGTGGCTATCTGTCGTCCGATGGCAGGGCAGCCCATCATTTACAGTGACTAGCTGGTTCGTTGGCTTTGCGCACATTTCTAGAAAGGAGTAATGGCCTGGATGGCGCTCACTCTCTACGGGATTCAAGAGAACCCTATTCAGAAACTGCAACAGCTTATTGGCTTGGAAGGGATGGGTGGTGCAGTGTACACATGAACGATCTTCGCACTTCAGGAACACCAGCTCGTTCATCTTCCTATCCATGTGATGCAACATAAAAATGAACTCTTTGAGCGACTCTCGTGATTGTCTCACTGGGGCCTTCAAAAATGCTGAGACATTCTGGTAGTCATTGTCGTATTTTGTCGGACCCATGTCTGCATTCTCGATGCAGGATACACCGACAGCCTTGGCTGGGTTGTCATCTTAGATTTTTACTTCCTTGGATAGTATACACTAATACCGGAAGGTCCATAAAATAATAAGAAAGCTTAAAGCTAGTTACAATACAATGGTGAAGTACAAAGTCAATAAAATAGTGCAAGTGCGGACAATAATAGTTAAATACAGGTATAATAAATAGCCATCTAAATGTAGCTATTTTAAATAAATAAATATAAAAACAAATTATAAATGCCTCAGATGTGGAGAAGGCTTCATGGACTTGGTGGCAGGGCCAATAATGCTAGAAAATAATGCTAATGACGGTGTGTTAGCTACGTGTACACGTAGAAAGAGTAGCTAAAGCCCAAGACATTACACGCAGGTTGGCTGTAATACAGATTATTGTGTCTGGGGTTAGGGACAATATTGTGAGGGAAGTCTATGTCCACCAGGCCATTACGAATTATATAAAACATAGTGGCCTGCTGGGCAAGTCTTAGGCTCGGTTTCCAGCCGTAGGGGTTTCGGTGAGCCCGCGATCCTCTCCCCACTCAGTGGGGGGAGGCTTTGGAGAAACGACACCCCAACTGCTGAAACCGAGCCTAGGCAAGTCTTCGATTCTCAAGAGTGTCGCAGCCCAGCGAACTAACGAGGTCGGAGGTGCTAGTATATCGATCACAGTTATTGCAGACGAACCTTGCTGCAGTCTTTTGAATTTGTTCTAACTTGATATATTAGAATCAGTATGAGGGTTCCAGGCCTCTGCTGTGTATTCAAGCCTGGGTCTAACAAGCGATTCATTTGCTCGTTTTTTAACAGATAAAGAACAAGGTTTCAATGTCCTACGTACAATGCCTAACGTTTTGTTGGCTTTAGATGTAATATTAGAACGATGAGCGTCCCATCGAAGATCGTGTGACCCCTAGGTAATCATGGGAGGACTTCTGAGATAGAGCTTTGCCATTCATATGGTAAGTAAACTTACTCGGCTCGCGTTTGTTGGTTATAGGCAGTAAGTGACACTTCACATCATTGAATTCCATTGGCCATGATGCACACCACTTCGTTAGAGTGTCAAGGTCATCCTGGAGGGTCTTGTGATCCAGCTAGGTCGGACTCAATCTGTCGGTAGACAACAGTGTAGTCTGCAAACAATCTGATCTTTGAGTTGATACCTTCTACAATGTCGTTAATGTAGAGTAGGAACAAAGTTGGGCCGAGGACTGAGCCTGGGGGACACCGGAAGTGACACAAGCAATATCTGAGTGAGAACCATTTACCGAAACATATTGGCAGTGCTTGTAGAGGAAGGCGTTAATCCAACCAAGTGTATACGGTCATTAATGCCATAGTATTCAACCTTCGCAGCTAGTTTACTGTGCGACACTTTGTCAAATGCCTTACTAAAGTCCAGTAGGATCACATCTAGCTGTTTGGCTACGATTGTTTAAGGAAGTAGCCCAGTCATGAATAACGGTTATAAGCTGGGTTGTACAGGACATCTGTTTTCTGAAGCCATGCTGGTTACTTACGAAGATGTTATTAGTGGCCAGGTGTTTATTCATATGGCTAAGGACAATGTGCTCCATTACCTTACAGCACAGGCATGTAAGGGAGATAGGTCTGTAATTTGCTGGATTTGCTTTGGGACCCTTTTTGTATACCGCTGTGATAAGTGCTGTGGACCAGTCAGGTGGAATAATGCTGGTATTGAAGCTTTGTTGGAAAATGTATGCTAATATTGGCGATAATTCATCAGCAGGTCTCGCAGGACTCTTGCAGGAAGGAGGTCAGGACCACATAACTTGTTAACATTGAGGTTTAGCAGTTGTTTTCACACGCCTTCGTTACTAATTTGTAGTGAAGGGATGCCAGGGTACAGTGAAGGGCCTTTTACAGGAATGGCACCAGCTTGATCGAAAAAAAACACAGAATTGAACTGCTCATTTAGTGCTTGCGCCTTGTCCCTGTCTGAGATAAACACAAAGCCGTCACGGTTAAGAGTGGGGATCTCCATGTTCTCTGTTTTGCATTGTTTAACGTATGCCCCAAAACGCTTGAGGTTAGATTGAAGACTATCGCCGATGGTATTGCATAAAAAGTCATTATGCGCGGTCTTGAACAGCTTAACTACCTTATTCCGTTGATGTCTGTACATGGTCCAGACTGCAGTGTTGTTTGGGTGTCTAGCTTTCTTCAAGAGCCTGTCACGTTTCCTCATCTGTCGCTTAATTGACCTAGTAACCCACAGTAGATGATCTTTGGATTTTGTTAGTTTACTTGGGATGAAGCTATCAATTATACGCTCATGATCCTGTTCTTAAAGAAGGTCCAGTTTTCTGCTACTGATTTTGAGGCTGGGTTAGCATTGAAGAAGTCATTATCGATGCTCTGTGCAGCCTGTTTAAGGCCTTCCAAGTTTGTATAAGTAAACCTTATGTGGTGACTTTGGTATACACGTTTAACATTGATATTAATATCAAAAGTGAGGATGTCATGGTCACTCATGCCTGGGTGCACCTGTATGTTAGATACTAGGGTGGGCTTCGATGAGATAACAAGATCCAGGGTCTTAAGGGAGCGGGATGGGCGAGTGGGCACAGTAACATGCTGTGAGAGCGCATATATAGTCATCAATATAGTTAAGCAGCGCTGTAGATTCATTAAAGGTAGCTGGATTTGTAGGGGCAGGGGGATCATCACACCAGCTAATGTCACCAAGATTGAAATCGCCAGATACCACAATATTAGGGTGACTGTTCTTATTCTTCTCAAAAATCTTAGAGGTAGTATCAGATAGGTGCTCTAGACGAGTCGAGGTAGCAGATGGCGGCTTGTAAAAACTAGAGAGGTTAAGTTCTTTAGTCCTTACAATTTCTTTAGTCCTCATCATACGAAGCATTTTGCCAGTAGTTGTCAGCTACTTCTTTGATGGCCGAATCAAACATAGCCTGCGTCACATCCGAACTAAACCCTGTTAAGTCTTTAAGGACTTAACAGGGTTTAGTTCGGATGTGACGCAGGCTAAATCAAACACAACCGCCTCCTTCAGCCTCCGGCGATCTTCTTTGCTTATGGCCATCTGACAGGGTGCCTTGTTGTCACCTGGAGCTACAGCTGACAGTCTCACCGAGGAGAGCTTCTTTGTCAGAGGGCTCCAGAGATGCTCAATCGGATTAAATGCAGAATAATGAGCAGCGTAACTGCACACTAGTAGCATGTCGAGATGCAAGCCGTATTACTGCAGCCGTTTTCCCATTTTTATGCTTGTTTCAAGAATGGGTTGCAGATCATTCATGCGACTCTGAATAGTCGAAGAATGAAAGGCATTCGCACGAAGAGAAACAACTGCTGGATCTGCGGTGTATGGAATCTTCAGATGCAGTCGGCCAAGATTATTGGATTCCTGGCTTACTGGATTCGTTGTAGAGGTAATGGGCCTGCGGTTTCAATAGGAACCGCTTCAGTTGGAACCTCTCTCTCTATTTCTGATAGCGGTGGGTCTCCAACGTTACTAACTATGTCTCTAAACACTTCACTGACCTACTGTCTCGTCAGGATCTGCAGAACCTTCATCACTAGATAACGTCAGAAGCATATAACCAGAAGGTGTTATCAGATACGCTGGATGGGGGAAAGTCGTGATCAGAATAATTCGGAGAATCCTCATTAAGGAAGAAATTTTGTTCATATTATCCACACTCAATGCCTCGACCTCGTCTGAAAACGCTGCTGCGTTTTCGATACGCTACCTGCTGAAAAGGAAATGTTGATCATGGTGATCTTCACTGTACTGAATTTTCTATCCTGGTACTCTAGCATCTACAAGTCCTTTGTATCTTTGAGATCGAAGCGTTCCTTTGCGAGGCGGCTCCATCATAAGGTGGATAGTGTCCCTATTAATCCCATGATCCTTCAATCCATCCACAGTGTCCAGCAAATGCTGTTTTATCTCTCCAAGGGTAACGCCTTGTCTGCTTCCACTGCTGGTGCGCCTACGATTGTGTGCCCTATATCCATGTTACTTGAGAAAGGACTTCATCTGGTCAACAATTTGAGGGAACTTAGATACAACGCGGGATGGTTGACCACTCCCACGACATTCACCTCCACCTTGCCGCTGCTCCTGTCCTGGCTCCTGCTGCTGCTCCCCTCCTGAACGCTGCCCTTTACCGGTTACTTGCACTGAATCACTCGCCTCAAATAGCGTAATTATGCTATCAGGTTGTAGCATGAATTCGTGAATGTTAATTAATACCGCACTCTCGCCTTTCTTGTCACATTAATATTACTAGAAATCGTTCTAGAACTGTATCTATAAAGATATCAACATTCTCATCATTAATATCGAGGAAACTGGTTACCTCGTCGACAATTAAAGCGGCCGGTTCTCTGCCATAACGATAAGAAATTGCTTTAAAATCATGTAAAACTAACCTAAAGCTACTTGAAGTCCATAATTCTCTTGTTCTTCCAGTGCGTCAATAGCCTCTTCCCAGGTAAGATCAGGTCCGTTAAGGAACTCCAGTACTAGTGAAATCGGCAACATTTCTTCGCAGGGACAAGTCCCCTCCTGTGAACTAGGAAAAATCGTGTCATTTTGTCCCCGGGACTTGTCCCTCAATTCAAACCAGTTTGATTTGAAGGGACAAGTCCCGGTGACAAAATGTTGTCCCCGCGACAAGATTTTTCCTAGTTCAGATGAGGGGACAAGTCCCAGGGACTTGGGTTATCTAGAGCCCGTCTCGAATATGCCAGTGTAGTATGGTCACCTTAATTTTACACTAAGAGAAATATTCAGTCAGCTTTAGAACGGATTCAACGTAGGGCCGGGTAGAGCTACAAGGTTAATAACTTGCTGGGAGAGATTTATCTTATTATGAAAGCCAATAAATTACATTTACTTCCATTACATTATCGTAGAGCAATTAGTGACATTATTTATCTTTTAAATGAGGACGTTTCAAAGCCCAAGCAATTAGTTCCAGTCCGAGGCAATCTGTCAAAGTGGCTAAAAGGCGCTATTTTTTTATGAGAGGTTGACACGGCGATAAAAACCCTGACTTGCTCCTCGAGCTTTCTCTCGCACATCTCTAAGGCAACTTCATCACTTGCTTCGTATGCTGAACCAATTCTTTCAGCAGTTTTCCCGACTGAATTCAATAATTCTTGAAGGTCATTCGCATTTAACCTACCCTGGTTACCAGAGCCAGAGGCTCCGATGAGGAGATGGATCAGTGGACCCAGGGTACATTTAACCCAGCGATTGCCGCCATTTTGTTTGTTTTTCCACTGACCAGTACTGATTTCATTTCAGAAGTTGACTGCACGATTGATAAGTAATCGATATTCTCGAGTGATAATTCTAAAAACTCGTACAATGATTCTGAAAGGCTTGTTGATTCCAAAACTAGTAGTGATTCCAAAACTCGTATAGTGATTCGTAAAACTCGTATATGTAACGTGCAGAGTATAACTATAGACGTGTGTTCAATACTAAGACGTTTAATGGAATGAATCAACTTCAATCAGTATTCAATTACATATAGTTGTGGTAGCATGGTAATTACATGTGGTCTATTATTAGAGGTGTCATAGTAGCCTAATCAAATACGTCAATCACGTAACATCCCCCTTCCTTTGAGGTTGAATAACATTTGTTGTACTAATTAATCTTGTCAGCTACAACTCCAAAATAATTAACATATTCAAATAATTAATAAGTGTTCATCATGAAATCATTGTCTAGTCCATATTAATATTTCGTAACTTTCACTAGTTCTGAGACAAGTCCTTATTTCTTAACGTAGTCCTTGAGCCAGGCAGGTTCCCTTGTAGACCTCTTCGGTCGTGGAGTGACAGCTGGCGGTACTGTCATTGGTTCCAGCTGCTCCTTATACTGTGTCACTGGTTGGTCCTGTTTCTTGTCCGGGGGCGGTCCTGTGTCTGTTCCTTTTGGTTCCGTGTTCTGCGGTGTAGGTGTTTGTGGTGAACCCTTCTGTTCTTTCAGGTCCACTCGGTTTCTTCGGTATGTTCTCTTTTCCGTTTCGATTTCATATGATCTCTCGTCATATCTCTTGATGACTGTCGCCTTGTCTCAGTCTTTCTTACCAAGCTTAAATGGCCTCATTCTTACAATATCTCCTTCCTCTAGAGGAGAGAGGTCGCGTGCCCCTCTGTTGTAGTATGTGACCTGTTTCGCTTGTTTCGCCTTCGTTTCTTTGACGACTTTCTCTGGACGAACCCTTTGTGGCTTCAGGAGCTGTGCTGTCACAGGTAGCTGTGTCTTGCAGCGTCGCCCCAGTAGTCGCTGGGCTGGACTGGTTTTCATGGATTCAGTCGGCGTGTTCCTTAGCGCAAGTACTGACAGGTACAAGTCACCTTGTGTTTGCTTGGCCTTCCTCAGAAGTCGCTTTGCGTCTTTGACCGCTGCTTCTGACTTCCCATTGCTCTGTTGGTGTTCTGGACTTCCTGGCTGGTGTTCAAAACCCCACTCATGCGCAAAGTTGGAGAATTTCTCACAATGGAATTGTGGCCCGTTGTCACTTATAACGACGTCTGGTATCCCCTGTCTTGCGAAATAAGACTTCAGTTTCTTGATAACTGTGGTTGCCTTGGTGTCAGGAAGGTAGTCGATTTCTCAGAAGTTTGAGAAATAGTCTACAGTGATGAAATACTCCTTGCCATCGATCGTGTAGATATCAGTGCCGATCTTTTCCCATGGACGCTCTGTTGCTTCATGGCTTATCAGAGTCTCCTTCTGCTGCTTTGCTCCGTAGGTAGTGTATGCTTCACACTGCGAGACATGCTCCTTTATTTCGGCCGTCATCCCGGGCCTAAACATGCATTCTCTGGCTCGCCTTAGACATCCGTTCACGCCTGTGTGTGAGCTGTGTAGCCGCTCGTTCATCGTTTGACGCATGGACTTTGGAATGAGCAGGCGCTCTCCTTTGAACACTAGCCCATCATACACGCTCAGCTCATCTCGGTAGCTGTAGTAGGATGCGACTACAGCTGGTAGGCCCTTCTTCTCCTCCGGCCAACCGATCTGTATGACTTCCTCAGCTGCTGTAGTGTATCGTCCTTGAGTGTGCAGGTCTTGATCTCTTGCAGTCGTTCCTCAGTCATCGGCAGGTGCTTGACTGCGTTTATTCGCTCAAACTCGCCTTGAGTGTTCTGCGTTGTGGGTAGAAATGCCCGACTCAGCGTGTCTGCCAGGTACATTTCCGGTCCAGGCTTGTACACGATGTGTACGTGTACTTCTGCACTTTCAGCAGCATTCCCTGCAGTCTCTTAGGTGCACTCCTCAGTGGCTTGGTCGCAATTGCTGCTAGGGGCTTGTGATCGCTCTGTACCGTAACACTGCGACCATACGCGTATTGATCAAACTTCTGAAGCGAGAATACCACTGCCAGCATCTCCTTCTCTATTTGCGCGTATCGAGTCTCCGGCTCTGTCAGTGCGCGACTTGCGAAGGCGATAGGTTGCCCGTTCTGCATCAGGGCTGCTCCCAGTCCCTTCTCGCTGGCGTCATACTGTATTGATAACTCTTGGTCCGGGTCATAGTACCTCAGTAGTGGTGCAGTGGTCACTAGATCCTTCACCTTCTCGAAGGCTGCGTCATGCTCATGCCGCCACTTCCACTCGGCCTCCCTGTGTGTCAGCTGCTGGATCGGTTCCAATACTTGGGCTAGGCGAGGCAGGAATTTCGCAATGTAATTGACAAACCCGCAAAATCGCCTGACTGACTTGACGTTGTCAGGTTTTGGCATCTTTTCCACTGCCTCCACCTTCTCTGGATCAGGCTTCAGGCCTTCAGCCGTGATCAGGTGACCCAGGTATGGTATCTCCTTACACTGCAATTTTAGTTTTCTCTTGTTGAGCTTTACACCAGTCTATCTTCAGCGCTGTAAGAACTGTGTAAGCTTCTCATTGTGATCTTCCCTTGCCTCTTCCTCGGTGTCTCCGACTCCATAGATGACCATATCATCGTGTGCAGTTAGAAGACCGTCCAGTCTATCGAGCGCTTGGTGTAGTCTCTTCTGGAAAATCTCCGACGCGACGCTTACACCAAACGGCAGTCGTTTCCACCGGTATCGTCCGTACGGCGTGTTGAACGTTGTAAGGCGGCTTGACTCGTCATCCAACTGCACATTCCAGTAGCCGTTCCGTGCGTCCACCTTCGTGAACACTTTGGCGCGCGCGAGATCCGGGAGCACGTCATCGATGACTGGAAATGGATATCTTTCTCTCATAATAGCTTTGTTTAGTCGTTTCGGGTCTAAGCAAAGTCTCAGTTCTCCTGATTCTTCGTGGCGATAACTAGGTTACTAACCCAGTTAGTTGGCTCATCAACGGGTGCTAAGACTCCCAGCCCCGTCAGTCTCTCAAGTTCCGTTTTTAGTTTAGGCTAAACTGTAAACGGCACTCTACGCAAAGGCGCAACGTTAGGCGGCACTGTTGGGTCTACAGTCAAATGCTGTTCTCCCGCCAGTGTCCCTAACTCGCCTTCAAACACGTCTTTGTGTTCCTTGATGATTTCTTGCGCGGTCTGTTGTTTATTTCTCTGTTTGGTCGCGGAGATAATCTCAAAGTTCTCTCGGTCTTGTTCCACATCTGTAACACTCTCTTGGTGGGCCTTATCTCTGTGTTGTCAACGTATCTTTTCGGCAAGACATTCAGTGGCACCACAGTCAACATGGAACTTGATCTTGTTTGTGCCGATCATCATATTAGCGTAGATCTGTTTACTATCAGCACGGGCCGCGCCGACTCTGTTTACGGTTTCCGATTTCACGGTCACTGAGTAGCCATGGAATCCGGTCGTTTCGCCTACGAGTCGTTTCGCCTACGGTCAGTTCGCCTACGGTCAGTTCGCCTACGTCTTAAGTCGATTCGCCTACGTATTTAAGGTCGATTCGCCTACGTATTAGGTCGATTCGCTAACGTGTTATATTCATATACTATAGCTATATACTGTATAAATAAAGAACATATACTGTAGAAATAAAGAATATCAAAACCAACTGTGTTATGACTCGGAATTGTTCTAGACTACAACATACCCCGTAACTTATATCATTTGAAAGCTTTTAATGCATACTTTCACTTTTAAAACATTATAGCGATGCGTTTTCAAGAGAGCATCTAAAATCATGGAAAATTTACTTCGACTCGGAATGGCATCTCAGTTGTTATGACGCCGAAGCCGAACTACGTGATACATTTTCACTTTACAACTTATCTCAGTTCTAGACTACAACATACCCCGTAACTTATATCATTTGAAAGCTTTTAATGCATACTTTCACTTTTAAAACATTATAGCGATGCGTTTTCAAGCGAGCATCTAAAATCATGGAACATTTACTTCGACTCGGAATGGCGTCCTCAGTTGTTATGACGCCGATTCGTTGTCAAGGGGTTTAGCGGTCTTGGGATGATCTTGTTATTAGTGGCGATTAGCGGCAAACTGGGAGGGGGAGTTAATTTGAATTGAAGTCGATTTCAATGGAAGTGGTTTCAATAGAAATAACATTTGAATGGAAGTGAATTTCAAGGGGAAGGAGGGAACGAAGCGGAGGAGAGCCAAGCTTGTCGACAGCCTTGGTTTCACATACAACATCCAGTCGAAGCGGTCCTATGCAACCTACTGGCAGTGCACAGTCCGCCCCAAAGGGAATGTATGCAAGGGTTGTGTGATACAGAGGGACGGTACGTCCCAGGCAGGGAAGTCCATGCACAACCACCCAGTGGAGGCTGGGGCATTTACAGCGGCCAAGATTATAACAGCAGTGAAGGCAAAGGCAATGGAGGAAAAGTTTAAACCGGCTTCAGCAATAGTCGAGGAGGTAATTATAGTTTAACGGAGCTGTGTCATGGTGCGGGACATGCCTTTATGTTCCTACCAATCAAACAGACATGCGCAAAGCTTTGACACATCTCCTTTAAGAAGAAAAACTTACATGTGTAATAGCTACTGAAATGAATCGACTGAAGAACCTAACAATTTTCCTTTCATTTTTTATTGTAGGTCCTGCTAGAAGAATTGAATGATGCTCCCTGCCCTGCACTTTCCAAGCCTCGAGCAGCCATCCGCCTTCGCCAGAAACTCCGCCCTGAACATCCCAAGGATCTCGACTTCGAGCTCGATGAAGACTGTATCCCCCCTGGCTTCTTCCAGTCTGATGTGCGAGTGAAGGACAGACGTCCCCCGCAAAACACTGCAGTCTATTTTCAATTCACTGGTGCAACCACATTTTGATTACTGTAGTGTTGTGTGGGGAAGTTGCAATAAAACCCTTGCTAATAAACTCCAAAAATTACAAAACCGTGCGGCTCGGGTTTTAACCTTTTCCAGCTATGATGCTAATGCTGATTATCTCTTTGAAATACTTGGCTGGAAAAAACTTGAAATTCAACGCCAAATTCATAAAGCTGTTATGGTCTATAAATCGCTTAATGGACTCGACCCTGACTATCTTCGTTCGAAATTTGTTGACCGCAGCAGCGTTACGAATTATTCTCTTAGAGACACTGAGAGCAAACTTGCTATTCCTCTGCCCCGCACCAACTTTCTCAAAAATAGCTTTGGCTATAGTGGTGCGGTCCTATGGAATAGCCTTCCGATTGAGTTACGGCAAGCCAGAACTCTAAGTAGATTTCGCTCTGGTTGCAGCAGTTTCTTTTCTTATCTTAGCTTAACTTAATTTTAAATTAGCACACGGCACTCATGGAAAGCAGGTTTTTATTTGAGCTAATTTTAAATGTAATTTTATATCGTAAACTATCAGCTTACGAATGTATTGGTACACAGCTTACGAATGTATTGGTACACAGCGTTGTCGTCAGTGTATGCAACCTGTAGGCCAAGTTCTTGTAGTCTAGAACTGAGATAAGTTGTAAAGTGAAAATTTATCACGTAGTTCGGCTTCGGCGTCATAACAACTGAGACGCCATTCCGAGTCGAAGTAAATTTTCCATGATTTTAGATGCTCTCTTGAAAACGCATCGCTATAATGTTTTAAAAGTGAAAGTATGCATTAAAAGCTTTCAAATGATATAAGTTACGGGGTATGTTGTAGTCTAGAACAATTCCGAGTCATAACACAGTTGGTTTTGATATTCTTTATTTCTACAGTATATGTTCTTTATTTATACAGTATATAGCTATAGTATATGAATATAACACGTTAGCGAATCGACCTAATACGTAGGCGAATCGACCTTAAATACGTAGGCGAATCGACTTAAGACGTAGGCGAACTGACCGTAGGCGAAACGACCGGATTCCCTATAGACGTGTGTTAAATACTAAGACGTTTAATGAAATGAATGAACTTCAATCAGTATTCAATTACATATAGCTGTGGTGGCATGGTGATCACATGTGGTCTATTATTAGAGGTGTCATAGTATCCTAATCAAATACGTCAATCACGTAACAGTATCGTGATTCCCGAACTCGTAATAATAAGCCGGAACCCATTTTTTTTGGCACGCAGCATGCGCACACAGTTGCTATGGTTGCGATTGAATTAGCTCTCAACAAGCCCCGTGATCCAATTAGTACAAGTACGTGTTTTGACGGTGGTATTGATACTTACCACTCAATTCTTGTAGTTGAACATTTCTAGAAACCATGAATCGTAGTTAAGCCCATAACAAGATTAAGCCTTTTATGGTCCTTGTGTTTTTTAGCGGCAAATATAAATTGGTAAAGATGTATCGCAATGTAGGCCTCCGGCATTGTACAAGGTTAGTTCAGGCAAACTACCGGCCAGCAAGGCTTGGTACGCCTTAAACAACGACTTGTGCGGAACAAGGCCCAGCATGTTTAGTACTTCCCCGATATTGGGCCATTCCATTTTATATGCACACCCCCCTATTGAGGGACTTGGATATCCTTGGGGGAGGGAGGGGGTAAAACTGACAAACATCCAGAGGGGGACGAGTAAAATATCCAAAGGGGTAGATATCCACACAAGGGATATCCTGGATGGTAGCCAGGATATAATAGCCAACAGCCCCACCCCTATTGAGAAACTTGGATATCCTTGGGGGGAGAGGGGAAAATCCAAGAGGGCTGGAAAGGCTATCCAAGGGGGTCTGGAGAAACAGCGCCCAAAAAAAAGAAAAAAAACATCCAGAGGGGGTTGCCCAAAATTATATCCAAAGGGGTATAGAAGTGAATCCCTCAATAGGGGGGGTGTGTATATAAAATGGAATGGCCCATTTGATGTCTTCCCCCAAGAAATCAAAGCCCTCCCGCTCGAAGACCTTCGTGGCAAAAATGGCGAGACTGTATCACCCAAGTGGTTCAACGGAGGCAACAAGATTCAGAGCCGTCTTTGTGGGAACTTTGTTCGCCGTTTTAGTTGCAGCCATACGACAGAAGGATCCACGCGAATCTATGCTTATTAAGAGCCCGAATGTCGAAGAAATTGCGAGGGAAATTATAAACAAGATTCATCTCCCTGGTTTGTGTTTTGGCGCCATAATAAACGGTGACCTCGACGAGGTTTACAAGGACAACTCAACCGGACTGTGAGAGTATTTCTTCCCTTGAAAGAGAACTGGAGCGTTTCCAGGATCAAAATATTGCTTTACAAAAGCAACTGGCCTCCTGTTCTAAACTGAAATTTTGACTTTGAGGTCAAAAATATTATCTTCTTCAATCGAAAGCCCGCCCAAAAATCAGCTCCAAACTCCTACACTTCGCCGTCAAGTTCAAGTGGTTTTTATAGTTCTAGTTCTGGTTCGCCCGATTTGTCAATAGAAGAACTTAAAGAGCAAGAGTATGCACCCGCCTTAAGATAACAGAGTTTTCGAAGATTTACTTAATGGCATCTAGAGAATTACGATTGACTCGGTCCTGTCAACATGAGCTCTGATGCAACCGAAGGGAGACCCAGCTGGTGTTAGGAAAACGATTCAAGAAGTCGTGAAGACAGTCTGTGACGAAAAGGGAGTTCTGGCGGGATTAGACCAGTTGATTCCGACAGAAAGCTGACAGGAACGTGTGAATGCCATGTGAGTGCCAGACTGGCAACAACTCTTTAATACTTAAACTGGAAGCGATGGATGGCAATGCCTCCTGAATAGGACTGGCCTTGCCGGCAGTAAAAAAGGCGATGTAAGTATAGAAAGTGAAGTTTTAAAGATGTTAAAAGTGATATTAGTTTCTTTTCTGGTAATTAAAATTGAATTGTTGCACCTATTAAGCTGGATATTTGCACAAATTACTTAACTGTATATTATTATTTCCTCAGTATTTCCCTGTTATTTTTCTTTTAAATCATATCACACATGTACCATTTAATGAAGCCTTTTTTTTTTTTGCAGGATTTTTGTTATTGCAAAAAAATGCTATATATTGAAATCGCCTGACGTGTGCTATTAATTGTAGATAAATTCAAATACACGTACAATTATTTTTTACAGTTGCATGTATGCACTTTCAACAATATTTAAGACCAGTAACCCAAATAACCTATGCAGTACTGCCAAATGTAGGCAGTGAGGGTGCAGAGAGGTCGCAGATGTCCCAGCGTCATGCCTGAGAGCATCGGGGGTCAGTAACATTGCACTAGGCGATCTCGCAGATGTCCCGGCGTCGTGCCTGAGAGCATCGGGGGTCAGTAACATTGCACTAGGCGATCTCGCAGATGTCCCGGCGTCGTGCCTGAGAGCATCGGGGGTCAGTAACATTGCACTAGGCGATCTCGCAGATGTCCCGGCGTCGTGCCTGAGAGCATCGGGGGTCAGTAACATTGCACTAGGCGATCTCGCAGATGTCCCGGCGTCGTGCCTGAGAGCATCGGGGGTCAGTAACATTGCACTAGGCGATCTCGCAGATGTCCCGGCGTCGTGCCTGAGAGCATCGGGGGTCAGTAACATTGCACTAGGCGATCTCGCAGATGTCCCGGCGTCGTGCCTGAGAGCATCGGGGGTCAGTAACATTGCACTAGGCGATCTCGCAGATGTCCCGGCGTCGTGCCTGAGAGCATCGGAGGTCAGTAACATTGCACTAGGCGATCCCGCAGATGTCCCGGCGTCGTGCCTGAGAGCATCGGGGGTCAGTAACATTGCACTAGGCGATCTCGCAGATGTCCCGGCGTCGTGCCTGAGAGCATCGGGGGTCAGTAACATTGCACTAGGCGATCCCGCAGATGTCCCGGCGTCGTGCCTGAGAGCATCGGGGGTCAGTAACATTGCACTAGGCGATCTCGCAGATGTCCCGGCGTCGTGCCTGAGAGCATCGGGGGTCAGTAACATTGCACTAGGCGATCTCGCAGATGTCCCGGCGTCGTGCCTGAGAGCATCGGGGGTCAGTAACATTGCACTAGGCGATCTCGCAGATGTCCCGGCGTCGTGCCTGAGAGCATCGGGGGTCAGTAACATTGCACTAGGCGATCTCGCAGATGTCCCGGCGTCGTGCCTGAGAGCATCGGGGGTCAGTAACATTGCACTAGGCGATCTCGCAGATGTCCCGGCGTCGTGCCTGAGAGCATCGGGGGTCAGTAACATTGCACTAGGCGATCTCGCAGATGTCCCGGCGTCGTGCCTGAGAGCATCGGGGGTCAGTAACATTGCACTAGGCGATCTCGCAGATGTCCCGGCGTCGTGCCTGAGAGCATCGGGGGTCAGTAACATTGCACTAGGCGATCTCGCAGATGTCCCGGCGTCGTGCCTGAGAGCATCGGGGGTCAGTAACATTGCACTAGGCGATCTCGCATACATTTTGTATGTGTCATTTCCAATTTAGCTTATAACGTTTTTAGTTAAGACAAATTTAAATGGTCATTAACAATACTGTAGAAAAGAAACAGTTGCTATTAGTTAAATGACTAATAGTATGTACATGTATAGATAAATGTACTTTTTGAAAATGTTCGTTGAATAATTGTTTTGAGAGTTTTTATATTTTGCAAACAAAAATGTTATGTATATCTATGTATTTACAAATGCACAAGCAAACAATAGGCTGTAGAAATTAATGTAACAATATGAATGTAAATAATGAGAAGTATGTTCCCCAAACAGTATTTAGTTATAGGAAGCATTCACAATATTTTGAATGCCGCTTGAAAATAAAATTACCTTTGCATGCACAACCACGTAATTTCACTGTTTATTCAAAAGAATGTTTCTCAACAAAAAATCTGATTGTAAGTTTTCCTAGTGATGTGTTATGCTTTCATACCGGCTGTAATTGAAAAACAGATATTACATTTAAGACTTTACAATTGCAATTTTATATTTATAATTGTTCCAACGAAATGCGCTTTCATACTGGCTGTCATTCGCCGAGTTAGTATTTTTCCCGCAAGGAATTTATTACCCTAAACTAACATTGAAGGGCCACATTTAAAAACAAGGGAGACCTTTTGATACTGTATAATCAGTTACAATTCATTTCAATGCGCTTGTACATAGTTAGCCTTCTTCGCAGGCAATCCTATTTATTTTTAAATCCGCAAGAGTCCAGAGTATATTGTGAGATTTTGTTTGGATTTGTTAACTGTTAAAACCCAGGAACAGCAGTCATAAATAAACAGATCATGTTCTGGTATATTATTAGTATTTCTACTTGTATGGAACTTTTCACTTAAAGGTGTTGACAGTTACGTGGCTTATAGCGGGCAATTGCTTCTGGTCTCCTGCTGGCAAGAGACAATAGGCAATAGAGTTCTTTAACACAAAGCACGAAAGGAATGTGGATTTTAAATCCACATTCTTAACATTTTTTAGGGTTGCGGCTTGTTTAATATAACTCGAATAGTGATTGTCAAAATGCGAATAGTGATTCCCGAAACTCATATGATGATTCGTAAAACTCGAAGTGACCATTCTCGTTCCTAGTGCCTCCTCAACTAACTGAAAAATCGGAGGCTCTGGTAAGACCCACACCGCGGCAAAACGTTACGCGCATGCGTATTTGCTATTTCTTGTCGGCGCGCGGCCGCCCCCAGTTTCCCGCGAAAACTGAAATGAAACAACAGGCACATACCCGTGATTTTAAAATTTCTGCTTAAAAGTATCCATTTGTGAACTGTTTTGTCAAAAAATAAGAAAACTACTTAAAAGCTAAGCCTAAGACTTTAACAGGTTGAAGTTTTCTTAATTTGTAATTCACTGTGAGTTTACTAAGTTATAAAATTATTTACTAAAAAAGTTGAAACCCTCGGTAATTTGTATTTGATAGCAGAGCCTTCGTTCTTTTGGCCAGCGGAGCATACCGTTTTGCCGCGGTGCAGGTAAGACCACACAGCGGTCAAACGTCTACGCGTGCGTATTACGGTCAGATTTCCCGTTCAAAATTACCTTAAAACGTATTACAGTGAACTTCTACCCCCAAAAGTTAAGAAAAATACGTGAAAGTTAAGCTTTTTATTTTCACAGTCGACGGGAAATTGAACAAACTTCAAGCTGTGAGTTTACCCAAAAAAATTGTAATTTACCAAAGAAGTTATCAAGGTTTGAAAGCGGGTTTGTGAACAGTGACAGCCGCCGGCTCGCTTTGAATTTGATTTGGAATATGTTGTTGTTGCAAGACTTTTAACGCATGCGCAGACCTTTGACCGCTGTGTACATGGCCGTATATCACACCGCGGCAAAACGGTATGCTCCGCTGGCCAAAAGAACGAAGGCTCTGCTATCAAATACAAATTACCGAGGGTTTCAGCTTTTTTAGTAAATAATTTTATAACTTAGTAAACTCACAGTGAATTACAAATTAAGAAAACTTCAACCTGTTAAAGTCTTAGGCTTAGCTTTTAAGTAGTTTTCTTATTTTTTGACAAAACAGTTCACAAATGGATGCTTTTAAGCAGAAATTTTAAAATCACGAGTATGTGCCTGTTGTTTCATTTCAGTTTTCGCGGGAAACTGGGGGCGGCCGCGCGCCGACAAGAAATAGCAAATACGCATGCGCGTAACGTTTTGCCGCGGTGTGACCGTATATACACCAGAGATTTTTTAGTTAGTTGAGGCACTGGGAACGAGAATGTCGAAGTGACCTGTTTGGCAATTCCCACTGCGCATGTACGTAACTGGAAATCATGCTCCTCTCCAGTCCTTTACTCCGCCAACTGTAGTGTACCACTGAACCCGAGGGAACGAAGGGGAGAGGGATGATTTTATTGAGGAGTGTTTGTCGTGCAGCAGTTTTTGGATTTCAGTATATTTAACTGCATTTTTTTCTTTATCATTGCTGCACGACTATACTGCAACCAGGGCCACTTGACAATGAGGACCAATCACATTGCAGAATGAAATTGCGCTTATTTGATCCAATCAGTGTTGAATACAAAATAGCATTTAAACTTCTCGAGCTTCGATCCGGTAAATGGAAAATCTGGCGGACTAGTATGCTAGGATTTGAACTTTGGAATGTTTCAGTTATTTTAGTTTTCAAATGTGTTTAGTTCTCATTGTCCAAGTGGCCCCCGGTTACAGTAGTCGCATTGTATGAGGAAAAATAGCTAGCTAGATTGCAGCAATAAACCCCAGGACCCGGTTTTTCGAGGAAAGGGTAACTTTATCCCCAGGATAGTGCTAAATTGGTAATTTGTAATCTGTACAGTTTACTCTCGGGTTAGCGATTTCACTCAGGGATTAGGTAGCTATTAGCGCTATCCCTTGCTTCGACCAACCAGGGCCAGGGTTTAATTCGCTACCCGAAGTTAAAATCACAGGTTTACAAGCTGACAGATTTTGCGCTATCCAAGGGATAAAGTTGCGGCCTCTATTCGTGTGTCCCTTCGATCCGAGTCTAGGAACATGGAAAGGAAGTAACCCCGAACAAATACCAAACAGACGGTCGTACGTAGGAAAATAGTTTACTTCATGAAAATAATACAAAATAGTTGTACAGTACAGCGCACTGCTTATTTTCACACTGACGGCCAAAACGCGCCAATAAATATATACAATATACAAACTAACACTGCTTTGCCTATAAAAAAATACTGTTATGTACAAATATACTTTCCGATAGAAAATTAATCCAAAAACTCGATCAAACTAGTGAAATAGTTGTACAAGACACTCTTTATCAATTCTTTAACAAGATATACGCAAGATTGGTAGCAAAATTCAGCCTTATAAATATATATCAAATGTCTTTTTCTATCGTAATGTGGCATGAACACTTTTACCTGTGCGTTTGATCTTTGCTCATGAGCAGTTAGTTTTTCAGTAGTTAGTGCGCTTAATCTGTGAAAGTTAATTTGTAGGCAAAATGACACTATTTGGTTAAGGACTAATAGTTGTAACTGTTTCACGGATGAAGGGCCCTCACTCGTACGATAAGGTCAATGGGCGATACGAGGCGGGTTAGGTTAAATCCTTTGTTATAACTTCAATGATGAAGTAGCGCAGAAAAACTTCTATCGAGAGGCATCATTATTCTTGGTTTCCTTGATTCACGAGGTTTATTCGAGGACCGGAGTTCAGCTATAGGTTTCCGGAAATTTGCTTTGGTATAACAACTAGTGACTGGATGTAAAGCGTCCTACGCGCAAAATCCAATGCTACCCGAGCCTGCATTCATTTTGAGCGTTTCATTATGAAATGCCGCCAGTATCGCCCATTACCTTTAATTAGTTATTTTGTAATCATAATAGTTCCTGAAAAAAAACATGTAAGAAACTAGTATCAAAAGGGGACGTACAATATGTCATAACACGCTGCATCAAAACGATGATACCATCGGCTTTAGTCACGCTTCGTTCAGTAATATTTAGTAAAAGTATAAAGACTTCTTAAGAAAGATTAAGTTAGAAAAATATAGTCACATTTTGAGTATCTTTGTACAAATAATCTTTAGTTAGAGCTAAGTGAACGAACAGGACATGGTGGAAAAATAAAGTAGAAAATGCAGTATTATACTTGAATAATTTTCTGAAGTCTTAACTTATATTACTGTTCTCTAATATTATTCAAATCTATCTCACGCTTAAATAGCCATGTATACAAAAAAAAAAAGCAAATCGTTATGAATCACATCAGAAAAAAGGGAAAAAATCACCGCTGTGCTTTGGAGGTTGGGATGTGGCATTATCGAATCAAACATTTTAATAATTTGAACCACGATAATTCGCTTACACGCAAATGCATGATCTCTTTTATGTCCTCGCATACTTTCGTGCACGTGCCACATTATCCAATCACATACAAGCGGCTCGTCATTTTCGTTTATTTGTTTGATATTTGTTTGTATATGATTGGATAAGTGTCGCAAGTGACACGTGCACGAAAGTTGCCAATAATTAAAGAATGGCAATCAGGATTAATGCTTTGCGAGCCTGTGTGTACATTTGAACAATAGAAAAGCGTTACAATCGCCATTTTCGCACTGTGCGAAATGGCGATTGTAACGGTATTGTTCAAGCTCGCAAAGCATTAATCCCGGATTGGCATTCTTTAAAAGTGGTCATACATTGCGTGTCGCGCTGTAAATGGTCCCTCTCAACCAATGTTATTATTATCCGGAAACTTTCAATTATCTGTTCTTCGAAGCATCGTGCCATTCGTTTTCTTCAAAAGTCACCGACGTATATTAAGCAGTAATAAATAAAGCCTAATGAGTCTCATACCTTTTGTTTTTTTTATGAGATTTTAGCGAGATCTGAATTTCGGGGGCCTACAAAATAACGGCCACTGGGATTTCGGTGCGCAATGCATACTGGTTGAGCGTGGTTTCCACTAGCGACACACACGGTTGTCACGAACGAGCGACAAAGGATTGTCATTATAACTGGCGGCAGCTATGCGGAATGGAATACGGTGCAATTCGAAAATCCATTCGAAGGAACCATTAATATTCTTCTTAAAGCCTTTGACTCCAAAAACAAACGAATTTACCAGACTTTAGCAACACCCACAATCCATTTCGGTCTGGGTATGTCGCTCGTCGCTTGTTCGGGACAACCTTTTTTGAAACAGGTGTATACACAGTGCCGCATTTATCATTAGCGGTACTTGTTCTTCTCAGGTGTTAGATAACAACAAACGCTGCTAATGATCAATGCATTACTGAGTCTGCCTATGTTGCTAATGTCGCAAGTGAAACCAAAGTGAAACTAAGTAAAAAGAAGGGAAAAAACGTCAAACGTACCAGCTGAGTTGAGCCGATTTTCGAATGCAAAAGAAGTGGAAGGAGAGAACAATCCCTATTCAACTCTAAAGAATCAACTCTTAACAAAACTCGCGCGTGCTATATATATATATATATCTTCTCTATTATACAATGAATCGACTGATTTGACCCCAGGCCACTCGCAGACGCAGCACCACCCTGTAATTACGTTTATACTAGAGAGAAAAGTCTCCAGATTCATACGAGGTTCAACGTTTTCCTAGAAATAGAGAATAACATGAATCCCGAGACGTTTCTCCTACGAAGCCATGGAGTACGCAGCTTTATGCAAACACTGCTGTACGCTTTGTTTAAAAAAGTCTGTTCTTTAAACTCGATACTATTTAAAGAAAGTGAACTGAAAGTCTTAGCTTGATGCCGAGATGGGTAGTCAACTCCAACAAAACTGTTTTAGGTTGAATTATTTACAAGGTATGTAATGTATATACATATGGATAGTCTAATCGTGCATGCAAATACTCGAATATGATGATCGATCTGAACTGGATTTTCCTGCCATAGAATGATAAAGGAATGCTTAGGCATAGTGGATAGAACAATGGCAGATGTAAAAAAGACAATTTCATATTTACAGCTCCCAGGAAGTTGTTTGGTATTGACCCGGGTCGTTCACTATTATTGTTTATGCTAATTATGCTAACAAGCAATTATGTCACAGATTAAAGATGCCATTCAAATGTTTTTGGTGATATGAACTTATCCCTAACTGTGCATTCGGTTTTTTTTCAATGGACAAGTGATCTTTACGTGACTTCAATATGAAAACGGCTGTGAAAGTCCAAGTCACATCCTCTTTAAAAGACTGCAATACTGAACTTAGTAGCCGACAAATGTTTCACTTACTAATTCAAAAGTACAATCGACATGTTTTCATTATATGAAAGGAATGAATTAAGGCCAATTTGAATAGGTAGACTGATCCTGATATCGAGACTGCAGTGAAAATAATACAGTCTAAGGGAGCATGTTTTGGGTACTTATTCCAGCTATTCCCAACTTAGAATACCTCGAAATCCTGCACATATCCCTCTTACGAAATAATACATCCCCAAAAATGCGCCCTAGTAAGAACATAGGTTTGTTGTTTTGAGATTCTGATAACTGATATGGTGAAACTCTAATCGTTCACAGAGGTTGTTTCCAGGCCCTACTCTTCATAACCAAAAGAGTAACGACAACCCTGCCGAACAGTGGCGTAGGGAGGGGGCAGTTACATCCTCCCCTCTGCTCAGTCCCAGAAGAGAGATTGACAGAAGTCATCAATGAAAATGTCTCAGAATTCATCATTTTGCCCGCTTCCCCCCATTTTCAGTACCTCCCTACGCCCCTGTTGCCTAGGACAACCAGCCGAACCCCCCCTCCCTTCCTATCACATTATATTACTTTACGTGTATGAATGGAGAGGACGCGTTGGAACTTGAGACACTACTTGGTGATTAAACGGGTATGGCGTCATCAGACAGTGTGGATGGATAGGTACTTCGTCCGGTCCTGTCATGAGATGCGTTGGGGCGAACATGGGTGGTGATATTGGGGGTACAGCCATTGGTACAGAGGGTCCGAAGATTTGACTTGACGGCATGAAAATACATGACGAGCTCATAAGGTGAGCCCCGTCCGTGTCGACCTTCCCTGCCGTCCCATCCGCTGATGAACTTGTTGGCATCCAACCATGAAACCCCATGGGTATCGGAGTGTAGAAGCCATCATCCTGATAGTACATCCCCGAATCTGCTGATAACATCAGCGGAACTTCCTCTATGATCCGGGGCCCCACACACGGCTCATCTTGGATGTAGATGTATCTTGGTTCGGCAGGTGGTGTACTGATTTCCTGTTGAGGAACGTTTGGTTGGGATACAATAGACTTCATCTGGCGTTCGGGTTCGTTTGAGGTAACGTACGCTGGATATTGCGCTAGCATACCCTGTCTTCGCCTCCACTCCTGAAAATGCTCATCTGGGCTCTTTGCAGCAGTATGTTGAGTGATGGTCCGTCGAGATTCGCAGCGACGGACTGTTCTCCTATGCATTTCTGGTTCATCCTGTTCTTCTTTCGAGACTAGGTGTTCGACGCTTTTACGTCGTTTGGCTACGTTTCTATCAATCTTTCTCGCACAAACGTGGCCTTTCTCTGGATACCCCTGTTGTCTTGTTGTGTTATAACTGAAGACAACAGAGTGTTGCTCGTGTGTTTCTGCGGTGGTACCTCGAGGATTCTCAACCACCCGTGCTTCCGTTCTCTGACATGAATTAACAACCGGTGACCTGCTGTCACGGTGATGCGCTGCCTTTACGTACATAGATGCTTGAGTCATAGGTTGGTTACATGATAGACTGGAAGCACTCCTTGCCTCGTTCTCTGTCAAGTCAATCACGTCTTTCCTTTTGTGGGATTCAAGTTTGGGCACTTCTTTTCTCTGAGTAGAAGTTAACTGAGGGACGTCTTTTCTCTGAGATGTAATACGATGAACCTCTTTCCTTGGGGTTGATATGGAAATTTCTCTTCCAAGAGTGGTTGTTAATTGAGGAACATCTTTCCTTAGGGTTGATATGGACATTTCTCTTCCAAGAGTGGTTGTTAATTGAGGAATATCTTTTATTTGTGTTGTTTGAGACACGTCTCTTCTCTGGGTTGGGGTGAGTTTAGGAACGTCCTTTCTCTGTGTCGAAGCCAGTTGGGGGACCTCTCTTCGTCGAGTAGTAAGCTTGGGTATTTCTTTTCTCTGAGTAGGGGTCAGCTGGGGTACGTCTCTTCTCTGGGTAGGCGTCGGCTGGGGTACGTCTCTTCTCTGGGTAGGCGTCGGCTGGGGTACGTCTCTTCTCTGGGTAGGCGTCGGCTGGGGTACGTCTCTTCTCTGGGTAGGCGTCGGCTGGGGTACGTCTCTTCTCTGGGTAGGTGTCAATCGGGACACCTCTTTGTTATGACGGGACGGTGGATAAGAAACCTCTTTTCTTGTGGTTGTAAGTATAGGAATTTCATCCCTTGAAGTGGGTGTTAGCTGAGAAGCATCTTTTCGTCTCTGGGCAGGTGCTGGTTGAGGCTTGACTAGTCTTTTATCCTTCGGGAACTGCGTCTTCTGGGGGATTACAGTTATCTTTCTATCGTGCGCAGAAACGCTTAACTTGACTGATTCTTGAAGGGGACGAGGCTCCTCGCTAGGAGGCACCACACCGTAACGATGGCGAGAACGACTTGGTTCCTTGTGCTGCATGTTTTGATTTTGTGTTGGTTGAGAGTGACTTAATGTATTTTGTTGCACATCATTCCTGGATGGAGATTCACTCAAACTTGGTTGCTTCCTTCGTTTGTGCAATGGCTCACGGGGAACCAAGTCTTTACCTTTTTCAAATTTGTAATGCGACTCAGTGCATTGTATTTCTCTGTGCTGCGACTTCTCATTGAGTTCCCTGGAACGGCTTTCACTCTCTTGAATACTTCGCCTGTGGAAAGCCTTAACTGGGGCTAGATTTGCATTGGGGTTATTGTGCTTGTAAATTGGCACTTCCTCAGCATTGAGTTTCTCCCGCACGCCATGTCGATAAACTACTTCGTCCCGTTCGACATGCTTAGAATGTGGTTCGAGTCGTAAGTGTTCACTCTGCTTTACAATGTGTTCAACATGCTGCTTGTAACATGCGCCGTCGCGATCGGTACGGTTTTCCTGCGCTTTCTGCACATAGGGTGTTTCAACACGACCTCCACCTTTGCTATGACTACCACTGATCATGTACGATACACTGGTCGGGTTTTGTCTCGGCAAACCTGACTGACAGATGGCAGAATTGGAGAGGTCTGTGACCGACACGCTTCCCTGAGAACATGACTTAACGACATGCAATTCCCCAGTTTCTTTACCAGTGCTTATCTTAACTGCTGGCTTTGGTGTCACGCTAGTTGGCTCTGGAATTAGAGCCGCCAACTGCAACGTGATAGAGTCGTTTTTCTGTACCGGTGTCACAGACGTTGATCGCGGTGTTAACGAGGTTCGTCGCTGCACAACAGAGGTCGGTTGCGGTGTCACAGTCGACGCAACTGTCACACAAGTGTGCTTCAGCGTTACACATGGCTCGACAGGTTTCGTTTGTTTGCCAGGAACACTTGTTGCAGGTGAGCTACAAATTCTCTGTGGGTTCTCAGCCAAAGCCGGGACCACAGCACTGGTCACTGATTTCACCACTATCACAGTACCCGGTTTGTGACCCTCTAGCTTAACACCCTTGATACTCACTGTGTAAGGCGGATCTTGCTTGACTATCAGGTTGTTTTTGCTGGTGATTAACTTGGCATTGTTAATGCAGTTGTTGTTGTTATTATTAACGATGATACTGTTCTTATTGTTAGTTTGTTTTGTTTGCTGTACGTGTCCTTTAGGTTCTTGACTATCTTGTGGTGGGGGTTGAGGTGGGTCCTTGACCTCTTTCTTCATGTTCAACTGACCTCGTACGTATCGTTCGTAAGGAAGCAATAACCTAAATCAAGCAATCAAAACAAAATTTCAGTTTTTGAAAAATGATGATGACGATAAGATCCTTACTAGCTTCAGCTCTAAAAACATCCAAAACTAGCCTTAGAAAGAGGCTTGTTATATAGAGGTTTGCACATTTATATTCACAAAAGTAAAAATATGGTCGACAGCAAGACTTCTTTGAGAAAAAAATTGACAGATGGCAAGGCCCCTCAAGTAAGACATATTTATAATGAGAATTAGACAAAAACGGCTGAATTTTGTATTATTTACGAAGACGAATATAGATGTGCACACCACTTGACGTCACGCATGTAATTAACATTCTTTAACAGCATAAAATTGTCGCATGATTTTGACAATTATGGGTAACTTTTTCGCTCTCTCCAAATTTCTTTTTTATTGCACAAAATGACTAAGGGAAGACAAATACTTAATAAAATAAAATAAAATAAAAACGATGTCGACTTTTCCGCGTCAAGGAACATTTCTTAAAACACAATGGGGCACTTTTATAAAAGCCAGAATATTTTTAATTTGGGCAAAGATCAAGAAAGCTTGATCGACCAACTGACCTCGCTTCCCTGATTCGACCCCACGACCCATGCCGGGGTATTGTATGGTCTATAACACACATGCAGTCTTGACTAAACAGACACACAGTTTCTTTTACTTCCTCATGTGCAGGTGGTGCCATGAGTGATAAGAGGCTGGTAAAACAAAGTGGGATTCTAAACAAATTTGAACCTGCGGATACTCTACTTGCTGACAGGATTTAACATCCAAGAGCTATTGCTTCCCTATCAAGTAAAGGTTGTAATCCCTCCTTTTCTAAAGAAGCAGCAATTTTCTTTGGAGGATGATGCCTGAACTAAGCAAGTAGCCAATGCCCGTATTCACATTGAAAGAGTCAGATTGAAGGACTTTGATATTTTAGTCTGAATTACCACTATAGATACATGTATGTTTGATCTTGTTGATGACTTTGCCATAGTAGTCAGTGCCCTTGTCAACTTATAGGAGCCAATCATATCACTACATTCTCAGTACGCACAATGTAGTATGCAACATGCCACATGAGACAACCTTTTTTGAAATATCTGGATACATATTTATACCAGGGAGGTGTTTAGAAATATTAAGGAATCATCATTTGTTTCAAAATTGGATGAGAAACCTTACGTACCTCTCGTAGTGTCTTCTAGTGTAAGTGGCAGCACTTGTTATAGTGGGACTTCCTCCTAATGCATCATAGACCTGTCTCCATAGTCGCTTGGAGGTTACCTAGGGCATTGAGAGTATGTTAAACTCTTTCTTAATGTGCGACTACTATAACCGGGGCCACTTAGACAATGAGAACAAATGACATTGCAGAACAAAACAAAGCATTCCAATTTACGGTTACTGGAGCCAATCAATGTCAATAATTATTACAAGAGAATAGCATTTCAACTTGCTCAAGCTTCGATCCAGTAAGAGGCCAATCTGATGGACTAGTTCTGAAGTTGAAGTCATTTGAATGAAGAAAGCCGCATGCATAATTATGCTAGGATTTGTAAGCTGAACTGCTTTATTTTCGTTTTGCAGTATGATTAGTTCTTGCTGTTTAAGTGGCCCCGGTTTCAGTAGTCACACTGTAAGAAGTAACAATCGAGGCACATACCGTACACTTTAAGGGAACTATGGAAAATGTTCTAACATTGTTAGAAAAGAGGCCACTGCTCCATAGTAACAAACTTCGTGGTTTACATCCAAGTGAATAATTTCAGACAGTATTTAAAAACACCAACATCAATTTAATGACACTTGAATGGAAAACTGGCTGCAGAATGAAAATGTCTGAATTTAATATAGTTATAAACAAAAATAAACTATATATGGACACTAAAGTGAAATTTGGCACAAGCTATACTAATTTATTATTATTGTCAGAACTATTGTTAGTGATTCCATTGGCATAAGTTTCACTGGATAAAACAAAAACTATGAAATGAATAATTATCTTGCAGTTTAAAACTTTTTAACCAATCATACATGTAATTCAGTTTGAATCAGTTTGACTCACTGCAACAAAATAGCCATTTCACTAAGCTGCTGCAAAATACTTACTGGTTATTTCATGGTTTTCTATGGAAAACAAGCAAATATTTCACAAGAAATTTGTATTATTTGAGGCTCGTTGTATAGCAAAATAATATGAATTTCGAGTTAAATTTTTGCCAGTATTTCATAGAAAACCATGAAATAACTATATTTTCCTATAAATAACATATTTACGAGAAGATTTATCACGAAAACAAAGTAACTTACTGGACGATAGACTGCAAATTTTCTCGCCGGAAAGCACAAATTTTGAGTGGTGGCCGCGCATGCTGCAGACTAATTATGCATTCAAAATGTTGAATTCTTATTGGCTGATAAAGAAAGGGCACGAAATTTCCTGCATTTTGATTGGCCTTGATCTAGCCATGAAATACCGCTCTGTATTTCATAGAAAAACTATGAAATACTGCCCTGTATTTCATAGTAAAGCTGAGCTAAGATTGGCTGAAATATAAGATTTATAGGATAATGTTAAGTATTTGATTCTACATAAATTATTAACCTTACATGTATTTACATGTACCAAGCATGTGAAATCAATTCGATATCCCTTACCAAGTCATAACCACCCAGTTTTTGTGTCGTATTGTACATCGTCCACAGGTTGACTCTTTTGAATCCCAGGGCTGGAATCTTGGAGATTGGTGTGTTCCTGGTCTTCATAAACTCACGAAGAGATCGCATGAAGTACTTCTCATCTTCATCAGCATAGTCCTGTAGATAGAGAAAACACAAGTCTTTGATGTTTTCTTTATTCAACATGATTATCGGTTAAGTTACTTGAAATCAATCAGAAAATGCTGGGGGGTAAACGCTGACAAAATCTCCCTGCATGGTGAAAAAGAACAATGTGTGCTGATTTTAGGGTTGACTGTATATTTATGAATACACCTTACATTCACATGTAACGATTTTGAGTTCAGGTAACTGGGATCTCTAACATGAAAATAACCAAGTTGTCATCTCAAACAGCAATCATGTGTACACAGCCTTGTTTTGATTTTTCCCCAGTTATAAAAACGTCTATAACTATGCAGAGAAATATGATTTCATTTTCAGACTTCTACAGTTTACTTTCACAAGCATCCTCTTTTAGAGGAAATTGTTATTTCTCCTTAAAACTGGACACTATATGCAAATTAGATGTACGCATGACTGCAGAATCCCATACAAATGTCTATAAATTCCATCCTCAATATCTTTTTGGAATTTAATCCAAAACTATAAAACTTTCCAAAATTGTTGATTTATAGGTGCTCTTTGGGATTACAGTGGTTATTTCCATGTTAGAGATCCCAGTTTGCTGATATCGGCATGGTTTATGGGCAGGCAAATGATTCTTGAAAGCTGTGTGTTATTAAACTAAAAGCAAGCTGTGAAACTCATTGTCTTCCTTTAATGAGAATAGTTAATTCACAAACAGAACTCTTCTAACTGGTAGACACAGCTGCAGTAATAGTATTGTTGCGGCTGCAAATCCACAGAGATTTGGTTGTGTTGCCCAATCAAATTTCCCATAAGTCTTGGACCAATCAAATTGCTTGTAAGAAATGCCGCCTTCAACTAGTTTGAGGTTTCTAGTCATTTCGGAAATTACATGGTTTCTTCAACAAAAAAACAAAAAAAGCATTACTCAATACTTTTTTATCCAAAAAACAACAAGGAACCTGAATTGGATGCTTGAAATTATTCATACTTGGCGTGCGTAAAGAAGGAGTTGAGGTAAGCTTTCATTGTGCTACAAATGTTGTATAGACTAATATTGACCCTAAAAATGTAATAAACAAATTGAAGGGGTGAGCATGAAAACGACTTATGGGGAAACGAAAGCAAACATTGACCATAATTTCTATGTGAAGAATTTAAAGTTTTTAATGGTGTATGTTGCCAAAATAGTAATAAACAGTAAATAAATATCTGTTGTTAAAGGAACAGTGCCACGGTAATGTGCACGTGTAACACATGATTGTTAATAATGTCAAAGACAATGGAAAATCACGCTGTTATGTCACATCACATCAAAACTCAACTGATCTGGAACAACCTTTGGAATTTTCGCTAGCACGAAATCTAGAGTTTATAGTTTTGTGATTTGCATCAGTTGAGAAGTTCAGGATTTAGAATCGTATAAACCCCCCACTGGACCAAGACATAAGTGCTTCGAAGATCTGCATGTATGGGATTCAGGATAATAGTTTAGGAATCCACTCGACAATGCCGACTGACATAAGCAAACAACAACTTCTGTGGGAATTATAACATTCCATTCTAAACTGCGATACGAAACTACGGGGAAACTTACCGTATTTGACCGCGTATAAGCCGCGGGGTATTTTCGTTTTCATTTTGAGAAAAAGTAAAAAATTCCTCCATGAAGTCCGGGTGCGGCTTATAAGCGGGCTTTTTCAGATTTAAGTTCGAGTAAAATAAAATAATTAGCCAAAAAATCCCATCAAATGAATCGTGTTATTACACTTTAAGGTTACCGGATACCTTCAAAACGAAAAAGATGGGCAAATTTTTTTTCCGCACACAAATGGAGTTTTAGTAGTAGTGTCTCATATACCAAAAACTCTTAATGTTGACGGAGAAATACCAAAAGGAAGTTTTTGACCGGAAGTAAAAGGTTCCGTTTGATTGACAGCAGATCAATATAAACACATGACAAGTGCTCACTCGCCCGTAACGACGGTGTGAAGAAAGCTGGCGCATATAATATTAAATTTATTTCATATACCAATGTTTACGTTTATTGAGAAACGTTTTTCCACACATGATTCCATCGGTTGTTGGCCTTATGCCTTCAAAAAAGCAAGCAGGATGCCCTTAGCTTGGAAAACAAAGAAAAAAGAAAAGCAAAACAAGGCCAAACAATGCATACGACTACAAAGCCAAATAGGAGTCCTCATAAAACCTGACAAGGGTTCGTATTTTCACTTTCAGACAGAGTGCCGAGTGGCCCACATCTGAACCACAGGCTTCCCAGACTCGACGTATATTTCCCGCTTATTAGTCTGTTGGGTTACCTGTGGTTTATCGATTAGTTTAATAACGATCTCAGAAGAGTTTAAATAATTGCTTCGTGTGAATTCTCTTTTCCGATTCCTACTAAATGAATCTTCAATAATAAAAGATTGATACTTCATGAAGTTGTGTGAGTGGTTTTTTGGCGATTTGGGGCCTTCTAAAGCAGTTTATTAGGATTCGAAATTTTGACCGTTGGCCGAGGCTCTAACAAAATATACAAGGTAGGCAAGTCGACCTCGCCAAAGCATACACTTACCTCAAAGATCACCCAAAAATCGGCACTTTTCTTCCTCGCTCGCTATTCAGCTTTCGACACAGGAGGGAATAGTTATCAAGCAACATCTGACCAGAGATTTAGGAAAATCCATCAAATTTATCATCGCCAAACGGCCTCCTCGAGACCCAAAAAGTGCGACCTTCCAATGATCTGTAAGAACCAGAATGACCAAAGCGGCCCAAAATTTTCCCGACCCTACCCAAAACGATGCAGATCGCCTTTTTTCATGGGGGACCCTCAAGCGTGAAATTATACTTCCGCTCGAGGAACGGAAACAAATATATTGCCAATCAGAGAGACCATTACTAGGCCTTTTAACGAAACTGGCGGTTACAGACTAATAAATTTTGAATTTGCAACTCGCGAAAATTTCTCACGTGGAACTGTCATAACACTCGGTGAAGACCCCAGCCCACTGTCTTGGTCCTCTGATTGGCGAGTTCCAAATTCAAAATTAGTCTGTAACCGCCAGTTTCGTATAATTTCATGCTTGGGGGTCCCCCATGAAAAAAGGTGATTTGCATCGTTTTGGGTAGGGCCGGGAAAATTTTGGACCGCTTTGGTCATTCTGGTTCTTACAGATCATTGGAAGGTCGCACTTTTTGGGTCTCGAGGAGGCCGTTTGGCAATGATAAATTTGATGGATTTTCCTAAATCTCTGGTCAGATGTTGCTTGATAACTATTCCCTCCTGTGCCGAAAGCTGAATAGCGAGCGAGGAAGAAAAGTGCCGATTTTTGGGTGATCTTTGAGGTAAGTGTGTGCTTTGGCGAGGTCGACTTGCCTACCTTGTATATTTAAATTGTTAGAGCCTCGGCCAACGGTCAAAATTTCGAATCCTAATAAACTGCTTTAGAAGGCCCCAAATCGCCAAAAAACCACTCACACAACTTCATGAAGTATCAATCTTTTATTATTGAAGATTCATTTAGTAGGAATCGGAAAAGAGAATTCACACGAAGCAATTATTTAAACTCTTCTGAGATCGTTATGAAACTAATCGATAAACCACAGGTAACCCAACAGACTAATAAGCGGGAAATATACGTTGAGTCTGGGAAGCCTGTGTCTGAACATGAAGAATTGATAGGAGCCAGCCGAGAAAATATTTGGAAACGTAAAGTCTGACGGTGACTCTGAATCGCTTGAAACCAACACCACGATCTTAGCTTGCTATTGCCGTGCCGTTTCAGCCGCCTGCAAATCGCTGTCTCCTCTACTAACTATGCTGGCATTCAAGGCGTCTCTAGGTGTTCACCTTGGCTTTGTGCCTCCAGGTCTTTTTGTCTTTCCCATTTTTCAAGTCACACAAGAAAACTAGAACCACCAGCTATGCGGTGCGAAGCTTTGATCGGAAATCAACATTGGCGGGAAATCTTGACAGATAGTTGAACTGTGATGAGAAATGATTGGCCAAGAGCTCGCTAATTGTTGGAGAGGCGGGGCTTCAGATGCACGCACGACAGACGGCTAGATTTTCTAAAATGCTATTTTCTTCGCTTTCGATTTTCAACCAAAATAGAGTTTAAAAAAAGCTCCCATTCAAGAGCAATTTAGTCGATTTGTTTGAAATTTTCACAAAATGTCAATTGATATCTCCGCTGCAAAAGGGTATCGGGGAATTAGAAAATTCTAAAAATAGAGCTCTTGACGGCGTTTTCCGCAAATCTACTCTGAATATTTTTCACCTTTTCATGGAGAGCATGATAACTTTTGAACTAAATCGAATTTTGAAATTCCCTGACACCCTTTTGTAATACGATTCCTCTGAAATGCGACAAAGCAAACAGATTTTTAAACCTTAAAATATTTTCGGAGTCGGAGCTTCTGAAAGCCATCTCACTAGATCAGAGAAACGGGATCGCGGAAAATTCGAGATTTTCAAAGAACTCAAAACTTTTTATGTATTCTTGTAGCCAATTTTATAAGCTTTAAAATGATACATGGATGATTTATCTACGATGTTTCTTCGAGGTGCTACATAATTTAGACTGGAAACGCACCCTGAAGGTATCCGGTAACCTTAAGTTAACAGCATAGAGGTCACAACTTTTATTTCATTTGGTGGCATTGTTCCATAAGACGGAATGCTTATTTCTTTGAGTTTGTTTGATTTGACTTGTGATCAATAAATCCGATACTTTGACATTTTTATGTTCCAGAGAAATTTTCCCACAAGACTACGCAGTACCGTGAGACAGAAACCGACATGACTCGCAAGAATAAATGTTACAGCGATAACTGTTACGAATCTAAAGTGTCAGAATAAACTTTGTTTTGAATTCGACACAGAGTTTATTTTAACAACATTTGTATTTTAGATAAAAAGAATCAGTTGTTTGAAGTTTTGAGGGAAACTCAGATATTTTTTGCTGTGATGTTCTAAACTCGGGGTGCACCTTATACGCGGTACATTTCATTTAAGTTTTCAATTTGAACTTGAGGTTAGATTGAAACCAAAAAGTGGGGGTGCAGCTTATACGCAGGGTGCGGCTTGTATGCGGTCAAATACGGTATGTTCTGACTTCATAGCTTTGGGGCTTTGTGATTTTTAGGATAGTTGTTGTACAATTATAAGAGCACTTCCACTACAAAATTGGGGAAGAAAAGAGTTTGATTTTGCTAAATATCAAGCTCGAACTGTACCAAGCGAAGGCTGTGTTGACACTGCAATAAATACATGCAAACATTCAGCGTCTTACAAGCACAGTAAATGTCTCCCCTACATTCTTACTGTCTCCAAGTTTCCTAGGCCGTCAATTGTCCCCCTCTCAATGCATTGGATGAAACTACCAGGAGACAGAAGTTTTCTTCTGTAGCCATTAATTCCTCCGCTCGACGAACCGTCCAAGGGCACTGAATTCAAAAATACTCATAAATCCTAGGAACCGTATTTTATCACGTATAAGCCACACCTTTTTTGACTTTGCAGCTTATATGTGAGTGTTTTCAGAAAACTGTTTTTGCAATGACCGTAAACAAAGCCATATGAACAATAGAAATGGCACATTCAGTTCACAGAACACGAGTGTCAGCAAAACTTCTACTCAAACTCCTCTCCTTCGATTTCCAAAGAAAACTAGCTGTCCAGTTGCATGTCATCTTCTCTGCTAACTCCTTGAATGGTTCCTAGTATTGTTAAAGGTCATAATTGGTCTTGGAAGCCTTCAAATTTTCAAATAAAGTATAATTCTCATCGAGTTCATGTTCAACTTCGGAGCTCACGCTCGATCGGATGTTCAAGAAAACTCTCGCCCCAGGCCTCCTTGAAAATCCAAGATGGCAGACCACGGACTCAGACACGTGCTCATATAGTTTTGCCAGAAAATCTTACGTGTTTAAAGGAATGAAGTTCCTTAAATATGTTGTTGGTTAATGGGGGAACAACAGCAGAATAATTCTAAAGTGATTTAAAGACAGCAGGTTAAAATATACACAAGAAAGGACAAGGAAAGTTGTAACGAATTTGTTGTTGTGATATGACGATCTCTTATATTATGAAGAAGTTTTGCTTCAATTACGGGCATTTATTTGTCACATACCGTATTTTATCACGTACAAGCCGCACCTCACGTATAAGCCGCACCCCTAACTTCAGCCTGATAAACAGAAGCTTGTTTTTCACGAAAGGTTTAAGGAAAAACCTTGTGTATAAGCCGCACCACAAAATTCAGTAAGAATAGGCTTGGTTCGAATTCATAAATGCCCGTAATTGAAGCAAAACTTCTTCATAAGAGATCGTCATATCACAACAACAAATTGGCCGGTAACAAAATGAGCAGGAGACTGGGACCGAGTTTATCAGAATTACTCTAATACTAAAATGAAGTTCATCACATGATAGAGCATATTGAAATTAGCATGTGTGCCAAGTTTGACATGCTTCAAGTGAATCTTGTCTGAATTATAAGCAATTGAAATTCCCCCCCCAAAAAAACATTTTACAATGAATGTATGGTTTGGAGGGACAATGTTAAAAAATAAGAGAGTTTGTATGGGAAAATTGACATATTTGATGCCTTCTAGCATCGTCAATATTGAGCCAAAGTTCACCAAACTTTCCAGACTAGCTAAGTTTGATCTGTTCTTTTGGAAAATAATGCTCACTTTGACTAGTTATTAACTGAATTAGTTTTACTGACTCTGTCCCAGTTCCCCACTCCTTTTGTTACCGGCTAATTGGTTACAACTTTCCTTGTCCTTTCTTGTGTATATTTTAACCTGCTGTCTTTAAATCACTTCAGAATTCTTCTGCTATTGTTCCCCCATTAACCAACAACATATTTAAGGAACTTCATTCCTTTAAACGCACAAGAAAGTAAGATTTTCTGGCGAAACTATTATGAGCATGTGTCCGAGTCCGTGGTCTGCCATCTTGAATTTTCAAGGAGGCCTGGGGCGAAGGTTTTCTCAAACGTCCGATCGAGCGTGTCAGCTACGAAGTTGAACATGAACTCGATGAGAATTATACTTTATTTGAAAATTTGAAGGCTTCCAAGACCAATTATGGCCTTTAACAACACTAGGAACCATTCGAGGAGTTAGCAGAGAAGATGACATGCAACTGGACAGCTAGTTTTCTTTGGAAATCGAAGGAGAGGAGTTTGAGTAGAAATCTTGCTGACACTCGTGTTCTGTGAATTGAATGTGCCATTTCTATTGTTCATATGGCTTTCTTTACGGTCATTGGAAAAAAAGTTTTCTTAAAACACTCACATATAAGCCGCACCCCCAACTTTGTGGCAATTTTTGTTACTTTCAAAATCTGAAAGTCAAAATAGGTGCGGCTTATACGTGATAAAATACGGTAGGTCGTTTTCATGCTCACCCCTTCAATTATGACGTGTTAAGAGCCTAATATCATTTTTATTCACACTTTTTTAATACCATATCGCTCACTCACTCTAAGACTCACTCGTTCGCAATATTGCATTAAAAACTTGTGAATAAAAACACTATCAAGCTCTTAACAATGATGTAATAAATAGGATATAACATGGCCGCATGGAGATACAGATTTTATCTTCGAGTGTTGATGACCTACATGTATCTTATGAGCGAGTGCAGCGAATGAGTAAGATATTTCATCAACACGAGAAGATAAAATACATATCTTCAAGCGGCCACGTAATATTCTGTTTAATATGACATTGTCAATGAAATACCAGTTTTCATCTCTTCCTGAAAAGGCTAGAAATTTTAAAAGGCCAGTCATATTTTATGAAGATATCACTTTTTAGAAAGAAATATACACTGGTATTTCATCAATAATTATATAATAATCTCTATTTATCAATGAAATACCAGCTTTCAACTTTAACTAAAAAGGCTAGAATTTTTTAAAAGCCAGTCATATTTTCAATAGATGAAGATATCATACATGTGAAGATATCTGACACCTTTTATAAAGAAAGATACATGTACATTGGTATTTCATTGATAATTATGAATTAAAAGTATAAATCTTACATATGTAGCATCTTGAACTGAAACATCATAAATTTGCTTCTATTTTCAAACTTGTATATAATTATATGAAATATCTAGAATCTTGTTCCTTAAATTGTGTATCTTTTCCCATTATTTTCTAGCAAAATTAATGACCATTCTTTAAAAGCAGACTTACATCAATCATTTCCTTCATGTTTCCTGGCTGCCGCAACCTTTTCCTTTTCGTCTTGTTACTCTCCTGCAGGTTTTCCTTTCCTTCTATTTTCACTATTCCCGTTTCTTCAGCAGGGCGTGACCTCAGGAGCCTTCCATCAGTATCTCCTTTCCTGTCAACATTTCCTAATGGGGATGTGGCACCTGGGCCACTAGAAATCCCAGTTTGGGTAGTGATGGCAGCAGATGTCACAAGAGAACCAGATGAGCTTCTAACGGTCACAATATCAGCTTTGCCTGATGCAGTCAAGACGGATGCTGTCATACTCACTCCCTGTGTCATAGCACTTCCTGTCACCTCACCACTTGTTGGTAAAAGCTTAGGCACAATTTCCAGCTTCGCCGTCTTGCAACAGATTTGAACTCTTTGAGTGACAGAGCAAAGAGGAGGTGGCCCTGTGTCTATCTTGAGACATGGTGACACTTCAGGTTTGGTTCTTGCAACCTGGAGTACAGGTGGTGATGTAGGTTCTGATTTAACTTGAGCAGTAGGTATAAGTGGTGGCGGAACTTTATGTTTGTCAAGAATATTTTGACAGATTACCCTATTTTCAATTTTAGGATCTGGTTTTACAACTTTCACTATTTTTACTGGGATCAGCCCTGGTTCATTTGATAGTGGTCCATTGCTAAATGGAATCTCAACCACGGCATGTGCTCTCTCTTCGTCCATACTTTCAGAAGACTTTGTACTTTCCTCTGACAAATCTGACTCTGTGCCCTCTTCATCCTCAGAGAGCTTAATTTTCTTTTGTGGAAAGTGGGTCTTGACATGCTCCAAATCAGCAAGAAACCTTTTTCTCTTAAGCTCTTTAGCCAGGGGTGCATTCCTAAATTTCTTTTTTCTTGGCCTACCTTTTAATACAGGAGCTAATAAAAATGAGAAAAAAGGAGTTAACGGAAAGAACAATGAAACATGATCCTTGGCACTATCTACATCAGACATCAGTTCAAAGTTTTTCATGTTCAAGAGAAGAAAATATTATCCAAACCATTTGGTACGTTTACGACTATTTGAAAGGTTTGAAAAAGCTCCATCCAAATTACGTTCCAATTTTGCTTTAGAGCAAAAGTTAAATGTCAAGGCTTAGAAAAGAAAATTTACAAGAACTATCAGTGATTTTGTTACAAATTGCATGCAATGAGTCATTAGGACTTGCTCCATAAAAAGACTAGTCCTAAAACAAAAAAACAATGAGTCTTTGGACAAAAACGAAATCAAAGTTTGTCAGAATGTTTAGTATTAAATAATAGTTGAGTGGCTATAATAGCATCAACAGCTACTTGGTCAGTTTGACAGGTCTTACTTTTGCTTAATTGCAATTGATTGCCATTGATCGTCCATTGATGTCCATGGTGATGCATATTTAGCTTACATTGTAGCTATATAAATAAATAAATTTGCACCTGTTGCATTCTTGGGAATGCATGCATGCATAAATAATGCAGAGTGTGGAGGTAACAGAATCACTGAACAATGTGAAATAATTTAATATTCATTTTTCTGAACCTCAACATGAAACTTGTGTTCTTGACTAGTGGAGCTTTGTAAAGTATGTAACAAAATTATGACACAAGGCAGAAGTACATCCTTGGCATAATACTCACCTTTCGTTTCACCAGATAAATGGTATTTATCAACATCAGGACAAATGAAACTCTCCCTACAGAAACCAACTCTGGTGCTGCAGTTGGGGGCAATAATACACCCAAGGGCCATCATTTGAGATCTAGAAAAACACACCCCATCAAGTAACCTTTTCTTTAAAGCACTGTAGCGACAGTAGGCTTGGAATGTCAAAATAGTTATTTTTTCTACCACAGGGCTATCAATGTTCACTGACGATTCTTGTAATTTATGTTTTTCTTCGGTCATGCCATTGTAACTATTTATGCATAGTTCTTTTGTAGAAATTAAGTCTGCTTCTGAAGGCGGTATTAATCCGGTGGTCCAGTCGTTTCCTGAATATTCCCACTGTGCCATGTCCTCGCACTTGATAACGACTTTCTGGTCAGCATATAAAAGTTCATCCTGCAGGACAAGGAAGATATTCATTAATGCAGTATCCCAGCAATGGCTTACTTTGTTTTTGTGGAGCTCCCATGTGGGCCAAAGGCCTGCATGAATGGTGCACTATACATATAGGAGAGCAAAAATTGGACAACTTCAGGTTTCCCTTGCTCCCAATCCCGTCGCGCAACATGCCTGAAAAAGTGCTGCACCTGTGCATGCAGAAACCAGCCACTTGCACTAATTTCTCTTGATTCTACCAGCTATTTTTGTTTTTTTATCCTTGTTTTCTTTTTATAAATTATTGTTTGCCCATCCAATTCCCTAGTCCCCATCAAATGCCATCTAGTTAATTGGGAGCTCCGCTTATAGGCTTGCATCTCTCTCTCTATATATATACATTAAGGTACTATTAAAGATTAAAGGACTATAATTATCAATCAAATTAAACCTTCAACTACACAAATAACAGGGTCTCAGAGATAGAAGGGAAATACCATGTGGATGTCCTGATATGCTTTTCAAACTTTTTCAAAAGAGGATGGCAAAGATTAAAGTGGATTACAAAAGTTTATTATGGAAACTTGATTTTGTTTACAGTGAACCAATTTCAAGTTGCTCTAAATTCCTCAAATAGCATTATTTGTCATTCATTCAAATTGTTGTCATCTTTCATCAACATTGTCTCAAATTTTCTCAAGTACATGTATACCTGGAAAGCACACTCTCCTAATCTGAGTAGTATCTTTTGTCTTTGTTTATTATTTGGGGGTTGACATAGCTCCTTTAAGCAACCTAATTTAATGTTTGGAACTTGGAACAGTCTTACAGACTGATAAACTTGAGGCTGACAAGGTGGCTAGCCAGGTTGAGAATCTTTCAAGATCTTGGCAAGATTCTCAACCTGGGTACATGTATAATTTAACATCCATATTCAAAAAGATATGGAGGTCTAAGCAATAACTGTATAACCCAGTTTTAAGATCATGCACAGTTGTACAAATATTTTGTTTATTTGTAGGGCAGGTAGATGTTAAACAATGGGTGGTGCAACAGTTGAAACAAAGGATTTGCACAACTGCTAATGATCTTGAAACTGGGTTATTATGTGATTCATCTTGTGAGGAACAAGTACTTTGTTTTATGTCACGATTACCTACAAAAACGTACACAAAACATCAAAAATATGTAAAATGTAATTTTGCAGCATTATACAGAAAACATTGAGTTAGTAATTAACTCAATCATATGTTATTATTTTCCAAACCACGTTTTGTGTATATTTGTTGGCTGCTTCACTCTTAGGATTGCCTTTGTGCAATTATCCCTAAAACCCTCCTAGTGTCTGCGAGAGCCCCAGTGTGACATTAATTGAGAAACGAGCACCCTAAAGGAATGCATGCTTCATTATGGCTCACAGCACAATAAAATATAATAGTATTACAATTTTAAATCAAATATATATATATATTATACTTTCCAGAACCATGACTGAGCAGAGGAGGAGTCAGTGTAGACTACAACCATATCATAGTACACATGGTGTATTATTAGCATATAGCACTCTTGACGACCTAAGTACATGTAGGTCACATAGCATTACTTAGCTGCAGGCATGAACATTAAGGGGCCATGTCATGTTTATGACTACTGGACCATGGATGCGATATGCTTCTTGGCTAAATACAATTTACTGTTATCTACCATGCTGAAAGGATAGTGACAATCTTTTCATTAAAAAATGTCACATTGATTTTGCAATTTATGTTTTCAAAAGCAACTACAGCACTGTCAAAAAACATAGAACAAAAGAGAAGAAATGTTTAAACTACAGATAATGGATACATGTATTAATGAGAACATCATTTTTATTAGGTAGAGGAATTCAGCATGGCAATTTAAATGTAAAGTAGTCCAGCTTACAAACATGATACATCATAATTATGCATACAATTTACATTCTGTCCATGTAATATAATTTTGAGCCAGGATTTAACAATCTAAAAAACAAAAGTAATAAGCAACATCCAACTAATGAAGCCTTACACATGACACAATATTGAGCTCATTATCTAAGTTGAGGTTTAACTAAGGGCATTATTCTGGAATACATATAGATGGAATAGTCTCTGGAAATCACTGTTTCAGGTGGTAAGATTTTACACTGTAAACTACAAACTATTGCTGACATGATATTCAGAAAACATTAATTTCAGTATTCCAGCAGGGTATTCATTAACATTTGAAGTAGCAGGAGATTGAAATAAAATAGCAGGAGTGTGTGTCCTAAAGTATATAAAAAATGAATTACGAAATGCAAAAGTAGCCGGAGAATTTTGCTCAGTAACCGGAGAATTCTCTGATGTCCGAACCCTAATGAATACTCTGTTCCAGTAGCTAAAAAATCCCAATATAAGTAATTTGTAGTGATCATTCTGAGCACTCTTAATATGGTCAATCAAATGCACCCTCAGAAACTTCAACAAATAAATAAACAAACAAACAAACAAACAAACAAACAAACAAATAAATAAATAAATAAATAAATAAATAAATAAATAAATAAATAAATAAATAAATAAACAAATAAACAAATAAACAAATAAACAAATAAATAAATAAATAAATAAATAAATAAATAAATAAATAAATAAATAAATAAAAAAATAAAAAATATGAAAGACTGTATCCAGTTTATGCTACAAGCTGATGTTGTATTTTAAAACCAGACTGCCCACTGTGAACACTCAACATATTCTCTCACACCTCTCTGCAAGCCTGTAGGGTGTGACATGCTAATGTCACTGTATCTAATAATATAATTATTATATAACATTTCTGCACAGCAGAGTTCAGTTCCCCTGAGGCTTTTTATGGATCACAGAACTGCACTGATATTACATTTAATTAACCAGCAGAGGAAGAAAATACAGTTGCGCCATATAAATTAGTAAATTTTAAGATCAAAAGAAAGACTCCTGTTCTATCACTACATGAACTGCTCCATAAGGACACCACATGAGCAACAAGTATCAAATGTGCTGACCTTGGCAAAACAATTTACTTTGAAATATTTAAATTCCAACATCCAACAAGCTGATAGGGTCTATGACAGTACTTTAGCTGATGGGGAATGAATACATGTTAATTTTGAGTTAAAACTGAGAGGACTTTATCGCGTGATAATTTTGTCCAGAGTCAAGAAAATATGTATAGATCGCAATGTGATGATATTTGAAGCTGTTCAAAAATGAAATGCAGACAATACAAAAACCACAGATGCTTGACAATGATTTTAACTTATTTATATAGGACTTCAGCTTTCGCTGTAAAGGTTCCTCTTTCTAATAATAACAGCACAGTGGCTAAAATCCAAACTGACTTAAATAGGAATCAAAGAGTGTAATTCCAAAACAAAAATAGTTCAAAGGAATGAAGATATATATGCTTTCACAAATGGCAATGGGAAGTTGTACTTCTTAGGCAGCGATGTAGATAATTTTAGAGATAACAAGTTCAAACAGTTACAGAGGGCCCATTTTATTATGTTCATTGCTTACAATGTATTTTCTGCTTCAAAGCCGGACCATTATTGAAAACAAGGTAATTCAGCTGGGGCAATGTCCCGTTGCTGGGCTGTTATCTACATCCCTGTTAGGACTAATTATAAACCAGCTCTAGGCTATAATTTAGAGCACACAATAAATTATTGATGACAGTTATTTTAGATAAATGTTATACACGTATGTAGTTTATAAAATCGGCTTGATCAAAATAATCATGTCAAAATCTGAGTTAAGACAGGCTGCAATAAGATGTCTAAATGTGAATAATTACTTGTGTCAATACACATGCAAGTGCTAATAATATTATGCTTCATGACATTTGGCTTGCATTATTTTGCTTTCAAGAATAGATTTGAGTAGATTTTTCAAAAAAAATATTATTTCCACATTGTCATGAAACAAATTTTGTACTAACTATTTACTAATAAGATTGCCTAGATCTAAAGACCTGTTTATTCACAGTAAAACCAGTTAATATAAAATGTGATGACATTAAGCTTTATGTTCGTGTTCATGTTGCTCATTAGTATACCATTAAGAAGTGCTTCACATTTTATGGCAAAGTGCCACACTTATTATAAGGTCTTAACAAAATACTTATAATGCCAAGGGCATCTATTTCAGAGCTGTTTAATTAGATGTACACTTGTTAGGAATAGTCTGGAATGCAATAAATAGAACTTACAGGATTGAAGTAATAGGTTAACTCCATGTAATACCACATATGAGGAAAATAAAAGGCTTTGTTTTTGCCAGCTAAATTATTCTAAAACTGCTCTGGTGGGTGTGAGGTTAAAGGGACAAAACCTATTGTTTTTGGCCAGAGTGTGATCCCCATGAAGGATTTGAGTTACTACATGAAGAAAACATGTACTAAATAGTGTTTAGCTAGCTTGCTTCTTACATGTAAATCCATAGATACTTTTTGCGACTTCTTTACTGAAAAAAAACTTCCTACAACCCAGAAAATAAAATAAAAATTCTTAGTTACTGTTTGATAGATCAATGTAAATACACGTCATTTTTTTACTGCATTACTTTGATACATTAAGTAAATTCAAAATACTTGCAGTAATGCGCTCAGGGCCAAGTTAAGATTATGTTAATGGTTTATATCTACATTTTTTTTTTTTTTTTTTAGTATCAGTTAATTTATTACTGAATGGTGGTTCACATAAAAACTTATAAATACAAAAGCTAAAATCGACAAGCACATCAAACCTTTATGGTTTAGAAAAGGAACATGCATTTTATGTGTTTAAAGAGGGTTCAGATAAAGGCATCATAAAACAGACATTACATTCAATGCTAAAAAAAGAACTATGATTTTATTTAAAAATTCAAAGCAGAACAACCAGCTTTAGATTACAGCTATTTGAGTTTAAAAAATGTATTTTAATTAATTCACATGTATATATATATTCGTTTTTTTTTTTTCAAGGTTGAGAAGAACAAAACATTTATTAAATTCAAGGTGTAATCAGACTGTGGTTCATCTACACTTTATCTTTCATTAACAGTAATTTCTACCTTACTATTGTTCTGCCAAATACAAGTACATGTACAGGTACACAAACACAAGATGCTGAAACAAAGTGATGAAAGTGTGTCTGAAACACAGACATTAGGGTCAGCTTCTATGTGAGAATTAACCAACAGCCCAATAAGTTAAAAATTCCATATCAGACCTGATACATCCTACACATACATGACCTTTGTCATTTAATTACAATCATGAGCATAAACCAGCAGGTTTCCTTTCATATCAGAGGCAGTTTTGGATTCTCATGCAATCTGATATTAAGCCTATATTAGCACGGTCCAAAATCCTCTTGTAAAATCAAAATACATTTTTTATTCTAAAATATTAAGTGCAATCAAGAACAAGACAATACTGAAAAAGAATATATACATACATACATACATATATATATATATACACACACACATTACAAAAAAAATCAAGGTCCACAATACTCAGTGACTGCTAAATATGTTGTGATAACAGAACAAAATAGTATTGAGGCCACAACTGCTTGACACAATGAACTGCTTGATTGATTAGCATCTCCACTCAAAATAGTAGTAAGGTCTAGACTCCCTAAAATACAATAATTATGAATTTAGTGATTTATAGTCTAAAAGAATTATCCTCTTTGTTTTAGTTTTAAATGTGAATGTGATATACACTCATTTATTTTCTTGACAAAAGCCATCAATTTGAAATTAAACTTGGGTATTATCAAATTCCATCCATCTGCAGCTGACATACTGCAGAGTTATATTAAGGTCCATAAGTCTCTCATTATGCATTGGCCTTTGTTCTAGGGCAGATGGCATTTTACGAAGTCTGAATAGGTGGAGCTGGAATTTTATACAAACATCTAAATGTTTGGTTTAAAATGATATTAGAGTCAGAGCTTAAATTTAATAAAAATAATTGACTTTATCATAAAAATTGCTCTTTCAGTAGTTAAGTAACAGATGTACAGGAAGATAAATTAACTTGGCAAATCACAGTACCTTATGATCTGCTACAGAAACATACAGGATATTATTACATTTTTGCTATCACCAGCTTGATATAATCACAACAAGCTCTAAGTAATTTCATCTTGTTCAATTTGATATTTTATTCAGGAGTTCAATAGAATGAAAAACAGTAAAAAGCTTTGATCAATGTCTGTAATCTCCGCACCTCATCAATTGATTTTATAGTTTGTTCTGACGTCCCGAGGGAAATTTGATATCTAAATTCCCACCACTAAAATCACAAAATGCGTTTGACAAGCGTGCAACGAAATTCTTTAGTCCCACAATTAAAGACACCTTTGAACACCACAAATATAACTCTGAAACAATACGCCTATTTCCACATTAAAAATCCTGGTTTTTCATGTCAATAGACGAAGAAATCAAGAAACCTTTCGAGCATGATGAAATATATACGGATCAACAATTGAAATTGTAAACCGAGGAATGTTTTAATCGATAAAATAAATGTTGCCCGAAATATACATCGCCACTTTGAAACAAAACGGCTACTCTTGTCTATTTCAGCGCTGTTGTGTTCCTAATTTCACCGAATCCGTGGTAAAATTGACCGATATTTTAAAACAATATCAAAAAAGCAATTGTGAAACCCCGACTTAATTAGCCTTGGAACATGCGGTAATTTGTTTACCCACACGATGCTTATGAAGATTTCTTTGATGGTGTTTGTCATTTTCTTTTGGCGAAAGCTTTGAGTGAATAAAAAATATCATAGAGTGCCATGTTACGTTTGGCTAGATTTAGTGACGCTTTGGAAGAAATTTTAGGAGTACAGATTATTATTCTTTCGCCAAAATGACAGCGTATTTGTATTCAAATTATTCGTCATTGTGGTTTAGCATGAAGACAACGTGCCGTGTCGATTTGTCGATTCGCATGAAAATTAAAAACTAAATTTTATTTAAGCCTCACGTAACTTCTTAGAAATAAGCGTGCAAAAGAAGGAAATGACGAAACTCAATGAAGCTGATTAAGAACGGCCTTATCCGGAAAGGTTCTTTGAGAAATAGCACAAAAATGCAAATTTATCTATTGTTGGTGTTCGTATGAAAAACCCGCTCAAATATCACTTACAGCCTTCGGTTGTGAATATCAATTGTTTTTTAAGATTTCGATTTATGCTATACAGACGTCAATAAATTCTGTCTGCAAAAAAAAACCACTATTTTTTTAGGGCGGCTTGAGAGAAGAAATATTTGCAGTGATAAAAAGAGCGACATATGAATCAGTTCGTTGTTTACCGATATGATCTAAGCTCTGAATACAAATTGAGTTTGAGTTTGTGAAAACCTATTACATTGAAACGGACGTGCTTTACGATAAAATACTCAACGGCCAGCTAAAGTTGGTCAAATCAAAACCAAATTAAATATAAAACTTCCTACTGTTGAACAATGAATATGAAACAATTAAATAACAGGAATATAAACTCTAACTCACTTAAAATAGAGAACTGAAATCTAATGAGGGGCACCACATGGGAATTTTTAACACTTCCGTACAGAGCGCTATAGAAACAAAGGGTGAAATCTCAGTTTCGTGAAGTTTTTAACTTAAATAAACTTCCACTCAAAAAGCTGCGCTATTCTCCTTTCGAAATTGAAACTGAATTTTCAAAGAACATTAAATTTCCGATTTTCAGGCTAAAAATTCTCCGGAATACGGGTCACATATAAGTGGACTACAACATACGAGTGTTCTCGTTTTACACGGGATACATTAACAAGAATAAATAACCTTTACGGTTGCTGTGATTTGTTTCAGACAACCGTTAAAGACTTTCAGAGTATCCTGAAATTCAGAGGAATATCTTGGCCTATTTTCTATCGCTTTGAGGATCCAATATACAATTTTCAGGCGATTTACCAACCGTGATTTTCAACATAAGCGCAGTAGCAAAATCAACGAGCCATAATATCTTCAACAAACACAATTTCGGAGCCCTGTGAATTTGTTAACTAGCCATTCTTTAGGCACTCTGTAGGCGAGCTCTTCACCTCAAAAATAAAAATTAATTGTAAGTTGATAAATTAAAAAAAAATATTTACCTCTCCATGTAGTGGCAGTCTTCCTACGGGAGTATCTTCAGGTCTGAAATACAATCTCGCGGAAGCGAGTTTACTATCAGAACTCGCGTCGTACCAAATCAGTTGTAGTTCTGCTATGCATATCGGCAGATCGACGGAATTTCTTACAAAGTAGAACTCTCCAAGGCAATAATTTTTAACTTCTCCTTCAGAAATTATTCTGAAACCTTTGTAGAACGTATAGGAGCCGTGCCGTCCACAACTTGAACCGATCCACTAGAAATACAAATCAATAATTTAAAGTCAGTTAGGCGGTAATTCTGTCATGGTATGCTTTTAGGCGAATTAAAATAAAAAAGTGCTCTAAATAAGCGCGTAGAAGCAAGAGAACCCGGCCAAAAATGCAACAGGAGTTTAGAAAAATATTACTCTTGATTTCGATTATTTTGGGGGGTTAAGAGTGGATAAAATGGGAAAAATACCTGCACTTCTGTAGCGGTCATTGTGCTCTGTAGTTTATCCTTCAAAATCCACACATTGCATGGAAATGAGTTTTCGACTGTTTGCTAGAACCACGTGATCCGCGATGAAACGTCATCGATCACAACCACATTTCTGACATGCGGCTTCATATGTCACAAGAAAGAAACAAATTTCCACCAAATTGTTGTACTGTGAAGCTCCTATTATTTATGATTCGAGCGTTGTACTATTGTGCCTTTTCTAACTCGTTTGGCGGCCTCCCTTTGCGGTCTCTACTCATTGTAAACTCGAGTGTAGGTCATTTCCTCCCCACCCCTCTCCCCTACATCCGTTTATGTGGGCACATTAACACATGTAATGTATTTGGCTAATTTGTGCTTTGAAGGACAACACGAAAGTTTAATAAGTGTATTTTCTTGAAAAGAAAATCACAATGAAATAATCTCTTGACAGTTATCTTTTTAATAAGCCTAAAATGGCAATTTGGCAAAATTATATGAAATACTGTGGCTTTATACTGCTGGGCCAATATATAAATAGATGTATAAGCTAAGAAATATCCTCTTTAAGGAATAGTTTGCTAAACAACTGAGACAGATGTTAAATAAAGGATTATGACTGGTATGAATTTAAGGAAAACCCCAAAGGTTTATGAGACATGAGCATAAACAGATATACATCGTAACTTCAAATGTGCTGGAATTGAATCTGAATTATTATATATTTAGCCATATAAGGTTATGTACCTAATCAAACTTTAATTACTTTATGTATTCTGTGAAAGTTGGTTGATTTAAATTTAGTTTAGTTCAGTAAAATATATAAAAACTGGCTCATATCTAACATCATTATTCTTAAAATTTTATAAATATTTACTCCTGAGAGTTTGTAAAAAAATAGTTGTGCTATATTTAATTATTATAAATATAACCTTTATTTGAAACATACCAATGACAATTATTAATCACAAAGGGTTTGCTTTGGGGGCACTCATATTTGTGGATTTCTGGTAATCCCTTTCTTAACCACAAGTAATTAAAGTTAAAATCAATCCTACAAAATTATTGAAAAATAAAGAAATATCACAATTCGATCTGTGACAAATGATGCGATGTAGAGAATGTTTTCTACTAAATAAAAGAGAAAGGGGGAATGATGAAAGAAAATATTATTTCAAACTTGAATGGAATAAAGTATTGTTTTAAGTGGGAAACATTGATATCATTTGCAAAACAACAGGTTATATTTGATTTTTATGAGATCTGAACATCAATAAACAAAATTACTCATGGAATTAATGTATTTTGATCTTATCAATGTAGACAAGTTTTTAATGGGAAAACTTTGACATTTATAAAGTTTTTTAAATGTAAAAATATAACAAGAAAAAAACAACAGATTAGTCTCTTCACAAATCCATGTTACTAACTCTAAAGCATTAATATTTTATGACTGTTAGTAATGTTAGTTAGGAGGTTTTCAAATATATTACATAAGCCAAGTAAACACACAAAGCTATATATTTAACTGAATTATTCCATTCCAGTGTAACATTACAGAAATTTCTCTTGCCTCTTCTATCAGCTGGTACTCTGTACTGGAACAACAGGTTTTATCGGCACATAGCCACATGAAAAAAACAGCCACCCCAGTCTTTTCCAGAACAGTTCAATTTTTTATCAGTAAAAACCGGCCAGTGGAATCTCTGCATTAAATTTTAGTAAATATGTTTGATAAAAATATATTAAAAGTTTCACTTGACAGTACATGTACAATATAATATATGGAGGTACAAGATACGGTCTTTGGCAGTTTTGATGACTTTCCATTAATATATTCAAACAACCTGCAGAATAATTCCAAGTTTTATTTTGTAACATATAAAATGGCAAATTTACTTTTCACAATTGACTTTCAGTGAAACAGCTAGTTCAATCAAATAAGTTAAAAATTTATTTATTTATGAAAAATAAAATTGAAAACCATTCATGTTCAACTCACTAGGCTTTAATCCAGAAAAAAAAAATTCACATAATATTCAGTGATGTGTAATATGTCAGTTAAAGTGCCTATAACCCTTTTGCAATTTTGATAGCTTGTGAACCTCCGAAAAGTTTTGAGTACTTCTGTGAAGAAAGTTTTGGTTTAAAGTGAATACTTTATGTTCTACGCTTCATGTTTGAAATCGTGTAAATGTGACCTTTCCTGACCCATGACCGCGTAAGTAAAAGCCTGGGTCGAAACCTGGGTAGACGTCATCTCATTAATGCATTATTCTCCATGGCGCCTTTTTATCACAACAACATCGATGCATAGAAAATATACACAGGTTTTGAGTTGTTAGTAAAGAAAAAAATCATTTTAGTCAACATGTTAAGTATTTCTTCGAATGATTGCAAAGCCGAATTAATTATATGACGTCAAGATGACGTCTACCCAGGTTTCGACCCAGGCTTCTACTTGCGCGTTCATGGGTCAGGAAAGGTCACATTTACACAATTTCAAACAAGCGTAGAACATAAAGTATTCACTTTAAACCAAAACTTTCTTCACAGAAGTACTCAAAACTTTTCGGATGTTTATAAGCTATCAAAATTACAAAAGGGTGATAGGCACTTTAACACAGCTACTCATGACAGTCTCTTTATTATTTCTTTTTTTAAACTAATATTCAAAGTCTTCTAGTTACTACCAGAAAATAATAATTTTGTATTTAAATAGGCTTGCAGTGACATGTATTTTCTGACATAAATATTTTTAAAAGTCAAGCATGTCAGGATCCAAGATTGATAATTATATTAACTTTGAGAAAAGCCTCTTAACACCAGCTAAAATTTTGACCAAAACAAGGCATTCAAAATACATAATTATACAGTGTAGGAAAACAGTTATAAATGTAACTCCAATTTGAAGATAACAAAACATATGAAATGTATATTTGTGAACACAATTTTGAACACTGGTAATGACATTAAGAAGGCCATCTATAATTATATAGCAAAGCTGGTTAAAGAGGTAATACATTGTTAGCATAGTTGCATGCTCTCGCTCTTATTAGCTTATGTCCAGGCTCCATAAGAATAAAGTCTGAACAACTTTAGCTTAATATAAAATCAGTGCAAGTACAAATGTATGGTGTGTCTGAATTTTTCATATCAAACTAATTTTCCATAATCAAGGTAACATGATGCTAAAAATAATATAACTTGGAGTTATTAAAACATTTGGCACTGAATGAAAATCAGGAATAAGGAAAATGCTAATCAGGAAAAATACAAAGATGATACATTTGAAGTTTACCGAGTGACACATGATAGAAAAATAAACAATACATGTATATGCCTTCATTTTCATTGGAATCAATTGATATTTATATTCGTAACACTAAGAATCAATATTAACACCATTGATATCAATTCACATCCTTTAGCAGTCTAGACAATTTAACGTAAAAGCATTCTTGCTGAATGGCACTGCCATTCACAGAAGAAACACGAGTATGTACAGGACTGTATATTGTCATGCCACTTGATTCTTACAGGAAAGAAGTAACACAATTTCCAAGTGCTGGTTTATAAAGTTGTTATGTTTGATGAGAGATCTAGACTCCATATTAAGGAGCTTATGGTAACCTGACAATTGATATTAAACTGACAATAATTAAAAATAGCAAATGAGTTAAACCAGGGAAATACAATGATCAAAATATCTCATTAAGTTCAACTGTATTAGTATTTATATAGTTACTTTCATCTCAGCCTTGTGTATTAGAAATTTTTATTAACAATAATTATTCTTCAATACTTAGGTACATGTAAGAGCAGAAAATGCCTTTTGAACTAACTTGTCTTCTTGCTGATGTCAGTTTCTTAATTAAAGCATAGATCTAGAGTAGAGGTCACAGAATAAAGGACCAACTAGCACTTCAATGATTGATGGAGAGAAAACATATTTTTGCTGTCATTTTTGGGTCCCAGCAACCATTTACATTCATGACTTGTAAAAGCTCTTTACAAACCCTCAAGTGATCTTTTTCCTTATATTAGGGTTAAATGATGTAAAACCAGTATGATATTTAGGCAAGACCAAAAGCGGCGCTTCCAATTATCTAAATTGAGGTAACTATAAATTATACAAAGAAAACAAATAAGATTAAAACACAAAAATAACTGGTAGAATCAAGGGAAATCAGTGCAAATGTTTAGAACGAAAAAGAAGATAGCAGAAAATGAAAAAAAAAATTATCACTAGCTATACTGCCCAAGGTTTTGACCTGGACCACCACAGTGCATGCACAGGTGCAGCCACAGGCAGCCCAAGCTGACAAGTACTGTAAAAAAAATGAATAAAAATGACTTAACTTGCCACTGTGATGTCTTCTGTCATGATTCTCTCCTTGTTGGGTGGTTGAGCTAAAATCAGCTTAAAACCACCCAACAATGAAAGAAACATGACAGAAGACATCACAGTGGCAAGGTAAGTCATTTTTATTCATTTTTTTTACAGTATTTTTGGCTGGTAACTTGTCAGCTTGGGCTGCCTGTGGTGCAGCACTTTTTCAGACACATATTGCACATCGGGAAACTGCACCTCAGCCAATTTTTGTTCTCATCCTATATCTATGGTGTTCCACTCACACAGGCCTTTGGCAATAACATTCAATCACTTTGCTAATTTACATGCATACATAGACTATATCACAACCCTGCCGTCGAAGTGCACTCTGGGATGGATATCTCAGTTTTCCATTGTTGTTGTTGGGTGGCCATCTTGGATTTAACAATGGAAACTGAGACATCCATCCCAGAGCTAGTGTACTGCAACAGTGGGGTTGCAATAGTCTATATAAGATTATCAGTAATGAAGAAATAGAGAATCAATATTACATGAATTTTATCTTCAACTGGTAAACCTCATAATTTCTGAGTGAGTGCAGCAAATGAGTGTATTTCAACACATTCACCACTTGAACGTTAAACCATATTATGTCCAAGCTGCCATGTAAGATTCTGTTTATTATTCACCAAGTTATAAATTACAAGGTTTTTATGTGTGACCCTTGACTGAAATGAGCTCCTTTTTATGCAGAATACGTTTTATTGTTAAACAAATACAACATTGTTCTGCATGTTCCTTAAAATGATACCTGAGTGTAAAACACTTAAGGTCTCAAAATGATAAAGCACTTAAGGTCTCAAAATGATAAAAAACTGAAATCGCAATAAAAACGATTTATTTTGCAATGAAAATGTGTAAGAATTATTTTGAAAGTGTATTGCGCAATGTTTTGATGACGTCGGTTAGTTCTTCAAGCAAAACTGAGTTACAGGCACTCATTCTGCAGGAAAATCTGGAAAAAACTACTCTATCAAAGCAATTTGAAGAATAAAAGTGTAAAAAAAAAAAAAAGAATTAGAAAATTTGATAAGAAAATTACTGAGCAGAAAGGATTATATGTTATCTCAACCACTAACTGACGTTATCAAAACTATTGTGCAATACACCAACAATTCCTCTTTGCTTACATTGCAAAAGAAATAGTTTTTTTTGTTGCGATTTCAGTTTTTTTAGAACAGTGCAAACATCATTTTGAGACCATAAGTGTTTGTACTCGGTTATTGCTTTAAAAAACAATGCACTTTTGAGGTCTTGAGAAAGTTCTGTTGAATGCACTTGTGTTCCTTCTGTGCATTGTCCATTCACAGCTTTTGAAGACCTTGAATGGGTATGCACTATTTTTTAAACAGGTAGAACAATCTTGTATTTAACAAATAGATGTTACATGTATTTTGCTATGTGTCTGTCATCTTATAGATGCACAGATGACATCACAACATAACGAGAACAAAGACATGAGCCATGAGACACATGTGCATCTACAAGAGGACAGGCGCATAGAAAAACGAAATCTATTTTATTTTGTTTTATACAATAATCAGTGAACCTGCCCAACAAAATAGGTTGTGTTCCTGACTTTTTGATGTCTCTGCATCTGTACTTGTGACAAACAGATTATGGCTATTGACTTGTTGATTGTATAACATTTTGTAAATATATGTACTGCAGAATCCTATGACTAGTTCCCAGGGCCCGGTATCCATCATAAAGGGCCTTTCAGTAGGAGGGGGCTTATAACCGGGCATTGTATATATGTGGGATTGATTATCTATAGGGGGACTATTATACATTGCATGTATATATGAGGGACTGATTATCTATAGGGGGACTATTATACATTGCATGTATATATGAGGGATTGATTATCTACAGGGGGACTATCACACATTGTATATATGCGGGATTGATTATCTATAGGGGGCTAATTTTATACATGGGATTCTATGATGTTTCAAAATTTGCACAAGGTATGTAGTACAATGTACTTATAACTCAAATGTTTACATCCTTGGGATTTTATATAGAATTCACACTGACTATATTTAAAGAATAAAAATAAGATTACGAGTTAAAGGACACATCTCCCATCGACTTTGCTGAGGTCATAGCCAAGGCATTTGAAATTCTCACAAGGATTTTGAAACCCCCATCCAATCTGGTAACTACTCATTCATTATGACATTATTCCATCATTATTACATTGTACATACATGTACTTGTTTATAAAAACAAAATTATGTTAAACTTTGTATAATGTGCAAACTAAAAAGTCAGGTAGGGTTTTGAATTCAGCAGGAAAGAGCTGGGGGTGATTTAGTCTCCTTTGCAGCTGGAACAACAAAATAATTTTAAAACTTCATACATTCATATAGTTACTTTCTTTGACTTAATTAGAAGGATTTATGCAGTTGAAAAAGAGGCATAACTTGGAATTTTGCATAGTAATCAATGCCATAATATTGTTAATGAAAAGACAGAATGTTAACCATTATGTGATTGCTCTCGTGGGAGTACATGTTAATTTACAATCTGGTGTGAACTTTTGATGAAAAGCATAAAATTAGAGCTTGGCACTATAGTTTGCAGCATGGACCTGCACAGTGTGTACAAAACAGGTCCCACATTGATAAGACGGTCTGTGAGCATCAAGAGAGGAGTTTGACCTCAAGTGACATTATTCCATCAGTAGGGGAAGTCAGTGATCAATTGTGAGACCTCCTTCTGTTAGATGCTGAACTGTTCAATAAAACATCAGTGTCTGTATATTTACGATTACAGACACTAATGTTTAAATAATCAGATAGAGTATTTTCTATATTTCAAAGTCCAATGACTTTAAACTGTAGTGGAACTCTTCATGAGAGTATCGACAGGGGTTTCAAAATATGGCACGTGGTACAAATTGAGATCTCCAGTTGGTAGATGTTGTCATGAATAATTAAAGACAGGCTAGGGGTTTCATAAGAAGCCAGCGGGGGTCAGAAATGCCAGCTGTGGTTCACAAATTCACTTTAAAGCACCAGCTATTGTTGTAAAATGTAATGGCTAAAAAAATTATAAACATATTTGATATCTATGTTGTACTAGGTTGTTTTTTATTTCAGGTTGTAAAGTAAAGTAAAGTAAAGTAAAGTAAAGTAAAGTAAAGTAAAGTAAAGTAAAGTAAAGTAAAGTAAAGTAAAGTAAAGTAAAGTAAAGTAAAGTAAAGTAAAGTAAAGTAAAGTAAAGTAAAGTAAAGTAAAGTAAAGTAAAGTAAAGTAAAGTAAAGTAAAGTAAAGTAAAGTAAAGTAAAGTAAAGTAAAGTAAAGTAAAGTAAAGTAAAGTAAAGTAAAGTAAAGTAAAGTAAAGTAAAGTAAAGTAAAGTAAAGTAAAGTAAAGTAAAGTAAAGTAAAGTAAAGCAACTTTAACTTGTGACAGTCTGATGAGACTGATAAACTTGAGGTGTTTAATGGCTTTACTAAATCTGCTTGTTATTGCTTGTTATTAGCACTTGTTCCACATGGAAACGGCAAAGTGAAAACAAAACTGTTGATAATGTTTTGAGTTATTTCTGTGTAAGTTCTGAATCACTTATCCATTTTTGCGTCTTTTCACATCCTCTGGGCAATTCTTTTATGAGAGAACAAGATAATATAATGCATAATTTCTTTGAGCCACTTCCATTTTTTTCTAGTCACAGTGGATTAGTGTTTTATTCCATTTGAAAAGCTGAGTCTAAGGAGTATGAGCCAGTTACTCCAAGATCATTACTTTACATACTAAGATACTATTTAGTTCTTGAATTGTAGATACAATGTTAGAGGTGATTTGCTTTTCTTTCGCCTTTATTTTAGGTCACTGTAAAGTTGGTTTGGTTAACACAGTTTGTTTCGAAGTATGAGTAATGGTAATGATCGAAATTTGAGGGATGTAGCTGTGCTGGGAAGCGTGCAATCGTGTTTTCAGTTTTCCATACATTTGTCTCAGACTGTAAAAACGAGTCAAAGGCAGCAGAAAAATTTACAGACAATGTATGGAAAACTGAAAGCACGATTGCACGCTTCCCAGAACAGCTACATCCCTCAAATTTTGATCAGTTAATCTTTTACCTGATATCTTATGTTTGTAACTGAAGAATATTTCCGAGATTCGATTGTACAGATTATATTTGGCATCGGATTCCCATACAAACACTGTATTTCATGCCATGTTTGCACCCCTTTCAAAATGTTGGAATTAACCAGGAACTGGTCTAATTGCTGGATGTAATGGTAATTTTCATTGGCTTACCAATGGCCCAGCAAAACCTAAGTGGCAGTTTGACGTATTTGGACTCACGTCAGTAGAGATTTAAAACTTCCTTAAATATGACCGTTTTCCATAAAATGGTGTAGACAGGTCTGGATCTGTGCCTGCCCTGAATGAATATTAGAAGTACTATGTCAAACACTAATTGGAGTCTTTCATCAGGGGTTCCAAATATTGAGAAAACAAATGAAACCCGAGAGGCGTAGCCTCAAGCGTTTTATTGTTTTCGAAATATTTGGAATCCCCTGATGAAAGACGAACAATGAGTGTTTGACATGTCTTCTCATGCGAATGCAAAACCGACAATTTACATACGCTTCTTTTCAAACTTCATTAGCAAGTATTGTTTACCGTTTGACTGTTGTATCTAATTATTCAATAGATGGCTTATTATTCTTTTTTGATGGCAGTGATTTCAACTAGCGTACTAGTAGAGTAGTGGACAAGAGTTAGTACAAGCAGTCAGGTTCAAACTCCAGTGGAGGCAGACTTTTTCTTTCTATGTCATTCTTTATTTCTTTACTTCTTTGCTCCTTACTTGTAGTTTATCAGTATGTAATTAGTTAGTGGTTCTGTATCATGAATATGATGATTAAGAAATATTGATCACTTGGGTTGGAAATATGATCAAACACTAGTGCATTTGGAACTGGTGTTTCATTGGATGAAGCTTCGAACAAGGGTTTCACCCGGTATCAAGACCCATGCATGTGCCCAAATGCAGTTGCTCCATTGGATGACTATCTCATGAATTATTAATGAGTTTGAGAAGTTCACTTCCAAGCCTGTTTCTCATGAAAGTGAAACAGTAAGTTGGGAGTAAACTTTGGATTAAAAACAAACTGTGACTTTTTCTTTGATTTTAAGCATGTTCAGTCATTAATTACTGGTAGGATTTTCCTTACTGCACTGAGCACCTGAAACGTTGATACCCCATAATCGGGATTTCCATAAAATTAAAAGCTTGATTTTACCGGTACTTTTTCTTCTTTTTTATTTGGCGGGTGAGAAAGCGGATGCAAGGAAATTTCTCACAATGCCCAATGGCAATATTATTGATACTCAACGCGCAGTAGAAAAATGAATGTAAAAAAAATCTCTGATTCCATATTAACATTATTAAAAATCTTGTGGAAACGTGTACACAGCTGTTAATGAGCTGTTCTTGAGAAACGGTCCAACTAACATGAAATTGAAAGTGAAAAGTGATCTACAAATCAATTATTATCAATCCGTAAGACAATTATCCCTAAAAACCACAGCTCTCTAACAGAGAAGAAGGAACAAATTATAATCCTTACCTCAGTAACACCGGAAAAGCCCTGACCACAAAGTAAACGAAGATAAATTGAAATTCGTCCTCAGAGCCAGCACTCGATCAACCAGGGGCCGTTGCAGTACAGCGCTCATAAAACGACGTTTCGTCGAGATTTCCCGATCGGTGGCTGTTCAAACGACGCTGATGAATCGACAAGCATGAATTTAACAAATCCATAGTATGATTTTAACCAAAGATCGAGAAGGAAAGGAGAAAATGAATGAATTTGGACCCAAATATCACACCCCAGTGCCTGCTGAAATTTCCACCAAAATATTCGACCCAACCTACTCGTCAGTTAGCGCCAGGCTTCCCTCATCTCCGTCACGTGATGAATAGGCGAAAACACACTTCCCGCGCAAACGGGTTAGTATCCGGAGCTTTACAGAAAACATTTAGCTTTGAGTAATTTTTCGCGATATAAGAAATTTCTTTTTTCCTTGCAATGTTTTCGTTATAATACCATAAAGGACAAATTAATCCCTAATTTCAACTAGAAATAGCCCACTTCCGCGATATGCTTTACCTTATTATATATATATAGGAAATTAACGCTCGTGTTAATTAAGGTATTTGAAACTTAAATTAACGCGAATAGGAGGGAAAATTACTTCCGAATAAAGGAATTTAACGCGATTGACACAAAGTGTTTGGCCGAAATACAAGAAGCTGCTCTTCTGGAAGCAAGAATGTACTAGAAATATTGTAACCAATATACTTTTAGGCTTTTAAATCGTAAAAAAATGAAATACAGTGTCCAGAAAACAGAAGGCCATTGTTTCCTAGGTGTCAAATGTGCCTGGACAGGATCCAGAATTTGGACACGAGGCAATTTTTCTTGCAACTTGCAACGCAATGTTGACGATCGAAAATCATTGCAAGTTGCTGTGAGATGTCAGACGTTCGCAACGTTCTTTGCAACTTGCAATGCGATGCACTTAGCCTGTGAGACAGTTACAATTTTCAGCGGGAATCCCCAAGAAAATAAACACAAAAATGGCCGCGGACAAGTTGCAAAGAGGGGTGTTACACGGTGTAACCGCTCGTGCAGCGTTGCGAAAAGTAGAAGATCGTTCTACTCTCCCTGCAACTTGTCTCGCAATTTTTCTTTGCGAGACGAGTTGCAAAGTGGGGTGTTACACGCGCAATTTCTTCTGCAACTTGTCTCGCAATGGCGTTGCGTTGCAAGTTGCAAGAAAAATTGCCTCGTGTAACAGGACCTTAACGCTCACAAAAATTAACGCGACTTAAATTAACGGCGTTAATTTCATGGAGCGTTAATTTCGTATAATAATTAATTTAGTACGGAGCCTCGTATCGAAACCTTTGTGCGTGACAAGTAAAGCATATCGCGGAAGTGGACTACATGTATTTCACGCGTAATACCATAGAGGACAAATTATTTTACACACTAGTAGAAATGAAAGAGCTTGGCCATGCCCTAACACTGCAAATGTGAATGTAAAATCCCTAATTTCAACTTGAAATTTCACGCGTAATTTGTAATTTCACATGTGAAATTTCAAACGCCGCCTACGCGCGTTTAAAATAATGTTTTTCTGGATCGTAATTTTCCATCCATAATATTAATCGGCTAATCAAATAGTGACTCGTGAAATTAGGGATAATTTCACTTGTGTTTGTCAAAATTTACGTAATTTCCCTCACCAAAGCGGCTTGGGAAATTACTTCGATTACCTATTTGATTACCTATACTAATTTGTAATTCCAAACCCCGCCTTCGCGCGCTTTTTAAAGTATAATAGAATGGTAATCAAATTTAGGGATAATTTTATCCCTACGGCCTAAGAAGAAAACTCCCGCGTCTTTCGTTGCCATAGTGATTCTGACTATTCAAAATGGCGGCGAACACAAATTGAGTTGCCAGTTTCGTTGTCTTTTGCCAGCTTTCTTCAACGCAAAGAGGACAAGAATGGATAGCAATATTAGGAATATCATACACATTGCTTCAGAGGGAAATAATGATGGGAATTTAGTCGAAGCTTATTTGAAATTGAAGAAAGAGCGACAGAGTGGAAGTGAAAAGCCTGATGCAGTGTCGCCGGACCTCTTCGTCCTCTGTTCTGAAACGGCGTTCAAAGTGAGTTGAAATTATTATTTAGGATTTTGGTGGAAGTGAAAGTGATGTAGTCGTGGCTGCAGTATGCATGATCTTGTAAGAGTTGAGCATATTTTAGAAATCATGATGTTTACGTACTCTATAGCACTTTTAAAATTGAAAGTAGAACTTTTGCTAAGTCTAAGATGGTGAGTTTCTCTTAAAAGCAAAAACGATAAGGTTCTCCTAGGATTTAATCATGCCAGTTTATAATTAATTTTATTCTAATTAACTCATTTGGAGTACATTATAATCATTATTTTTTGTTCTTTAACATTTTCCTGTAGCATGGAAGACTGGACATTATGGAGGATTGTATCAAGATGTTCTTTATGAAGACCCCACCATCTAACCAGTTCCTCTGTAGGGCATATCTCTGTCAAGCACAGCTCAATTCCCCAACATCTTCCAAGAATCCTGTGAGTTGTTGGTATTCATTTAATTTGTCCTTGATGTCTAAAATGTCCTGAAAGAGGGTTCTACAAGTTTAAATATACTTATTAATGATTAATTGCCTGGCCTGTTTCAGTGTGATGTAATCTTCATAAAAAAAGGTATGTTAGGAAATTAGAGGAGCGGCCAGCATGCATGCATGGCCTTGTGGAATGATAGCATCTGCATGGATATGTTGTGGTTGGAATTTTTTTTAAACCAGTTCAAATTTTCAAAACTTGGGGAGAATTTAAAAAGAAAAAAATTCACTCACCCCTCCCCTGCAAAAAGTTGTTTGACCACTCTCACCTCCCTCTCTTCGGTACTGACCATTCCCCCTCCCAACTCCTTTTCCCTTCCCTAGCCCCCCACAACCAACTTTCAATTCACTCATTAATTACACATCATTTACTACTTACTTTATTTTCACTTTTTCGTTCACTGCCGCTAGTGGGACTCGAACCTGCAACCCTTCGCTTGGAAGAATGCCTTGGAAGACCAAAGCTTTACTACCCTGGGTGCCCATCACTTCGCTCCTCGATGGCGGCGATTCACACCTTGCGCTTTAGAACCTCTGGCACCCAGGGTAAAGAAAGTGTCATGCGAAGAAAGCGTTTCACCAGGGTTTTGGCCCATAAACTGAGACAAGAGGACCTATAAACTGGGGTAGCTCTGATTGTCTAATTACAGTTAAATGTACTAGCTGAAGTTGTTGCACTTTAAAAGACATGTACTGGTATATGTATATATGTCCCACTGATTTTACTACTGCAAATAATGATTGACCGATGCAGGTGAGCTCCTGGTCGATGGTATTTTAATCTACCCCTCACTTGATGGATTACAAATTACTGATAATAATCAATTGATCAGGCATTAAAAAGTTGTGATGATCGATTTTTATTGATTATCGTATCGATTATTGATAGTAATCAATATTGATCAGCTAATTATATTGATTAATATCGATTTATTGATTAGCTTTCCGATGATCAATTTCGATCGATTAGTTAACGTTGGGTACAAAGGAATGCTTTTCAAATTGTTTTCAAGTCATCAGATCTAGAGAATTATAAAGCTCAGGGAGGAAAAGAAAACTGCCAAAAAATTAATGGCAGTGAATATAATCATATTACATTTATAAAACTAAAAAAGTTATCAACTGTCAGTGCCAGTTTTAACAGCCTAGCAGGTAAAAGTGCCATTTTGCCATTTACCAAAAAGTCCTTCCAGATCACAATATTCTTCAAGTTGGTTCCCTTTATTCTTACTAGTTTTATATTGTTTTAAAGTATGTTTTCAGTTAAAAAGTTGAAAATTGTAACACATTGAATGATTATTGAAATTTACCTATTTACAGAGGAAGGCATAAATTTATGGATTCCCACACTGATGAAGGGAGGTATAAATTTATGGATTCCCAGACGGCAAAGGAAAGCATAAATTTATGTGCTCCCTGAAGAAAGACCCAAATTCTTTAGTTTTTGTTGAAAAAGTCTGCATTTTAATTCAATTTCTTTATTCAAAAGTAGCCAAAATATAAGGCTGGTATTTTCAAAAATGCCACTTGTCAACCTTTTTCCCTAAAATGGCAAAACGGCATTTTCTCCTGCTAGCCTGTTTTTATTGCATTGTGCCGTTCTCATGCCCAGCAGGCAACAATATCTGATTGAAAGCATTGAAAAATAAAAGTCTTGTGCAGGGAAAATAATTGTGTAGTCAGGTGTACAGTTCACTCATGTTTTGTTCACGTAATTATACAGACAATTTATTGCGAAAATCTGTAAGACCACATTGATCATTGTTAGGGACAATGGTGCTTGAACTGGTTTTACTATCTTCAATGTCCTGTGAACAAATATCCAAACCCTAGCCCTTACCAATGGTTTTATTGCTCTTTGTCATACTTCTACCTTAGTTTATCTATTTATATATTTGCCCATTACAACCATTAAACTCTATGAATAATGTCCATGTAATGCTGTTTTCATCCAATGGATACTCCCTGGATGGCTGATAATTTCCCATGATTCCATTGTATTGTATCTCTAGTCTGTGATTAAAATCTGCAGAAATCCTGCAGATTTTTAAAATATGCAGAAATCCAGTGGATTTTAATAGCCTGTACCAGGGCCATTTGTTGAGAGTAGCACATAGTAGCATGTTTTTATTGGCATGTCAAATGTTTTGATGACCAAGACTTCCGGATTCAGAGCTTAACTATTTCCTTTACAAATTACATGTAATGGGATATTTGCAATGTCAAATTGATTGAATGCAGTTATTTATCGATGGTATATGCCGGTACGGTACAGCTGGTCGGCGCAACAGGGCACAAATTATTGTGCATTGGTCCATTTTAGAGGGGGGATTTTAATAGAATTGAGCATGGCTCCATTCAAACCAGCTATATTTAACTGGACATCCCTGACATTTTTTTGCTTATAAATGAATAAATTAACAATTTAACAAAATTAATTAACAAATAAATATTTTAACTTACTCTTGTAAAGTGCTTCTAAAGGACAAATGGATTCAGCACTATATAAATAAAGTTATTATTGTTATTATCGTTATTTTCACTAAGCTTGATACTTGGTATAATTATCCAATTGATGATTTCATCATAGGAACAACTGGACAAAGCTGTAGAGTTTCTTCTAAAAGCTATCAACTTTGCCAAGAAAAATTCCAGGTAAATTAAATTATACATAATGGCTAACCCATGACCAAAACAACAAGAGCTGCAATAACACATTTATAATGAGTTTCAATGAAAGCTAGCTACTACTAGAGCTTCAGCAGCTAGTACATAGCCTGTGTCGCATCCGAACTGAACCCTGGTTAAGTCCGTCTGCGAATTAACAAACGAAAGCTTGTTTTGGACCCCCAGCAGAGTAGCACGATTATATGTACCCTCCTTTGATTGGTTTTTACTAATGCTCATTCTTACACGTCTTCTGAATGGCCATTCAACTGTCACCAGTGCGACTTACGGCTAATTTAAATTTCAAAATATGTCACGTTGAGAAAAGCAATGGCATATGTACAATATCAGTTTGACATTAAGATTCGTTTGCTAGAACAAGAGCAGTTGACCGTAGTTGAGATCAGATGTGGCACATACTAGATCTTTCCAAGCTGCATGGGAGATTTGTTTGTGTGTTGACCTCGAACGAGCATTTTGTCGTGACAGATTCTATTTAATGTGTTCGGCAAGTTTCCTTTCATGTGGCACTAAACCACGGGCAGCCCATTATGTTACATTACTTCAAAACCTGACCCGAAATTGAAATAAACCTAACCTTCTCCAATAGTAAAACACAGGGAAATGACGACTGAGCTCGTCTAGGGCGAGAAATCCCAAGTAAACAGCTGACTCAGATGCAAACAAACAGTTTCAACCGAGCGGCCTCTGACATGAACTGCCCATCATAATCTCCGAGGCTAGTGACAGTTGAATGGCCATTCAGAAGACGTGTAAGAATGGGCATTAGTAAAAACCAATCAAAGGGGAGGGTACATATAATCGTGCTACTCCGCTGGGGGTCCAGAACAAGCTTTCGTTCGTTAATTCGCAGACGGACTTAACCAGGGTTCAGTTCGGATGCGACACAGGCTACTTATAGTACACAGTAATTCATTTTGCCATTGGCCTTAGGCAGTTTACCAAAATATTTTACACTTGTCTGAAGATATCTTGATCAATTAGGCTGAATTGTCCGAATTCAAAGAAATTTGCAATGAAATAAATTAATTTGGTATAAATTTTCTAGCAGTACGCAGCACCGGACAGTACATACATGTATACTTGATATTGCACTGCCTGCTACTTCTTCTTTGGGTTACATTAATAGCAACTTTTAATGCCTTTTACGTTTGCTTTCAAATTTCAAAGTTAATAAAACCCTGAATAAGTTTATTCCAGCCTATTATGCACAATATGCTTCTCATTTGTGTGATCTTGCTAAACTTTAGTTTCTGAAAACATAATCTTATTATATATCCATTCTTTTATACTAGGTATTACTTTCTTGTTTATAATGCATCAGTACTATACTGGCAGTTTTGTCGTCCCTTCCTTAAACCAAACTATCGTCAGTATCTGGCCAAGAGCCTGCACCAGGTGGTTAAGGCACTGGATGATATTGATGACAAGGACTATGACTGGAGGGCACAGCTTATGATGTAAGCAATTTATTTATTTATTTATTATTCTGTTTTTACCAATGACTTGAAGGTGGACGGAAAACCTCAACAGGCTTGAAGCCCCTCTATGGAGGTCTCTGAGGGCCTACGATTTATCATCCTTTTATATATCCAAGAAGATGTGAACTCAAGCTAGGTCTAACCATTTGCAGTTCAATCTCAAAGGCAGCAAGTCTACTCAGTTATTTTAACACCCTGAGTGTTGGTCTGGCCAGGGTTTGAACCCACTACCTCCCACACAACAGACCGGAGCTTGACCACTGAGCTAACTGGGAGGTTCTGAACCCCAGGGTCTGGTTGTTTAAAGCAAGGGTAACTTTATCCCTAGGATAGCACTAAATCTGTAATTGGAATCTGTACAGTTTACCCTTGGGTTAGCGATTTAACCCCAGGGTAGCGCTTGCCCCAAAGAACCAGGCCCAGGGTCATACATATCATATATACCCGAGCACAAATGGGATGGCCAAATAGATAATAGATGACATTTGTAAATCATTTACCATAATTAGCCAGACAGTACCGCTTGAAACGAGCCACAGTATTGTCTAACCCAACAATACAAAAAGCCTGACCCAAAGACTGAGCAGTACAAAAACAGTACACTACTAGAGTATGATAATGGGTCCAATCATAATACCCAGCTGCATCAACGTCAGTTTCACCACCTGTTTCTTAACTTAGTTGTCATTACATTTGCAAAATCTGCACCAGCTGTGGTCCTATTAAAGGACACACTGAGCTCAAGTTGTTTTTCAAATCCAAAACACAACATTTGTGTGAAATGTTATCAATGACTATGAAAATAAACAATTTAAAAGGCTGTCTTACATGAATTCTAGTGCCCTGATAGAGTGCCATGTAGATGCTGGACGCAAGGAAGATGCAACTCAAGTCAGTAATGCAACCTTGTTGTTCACCAAGAGTAATGTTCCAAGTCTCTATACTACTGTACTTGGGCTGCAGGTAATATCTCACAAATGAATTTTGGAGTGCATTGTTTTGGGACATATTCCAGCTATTCCAAAATCAGAATACCTCACAGTCTTGCAGATACTCAATTGCAATTCTCCTGAAATGAAGAAAGCAGTTGCCACTTTTAGCACATCATGATCATTTGGGAATTATTTTTTTGTTTGATAATATGAGCAGCATTACTTTATTGATGTATTCCTTTTTTGGAAGAGCCTGAATATGTCCCAAAAGAATGTTCCCTATTAAGTGATGTACATGATGTATATGAAAGAACTTGCATTCCCAGTGCCACGGACACGGGGTGTTGTGCACCGGAGTTCGCCAGATCAACCACCGTGAAGTACGAGACGGGCAGCAAGATTTCAATACGTTTATTTAGAACCAGGCTTACGACTATGTACAACATGTGTGGTGAAAACTAAAAATGAATACACAATTATCTAAGTTAAACACAGGGCCCCTAAGGGCAACTCGTGGATGGTCAGTGAGCTATTTTGGAAAATACTAAAAACACGTCACCGATGACGTCATCGTTACGTCATCACCACTAAGTGAATCGTGGGAAAATAATACCATACCTGTCCAAGTTTGAACTGTCTGGCATTAGAAATGAGGGAGATATTGGCATGTACTTAAAATCACATAATCGATGACGTCATCGTTACGTCATCGCCACTAACTGATTGATAGCAACCCACTTTCATGTCTGTCTAGGTTTAAGCCAGCTGGCATTAGAAATGAGGGAGATATGGGCATGTACTTAAAATCACGTGACCGATGACGTCATCGTTACGTCATCACCACTAAGTGATTTGTGGGAACCCACCACCATGTCTGTCCAAGTTTGAACTGTCGGGCATTAGAAATGAGGGAGATATGGGCATGTACTTAAAATCACGTGACCGATGACGCCATCGTTACGTCATCACCACTTAAGTGATCGATAGGGACCCACTACCATGTCTGTCCAGGTTTGAAATGTCTGGCATTAGATGGGTACCGTCAATACGTCTTCTCCAGCATGACCAAATATTTTCGAAACCTTGGACAGTCATTCGGAGTCAACGGCGAGTCGTCGAGTCACAGAAAAAACGACGAATAAATTATAACTAAAAATAGCAAAGCCGACACAACGTAAATTTTAGAGGTTTATAACGATATTTCGGCTGGCCAAACCAGCCTTCTTCAGGTAATATGAAGAAATGTTATTACATTGGCGAACGTGACTAACTAGAAATATGGGTTACGAAATATAGGAAATAGATGACAAATGATTGACACTATAAATATAGAAATAATAAGATAACGAGGTTATATATATACCAGCTAGTATGACTCGTCACGGATGTTGAGACCATAAGGTACGAGTGTTCTAGCTTGTGTAATGAGAGTATTAGAGAACATTTTTTCGATGGGAATTAGTTGCATGTCATTAGCAGTGTGATTAGGTGTCGAGAGAAAATGTTCAGCAGCTGTTGTAGGTTTAGATATGTTATTAGACTTGTCTACGGTCCGTCGATGTTCGTTAAATCTGTCTTTCAAACGTCGTTTTGTCTCACCTATGTTTGTAAATTGCAGCGGTTGCATTGAATCATGTAGATTATATTTTTTGTGTTACACGTCAAATTAGTTCTGATAGAGCGTATTTCACCGGTAGAGAAGAAAGTATAAGTTGTTTGTCCGTCACAGATGTAGGGGCAAGTAGTACAGTTCTTTCCACAGCGGAAAGAGCCAGGTGGGAGCTGAGGATCAGTCGAGTTAGAAGGGAGTTTAGCTTTAACTAGTAAGTCACGGAGGTTAGAGGTGCGTCTGAAGGCTACAAGTGGCAAGTGTTGAAAGACTTTCTTGCAGCGGACAGAGGAGTGTATCAGGCTGTAGTTCTTCTTAATTATTTCAGAAATACGAGGGAGTGATGGGTTATAAGTAACAAGAGCCCATCTGGGCTTTCACTCGGGCCACATGAGATTGAAGATGAAATACACTTTCATTTGAAATCCTCTAGTAATAACCGAAGGGAAGAATTATTAGCTGAATTTAGCAGTCTTTAGGAGTGGCCGGTAGCGCGGTGACATTCATTCTCTGTTTATATATGTAATTTAATATTTTGGTTTTTCTCGTGTATGTAAATTAAAGAAGTTGACCTCTACTTATTCATGTTACGCACGCTAATAGCGGAGTGCAGTAATTACGTCACAAGACTCAGACAAACAAACCGCTTTTCTTGTATCAACTTACAAGAATTGACTAGCACTTCAGTTCGTCCTCTGTCTATTCTACCAGAAATGACTGCTTTCCTGGACCATATTTTGAAAGAGAACCTGATGATTATACTATCGAACAGCTTAAATTTTGGCTGAAATACAGAGGATTGAAACAAAGCGACAAACGTCGATCTTGGCGCTTGAGGGCCTTTCTAGGTGTATCAACGTCCTGAAATTCAGGACAATGAACAACTCTAATGTGGGGTTAGGGTTCTTTGTATTTCAGGGTATTGTTTTGCTCTAGGTCATTGTATTCTGAGGTTAGGGTTCTTTGTATTTCAGGCTATTGTTTTGCTGTAGTTCATTGTCGTTGATACACCTAGAAAGAGCCGCTGGCCAACCAACGAGACATGCTTACTATATAGACTGTCAAGTCCTATTTAAACTGTATCCCAAACTCATCTTTTCCCATGCAATATCGTTGTAAGACTTCACCTAAACATTGAAAAGTTACAAAGGTCAGGTTTTCCTGTTTTAAGGCAAAAACAAAAGGATGTAGCCGCGTGCCGAGTGCATTCATCGGCGAATGGAGATAGGAAATTCTTCAATAAAACTCATCGGAGACCAAAGCTGTTATGGCTGGAAGAGCATATACATTAAAACTATGAACTGATAGCATCCTAAAATTCGGCAATCTTGCTTATGTTGGTGGGCTCTTTCAAACCATTATATTATTGTTTGCATTTATCGAGTTTTCAAATTTAATACCTGCAGCTCCGAAAGAAATTAACTTCATTTGTGCTCAGAAAATAAATCAAAGCATTGTAGATGTACTGAAGACGAGGCTTTGCTTCCAAAATTTATTTAGAATCCACTGATAAATTCAAGTAAACTTAATGGTTGAACAGTAGTTCCTTCTCATTGTTTACTGGTGGGTATTAAGTCAGGGTTTCAGTAATTTATAGCCATGCACTTACGTTTCATTGCCAGACCTAGTCTCGTTGTTCTGTGCTTTTAAGGTCTCTTGTACGAACATTTATCCAACGCTGACATTTCTCACTGAATTTGCTGTAAAGGTTTTGGAACAGAAAAGCTCCTCCTGTGAGTGATCAAAAAGGCCGAGAAAAGATGAGAAACCTCTATACTAGCGGTGTACCGATCGATGCTTCATTCTCCGAGACATATCTCTTTGAGCGCCGGATTTATGAATTAAGGTTTTTCACATCTAGAGTCACTCTTACATCTCCCCCAGCAACAATGCTTGGTAGTCACCATTACTGATATGACTGGGAATCTTACTGAAGGCACTGATTCTTTTTTTGATCGAAAAAAATACGAATTCGGTCCTAATTTAGTCTGCTGTTCTGCAGGTTCAGAGTACTAATAGATGAGTGTCTCAAATGTATGTTTATATTTGTCCCATATTATAAGTTGTATCCTGTCCACCTATGATGGAGCTGTCACTATATTTCTCTACTGTTCTTTCTACCCTGCGGCTCTTTATTATCGCAGCTCGCTGATCGCGTCCATATCGGTATTTGTTGGACTAAAGATTATTAACTGAAATGCCCGTTTTGTTTATCTCTATTTAAAAGCTTTTACCCTCCTTCCCAAAACTGCAGTCTGCTCATTATATTACAGAACTATAAAGGGAACTGTTGGAAGCCTTTAATTTCTCGAACCAAAACCTCGGCCGTGAGAGGAGTCTTGTTTACCTTGATAGTTGAATAACTACTTCGGTCATCATAAATTATTCTGTGCTGAGTCAGTGAGTGTTTATTACCTACGAAACGTATTTCAAACAAGAGCGCCAGTTGAAATATCCTGAGCCTGTTGGAAGGCTTTCGCACGAGTGAAGTTAAATAAAACATTAAACTGCTTACATTTGAGAGATGGGACTCCAAATTTGAGAGAAAATTCCTCGCGCCGTCGTCCCCCATCTTGATTTTACTGTATTCACTTATGTAAATAAATTAACCTGGCGATTGTTGCGTGACCAGCACAGTGCAATCTGATTGGTTTGAATTTGACCTTTACCGCATGCGCAGAACCCGTGCGACATGAAAAAAAAAAATAACGACTTGCATTTTAAGACTCGTCGCTGCCACAGGCAGCCCGAGTAACAAGAGCCCATCTGGGCTTTCACTCGGGCCACATGAGATTGAAGATGAAATACACTTTCATTTGAAATCCTCTTAGTAATAACCAAAGGGTAGAATTATTAGCTGAATTTAGCAGTCTTTAGGAGTGGCCGGTAGCGCGGTGACTTTCATTCTCTGCTCTCCTAGTATATATGTAATTTAATATTTTTGTATGTTGACCTTTTAATTTAAACACTACTTATTCGTTTACCACACTGCATTTGAGCAGGCATATATTCATTGTTTTGAACCCGAGAATTAACCGTATTACCGTACTTCATGGTCCCTTTCTTTAGTAGTGGGTTGTCGGTCAGGTGATTGTAAACTCTCGTCATTTAGCACAGAAAGTGTATTCTGATGAATAGGGATCGGGTTGTCATGTAAGAAAGATGGCTCTTGAACAAACTGATTCGTTGCTAAAGCTTCAGTAGGTTGGGTAGTCTCGGAACACTGGAGACCTTGGTCTTTCATTGTCTTCTTTTTTGTATTCTTGATTTTTTTTTTAAGTTTGAAAGTCGGATTACAGCTTTATTATATCCGCTTTCAACTCGCCATTTTCAACTTCTAGGTCAATAATACGTGATTACAGCATCTTGATTTCGGTCTTGTATATATTATCTTGCTGCACTAATTTGTCTTCCAAATGACTGAGTTACGTTTCTTGATTCGTGTTTTGATGTGACGAGAGTAAGAATTCATTACGCATATCAGTTAGGTGAGCGTCCATGTTACAAATCAAGGTCATTAAATCAGCGAGAGAGTTCTTATTGCGGGCTAACAATCTTCGTGAAGAATCTAAAGAATTCCGTCTCTTCCGGTTTGAATTTGACTCATGTGTATGTTGCTTTTGGAGTTTCAAGGATATGTTGATCCAAAACTACAGGCTCTTGGGGTTTTTCATTGAATTGTGAACTTGCAGGCTCTGTAACTTGTTTTGTTTTCTTAGTATAACATAAAGTGTTGAACATGTTCTCAAGCATGTCGCGCGTGACCTCTGTTTCTTCATTCATTAAGTTCTCTACTTTCATCTGTAATCTGGGAAACTCAATCTTTGCCCATGCCTTGGCACATAACTATTCCTGTTGTTAAGTAGACGTGGATGGTTATAAGTAAAATCCTTCGACAGCTTGTACCGTCTCCGCTAGGTCAATATCCTCGCTGGAACGAAATAACTTGATCTCAATACTCTCTGACTGTGTCTCTGCCTCATTTAAGTGGTCGATCCAACTTACGGTAAATTTAAATCTCTGACAGTTTTTAAGAGACTCATAATATTGGTCTTGAAGTGCCTTTACCCAAAATAAAATGTTCTCCTCGGATGTTTTAAATGCAGCACAGCGAGCCGATGGCTTATAGATTCCAATATCTATTTCTTCGAATTTTAGCTTTCCGGATTGGCTTCAGGTCGTCGTACGTGTCGTATATAAAATCACTGGCCATCTGGGTAAAAAACGCGGTCCTTCGGCTCCGACAATAGCGCCAGTTGAAATATCCTGAGCCTGTTGGAAGGCTTTCGCACGAGTGAAGTTAAATAAAACATTAAATTGCTTACATTTGAGAGATGGGACTCCAAATTAGAGAGAAAGTTCCTCGCGGGTTCTCCCCCATCTTGATTTACTGTATTAAATTATGGAAATAAATTAACCTGGCGATTGTTGCGTGACCAGCACAGTGCAATCTAATTGGTGGTGAACTTGACCTTTAACGCATGCGCAAAAATTTTGCGACACCCAACCAAAAAAAAAGAACGGCTTGCATTTTAAGACTCGGTGCTGCCACAGGCAGCCCGAGTAATAACAAAAGGTATACGGTTAGAATTGTGTGTGTCTTTGGTTTGTAGAGGAAAAGCGTGAGGGATGTCGGCAGCGCGTTGTATTTCTCTAGCAAGAAAGGAACGGTTATAGCCGCGTTTAATGAGGTATGTGGTAAGCTCAGCAGTGCGGTGCTTAAAAGCTTCGACTGGCTGGAAGATCGATCAAAGAAAACACATGTTTTTAGGATGGAACCTATGTGAATATATCTTTTATGTTATTTCAGTTCATTTTCTCATTCGAGAATTCCGAATACAGAACTTCGAATTCAGGAATACTCATGATTGACTTTAAAATACTTTACTTATAAACTGGCCATCTCTATCTACACACTCACGCCATTCTGTTTAGCTGAGCTAAGCAAAATGCCGGTATATACTTCATGGTAGTGTTCCGTTCCATATAGTCTCCCTGCATAATACTGTACTGATTATGCAGGGAGACTATATATGGAACGGAATACTACCATGAAGTATATACCAAAACGCCATCGGAGAGACCATAAAACGATGAATAAATTAGCTCGGAGCACTAACCCTAATAACACGTGTTCTGCGCTTGCGCGCATCCACGAGTTAAAAAGGGACGAAAGGTACAAGTTTAACGCAATCAAATAAACAAAGGTTTACATATGTGACTTACGTCTGATCTGACTCAGGGGGCTTATAAACTCCAATAAACTCCTAAGAACTCCTAGAACTCCGTGAAACTTCTACTATAGATGCTGTGTAACTCCGGATAAGAAACATGCTCTGAAACTGGATCCTGGTTACATTCCTCAGTTATTATAAAAGGCGAAAGGAATATGGCGGCTAGCCACGACAGACAATTAGCTAATTAATCAAATAAAAAAACAACTTAAAATACGAAACAGACAGTCTTTGAGTTCTTTCAAAGTCTTTGAACTATCGTCATCACACTCGCCCAAGGATCCTTAATCCTTGCTACCGTCATTCTTTCCCGCCCCTTCTCTGGTCATGGGCGGTGCCGCGTACCTCTACAGCTGTATTGGATGGTTGCTGACTTTGGCTACGTTGGCACCAGCAGAATGAACTCCTTGATGGGGCGCAAGAACGTCTTCTTCTTGCCGCCTCTCATTATATCCACCCTGGCCTTCCTCACTCTTCCATCATCGCTCTTGATGGCCTCCGCTATCCTTCCCACTCATTCCGATAAACTCCCTCCTCTTTGACTAGAACCACCTCGCCGGCGACGAGGTCCAGCTTAGGCTCTTGCCACTTGTGTCTTGCCTGGTGCGTCTGCAAGTATTCCCGTCTCCACCTCAACCAGAACTGGTCCGCGAGATACTGTACTCGTCTCGACGTATCTCCACTGGCTGGGTCTGGAGACCTTACGCACGATCTGAACTCGGTTGGTCACATAAACATAAAATCTCCGGCTCTCGTTCTGTATGTAGCCAAGCGCGACTTTCGAGTCCGTGTAGAAGATGACGTCGTCGATCTTCATGTCGATTACCTTGAGTATCCTAGCCACGGCTTGTGCAGCTAGGACAGCGCCACATAGTTCGAGGCGGGGAATGCTAGTGGTCTGGATAGGAGCTACTTTAGACTGACCGAGAAGCAGAGCTGTGCTTACTTCGCTCTTGTCGTTAATTAGTCGCAAGTAGACGGAAACTCCAATCGCGTCTTTGCTTGCGTCGGAGAATGCATGGATCTCTGCCTGGACGACTCTGCCAAAAGTCTCAGGATGGTAGCAACGAGGGACCGATACTTTCTCTAAATCGGCAAGGGAACTTCGCCATCGCTGCCACTGTAGCAATAGAGCGTCAGGAAGGGGATCGTCCTATCCGAGAGGCGCATCGTTGTTCGTCCTTTTCCCCATTAAAACTAGCTGTTGAAGCAGGAGCCTACCCTCCAATAGCACAGGTACTGCCAATCCAAGTGGGTCGTAGATAGAGTTTACGATCGATAGTACCCCCTTCGCGTGAAGGGCTTCTCTGGTTGTGAAACTCGGAAGGTGAATGCGTCCTCCTCGAGAGCCCAATACACTCCAAGCGACCGCTGTGCTGGCAGGCTGTCGCGGCGTAGATCTAGGTCGCGCACGTATTTTCCCCTGTCTTCAGTTGGAAACGCTTCCATGACCTCTACAGAGTTAGATACCACCTTGTGGAGCCTTAGGTTTGCTGTAGCTAACATCGCTTGAGACGTGGTGATAAGTTTGACGGCTCGTTCGGCTTTGGGAAGCGAAGCTAGGCCGTCGTCGACGTAGAAATTCCGGTGGACGAAATTCATGGCCTCTTTACCAAACTCCTCCTCGCCGTCACCTGCGGTTTTACTTAGACCGAAGGTGGCTACGGCTGGGCTAGGGCCGTTGCCAAAGAGATCGACATTAATCCGGTACTCGATAATAAGCTTCCCGGGGGCGTTGTCTCGAAACCAGAGGAAGCGCAAGAAGTCTCTGTGATTCTGGTTCACATGGAAGGAGTGGAACATCTGTTCGATGTCGCACATCACCGTTGTATTCTCTCTTCGAAAGCGGACCAGGACTCCTAGTAAACTGTTCATCATTTCGGGACCGTGTAGCAGCTCCTTGTTCAATGATGTCCCTTGATACTCCGCGGACGAGTCGAAGACCACTCGTATTTGAGTGGGTTTCTTTGGGTGATATACTCCGAAGTGCGGTAGGTACCATACCCTTCGCCTTGACCTCCTCAGTTGGAACAGGGGAAGCATGGCCCTTGTGGAGGATTTTCTCCATGAAGGCGATGTAGTCTTTCTCCATTTGTGGCTTCTTGCGCAGAGTACGGATAAGCCCGTTCAGGCGGTGAACAGCCTGGCTCCGGTTGTTCGGCATTCTTACTTCTTTCTGGCGAAAGGGGAGCGGCATCTCCCAGTGGCTACTCTCGTTCTTATGTATGCCGCGCTCCATTATGTGTAAGAACTTGCGGTCTTCGCAGGACAGGCTAAACTCGTGTTCCTCTCTGGTGGTGTAGAAGACATCGTCCTTAGACCCGCCTCTCGCTCTGAAAGACTCTCTACGACTCTGAATTGGTTAGGGCACGGCACTAGCTCGTAACTTCCTAGCTCCGTTGAGTTCCAAGTCTTCTCCAATGGGCTGCGAAGAGACTGGTGCGGCGAGCGAGCACGTGCGCTGGACCGTCGACGAAGTCGAGGCACATCTGTCCTGTTATGGTCCAACCTATGGAAAGCCTTTGGGCCCAGGGAGCTCCTCTAGGCCCGTTCTTGAACTCTCTAACGTTTAGCAGCTCTGGCGCATCTCGACCGATAAGAAGGTGGATTTCTGCGGTGTTATCGAGGGGTGGGATCTCATTGGCGATCTCCTGCAAGTGTGGGAATCTCCTCGCCATCTCCGGTGCAGGGATCTCGCGTTTGTCTTGAGGGATGTCATCGCACTCGACCAGTGTTGGTAGTTTCGATGTTGTTCCACTCAGGTATCGCCCAGTAAAGCCGTCACACGGCGCCCATATTTTATCTCTCTCGCTGCTACATGTTGATAGGTAATATTTTTCCTGTGGACCATCCGTTCCGAGCTCGTCCACAAGTTCGCTATTGATCAGTGAACTATTGCTCTGCTCGTCGATAATGGCGTAAACGCGATGAGTCGAATCCGGTCTGTCCTTGCTGGACACATCAATTAGCAAGATCTTGCTACAGGAAGTGCCGCCTTCATTAACATCGCATACCGCTGTACACTTGGCGTTGACGTTCTCCTTGGTATCTTTGTTGATAGGTTTTTCTCTATGCAGGAACTCGATGTGGCGTTCGTCGCCACAGATGCTGCATAGTATTTGCTGTTTGCAGTCGTTCGCTATATGTCCTACGGTCAGGCAGCGATAGCAGAGCCCGGCCCTGAAGATCCACTCGGTTTTCTTACAACCACGTCGCATCAAGCTCAAATACTACGAAATTGTTGTCCATTTTCAATACATTTAATATGCAGAATGTTGTGCGGGAAGCAACCAGGGTAACACCAACATCGACAAGCTTAATTGACCTTATCGTCACCACCAGAAAAGATCTTGTCACTTCCACGGGAGTATTCCCACTGGGCATCTCAGATCACAGCTTAATATATGCAACACTAAGATTAAAAAAACAAAAGACCTCCACCGCATATAATCGAAACAAGAGATTACAAGAGGTTAAACGAAGACAATTTTAGATATGACGTAGCAACTGCACCATTTCACATCGCTTCTATTTTCGATGACTCAGATGACCACCTGTGGGCTTGGCAAAGGTTATTTACAGATATTTGTGACGAGCACGCCCCCATGAAAGAGGTAAAAGTAAGAAGCAGATCAGCCCCCTGGATAACCAACGAAATAAGATATAAAATGAACAGGAGGTACAAATTATTCAAAGCGGCAGTGACTGACAACTGCCAAGAACAGTGGCTAGAGTATAAGAAGATAAGAAATGAAGTTGTGTCGGACCTGAGACAATCTAAGACTTTATATTTTTCGAAAATGTTCAACGAAATTAAAACAACAAGCGCTTACTGGAATTTGATTAAGAAAGCCACCAGCTCAAAATTACGTAAGAATATTGGGCCTTTAAAGAGGGATGATGAAACCTTAGCGTTTTTAGATGCGGAGAAAGCAGATTTAATGAATTCATTCTTTGCTACTATCGGAGAAAAGCTGGCCAGCTCGTTACCAGAACAATGTATGTCTCGTAATCCTGCCTCTGAAAACAATCGAAAACTAGAAATACCTTCAGTCGTCACATTAAACATTTCCGAACAAAACATCCGAGAAAAAATTAAAGGATTGAAGACGAACAAATCAACAGGTCCAGACAAAATACCATCTAAACTCCTAAAGTTAGCGGGCGACGCGATAGTCCCCCCTTTAGCCAGCCTGTATCGTTATAGCATGCAGCACGGAATTGTGTTCAACAGTTGGAAAACGGCTAGAATAACTCCAATATTCAAAAAGGAAGACGAAACAGAAAGGGAAAACTACAGACCAATCTCAAATCTTAGCGTTCCAAGCAAGATATTAGAATCAGAAGTCAATACCGTTCTGGTACATCACGCCTTCAAAGAACACCAACTAGTTACAGAAAGGCAATGGGCTTACCGCTCTGGATATTCGACCAAACTGTTGCTTGTTCACCAAACAGAAATGTGGAGAAAATCAATTGACTCTGGACTAGTTGTAGCAGCGGCCTTTGTAGATTTCAAAAAAGCTTTCGATAGCGTGTCTCACCCAATTCTAGAAACTAAACTTAAAGACAATTTTGGCATCAACGGTCCCCTGTTTGCGTGGCTGAAGAACTATTTGAAAGACAGGAACCAATACACAAACGTTAACGGAACAGAATCGGCGAAGCTTCCAGTTACATTTGGTATACCCCAGAGATCAGTATTAGGCCCAACACTATTTGTTCTCTATACAAATGACCTTCCAACATCAGTGAAATCGGGGTCTGTCTACATGTACGCTGACGACACTACAATATTTTGTTCCGGTAAATCAGCGGACGAGGTCATTGAAGAACTTAACCTCGCGTTAAAGGAACTCTATGAATGGTGTATCAAAAATAACCTTACACCACACCCTAAGAAATGTGAAGCCATGTTGTTAAGTAGAAGTAGCTGTATGGGCCCTATGGCTCCTGTGTACGTAGGAAGCTCGGTCATTAAGTGGGTTTCACAGACGCGCCTACTAGGGATGACTATAGATAACAAACTTAGCTGGACAGCTCACACGCTCCAACTGAAAAAGAACTTTGCAGGGAAGTTAGATCTTTTGAAGCTAAACCACGCTAAATGTTCAACGCTATTCGATAACTATAAGTTAGCTATTGTTAAATTAATTCACAAAGCCTACCTAAATAGGTTACCTACAGTTATGTCAGGCATAATTGAAAAGCGCCAACCAAAATATTCTTTCCGTGCTACTGACCAACTTATTACGCCACGTTTCAATACACGTTACATGAAACACTCCATTGCCTATAGAGGCTCAACATTGTGGAACGCATTAATATCAAAGAACACTAGCATTGTTACTTCATGCACCAAGGCACTATCAAACAAAGTAGTAAAGATGGATACTTTTAAAGATTTTAACTTCTCCACTAATTCAGTGCAGACTACTAAATTTAGACTAGGGGAATATTTATATACATAATTCATATTTTAACTTTAAAGCATTATTTCTTTTAATTATTGTAAATAAATTTAGACAGTAGTTGTTTAATTGCCGAAAGGTTCTTTACGAGCGCGGCAGGGTCTTGTTGCTGTCTTTTTCTAAAATTATCTACTAACCGTTGGTCATCCCCACTGGTGAAACTGCGCAAATAATTGATTTCCTGAGCGGGGAACACATCAGCATCCCTTATCATTGCCTTAAATGCCGTTTTCCAGGGGTGGAGTTTTGCCTCGCTAGGCCCGCGACTATTTGCTGGTTAGCCGATGTCAGTGTTTCGATTAGCTGGCTTCCGGAGATGTGCCTGATTGGCGTTGAGGCGATAAAGGACTTACCTATTGTTGTTCCCTTGCAGAATAGCCGCGGCGGCTACGTTCGTGAGTGGGGTTTCTGTAAATTCCGTAAAAGGAATGTTTTGATGTGGTACATTGATTTCCGGGGGTGGAGCTTTCGGTGCAGAGGTCGTGTGGACCCAATTTAATGTTCTCTCCTCGCTTTTAGCATTCGGGACCCCCGGTATTTCGTTTTTCTCCCCAGTTTCCTCCTCTACTATTGCTTCTTCGATCGCTTTAAGTTTAGCGGCGGCTATCGCAACCCTCTTGTTCATGGCGAGAAATGCCAAGTCTTTCTTATGCTGCGCGCGTTCCTGTTCGCGGATTCTTTCGATTTCCGCTTCGCGATTTCTGCGATTTCTGCGAACAGGACTTGTTCATAGTTAGAGAGCATCGTAAGAAGTGCGTAGAAGCATTCCGTAAGTTTGTGAACATACATGAGGCCTGTATGCTTCAAGAGCAAGATGAAGAAAAGCGAGCTTTGATGGACTGTGGATATGCGATTGAATTAGAGTTGATGAATACCCTCGACAGTCAGGTTACGAGATACGTGACAGAGAAGTCGCGTGACAGAAAGAGTACCAAGTTCAATGGGTCGGAAACAAGTAAAGCCGAGAGTCTCAAAGCATCCAGAGATCCAAACCGGAAGTAGACACTCTGCCACGTGATTCGCTCGTTGGATCCAGACCGGAAGTGGATGGCTAACTGCGCGCTCAGTACCCCAGATTGCTTAAGCAAGAAGCAGACGCTGGAAGACGAGAACCGCCAATCAGATTTAAACAGGAAGTAGATGCCTTGTCGTACGATCCTTACGCAAGGTCAAAGGTGGATGCTCAGCTGCAAGAAACGCCCCTGAGACCCAAATCAGAAGCAAGTGCTTGGGTGACGGAGCGACAGGCGTATGACGGCCAACCTTGGTTAGTGGTGGCAGATGCAATTAGGCAGGGCCCTTCCATCCCAAGGATAGAGCTAATGAAGTTCAGTGGAGACCCGCTAGACTTTGCTCTCTTCAGAACTAACTTTAAAGACAATGTCGAGGACCAGGTGAGCAAGGAATCTCAAAGGTTGACACACTTGATTGCACAATGCCAAGGAAAGGCCAGAGAGGTGGTCAGAGGATGTGTGAGCCTACCTGAGGGTCAGAAATACGCCAAGGCATGGGACACACTGACGTGGAACTTGGTGTTCAAGGCGCTGATGGTGGTCAAGTGTTTAGCCTAGATCACGTGATCACCACAACGAGAATACCAGTTACGCAAGGTCACATAGCTGTAAAAAGGATACTGAAGGCTGGTCCCATCTACAGGACGTATATCTACAAGAAGTTCATCAAGATATGGAAGTGTCTCTTCTCATTGGTAATGACCAACCAGACATCATAGAAAACGAGCTTGAGAAGAGGGTTGGCAAGAAAGGTGAACCATTCGCCGTGAAGACCCTCTTAGGATGGACAGTGTATGGACCATTGGCAGACAGTCAATCACGAGCTTCCATCAATGTGAACTTTATCAAGTGTCAGCATGAACGAGAGCTAAGTTTTCTCCTGCAAGAGGTGGATAATGAAGAGCTCCACGAATTGGGTTGGTCAGTTGAAGATCGAAGAGCGCATGAGATAATGGAAACTTCTGCTCTGCTGAACAGCGGACATTAAGTCAGACTACCATTTCGCCACGACACTTCGATTTTCCCGGAGAGCTTATCAAGTGCAAAAAGAAGGTTGTTCTCATTGAGAAAGAAGTTCGAAAGAGAAGTACACTACTGTGTTAGAAAGATATCAGAGTCATCAAGACGCATGACAGATGAAGAACTTGCAGTCATGAGAGAGAAGAAGGCAATTTGGTACCTACCCCACCATGCAGTGTGGCAAGAAAAGAAGCCAGATCCCAGGGTCGTATTTGACTGTGCGGCGAAGAGTGGCGGTACTTCCCTCAATGAAGAACTGCAGGGACTCGATAATACTAGTAAGCTGCTGGGAGTTGTTTTGTGCTTCCGCGTGAACAATGTTGCTGTCACGGCCGACATAAAGAGAATGTTTCATCAAGTTTATGTCGCTCCAGACGATCGTGGCGCACTATGCTACTTATGGTGGCCGAATGGAGATCTATCACAAGAACCAAAGACTTACCAGATGATGGTTCATATATTTGGCGCAAGGTCATCCCCGAGCATTGCGAGTTTTGCTCTCAGAAGAACAGCGAAGGACAATGCGAATATGTATTCAGAGGGTTCTGTCGAAGCTGTGTACAGATATTTCTATGTAGACGACTTCTTGAAGTCTTATGATAACGTAGAAGAGGCTGTTGAAGCGTCCAAGGAGATTTGCAGCTTACTGAAAAGGGGAGGTTTCACCTTAACTAAATGGTTGTCGAACAGCAGGGAAGTGATGACAGAGTTTCCGTCAGAAGAGCAAGCTGCAAGCCTAAAAAACTTCGATCTGAAATCGGAAATGCTTCCCACTGAGGCCCTGTCCACACTAATGCGTTTTTGAAACCTCCGTTTTTGATTCCCCGAAAACGGATAAAAAGCTCTGCGTCGACACTAGCGTTTTCGCATCGTTTTCGACCGTCCACACTAGGGGCTGAAAAACGATGATCAACAAGATGCGTTTTCGTCACCAGGCTCTGCTCGGACGTTTTTGTGTTCATTACGCATGCTCCAATAGCGCCAGCGATACTATCGGCTCTTTTTGAAGCGCGAAACCACTGTAAACAAGACGCGTTCGCTCGAAGTTTACAGTAAAAGTGGCAAAATCTTCAAAGAAAAAGACATCAGAAAAGGAAACAGATCACTTCATCTGGACAGATGATGAAGTGGAACTTTTACTTAAGGTAACAAATGAGTTTAAAGTCAAAAAAGCGGCCGAAAACGTAAAGCTACTGCTTGTAGATTAATCAGTGCCACATTTAACTCCAGGCAAGTAATCAAGCTAAACATCGTAAACACAAGCTCGTCCGCCATATCGAATAGTGATTTGTTTACGCGCTAACGCGGGAAACTGGGGCTTGCATAATGAGTTGTGACGTAAGCGTTTTTGAAAAGCTCCGTTTTTGCCGTCCACACTAAAACGATAGACCTGCGTTTTCAAAAGTCTCCACTCTGGAAAGCGTTTTCGAAAACCTCCGTTTTCATAGATAAACATCTCCGTTTTCGATCGTTTTAGTGTGGACGATCGGTAAAAACGGATAAAAAAGTACTGATGCGTTTTCAAACGAAAACGGATTAGTGTGGATGGGGCCTGAGACGGCGTTAGGGATTCAATGGAATGTGGAGGAAGACGCCTTTAGTCTTATCGTAAGGAAGAAGACGTACCCTGAAACTCGCAAAGGCGTGTTGGCGTCCGTTGCAGGAGTATATGACCCCCTCGGATTCGCCAGTCCATTGATTCTGCCTGGAAGACTAATTAACCAGGAGCTCTGTAAGTCTAAATATGATTGGGATGACGAGTTGCCCGCCCAAGCGTTATCAGAATGGAAAACGTGGCGAGAGGGACTAGAGAATCTAAAGAACTACGGGATATCCCGTTGCTTCAAGCCCAGAGAATTCAATCACATAATCAGAGCTGAACTCCGTCACTTCGCCGATGCGTCACAGGAGCAGGGATACGGTGCGGTGTCATATCTGAGACTCATCAACGAGAACGGTCAAGTTAATTGTGCTTTCATTATGGGAAAATCAAGAGAAGCCACTGGGAAGTACAGTGCCAATGCCGAAGCTCGAATTAACAGCGGCCACTTTACTCACACAGATGAATAGAATGATCATCAAAGAGCTTGAAGGGAGGATGAAGATTGATGGCATCACTTACTGGACGGACTCAACCATTGTCATTCGATACATCATGAACACGAAGAGACGATTTGAAACTTTCGTCGCCAATCGAGTTGCCGTTATTCGGCAGCACTCAGATCCGAGCCAATGGTGTCATGTGAGATCAGAAGACAATTCCGCGGATTATGCATCAAGAGGGGTGAAGGCGTCGGAAGCTGACAAGCTAGAAATCTGGAGGAAGGGACCAGATTTCTTGTGGAAGAATTCCAGCGAGTGGCTGAGGCAACCATTAGACATCCTCACAGAGCTATCGGAGCAGGAAGAAGGAGTAAAGAAAGAAAAGAATGCCGTAGCATGCACAGTCGCCACAGACGGAGGATTCTGGGAAAAGTTGTTTCGTCGTTATTCAACTTGGAACAGGCTGAAACGCTACGTCGCCTGGCTGATACGCGGAGCCAAGAGGTTCGCGCGATGTCTTAATCTGAAGAAAACTCAGAAGCGTGAAGACATCATTCAACCGTTGTCACTGGAAGAGCTTCAAGAAGCTGAAGAAAGATTAATCAAGAACATCCAGAGAATGTCATTCGCAGAAGATCTTAATGGCCCGTCGGGAAAACTAGAACCGATTTGCCGCATTACAAGCATACGTCGAGGATGGTTGCCTGCGCGTCGGGGGGCGTCTGCTACGTTCATGTTTATCACACGACGAGAAACACCCGTACATACTCCCAGGGAAACATCCAGTTACAGAGTTGATCATACGTCACTACCACCATGTGAATGATCACGTTGGAGCGCACCAAGTGCTAACAGCAACGAGAGAGAAATTCTGGATCTTAAAGGGAGTCTCATGATCTGCGTGCGTTTGACCAAGAGAAGATTAGAAGATCTCTGCAGAAGAGCAGAATAGAGTGGAACTTCAACCCACCCGCGGCTAGCCATCAAGGAGGGGTCTGGGAGAGACTAATAAGATCGGTGAAGAGAATACTTCATTCAATAGTGGGGCTGAAGTAGAGAAGATAATGAATGATCGACCAATCACCCGGGTGTCAAGTGATCCAGCTGACCTAGAAGCTCTGACGCCAAACCACATATTGCTTCTGAGACGCAACCCGAGTGTCTCCCCTGGAGAGTCCCATGAGACAGACAGATATCGCCAGCGACGGAAACAAGACAATCTACTTGCGGAAGAGTTCTGGCGCCGTTGGATCAAAGAGTATCTTCCCACATTGCAAGAGCGACAGAGATGGCTCCGTCGTAAACCAAACTTCAAGAATGGTGATCTAGTGTTGGTGGCAGATAAGACGGCGCCGAAGGGAACGTGGCCCAAAGCACTAGTATAGAAGACGTTTACAGCCAGAGACGGCGTGGTTCGACGCGTGAACGTGAAGACGGCCAGCGGTAAATTAATAAGAGATGTCAGGATGGTGTGTATGCTTGAAGAGGACCTTCTCCACAACGTAGAGGAACAGGTCGCCGAAAAGAAGTAACTTCACATAAAGAGATAGCATGGACTGTACAGACTGTATGAGAGACTGGTAAAGACCCACCCCAGAGCAGTCTTTAGGGGGGAGGAATGTAAGATCGCATGTATTTTTGTCTCATGTCCCAAGAGGGACGGGCTTAAGGTTTCTCTAACGAGTGAAGCTATTACATAACTCTTTGAACCAGATTCAATTGAGCATGACTTTGATCGCCTCGATGAATGGGCTCTGATATAATTATGCTGTTGTGCCATAAGTTTTGAAATCTGTGATCAGGGTTAGCTTACAGTGGAAATCAACGTCTTGTAAGTACCGTACTGTTTTTGATTGTAATTTTCGCTCGTTTAGATTTATCAGTATGTTAATCCATGTCTATGCTATGTACTTTTCTAGTGAATTGTCGTTTGTTGGTAAATAAAATACGCATGTAAAGGACACCGATTGGCTAACTCTACAGTCTGTATCACTGTTACTCTTGTATTCAATTTTCAATTTATTTTTTGCTCATATTTCTTTTTATACAATAATTATAAAATACAGACAGAGAACAGAGATAGACTAAGAGTAATATAATAAATAATAAGAAATGTGTGAGCCTGATGGCTAAGTTAACCGCTGGGTTTTCTAGTTAGCCCCCAGCCATATTTAGTTAAGTGTTTATAACAGGTAGAGAAAAAAAAAGGAATTTAAGAGTTAACAAAATGATTTTAGAGAATTAGAGAGAAAATAATGATATATAGAAATTATGAGTGTTGCTCTGACAGTATATAACGTTTCAGTTGTTTTGAAAAGGCGAATGCACTTAAATCCTTCATGTTACAAGACACTGATATTTTCATCATCAGTTCTGTGCCCAACCAACACTATGCCAGGGTCGGTCACTGACTACCCCTATCCCAATTGTGTGATTCCAGTGTTGAGGTAATGCATAGAGACCATCTAATCAATGTGGGACCTGTTTTTGTGCACTGTGCATGACCGTGATGTAAACTACAGAGCTGAACTAATTTTTTTTACGTTTTTCATCAAAATTTCATATTTAACAAATATTATATAGTTTCATTTTACAAGTAGTTTATAATTAACATTTGCATGAGTGTTGTATCAGCCTATACAATCTCTCACCTCTGGCTCGAGATTGTATAGGCCAATTAACAACACTCCTCAGATTTCTTTATTATTTTAAAAACATTATTTAATGCAAAGTATAAACAGAATATTAAGTAAAGAATACTATTATGAAATGGCTAGTTTTATTAATATACATATAGAGGAAAAGTGTGCAGGGGTTAAAGGAGCTAAGCTGTCGAGTTAACCACTGCCACGTAGGAAGTGAAGACTAAGTCCACAATTATAAAATACGATATAATATAAAAACTTTGTAAATACTGTTTTTTGCTTGTGTTACATATAAACACTACACAAACATTGCAGTGATGCACTCTTACACACATTTGCTGAGCTATTTTCTTCAATAAAACATAGTATATAGAGCAAGCAAGTGTGGATTCTACAGTCATTAGAGAATACTGCATAAGAAGATATGTAATACAGGATGTACGTCGATTAATAATTTCCGAGTTAGCAAAGCCAAACGTACTGTCGTTATAGAGGAGCCATTCTATTGTGTTCTGTGCTTATTTTCAAAGCCAGGCCATTATGGCCCATTTGCTTGGCTACTGTTGACATCCCTATATATTAAAACTTTGTTAATTATTGTCTCTTATAATTTTACAGATTAGATACAGGCTGATTGACTTGTCAAAAGTCTCAAAGGAAGCTAAGACATCAAATGACCTGTATATCTTTTACAAAATACAGCGTCTTAGAACGTGAGTTAAAACTTAATAACTGTTTTGTCATAATTATGTAATACTGTACAACATTTTCATAGAACAGATTTTGTACAAGAATATTCAGCCAAATATGCTATGAAATGTAACTTCCCACAATAGCATGTTTTTATTATATAATCATGAAATAATGGGATTGTTGGAAGCTTGGCAAACATTTAATAAATCTAAATTGTTTTCAACAGTCTTTTAGAAACAGAGGATAAACTTGATATAGAACAAGAACTTGGCAAGTTGTATAAGTTGATAGTGAAGGGTGCCACAGAGACAGAAAGGTCAAGTACTGCCATGTCTACTGCAACAATTGCAAGCAAGGCCAGCTCCCCCCTGGTTATAGGATCAACAGACAGGTAACGTAAGCCACTGGGAGCCATGTCGACCTCAGTTATTGAAACAGCAACAACAATTCTTACAAGCTCGACTGTGAATACTCTAACACTAGACTATTTGTATTTATGCCAAGTAGCTGATGTAGTGCACATAACATGTTGTATCGCAGAACTTGTTCTAATGTAACAGAAAATCTGAACCTGAGGGTGGGTGGGTGAGGTCATAATGGCACACAGCAACAGAAGCAACTGACCAACTTACATGTCACATGACGTTACACCCACCCTCCCCCAATGAGACCCAGTCCCCAGTGGTGTGTGGCAAGTACGTTTTCCACTTATTCTGTTCCTCAGCCAGTGGAAAATAAACCTTATGGTATTAATAAAAAAAATTATACCATCATGCATTGCAAAATAAAACAATGTTCAATCTTTGAGAGGTAATGTTTCATGTCAGTGTCATGTTTCTAAAAAAATAACCCCTATGATGTTTCCTTTGCCCCTATTATTTCCTTCCAAACAGTTCGTCAGCAGGTTTCTAGTTTGCCTTTAAAAACCGGAGTCTTCTGATTCCTAATATTTTCTTTAGATTCCCATTCTTCTCACATCGGCTGGCAATGCCAACTCGATTTTCTTCAAAGATCCACTTATTTGAGCTATCAGTTAGCAAATCGTTTTCGACACAGAGCATTAGTGACTGTGGAGTTTGTTACTGTCTGCCATGGAACAGTTCTTGTGCAGTGAAGTTGTTAATCATTGGAGGAATAGGCAACAACATGCTTGAATAATATATGAAACTACAGTGTTCATTCTAGGGCGCGATTTTGCGATAGAGAGTAAGCATCGCGTTCTTTCTTTCCGCGAACGGCAGAAATAAAAACATAACCACAATTTTCGCGCGTTTGCTGCTTGACATTTTCATATTTTACGTGAAATTGAGTAGATCCGCGTTCGTTGTGAACGTTGGAATTCTTTTCCACTTTTCTTGTATATTTATTTCGTATTTTGACGGCGGGCTGACGTTTCCCGTTTGCCGAAGAACGCGGTGCTTGATCTCTCTATTCTCGCACTTTTACAACTCATTATCGCTAATGTTCAACATGAATGCGGCACTTCTCACACTCATAGAATGATTAAGATTCTGTATGACACTAAATCATCCCTATTATATTTGAGATACAAGTCTCGCAACTGAAGCAATGAGCAATGAGAAGCAATTAGATAAATGTCCCACCTTGATTCGTTTCTAGAATGAACACTTAACTCAGTAAGGCAGCAACAAATATTCTAACTAAGTGTAATCAGCCACATTTCACATAGGATCACTGTAGATCTGTTATATGAGTAAGTAAATATGATATTGGTTTAAAAAATACGCAAGAATCCTTCCCAACTGGCCAAATTAAAGCTTAGTAGATGAAATAAGTATCAGGATAGGACATTTTTTTAAATGTTTTCACGTTTTCATGTTTTTTTTTTCAATTTCGTCATCATTATTATCACGACATTATGATTAATTTACTATCATTATTTCTAGAGTTCCTCTTCTTGTGGACCTTGCAAGGCTGTGTCTGGAAAATGACAGGCATGAAATGGCTGCCGACTGCCTGGACAATCTCAGGGGTCCAATCAAGGTATGATTATTGCTTAAGATAGCCGTAGCCTGCTACAACATTTGCCTTGCCCATGGAGCACATTTCATACACAGTACAGGGCTCGAAATGAATGCTTGCAAACTCGAAAAATGCTAGCACATTCGTTATTTTGCAAGTGAAAAAAACACTAGCAAATGTCTGCGAGTAGATGTACTGTTTAAAGGCCAACAATGAATAATAATTAATTAATAATAATTATAAGTTTTTATGGCGCATGTAAAAATCTCAATGCGCTTACATGGAGTATGAGAAGACTATATTAAAAAGTAGAAAATAGTAAAAATAACTATAACTGTAGTAAAAAATAACTATAACTATATTATAAAAAATAAAAAAAATATATTAATATAAGAAGTAATGTAAAATATATATACATAAACACAGACTGATATACATATACATACACATATATGTATACATGTAGAGATATATATAACAGAAAATATATACATACAACATAATATAAATACTTCTCTACTGTCACTGCGTCATATAGACTCTTTTGAAAAGAAAGGTTTTTAGAGCAGATTTAAAGGCGGATATAGTAGTGGAGGACATAATGTAATCTGGTAGTGAGTTCCAAAGTTTCGGTGCAGAGTAGGAGAAGGCACGTTCGCCATAAGTGACAGTTATGACAGGTGGAAATGGAGGACGAAGGAGTAAACGACTTGAAGAACGAAGAGAACGGGAAGGGCGATTTTCTTCAACCAGAGTAGATAGATAACTTGCAGACAGACCGTGTAGTGTCTTATATGTTAAAAGTAGAATCTTGAACTCTATGCAAGAGTGGCCTTTTTGCATGTTTCATTGATGTGTTTAGTAAAGGTTAGGTTTTTGTCCAATATTACTCCCAAATTACGAACTTTATCTGTGACTGTAACAGTAGTGTTAGCAAATGAAAAACTGTTGAATGAAGTCTGGTGATTCTTACAGCGGGATGTAAAGTGGATTACTTCCGTTTTTCCAGGATTACATAGAAGCATGTTTTCGGTGTTCCATTGGATTACAGCTTCTGCACATTCACGGAGAGTGTTTAGCGCCATACTCGAGGTGACGTGGTGAAGATATAGAATCACCGATAATAACGGTCTGAGAGCGGCCCCGAAGATAAGATGTAAACCACTCCAGTACTGTTCCAGTAAATCCAAAGCTGAGTCTCCTTAACAATACGTCATGGCCAAGTGTGTCAAAGGCCCTTGTTACGTTATTGACACTGATGTACCTAGTTGTATCAAAGTGCCAATAAAAACACATTGCATTTACTGGTTATTTCATGGTTTTCTATGGAATATGGGCAAATATTTGTATAGGTAATCAAATGGGGACGAGTGAAATTAGGGTTTGTCAAAATCGAAGTAATTTCCCGAGCCGCTTCGGACTGGAACTAATTGCGCGGACTTTGAAATGCCGTCCAGCCTACACATGTAGTTAGGATCATGCTGACCGGTTCCTGGCTCCTGTTATAACAGACATAGTGAGAAAATCGCTGTCCACCGGTGAATTTCCAACTTCACTGAAGAAATCTCAAGTTCGCCCACGGCTGAAGAAAACTAACCTCGACAGCGAGCTGTTCAAGAGTTTTAGACCGGTGGCCAACATTCCTTTCCTGAGTAAAGTAACTGAAAAGACAGATTTAAATGCCAATGGGTTGTTTCCTTCTGTTCAATCTGCTTATCGGAAAAACCACTCCACGGAAACAGCGTTGCTACGCGTAACAAATGACATTTTAAGAACTCTTGATAGTCACCAGGACGTCGTCGTAGTTCTCCTAGATCTCTCGGCTGAGAAAAAATGAAATATTTGCTGGCGAATAGAATTGTTATGTCTTCTCTCTGATTGACATATATTAGTAGCTGTTCATAACTTGCTTCCACGTGGCTTTGGGTATGGTGAGGAGACCTGTACTGGCGACCTCCTCTACTGGCTATGGGATTGTCATGTGATACTTGGTTACTTTGGATAATAATAATGATAACAACAACGACAACTTTATTTATATAGCGCAAATACAGAAACGGATCTAAGCGCGGATCTAAGCTGAAAATGTCACGGTAACCGATACCTCGGCCGACTGTCGGTAAACTAATCGACCGACATACAGTGTCGGCCGAGTAGCGGCCGAGTAGCGGTCGACGTTCAGTCGACTCTCGGCCGACCCTCGGCCGCCTATCGGCCGACCGTCGACCGACGTATTGGCCGACATTGCGTACAGTACACACGATCCAATTTGGCGATACAGCTCTACGGGTTTTGAAATCATGAACTTTATTTAAATAACTCACGAAACCGTTAAAAAACAATTCCAATTTTGATCGTTTATCTCCATTTATTATTTCATTCCTCTTCATTCCATCCGTCTATATAGCTGTTTTACGTTTTTCGTCAGTATCCCTAGGTTTGACTTATGATCTAACCCTGACAAAATAGTAAAATTATTAGATTTGATATCCCCTGATTTCAGTAAATATGATACTATAGTAAACCAAGATATATAGCTCCCATCTTATTCAAATTACGAGATACTTCTAACGCTCTAGCCAAAAAAGGATTATCGTTATGTTCAAGTAAATGAAATAAGTATCTAAGTAACGTATTATCGTATTATATATCGGAATATGCATAGGGAGAGCGCCAAGTTAAGATCTTACAGCTGAATTGAAATTGTTAGACATTCATTGGCCCACAGCTCGGTTAGAAAATACTCTTAATGTTCCAAAATTTGAGTTATATAAGTGTATTTTTGCTAATTCTACAACGACAATTTTTAAAATTTAATTCCGTAAATGCAAACCAATTTTATAATCGAGGGACCACCATGAGGCCGAAGTTTTTGCAGCAAAAGTGCCCGGCACATCCGGGCCGGATACGATGTCACGCGATTATCCCTGAAGTACTGACGTAAACACAGTAGATATTGAAAATTAGTGTACTCTTCTCAGCCAATAAGTAAAGAGATTATGACTGCAAAATATAATAGTTCTTTATTATTTCAGGATCCTGGCACATCTTTGGAGATTGAGTTCATAAAGTGTGAACTTCTGGTCAAATCCCTGGGCAACAAAAAAGAGGGCTACAGTAAAAGTGTTGTGGAGGTAACTAACGTGCTGTTGTTCAGTCAGTGTTGTGGCCAGAGGGTCATAGGGGGGGGGGGGGGGGGGGGGGGGGAGGAGGAAGGGGAGGGGGGCTTTCCCCTTCCCCAAGCAGCTGCCCCCTTTCCCCACTCCATTCACTCTCATATCAACTCAGTCCTTATGTTTGTCACTCACTGCATTATAATATAAACCTGCTCATCCTCGGAGTCTACACAATTTTTCCCATTTTCCTATCAGGGGCGTAACTAGTCTACAGGCCCCTAGGCCCGGGCCTACACATTTTACAGCCTATTTGTGTTACTATTACAAATGAATGTTGGGCTTGAGGATCTGTCGAAATACACAAAACATGACTTGAAAGTGCAACAGAAGGCATTTGCGAAAGTCTAAATCTAAACATTTCCCGGGGGAGCATGCCTTCGAGCCACTCAAGAAGCGATCCTTATGGAGCGGTTGGTTGGGCCTACAAATTTTAAAAACCTGGCTACGCCACTGCCTACCTTAATATTTTTCCCATTTTCTTGACATTTTTCCCCATTTCTCATTAAATTTTTTGCCTGACCTTAACTTCAAATCCTGGCGAGAACCCTGTTAGTGATATTGATTTTCACAAAAAAAACATTCAGGTACTTGCATGCATTACTCTTTTTAACACCTTTGAATCTTGTTTTATTATCTTTTAGACTCGCATCAAAACAATACGGAAACTTGAACAGTTTCTTATAACTGCGACCAGGATAGGGAAGCCCAACGTTATTCAGGTAAATACAATGCAATGCGATACATTTGCTATGAGCGTATAATACGTGTGTCAAGATCATAGCTGTGACATATCCACACCATGCATGATCTTATCGTGAATTCAACTGCAGGTGTAACAGTCAGTGTGTCAACTACAACTAGTTGTATTTGAACAAGTGCTGCAGCAAGTGTGCAAGTCTTTCCCTTTTAAAAATGGAAAGCATGTCCCCAGTCTCTCTAATTGATAAGAGTTCTGGCCTTCGGTAGTTTATTCATTCTCTAAGAATTTTGAAACCCCTGCATGACTAGCTCGATAATTCTTGAACAGCATGCCAGTCTGTATATAACCTGTCCTTACAGGTATAACCCACTTCGATTATCCTTTAACGCTTGTACAATATGAGAGCTGGTATTTTAACATGAAACTGTTTAACAGGCTGGTTGTGTCACAATGTGGAACCTGTCTCTTCCATTGCTGCAACAGAACCTCAGACATCATGTCCGTAAACCGCTAACACTCGTGGCCCAGGCGTTACAAGACATAGATAGGTATGGTTGGAGAACACTATCAATACCTCGAGGATATCTTGTGCGTGCAGTTGTTTCAACCTTGGCTGCTAATTTTCACAAAAGAAGTGGCGCTCTCTATGAAGAATGGATGAGTCCAAAAAAGTCTTGTGATCTTAGTGTCCTAAAACCGCAGCTTAGATGTCTATAGTTATTGAATATTTTCGTTTTTATAACAACTCTCCATATTGTCGTTTTCAGATTGGCACGATAGATTGCGTGATAGCACGTGCTATAGGTTCCCCTACAATTTTCCTTCTCTTCAAGGCCCTTCTTGCTTGACAATTTTTAGTTTGTTGTAAAATACGATAGTTTAGCGTGGTATGTTCTCTTATCATATGACCCGTACGGCCCCGCGCGCGCTTTCCTTTCAAAACCATTTACAAAAGTCACGTGATGAGGGCCGGACGTGTATGGCGTGAGCGGGCCGGAAAAAGCAGTCCGGCCCTGCACAATATTTTCTTGCTGTTTTGCAGTTTGTTCTACAAAAAAATATGGTCATATGATAAAAAACCCATTGACTGAGTTAGGTCGGGCCGGACGGGAAAATAGTTGACTCGAGGTGTCCTGCCCTCCCACTCAGTCAATAAGTACCTATTAATTACCACGATTTGTTTCATCTCATGGTCAAACTTTGTCGTAAATCTACAACAATTTTGACCATGTAATGTTACAAATCGTGGTAACTAAGAGTATTTAGTATATATATACCGCACAAGTGAATAGTGCTTTTTGCGCAATGATGCTGAAGAATGGAAAAAGTAGCAAATAGATTTGGCAACCTTTACGCCACCATAAAAGCTATTTCGTTTATTATGATAACTAATATAAGAACATTTCTCATACTGCCTTCATTCAACTCCACAGTCTTCTTGTTTTGCTGCGTTGCCAAGTGCACATGGAGTTAGCAAAGTGTGAAGAAGACGAGGACCAACTGGAGTATGCCCTGACACATTTACACAAGGCTCTGGACATGGATGACTCGGGACAGTACAGGGATAGATTGAACACAGCACTCACCAGGCTACAGCTGAGGGCTACACTGTACAGAACACCTGAACGACCTGAAGATCTGGCAGCTATGATCATAGAACAGGTACCTGATCTCTTACTCTATGGCACGCAAGTAGGAGAGTGAAACACGCGCGTCAAATGACCTGCATCACGTGTTTTAACGCATTATTTTGACCCTGGAATCGGTTAATGAGCGCGCTTCAAGATATGGGTACGCTAAGAGTAGATCATAGAAACGGCTGCTTCGCGTCAGAGTATGTTACGTTTTGTTGTATTTGATTATTATTTTTAATTACGTGCTCTCATAATCAGTGTTCTCACCCGTATTTTGAATGGAGGGTCTTGATGACGCTTCCCTGTCAAAGCCATAGGACGTGTAACGCTGCAGACCGGCATATCTTAATGCGCTACAAGGGACATTTGGAAAACGTTTTGCAAAGGGCGCACCGGCGCCTCCTTGTAAGAACAATGCTCAACCTGATAAAAACTAATTTAAAAGAGATTTAAAACTCTGCAAGTGACAAGCTTAAAGGTGTGAACACACGCTGTAACATTGCATGCAGCATTGCCGGCAATGTTGCAGAAGTAAGATCGAGTTCTACTTGTACAACATTGCGCGTAACAAATTGCACCGTGCGAACATCCCTGCAACTTGCTGACAGTGGTGTGACGCTATCAGCCAATGAAATGCCACTCGTTTTGCTCACCGCTGACCAAGGTACAAACACGCTGCAATATTGTATCACAGGCTCGTGCTAGCGACGACTCAAGCACAGTCCGTATGAAGAGAGCTTCCTTAGTGAAGGCAGGCGAAGCTCTGTCACCTGAGGCGTTTGTACATGTACTGGACAGTGAGAGTGATACGAAGGACCCTTCTAGTGGTAAAGGACCTCCCACGTTGCTGAGCAAACTAGCAGGCAAGGCTATGCAGTATCAGAAGGCTGTCAGTAAGGCCGAGGGACATCTTAAAAGACTGGGAGACGAGAATGACCAGGAGAGGTAAGGAAAGTGCTTTGGAGATACCTCTTAAAGGTCAGTATATCGTGGTACTGCGCATATCTGGAGTCATCGTTCGATTGGTGGTGGTTAGGGAGCGGTCATTAATTACTGGGGGGGAGGGCCGGTAAAATATCTAAAACGAGGACCCAAAAATGTTGGCCCTCCCCAAAACATCAGCCCAAAAAATCTTGGTCCTCCCAAAAACATAAAAAAATGACGTCTTTTTTTTTTAACAAAAGAGGAAAGCATTTTTTTGTTTTACTCCTGAAAACCTCGTTATCAAGCAGAATGTTTGAGGTCTCGAACGTTGCCCATTAGCAGCATCCAGCACGCGCTGATTGCTGGTTAAGGGACATTTCCAAGGTGGAGCTGAATGGTCGATTGAAGTAGCCTAAAAATATTGTAAAAGTTTCATCGTTAAAACAGGCGCCCAAAAATTTGTGACCCTCCCCAAATTGAAGCCCAAAAAATCTTAGCCCTCCCCCTAAATTTACCGGCTCTCCCCCCCAGTAATTAATGACCGCTCCCTTAATTGGCTACACACAGTTAAACTCCCTTCCCTCAATGCTTGATTGAAACTTTAAAACATATTTTCCTTGGAGACTATATCTTTACACAGTCTATTAGTCATTTTTGAATATTTGCTTTTACTTTAACGGTTTGTCAGTTTATATGAAAATCGCTGTAAATAACTACATGTATGTCCGGTCCGGACAGCTAGTATAAAGTTCTCTCACCGTGACACAGTTCCTTTAAAGTGGCTATGACTAACTTAACTTTTGACTTGCGGGAAGATGGCATTTCATGCCTCCCTTCAGCAAACTTGTTAAATATTGGGAATGCAGTATATTTGTGTCATGGGTTCTTGTTTCAAATAAGTGCGTCCTTAAGGAAATACAGTGGTCATTTCTTCATGCAGTGGCTCTTTTGAAATTCACTGAAAAACCAACCAATTTCTATGATATGGAAAAACCATGATGGAAAAAACCTGTACTATGGTATTTTCATGGTATTTCCATAATAACGAAAAATTGGAAACATGGGAAAATGCTGTCAATTGGAATTTCAAAGATTATTGTGTTCTTTAATACATAGTATGGTTATAATATACTCAACAAAATATCTGGATTCTGATTGGTCAATATAACGAGTGCATAAAAAGGTTGTAGAGTGCACAGTCGCATGCTCTCAACAAATGTTTTCTCAGTATATTATAAACAAAACATCGCATGAACTGCTCGTGCTGTGCTTGATTTATAGGCACTTGGTAATATTTTGAAAGTTCTCAAATTAATTAAAGGCGAGTGCAGTTACCAGAACTTTCAAAATATCACTCAGTGCCCATAAATCACATATAGCACTTGCGTTCGTTCGATTTCCTCTACAAATACCATGGAAATTGGTTGTTTTTTCCAGTGATTGTCAACAGCTTGCAAAAAAGGCAGATGTTATGGATTGGCGCGTATTTCTGTCATTTCTTCTTCTGAATGAATTATTTGGTTGGAAATAATACATCTGGATTAGAGTTGACTAAGAATATAGGAGCTAACAAACACTTATTTCGAAGAGTGCTAATCTGGGCGGACCTGGCCAAGACAGCACGCAAGCAATACGTGTGGGACGTCACAAGAGTGGCAGCTCGATTCTGCCTGCTCTACGATAATGGCCGATGGTCCAAGAGAGGGGCAAGTGGACCAGGGGACAGGGTGCCTGAAGCTGAGGTTACAGAGGAACAGCCTCCAGGAACAGGTTCTAGATCCCCGGTGCTGGATAAACGTACTCCTACGAGCAACAAACTGGACCCTACGGGAATGAAACTCGTGCAGCCAGAGGGTATGATGACATTCAAGGTGGAACAAGACTTGATGAGAACCCTCGGTGATGTGCACTTCATCTATGCTGAGGTAGGAGATTTCTTTAATCGGAATTACGATTAATTATACTACACATCAATATTGCATTGGCTTTTTTTCTTATACCGTATTTCCCTCGATTGCGAGCCATACATCCCCCCCCCCCAAATTGCGGTAATAGAGATTGTATGAATGAACAGAAGGTAGCGTTAGTTCAGGTTCATTACCAAGTAATTCGTTTAGGTTAAAACTGCTTAACATGAAGAGAATATATATATATATTTAATTTAACACCCCCTTTGATTAAGCGTCCCCCTTGGACAAGACATTTGAAATAAGCACCCCAGGCAAAAAAAGAGTGCGGAATGAATAATTAATGAGTATAATAGTGAAGCGGAGGGGGAGGAACTATTATATTCATTAATTATTCATTGCGCACTATTTCCTCACCCTTGTGACCCTTAAAAATAAGGCTAATTCCATGCATGTAATATAATTTTTTTTACGTGTTCTGGGAGTTTGGTAGAACAAGAAATGACAATGGGACCACGAGCCTGAAGGGCGAATATTTCCACTGCGTATCTGATTGGCTAGCCAGGCGCCGTCTATTGGCAAACTCGCCATCTGATTGGCTAGCCAGGCACCGTCTATTGGCAAACTCGCCATCTGATTGGCTAGCCAGGCACCGTCTATTGGCAAACTCGTATGTGCAGAAGCTAAACCTTCTAAAGTCCCTGTATTTTCTTCCTGAGCATGCTAAGTTAGACTTCTACTTCAAGGTTATTTTTCCTGCTATCACTTATGGATTTCTATGTTGGGGATCGTGTAATACAACACTTCTAGAATCATTAAACCGAATTCATTACCGGGCTGCAAGGATAATTTTTGGACTCTATTGGCTAACACCACGTGAGGACGTAACTGCCTCTGCCAAATGGAAGCCACTGAACTATTACTATAATCTAAGACTTGCCTGTTTTGTACATAAATGTTTTCACAACCTAGCTCCTCCTGTACTATGTAGTGCCTTTCCTAAGAGAATACTTACATACTCCTTGCGTAACACTCACTGTATCAGTCTACCCACACCGAAAACCAACTACCTGAAATTGTCAATAACGTACAGAGGTACGAGGCTTTGGAACAGTCTCGGTAACGACCTAAGGTCAACTACATCACTTAATAGTTTTAAAATTAATCTTAAAAGAAACACTGAACTACTGTAAATAACCGAATGGAATAAGTTAATTAGTATAAGTTAATTAGTTTTATTATTACTATTATTATTATTATTATTAGGGTAGAATAGCGTAGTTATAAGCACGACCACATCAGCAACGCTGTAAATTTATCGTGGGTAAATAAATATTATTATTATTATTATTATTATTGGCTAGCCAGGCACCGTCTATTGGCAAACTCGCCATCTGATTGGCTAACTCTAAGTTGATAGAACGGTGGCTTGTTTATGCTCTTTATTTCTATCGACTTTGATAGTTGACTCGGGATTGCGGCCAACTGTCTGCTGATAGGAACCACGAGCTCGCAGTCTTATCGTTAAATGATCCGAGCGCGCGTACTATCGAATCTATTTTATAAGAATTATAATACTCGGTATTCAGTGCAACCAACATGTAGGCTCTCCCGATAGTCACTCTGTCATGATTGAAGACTATTTTATGCTATGTTGTATCAGTGTATTTGGTAACTGATATTGTTTGTGTTCGCCTTTTTTTAAAGTGCCTCTGACGTTTATGTTGTTATCACAAATATCGATTCTACATCAAGTGAACATAGTTCTTGATTTGAGTGTTGTGTCTATGAGTTATAGTGGTTTATATCTCCAATATGCTAATGAATATGATGGCAACCCAAATACCGTCCGTTGCAATTTTGTCTGCAAGTTCTTTGAGTTGTTTGGAGTCTTGCAGTTGATCTCGGCATCCAAAGGATAAGGAAGATATGATGTGTGTGTATCTATTTTAGCTTATTAAATTTAGAATATATCAGACTGATATTAGAAGAAAATAAATTACGTTTTGCCTGCAGGCGTTGGTCCATTTACTGAGGACACAAAACATACAGTTAGGTGACACACCGATTCCTCCCGAGGACACCGTTAAACTGAGACCGAAGCGTTACGAGGAACAGCAGGTCAACTTTGAGGAGCTACCTGAATGGGTTACCTACTGGTAAGATGAATGTTCGGTAGGGCGGGCATGTGTTTGGCAGCCACAAAAATGGAGTATATACATCATGGTAAACTGGAGTATATACATCATGGTAAACTGGAGTATATACATCATGGTAAACTGGAGTATATACATCATGGTAAACTGGAGTATATACATCATGGTAAACTGGAGTATATACATCATGGTAAACTGGAGTATATACATCATGGTAAACTGGAGTATATACATCATGGTAAACTGGAGTATATACATCATGGTAAACTGGAGTATATACATCATGGTAAACTGGAGTATATACATCATGGTAAACTGGAGTATATACATCATGGTAAACTGGAGTATATACATCATGGTAAACTGGAGTAGGATAAAACAAAAGCAAAAAAGGCGAAACGTACTACGAGTGTGTTGCTTTGTTTGTTTTATCGTTTTCTGTCGACTTGAAAACGCAGGATTACACCAAAACTTGAGTATATACTTCATGGTAGTGTTTCGTTCCATATAGTCTCCCTGCATAATCATTTCCTCTACTTTTACAGTATTATGTAGGGAGACTATATGGAACGAAACACTACCATGAAGTATATACTAAAACTTGAGTATCACGTTATCAATTCAGTTGAATCCGCCATCTTGGAGTTTTATCAGTGGCTCCGTTTTGGACTTACCGCCTCCTGATTTATCACTAATAACACCCTCCCTTCACATCGAATACACGTATGAAGTCCTCTCCTCCTTCATACTCAGTTTGAACCATAAAAGAATTGCCATTTCGTACACTTTCATTCTGAAAAGGGCTTTGACAGAGTAGTTATATTCATTTATTTTCACATGACCCAGGTGGTTTTCGATAGAGTGTCGTAAGACCAAAATCAAGGTAATTGCCCTATATCATTATGACGTCAAATTAAAACAATCTATTGTTTAAACGCTAAGGATCACGGTCGTGGGAGGGGGACAAAACAGCAACAACACAAAGGAAATCGCTATCAAATGCATGTTGTGGAACGTAGAATAGCGGTAACAGCCACCAAATACGGTAAATATTGTGGGATAAACATTGATACAGCTGATATCTGGAAACCAGACAATTCGAAGTTAAATTTTCCTCAGCAGAGCAGATTTAGTTCAAAACTCTATTGTTCAAATCGATTCTGTCCCCCTCATAAACAAGCCGTGACGTCATAATGATATAGGGTAATTACAGAGCCGATCATAAACTGATATAATTCGTACTACTTGGAGCATCCACAAAGAAAAGTCAACGCAATCGTTGCGAAGTCTCGCTGAAAATTGGTTGCGTGACACACCCAAACAATGTTTGATTTAGTTTGTTTGGCTGATAATTTTTCACAGCCAATAGGAAAGCTATAAGCAAACGCAAAACCAAAGCAATCACCGAATTACTTTCGACACTCAATCGACAATCACTTTTTAAAATAGCTATTGAGCCTTCTCATCTAATTGTGTTGTCCCTCTCGACAGTAACTGGATATCGTCGCTCTCCCAGGAGGCCATTTACTCTTTCCAACGTGCGGCTGAGATAGGCGTAGAGTTGAACGAGCCATGGTTGATCTGTAACTCTGCAGTGTATCTGTGGAACTACACTAATCACATGCTGACTCAAGTCAGAAACAAGGAGATAGTACCCATCTACAGCCCTGTATTGGAGGCTATGAAGACCACTGGACATGCTGGGTAAGTTAATTTATATATACAGGCGAAACGCGCTATTTGATTGGTCCGTAGTCATTGATAACTAGTGTCCGCGTCATGGTTTACATGAAATCATGTTGTATCTTCCGTTTTCGCTTATTATTGTATAAACATTTGTATATGTCATTTCCGCTTATTATTGTATAAACATTTGTATATGTCATTTCCGCTTATTATTGTATAAACATTTCTTTATGTCATTTTCGCTTATTATTGTATAAACATATTCAACAAATACATGTCATTTTACAGTGTGTATGTCCTCTTATAGATGCACAGATGACGTCACAGCACGAGGACAACAGTCATGTCACTCGACTGCGGCTCGTGGCGTATTTCTTTGTTATTGTCACGTTTTGACGTCATCTGTGCATCTATATATAGGTAGACAAAATACCTATCTAAAGTATGTATATCTATTCCCTTTCTATCAAACAGGGAGACAGTGCTGTTGTGCCAGCTGTGTAATGCCATCTCCCAAGGACTGATGCAGCCCTGGATTCCCTCTCTCTCTGTACCCACGGCACCTGCCACGCCCAGCAAGGAGAAGGTCGATAAGCATGACAAGGGGGACAAGGGGGCCAAGGGTAGGCAGAGTGGCAAAGGAGTGAAGGGAGGAGCTTCCAAGGCTAATGTACAGGGGTTTACTATTGATCCGGAGGGTATAATGGACCTGAAACAAGCTCTGGAGGTATGTTTAAACCTACTTTGCCAAAAGGCATCTCAAACCACGAAATATGAGGAGTGCTGTAATATATATATAACTTGTAATGCAGAACGGCGTGCGCAATTCGAAGCTTAGTGTGCAGTGTGCCGTTGTATTTATTTTGAAGCTTCGAATGGCAGTGACGTTTTGACATGCGGAGCATATCCGAGATATGAAATTTCTATCGGCTGATAGTTAACGAGAAGCAAAGCTTCGGAAATTCCTTTAAAATCTAATTATGATTGGTAAAAATATACTAGAATTCTATATGCACATACAAATAACTTTTCTGCTTTAAGAGATCAAATCAAAGATTATTGTGATGTTTCAGATACATTTTTTGCTTTGTAAACTTCTCTTCAGTTTGACCACATGGTAAACAATCGTTCACAGAAAACGAGAATGAAAAGGTTTCGCTGTTAATTTTGCATAATAATATTATTATTATTATTTATGTGCCCCATAGGCTCCATAGGCATAAGCTAATGCATTTTCTGTTTTGAAAAAGTCAATCTAAATCGTTTTCCTGTACTTAGTTTCAGACCACTGCTCACTCGCTGATAATTTTTCTTACATCTGCCATGTTGAATTTTAGTAACCTCGTTCCCATGTAACCTCGCTTTCGTCCAGGACGAATCTATCGTGGCTTCTGATTGGCCAAAATCGGGGAATTGCAGATATAGCAAGGAATGTCATTTTGACATTCGCTACTCCCTATCTATCACAGGAGAGATAGTGAGTAGAGGAGCGAATCAGATTGCTGGGTTTGCAATAGAACACCAGTATGCGTTTCTACTAATTATAATTAGATTTTAAAGGAATTTCCCAGTCCCACATTGTTGACTTAATATAACATGAGAGTGAGGCTAACAGTATACGTGAACACGCTAACTTTGTATGTACGATTTATGATCAGGTAATAGAATATGCATTGAATATTACCAATGGCACCGATCCCAAGAACCTCGTTCCCGTCAGCGCGCGGCATCACTTGATAAAGACCTGGGTGTTCGGTAAGCAGCTCCTGAACCAACCGATAGCCAAGAACCTCGGCCATGAGCATGAGGTACGGCTGAGTCTGTCCTATAGAGCAGATTTCGTATGAGTGGGACAAACTATGGCATGTCCGTAGCCTTGCCGCAACCGTACTGTAATCGTGCTGTACCTATATCCGGCTTTAATTTGATTGGATCAGCAAGATAAAAACAATGGGGAACCATTTCAATGTCACGACGTGCCGTACAGTAACCGTGCCGTAGTTTGTCCCACTCATACGAAATCTGCTATTTACCTCAGTAACCTATTAGAGCAGATTTCGTATGAATAAGAAAGAAATACGGCAAGACGGTAGCTGTACTGTAACCCGCGTGCCGTAACTCTGTAATCTGATTGGATCAGCGGGACAACAACAATAGGGAAACCATTTCAATGTCACGACATGCCGTACAGTAACCGTGCCGTAGTTTGTCCCACTCATACGAAATCTGCTATTTACCTCAGTAACCTATTAGAGCAGATTTCGTATGAATAAGAAAGAAATACGGCAAGACGGTAGCTGTACTGTAACCCGCGTGCCGTAACTCTGTAATCTGATTGGATCAGCGGGACAACAACAATAGGGAAACCATTTCAATGTCACGACATGCCGTACAGTAACCGTGCCGTAGTTTGTTCCACTCGTACCTCAGTAAGCTACTAGAGCAGATTTCATAAATAGCAGATTTCATATGAGTAGGAAAGAAATACGGCAAGACGGTAGCTGTACTGTAACCGAGCCGAAACTCTGTAATCTGATTGGATCAGAGGGACAACAACAATAGGGAAACCATTTCAGTGTCACGGCATGTCGCACGATAACCACTCTATTAACTATCTTGGTGAGGAGTTAACTATCATTGGAGTAGTTATTTGCTTAATTACTGGCATCTGTTTGAATTGTTCCATTGTTTGGTAATAAAAACAATGAAAATTGTAATCAAAGTAACGAACCATACCGTTATTGACCGGCTGAGAGGTCTGTATAGAAAAGAAATTGTGCCCGAGGTCTTGATATGTACTCACCCAGGCCGCAGTACTTTCAAGACCGGATTTTATTCTCTATTCTCTTTCGACTTCAGAGATAAATTATTGGACAAATTTCATTAAATTGAGAGCGCGCGCACTGGTTACCGTGACCAGAGATAGGAAAAAGCTGCTCGCTCCTGTAACCAATCAGATCGCAGGAAATCGTAGGATATATACCCGCACGCGCACGAAAAAAGAAACTCAATAAACTCATGTAGAAACACGGCCTTAGTTAATGTTATCTTTATAGTGCGACTAATCACATTGTAGAACGAAAACAAAGCATTCCTACTTACGCATTTCTACTTGAGCCAATCAGAGTCGAGTACAAGACAATGGCATTTCTTCGATCCGCTAAATGGTGAATTTGGTCGACTAGTTCTGAAGTCAAAGTCAAATCGCCTGGATATGCTAGGATTTGTATTTTGGAATGTTTTTCAGTGTGTTTAGTTCTCGTTGTCTAAGTGGCCCCGGTTTCAGTAGTCGCACTGTAATCCCCTATCGCCCTCTCTTTTCGACCGAAGAAAACCTGATATGGTAACACGAAAAGAGAACGTTAAACTGCCTCTCACTTAACCCTAACCTGTGAGCTTGGCTTTTTTTGTGTGGTCAAACTATCTTCTTATTTCTGTTTTTCAGAGTCCGCACAGTCAAGGGCCAATGTGCAAGGCTCTGTGCGCGGTTGAGATGCTCTCATTACAGGGTAACGGACTATCAGAGTTCCCCCAGTGTCCTACATTACCCGAGGTGAGATAAAATGTTAAGATAAAGGGTGTAATCTGATTGGATTCTGTATCGTCTTCATGTCAGATTCAGATTCATTCAGATTCATTTCAGATTCATTTCAGATTCATTTTATTTTGCACTATTTAAAAAAAATTACAAACATATTAATATAATATATGGGGGAGAAAAGAAGAGAAGAAATAAATATTTACAGCTTTGAGGAAAAGTGCGTAGTGGTCAAAGTAGCCAGTGGCTTTCGAGTTGACCACTACCACAGAGAAGATGTCGGTGAGAACTCTAACGCAACATCTCGCGAAAACTACCCAAAGCGCGCATGCGACTAGAAAATGTATAACTTAACGATAGGCTTCACGATAAAGAATTGCGTGCGCGTTGAAACAAACAAGCACGTTCCAATCTCGTTCCCAGACCCCGCGTTTCTTTTGGTCAGCGTTTGGTCAGCGCTGGCCGAAAAACGCGCGGGCTCTGAGAACGAGAGATCGATTCAAAACAATGAAACACGCTCGCGCGTGTTATTATGTATTCCGCTTTTTAGCAAATCAGAGCGCGCGATCTGTCGTGGCTATAACAATATACCATAAAATTCTCAAAGTAACGAACACTCGAAAGTAGCAACCCCCCGAAAGTAGCAACCCCCCGAAAGTAGCGATGAGATAAAATTTGATGGTTGTTATAAATCCCGAAAGTAGCGGTCCCTAGAAAGTTGCGACACCCCCGAAAATAATGACCCAAATTTGGACCTGACTTACATGTTTAGCAGTTATGGGCAAAACGAAGACGTCACTTCTTGCACTATTCTATTTTTATTGGGATAGCTCGACATATGACTATGCATGCGTTTTAGCTCCCCGAAAGTAACAAAAGTACCCCCTCCCCCCGAAAGTAACGCCAGCATAAAATGCTGCTAAACCCGAGAGGAACGACCATCGTTACTTTCGGAACTTTACGATAGTAAAACCTTTTACATACCAAAACACGAAATACAACATACTATAGGAAGACATATTTTATAATTCACACGATGCACCGCACACCTAGAAAACATAAGCTTCCTTCTTGAGAATGTATTTTCTCGGCTCCAAAAACTCACCAGACCGTCAAGATGGTGGAGACGAGCCAGTGGAGTGACCGTCTAGTGGAGCTGGAGGTGTGGAGTAGGCTGGCCGTCTTGGCCTACAATGCAGGGGACCACGCCCTGGTCATGCACTGCGGACAGATGGCTATGACATTCGCCGAGAGTGACCAGAGTCTGTCCAGGAAGCAACCCAAGAAACCCGACAGGTGGGTCTGTGGGAGTGTGTAAGAGTGAATGGTTCCGGTCTACCATGACATGTCAGTGCACGTTTATCGTGCTCTTTTTGACAGGTTTCGCATTACTCCTGGAATTCCTGGAAAATTCCTGGAAAACTCCTGGAATTTAAAACATATATATTCCAGTCCGCTGGAAAACCCCAATATAAATATTTTTTCTCCATCAACTCATGGAAAATTCTTTCATAGACATATCAAGGTGAATGTATATAACATAGTATTCAATAGGGGTTGTACATTTTTCCCGTGAAATCTCAGAGTTCAGGTTCCTAGAAATTTTCTTTTTGTACCCTTGAAAACTCCTGGAATGTCATCATCTCGATGCAGCTGCACTCAGAAGCAAAACACATCAGTCACATGAGTAACGCTTGCATTTTGTCGTTCATCTTGTAGCATGTTCACACACAAGTTGGTGGTTGAACAAGAGATGCTGAACTACGCTGGTGTTGTCATGGGACAAAGTTTGATGAAGAACATGCAGGGAAAGAATGAGATAAGGAGAGACGCACTCATCTGTTTCGTCAATGCCTGCAGGTTTGTTAATGAGTCGTCACATTAAGAAACTACGGCTTACCATCAACGTAGCGTGAAGAGAAAATTAAATAAGTATCCTAAAAACTAATTAAGTTAGGGACACAGCAAAGGTGGGAAGTCTCCAGATTCCATCTCGTTTCCTTGTTCATTGGCAACAGATAGCGAATGATCTTTGTCCTGTCACGCTGTCGATCGCTAGTCTGCACGCGGTATTCAGGGGTCTCATGATTACGTGACAGAAGTACATTGTGTAATCTATATCCATCCCGACCACCTCAGCTCGATGTACACTGTACCGTGTGCCAACCCTTTTCCATCTTATAGCATCATCATTTATGTCATTCAACAGATTCGGTCAGAAGGCGGGTACATATGACCTTGTGATCACAGCTGCTCGACACTACTGGAATGCCATCCAGCCGTTTATTGGTGAGCCAATAGAAAGAGAGCTCCTAAAGGATCCTTTAGAGGCTGTATTGGAGTGTATAGCTGCCGTGGCTGGAAAAGGATTAGAGAAGGAGGATGAGGTGAGGTGCACACAATGTATTAAAGTTCCTCTAGTAGTTAATTTGTTATCATGGATAGGGATTCTACATCAAGTGAACAGTGGAGTATTTCTTGATTTGAGTGTGACTTCTATGTGTTATAGAGGTTTATATTTTCAATATGCTAATGTCTGACGTAATTCGGGAATTTACTGTCATTTATTTCTCCTTTTGAATGAAACTATTCTTCGATATTTATACAATATATCGATATTGATGATAACGAATTAATTATTAGAGGCACTTTAAAGTTTAACAGCCACTGTTACTTTATTTACTATTGATTTTAGCCTACTGCTTTTGTTCAAAGTCCAACGAACATGGAGATACGAACGGTTCATAAAATTCGTTTCAGCAATTGGGCACGTTAGAAAGCCAGGGACCTTTTGATATAGAGACTGACCACAAACGACCTTACGTAACAGCGCCTATCAGACGGCTTTTTACAGGGTTCCCACGGTCAGGGAAACATATTTTTCAAGGTCAGGGAATTGTCAGGGAATTTAGCATTTGGTCAGGGAAATCCCAAATTTCAATGAAAATTCGTTTTTATTTTTATTTTCAGACTTCACATACTTATTTATTTGGGCTGTTTTGTTCAATGTTTCTGTCTAAAAAAATAACGATTGAATATTTGGAAAAAATTCGCACTGGACTCGATTCACAGGTCAGTGAAAAATTGTATTTGGTCAGTGAAAATTCAGGGAATTTTTCCTGCCAATGTGTGGAACCCTGTTTAATTCTTAATGAGTACTGTGTAAACTGTCAATGATAACTGGTTGGCCTATTTAAACATCGACATTGCTCATATAGCTTATCCTCGATTTTCTACCGACAGGAAGAAGAAGAGGAAGGCGAAGCTCCACCAGAAAAGAAGACGAAGAACGTTAAAACACCTGATAGTGGAAAAGGTGGTAAGGACAAGAAAGGCAAAGATAAAGGTGGCGAGAAGAAAAAGGATAAGGGAAAAGGTACTAACTTACGTGGAGTTCTTATTTTCGTAGAGCAGGACTTGAATATAGGGAATCAGCTAACTCTGTTGAGACTCAATTCATCATGTGACGTAAACAGACGTTACCCTGGAGAATTGTCTCTTTGAAAATTAATTTTATGCAGATAGGCATGACTGCATTATGATTAGAATGAAAAAGGAACAATCCCCCAGAGTAGCATCTGTTTACGTCACATGATCTGGGTAGACGGCAGATTCGCCGATTCCCTCCATTGCCCACTTTAGAAACGAGTAGGGCGATGGGGCGAGTTCGGTTTCGCAAAGGCGCTTGGGATCGTTTTTGGGACACCCTAATTGCAGAATACAAAGGAACATGGCAAATGTCGCAATTCATTGTCCCCAGTAACGATTCCAAGCCACGCGTATCTAAAGTGGGCAATTAGGTAATTTTTAGAAAGGCGAGTAAAATCTCATGACAACTCGCAGCGGTTCAGTAGTAGAATCTTGCTGAACGATTTGTTGCTGGTATTTATCGTAATTTCAAGCCCTGTAATGAGGGCGTGCACTTGAAACAAAAACGTATAATTTGGAATCCCTTATTCGCAACAAGACCAAGCTATTGATATTTAATAACTATTTCTGGCTATTTCATGGACTACTAACCCGATTACTCAAACTGGAGATATAGTAATGCAATACAGAGTAGTAAATAATTATTGTTTACCTGTTCAGGTGATAAGGGTAAAGGTGGTAAGGGAGAAAAGATGGAGAGAGGTGATAGTAAAGAGAGTAAGGGTAACGCTGCTGGCCAGGAAGACAAGCCGCCACCCCTCCCTAGTGCTTATGATGAGGAACTGATGATGAGGGCTGCCATGTATGGCGTGTTATTCCAGGCCTATACTGACAAGGTCAGTTCTTTATAAACGGTGAACATAACGGGGCTGACCCAGCCTAGTCCCACGCGTTCTGGCTGGATTTTTTCTGATTGTGTTAATGGATCCCTGTCGTTTGTGACGTTACTGCTTATGAGCCGTGACGTCACAAACCACAGGGATCCCATTAACACAATCAATAAATTCCAGCCAGAACGCCTGGGACTAGGCTGGGGTCACCTAAAAAACTCAAACTGAGTCAAATGAATAAAATACAATAATATTACACTGTCCAAAATACCCGTTGCCATTCCCCTTCCCCCGAGTGACTTCTTCAAGGAGATTTTGCCAGCCGTTGCTAAGTAGTATAGCAGGGACCGAACTACCCACTTATTATGCATCAATAGACCTTTGTAGGAAACAGTCACGTGTTGATATATCACTTCGATGACCAATGAATTGAGTTTGTGATCTCATGGGAAATGCTTTACTGGATAGCAAACAAACTTCGAAATGCTGTTTTAGGAAGATTGACAATCGATTAGAGGTGGATAATAGCATTTACAAACAGGTTTTGCTAATAACACTACCGATCTCGTACAAGTGCCTTTAAATAGATGAAGTCAGATTGTTTTGCCACCCAGTAAACCACGTGATTGCTGTTAAAGGCCCATTGACATTGCACCATTATCATTATGTTTGTTTATATCAGTTACGTGTTACTGATACTGTTTGAAAAGTAGAAAAGGGTTGAACTGTCTCATATACTTGTGAGATTTTGCCATGGCTACGTAGTATAGCAAGGACCGATATATACCCACTTTTTAGAGTCGCGCATAAATTAAAATTGTACCACTATCAACATATTCGTTAACATCACTTGGTATTGTTTATATCAGTTACGTGTTACTGATACTGTTTGAAAAGTAGAAAAGGGTTGAACTGTCTCATATACTTGTGAGATTTTGCCATGGCTACGTAGTATAGCAAGGACCGATATATACCCACTTTTTAGAGTCGCGCATAAATTAAAATTGCACCACTATCAACATATTCGTTAACATCACTTGGTATTGTTTATATCAGTTACGTGTTACTGATACTGTTTGAAAAGTAGAAAAGAGTTGGGCTGTCTCTCATATGCTTGTGACTTCTTCAAGGAGATTTTGCCATAGCTACGTAGTATAGCAAGGACCGATATACCCACTTTTTAGAGACGTGCATAAATTACAATTGTACCATTATCAACGTTTGCGTTTTGTATCATATTAGGTAGATCTTACTGATACTGGTTTTAAAGAGGAGTGGAATCTCTCTTACATGGTACTGGAACCTCGTTTTTACTCCCAGTCCATGATTAAACTAAATAGGAAAATTGCAAAAAACCCTATAGAGAATTGCACCGCAAAACGCGACAGACTTTCATGTATTTTGTAGAACTGTTTTCAGCTTGCATGAAATCGTGATAGCTGTCTTTCTGATGTTTGTCAAGAACATATGCTTTGTTTAATTTATAATACTAGTGTGACTGGGAGCAGGGACTGCGAGCGATGGACCAGGCTATCAAAGACATGCCCAGAACACATCACAGACTGTAAGTGGACTCTCAGCACGTTTGTAGTAGAACACTTCATTTTTTTGGGATACCTTAGAGGGCTTGTTCTAAGTTTACTTTAAATATTCAATTAATTATGCGTTGTGTTTAAGGTTGCCGGCGGGTATTGTGACAGCTGAATGGGCATCATAAAGATTCGCACTTTTAAGCGGGCAGTTTTTGGCCGATCTTTGAGATGTTTTGGACCATGTATTTCCTGATATTGAAAAATAGTAAGCACAAAACAGAATTTCAAGATACGTAATATTTTCGGAGATAGAGGTGCTTTTTTCGATTCCTTGATATTACGTAAAATACGAAAATCTTCAAAACGAGCTCTTTTGATGTAGAAGTCTCCATCCTTTACCGATTGTATTGAAACTCGTTACCAACAAAGCTCATGGGATAGTTAATCTCTAACAGCATTTGTTTTTTAATCTATGTACTTTCGCACTTTACGTAATATCAAGGAATCGAAAGCCGAAAATATTATGTATCTTGGAATTCTGTTTTTCTTTAACTGTTCTTTAGTATCAGGATATAAATAGTCCAAAAAATCTCACAGATCGGCCAACATCTTACTCATAAGTTTGGATCTTTGCGATGGGCATTTGCTGTCACCTGCGGGCCACCTTAAAAGGTGGGAAATGCCTTTGATATAGTTCTATGGTTTCCCCCTAAGGCTTAAAAGGTACAGACACACGCAGCAACATTGCGTGCCACATTGATAGAAACGGCGAAATTGTCCCGTGTGTCCACCTCTGAAATCCATCATAAGGAAAAAGATGGCGGCTGACCACATTTGACCACAATCCCTTGCGAACCTAACACAGTAAATCACACACATAGAAATCCCCTGGGTTTTTTCCAATGACAGTATATTGGCAACAGCACTTGTACTGGCTTGTTTTTAAGATATAAAACCTCTATAGCGATTTTAAAACGGGTTTAAAGAATTTCGTGCTCAAAGGATTGTGGGTAAAAGTAAGCCGCCATCTTTTTCGGTACGGCTGATTGTTTGGTGCAGTTAATGTTGCAGCGTGTGTTAACCCTATTTGAAAGCAGTTGCCGGAAATGTGGCACGCAGTTTTGCAGTCTGTCCGTTCTTTAGGAAAAGATCGGCTGAATGATGGCTATGGGAAAGTTGGTGTCGAACTTTCCCCAAAGTAACGACTGTCGGCAGTCCACCAGTTCTACATCCGTTAATAAATAATATGTTACTGTTTATTCCTTGGCAGGTTGATTTTCAAGCACCGCGTGATTACTAAAGCTAAATTAGGACGAAACGTGATGTTCGACATGGGAAAGTTCAAGGTCAGGCTTCACTTAGTGTGCAGATCCCTAGCACAGCAGTCTTCATTTTCAAATGTCTGTGCTAGCCCTGTCATAAAAAGTGGCCTCCTCATACGTTTTTTAATCCCTGTTTTCGCAGCTTTATCATCTGTATCGAATTGGTTTTAATTCAACTTTGATATTTGAAGTCCACACGACAAGCATTTTGCGTACGACACTCCTAATGATGTTTGGTACGCATGCCAAATTTTCGGGTAAATGGAAATGTTCCGGGCCCAAGTTAGGGGTGCCGTGCACAAGTTAGAAGTGCCGTGTCCAAGGTAGGGGTGCCATGTCAGAGTTAGGAGTGCCGTGGACAAGTTAGGAGTACCGTGACCAAGTTAGAAGTGCCGTGCCCAAGTTAGAATGCCGTGCCCAAGTTAGAAGTGCCGTGCCCAAGTTAGGGGTGCCGTGCCCAAGTTAGGGAAGGAGGTCCACATCAGCTTTGGCTACCTATAATTTAACCTACTGTATACCAAATAAAGCATGTATGTATGTATGTAGGGTGCCGTGCCCAAGTTAGGGGTGCCGTGCCCAAGTTAGGGGTGCCGTGCCCAAGTTAGGGGTGCCGTGCCCAATTTAGGAGTGCCGTGCCCAGGTTAGGAGTGCCGTGTCCTAATTAGGATTGCCGTGCCCAAGTTAGAATTGCCGTGTCCAAGATATGAGTGCCATTAAATGCCCAAGGTAGGAGTGCCGTGCCCAAGTTAGGAGTGCCGTGCCCAAGTTAGGAGTGCCGTGCCCAAGTTAGGAGTGCCGTGCCCAAGTTAGGAGTGCCGTGCCCAAGTTAGGAGTGCCGTGCCCAAGTTAGGAGTGCCGTGCCCAAGTTAGGAGTGCCGTGCCCAAGTTAGGAGTGCCGTGCCCAAGTTAGGAGTGCCGTGCCCAAGTTAGGAGTGCCGTGCCCAAGTTAGGAGTGCCGTGCCCAAGTTAGGAGTGCCGTGCCCAAGTTAGGAGTGCCGTGCCCAAGTTAGGAGTGCCGTGCCCAAGTTAGGAGTGCCGTGCCCAAGTTAGGAGTGCCGTGCCCAAAATGCTTGTCGTGTATACCAAGCTTTAGTCGCGGAAGCTATATTCATCACCGTTGTCCCATTGTTATGTCAGAATGAGAGTGATGAAGTCGTATCATCAATGTGGAGACACGTTGCTCTCAATTCTAAGGACCCCATGGACCAGCTGTCAGCCTACCAAAACGCTATCGAAGTACTTGAGGTAAGAAAGTCGCTGTTTTAACGCTTTAGCCACGCTTTTAGGTCAAAGTGTCTTTCATGCAATCGGTTTCTTCTAAAGCAGGAACTGACTGCAATCTTTAAAAAGTTGAATTATATTTCTGATCTTTGTTTTCAAGTAACATTTGCAAATCCTTGGTATTGCACTGTCCAAGAGTAGAAGAAACAAATTGTTTGTTAGAGCCATTCTTTGTTCTGCATCTCACCTCTCAATCAGTGCACATCGTAAATTGAGGAGTGATTGTGATTTATCGTTAAGCGTAATTTCCAAAAGTCCATTTGGATAAAGTCAAGTCCTGTCATCGTGTCTTGTTTAGGTTTTAACTAACTATAGGCTTACCGTTTTTACCAGAGTCCTGAGAGCGACTGGCAGAAAGTGGAGTACTTGGTTGAGTTCGGTGAATGGCTGTTTGTCAGCGAGTACCCTGTAGCTGACGCCATGGATCAGGTAGAATAGTTAAACAGTTGGCTGACGATATATACTTGTAACTTTGAAGGGGTTTACTAGATTGATCGTGGTATTCTTATCCACAGCAATACGAAGCTCAATTACTTTTGTTTTACATACATGCGGTGGTCCTTTTGCGGCACACACCATTGTCACCCAATTAGCTCAGTGGTAGAGCTCTGGTCTTGTGAACGAGGTGTCCCGGCCGCGTCCTTGGGTAGGGACGATAGCTGTTGCCCTTGTCTCCTTCCTCTTCTCTCTATATGAGGGGGACGTAAATGAACCTGCTGTACCATTTTGTGAAATGGTAGGGGATTGTCTCCTGTCACAACAGCATGGTATTCTGGAGGTACTAACAAACGCTCATGATTTTGAACTGCACCGCAGCAAAAGTGCTACTACTGCAGTCTGTATCTCAAGACCTCTCCTGTGAAGTACATTTGATATTAAATCTAGTATAGGAGGTTTTTTTACTTCACACTCCACTCCTACGCATTTTACAAACGTGAGTGATATGTTAATATAATGCGGCCGAAGGCTGGATTTCCGCTGCTGTGTTTCTTTAGTACAACGTGCGTCAAGAAAACACCGGTAAACAATTCCCACTGTAGCGTTTAGAGTTCGCAATTTAAAACGTCGCGATCTTTTTTACTTACGTTTTAAAACGGGTTTACGCACGGAAAAAAATCATTTTTGCTTCAATCTTTATTTTCACCACGTTTTACGTACATAGAGAACAACCCGACAGTGAAAATCCATCTAAAGACAGATAATCGCAAAACAAATCCTTGTCTTCGTACAACAGGTTCTTTAACGTTCCCAATTTACAGGTTAGAAGAGGAAGGAGGCCTGACACATATTAGAGTATCATCGTAGCTGTGCCTGTAACTGACGATTTCTATACTTCATTTGTAGTTTTTGTGGGCTGCGGATATTCTCCTGACTAAACACGCTGGTAAGACAGGAGACTCACCAACACAGGGTAAGAACGTCGTTATTGGGTATTTGTGGGGGTTTTGAGGGAAGAAGAGGCAATGCCGGATAAAGAAGAGTAACCGTTTTTTTTGTACAAATCGTCAATAGTATCCACTTATTAACTAGCAAGTTAACAGAGGCCAAAGACGTACCTATTCATTTGAAGGGAACCTCGGCTGGAAAACAGTGTTTCCTCAAATGTTCCTTTTGGATGCCAAAATCGATTGCTGTATTTGTCTCCTGTAAATCGAACACTTGTTCTAGATATCATTTATGGACCGATTTTCCTGTCCATAAAACGGGTCAGTACCTAGTGCTCTGAACGAGCCACACCTTTGGCGAATGAAAAATAGGGTAGCCAAGTACAACGAAGAACATGGTTTTCCAAGCAATAAGTTCAAGTTCAAATTTATATTAGCACTTTCTCATTATTTACAATATTAAGGTGGGAGAATATTGAAGGTAGAAATATAACGTAATAATAAATAATAAAAGTATATATTTGAGGAAAATTAATTGTGCACAGAAGCCAAAGTAGCATATAGCTTTCGAGTTGGCTACTGAATACGTATGAGTAGGTGAAAAGAAGGAGATTTGAATGTTATAGTTGAGGCATGAATAAATGGAGTGGTGATGAGAGAAGTTAGGCTAGTATACTAATAATTATGTGTATTTAATTTAAGAGTAGGAATTACAAAGGAATTAAGAGAACCAGAGAGAGAAAGAAGGGAAAAAAAGTAACAGAGGAGAACATAAAATGACAGAAAAGTAAACAATCTAATTATAGACTACATATAGTTATTGGTAATTAAGTTATTATAATAGGTTTAATTTTGATGAGTTTGTGTACAGCTATGACATATATAATAATAATAATAATAATAGCGAATAATAATAATATAAATAAATATAAAATAAATAAATAAATAAATAAGGACTGGAAATTTACATGTGATTAGATTTATGCTTATGGCATATTATTAATATGCCATATTAACAACAATGGCTTACCAAACAATACGACTAACCTTAAAGTGCATATAATTCCCAGCCAGTTATCTTTGATTTAAAAGTCAAACTGGAAAACGAAATGACCTACATAGGAAAAATAATAATTATAGTCTGCCAATTTCGTTTATTAAGGTATCAAATTTCAATGACGTAATTTAAGAGATAACCTAATTATAGTTCCTTTTGCTCTGTTTTACGTCAGCTCCACTTATTAAGAGATCATTCTCTAAGATTGTAAGTATCAAATGTCTGACACCTGAAAAACAACTGTATAAATGAAGAAATTCATTGTTATAACTAAATTCATTTTCAACTCATTTGTATAACGTCCCTTAAATGACGTCATTTCAAGGATTTGTAATGCTTTTTATAGCAATACTACGACCATAAATCACCCAAAAATGGTTGAACAAGATTTAAAACACTTTACTGCATCCAAATCAATGATTTCTCGCCAGGGCTTATAGGCACTTTAACCAAACAAACCACAAATCCCCTTCCGATCAGCTAGGACCTTACCGCATAAAACTCTATTAAATTTCCCGCTCGCCGCCATCTTGGATGTTACGACGTCACGCTGTTGCCGTCATTGTTACACAACAAAATAGCTTTTGATATGTGACAAGACGTTTGTATGTAATCTTCATATCACTACAGGTCTGGATGATGATGACATGAGTGACACTGGTATCGAGGCAGCCAAGTACGTACCACGTGAGCGCCAGTCTGTGATTGGTCAACGTCCATCCGAGCTGTATGTCAAGACTGAAGAGATGACGGACGTCAGGCAGCTGGAGACATTGTGCCGTGTACATGTCATGCTGGCTCAGGTTGCTGGTCGATCATCTCCACATTACAGAGACTATGTACTGCTGGCCTACGGATTTCTGAATAGGATTTGGCAGGTAAAACTGTTTTCCGACCATCATCATCATCACCACCAACCACATAACAATGTGATGCCATTAACGAACTTTACAAAATGGCTCTCTTTGGATTATTTTCTCAATTTTGACCTTGTATTCGCAGGTAGCTATTCATTTCGCTGAAAAGATGCTTAAGGAAGGCGGTAAACCGGGCGAGAGGGTGCTCTCCAAGAGAGGCAAAGACAAGAAGGACTCTAAAGAGGTACGGCGTGTGATGAGATCACCACCTACTGATAGAGAGTACAGTTAGTTCATTGAACGGTGTCGGTCAATTTGACTTAACCTTACGCGACCAGACCGAAAGGGAGCATGGGAATATGACAACAGATTAGAATTCTCAATGAAGCCCTGTCATCTGTTAGATACAGAATGATAGATACAGAATGATAGATACAGAATGATAGATACAGAATGATAGATACAGAATGATAGATACAGAATGATAGATACAGAATGATAGATACAGAATGATAGATACAGAATGATAGATACAGAATGATAGATACAGAATGATAGATACAGAATGATAGATACAGAATGATAGATACAGAATGATAGATACAGAATGATAGATACAGAATGATAGATACAGAATGATAGATACAGAATGGTAGATACAGAATGATAGATACAGAATGATAGATACAGAATGATAGATACAGAATGATAGATACAGAATGATAGATACAGAATGATAGATACAGAATGATAGATACAGAATGATAGATACAGAATGATAGATACAGAATGATCGTTGTATTGATAATTATCAAACTCATTAATAATTCATGAAGCAAAAACAAAGGAAATCACCGACCGATAAGTGATCTTTAAATCTGATACAGATTTCGTCCTGATTTACGTAAACTTTGGCTTCGATTTTCTCGGCCAAAATAAGTCGTATCGCTAAAATAACTGAAAACATGACTCTCTACATCTAGACGTTTGCTAAGTAAGATAAAGAATTCGTGTCCGATCTTTATCCGATTTACAAACTCTCGCTTTCAGCTCGAGTTTGTAAATCGGATAAAGATCGGCCACTCATTCTTTATCTATTACTTATCAAACTCATTAATAATTGATGAACCAAAAACAAAGGAAATCACTGAGCGATCGTTATCTGTAAATCTGATACAGATTTCGTCCTGATTTACGTAAATTTTTCTTTCGATTTTCTCGGCCAAAATAAGTCGTATATCGCCAAAATTACTGAAAAAATGACTCTACATCTAGACGTTTGATAAGTAAGATAAAGAATTCGTGTCCGTGCTTTATGGGATTTACATTCATTCTGGTCGATCATCTCCACGTTACAGAGACTATGGCCTACTGCTGGCCTACGGATTTCTGAATAGGATTTGGCAGGTAAAACTGTTTTCCGACCATCATCATCATCACCTGCTCATTCTGCTGATTCTGTATCTATTACATACAGATCTGTAGATCCGATACAACATGGACGTGAATGAAAGAACGTCAAGATGTGGTGCTCTCGATTGCGTCACGGACATGCGCAGTGTGTACAATGACAAGTCCATGCTTTATTGATGTTTTATTAACCAGGCCTGTATTCAACAACAACTAGGGACAAGTATGAACTGAATATCTAACCAGGTCTGTACTGGAGTATATTGAGGCCATCACGTGGTATTATTCAGAGCACTGGCTTGGCTATGAATTATTAATGAGGTTCTTTTTATTCATTTGCCGTTATAGCAGATAGCAAAACTGACCTTTTATCCATACTCCCGTTCGGTATGGCCGCGTAGCCTTGAGTCAGATTGACCGACATTTGTTGAAATAGCTGTATATCCTAAGTTTGATAGTCACACTTTTGTGTAATAGCGTTCATTATTTGAACATTTCTTTTCTGAATTAACTCTCTTATAACATTTTCCACTAAAACGTAACAATTGACAGATTGACTCTCCAGTCATCTTGTTCGTTTTTCATTTTAACTCACATCGATTCTCACATTGTTAACGATGTTTGTACACACACGTACTGGAGCAAATTTCGTATGAGTAGGGCAAACTACGGCATTCACTACGACACGGTTACTGTACGACATGCCGTGACATTGAAATGGTTTCCCTATTGTTTTTGTCCTGCTGATCCAATCAAATTACAGAGTTACGGTACAGCACGATTACAGTACGGTTACGGTAAGGCTACGGACACGCCATAGTGTGTCCCACTCATACGAAATCTGTTCTATTAACAAATCACATACGCTTTTCCATTGTCTTAACTCTTATTGATCATAGATGACGTCATAAAATGTTCATAACTCAAGTGGAACAATGAGCGCAGCGAGTTGTTTCACTGCAAAGTATTGAACATTTTATGACGTCATCTAGGATCAATAAGAGTGCAGACAATGGGAAAATGTGTGTGATTTGTTTTTTACAATAACAAAAAACGTTTAGCTTCAAACGAGTTGAAAAGTCCAAACCGTAAACAATTCTTGCCCAAACTGTATTTAACGTTATGTAAATATCCTGAATAAGGGATTTTAAACATGAACTAGAATATTTTTTTAACTCAAGACTTTTGAGTTCTGAAAGAGGTCGAATTATTCACAAAGTCAATCACAAATTCGCCGGAAATATTCACTCTAAGAAATCTCGAATTTTGACAAATAGCACCTTACAAGGGAGGCTGATTCACCGCGTTAACTTTTCCCAGTGATGAAATGCTTGTGAAATCCTCATTCTCTTTGGATCAGACGTTGACACAATTTCAATGGGCCTTATGCAGGATTGCACCCACGTGGTTTTACTGGAAAAACCTTAATTCATATAGTTAAAAAAAGCACTTGTACCAGATTGGTAGTGTTATTAGCAAAACCTGTTTGTAAATGCTATTTTCCACCTCCAATCGATTGTCGATCTATCTAAAACTGCGTTTTTAAAGATAGCTTGCCATCCAACATCCATGGCAACGTCTTTCCCATGGGGATCAAGAGCTCAATTCATTCGTTGACGACGTATTATATCAGCACGTGACTGTATTATATCAGCACGTGACTGTTTCCTGCAAAAAGCCTATTCATGGCAAACATCTACAGAGCGCTTTGAAAGGCGTGCACTGTGTAAAGAATGACGTCAGCAATGTGTCTGTCCTCTTGTCGATGATAAAAAATAGCCAATCATATTGCGAGAAAATTGGCTGTTGTAAAATATTGTGTCACGGTTGCCTTTTAATAGAACCCAATGTCAGTCATCAATCTCGCTGTTATCTACAGTCGTCTTTCTTGATTTAAACAAGAAGTTTCGGTATAAAAGGGTACGCCCCATGTCTTTACACGCATGGTGAACTCGACATTTGAAATTCAAATTTCAGAGCAAGTTAAGAACGTGGTACCCTGCTGGTAGAGATATCTCAGAGGGACGATAGTTGTTTATTAAAGAATGCCAATCAGGATTAATGCTTTGCGAGCTTGAACAATAGAAAACCGAACAGTCGCCATTTTCGTACTGTAACGGTTTTCTATTGTTCAAACGTAAACACGGGCTCGCATAGCATTAATCCTGATTGGCATTCTTTAAAGACTTTAGGCGGTTTATCTGTCTGTAGCCCTTACTCTCAAGTTAAACATCTACGTGCTTGATTTGAATTTCGCACGATAAGCAATCAGTAGGGAGCATTCAAGCAGAGCATTACAGAGATGTTCACTACTCAAAGGCTGAGTGACAACTGAACGTGTCAGTGGCCATGGCCCTTTTATACTGGAACTTCCTATTTTGCTGTTCGTTGTGTTTTTTGTCTTTTAGGTAACTGTTTTCGTATTAAAGATATTATGAAGTGAATAAAATATAAATATTAAACATTGGATAAATAAATGAAAATAATTAAATAGTAAGAATCCGTGCCCCCTTGTCTGCCCGTAAAATAGAAATACGTAGTTTAGAAACGCTGTACAGTACCCCCTTAAAGGGGCTAATTCAACCCTCAAATGACAAAAAGAACTACTCACATTAGCAGAGTATGCTTTACAGGTATAATGGAGAACATTTGAAACGAATTTGATGAAGGATAGCAAAGATTGGAGTCGATGAAATATTGTGCTTTAAAAAGCAGTTTAGAGCAACTTGCAATTGGTTCACTGTAACCGAAATCAAGTTTCTAGATTAGGCTTTTGTAATCCATTTTAATCTTTGCCATCCTCTATCGAAAAAGTTTGAAAAGCATGTTAGGACATTCACACAGTATTTCTCTTCACTCTCAGGGTGTACTTTTTGTAGTTTCTAACTAACCTACGCTGCATGAATTCTTTTCTCAACGTCTAGGATGCGTTACCGAGGGTCGCTCATATTGTTTACCAAACCAAAGCATGGAAGGGTCGAGCCGACGGCATGGACCTTGTCAGTCGTTAAATTCTATAACCATTCATAAAAAACTGTATTACTTTTAACCCAGATACCTTGAAGTCTTATAAATAAACGTTAGCTTACCTACCCTACCTACTGTACCTACCTTACTTACTTACTTACCTACCTACCTGGGTACCGTTTCACAAAAGCGTTTGTAACTCGAGACAAACGCTGGTAGTATAGAAAGGAAAAGCAATTCTAAACGCAGAAAACGCGCCAGAAAGTTTTCTTTTATCTTAGTTAGGCTTTTTGATTAAGTTAAATTATGTTTCTTTCATTTTTCATCGAGATTATTCTGGAGATACGAGTACTCGTAAGTTACGAGAGCTTTGTGAAACGGCACCCTGGCTACCTACCTACTTACTTACTTACCTACTCACTTAACTACCTACCTATCTACCTACATACTACAATTGTACCTAGTATATCTACTTACTTACCTGATTTCCTATCTAAATACCTACCTACTTACTTACCTAGCTACTTACTTACTTACTTACCTACCTACCTACATACATCATTTTATTAGCACGTTATACATTTTTGTACATTGGTCTTGATATCCAAGAAAGCTAATAACCCGCTACCCCCATACCCACCTACCTACCTACCTACATACATACCTACCAACCTACGTACATACATACATACATACATGGTGCTATATGAGGCATGTGACGTTAGCATACCTACCTACATACCTACCTATCCCCATGCCTACGTACATACCTACCTACCGTATACAACTACAATCTTACCAATCTTACCTGACCTACAAGCACAACATGAATCACTAGCTACTTAACAAGCTTACTTCATATTAGATATAAAAAGTTTAAGCTTTAATCTTATTAAAATGTCTCATTTTCTAAACAATATATTACTAATTGTCTCGTGAGCAAAGCTCAAAGAATATATTTTAAAACCTTAAATTGGTTATCGAAATGCTGCACAAAAACATGTTGACTAAAAAACAAACTGTTAAATCCAAAGTATAAACCTGACAATTAACAATATCATAAATATCTTAACGTCACAATGTTCCAGCACAAAACAGAAATGCAAAAGATACACCTATATCGGAAAAGGTCGTCGCGGAGAATGTACATAAGCCAGCTAGACATTTCCAAACCAAAGTGAATTGTGGTTGTAACTGTCAGCCGTGCGGAAGGGATAAACTACTGTGTGATTCAAAAATCAATTCCAATGAAAACAAATATTCATCGTAAAGTTTCTGACCCCCAAAACAAGTGTATTCACCAGAATTTCAGCTACAGCCACAATCCCCATAGTCCTTTGCGTAAATCTGGGTTCCTACTTCCGGTTTCATCTCTAGCCTCGCTTTCATGCAAACGGAAGTAGGACCCATATGCAAAAAAGTTATATAATAGAGAGTTAAACTTCCTACTTCCGGTTGTATGAAAGTGACCCGGTTCCTACATCAAGCTACATATTTTTGTCTGGGAATGTCTTTTGACCTATTTATGTATTCTCTCAGTGGCAATGTTTTTTGATATAGGTTAACTGACCTTCCAATAATCGTCCTCTGTAACTACTGACCGCCAGGATCAATGATTTTTTTTCTAGTCTCAAGGTAGGCCTGATAAAGCAGGCTCCAAGTCCTGCCTGCCAATTTCAGTGGAGGGCTGGTCAACGTTTGAGCTTCCAGAAAAGGTAAACTGCTTGTGTGTTTATAACGTCTTGTTTCGTGTACTTTTGTAATAAAAAAAAACGTTTTGATTTTTATTCTGGTACAAACGGAAGTAAGAGATACAAGTTTACTTGTTTTTCTTATCAATTGCATATTGTTTTCGAGGCCTTCACCCAACAAGGAAACCTCTCATCAGGAATATGTAACGATTAGCATAACACGGAATCATCGTTCCCTGTTCACAACGCCTTTGTCCGTTTCTTCTTTCAGCTTCAAGAGTACTTCAGGTGTGACATAACTGGAACCTTGATTAGCAAAAGCTCCTTCCAAAAACCGGTACGTACAAAGGCATTCCATGTAAATTGAAGTATTCCCTTGGTATTTTATGAAATGCATTCGCACTTAATCACATAAAAATCTTTAGTCTTTGGAAAATTGTAGTTTCACTGTACTTTTCAGGATTGGGTTACCTGTGGTAAGGAGGAGAGAGACTGTAATCTCGGCCCCAGGATTGATTTGAATTTAATTTAATTTGAGACATTCGGATCAGGGCCTGATCAGAGCCTGATCACAGGAGTACAAACAATAGGACCCTTCTAGACCTGCCTCCGTCAGTGAAACTACGATTGTACGCCCTTATCCCTTCCCCGACTCAGGAACAGGAATCCTCCACCGCTGCAAAACGTCACGCGCATGCGTTTTTGATGAGCCGCACGTGTATGATCACCCCAGCTTACCGCCGAAACTCAAAGAAAACAGAGGCGATCACCCTACGCGAAATGTTTCGCGAAAAATAAGAAAACTACTTTAAAATAAGACTTTAGTAGGTTGAGATTTTCTTAATTTGTAATTCACTGTAAGTGTAAGTTATAAAATTATTTACTAAAAAAAGTTTAAGACCTAGAAAACTTGTATTTTAGGGCTCATTTAAGGCTCTCCATGGACAAGCTCCAAAATACGTAACTGAAACATTAGAAAGATATAAACCTACTCGCACTTTACGCTCATCTTCCCGTAACCTCTAGTCTGTTCCTGTATCTCATACCTCTACTTACGGTGATAGGGCTTTTTCTGTTGCTGCTCCCTAACTTTGGACCTCATTACCCGATCATATTAGATGTCTAGACCGCCTTAGTTCTTTTAAGTCATTACTGAAAACATTTTTTTCTCACGTCAGCTTTGAAACTTATATTCTGTTTTATTATTGCATTTTCCCATGTTCTAATTAGTCCATCTAGTCAACGTCTTATAGTCGTAATTTATTCTATTATTATCTTTTGTATAGAACGTAGTCATTAGCATAATTTTTTAATTAACTTATATTTTATTGTAATAGTAAGCAATCGGTTTTATATTAGCTATATTTTTATTAAGCTACATTTACATTTTAAGCTATATTTCTGTAAGAGCATTGAGACATTGTATAATGCTCCAAATACATATTATTATTATTGAACTGGAGAGCCTTCGTTCTTTCGGCCAGCGGAGTGTACCGTTTTGCCGTGGTGTTCAGGAATCCCAAACTCCAGATATTAGTAGATATTGCCTGCAGAGGCTAGAAAAAGTGTACCCGCAACGTTTATAGAGTGACAACGACAACCACCTAAAAATTAACATAGATGATTTGCTATGTATTGCGGTAAAATAGTTAATCCACAAGTGAGACTGTTACACCAAATATCATTTTCTTATAGGTTAAGGGTTAGGTGTAGGGCACATCGCGGCAATACGTTATGCTCCGCTGGCCGAAAGAACGAAGGCTCTAGAGTTCAAATACAAGTTTGCGAGGTCTTAAACGTTTTTAGTAAATACTTTTATAACTCACAGTGAATTACAAATTAAGAAAACTCCAACCTGTTAAAGTCTTAGGCTTAGTTTTAAAGTAGTTTTGTTGTTTTTCACGAAACATTTCACACACGTACCTAAAATTAGAAACAGGGGAGCTTGTCTTTGTTTTCTTTTAGTTTGGGCGGGAATCTAAAGCGCATGCTCGTGACGTTGTGTCACGGTGTCGGCGTAGGACTGCGAAAGTGACGCAACTGAGATTTCGAGCGTTTAAACGCTGGTTCAAACCCCGGCCGGACCAACACTGAAGGTCTTAAATTCAGTACAAGGTGCTGCCTTTGTGAAACAATTTATTTCTCGAACTGCAAATAGTAGACATTCACGTCTTCTCAAATAAGGACGATCAATCGTAGCCTCTCGGAGACCTCCGGCATAGAAGGACTTCAAGCCTGTTGAGGTTCTCCGTCCACCTTCGAGTGGTGAAACAGAATAAATCCATAAATCGTCGGAATGAAAGAGGGAATCGTGGGTTAAGAAATGGTATTATGGTATTAACATTGCTTCACGGTCTAAGTGTGCTCACTATTGATTTGATGTAGATGTTGACAGTTCACTATCTTCAAGTTCTTCTGAGCGACTTGTGTGACCTGGGATATCACCATCTCGGGCTGCCTGTGGTGGCAATGCAGCAACTTGTAGCAGATCTGTTGCTGGAGCAAAATCAGCTGACGAAGGTCGTACATCTGAGGTCAGTACTGATAAAAATCACTTGAAAAAAATAACAAATTCACACTGGCCTACACCACGCACTTGCACTCCTATTGGATTGCAAATATATGAACTATACGGGTATGTGCCGCCCCAAAGGACACCATACACTTGTACTCCTATTGGATTGCAAGTATATGAACTATACGGGTATGTGCCATCCCAAAGGACACCACGCACTTGCACTCCTATTGGATTGCAAATATATGAACTATACGGGTATGTGCCGCCCCAAAGGACACCACGCACTTGTACTCCTATTGGATTGCAAGTATATGAACTATACGGGTATGTGCCGCCCCAAAGGAGACACCACGTACTTGTACTCCTATTGGATTGCAAGTATATGAACTATACGGGTATGTGCCGCCCCAAAGGACACACCACGTACTTGTACTCCTATTGGATTGCAAGTATATGAACTATACGGGTATGTGCCGCCCCAAAGGACACCACGCACTTGCACTCCTATTGGATTGCAAGTATATGAACTATACGGGTATGTGCCGCCCCAAAGGACACCACACACTTGCACTCCTATTGGATTGCAAGTATATGAACTATACGGGTATGTGCCGCCCCAAAGGAGACACCACGTACTTGTACTCCTATTGGATTGCAAGTATATGAACTATACGGGTATGTGCCGCCCCAAAGGACACCACGTACTTGTACTCCTATTGGATTGCAAGTATATGAACTATACGGGTATGTGCCGCCCCAAAGGAGACACCACGTACTTGTACTCCTATTGGATTGCAAGTATATGAACTATACGGGTATGTGCCGCCCCAAAGGAGACACCACGTACTTGTACTCCTATTGGATTGCAAGTATATGAACTATACGGGTATGTGCCGCCCCAAAGGACACACCACGTACTTGTACTCCTATTGGATTGCAAGTATATGAACTATACGGGTATGTGCCGCCCCAAAGGAGACACCACGTACTTGTACTCCTATTGGATTGCAAGTATATGAACTATACGGGTATGTGCCGCCCCAAAGGAGACACCACGTACTTGTACTCCTATTGGATTGCAAGTATATGAACTATACGGGTATGTGCCGCCCCAAAGGACACACCACGTACTTGTACTCCTATTGGATTGCAAGTATATGAACTATACGGGTATGTGCCGCCCCAAAGGACACACCACGTACTTGTACTCCTATTGGATTGCAAGTATATGAACTATACGGGTATGTGCCGCCCCAAAGGACACCACGCACTTGTACTCCTATTGGATTGCAAGTATATGAACTATACGGGTATGTGCCGCCCCAAAGGACACCACGCACTTGCACTCCTATTGGATTGCAAGTATATGAACTACCTAATTACACTTAATTTTCGCGATATCAAATTGTCGCGATTTATTTGGATGGCCATATTTCGCGACACTTAATTTTTGCGATTTTGTGCACTCAAAACGTCCATTAAAGCGCTTATATTTCACTTTAAGCTTATATGTGTGGTCACTTAATTTTCGTGTCACTTTAATTTCGCGTCACTTTGTTTTAAATCGCGAAAAACGCGAAATTAAAGTGACGCGCAAATTAAGTGTAATAAGGTATACGGGTATGTGCCGCCCCAAAGGGTATGGTTGTCGAGCAATGTTTTAGTCTGAAATAGTGTTATAAATTTTCCCTTTTAATAATAATACAATAATAATACAATATTTATATAGCGCTATTTCCAGAATGTCCAAGAGTGATTTACAATGTTTGGCTCTACTAGATAAATGAATATATAGAACTATAATCTACAACCACACTAACTAATGTTAAAAACTGATGCTAAAAATTAAGAAAGTTAAGAAATGGTGATTGATAAAAAAATGATAGATACATTAATATAATAACATTTGGCTATGAAAAAGAAAAAGAAAATTCAGCAATAAGCTTTCTTAAAAAGAAATGTCTTCAGATTCTTTTTAGAACTAGAAACTGAGGGGCTACATTTCAGCTATAACGAAAACGCATTCCATAGACGCACGCACTTTTATTCTGCAATAGGGTGTGATTTTGACATTGAAGTACGAGACTGCACATGTTCATTGATTTCTCTTAGTTTCTCTTGTTATTTGACATTGATCTTCAAAATAAATTGAGAAAGAGAACAAACCACGGTGAAAAATAATATAATTGGATTACATAACGCGATTAAAGGTTCAGGTCTGAAAATGGGTATATGGAAAATCATATACTTTATAGTTTGGTCTGAAATAGGACCCGTGCGGCACCCCGCCCCACTCCATTGCTTCTACTTCTTCACTTTCTCATACAAATATAACCTGAATTTCAGCCGTCTCCTCTCGTTCGTTCCTCCCGAGAGAGACGTCTGAAATCATTTGACGATAATGCCGTCCACTGACGTCACTACCCCAAAATCGCGGTAGTGATTTTGATTGGTTCATTTTATAATTTCGCATAATTATCATAAGTAACTTATCAGAGAAGAACGGTAGAATTCACTTCTGTTTCTGTTTTGGACTCGCGATGGTTGATCGTTGAGTTTCAATGGACTGCTTGTCTTTGGCAAAGACCTTGAATTCGTAAGGAAAACATCTGGAAATGGATTGAAAGTGTCCTGCAAAAAACTGTTATTTCCCGTAAAATAGTCTTCGTATTCATTCGTAAATTATCCATTACTCTTCCATGCTTTTCTACTTTTCTGCTGCATGATTTACAAAGGTAATCTCTCCCTGTCTCGAGAGACTGAAAAAGATAATTGTTTAATTGTAGGGCCTTAATTTTGACACAATCTCAAATATTTCTCAAGGCAAGCGCTTTGCCGTCATGGCAGTTATTTGCATAAATTAAACTTTTAATCCACTTTGACGTCACTGGACGGCATTATCGTCGAATGAACTCAGACGTCTCTCTCGGGAGGAACGAACCAGAGGAGACGGCTGAAATTCAGGCTAATACAAATATGCTATTTGTGAGAAACTGTTACAGAATTCCGCAAAAGCCATTAACGTACTCAAACTTATTGCGTCTGCTACAGAGCGATGGAACTCTGCCAACAGCTGAACCTGCTGTCGGGCATGTCACATCATGAGAAGTCCGCTGGCCACTTGTTACTGACAGAACAAGAGCAGGCGAAGTAAGTTACAGGAGAGAAATCCTATGATGAAAGAAAGCCGTGTGAAAGAATCTTGGCATAAGGAACCGGTCATTATTTATGTTGGACAGAGAGCGTGGAGGAGGAAATGGGTTCTGAAATCTTGAAATATGTTTTGAGGCCTGAGGAGGGGCGGGGGGAGGAGTAGCTAAAATTTGATTGGTCCTTAAAACTTCCACTATGTGAAAAATAATTTGTCCCCTCCCATACCCTCCTCCCCCTCCAACATGATGACCAGTCTCTAAACATTGCACATTCAGGGCACGATCTTTTGGGACATATTCCGGCTATTCCTAAATCAGAACACCTCGCAATCTTGCACATATTCAACTGCAATTCTCCCGAAATGTTTAAAGCAGTCGACACTTTTACTACAACATTTGGGAAATATTAATTTGTTTGATAATATAAGCAACAATTTTTATTGATGTATTCCTTTATCGGAATAGCCAGCATATGTCCCAAAATAACGCCCCCTGAGTCATTACTGCATTGCCATCAACGCTAATCAACATCGTTTTTTTTTTCAGGTCCCGCGAGGAGATCGAGAGGTGGAAGGAAAAACAGCTGCAAGTTAAGTTCGAGGAGGAGCGCACGAGGACGTCCAAGAGCGTCGTGTTTGACATGAAGGCAACGAACACCGAGAGTCGACCTCGCGTGCCTGACGACCTGAACAATAACACGGAGAGTGAACCATGGACGAAGCACAAACCGGTTATTAGCCGCGCGTGTAATCGAGAGCTGTGGACGGAACAGGCTGAGATTCTCATCAAACAGGTCAGCGACAGCTTACTTGACGTTGAATATCTGCTGCATACATGGTTCATGTAGTCTTGAAAAGACCTTGAATCCAAAAATGTCCTTGAAAATACCTTGAAAAGATCTTGAATCCAAAAATGTCCTTGAAAAAGACCTTGAAAAGATCTTGAAAAGATCTTGAATCCAAAAATGTCATTGAAACGTCCTTGAGACCTGGGAAGAGGTCTTGAAAAGTTTTTGAATTCTTACTAAGCACATTATTTAGAAATAAAAATAAGGTAAAATACTTGTTAAATAATTCAGTTTGATGATTTCTTAACAAATGTAAGGACGTCTAGCAGTGTCTCCACGCACTGTAAGTATTAGTACTTGAAAATTAATATTTGCCTTTGAAAAGTCATTGAATGTTGGTTGTACGAACTGTACGAACCATGCAGATAGCAGTTCGAAATTGTTCTTCCCAGCGTCAAATCAGTTTACACATTGAATGTTGGTTGGCTGACTGTACGAACCATGCAGATAGCAGTTCGAAATTGTTCTTCCCAGCGTCAAATCAGTTTACACATTGAATGTTGGTTGGCTGACTGTACGAACCATGCAGATAGCAGTTCGAAATTGTTCTTCCCAGCGTCAAATCAGTTTACACCTTTGTAAAGAGTTTTATAGCGCGAGCGGAGCACCGTAGAAATTGGCTGACTTCCGGTTTCCCTCGCGCCCTGACTTCCGGTTTCCCTCGCGCCCAAAATCCGACGCACAGCGCTAGCGCACTGTTGAAACCTAGTGATTTTGGTTCTTTCTTTTTTTAAATTTTCCGTTAACTTCTTTTTTCTTCTAAAACCTACCAGTTATTTTTGTGTTTTTATCTTTGTTTTCTTTCTATAATTTATCGTTTTTTCCCGGATCGTTACCTCAGTTCAGATAAATTTAGGCTTTTCTAAATGTATATATTAAGGAGATTGTACCGCGCGAATTTTACTTAATCTTACTGATGCGCGCGCTTTTCAGAGTGATCTACCTTACAGCAATTAACCGTTTACGGCTCACCTCTTTACTCTGTCGACAGGGTCACTACCAAGTCGCCCGTCAGCTATTGAACGAAGCCAATATCTCAGCCAGGGTACGTTATGCAGTCATTCTGTCTACAAAGGATGGGTATAGACCTTTATTACGTAGTGGCTATTTTGGCTACAAACAATAGCGTTTGCACTTCCAGCCTCGTCTCTGTGTCGAGTGTAGAAGTGCAAGAACAAAGGTTTTTATTTTCCTGGGACGTAACATGGCCGCTGCATGATCAAGGTCTATTGGGACTAACTTACATGTGTACCTGTGAACTCTAGCCCTAACTTAGTGAGCACTCGTGCTTTACCTGTGAGCTTATGTTCAAGATGGTTAGAGTTTTTAAAGCTGTTGTGTTATGACACATTGTACGTGTTTGCCGCCCGTGATTTAGTACCAGCCGTTTACAAACTCTAACTTTTGCATATTCCTGCAAGCTACGTAAACACTGATAAATTGTAGAAAAAGTGACTGAAAAAGGCGTCTCTTTAAATCTTGATTTAATTTCAAGTTTCTTTCTCTTCATTTGTTTTACAGGCGTTCAATGATCAGGCCACGCTGTCCCGTGTACTGGGACAACTGGCCGTGCTCTCGTTGGCCGAGTCAAACTGGGGACAAGCGACGTCTTTGTTACTCGAGTCTCAGGTTAGTTCTTGTTAGTACTGTTGTTCTACAACTTGACAGAACTGTCACCTATATTTTGATCATACTGTTATGAAAACAGTTGGAAAATTCGGGGCGCGTCGTCATTATCAATTCGTATCCCATTCTCTGATACAATTGTTTACGTTTAGTCAACAACTAAAGTGCAGTGGAAAACTTTCAAAGTGAAAATGCTTAAAATGAAAAGATAACTGGTACAGTAAGTCATAGGATTTTAGAGCAATTTCGTATGAGTGAGATCGGAAGGTTACGGTAATGACTTACGGTACGGTTACTGTACGGCATGCCGTGACATTGAAATGGTTTCCCTATTGTTTTTGTCTTTTTGATCCAATCAAATTACAGGCTACTGTACTGTGACACGTTTACGATACAAATCATACCGTATACGTTTCCCACTCCTACCAAATCTTATGTTACCCGCTTCAGTGCTTGGCTCATGCCTCTTTTCATCGACTACCTGTTTTAAAGGCTGTGGATGATAGAATCCGCATTTCTAATTATCTCTTCCCTTGTTTACTGTGTTCAGCTGCTTGTTGCCAACACTGTAGTTATTTACCATCATTATCTCTCTATTTTTCAGAACTTAAAAGGAGACCAGAAGTTCTGGTTGAACACTTCCCTCCTTCTTGCTCAAGCAGCGCTGTGCAAGAAGGACAAGCATTCAGAGACCCTCTCCAGGCCCGATACCCAGGCAATGGACAAGGTAATGATTTAGTTATTCAACAAATACATGGCATTTTTCCATGCGTCTGTCCTCTTATAGATGCACAGATGACGTCACAACGTGAAAATAACAACGAAATACGCCACGAGACGCAGTCGAGTGACATGACTGTTGTCTCAGGACACTGAGACGCACGGCAAAATGGAATCTATTTGTTTTATGCAATAATTAGCGAGAAAAAGGAGGCTAAGAAATGATTTATTGCAAAACGTGATGTCATCTGTGCATCTGTACTCTAATAATACATGGCTATTGACCAATCAGAACACACAGTGTGACGTCATCTGTGCATCTGTACTTTAATAACACATAGCTATCAACCAATCAGAACACACAGTGTGATGTCATCTGTGCATCTGTACTCTAATAACACATAGCTATCAACCAATCAGAACACACAGTGTGACGTCGTATGTGCATCTGTACTTTAATAACACATGCCGGATATCGACCAATCAGAGCACACAGTATGACGTCATCTGTGCATCTGTACTCTAATAGCACATGGCTATCAACCAATCAGAACACACAGTGTGACGTCATCTGTGCATCTGTACTCTAATAACACATAGCTATCAACCAATCAGAACACACAGTGTGACGTCGTATGTGCATCTGTACTTTAATAACACATGCCGGATATCGACCAATCAGAGCACACAGTATGACGTCATCTGTGCATCTGTACTCTAATAGCACATGGCTATCAACCAATCAGAGTACACAGTGTGACGTCGTCTCTAATAACACATGCCCGATATCGACCAATCAGAGCACACATTGTGACGTCATCTATGCATCTGTACTCTACTAACACATGGCTATCAACCAATCAGAGCACACAGTGTGACGTCATCTGTGCATCTGTACTCTAATAACACATGGCTATCAACCAATCAGAGCACACAGTGTGACATCGTCTGTGCATATGTACTCTAATAACAGATGGATATCGACCAATCAGAGCACACAGTGTGACGTCATCTGTGCATCTGTACTCTAATAACACATGGCTATCGACCAATCAGAGCACACAGTGTGACATCATCTGTGCACTAATAACACATGGCTATCGACCAATCAGAGCACACAGTGTGACGTCATCTGTGCATCTGTACTCTAATAACAGATGGATATCGACCAATCAGAGCGCTCGTTTCGCTCTGTTTATTGTATAAATGATGATCAAAGTATTGTAAATAAATAAAATAAATAAATAAAAATTATTCGGCTTTTTGAGTCAAGAATGTATGAAATGTATAATTATAGAAGACCCAATCCAATCTTCCAGTCTTTTACTGAGAGCAGAAGGAGCAGAAGTGCATGTTAGAGAAAAGATGAAATCCTTGACAGAGTTTCCCTAGCCTTTCATAACTGGAGTTACTGTGAAACCTAAACGTACCTACGAAGGTGAAAAGGAAATTGGAAAGAAGTGAGGGCTTGCCGAGACACTATTGTTCTTAAATACTCCATACATTCAACAGTGTAGCACCTCTCGCTATATTTGCTCCATCAAAAGAGTTTCCGTTTTAGGAAAGCAGTTACATTACCTTACTAAATGTTTACATTTCTTTGCATTTCCTCCGTCACAAAGTTAACTCTCCTCGCTAATATAATCATGTTTTAAACGTCAAGGCAAAGAGCATCATAATTCAAGCTAAGATGGCGTTCCAAGATCTCGCAGAAGACAACCCCAACAAGGCGAACATGGCAGACTTCATCGAGGCTACCCTAGAAGCAAGGTGTGTGTGGAACTGCAACTGTAAATAGGGACTTTAAGAAACCAAGATGGCAACGTCTAGGACGATGGCATAAAGTAATAGTCTTAATTACAAAGTACAATAGCCGAACGTGAAAATGCACGCAGTCGCACACATTTCAACGGTTGTCTGCAAAAACACAACGTGTTTACTCAAGCACTGGTAACATCAACTAAAAGTCGATTAAGGTATGCTAACCTCCGTGGGGAGCGAGTAGCAGCTGACGTTTCGAGCGCTAGTTAGTTTTGTTGTTGCTCTGGCGTGAGCGGGGTTTTACTCTCCTTTTGTATGTTCTCATTATTCTTATTCTGAATTTCATTAAACGTGTTTGGCTCATCGTCCTCATCAACAGGCTTGGTATGATCATGTCAGATCATCTTATCGCCGACGTCAAAGGAAGGAAAAGTGAAGGGCAGTCTTACAAGAAATTGTACAGCGCTTGTCAGGTGCGTTGATCTAACAGATACTTCCCTCTTTGCTTCTTAGAGGGCAAAACAAGCAGGCTTAAGAAATCACCAATTGACGGAAAGATCACTTGATGACTGTTTAACTCAAAATCTCATATGCTTTCCACTAATTGATGTTCCATTTTGTCCTGAAAGTAGAGCTTCTTGCAGTTAAGAGGTAATTGTTAACAGCACCCTTACACTAGAAAGATTACCAGATGGTTACGACATCCTCATTCAAAATCCCATGTTACATTTGTTTATTGTTTATGTGTAGTATCTCCGTCGGGCTGGCGAGAACCTGGTTCAACTTGGTTACCGTAGAGAAGCAGTGAAGGTAATGATGAGAGAGGCAGCTATCAAAAGAGTGTTTGCTGAAGAGGCCACAGATCCCGAAGAACAACATAAAGATTTCTTGGAGGTTTGTCAAAATTGCTTTAAAATTAAATATCCTATCAATATGGGATTCCTTAACAGCGTCACACGTTCCCTCACAAACATAGGAGTGGGCGCGGTTGATGAAGTTTATGTTACGTCGAGATACAGGGAGCCGTTTACCGGTTTTCTCAAGCCAGTGGCTTATGTCGAATTGGAATTTAGGCTGGTTTTTAGGAGGGAGGAAAACCAGAGAACCCAGAGAAAAACCCTCGAAGCATGCAAGGGCGAGATACGAACAATTTCAACTCACATATGGCGCGGCAATCGGGAATCGACCCAGGTCACAGAGCTTAGGGGCTTAGTGTTTACCACTGCATCACCGCGACTCTCCTGTTTGTTAAATGACACAAATGTGGCAACTAGAGTTTTAAAAGTTTTACTGTAATTGTATAGTTTTTCTCAAATTGTAGTAAATGATAATTTAACGACTTCGTAATCTTTTCAGGCGTACAGTATACTAAAAGAAGCCACAAACATCGCTGATGCTGTACTGTTTGATGCACAATCAGCGTCTACACAGTCCGAGGTGAGTACGAAAACAATGCTGCAAATTGCACTCGCACATACTCTGGGTGCCAGACACACTGGTAGAGCGAGCGCTCGGGAAGAATAACTCCTGGCACCCAGCGAGCACTCGCGGGAAGAATAACCCCTGGTACCCGGCAGGGTAACTCACACAGTGCATCCCTAAGTCCTCGTTTCCCACTCGTGGGATTCCCTCTCTTTTTACCAAAAGCACCTCCTGCTTTAGAAATATTTTACGTGCACTTGAATGTGACCTCATGGAAGTCGGATCAGAACGCAGTTGTTCAAAAAAGTGGGTAAGTGTTAACCTAACTGACCAATTTTATCCACTGGATAGGGGTTTGTCAGGGCCAGGTGTTCGAAGCAAGCGCGTTAAGAGCTATGGCGAGAGTAAATCGCTAAGCCGATATTTAAACTGTACAGATTACAATTACAGATTTAGCGCTATCCCGGGTATGAAGTTACCCTGGCTTCGAACATCCGGGCCCTGGTGGATAGCAAGTTATCCACTTTGAACAACCGGGAACAGCACTGAAGTTTAGGCAAGAGGTTGATAAAAAGTAAAGCCCTAAGTCAAGTAGCAAACTCATTTGCTTGATCGATTTTGACTTTAAGTAATGTATTTTGTACCTTTTGTATTGGTGATTGTTTCAGATCCGTACAGTAAGTCTACCTGTTCAGCGCGAGGCAGTGGAGGTGCGGCTGGTGCTCGCTGGTGTAATGGTCGACATGTTTTCACAGTTCTCACGAGAGGAGAGAGTAAAACGGCAACAGGAGGCCAGAAAAGGCAGCATGCAAAAGGTAAAAAAAAAAAACGATTACAGAAGGTTTAACAACTATTGAACGGGGCTGAGCAAAATATCATGATTTGTTCCTGGCGAGCTGTCAGTTATTTGCCGACGCTGAAGGAAGAGGAAAATAACTGATAGCGGAACAATGACACATGATATTTTGCGATAGCCGAGTTCATGAATTGTTTTGTCATTCGACAAATATAATTTTAACTACAGAAAATGTGTCGAGCCTCCAACAACTCTGCCAATCGAGCTGCCGTGCTTACAAAACGGATCGGTCAATAGTGCGCGTGCTCAGAAAATGATTTGCCGCAACCAGTGTTTTATCTTGTATTTTTTCAATGAATAAAATACCTAAAGAAAGGCTATAATCAACTAAGATTCGAGGCATGCCATCCACCGTGGAAAGCAAGTAACAGGTGACGTTCCGAGCGCAGCCCTTCGACTGAGCAAAGGGATAGTCTAATTGTATGGATTTTGATTAGATGCTGTTTGTCTTCTAGATGATTGACGACTTTGTGAGAAGTGAGTCAACAGCTGATAAGAACCAAGAATGGGAGCAAACAACAAGGTAGGACGTGAAAAAACAGTAGATCGTTTTCATGTGACGTCATCGCAATTCTAAAATATTAAATGTAAGATCAAGAAAGTTGTTTATTTTACATATTTTAAATGTCGGCATACTACTTTTTCTTGGAAAAAAAATGACATCAGTACTGTGTTATGTTTTTGTTGTACGGAATTTTGATTTTTTTTAAAGCCTGGCTTAGTATGTTTCCTACATGACGTGAAAATCCATGTACTTGTACCGATTTAACTTTTTAAACTTGACGAAGCCTTAAAAGTTTTGAAGTGTTTCCTATTTTGGATAGGAAATTCAGCTCCTTTTGTATCGTAGTTTTATGGCCACCATGTTGGTGCACCAGAGAGGTACACCGATATGGCGGCTGCATACTAGTTTACGTAATTTTTCAAATACATTTCCCTAATAACCCAGTAGAGAGGTACACTGTTGCTTCGAAGTTTTGGTCCTGTGTGTATTTGTGCCTGGATTACACGCTCTTACATAGTTTATTGTATTTTAATTAGGCAAATTGCTTTGGCAATTTCATTGAAAACTATCTTTAATCCCTATACAATCAAGCATTAGCATCAAGAGCCGTGATGTGTCTATTGACAGCTTCTCGTGTCACTTTGTTTCTATCATTTACCGTTAATGTTGGTTGTGTTTATTGGCAGGTCGCTGGCCGTAGATGTTATGATGCAGTTGTCTGTAGCACATGGAATGGCAAGTGGGGTGATTCGTCTTAAAGCCAAGGTAACTAGACTCTACTTGAGGCAGTTAACTCGCATCCATCTTTGCTACTATTTTTAACTCTCAATCAATTCCATCACCTAACTGGCTCTCCACCATCCAATAGGTTGTCCACCACGTTCTCCACCACCCAATTGGATTTTCCACCACCCAATTTTATTCTCCACCACTGCTGACCTCCCTTCTACCTGTTCTCTTTTTTCTTGTGCCTTTACGTTTAACGCGAATACCCGACTAATTATCACTCTCTTTATTCTTTTTTGCTTTAGACTCTGTACATTCTTGGTCGTTGCCTCGGAGCATTATCAGCTCACACGTCACCTGATGCTGAAAATCAATGGAATGAAGTTAAACCGGTATCACAAAATTATGAATTGTTTTTCTGAAATATTTTTATTTTGCGCGCGTATCAGTTCTCATCACTATGAAATGCTCAAGTATTTCTTTGAGTATCCAATCATACGCAGTGAAAGACAACGATGAAACAAAAGTTTTGTTCCCTAGCTTAACCTTCGTAATTAGTATTGCCCTGTTGCTCACAGCGCCTTTCATATTCACATGACCCAGACTTTCTTCAGTTGGAATTTTGTCGTCCATCAATCAAACGTGCCATAAAACACCACCTTCATTCTCACTGGATAAATTGTGAATGGAAACGAGACTAATCGTAGGCTTTTCGGCATTTAAATGGTTTGGGTACCAAATTGGCCAATTAGGATCAAGCTGGGTTGAGTAACGGGCATCAAACCACCAGGTGAAGTCACAGTATGGGTTGTGTAAATATAAAATCGCTATAAATATCGAGTTTCCCTAAGTTGTTTGGTCACATGTGTTCTATCAACTAACCAGCCGTGATTGGTAGTGTGGCTACTGTTAGGGAGTGGATGTCTCATTCGCTAGTCAGCCCTAGAATATCACGCCAAGGCGACCTCATTTGCCGACATCCACATAGGGTGGTCACCGCCAGAGAATTGTTTGCGTCCTCAGTGATTCTTTTACGTCTCCAATCGACTCTTCTCTCATGGCGGCCATATTGAGTCATGGGAGGATAAAAAACATTGTTTTTGCTAGTCTAGCCTCGTTCTGAAACTGCTCAGTTCGAGGCTAACCTTGCAAAATCTATTGTTTCTTGCCAACATGGCCAGCATGTAAGAAGGGTCAATTCTGGAGACGTGACCGCCATTTTACGCGTGGTCATCCGAGGTATCCACTTTCCCAATGTAGAGAGCCAGGTTTTTACACCTTTACTGGAGTTCGACGTGAAGGGCGGAAGCGTTAACCACTACTCCGCCGCTGCTCTCTCCTCGTTAACCACTACTCCGCCGCTGCTCTCTCCTCGTTAACCACTACTCCGCCGCTGCTCTCTCCTCGTTAACCACTACTCCGCCGCTGCTCTCTCCTCGTTAAAAATGAGTTATTGCTCATGTTTAACGGCCTCACTAATCAAAACAATTTCCATTTATTGTCCGGCGTAATGCATTGAAAGTCCTCTGTCTCATTTCCTTCTAGACGGCCGAGACTGAAACTACACAGAATGTGGCCACACCCAGAAGGCTCTCAGAAGAAGACGAGGAAACTGGCGAGGGAGGGGAGGGTGAGGGGGGAGAGAAAAACGAGGCGACAGAACTGGAACAGAGCATGTCTCGTGAAGTACTCAAATATACTAATCAAGCTCTTCAGCTTAACGTAAGTTGCATGCCAGAATAATAGATGCACTTGTTACTTGCACGAAATACTACCTGCCAGTGCTGCCTACTATGCGTATTTTTAGTGTCAAAGAATTGTTCAAATATAACCTTATATAGGGTATACTACTGCAAAAATACTAAACACACTTTATATATCATATTAGAAGCATGCTCTAGTCGTGTAGAATTGGCAGATTGATATTGATTTTGCCAAGAAAGCCAGTTTATATTTCCTTCTGTTTGAGATTAGAAATGATCGACAAGCTGCATCCCATGTAATCTACGAAACGTAATCTGTGTTCGTTTGTTTTAGCAAGAATCCATGACGTCGAAGAGGTACATGGGGCAGGCCGTAGAGTGTTTAGCACAAGCCGTACAGATTGGACTCAGAGGTGGCTTAAGGGTAAGTAATGTAACGTTCCCAGTGATTCGACAACAAGCATGATCAGTTTCAATCAAACGAATCAATATATGCCATATCAAGTGATGTTTGGTAACGCTGTGATTTGGCTTGACGAGCCTGTCGTGATCTTGGATGAGGACGAGAGTATGTTCACATCATCAGGAGGCTTCAATAATCTGAATAGTCAAAATATATAGTCATTCAATAGAGACTTGCACCAGAACAGTCATGATACGGCATCAGCGCAGGAGGCTTTGCGAGCCTTGCACGATGGATTTTTTCAAAACCTAATGAATTTCGCTTAATTTTGATAATAAAAAAGGGGACAAAGGGCTAACACTCAATATGTCAGTTGCACTTCGCTGCCCACGGCGGTTAGCATACTGTATCAACTTTAAGATGATAAACCCGAGTGTTTATCTTCCCCGCCGACGTAGACCTACACTACTTTTTAAAGAAAACAGTTATCCATTATATTGTAACAATGAGTTGTGTTGTGCTCCACAGGACTTGGTGAGCCAAGTTGCTTATGAGTTAGTGGAGTGTATTGGAACTCACGACACCTCGACATCGGCTCAGTACTTAGCTCTCTTCCAAGTAAGACTTAGCCTTCACGTATCACTAGCTATCATCTAAAGTAACGACCTCAGTTAACGAACCAGGGGAGCTTTTCCTTATTCTGTAAGACCGTGTCAAGGTGTATCCATTTGCAAGGGTCGAGGTCGAGATTGTTTCACAAAGGCAGCACCTTCTACTCGGTTATTTTAAGCCCTTGAGTGTTGGTCCGGCCAGGGTTTGAACCCGCGACCTCCCTCACGCCAAACCGGCGCTTAACCACTGAGCTAACCGGGATGCGGGTAAGCTTAACGTAGAACCGATTCAATCTCAGTTAATGCGTGGCATATTTTGTTGCATTTTATAGAGTTGCTACATGTCTCAGCGGCTGGAAGAGATTCTATGTCGCGCCCAGGCTGACCCATCTGTGTCGAGACAAGCAACTTTACTACGTCAAAGGCAGATCTTGAACACCGTGGACTTCCTGACAGACGACTCCTGCAGTATCCTGTCCTCCACCAACAGCCATCTGGGAGACTGTGAGGTGAGGCTAATTTGAACATTATCGTAAGAGAGTATCTCGTGTGTACGAACGTGGCTTGGTACGGTGCAGTTATGACAGAACATATTTCGTGGAAAGAGTGGAAAGAAATATCGTAACTCTGTAATTTGATTGGATCAGAAGGACAAAAACAATAGGAAACCATTCAATGTCACGGCATGTGCGGTATCTGCCATTCATACGAAATCCGCTCTAGGTAAACCGATACCGTGCAGAACTGAGAAGTTTGCTGTGTAGTAACTCTGTAATTTTTTTGGATTAGAAGGACAAAAACAATGGGAAACCATTCAATGTCACGGCATGTGTCGTGTCTGCCCACTCATACGAAATCCGCTTTAGGTGTACCGTTACCGTGCTGAACAGAGCAGTTTGCCGTGTAGTAACTCTGTAATTTGATTGGATCAGAAGGACAACAATAATGAGAAACCATTCGATGTTACGACATATGCCGTGTCTGCCCACTCTAGCTGTACCGTTAAGTAACTCTCCAATGTGACTGCATCAATTAGATAAAAATACTGAGGAAGCCATTTCAATTCAATTGGATTCCTCTTTGTATTCTCCCCATCTGAACCAAACAAAACGTACTTTACGGCGTACTTTACGGTACGGTTATGTTACGGCTACGGTCTTGCGTTATGTCCTTCACACATTTGCAAGAAATGGGAAATGGGTATAATTAACTATGGAAAATGATTCAATAAAAGCGAAGTGATTGCTTGAATCAATGAGGCGCCTTTTGGCACTTCTTGGTACGGCCATGCTGCTTTACGCTCTTTAACAGTTGTGCTTTTTTTATTTCTTTTTAACTTGTGGATTCGTCGGGTTCTTCACAGGCCTGGCGTCGTCTCTCTGTAATGAGAGGTCACCTGGAACTAACCAAGGAATTCTCCGTCACTAACATGCAGTTTATCGTGTTACAGCACTCGCCAGACAGGTAAAATTGCCTTGGACTAATGAGTTAGACACTTTTATCATTTGCTTTTATCATCGCCGCGGCACGGCCTTTATATTATATGGACGAGAGTGTTTTACGAGGAACTAAACCGTGGAAAATACGCCACTCAATCTCCCGGATGTATGACGTCACGCTTCCCGCCTTTTGAACTACAACGATGGCGGCAGGTTTATGAAAATCACAGCGGAAGATATAAACAGCTTAAATGAACGGCAAGAAAATGAACATTATGGGTATAAAAGCAAAATAAGATCTAAAACTCCCTAAGGATTTTCTCGACTGCAATGAAGAGACAAGAGAACCCGAAGAAAGCTTCGAAAGATCATGTACGAAGAAGTTTGTACTGACAGTAAGTAAAACGAATTTGTAGGGTTCTTTATGATAGAGCAATTTAATTGTCCATATAATAAAATATAATTACACGGTGATTTGAAGATACATTATGAAGTTTATCCTCTCGAGTCCTAAACATTTCCTCGTTAGCTGGCTCACTCGTGAAATATTTTGACTCTCGGGGATAAACTTCATATCTTTATACATACACCAGCGTGTAATACATATATTTTCAGCGATGTTCGTATGAATCGGAGAACCTCGAGCACATGTGGGATGGTTAAAAACAAAACAAATATGTAAACATGACTAACAAACTGCGTGTAGATCTAGGCTTCAAGGCAGATATTGCGTAGCATTTCAATCACGCATTGAGAGAGGGCAATTTGACTGTGTGTAGCCAATTAACCGCCACCAATCAAATATTGACTCCATACGTGCGCAACACCATCACATAGCCCCTTTAACAAGTAAATTTCATTCTACCATGCGTCTGTCCTCTTATTGTTACACTGATGACGTCACAACGCAACAAGAACACATAGGTACGCCATTCGACGGCGTGACTATTGTAACATATGGCTATCGACCAATCAGAGCGCGCGCATCGCATTGTTCATCATCTACTAATCTCTTCTTTCTATTTCCCAGGCGTTATCTCTATGGTGCAGTTCTTGACAAAGGCAGATCGTCTGTTCCCAGCGGTAAACCAAGCAAACAGACTGGCTCTCTACCAGGTTATTGTATTGTTAGTTATACTATGGCGATGTTTCGTGTTGATAAACATTGCAATTGTTATGCTAATGTGCCAACCATGATTTGTAAAGGCCGCTTTGTGTTGGGAACCAGTGGATCTCTGGTTGGCACATTAATGACAATAGATGACGACACACGAAACATCGCTATAGGTCCAGACTCCTCGAAATCTGTAATTTTAAATGGCTGCCGAACGGTCCATTTTTTTAATCGTATACGCACAGCTCTTGTCTGAATATTATGCGTTCCGTTCAAGTCATTGTAATGGCTGCGTAAATATGTTTTATTATGTGGCTGGTTAACTTGGTGAGCTAGGATTGATCAGTTTGTGGTCCATAACGTCCCGTACGGACCGCAACATTGAATTAAGGGTGGTTTTGAATAGTTATGAACCATATTAATAGTAGAATAGTAGAATATTTCTAGATTTGAGTGTTGTGTCTATGAGTTATAGAGGTTTATATTTTCAATATGCTAATGATGTGACGTAATTCGGGAATTTACTGTCATTTCTTTTTTCTTGTGAATGAACCCGTTTTCTGATTTTGACAAATAACACCTTCCAATATAACATATATTTACATAAAGTCATTTATCTCTACCAGCATGTTTTATAAATGAAGACTGGATTTATGTTACCGGCTTGAATATATTATAAATATAAACCTCTATTACTCATGGATACAACACTCAAATCGAGAAATATTCTACTATTCAACTATTCAATTGATAGAATCGATATTAGCGATAAAAATGTTTGTTCATATATACACTTTAAACTAGTGTACTCGGTCCGTACCATAAGTAGTGCTTCCCGTTTCTCCCCTTTTTTTATGGCCCACGCGCATGCGTCATGAAGCAGGAGTGGAAACTCGGTTCCATAACCTCAGATTATGGGTTCCCTGTGGCAGGTGAGATACAGGTAACCCAATTCACGATTCTTGTGCGGTTTTTCCGATACTTAGAGATGGCTGCGGAGGAGGCTATACGGACTGAGCTAACGAGTTTAATAAGAGGTGTATATTTTGGCACGTTTTGACGGATTAATACTCTACGTCTGTCAGATGAACATGAAATCCACCCCACTCTTCCAGGTTTAACGCAATCATTTTGGATCACATTTTAGTGCCAGCAAAAGCGATAGTAACGCGTGCGGCTGTGAATGCCAAAGACCTGGATAACCTGATAGAGGAGTTCGATCATTTCAAGGCCGAGACAGCGTCCGAACTGATGAGACGTAATTACCTGCGATATCAACATGAACAGCATAAGAAGATGATGGGAGGCCTAGAGGAAGACATGCCGCTAGACCACGAGGTGAGCATGGAAACTAGCCAGATTACAGAGGAAGCCTTTGTGAGAATAGAGAATAGTCAGTAGGGAAAAATACGACAAGACTGCTGTATCGTAACCGTACGCTGTCATACCGTAACTAAGCATTGTGATTGGATCAGACGAACAAGAACAATGGGAAGCCATTTCAATGTAACGATAACTGTATCATATGTCGTTCCCGTAACTTTCATACTCATACGAAATCTACTGTATGACGTGCGCGTGTATACCCAGTTTGTATCAAGGAAAAATCTTCGTTGCATGTGAAACATACCATGCAATTTGAATTTCCAATGTAATAATATAGATACAAAAATACTCAATTCTGATTGGTTGAGCATAGGCATGTTAATCACTAACAGCAGTGCAAACACAGTTAGTTCGATGCAAAAACTAGTTAATTCGGTGCAAACATAGTTAATTCGGTGCAAACATAGTTAATTCGGTGCAAACATAGTTAATTCGGTGCAAACACAGTTAGTTCGATGCAAAAACTACTTAATTCGGTGCAAACATAGTTAATTCGGTGCAAACACAGTTAGTTCGATGCAAAAACTAGTTAATTCGGTGCAAACATAGTTAATTCGGTGCAAACACAGTTAGTTCGATGCAAAAACTAGTTAATTCGGTGCAAACATAGTTAATTCGGTGCAAACACAGTTAATTCGGTGCAAACACAGTTAATTCGGTGCAAACACAGTTAATTCGGTGCAAACACAGTTAATTCGGTGCAAACACAGTTAATTCGGTGCAAACACAGTTAATTCGGTGCAAACATAGTTAATTCGGTGCAAACATAGTTAATTCGGTGCAAACATAGTTAATTCGGTGCAAACATAGTTAATTCGGTGCAAACATAGTTAATTCGGTGCAAACATAGTTAATTCGGTGCAAACATAGTTAATTCGGTGCAAACATAGTTAATTCGGTGCAAACATAGTTAATTCGGTGCAAACATAGTTAATTCGGTGCAAACATAGTTAATTCGGTGCAAACATAGTTAATTCGGTGCAAACATAGTTAATTCGGTGCAAACATAGTTAATTCGGTGCAAACACAGTTAATTCGGTGCAAACACAGTTAATTCGGTGCAAACACAGTTAATTCGGTGCAAACACAGTTAATTCGGTGCAAACATAGTTAATTCGGTGCAAACATAGTTAATTCGGTGCAAACATAGTTAATTCGGTGCAAACATAGTTAATTCGGTGCAAACATAGTTAATTCGGTGCAAACATAGTTAATTCGGTGCAAACATAGTTAATTCGGTGCAAACATAGTTAATTCGGTGCAAACATAGTTAATTCGGTGCAAACATAGTTAATTCGGTGCAAACATAGTTAATTCGGTGCAAACATAGTTAATTCGGTGCAAACATAGTTAATTCGGTGCAAACATAGTTAATTCGGTGCAAACATAGTTAATTCGGTGCAAACATAGTTAATTCGGTGCAAACATAGTTAATTCGGTGCAAACATAGTTAATTCGGTGCAAACATAGTTAATTCGGTGCAAACATAGTTAATTCGGTGCAAACATAGTTAATTCGGTGCAAACATAGTTAATTTGGTGCAAAAACTAGTTAATTCGATGCAAAAACTGGTTAATTCAGTTCTCCTTTTCATATTTGCATCTATATTATTAACCGGTAATCATTAGTGTGCAACGTTCAATTAACGATTAATAGTGCTCGTGATGTTTGAAAATTCCTCAAATAAGACTTGTTCTGCGGACTCGTGTTATTTGTTAGAATTTGCAAACATCACTCACACTATTAATCGTTAATTGAACTTGCACACTAATTTTTACCAATATAAATTCTTAATTTACCGTTATACATTGCTGCACTCTTTAACTGAACATTCGTTTTTCATGTTGTGGCATCAGTGAAGTATTCTTATTATTTACCAAGTCGAGCTTTACATGTACGGGCGACATAAAAGTGGCATTTCATCTGTGACTTCATACCTTTATCTCTTGCGTAAAACGCGGTAATTTATAACTTGGTGAATAATGAACAGAATCTTACATGGCAGCTTGGAGATACGGTTTTTATCTTCTCGTGGTGAATAATAAACAGAATCTTACATGGCAGCTTGGAGATACGGTTTTTATCTTCTCATGGTGAATAATAAACAGAATCTTACATGGCAGCTTGGAGATACGGTTTTTATCTTCTCGTGGTGAATAATAAACAGAATCTTACATGGCAGCTTGGAGATACGGTTTTTATCTTCTCATGGTGAATAATAAACAGAATCTTACATGGCAGCTTGGAGATACGGTTTTTATCTTCTCATGGTGAATAATAAACAGAATCTTACATGGCAGCTTGGAGATACGGTTTTTATCTTCTCGTGGTGAATAATAAACAGAATCTTACATGGCAGCTTGGAGATACGGTTTTTATCTTCTCGTGGTGAATAATAAACAGAATCTTACATGGCAGCTTGGAGATACGGTTTTTATCTTCTCGTGGTGAATATGTTGTAGTACACTCGTTTGCCGTGTGTTCACTCGTGTAGTACGACATTCACCACTGGAACATAAAAACCGTATCTCCAAGTTGCCATGTAAGATACTGTAGTTATTACTACTAGTATTATTTCAGGACCCTGCTGCAAGTGACCCAAGTGTTACCCAACGCGATAGCCAGTTACAGGTACGTAGTTGAAAATTCCTATAACTATGATGTGGTTGGGGTGGTGTGTGTGAAGGGAGGAGGAGTGGGGAGTTGTATGCTGACTCTTTTTGTCAGGTCAGTTCACTTTTTGTCAGTTCACGTGCCGTGAACTGACATGTTTAATCCAAGACATGGGTCACACCTTGGCTTTCACGTTTTGTTTTAAGCTATACTTTAAATAACTTAAAATGACGCGCCAGCTGCGCACAAAGAACACATAAGAAGGCGAGGTGAACTCCAAGGGAGTCTCTCTCGGTACATTCTTCAGTGCGTCTTTTCCTTTTCGTGCGTTCCACCTCTTGTTTCAAGCGTTTTATTTGGAAACATGGATGTCAGCAGCCCAGTGTAGAACGTGCGTCAAAAATAGTGTTGACGTGAAGGTTTTATATACTGATTCATTTTATTTGTCCTCAGTCTCATTTCCAAGACGTGGTAGCAGCCGTTGAGGCATACTTAGACCCCGTGCTAACCAAACTACAGCCCGCATTAAAGTGAGTTTCACGTGTTTTCTTACTTCTCATGCCATTCGCCCAGAATGCCAGACAGTGGTGTAATGTTAACAATCAAACATCTCTTCTCCTTTCTTATTGTCCTCAGTCTATTGACAAACACGTTGCTTGTTTGTTTAAAGGTAGGCAGAAGTCCCTCTGGGGGTTAGGTAACCGGCACACCTTGCCGATTTGACATTTTACGTAAATGTTTGGTCATTTTTCCCACCTTGGGCCAGACATCTCGTGTCAAGTTTCCTACCCAAAGTTTACATATTTAAATACAAAGATGAAGACGTACGTCTTGATCTTATGTTCCCGACCCACGTACGTCTTGATCTTATGTTCCCAACCCACGTACGTCTTCATCTTTTGTTCCCGACCCACGTACGTCTTCATCTTATGTTCCCAACCCACGTACGTCTTCATCTTATGTTCCCGATCCACGTACGTCTTCATCTTATGTTCCCGACCCACGTACGTCTTCATCTTATGTTCCCGACCCTCATGCCAAACTGTCAAATGTCCGAGCCAGGTTGGAGAGCAGTTGTTGTCAAAATCCCCGGGTATCTCCGATACTCACCGGGGGACCACTAACAGTTGCATTACCAGGGTATACAAGTGACGCTTGCTATTTACCATGATCATAAAAACCCAGCTTAGTGCCCATGGTGTTAATCTAATTGTTGTACCCTATGGGCCTTGGTTAATACATATTATTCTTACTGGCGTTTTTTTAGTCCTGACACAATATCAGATACGGTGGTCCTGTTAGCGGATCAGTACCTGTTACGTCTTCCTCTGGAAGCCATCAGCACCTTCCTTGTCCCTCGCGTCACATCACTTGCTAGAGACTTCTCACTACAGTTCCTGTATCATAGATTCCATCAAGGTGAAGGTAAGACATCGGAAGACGGACATCTGGACTGGTTTTGTTACGGTTTGGTTAAAGGGGCTATGTCATGGTGTTGTGCATGTATGTAGTCAATGTTCAATTAGTGGCTGTTAATTGGCTACAAACAGTTAAAGGGGCTATGTCATGGTGTTGTGCATGTATGGAGTCAATGTTCAATTGGTGGCTGTTAATTGGCTACAAACAGTTAAAGGGGCTATGTCATGGTGTTGTACATGTATGTAGTCAATTTTAATTGGTGGCTGTTAATTGGCTACAAACAGCTAAAGGGGTTATGTCATGGTGTTGTGCATGTATGGAGTCAATGTTCAATTGGTGGCTGTCAATTGGCTACAAACAGTTAAAGGGATTATGTAATGGTGTTGTGCATGTATGGAGTCAATGTTCAATTGGTGGCTGTTAATTGGCTACAAACAGCTAAAGGGGTTATGTCATGGTGTTGTGCATGTATGGAGTCAATGTTCAATTGGTGGCTGTCAATTGGCTACAAACAGTTAAAGGGATTATGTAATGGTGTTGTGCATGTATGGAGTCAATGTTCAATTGGTGGCTGTTAATTGGCTACAAACAGCTAAAGGGGTTATGTCATGGTGTTGTGCATGTATGGAGTCAATGTTCAATTGGTGGCTGTCAATTGGCTACAAACAGTTAAAGGGATTATGTAATGGTGTTGTGCATGTATGGAGTCAATGTTCAATTGGTGGCTGTCAATTGGCTACAAACAGTTAAAGGTGTTGTACATGTATGGAGTCAATGTTCGATTTGTGGCTGTTAATTGGCTACAAACAGTTAAAGGGGCTATGTCATGGTGTTGTGCATGTATGGAGTCAATGTTCGATTGGTGGCTGTTAATTGGCTACAAACAGTTAAAGGGGCTATGTCATGGTGTTGTACATGTATGTAGTCAATGTTCAATTGGTGGCTGTTAATTGGCTACAAACAGCTGAAGGGGCTATGTCATGGTGTTGTACATGTATGTAGTCAATGTTCAATTGGTGGCTGTTAATTGGCTACAAATAGCTAAAGGGGATATGTCATGGTGTTGTACATGTATGTAGTCAATGTTCAATTGGTGGCTGTTAATTGGCTACAAACAGCTGAAGGGGCTATGTCATGGTGTTGTACATGTATGTAGTCAATGTTCAATTGGTGGTTGTTAATTGGCTACAAACAGTTAAAGGGGCTATGTCATGGTGTTGTACATGTATGTAGTCAATGTTCAATTGGTGGCTGTTAATTGGCTACAAACAGCTGAAGGGGCTATGTCATGGTGTTGTACATGTATGTAGTCAATGTTCAATTGGTGGCTGTTAATTGGCTACAAACAGTTAAAGGGGCTATGTCATGGTGTTGTACATGTATGTAGTCAATGTTCAATTGGTGGTTGTTAATTGGCTACAAACAGTTAAAGGGGCTATGTCATGGTGTTGTACATGTATGTAGTCAATGTTCAATTGGTGGCTGTTAATTGGCTACAAACAGCTGAAGGGGCTATGTCATGGTGTTGTACATGTATGTAGTCAATGTTCAATTGGTGGCTGTTAATTGGCTACAAACAGTTAAAGGGGCTATGTCATGGTGTTGTACATGTATGTAGTCAATGTTCAATTGGTGGTTGTTAATTGGCTACAAACAGTTAAAGGGGCTATGTCATGGTGTTGTACATGTATGTAGTCAATGTTCAATTGGTGGCTGTTAATTGGCTACAAACAGCTGAAGGGGCTATGTCATGGTGTTGTACATGTATGTAGTCAATGTTCAATTGGTGGCTGTTAATTGGCTACAAACAGCTGAAGGGGCTATGTCATGGTGTTGTACATGTATGTAGTCAATGTTCAATTGGTGGCTGTTAATTGGCTACAAACAGTTAAAGGGGCTATGTCATGGTGTTGTACATGTATGTAGTCAATGTTCAATTGGTGGTTGTTAATTGGCTACAAACAGTTAAAGGGGCTATGTCATGGTGTTGTACATGTATGTAGTCAATGTTCAATTGGTGGCTGTTAATTGGCTACAAACAGCTGAAGGGGCTATGTCATGGTGTTGTACATGTATGTAGTCAATATTCAATTGGTGGCTGTTAATTGGCTACAAACAGCTGAAGGGGCTATGTCATGGTGTTGTACATGTATGTAGTCAATGTTCAATTGGTGGCTGTTAATTGGCTACAAACAGTTAAAGGGGCTATGTCATGGTGTTGTACATGTATGTAGTCAATGTTCAATTGGTGGTTGTTAATTGGCTACAAACAGTTAAAGGGGCTATGTCATGGTGTTGTACATGTATGTAGTCAATGTTCAATTGGTGGCTGTTAATTGGCTACAAACAGCTGAAGGGGCTATGTCATGGTGTTGTACATGTATGTAGTCAATGTTCAATTGGTGGCTGTTAATTGGCTACAAACAGCTGAAGGGGCTATGTCATGGTGTTGTACATGTATGGAGTCAATGTTCAATTGGTGGTTGTTAATTGGCTACAAACAGTTAAAGGGGCTATGTCATGGTGTTGTACATGTATGTAGTCAATGTTCAATTGGTGGCTGTTAATTGGCTACAAACAGCTGAAGGGGCTATGTCATGGTGTTGTACATGTATGTAGTCAATGTTCAATTGGTGGCTGTTAATTGGCTACAAACAGCTGAAGGGGCTATGTCATGGTGTTGTACATGTATGTAGTCAATATTCAATTGGTGGCTGTTAATTGGCTACAAACAGTTAAAGGGGCTATGTCATGGTGTTGTACATGTATTTCAAGTCCTCATTAATTATTCACGAGGTATTCAGCCAATCCAATGGTCTGATTTTAATCCCTTGAGGACACTGGATACCTGGTCTAGTCCTCCTAGCAGTAACTGGAAAAGTTTCTAGTTACTGGAACAAGTTGTTCCAGTAACTGGAAATTTTTCCAGTTACTACGAATAAATTATTGAAAAACATCATGGCATGCATAATTACTCTTTTATTTGATTGCATTATGAACAAAAGGCAATTGAATAGCACTGATTGTTCAATTAACTTTGCTCTTCATAATAACAGTGATTAAAAGAATTTGTAGCCCTATTTTCTCGATATTTTTTAGTTTTCCTTGCAAAATACTAAACTACCAGCAACTTTTATTTGTCTTTGATTCCTCCCGAATAATTAATGAGGAGTTGAAGTCGTTCAAAGTCCTCCAATTTCGGACTGGACGGGATTTCAAGTCCTTGCAATTAGTTCCAGTCCTCGGCTGCGCCTCGGACTGGAACAAATTGCGCGGACTTGAAATCCCCGTCCAGTCCTCATTGTCGGACTTTAAACATTACGTAGTCAATGTTCAATTGGTGGTTGTTAATTGGCTACAAACAGTTAAAGGGGCTATGTCATGGTGTTGTACATGTATGGAGTCAATGTTCAATTGGTGGCTGTTAATTGGCTACAAACAGTTAGTCTCCTCCCCCAATGCTTGATTGAATTGATATGCAGTATTTTTAGGGCTATCTCTGTACCAGCTTGTAAGTCATTTTTGCATATTTGTTTCCATCCAACATTAGTCTGCTAACCAGCTAGCTAATACGGCTGTTGATACGGTCCATTATGAAATACGAGCAATCTGATTGGTTCCGTGAGCGGTCGGAATCCTGCAGACTGTACCGCTCAACCAGACCGCTACAAGCTGGAACTTATTGAGATTTTTTCCACCACGAAATGTGTAGAAAAGTAGCGAAAATACACGTTCTAACTGATAAATGGCTACGGAAACAGTAATGTCAGAATATAAGTAAAATAACAAAAACTTATTGTCAAAAAAGCAATGTAAGCACCGCCGGCAAATTTCATGAATTAATTTCTCTGAACACCAGCCGAGAAACACCAAAGACAAGACAAAGGACAACTTAAACTCATGCATCTGGAAACGATTTTCCGGAATCAACACAAGCTAAGAATACTGGAAAACATACCTGACATTTTATTAGCTGAACCTGCTGCTTCGTCTGTTCTTCAAAAATAATTTGCAGAAACGTGACACGAGCCAAGCTATGTCACTGACTTCATCCCAGTGAAGCATAATTTTATAAACATTTCAGAAACCAAGGCTTCATAGCAAATATCATGAAAGACTAAATCAAAATATCTTTAGTAGTCCTTCATGGGTAGTCCTTTCTGTTCAGTACGGCAAGCAAAGTCGGCTAAATTTGAAAACATTCAAGTCAGCACGGGACCAAAAATCGCAAAGTGTTGAAAATGTTCACAAAACTTGGCGCCGAACTGTCTTAAAATGCCCCTAAACCCTTTTGCAATTTTTATATATATGAAACTTTGAAAGGTTTTGAGTACTTCTGCGAATAAATTTTTGGCTTACAGAGAATACTCTATGTTCTAGGCTTGTTTGAAATGGTGAAAATGTGACCTCTCCTGACCCATGACCGTGTAAGAAAAAGCCTGGGTCGATTCCCTATCTTACGTCACCTCATTAATGCATTATTGTCCATGACGCCTTTCTATCACAACAGCATCGATATATAGAGAATATACACAGTCTGTGAGATTTTAGTAAAGAAAACCGCTATTTTAGACAAAATGCTAAATATTTATTCAAGTTATTGCAAAGTCGAATGAATTGGATGACGTAGATAGGGAATCGACCCAGTCTTTTTCTTACGCGGTCATGGGTCAGGAAAGGTCACATTTTCACCATTTAAAACAAGCCTATAACATAGAGTATTCTCTGTAAGCCAACAATTTCTTCGCAGAAGTACTCAAAACCTTTCAAAGTTTCATATATATAAAAATTGCAAAAGAGTTTAGGGGCACTTTAAGCAACGATGATGACGAGTCAGTACACAATCCCCAATATTACATTTGATGATTTGAAGAGTGTTGGTAATCTCTTTGCTGTTTTTCGAGCGAAGAGGCGTGAACTCTTGTAACTGAATTTCACTTTCAGGTATAACAAATCTACCGCTAACTTTGAAAGGGTTTCTATCTCTCACTCAAGGTATCACATCTCATTCAGCTGACCAATCAGAGATAATGCTACTGTAGCTTCCGGAAAATAAACACTGCAATGGTGTTTTTAGAATAAAGCGAAAGCACAAAGCCATTTATAATAAGGCATTTATTGACCTCACGCTTGGTCAATAACCTTGTATTTTTACTCATAATATGTATTTAGGCTTGACTAATGGCTCGCCAAAGTACATAGGACTCGTAAAAATACACAGTCATTAGCTAGTTAGCCGCCGACTAATAACCTCTTTGTACAATGGCACATTAGGACAAGACATAGCAGGCCCGCTTTCTGATCATGAAAGGCAGCTCGGTAATGTTTGGTTCTATTATCATATTGAATTTCCACCAGTCTCTTGGTATCCCTTTTCTCAATCCACCTAATAGACCGTATGAGCTGATATCAGTTGTCATAACGCATACATTTGTTAAACAAGACAATGTAACAGATCAGCGGACCGCATCGCTATTGTTTCTATGTCACCGTTCTTTAAATTAGGCGTCTCTAGTGTAGTTAACTTCGACACGATCTCTTAGAGATTCATATTCTCTTATTTAGATGATTTGCTTGATGTCAACAGATGGCGAAGGGAAAAATAACGGGAAGAAGGGGGGCGGCGCTAAGAAGCACGACAGGAAGCCAGACAAACCCTCAACTGCAAAGTCGAAACCTAGCGACAAAAAGGTGAGGCGTTGCCCTTCATTCGGTAGGCAATAACCTCTCACATTTGCACTCGCAAATTTCAAGTCGTAGAACACAGCTTGCTTCCTATGAGATTGGAAAACAAAAGAAAGTTCCAAGCCGTTATGAGTGCAAGTCATATCTCTGAAGTTTCATTAATGACATCAAAGGATAAAACCAAGACTTCACTCCTCGCTAACACAGAAACGAGGCGATTGGGTAAAGTGCGCCGAGTGGTGGCCTGAGTTCGATTCCTCGTGCGCTCGACCGCGTTTGTATATAGCCAGTCGATTCGTCTCCTCGTCGATTGTGATTCTTATCCAAGGGTCATAATGAGAACTACTGGGTCACCAGTAATTGTGTTTACCCTCGTAACGTTTTTTTAATTGCGCTACCAGTACTATAGTTGATCCAAGTAAAACGACGAGAGTCCTAAATTAAAGTGCACATAAGCCCAAATTGTTTAAATTGTTTTTAAAGTAGATTCTACGTCAAGTAAATAGCTGAATTGTAAAATATTTCTCGATTTCAGTGTTGCATCTATTTCCAATATGCTAATTATGTGATGTCACAGGATATTTTACTATTCACCTATTTACTTGATGTAGAATCGATTTTAAAAGTATCGCAATTTTTATAGCTAACTTTATCCAATCGCCTCGTTTCTGTGTAGCGCGGGAATAATATTCGGTTACGGTCTATTCTCCTCTGAACTGTCAAACCTGTATGATATTTTTTTTGTAGGGAAGCAAAGAGTTTGGGGCAGGTATTCCAAAGGAAGGTCCCGTTGTCGACATCAACGGCATAAGATGTATCCTTCAGGGAAAGTACGCCTTCATTAACGGCATTCGGGTTAATGTAATCGTTCAACACATAAGCACAGTTCCCGTGCCTTTTTTTTGTCTATGTCGTAAATATAGTGCGGAATGTTGGAAGACACAAAATATGAAAATCGCTATTTGCTAGGCGTTAAAGGGGCACTATCAATCGAATTGAACCTTCGAGTTTCTTTTAAACAAAATGACAAAAATAATCTATAATTCTGTTCTTTTTCTTTCTGTCATAAAAAAAATGTGATATGTGTATCTAAATAACCTTAACCAAACACTAGATATTGTTGATCCATATTGTGACAATTCTGAAGAAGGTGAGTTTTGACAAATTGCATACATTTTTTATTGTCTGTCACTCTTATTTATCATAGATGACGTCATAAAATGTTCAAAACTCAAGCGGAACAATGAGTGCAGCGAGTGATTGCACTGCCAAGTTTTGTACATTTTATGGCGTCATCTATGATCAATAAGAGAGAATGGACACATGTATGCGACTTGATTTTTACGACAAACTCTAAGCAGCAAGCGAGCAGGGCTTTGAGTTTCAGGGAAGTTCCAATAGGTCAGGGCAATGGTCGCACGCGCGCTTCACATCTGTACTCTTATTGATCATAACCAAGAGCCAATCCGAGAAATATGGGTTTTGTCGTAAAATTTGATTTAAAATTCAAACAAAGTGTGCTTGGGTTTTCTTTTACACATGCTTCGAAGATCGACCTACTTTTATCTTCACGACTAGGATGTATTAAAGGCAGTATCCTCTAGCAAATGATATTAACCCTGCTTAACCTTACACCGGAGGGGCAAGGGAAGGAAAGGCTGTGAAAGGGAGCTCTGGAGGAGGTAGTTATTAATCAGTGAGTGACAGATAAACACGTTGTATTTTTCTATCCAGGCTCTGCAGACAGTCCAGCGAAAGTAATGACCGATATTATCACCAAGTATAAGACACTGACAGCCAAGTGGGCGGGTACCATGGGAACCGATCATCTACCAAGGTTAGGAGCCATCGATTGTTTCAATTCAATGACAATAATAATTGTAATAATGAAGAGGAAGAGGATTTTGATAACGAGAAGGATTTCATGATGATGATGAGTAGGAGATGAGGAAGAGTTTGATTTTGATTTGAGTTTATTTTTTTACACCATGATTTACAAATTTATACAATATAACATTAAGTAATGATCCAGATAAGAACTGTAGTAGAATCCATTGTTCTGCGGCAATGAGTCTCTCCCACATACGATTTTGCTTGAATATGCCTTAAATGCTATAGGAGGTATCTACAATCCAAACTACGTCTCGAAAATAAAGTATTTTTTATGCTATTGGCTCTTTTTACTGCGAAAACGCAGAGAAGCCACCATCCAGCCAATGGGATATAGAGAAAACAAAGGATTTTTCAATCGCAAATTTGATAACTTTCCCCACACACGATATTCTTCGAAATTAAACCATAGCTAGTTTGATCAAAAATATAATCAAACCACAAAAAATATCGAATGAAAATGCATTATTTCGATGGGTTTCTATTGAATTTATAAGTATCAACCAATGAAATTACGAGAAAGAATAATAGAAAATTAACACCTTTTAACATTCCTTGCCGTAGACACTACAGTTCTTATCTGGACCATTACTTAAATAACAGACAATAACATACACACATACTACAATAGGAAAACGATACCTCACACTCAACATTAATCATTGGTGTAAGGGCATCAAATAGTTACCTAAATACGATGCCCTTAAATCTGTGATAATTATTACTAGAAAAATTAAAAGGAACATTTCTGCCAAAATAATGCATAATAAATATCAATATTGGGAAAGGTAGTGAGAAAAAATAGCTTTTTTTAGCTGTTTTCTGGAATGAATGCTTTTAATTCGAAGAGGTAACTTATTCCAATAATAAAGACCTATTACTGTGGGGGAAAATTTTCTCAAATTTAATCGATATCGTTCAATGTAAAATTAGAGCTTCTTGTTTGGTAAGAATGTTGTTCTGAGACATATTTCATATTAATTGAACAGCTTTTGCTTTCGGTCATACATTCATAAATGAAAAGACATGTATTCATTTTAACTATGTCAGGAAGTTTAAGTACATTAAGTTTAATATAATATGGAGTGATATGCTCTCTTATAGGAACATCACATATAACACGAATAACCTTATTTTGAAGTTTAGCTAGGATAGATAACGGACTGTCATAGTTGTTTCCCCAAATTATACAGCCATAGCTTATAAATGGGTAAATTAGAGAATAATATAAATTTAGAAGGCTATTGAAGGGTAAATATTTTTTACACTTAATGAGAACATTAATATTTTTACTAAGTTTATCATTTAAATATTCAATATGTCCTGACCAAGTAAGGTGGGTGTCAATGTAAAAACCTAAATATTTGATACTGTGACAGTTTTTTATAGGTTTATTGGCTATTTTTAAAGGAGGATATAGATTATATGTTTGTTTTTGTCGAGGTTGAAATATTAAATAATTAGTTTTTTCAAGGTTCAAAGTGAGTTTGTTGGCACATAACCAGTTATACAAATCACTTACGTTGCTATTTATATTGGGTATAATTAAATCTAAATCAGGTCCAGCAACAGTAACCGATGTATCATCAGCAAACATACGGACAGAAAAATAAGTTGTCGACGCTGGAAAGTCATTTACATATAACAGAAAAAGTAAAGGGCCTAGAACTGAACCTTGTCGTACACCATAGGATAAGGTTAATTGATTAGAAAATACTCCATTTACAAAAACTCTTTGTTGTCTAGATTGCAAATATGATCTAAACCAGTTATGGGATTTACCTTTGATACCGTAATTATTTAGCTTAGATAGTAATGTGGCATGGTCTACCGTATCAAAAGCTTTTGCAAGGTCTAAAAATATTGTAATCACATATAGTCCTTCATCTAAATATCGAGTTATTTCGTCAATAAGATCTACCACACAATCTGTTGTATTTAATCCTGAGCGAAAACCATATTGCAGTGGAGATAACAAGTTATGAAGACATAAGTAAGTAGATAATTGATTATATATTACTCTTTCAAAATTTTTACTAAAAATAGGAAGAATTGAAATTGGCCTGTAGTTGTTACAGTTTGTACGCTCTCCTTTTTTAAAAATTGGAAGAACTTTAGCAAGTTTTAAGGAGTCAGGGAAAACACCATTATTTATAGATAGATTAATCACATATGCTAATAGTTTACATAGTTCAAGTGCTGCGAGTTTAAGCATACGGGGATGTACACCATCAATCCCAAAGGATTTATTTGGATTTAAGTTATCTAAAATTAAATAAATTTCTACCTCATTAGTTTGATCAATTATAAATTTATTTTTGGTCTTTTGTTTACGAGTATTTATATTTTGAAAACCATGAGGTAGCTTGGAAGATAATAATACTGGAATATCTGCAAAGTAAGAATTTAAAGCATTTGCAATGGAATTTGGATTGTGATAAGTTTTTCCATTCTTAGTAATTCCATTAATTGTTGAAGAGCGTCGTTTTTTATTAATAATAAAATTTATATTGTCCCATAAATTCTTAGAATTGTTAGAGTTAGTCATTAAAGAATTATAATATGTAGTCCGTAATATCTTATTTAATTCGACAATTTTGTTCCTATATAGTTTGTATTTATTTAAATATTTAACTCTTTTAGATTTTAGCCATATTTTGTGAATTTTATCGCGAATTCCTATTGATTTTCTTAAACCTGTAGTTACCCAGGGTTTATGTTTACTTGTTTTTAAACGAACAGATTTCTTGGGGGCATGCAGATTACAAACATAATTAAATTTATGTGTTAAGCGGTTTAGTGACTCATTTGTTTTTTTGCAATTGTAAACATCTGTCCAATCAATGTTTTCTATGTCATGTTTAAATTTGTTTATGTCAAAATGTTTAAAATCACGAACCTCTACCTTATCAGGAAAAGGACTTTTTGTAGGGTTATATAATAAACAAAATACATTTATTGTAATGCACCCGCTAGTACAGGGTGATACAAGGTTTTGATGAATATGGTCTATGCATGACTGGGTATTCGCTGTAATTCGTGTAGCTTCATGTATGACAGGTATAAAACCTGAAGAATGTAATTGAGAAAGATATTCTTTAGAAATTTTACTGTGCTTACTTAACGTATTGATATTAAAATCGCCCATAATTATGCATTGTTTCTTTGTAAGATAAATATTATGTAATGTTTTTTCAAAGTTGTCTAAAAATTCTCGGTTGGAAAAATTTGGGGGCTTATAAACAATGCCTATAATTACATTGTTTTGCTCAATCCACAAATTTTCAATAGAGTTGATTTCAAGGTCATTGCGAATTTTGTAGTTAGTGGCTTCTTTTAAGTAAAGTGCTACCCCGCACTTTATCAAATTTTTCACTTTATCAGATGATAAGTAGTAAGAGGAGGATACGATTTTGATGAGGAGGAGGAGGAAGATTTTGATGATGAATATTTTGATGATGAATATTTTGATGATGAAGATTTTGATGATGAAGATTTTGACGATGAAGATTTTGACGATGAAGATTTTGACGATGAAGATTTTGATGATGAAGATTTTGACGATGAAGATTTTGACGATGAAGATTTTGACGATGAAGATTTTGATGATGAAGATTTTGATGAGGAAGATTTTGATGAGGAAGATTTTGATGAGAAAGATTTTGATGAGAAAGATTTTGATGAGGAAGATTTTGATGAGGAAGATTTTGATGAGGAAGATTTTGATGAGGAAGATTTTGATGAGGAAGATTTTGATGAGGATTGTGATGGCGATTTTGATGATGATGATGAAGAATTTGATGATGAGGAGCATTTTGATGATGAGGATTTTGATGATGATGAAAAATTTGATGAGGAGGAGCATTTTGGTGATGGTGATTTTGATGATGATGAAAAATTTGATGAGGAGGAGCATTTTGATGATGATGATTTTGATGATGATGAAGATTTTGATGATGAGAGGCATTTTGGTGATGGTGGTTTTGATGATGATGAATAATTTGAGGAGGAGGAGGATGTTGATGATGATGAGGATTTTGATGATGAGAAAGAGGGGGATTTTAATGATGACGAGGAGGATTAGGGGGGGGGGGGGGTTGATGATGATGATGAGGATTTTGATGATGAGAAGGAGGGATATTTTGACGATGACGAGGAGGAGGAGGAAGATGACATTGTTAGTGCGTCATTGTATCGCGTGGTTAGCAACGTGGTTGTATATTTGTAACGCAACACTATAGCCGTAACGTATGCACCATTGTTGTAACTGTACGTATCGCAAATATGTCCTGATACAATGGCTAAAATTAATTTGATGAAACGATTGGAGAAACTCTTTCCAGTTGCGGACGTTACGGCAAGTTTACTGCACGACATACACATGTACTATGACATTGAAATGGTTTCCCATTGTTGTTGTTCTTTTCGTCCAATCAAATAACTGAGTTACCTGCTCTAATGAACCGAGTGAGTCCATTCCTAGTAGAGACGTGACAAAGAGACTAATTATTCATTTTCATCATTTAGTGTTGGTGAGTTTCAGCGACTGCTGTTTGAGAGCTCTGGGTTCATATTCTACGGTACGGAGCGTTGCCTTGGGATCCTACCACCTCAGATGTTGGCTCCAATGACCCTCACAGGTGAGATACCAAGAAAGAAATAATAATGTGGTACAGTACCTTCCCTGTTGATATTGGGATATTTCCTGTTGGTATAGGTATATTCCCTGTTGGTATAGGTATATTCCCTGTTGGTATAGGTATATCCCCTGTTGGTATAGGTATATCCCCTGTTGGTATAGGTATATCCCCTGTTGGTGTTGGGATATCCCCTGTTGGTATAGGGATATCACCGTTGGTATAGGGATATCCCCCTTTGGTATAGGGATATCCCCTGTTGGTGTAGGGATAGTCCCATTTGGTATAGGGATAGCCCCTGTTGGTATATAGGGATATACCTTGGTGGTATAGGGATAGCCAAAGGCTCGGGTTCAAACTCCAGTTCGGGCACTGAATTTCAAGGCTCTCAACACTAAGGACTGCGTATCCCTCGTGGCTCAGATGGCTACCTAAAATGGCAGTAACCAGCCTCGGTGCCAGCAGAGGCCGGCTGGATTTGATTCTGATAAGGCTAGTAGATGAGTCCTCAAAAGTGTATCCTGCTAAGTTAGTTTAAAAAACTGAGTGCTGGAATCCGGCATTCAAGGTTCAAGGTGATATAACCTGTTCTTTCATCCATTTTGTCCTATTTTTTTACAGACTCTCATGTGGTGTTCCTAATGGACATGGTACAGACCAACCAGAGTTTTCCAAGACAAGGGAGAGACGATGCGACAAAGAGGTATGGCTAGAATATCTCAGTTTAGTAATTGTAGATAGTTGTGGTGGAAATACTGCTAATCAGCATGTTTTGTACCCGGCAGACTTACCAGTAATACTTTTTCTGACAATAGGCGGATTTTTGTGCCCGTTTTGCCTCATTAGCATTAATTAGCATTAATTATCCTCGTTCACACTAGCGATGCAAGCATAATCAACATACGCAGACGCAGTACCGTAGTTGTGAGATCATAACAAGCACCGCTAATCATAAATACATTACTACGTCTGCGTATGTTACTTGTGCGTATGTTTGCGTCGCTAGTGTGAACCAGGCTTAAAGCGTTGCCAGTCTTCGATTTCATGTGACGTCATCACCTGGCTGGTCAATCAACATGGCCGCCACGTTATTCTCTAGGGATTGTTAATTTGTTGGTGGTAGATTTGTCTTCAAGAAAAGGTGATATACATTGCTTTTAGCGATACGTATTTCATACATTTGAACATGTTCTTGTTATTTTCTGCAGCGTTAGCGAGCTGTGTCTGGAGCATCCTCTCGAGTGCGCCATGTTGTTCTCTTTAGCGGGTGTTGGGTGTGTTGTGTCGAACAGTTGGAATTGCCAGTTTGAAGACAACAAAGACAAACTCAGTAAATACTTTACTGGTATGTTACTTTGTGTACCACACAGAGCTGCTTTGCTATGAATGTTACTCTTCAATAGATCACGTATTTAACAAATAGAAGATGGTTCTCATATCCTTAAAATAATTCGCGCTCAAGGTCTTGAAAAACTGCACGAGCGGAACACAAGTGCCAGTTCAGCAGTTCAAGACCTCGAGCGTGCATTATTTTCATAGGACTTTTATAATATAAAATTTCATCTACGCCGCTCTCCTGCTAGAGCGTGAATTTATTTAACAAATAGTTTTCATTGTGCTGTGCGTATGTCCTCTTATAGATGGACATATAACGTCACAAAGCAGTACGTAGCTGATGTTCTCATCACGCTATAACGTCATTGGCCAACCACAATATCTAATCTGGTCAGGTGGATGAGTTTGAACACCCAATGAAATACCAGTTGAAAATCACTAGTGTTTGGAACAGATTTTCATCACTATAGTGATGAAACTGTTCTTAATCTACATATTCATGAGCTACTTATATACTGATAAACTACAAGTAAAAAGTGAAGAAGTACAGAACGACATAGAAAGAAAAAGTGTGCCTCCACTGGAGACAGAACCTCGACTCTTGCGACTGCCTGTACTACCTCTTGGCCACTACAGTACTGAGTACGCTAGTTGAAATCACTATCAGAAAAAAAAGAATAATAAGCCATCTATGGAATAATTATATACAACTGCCAAACAGTAAACGATACTTGCTAATGCTGTTTGAAAAGAAGCGTATGTAAATGTTCGGTTTAGCCATTCGCATGAGAAGTCATTTCAAACATTCATTGTTCGTGTTTCATCAGGGAATTCCAAATATTTCGAAAACAATAAAACCCTCGAGGCTAAGCCTCGGGTTTCATTTGTTTTCTCCCCTGATAAAACACTACAATTCGTGTTTGAAAAAGTACTGTGCATTTATAAGAGGACTGACCAACGGTGGAATGATATCTATTTGTTTTATACAATAATTAGCGAACGTTCCCAACAAAATAGAGCGCACGCGTGACCTTTCGACGTCATATGTGCATCTGTAATCTAATAAATCATGGCTATCAACCAATTAGAGCGCGCGTAACCTTGTGGCGTCATATGTGCATCTGTACTCTAATAAATCATGGCTATCAACCAATTAGAGCGCGCGTAACCTTGTGACGTCATATGTGCATCTGTACTCTAATAAATAATGGCTATCAACCAATTAGAGCGCGCGTAACCATGTGACGTCATATGTGCATCTACTCTAATAAATCATGGCTATCAACCAATCAGAACGTGCGTTTCACCCTGTTTATTGTATAAAAGAAAACCATGCACGCTAAGCTCAAGTCTATTAGGCAATGAAATTGCGCGTTGTTAGGATGCTCGCGTGATTTATAGTATAACTTGGTACAACGTGTCCTGTCACCAAGAGCATTTCTTATTGGCATCTAATAAATAACTATTGATCACTTATTGAGTGTAAAATATCACATTCAGTTCTGTCTAGTAGAGTTTTCCCGCATGACCTAAACACATCGTGCACGCTGACGCTGAGGGAGACGAGTACATTCAACAGCCAAATAAATATAAAAATGTCTCGCTGTACAAGTGTTGCTATATTTCGGACGCGCTCTGAAAGTTAGTTCCTATACATATCACAACCGATTTCAGTGTTACGTGCAAAGAGCAATCATTCGACGTACTCATTCAGCACAATCATTTAACATGCTTTGTAACCAGGCTCACTGGTTTATCGTGGTTTTGAGGTACTGAATCGAATAATTTAGGAGCTTTTTCATATTCCGAGTACTCGAGATACTCGAGAGACATCACGAACATTCGTTGCCGATCAGAAGTGGCATAGACCTTATTCATAACTGCGTATTCCCGTTTCAATAGTTTTCCTCATGTACAGAAAACATGAACATTTCCATGTGAAAGAGCATGTCGACATTTGTGATCTTGTGAAATTTCAGTGTTGTAGCTTAAAAACCAATGAAGTTACAGCCATTTGAATTTAGAGAATTGTATGAGAAAAATAACGGAAGCCTTTCTAGCCTTGCTTTCATTTATTTTCTGCATTTGAAATACGTATATCTCAACTTACAGCAATTCCCCACATTGCTCTAAAACTGAACACAATTTCTAGTTTAGATATGATCTTTAATGTGGTAGCATTAGTTTCTTCCAAAATTAGGAGGCGGCCATTATGAATGAGGTCTATTAATTTGCGCGGAATGAGTATGTTCGTTGGATGATTATCTCAAACACTTGAGACACCGCCTATGCACGTAACACTGAAATCAGTTGTAAATATAAAAGGGTTTGGCATTAGTTTCCACATGTATCAATAAAAGTCATCCTTGTTTCATCAGGTCTTCTAGAAGAAAACAAGACCGTTGGTCAGGCGGTTCGCTCCCTTGTAGAATATCCCAAGCCTCCTGAACCGGAAGCAGACATAGTATCCGAGAAAGGCTCCAAATATGGAGGCTCCAGAAAAGGCAGCATTGCGCATGTGCCGAAACCAGAGGTTGAGCCCCAGGTTCCGGTGGATGGCCTACAAACTGACCCACCCTCTCCCCCTCCCCGTCACTGGTTTAACACCGTGCTGTACGGGACTCCTACGCTGTTGTTGAACCCTTCTAAGACCGCTTAGATGGGCACACAAAGCTTGTGTTTTGCTAATGGCATTGTTAATGTAATTTTTATCAATGCACGTCCTCTTTTTAGAGTGATTGGTGATAAAACAGTCAGTCAAACTGGCATTTTCTGCGTTTTCTCTTTTGTATATCTGAAGAACCAAATCTGAACAAAACATTGGTCTTGCCCGAAAGCAGCGTCAACCGATATTAGATGCTGGGGACATCGTGTTCACAAGAGATCCACTTTGCCTCAAAAGCAAAGTTACATACGCAGCGTCTTCAAGCAGCGCACACTCAGTTCCTCGTAACTCGAGTGCATTTTATGAGTGTCACAGGTGGTTATTATTTTCCTATCCATTCGACATTCGTGTGCAAATTAAAGTATTTATAACAACCAAATAAATTTTTTTTAGGAATGGCCAAAGGTGTCGTGATAACTTGAAGGGTTGATTTTTGAAAAGGAAGTCTAAATTTTAGACGCCGCCTAATTATCTATTTTACAAATAGTGTGTCCGTCGAGGAACTATCGGCTGATAGTTGCCCGCGGATATTTGATGTTCTTAAAACGAATATAAGCCCGAGAACGAAGGTCGTGGGCTTATATGCTAGTTTTAAGAACATCAAATTTCCAAGGGAAACTATCAGTCGATAGTTCCGAGACACACGCACTCTATTTGTCGTTATTGTTCATCACAAAATTGTCTTCCGCTCTCAGCGGGCACTATCACCTGATAGTTTGCATCCGCGGACGACAACTATCACTTCAGGTGATCGCTTTTGGCCAATGAGGGCGCGCCAAAATTTTGTGGTGAACTACAACGCCTGGTAGTTTGCACCGCGGACGACAACTATCACGTCACGTGATCGCTTTGGCGCGCGCCAAAATTGCACAAAATGGAATAGCATGTCTCTATTTCCTGAAACATCTTTAAACATGTTGACTCGCTTCTTTCAATATTCAACATAGTATGAGATACACGGTTCAACACATGTTAGCAACAAACCGTGTATCGTCGGCTCCTTAAGATATTGGCCCTAAATGTTTGTATGTCTGTATTAATTGTGTACTGATTTAATTAAAGAATCCTAATCAGTATTAATGCTATATGTACGCCTATATTTACGTTTGAACAATAAAAACAAAAATTAGAGCTGCCATTTTCGTACAGTATGAAAATAGGATTTTAAACAGAAAGTTCCGGTATTCTTGGGTTGCACATGATGTCACGGCGGCCATGTTGGAGGAACATTAACAAATGATTCCTCATTAGTGTCTTGTTCCGTCCTTCACATGGCTGCCATGTCTATGTCTTTTGAATCCCCAGGGATTGATTGCAACCCAAGAATAAAAGGGCTATGACCAGGCCATTGTCACCTTCAGTTATCACTCCGCCCTTGTGGAGTTAACCTACACTTGAGTGCTCCCAACTGATTGCTCATCACGCGAAATGCAAATCAAACAAATGTTAAACTTCAGAGTAAGGGCTGCAGAGTTCGTAAACAGTTTTACATATATATCATTGTATAGCGGTATTGGGCACGCAAAGCATTAATACTGAAAGTTGAAGCGGCCTCCTTGTTAACCTACCCCTTCACGATTAGCCAGGGTTAGGTTAATAATTACTGCGCTGTAGTGTTTTCGCAGCTCCAACTTGGAATAGCCCGCTTTCGATATGTTTCACTTGTCACGCACTTCACTTGTCACGCGCAATGGTTTCATTATGAGGCTCCGAGGTAAACTAAATTTATTCTATTGTCGTAGAATTGAATTAATTTAATTTACCCCAGAGCCTCATAATGAAACCATTGTGCGTTACAAGTGAAGTAATATATCAAAAGTGCGCTATGGTAGGGGTTAGTTCCTCGATGACTAAGGATTTCGATCAAAGTCGCTTAGAAACCGAGGAAAAGTAACTAACAGGTTTAGGTCATTGTTAGAAAGGTTATCTAAACAAATTACGGAGTGCATACAATGTGCTCAGTCATAACCATTGTTAACCAAAGCATTGTTGATCATAATTCCCCTGGTAAAACGCAAAGAAATAGCTGTTTGAAATGTCCATTGGTAATACTTTATCACAAGGATTTTGGGTGTTCGTATGTTACAGGTTTTCACCTGTACATCCACCACATAACTTAATTCTAGTAATATTACATTAATTGTGGGTCGATTCTATAAAATATGGATGTTCGAGGTCATTCAGCTGGATTGATGATCGCGGTACATCAAAGATAACCGACCAATGTTTGTTATTTTTTATATGGCTCGGTTTTATTTGTTCTTTTTCGGGGGAATATATCTCCTAACCCCTACCCAATTCCAAAGGCAGAGGAAATCTTACAACATATTCCCTCGACTTATTCTCCTGGCAGTAAGTTACGACTTACAGAGAAGTAAAGAAGATTGAAAAAAGGCATGTATCACGAATGGAACTCCTCCTTCGACCGCGTTCACTCTTCTTTTTTTTTTAGTCGTCTGGTCTAACAATGAAAAGCCTTGTGAACAGTAATTTTATGCAACAATATACTGCACAAACAGTGCTTCCAAACGATTTTATTATGAAACATAGGCACCCAATGGGTGAACTCGTGGATGTAGTGACGAAGTTAGTGGATTGCTAAGAAAAGCCTTCATCTGAAAAGTATATCTACAACACTGGTCCAATATACTTGGAATGAACAGGAGCCATGTAATCGAGCTCTCTTTTTAGAATTTCCCAATTCCCCGACACAATTTTGCAGCTCCGATATCAATTGACTTTTTGTGAAAATTTCACACAAATAGAATAAATTCCTCTTGAGTGGGAGCTTTTTTAAAACTCTATTTTGGTTGAAAATCGAAAGCGTAATGAGAAAATAGCACTTCAAAAAATTTAGCCATCTGTCGTGCGTGAATCTGAAGCCCCGCCTCTCCAACAATTAGCGAGCTCTTGGCCAATCATTTCTCATCACAGTTCAACTATCTGTCAAGGTTCCGCCAATGTCGATTTCCGATCAAAACTACGCGCCGCATCGAGAAAATGTTGATATAGCCGGTTGTTCTAGTTCTCTTGTGTGACTTGAAAAATGGGAAAGACAAAAAGACCTCAAGGGACAAAGCCAAGGTGAACACCTAGAGACGCTTTGAATGCCAGCATAGTTAGTAGAGGAGACAGCGATTTGCAGGCGCCTGAAACAGCGCGGCAATCGTTTCAAGCGATTCAGATCGAGTCACCGTCAGACTTTACGTTTCCATCTAAGCTTTCTTGGCCCGGGTTTCTTGGAAACAAATATTCTCTCGGCCGGCTCCTATCAGTATCTATTTATGTTCAGATGTAGACCACTCGGCACTCTGTCTAAGTGAAAATACGAACCCTTGTCGGCTTTTGCTAGGACTTCTATTTAGCTATTTGGCTCGTAGTCGTATGCATGTTTGGCCATGTTTTGCTTTTCTTTTTTCTCTGTTTTCCAAGCGAACGGCACCTGCTTTTTTTTAACGGAGCTTTTGGTATATGATAAACTACTGCTAAAACTACATTTCTGTGCGGAAAAAAAATGTTGCCATCTTTTTCGTTTTGAAGGTATCCGGTAACCTTAACCATTTGGGGAGTTTTACATACGTTTTACGCATGTAACCTATCTGAAATAGCTGAAAATGGCATTTCAGAGCTTCTATATTTCAAAATTAAAAAAAAAACATGTTCGTTCCTGGGCCGTTTCCTGAGTTGGCAGAGCGCCCAGTAAAATATAAACTGATCGACATCTTGAGATTGTAACGCCTAATTACCGCGAGAAAGGTCTCATTTCGTTGGCAGAAGGCCCAGTAAAATATAAAGTGATCGACATCTTAGAATTACCGTGGGAAAGGTCTCATTTCATTGTGATCTTACACGTGTGTATTTCGGATCGGAATGATCTCGGAAAGCAACCATAAAATTTCACGAAGAACACACACTCGATCAAATACTCGTAAATAAGAGTAAACGGATTCTAATTCTACTTTAGAATTGAGGTACAATTTTAAACTATACATTTATATTTGTGATTTATTACACTCACCAGTATTTTATTCTGCTTTCGATACTCATCCCCTTCAAGAACCGTTCAACGGTAGACTTCGGCGTGAGACATGTTTGCGAGTCAAGTGGCCAAATATTCCCGGGAAACCAAACCTTTTGTGGAATACAGAACCTTGTGGTCCTTGTAAACAAGTCCATCATTTCATAAAGTTGATTTTTCTGCCATCACAGTGTGTAGTCTCCGTGTAAAACACTTCTGCAGCTCTGAATGCCACTCGCCCGACAGCTCACAGTGCCTCAAACTCGATCGTCCCCGAGACTTCCTCGCTCGTATTCCGAACAGCATACGATTTGATATTGATTGATTTTTTGCTAACGGCTAGCTAGCTAGCCATCATTCGCTCACCTCACGCAAAAACTCGTTCCTGCGCATGCGCGCATCCACGAGTTAAAAAGGGGTGCGCACGATATATTCACCTCGAGCATACATCAACACACTGGTCCGCTATTATGGCTTATAGTAAATGGTTTTTACTCGGGCTGCCTGTGGCAGCGCCGAGTCTTAAAATGCAAGTCGTTATTATTATTATTTTTTATCATTGGTGTCAGACGGCTTCTGCGCATGCGTTAAAGGTCAAATTCGAACCAATCAGATTGCACTGTGCTGGTCACGCAAACAAAGGTTAGATTTCCTCAGGCGCGCTCAGATAAGAAAATTCAAAGCTCAGACTAGGCGAGACAAGGAGATATCAATTTCAAATAGTCATTGTCAGAAATCTATTCCATCGTGGGCAATGATGCAATACAACCTAAATTTGGGTCAGGTCCATGTTTTACGACAGAATAACCAGAGTCTTTCTACTGGATTCGGAGAGCTCGAGACATTATACAAGTCTGCTAATATGGGGAAAACTGAAACAAAACATGAACTTTGACGGCAGAAACCCTCATATTTGAGCCAAGCGGAATATTTACATGATCCGCTAAGATTTTTACAAATCTAATTAGTTAAGCAGATGTACGCAGTGTATGCCAACTGAAATGCTGTGCTCGTTTTGTGGTTACGGCTCAGTGGGGCAACTATACGAACAAGAAGCATGAACTGCCAGCAAAGAGAGAGGAATTGATCGGAGACGTTAAATTACGTTACTGTGAAGAGGATCAAAATTCAAGTTTTGTAGCTTGAGACTGTCTTCTGCCGTGACTCGTGAGAGAAATTGGAAAAGATCTAGCTGTTTCATTCAGACACTGGCAAATTTATGGAAAGCTACGGGCTTACTTTATGAGATTATGATTCATTGTGGAATGAAAGGAAACAGGTTAGCTGAAAGTTAAGTTCGAGGTAGGCTTCGACTTTCATTCCGATTCAGTGCATATGTGCACGAAGGTGTCAGTTACGTAAGTACTGTAAGTAAACTCTTTGATTTGAATAAATTTCCTCTCAGTTTGTCTGTTAATGTACTTTTCCTTCTAATTATCGCTTTATTTAACATCTGATTTAGAGTATGCGTACCTCAGAATAAATTATTTGAAAGGTCAACTGAATTCTTGTGTCGATAGGCGCAAATGTTTTTTGTGAAACAGTCTGTGTATATGAGAAGCGGCTTAATAGAAGAGCTTTCTCATTTATAGGAATTACAATTTTTTTTCTTGCTATGAAGTTTATGTTTCATTTCACATTTATTCATACAGTTTTAGCCGGACATTTCCCCGAGTTTTTGATCTATTTTCAATCAAATTCAAAATCTGAATATGTCATTGTATTGCATTTATACACTTGAATGTGCCAGTATTCTGTTGTTCGAATCCTGCGTTATCATAGTCATGCCATAAAAGCGATTAATAGACCAGTCTGTTTTTTCGACGTTCTCACTGGCGAATTAAAGCACGACTTGATACTAGTATTTCATCTTCAATCTCATGTGGCCCGAGTGAAAGCCCAGATGGGCTCTTGTTAACATTAAAGGGAACCTTGGCTGAAAAACAATGTTTGTTCTCAAGTGTTTGTTATGGATGCCGAAATCTACTGTTATGTTTGTCTCCAGCAAATTGTACACTAGATGTCATTTATGCACCGATTTTCCTGTCGATAAAACTCATTTGAATTTCCTGCGCGCCGCCATCTTGGATCTCATGACGTCATAGTGTTGCCCTATTGTCGCATAACAAAAGAGCTATTGTTTTCTGACAATAGAGGCAACAGTGTGACGTCATAAAATCCAAGATGGCGGCGCGCAGGAAATTCAAATGAATTTTATCGACAGGAAAATCGGTGCATAAATGACATCTAGTGTACAATTTACTGGCGACAAACACAGAAACAGACTTAGACATGCATCACAATCACTTTTCAGCCGAGATTCCCTTTAACGTAACTGTGCGCTGAACTGGCGATTGCTTGAAGTCTAAAATACTGTTATATCTCTTAGATTTGATCCAATCGGAGACGTTCTAAAAGGTCGTGTAATTTAAATACTTCGAATTCCTTTGAAAGTCCTGGCTTAGAAGAAGGCATGCTTTCCTGCAAAAGAGGAGCAAAGACAAAGCATATTTAATAATATTGAGTACCTCTGGAGCCGGTTGCATAAACACTAAGGCCTGGTTACACTAGCGTAAACGCAAGCAACAAATGCAGACGCAGCGGTACTTGTTCTTATCTCGCAACTACGGCATTGCGTATGTTGCTTGCGCTTATGCTGCATTGTGAACCAGGCTGAACGCCGGGCCTGACGCTGACATGTTAGAGTTTGACCTCGCCTGCTTTGCAGACGTATTTTTTCACTCATAAATTCGAAGAAAAACTTAACGTCTGCTTACCCGAGTGCTTAATTAGTTTCCAATATGCAAGCATGATGTCAGCACGTTTGTTATTTTTCTGCCCAATCAAAGCCATTGTTAGAATTTTAGTGAATTGGCGCGCCAGTTTGGTCAATGGTAACTATATTGTCTGAATTCCTTTTAAAGTGCAAGTATCACGTAAAAAAAAAAAATTATATTGTACTATTGTGTTTGTTTCTCACAAAAAGGTATTAATCTTGCAGATTTTGTAAAATTTCTGACATTTAATCCCTAATATTGGTTACTTGTCGTGGATCCTGTGACGTCATAAGATGAATCAACTCCCTCCCAAGAGAAAACTACTACAATAAAATCCCGTAGCTTCCAATTGTGACATCACAAGATGAATCAATCCCGCAATTCGGGTAACTTTTATTCTAGTTGAATTGCTGCTCCAGTCTCTCGAAGAAAACTAATTTAGACAACTGAAAGATATTAGAAATAGAATTTGGAGCAAAAAGAGTTAATGTTGTTTTATGACGCTACTTGCATTTAAATGTAACATTACGTCACTTTCCGGGACATGGAAGGTAAAATCTGATTGGTCCATAACACAATGAGGTGTGCACATTGGAAACTAATTAAGCGCTCGGGTAAGACGTTACTTTTTTCTTCAAATTTGAGAGTGAAAAAATACGTCTGCAAAGCAGGCTAAGTTTGACCGGGCTGAACGTCAGACGTTAACGACCCCATGCCCGCTTCAGAAAGGCGCCGCTCCATTCATTATTGTGCCGAGCTTATCTTAAACGTTCGACTTGGGAGCGATTGTTGATTCAGCTCATTCTGACGGAGTTAATTCACTCTTTTCACCCAGTGGCCATCCTGGATTCAAATAGAGGTAATTCTTTGTTTTTGCTAGGTTAATCTCGTTCTGCATGATATCCCTCAGTTCGAGGCTAATCTAGCAAAAACAAAGGATTGCCTCGCTTTGAATCCAGGGGTAAGCGTTACCCCGGTAAATCGCTAACCCGAGAATAAGCTGTACAGATTACGATTACAGAATGATTTAGTGCTATCCATAGGGATAAAGTTACCCTTGCTTCGAATAACCGGACCCAAGTTCAACTGAGTTCAAGTTCAAGTTCAATTTTATTACACACTTGTTTATAGGTTTTACATTTTTGACAAAATAGATTTAAAACAAATTAATGATATAGATACAGAATAAATAGAGAGATACTTGTAGAGGGTGTACGGTTGCCAAAGTAGCATTAAGCTTCCGATCGAGTTGGCCACCGTTTACATTTGAGTAAATAGGCCTAGGTGAAAAGAGTGAATTCGTTGTAACGATCTGGGAACGCTAGATTAAGTTTGACGCGAAAATTAAATTTCAAGATGGCATAATTCATGTATTTCGCGGTTCGACACATGAAAAGAGAAGCCAATCAACATCCGTCCGCTTCGGTCATAACGCGGCAGAATCTGCTGGAAATAACTAATCTGCCAAATTGATTCGTCACATCATTCAGCTGCGTACTCACAGTGCGACTACTGTAACCGGGGCCACTTAGACAACGAGCATTAAACACACTGCAAAACGAAAATAAATCATTCCAAGTTACAAATACTAGTATATCCATCCCATTTTTGCTTCGACTTCAAAACTAGTCCATGAAATTTGCCTTTTACTGGATCGAAGCTCGAGCAAGTTGAAATACTATTGTCTTGTACTCGACACTGATTGGCTCAAGTAACTAAGTTGGATGCTTTGTTTTCGTTCTGCAATGCCTGGTTCTCGTTGTCTGCGTGGGTTACAGTAGTCGCACAGTAATTTCCCACTTTAGAACGAGTAGGGGTATGGGGCGAGTTCGGTTTCGCAAAGGTGCTTGGGACAGGTAATTGCGATATTTAATTACTGGGGACAGTTAATTGCGATATTTGCAAAGTTTTTTCGTGCAATCAGGGTGTTCCCAGTAACGATCCCAAGCGCCTTTGCGAAACGGAACTCGCCCCATCCCCCTACTCGTTCTAAAGTGGGCAATTCATCTACGACACGTGATCGAGTGGAACGGCGTATGAAACGCGCCTCAGTCAAACTCGATTGGAGTTGATAGGTAACTGGTTCCTGTAAAAACTAGTGTTGGTCTGCGTCGGTGGAGAAGATAAACACTGGTATATAGTCAACTAAAGTCGATTGAGGTATGCTGACCGCCGTGGAAAGCGAGTAGCCGCTGACGTTTCGAGCGCTAGCCCTTCGTCAGAGCAAAATGTGCCTTTTTCTCTGACGAAGAGCTAGCGCTCGAAACGTCAGCTGCTACTCGCTTTCCACGGCGGTTAGCATACCTCAATCGACTTTAGTTGATTATATACCAGTGATCATTTAAGTAGTTGAGTATCTCTCTTTTTCTTTCTATTCCTTTTTTTGTGTCTCCATTTACGACTCTTTTGCGCCTTCTTCGCCTTCATCTTCTGCTGCCGTTGTTTTCGTGTCTTTACTATATCAATCTCCACCGGAGCGCTTTGCCGTACTTTGGGTTCCATAAACCTCGGTCCGTACCACTCGCCCAAAACCTCTCGCATATCGCTGAACGTTGAATACCCTTTTCCATTGATAATAACAGTAGCCAAACTTTGAAACCGCTTCTCTTTTGCTATGTAAAAATCCACATAGCACAGGTCTCTCCAGTTTACTTTCAGCGGTAAAACACGTTTCATTTCGCGGAGAACATTGGGCTTGAAAAGCTGTCGCTGAAATGAGGGATCAAACGGGGAGGCGTTCATTGCGATGGACGGAGGAAACAACGGGACAATGCGTCTCTGGCCCTTTATGGTGGGAACAGAGTACTTTTTAGGTTTAAGCAATTTCTTGAGTTTGTTAAACTTCTCTTCATCAAAGTAGTCGTTAACGCGAAGTCCAATGTCTATGTCTTTCGTCCAGGGAATGATTGTTTTGCTTCGCACCCCTCCTAGGAGTGTGCCGTATTGAACTCGGTAGTCCAGCCCAACCTCATTTAAGCCCTCAATAGTGACTTCCAGCAACTCGTTCAGTACCGTACTACAACATAGGGGCAGTAGCTTTCTGCTTAACGTTTCTTCGTAACTTAATGGCTTCTCGGGACAGAGTTTATGATTTGCTGTGCATTTTGTCCATATTATTCCGTCTTGTTGTACAATCCGTAGAATATTATGATTGTGAGCGAATATCACATAATCCATGAAAGTCACGTTATCATTCATAGCCCCCCTGTCGAGACGATCGAATTCCTTGCTCAAAAAACAACTAAACAAAGCAGCAATCTTTAATTTGCCTTTACCCCGTACGAAAAAGTCCAAAAGAGTAGTTTCCCCGTAGAAAGTATTAAGACCAATATCTTCAAAGGTTTCTTTTCGAATTAGCAGCGCTCCATCAACTATATTGCAATCCTTGTAGCGGACTCGGTTCACGGAAGTTTGTTTGGTTTTTGTTTCACCCGCGTCACCGATGAGCAGGGTCCAATTTCTGCTCTCAAAGTAACAAGGTCGTTCATTTGTTCTTCCACGTGGGGCACTTTTAAGCTCTGTCTTATCTGTTGATTCCCTGCATGAAGCTGCTTGAAAATCGCTTGAATTGTCGAGAAAATTAATCATTTGTGACAAAGACTTGCGATCGGCGTGACTGAGCTCGTATTTCAATAAAGAAAGCGCTCGAGTTCCCTCCGTGGCATGAGGCAACAGAAGAACGTATCTAAATTGCCGTAGATTCGCCAGTTCTTCACGTTGGAAGTCAGTACCGACGACGGCGATGGCAGTAAAGTCAAGGTTTTCAGTTAGAGGTGATTGGGGAAGAACTGCCAACTCTGACTGGAACGGTGAATATTCGGACGAATATTTTACTTTCTCTGAAAGCGCAATTATCACGACGACAACAGCAACCACTAACACTACGAGTAATATAACAAAGAAGTTTCTACGGAGTCTTTTGTACATTTTCCGCTTGATTTGAAATGTGGGTTAACGTTTAAATAACTCGTCTCATTGCCTGTTATCCTGCTGATGATATTCGATAAGCTCGGCGAGAAATAAACTTGGCACGCTTGTCCACTATTATCATTTCGCAATATTATCATTTTGCCGTAATTCTTGGGGTTTTCGACGCCATAAAATTAATCCACTTCATCCTCTCGATCGTCAGCTGAATAGGATATTGCAATTCCTTCGCATGCATTTTATAATACCGTTGGCGAACTGGAATGGCCGCCGAGATTGTCAAATGAATACCTAATCAGTTGGTTGTTGTTTTGTCACGCATTCACGTCACGCCATGGTAAAACCGTTACCGAAAAAGATGGCGGCTTGTACTTTTACCCACAATCCTATGCGCGCAATGATGCTACGTGTTATTTTGACCGTGTTGGGTTCGCAAGGAATTGTGGTCAAACGTACAGCCGCCATCGTTTTCGGTATGGTGAATTAAACACTTGCTCACCAAGTGGTGCACATCCAGTGCACCACTGATGTTGAGCAGATTTCGTATGAGTGGGACAAACTACGGCAATGACTAGCGGGGGGGGGGGGGGGGGGGGGGGGGGGGGGGGGGGGGGGGGGGGGGGGGGGGGGGGGGGGGGGGGGGGGGTGTGGTGGGTTCTTCAAAGTAAAAAGGATAGGGGTGACCCTCGGAAAACCTTGAAAAATACCCCAAAAAATACCAAACCGTGAAAAATTTCCCATCCTAAAATGTACCTCATGCTCTAACTGACCAACCCTGAAAAATGGATTTCGCTTGGACAACCCCTAAAAAATACTAAATCGCCGATTTCAAACCCCCCAAAATCATCCTGAGCAGCCGAATATAGGAAGAAACCCCCCCCCCCCCCCCCGAGTTTGTTCCACTCATACGAAATCTACCGTCCTCTACAGTTCAGTCTATATACACCCCTGACTGGCATGTGAACAGGCTTTTCCTTCAAGAATTCACAATAAAAGTCAGAAAGGGGCAGTTTAAAATGCACTAAATTGCCAAATTTACCACTGATCCAGACACGCCACACACACTCGAATCACTGCCAAAAAGTAGATTCCTAATTAAATCAATTAAGACTAAACTTTGTTGAAAATGATTATATAACCAGATCGAAGGTCACTTTACCGAATTACTATATTTATTTATTACTATATTGTTTGTCTCAGAGCTTAAAGTTATGCTATACTTATGCTATAACTAGTATACCTAATAGGTAGTTAAGGAAGTGTGTTAGAAGAAAACCCACAGTAGCCCTTTGGCAGAAAGAAATATATTACTGGGTGATAAAAATGCCAAGGTTTTAGTTGAATATATTTTGTAGTCATTTGGGACTATCGTGCGACTGAAGCCTGTTTGAGCTGTGGTGTGTTTTCTCAAAGGTTGACCCGAAATATTTTCATTTTGTTCCGACATATCAACGATTTCCCGGTAAATTCCCTGAGCCTACATATTCCCTGCTGTTCCGGTGAAGTTTAAACACCGGAAATCAACTGTAAGTAAATTGTAAATGATAATGGTGTTTTAAGCCGGCTGCTTGATTTTATCGAAGGCCAATAAATTATTTGGTGCTCACCATCTTGACCCGCATAACAGGAGAGATTTGCTCTTTGGAAACTGATACCCAAACTATCAAACTATATATAGGCTTACACTGAGTAATAATATACCAGGCAGATCCAGGAAAATTACACTGGAAAACAATCGTGCAGAGTAAAAGGGCAAAAAAAATCCCCCCCCCCTTTCCCTCATGTACATTACATTTATGTATTTTATGAACACAAATGTCGAAATTAACCACCTCAAATCCCGTACTACCAGTACGCTCTACATAGTCAGCCAGTCGACATAGAAGCTATTATTCAAAAATGCAAATAGCTTCAACAAACCATGTTCCTTTTTTAAAATATTGTTTTAAGAAACCGAACTGTTCTAAACCCTGTCGGAGTGAGTCACAAATTTGTGACGTCACACTACGTAAGAGTATTCTCTCCAGGCATGGTACACGTGCAGCGAGAAACATTGCATTGCGGGTCGCACTCGTATCCCTCGGGACAACAATGTTTACCGTCCTTACAGTAGACAGCATTTCGTAAAAGACAACATCCCCAGTGAGATCCCGAATACCTACACGGGACACACGTGGTGTTCGCGGGACACACCGTAACGACCTCACCAGAGGATCCTTTGCACGGAACCGACGCGGATTTCAGATCAGTGGTAGCATCCTGCAGTTAAAAAAAAGGAAACTCACTCAATATCAAACAATTCATCGAAAAAAGTGTCGTTACCGAGAGCTCCCTATCCATCATATTCCACATATGGCAATAGACACATTCGTAGTTCTTGAAAGGTAACCAAGCCTCGGCCTCGCATGGCCCTGCACCCTGATACAAACCGGCCCTCTTTCTATCAATATGGATATATTTTGATTATCATGCTAACTAGATACAAGCCTCTAATTAAGCTGTCTCAACTCCAGCCTCAATGTCACCAAAGGCTTGCTTACCTTTCAAAATGGCGGTCAAGAACTACGAATTTGACTACTTATTCCATATTTGGAAAACAGGACGGATTTTCCCTCGTTGTAGAAGGGCGTCGAGTACTAGAACACGTCCAGGAAAAATTGGATTGAAAACCCCACGATGCTGAGTGTTAGTCCCCGAAAGTGCCTATAACCCTTTTGCAATTTTTATTGCTTACGAACCTCCGAGGAGTTTTGAGTACTTCTGTGAAGAAAGTTTTGGTTTTGAGTGAATACTCTATGTTCTACGCTTGTTTGAAATCGTGTAAATGTGACCTTCCCTGATCCATGACCGCGTAAGCAAAAGCCTGGGTCGATACCTGTATTTACGTCATCTTGACGTCATATAATTAATTCGGCTTTGCAATCATTTGTCATAATGAAGAAATACTTAACATGTTTACTAAAATGACTTTTTTTCTTTACTAACAACTCACAAACTGTGTATATTTTCTATGTATCGATGTTGTTGTGATAGAAAGGCGCCATGGAGAATAATGCATTAATGAGGTGACGTACATACAGGTTTCGACCCAGGCTTTTACTTACGCGGTCATGGGTCAGGAAAGGTCACAAAAGGTCACATTTACACGATTTCAAACAAGCGTAGAACATAAAGTATTCACTGTAAACCAAAACTTTCTTTACAGAAGTACTCAAACCTTTTCGGAGGTTCATAAGCTATCAAAATTGCAAAAGGGTTATAGGCACTTTCCTGTACGTACCTTATTATCTTCCCACTGGCTACCATTATATTTTTCGGTCTCCGTCTTTTTTAACAGCTGTCGTAATAGTCCTGCTACCATGACCGACAAATACTTATACCCCTGACTGGTGTAGTGCACGCTGGGTTGCTTGAGTGCAATACCACATTGTTTATAAGGCGGCTTTCCACAAACCAGTACAACCCAGTTGTACAAATCTGCCACATCGATCGCTACCCCCTGTTCCATGACCTCTCGCGCAATCGCGTTGTACTTCTTAACTTTGTGATTCGCATCGGTACTGTACGGTACCGGAGTTGTTAACACATATCCTACCCTATCCCCAGTGGCTATCAATAACCCCTTGATAGTATTTAAATAACTCCGGTACAGAGTCTCGTTGGTGTATTCCTCGGGATATTGCCCATTGTATTCCACATCGTGTAAACCAAAGTTAAAGATAATAGCATCATATCGGACTGGGTTCAATAATGCTGTTGACAGGAAGAACTTCAGGCACTTCACAGCATACTTTGTGTCTAAGGCACCGCCATTTGTTGTATCCCAGGGAGCGTGAAACACCTGGCACATGTCTTCAATCGCTGATCTAACCCAAGGTGTGTAGCTGAAAATGTAATGTATCATAAGTAGGGTTTGTTGGTAGCGCCCGGTCTGCAGTGTGGGAGCTAGTCCGGATCCCTTTTCTCTCCCAACATACATGCATACATGAACTTTATTAACGTGTCATAGGGCTAACAGCACTAATAGGGGACACAGCCTAGGATATGAAAATAAACCAGTACTAAATGTTAAATACACAGTAACAATGTAACATAAAACGTATAAAAATATATACACATCCTAAAATTCCCTCCCATTGAATAATAGGAGAAAAACAAAGAAGTTGCCATGATTGAATCCCGTCCCAGGTGGTGAATTTGAATCCCGGCACCCTTTTAATAAGTGGTCGGAATCAGGAGCCCATTACCAGGAGCGTTCCTATTAGGTACATATATGATGTGGCTATATTTAGAATTCAAATTCCCGCTTTGAAAGTGAGAAGAATGATAATGAATAATAATGAGAATTGACGTATTGGCTAAGACAACATGGCCTTTGTTTATTTCGAGCGAAATGCAATTCTAAATATAGCCACATCTACTCCTGTGCTGGGAACAGAACCAAGATGGACGCCCCTGGTAATGGCTCCTGGTTGGAATTCAATTATGGTGACGTCAATCGCGGAAAAGCAAACAAATAGCGAATGTTTAACTCATGATTTCTTGAATAAAAAATGCAGCAGAGGCGCTGGTATGTAACAATATTTTCAAACGCGTTCCTTTACCCTCCTGTCAGTGCGGTTTTCCTAGGGAAACTATTGCTCATTTTTCCTTGATTGTGACCGATATGCTGCCCATCGAGACTGCCTGCTTACCTCCGCTGCTCAGCTTGTTGGTAATGAAAGATGGTCAAACGCATCGAGGCGGACTTGTTTGCATTGGCTTTTGTATGGTTTTCCCGAAGTCTCTTTTCTAACCAATACTTCCTTCTTTTTTTAAAGTGTTCACAAGTTTTTAGCCGATTGTAAACGTTTTTCAAAGTTTCAATGGTGTTTGCCCACCTTTCATTTTCATTTATTTGTGCGGTATATTGTGTGTTCAGTCTGATTACCATGTAACAGATAAGCAAAAGCTCCCTATATAGGCATAATTGCGTTTGGAGCAATTGCTTCAAATATTGTTTAAATTTAAAATATATATTTTCAAACAGGCATTCAAGTCCTGATACACGAGAGGTTATCGATTATACTTACAGTCAAACATATTAAACTGGTGTATAGATGCGATATAGGGACGTTCAAGACCCTGTTATGTTGTTCACGGAAGAGTTAGTGCATATTGTACAATTATCGTTCAGTCCTGATACACGAGAGGTTATCGATTATACTTACAGTCAGACCTATTATAATGGTGTATAGATACGATATTGGGACGTTCAAGACCTGTTATTTTGTTCACGGAAGAGTTAGTGCATATTGTATAATTATCAGTCCTGATACACGAGAGGTTATCGATTATACTTACAGTCAGACCTATTATAATGGTGTATAGATACGATATAGGGACGTTCAAGACCTGTTATGTTGTTCACGGAAGAGTTAGTGCATATTGTATAATTATCAGTCCTGATACACGAGAGGTTATCGATTATACTTACAGTCAGACCTATTATAATGGTGTATAGATACGATATTGGGACGTTCAAGACCTGTTATGTTGTTCACGGAAGAGTTAGTGCATATTGTATAATTATCAGTCCGAAACGCCCGCTCTGATTGGTCAAGAGCCGTGTGTTATTATAGGACACACACACTAGAGGGCGTCATGAGCTTCTCAACTCGTTTTAATTGGATATTTTAAAACAAATAGATTCCATTCTGTCGTGCGTCTCTCCTCTTATAGAACAACAACAACAACAACTTTATTCGTACTCTTATAGCAATGATTTACATGTAAACAAATAGAAAAATTAAATAGCAAGAGTACTGGGACATCTGAAATAGTAATACAAACTAACCGAGTCAGGCATCCCAGGAATGCATAGATTAAAATTGTTGAATTGGGCCAAGCACACATACACAGTGCACTACATATGATGCAAACATTACAAGTACAATATGCAGAATAATCGGTGTAAGAGACGAGTCTTAAAGGCTAGATGTAGAAAAAAAATATCAATATTTTGAAATATGTTTTTGTTTAATTTCATTTTTAAAGTCTTTTTTGGAGGTGAGATTTCTAAGATTTTCACTAATATCATTCCAAATGATGACGCCTTTATATATATCGTAAACTAAATTTACCATAATTTTTTCGAATTTGTGGGACATAGTAGGCAGCCTTAGATACTAATCTGGTGTCATGATGGTGAATTTCAGAAATTAAAGTAAAAAACATGAATATGGCAGATTGTAAATAAATCAGGTCAAGAAGTTTTATAATCTTAAGTTTATTAAATAGAGGATCAGTGTGGGCATGTAAGGCTTTCTTTTGCATGATTACAAGATTATTAAGTGTAGTAAGATATGTGTTGCCCCATGACAAGAGAGCATATGTAAGATGAGGAAATATTATTGAATAGTAAATCTTTATTAATATGTCAGTATTGACATAATGTCTGAAAGTATTCCATTACCTTTTGATACCTTTTTTGATATTTCATGCACATTATGTTTCCAATTTAAATTGGCGTCAATTAAGACACCTAGATATTTAATATAGGGTTTATAGGGTAAGATTTGATCATTTATCAAGAGCTTAATTGGAAATGTTTTTTCTGTGATGGATGAAAGATAATAAAATTAGATTTGCCGATATTTAATGAGAGTTTATTAGTATTCAGCCAAACCTGAATATTAATTAACTCATTATTTACAGAACATTCAAGTTTACTTAAGCTTTTATCCGCGGCAAACAAATTTGAATCATCAGCAAATAAATGAAAATCAAATAGGGTGGAACATTTGAGAAACTCGTTAATATAAATTAGGAATAACAAAGGGCCAAGTACTGAGCGTGTGGGACACCACAGGTTATAGCTCTGAGCTCAGAGTTGGAATTACCGATCGATACAAATTGTTTTCTATTAGACAGGTAAGAACTAAACTACATTAGGGGTAATCCCCTTATACCATAATAATTAAGTTTCTGAATAAGAATTTGATGATTAACAGTGTCGAACGCTTTGCTAAAATCTAAAAAAACTCCACATGCAAAATTAGCCTGCTCGATAGCATGTTGAATTTTATCGATTATCATTAAGATAGCATGAATTGTTGAATGCTTAGGACGAAAGCCAAACTGAGAATTTGAAATACAGTACAATATTTTTCTAGATATGCAAATAAGCGTTTATACATTACTTTTTCGAGTAATTTATTAAATATTGAAAGGAGAGAAATTAGACGGTAATTGTTCATTAAGATTTTAATACCATTTTTAAATACTGGGATTACACGTGCAATTTTGAAGCAATCCGGTACCACTCCTGAGTTAAAAGAACAATTAAAAATTAGTTCAAGTGGTTTAGATATAAGAGGTTTCAAGATTCTAATAATTGAAATAGGTATACTAGAAGGCCCAACTGCTTTATTACTAGAGAGATGATCGATCTCTACTTCAATTTCATTAGAAGTGCAAGGAAAAAGAAAAAAGAAATTCAGTGGTGTTGGAGATTTCAAGTAATCAAGAGGTGAAGTGTTAGTAGGTTTTACAGAGTCAGATAAATGCTTGCCTATATTAGTAAAATAATCGTTAAAAGAATTCGCAATGGTCATAGGATCAGAGAGGACAGTATTATTTTCCAGTGTGATTTTAGAGGGTATGTTTATTGCCTTATCATTAATGGATATAATCTGTTTGATACCTTTCCAAATATATTTAGTGTCATTAGTATACTTATTAAAGTAGTCATTATAATAGTTCTTCTTGCTAAGATTAATAAGATATTTTAAATTATTTCTATAAATTATATATTTAGAAAAATAATAGAGACTTTTAGTTTTAATAGATGCACAGATGACGCCAAAATGCGAAGAGAACATCAGTCCCAAATGGGCGTACACATAAACATAAAATATTCAACAGTTACAATAAGTGTTTGAGTGCATAAGACAAATACAAATGAATAAATAAATATGTAAATCATCAGTCAAGACATTCTTTGGTCAACAGCTTTAATGTTTCTGAGTTATTAGAATTGACTACGTAGTCTGGTAATGCATTCCAGTCCTTAATCGTTATTTCGTGGGCAAACGCTGTATTATATAATGCGAGAAGTATTTTGTGTTTGAATTAATAAAATAAGATACAATAAGAGCGTCAGGCAGCTAAAAAAACGGCGAAGAAAAGTCGCATGAAAAGTCTTGGACTTAGTCCAAAAACCTTTTTTCCCCGTTTACATCGGGATTTCACGTAGATTCGAAATGGCAAAAAATCAATACAATTTTTTTCTGTGTGGGGTTGCATGGTAGCCCAGTTCCACTGAGGACTCTTCCTCTAGCTCCCATGGTCATCCAACAGTTTTCCTGATATATCAATTTCTATAGGAAACCCAAGATAACTTTGTCATCGGAAGAGGTGAGGCTGCCTTCCATTTGATGGGATTAAAATAACGTTTCATATAATGGATAGCATCAAAGAGAAGTCACGCATAGTACCAATAACATAAGAAGCGGCAAAGGAATCAAGTCTTCTCGTCTATGTCTTTTACAGGGATGTATATCGAATGTTGGCGTCTAGATTTAGCCTCCGGCGTCTAGACGCAAGCCTCTGGGGGAGCATACACCTCCGAATTTTATGTTTTTAATGTGAGTTAAAATGGTGCGTGTTGACCACCAAAAGGCAAAATAGCCAGTCCGTCACAATGTAAAAGGTGACAAATGCACCGAGGACCCACTTCTCCCTACATCCGATCACTGCCTTTTTGGGTTATTACTTATGAACACTGTACTTGCTCATATAATTGTTTTTCCATGTTGCTTTATATCTATTATTTTCGTCAGAAGAGCTTGGTTTCTTGGGATTTGCGAAACCCCAATCAGTAATTTAATGGTCCATCACTTATAGGAGGCATCGCGGGACTCAGGCAGTCTTTATTGATTTTTCACAAACTACTTAGATTTACAAGATCAACTTCAGTAATTATCAGCCCACGACAGAGACTGCTTGTATACAGTAGCACTATATACGAGGGTCTCCCAGGGGGGGGAGGAGTCCTTGTTCCCTTGTTCCCGATTTTTTTTCCAGGGAAACAGTCAATTTTGCCATTTAGAAAAATGGAAATTGTTCCATTGTTCCCTAAAACCTCTATTCATGTTCCCTTGTTCCCGGATATTTTTTTTTTTGTTCCCTGTTCCCAACGGATTTTTTGGCATGTTCCCTTGTTCCCCGAAACCCCTGGGAGACCCTCATATACATGAAACAGCCAAGTCAAACGCAAGCTGCTGCTACAGTGCAGACACTTAGCGCTGTACTGGGAAATGGTTAGTTTTAACTGATGTTTGTTTGTGGATTGAAGCTTGATTTATGCTAATGAAGCAAAAATGTCAACAATAACGTCAGCAAGGATTGGCCTGTAGTTTAGGGCAAAACAGCCCGCGTTATGGAGACACTAACCTGAACTCATGATTTACGATGAATAATTTAAAGCACTATTCCCTAATCTCAGCCTCGTATGCAAAATAAAACACCAATCCACAGGGGGTTTTGGCACCATGCCATATATCCATAGCATATATCGAAATTCGCCAACCGAACTTATGGCCCAACAGAACTAAAACCAGCTAATTAATACTTCTAAAGATTAACACCACCTGCTTAAACGATATTCTAAACAACAACATACCCTATGCACACGGAGTCTCCGATAATGAGACATTCTTTCTTCGTCTCTGATTGTTCCAATCTAGGTCCTGGTTTGCAGATTCGCGTGGCAGAGATTCGCGGTGTGTGATTACCGTCCTTATGAACATCAGAACTGTTAGAACTTCCGAATGGTAGACAGAAAAGCACGACAAAAAGACCGCAGTAGAGTCGCCGAAGTCTTGTTAATGCGGCCATTCCTTGTGCGTGACTATATAACGATTTTTAAATCAATATCTAGTTGTCACCACTAATCTGATCTATTTACGAAGCACGAGACTCTACCGGCGCAGGGAGGTGGGATATATATATGATATATCATATCCATATAAACATCATTACGTAACCAGTTAAAGTAGTATCACACCTTAACAATAGGCCATTGTCATTACGTATTCCGTGTACACGATTCAATTTCTAGACCATGTAAAAAATATTCATTATGCAACCAGTAATTAGTATCACTGACACCTTAACAATAGGCCATTTAATTACGAATTCTGTGTATACAATTCAACTTCTAGACCATGTAAATTCGAGTGTTCCATGTTATAATTAACATAAGTTGCAGCATTCACCTGAAGAGTGTGGTAAGCTTCGCTTGCCATACGAAACAGATTTGTAGTGAATCAAAGTTCTATGAAGTAACCTAAGTTTGTCTTATGTAGTTATGATATGAAATCATGTTTGCCGCGTAGCACATAAAAATACCGTTTCCTTACATAATAAAACCGTTTTTTTTACGTAAGAAAACGGGTTTATTGTATCAAAATACCGTTTTCTTACGTAAAAAACAGTTTCTTTATTCTTACATAACAAAGCGGGTTTATCATATAAAAAAATAATATTTCATTTAAAAACATTTGATGAAAAAATTTGGTGGTTTTCTTACAAATATATAGGTGTATCTATATATAGGTGAAGTTCACCGGTGAAACCAAGATAGTGCTCTACAATGAAGGAGCGGATTAAGCCAATGTGTAGCCTGCTTACAGGCTCTCAGGTTTTTTCGGAAATATTAGTTTTCGGGTTGGTGGAAATGTTGGGTTACCTGTGGGCCGAGCGAGGTCCGGGGCCGAGCGAGGTCCGGACCCGAGCGAGGCGGAGGCGAGTGCGTCAGCCAATGTGCAGACTACTCAATTTTTGAGTACATAGATTTAATACAAATCTGTTTCGTAGACCGACGTGAAGTCGTTCCACTCTTCAGTTAATCTCTATACACTGAAGCATTGTTAAGAGCTACAACAATAATATGATCACGTCAATAAACCGTTAAATAGTTGCGCGCGCTAAAGTGATTGTGTGTTATGTTACGCCAATCTCCACAAACCGGAGCATTGATAAGAGCTACGACAATATGATTGGTTTGGCAAACCTTTGAAATAAGCCGTAAAATGAGTGAGCGCATTAAAGTGATTGCGCGCATGGTGTATTACGTTTAATTATACTTGAGAATGTACTTCCGTTGATGTCTGCATGTTGATACGAGTTCGTTACGTTTATTTAAGGTTGCCTTATGTGGCTCAGTTATTATGGTGTTAATGTACTTGTACAAGCAAGCACCACCAAATTCTTACTTATTTTCTAACTTATTTAGTATCAGTGAAATTGTTAAAAAGTATAGTTTTTATTATGATTAATAGAAGGATTATTATGAGTGAAGGTGTTAACTAAGTCTGGTGTTTTTCTGTAGTACATAGGTTGCATCTCTTCGTGAGATTTGTATAGGGCTTTGCCTTGGCGAGGATTCTCCACTTGATTGTGTAGTTTTCCTGCTTTCCCTTTAAGTGCCACAGATATTTACTGAGCTCAGTATCGTTCTTCCGTTTTTTGTGCTTGAACGACATCTGATGATTTCTCCATCTGCGGTCTTAAACTCTGTCGTTGTCAGTCCTACGTATGTCTCTGTTGGTGTTGCGTCTTTGGTATTAACCGTGGCTTGGTAGATAATTTCTTTCGTCAAGCATTCTCCCTCTAATGGGCACTTTTTTTCTGCAGTTGCACGTGTTTGTAGTTTCGTCGTGTTGTGGCTGTACGTCTTTCTTCAGGGTGGCTTTGTTATGTCCGTCTATTATCTGCTTCACGTTGGGCATACAACTGTCAGTAGCTTAGTTTGAGTGGAACGACTGCACGTCGGTCTACGAAACAGATTTGTATTAAATCTATGTACTCAAAAATTGAGTAGTCTGCACATTGGCTTAATCCGCTCCTTCATTGTAGAGCACTATCTTCGTTTCACCTCATTATATAGAGATAGAGATAGAGATAGAAATAGAGATAGAGATAGAGATAGAGATAGAGATAGAGATAGAGATAGAGATAGAGATAGAGATAGAGATAGAGATAGAGATAGAGATAGAGATAGAGATAGAGATAGAGATAGAGATAGAGATAGAGATAGAGATAGAGATAGAGATAGAGATAGAGATAGAGATAGAGATAGAGATAGAGATAGAGATAGAGATAGAGATAGAGATAGAGATAGAGATAGAGATAGAGATAGAGATAGAGATAGAGATAGAGATAGAGATAGAGATAGAGATAGAGATAGAGAGAGTGAGTGAGTGACACTTTATTTATACTCGGAATTACATCAATATACAGTATATTGCTTTTCATGAAAGCCGAGTTTAAAAAGACTACAAACAGTCTTGATAAGTAATATAGATAAATAGATAATTATTTTAAAAAATAAAATAAAAATATATATATATAGATAAATAGATGGTTAAAATATAGAAAACCAGTTAAGGTTCAATGGATGACAGCTCCCGTTTAAAGGACGACAAACTTGTTTGCCGTCTCATGTAATTTGGTAATTCATTCCAGAGTTTAGCACCATCATATGCGAAAGCTCTTTTCAGATACTCAGTCCGAGGTTTTGGTAAGGATAACTGGTTTTCACCATTACGAAGATTGTATGTTGTTTTATTTGATCTGAAAAGTTCTCTCAAGCACAAAGGGCCATTATTATTCTGAATTTTAAACATCGTGATAGCTTTGTGCTTTAAACGTCTTACAACAAGATTGTCCCAGTCGAGGCTGCTACGGATGTCATTGGATCTGATATCATAACCTTGTTTGGTTATGACGCGGGCTGCTCGATTTTGTAGCTTTTGAAGCCTAGAGAGAGAGATAGAGAGAGATAGAGAGATAGAGTCGTTGCCGTTAACGTTGTCCTAGACATACCCACATATGGATTTATTTAAGTTCGCACCTTTTACATAAAGAACGGTAATCAGCCGTGAATGCGCCCTTTGTATTTGGTAACAAAGAGCCACGGTAGTGAAATCGTAACGCTCTTGCTTACCAGTTCGAAGCCCCGAGTTCAAGCCTAAGTATCGGCATCGCGTCTTGTTTTTCACTCCGAAGTCATTTTTTTTCATTTCTTTTTTCCCTTTTTTTTCTGACTGCATTCCCTTAAAATCTTTTATTTCAAACGTGACTACAAGAACGGAGTTCTTTTCAACCTTTGAAATGCCTAGGACACCTATCATCCACATATTTTTATTAAGGGATATTCGAACATTTCTTTTGCAAAAGCTTCGACTGCCGCAGGAAATGTAGTATTTTGAACATCGACATCGTCCTTGGCGAAGCTTCAAAAGTTTGTTATCGTTTGTCAAACACTCGAAAACCTTACGCCGAGTACACGGCTTTAATTACATGTGAGTTCTCTTCCTTCACAAAGAAAAAAGTTTCGTCAACTTATGCAAGCATTACTATGGTTTTCAAAGAGAATTCTGGACAATTTCTGGACTGCCGGGTATTTTCAAAACTGTCTCCGTGTCTCGCGGCCGATGTTTTCGAAATCTCGAAAACAAATGAGGTCGCTCGCTCAGTCTGCCTAAGTTCAGAAAAGCAGTACGAATCGAATGAAATTCATAACACTTGCTAAAATCGCTTCCTACTTCTAAACAAAGATATAATACTTTGAATCAGTGGGTATCTAGTATTTTCAAAACTGTTTCTGGTATATACATGTAAGCCCGGCACAGTTTAAAAAAATTAAGGTTATTCAAACCCACAACCATCAACATTGCTACACCTTTCTAAACGAAAATAGCGTAATTTGGGCGTACTCAGTGAGTGCTGGTATAATTATCTACTTCGAAAGTCTGGGGAAAATAGAGACTGTTTCAGGATGACAGTTTTATTTTAGCTACAGCTCCGTTCTTATCCAATGTCAAAAAAGAAACTGCAAAAAGAAACACACATGTAAACAGAACAAAAAAACTTGGGGGAAAAACACAAAATAAGAAAAAACACAAGAAAAAAAAGATACGATGGCGATACTGAGACTTGAACTCGGGGCTTCGAACTGGTAAGCAAGAGCGTGGCTCTTTGTTACCAAATACAAAGGGCGCGTTCACGGCTGATTACCGTTTTTTATTTAAAAGGTGCGAACTGAACAAAGGCTATAAATCCATATGTGGATATGTCTAGGACAACCTTAACGGCAACGACTGTATAGAAGTTATAGCCCGCCTTGCTGAATCGGTTCACAGCCGTTCAAAATGTTCAAATTCTTCGCTGCCTGAGGTAACGAAATTTGGAAACACGAAGTTAATCTCTGCTGAAGAAAAAGCTGATGCTTTTAACAATTATTTTGCCTCGGTATTTGGTTTCGGTACCAGCTCTTCAACTCCTTTTTCCGCTCTGGGAACTACTGACCAAACTCGACTCCATTTCTGTATCCAAGGTTGAAAAACTTTTATCCGAGCTGTCTACTTCCAAAGCTGCAGGCCCTGACTGAATCTCCGCCCAGTTATTAAAGCAATGCTCTGAATTGATCATGAAGTCACCACTTTTCAACATGTCACTGAATCATGGCAAAATTCCGCCGGTCAGAATGGAAAGCGGCCAACATCGTCCCGGTTCCCAAAAAAAGGTGAGCCACATCAAGTCACCAACTACAGACTGTATCTTTACTTTGTCTTATTTCTAAGGTGCTCGAACATGCTGTCTTTAATCAAGTCTCTGTCTTGTTCTATTAACGACCTCCAGCATGGTTTCCGACGCAGGAGATCATGTGTTACTCAACTTCTAAATGTCTTCCGTGAGATCGGTAAGATTTTGGACTCCGAAAATGAAGCTGATTTGATCATTCATTCATTTATTTTGCACTATTTCTCCTTTAAAAAAATATAATTTACAAATATGTAAGAAAAAGGAATGATAATATAAGCTATTAAATTTAATGAGCAAGGTTAGATGTGTGTATATAGTGGTCAAAGTAGCCGCTAGCTAGTGGCTTTCGAGTTGATCACTACCATAGGCTTTTGATTCAGTCCCTCATCATAAACTTCTACTTAAACTCAAGGCTTATGGGATTTCTTTTCCCTCCACAATTGGTTTTCAGTTGATTATCTTCATGGGAGAAAGCAGCGGGTCGTAGTCGAAGGAGTTTCTTCCTCTTTCCTTAATGTTACTAGTTCTGGTATACTGCAAGGAAGCGTCATCGGTTCTCTTCTTTTTCTCCTATACGCTAACGATCTTCCAGAAGCAGCCAACAGCAGCGCGGTTGCAATGTTTGCCGACGACAGCAAGTCAGTGCTATAGCCATGATGATCGAGATCTACTCCAGCTTGATCTCATGTCCATGCACCAATGGTCTCTCACATGGGAACTCAACTTCAATGCATCTAAATGCTTTCTTCTTAGGATAACACGTAAGCGTATGACATCTACCCCGACTGCTATTTCCTCAATCACGAACCAGTTAATTGTGCTGTTACTCAAAACGATCTTGGAGTCATAGTTAGCAACGAGCTCATCCCAAGTGGTCTCCTCACATTGCCAGCTATATTTCCAAAGCCAACCGCATGCTTGGGTTCCTACGCCGCAATTGCACCAGGTTGACCGATGTCCACTGCTGCCTTCTCCTATACTCTTGGGCTTGTGAGGTCTCACCTGTCTTATGGTAGTGAAGTTTGAGCTCCACAGAGTTCTTCGAGAGACCTAATTCGCATATAGAGGGCGTTCAAAGACTATGATTTTCTTTACTCAGTTCGTCTCAAGAAACTAAATCTTCTCCCTCTCTTCCTGGCTGGAAATAAAGGATCTGCTCTTCTTTTTTAATGTAAAAGTGGCCAGTACGAGTTAGACGTTGCCTCTTTTGTTAAGAGCTCCTCGCGCCACTCAACTCGTTCAAGTTTAGCTGACACACTTCAACCTAACCTTTGCAGAACTGACCCTATTTAGAAACTCTTTCTTTTAGCGCATTGTCTTTCTCTGGAATGGTCTGCCTCTCACCATCACCTCTGTATCTTCCCTTAAACGCAACTGTACGGACACTACTTTACTAAACTGGACACCACGGTTGACGTAAACAGGACGGGAACATGGAAAACTTATTGTTCTAAATGCCGCTCATACAACACAACATGTTGTTTTTAATTGCGCCTCTTATCTTTGATCGTTATAATTATTATTCTGTATAGTTTTTAATGTATATATATATATATATATATTTGGGTTGGACTTAGTCCTGTTGTCCGGCTCTCCCTCAGCCGTGTCCGGCAATATGTGCCAGTATTTTTTCATTGTAGTTCGTGTTTCGTCGTTGCTTTTTGTATTTCTTTTTGATTTCTGTATGTTTTACTATATTTAACTGGTTGTAAGCTAATAAATTAAATTAAAATCAAAAATGTTCACAGTACCTGTTGCAGAAATGATGCTCCTTCCTCGTGTTGTACTTCATTGCAGCGACCATGCGATTCCCAAAGAAATTGAATAAAATCAAACCCGAAAGAATCACAACTCCACCAGAACACTTTTAAAACGGCCATCCTTTATCTCGTTAATATACTTTATCGCATCCTGTAGCGATTTTCCACTGCCGAGAGAGTAAATTCTCAACGTAATTCCACACACCTACTATCGGACATCCTGTGGATGAAACATGACGAACTGGCGCGCGAGCGCGGCCGCGGCGTGAATTCCTTTTTGTCCAGAGGGTACACGAACAAATTTATAGTGAAAAAGGAAGTTTATCGCAAAGAAACGGTTTATTATAAGAATGTGAAAACTCGAGGCACACTTTGTAGCACAGTGAAGAAGCTATAAAACAACTAAATGCAACGAGGCAACAACAACGCTTATTCTCCCCACACTTGCCCGAAATAAAATACGTTTTACAGGCCTAAATAGTTGCCGAATAACTCTAGCTCAATCCAAACATGTTTTAAAGGTTTTTTCATGGTTACAAAGCGCATAAACATCGAGTGTCCGATGATAGGTATTTCCTGTCCGATAGTAGGTTAATCTGTCCGATAGTAGGTTTGTCAATAACGGATATCTTTAGTCGATTTTCAGGGAGAATATTGAAATTAAAAAGGAATCAGGTTATGCAAACGTAGTCACAACTATTAACGATCACGAAGGAAGAAAAATATTGCCAATAGCCCTCTTCGCTATACAACAAGAAGCTATCAAAATGAACTACTGTTCTATAGTAGGTGTGAATACCTTAATATTATATAATAATCAATAAAGGACGTTTACATGGAAGTCAAATAGAAGTTAATTTACGGTAACGATAAAGCTTGTGCTACTCTCAATTAATACATAGCTTGGGCTATTTTTTAGAACAAGATTTCCCCGCGAAATGTTTCGCCATTACTTCCTACGCGTTCTGCCTTTGGGGGGAAATGACGGGCGAAGTGACCCGTTAAATTCGATTCTGTTCTCCACACTCCCCTCTCCTGGCATTCCTAACTTTACAGACATCTTAACCCACAATGCAATGCAAGTTACACTAATATTCCACAAACCGAATAGAGTATTTACCTACTTCAGTAACTTCAGTATGTGACTCTAAATGAGATGCAAAACATTACTGATAAATTGTTTAACTGTCTACATATAAATCACTTTTTTGTTGTCATAAGTTTCAATTTCGATTAAATTTCAAGATTAAATCATGATACCATTCTCCATCTGACGCCCATGTGTAATGTTCTATCATGTAAGTGCCACCTAACTAGATGGTTTAAAGGTTCAAAACACAAAAACACACAATAGGAAATATACATACATAAAGAAAAGTTTGTGAAGGATACAAGAGATACAACCCAGAGGGGTTAATTACAAACTCTTGCACCCTATTTGATATTTATGATTAATCTAAGATGGCTGGATAGGCACACAATTACTGTATTTATAATTAAATAATTTTAAAGTTAAAATACGATACTGAGTTCATTCTATTCATGTACAAGAGAAATAGCTTTGTACACAAATATGAATCACGATGTGGAAATTAGATGCTTTTTGAAGTGTTTCTTAAAAAGTATATTTGAAGAAGTTTTTAATCTCTATTGGAATGTCGTTCCAAGTTTTGACGGCTGCATATTTAACGCCGAATTTGCCATAGTTTAGATTTTGTGGTGGCAAAAAAAGGTTCTTATTTGATTTAGAGCGAGTGTTGTAATTATGAATAAGGGACACGTCGTTGAAATAACTCGAAAATATATCTGGAAGTTGATTGATAGAATGCCTATGCACTAAATCACCGAGTTGGAAGTCCACTATTTGAAATATATTTAAAATATTAAGCTTGTTGTATAAAGGTTTGCTTGGGGTTTTTGAAATCGGAAAAAGTAATGACTCGAAGCGCTCGCTTTTGTAAAATGTGGATAGGTTTAAGCTTGGATTTATAATTACTGCCCCATATTAATGTACCATATGATATATATGATATATATGAATATATAAGGTTGTAGTAAATATTTTTAAGAATATCCAAGCTAACTGATAATGCCTGACTCTACATAAGACAAAATAAATTTAGTTTGTACTACTCTGTTAATAGGCTGACCTGCTGTCTAAATATTAGGTCCGACTCGTTAACCACGGTATTATTAAGTTTTTGTTTGGAACCAAATAAAATAAACTTAGTCTTTGATAAATTGACGGTGAGCTTATTGGCAACGAGCCATTCTTGGAGAGAATCGAGATCCTTATTTAAGACTGATGCAAGAGTTCTTAAACATTTATGATTAAAAACTAAATTCATGTCGTCGGCATATGATACTAAATGGATGAATTTCGTACAAAACTGAACATCATTGATGAAAATAAGAAACAAAATTGGTCCAAGGATAGATTCTTGGGGGACGCCACAAGTCATTGGAAGAAGATCGGATTTAACTCCATCAATACAAACATATTGTTTTCTGTTTTCCAAGTAGTTTCGAAACCATCTGTTTGTCTCATTGTTAATGCCATAATAGAAAAGTTTATCTAATAAAATATCGTGGTTAACAGTCAAAAGCCTTTGGTAAATCTAAAAAGATACCTATTGAAAGATTCCCATTATATATCGAGTCTATAATTCTATTAACGAAATCGAGGATTGCCAAGTGTGTATTTCTTTGTTTTCTAAATCCAAACTGATAATCGAACAACAGATGGTTCTGTTCTAGGTGGTGTATTAACATTTCACATATAATTTTTTCAAGTATTTTTGACAGCGTTGGAAGGAGTGATATGGGTCTGAAATTTTACACCAAAAACTTATCACCACCTTTAAACAAAGGAATAACTTTGGCGATAATTAGTTATCTTAGGTGGCCAGTACCTCATTTCCTGTAAAATTAAGTTTCTATCCATGATTCTGTATTGTATTTGTCACTAAGGTACTAAATAAATTTGTTGTTGTTGAAAGTCGCAAAAACAGGCGACATTTCCACGGAAACCTGGTTCTATGTTTATTATAGCTTTACTTACTAGTATAATTACCACTTGCACGACCGTTGGCCACTATAGCTACATTTACGGATTAGCTGCTATTAGGCAATTATCATCATGATAAAGTTAAAGATTGAAAGCCTGAGATATTTTAAATACCGACAAAGTTACGAACTGGTAACTGAAATATTTATATTAATCTGCGATTTTAAACTCCTCCATACATGCTGATATATTACGTGGCTAAGATTTGACAAAAGAGTTAATCACGACAGTTGATGTAGAAATATTAAATATTCTCTTATCGATAAATTCATTTCAGCCTGGTTCACACTAGCGACACATAAGCACAAACCTGTTTCCATTTATCCGGCCGGTTAGGACTGGGCCGACTGGTTCTTGTTGTACAAAAGGAATGGCCCGCTCTCTTTGGTAAACGGCGTTTTTACGTTATCTTTCGCAGACAACAGCCAAATTGTTGTGAGTGCATGCATTTTCACGTGCAGTCATTCTATTTTCTAATTTAGACTATTGTTTTCCGTTGTCGTCTTAGACGTTGCCGTCCTGGTACCTAATGGCGGACTTGCACTAAGCGTCACGTGACGTTTTCAATAAAAAATGATGCCAGTACAATATGGATGCCAGAAATGGAAAGAACGAACGAAAATTAGTAACTAAAGCACGTTTTAGGTTCATATCTTTAAAACTGAAGCACAGAAATACTTTAGAAATCTCTAAAGTTAACAGAGTTTATGAGGTTGGAGGGCATGACCTTTTTTATTGATAAGGTCACGTGACCGCTTACTGCAAGTCCCCTATTGTATACGTTGAGAGACAGAACTGGCAGACTATAACTGGTTAGTTCTCCTTCCTGAGTAGGGCCAGTCTGTTCCGAACCAGTTCTTAGAACTGACGCGTTCCATTTGAGAATGTACTGGCCGATCAGCGCCCTCAGAAATATTCTGATTCCCAAGTGGCCTGGCGGTCGTAGCAAGCACCACCGCACAGTGCAAAATCACACAGACCTTTGCAGTGTCTTAAAGGCCTTGCAGACGTATTTTATTATGCCTGTAGTCTATACTCGTTCTTACAATATAAGGCATGATGCATCAATAAAATAAATTCAACCCTTTAGTAGATTTTCATAAAGCTTGGAACGCAGTAATTTTATACCCAGGTATTTTTAACTACTGACCGTTGCCTGTAACTAAAGGCGGATCTAAACTTGGGAACTTCCACATGATCAATCAGTTGAAATATGAGGTAACCAACAGAGCTTGTTTTCTCAGCGCAGATTATGAGAACAACTTAATCGGAGTTTTCAAAGAAAATACTGTAGTAATTAACGTTTCAAAGGTGACTGTGCGATACATTTCTGATTCAACTCAGTTCATATATGTTTTAATGTTTTAATTTTTTCTATGTACAGATACTTCTTTTATACTCCCTTGTCTTGGTGACAGGTCACATTCTATTCTCAATCGTGCCTTTTTTGAAAGATCAGCTATGTCATGGTCGAGCAGGCTTAACTCCTTCGGCTTCGCTTTATTCACGGACACATGAAAAAGAGAAATCGGCCTGAAAAAGAGAAAGCTGATGATCCTGCTACATCTCGTTCTAGAATCTTTATAACGAAACTGAGAGAACCCAGCATTGGCCCAGGCTTCCAAAGCCACAAAAAGAGAAGGGGAAAACTAAATCATAGCATTGATTAATAAGCCTAACTGTTCATATGTACAATTGTACACAAAAATGTATCCATTAACCTTGGAAACATACCCAACACAATGAAATCAAAGCAAGGGAAAACCATCAAGACAATTCACAGTACAAACTATACATTATTCAGAAATGATGAAGAACGGACTTCGATGGGAAATTCCCAGTAAAGCACCTGCTAAATTTTGGCTAACAAGCCTTGTGAACCAACCATGGACAATAGCGAGAAACACTATAGCTCAGCGAGGCCTTAATCAAAAGCAGCTGCTTACTAAACAATGAGTAAGTCCACTAAAGCAACCCTGCAAGCTCGAGAGTGCTTACTCGCCAACAGTCCAGCTGAAGAAAATCCGACGCCGACGAAAATAATATATTTATATTACAATCTTATGTCCCAAATACGTTTGTTTCAATTGCCTTTGGTAATTTTACTAAAACCGCAAGTTACCTTATCTAGCTGGTGGATTTGCTTGTTCCTTTTATCTCCTCTGTGAATAGTTTTGGCGGCATCCTTTTTAGTGAGGTTGTCCACAGTAGGCATTGCATCGATCAATCTTCCCGTGCTCGTCTCTTGTGACTTAAGAAACTCGACCAGTAACTTGTCCACAGTGCGATCATTTTTAATTACAGTTCATTAAAGAGAAAATCAGTTTGATGTCTGTGTCATGAATGACAGTAAAGTGCGGTTAAGTGGCGTGGTAAACGGTGTTCCACTGACAAATATAACTCTTTTGGCTTGCTTTGAAGAAATATCAAGCATTGGTAACTTTTAATCAATGATGAAGTAATCTCAATAGAGAACACTTAATTCTACTGTTGCCTGGCGGAGAGAAGTCAGACCTGTGAGAGCTAACCGCGATATTGAAAAAAGATCAGACCAAGCTTTTTGTTCACCGGAAGCAGGAGGAAGTGTGGTTCCTTGTAGGTTTGGCCCAGCTAATCGGCAATTTCAATTCCCGACCTTCTTTTCCTAATGGACTAATACTTTTTATTAATAGAGCAAAAGGAAGTTAAAAGGTTAATATTGGTGATAATTAAGGTTGACAACCATTCAGCGAGAGTTAGTAAGTGGCCTCAAGTCTCGTTATCTACGCAGCTGATTCCTGACCGCTGATTCAACTAATCAAGAAATTGAAAACATTTTCTCTATATCTTAAACGCCTCTTTTTCGCTTATTCTCCATTTGCCTAAAATACATAGCCATTCTGTGGAAACCACTCAAGGAAAATTAAAATTTCGGGATGCTGGCGAATTCTTTCCTTTCGGTGTCAAACGAACAAAACTTTAACTCTAATAACTGCCTTTTTAAGCAGCAACAAATCAATAAGCTAATGTCAAATTCTTAAGAACTCCGTTCCAAAACTAGGTTAGTAAAACAGCGAAGTATATATGTTTGACAGTTAACTGAACAAAGTTTACCGTAATTTTACAGGCCTGTGAATTACACAGGAATACACGAATGTTGTTATTAATAAGAGTTTTGCTGCGCTAAGTTTGGAAAGCAAATAACTGAGTATACATTAGTGTACTATGTTTATCAGTAGTCGGTGATTCTTTATAACTTGAGAAGCTGACAATGACGAGATCGTTCGTTCTATCAGTTAATTATGTGAGAATTGGTCAAAACCGTGTGTATTAATCACAAAATAGCAAACAACGATGTGTCGACAAGTGATAAGCATCCAAGTAAAATGGTAACGTTCGGGACTCAGTGCCACTAATAACAAAGAATTCAAGTTCACAAGAGAAAAAAAGCAGCAAGTTAATGTCTTTTCACGTTAAACGGAAGTAGGGAAGATTGCAGAAGTATTGAGTGTGTGATTATGTGATTATGTTGAACAAAAAAAACGTGTCTTTATTGGAGTTTTACCATTTATTCAATCAAGCGCAAATTGATTAAGTACATATATGGTCTAAAATGTAAACGACCCTAAAACGCCTTTTTTCGATGTGAATTGAAAACAAATCCATTTACAAATTGAGCCAGGAATATAAATACAATAACCTATTTGTGGCGTCGAAATATGTCCTGATACTTCGTCCGCGGACATTATCTGTTCCGAGAAGAGAACAGTTTCCGAGAGCGAAGCTCGAGTATCAGATAATGTCCAAGAACAAATATCAGGGCATATTTCGACGTCACAATGTAGGTTATTGTTGTTATCATCCTTCAAATATTTTCTTTGACGCGCGCTTATACGCTCACAGACCAGGGGGTGTATTGAACAATTATTCACCGAAGTGGAGGTGAACAGCAAAGGATATTCACCTCCGGAGTAGCCACACTTTCAGAGCGCGGGAAAAGCACTATTCACTTGTGTGGTATATACTAATCGCTGTTGTTACATAGACATAAGTTTTCCAGACACAACATACGCTCTCATTGGCTGATTCAGGGTCACGTGGCAGTCCTCAAAATCCAATGTATCCCGCGCGGGCAACAATTGATTAATTCGCCCGCCACGTGATCACATCGTGACAGAAGATGGTGTGACGGTGTCGCGCGCGCCACTGGCTAGCAAAAGGCGGGAAATATTTGTTTACCAAATGTCTAGATCTTCATCAAAAGCTGACCATTTTTCGTCGAAAGAAAGCGTTGAAAATGGAACCAGCTCCAAAGAAACAATTTACATCTTTATCAAGCGCGCGAGAGAGAAATTGGCAGCTAAAAAAGGATGTAAGAAAGACACAAAACGATATTAAAAATGTCGTAGCGATGCTGGCAGCGTTTTGTGTTGAAAAGCAGCTTCCGGATCGAAGACAAACTTCACGCGCGAGAACAGAATATCTCGCTTTTGTGGACAACAAGGACAAATGTCCGATTTTTGGTAAAAAATAATTCACTGTGAGGGAAAAGTTGAGTGCGTGCCAAGTTAGACTTCATAAATGTGTTTGAATTTCGAAAGCTCCTCAAGACAAAAACTTGTCTCGACGCCATGTGGGGCAATTCCAAATCAGGTCGCCGTTGGTTGGCCCTTTTCCAGGTAAGGCATTACTGCATGGTAGAGGGGCGATACTTTTTATTTTGTCGGCGTCGTTGTTGTTGTTTCGTAACAACAAAGAAGTAGCAGTACGACCTACCTCGCACCTTCACAGCTGGCTTGTTCGCCCTGCAAATCAACAACAAAGAAAGGCCCGTGCGCATTAAGCAATTACCAACACGCATTTTGTCTAGTGGGAAAACCATTCGGGAAAGATCGAAAAGCAATATATGTACATCAATAGGGCCTTAGCAACAGACATATTTACACATAGATATATGTTCGTCCGAGTTTTATTGAAGCCGAGCTTTAGCGATCATGAGCAAATAAACTGTGATAAAACGAGGTAGAAAGCGCAAACGTCTCTAAAATGTCGAGTACTTGGTTTTACCCGGTCCACAATAAATCACGGCAGAACGGAAACTAAGTTTTCTTTCTGTAACCGACTAAACTAATAACCAATTAATCACGTTTAGATGAGAAAACACATGTGGTAAACGTGAGATCACCAGCTCAATCGTTTTACCGAGCTTACCATTTAGGCTAAATAAAGAAGTTGTGTACAACAAAATATGACTTGAGTTGTTTTTTAATAGTGCTTTCGAGTCTTATTTTCGGAGATTATCTCATCACCTGAGCGGTAAAAGTGAATTCAAGTTGTCAAAATGGTTAGTGCGCCTCATTTTGTTTTTGGTGGATCTAAAGATTCAAGAGAGAATTGTGCGGTAACGAATTTGAAGCTATCGTGTTTAAATGCATTCACGAGATCAATAGAACAGGAACCTTTGTATTTAGCCTGGAGTTCATTGTCATACATATTTTATTCTCGTACACGATTTTAAAAGAATTTTAAAAGATGAAAAACATCAAGTAAACAAAGCCCGGTATGTATCCGTTTCGGTATTTTTTACTCGTAGGGAGGGACTGAGCTCGATAAATTGACGGAGGTGGAATATTTCAAAATGTGCAAACGTCGAAGAGCTTGACAGGGGAACAGAATAATAAACAGAATAACATGATTGTGCTACCAAGTACCTGCTTCAGAAAACTACTAATCGGCCGCCGAAAAGAAGATCTAGCCACGTATATTTCTTGGGCGTTTTTATTTGGGTCGTCATACAGAGCACCCAGCCTAGCAAATCATCGAAGACACAAAGTCTCAGGATTTCAGCTCAGTTTAAGCGATTTATGGAAACTCGATCGTTTTAAAAGCTGAACCATCGCAAATTCATAAGCACTTTTCAAACAACGCTTTAAGGTTCGTCCTGAAGGCTGACTCGTCAGAAGCAGTTTTGAAACAATTTTGAAAGACTCTTTCTAAAGGCTGAATCGCTCACAAAAATGGCTGATCAGAAGCACTTTTCAAAGCCCAACCGGAAGACTTTAAGGTAACCCTAGGAGGGGCATTAAACATCATAAGGCCACTATTATTTCATTCTGGAGGAATCAAACAAACACTGGTGTTGCTTGGGACATTCAGTCGTGAATTAGAAAGCTTAGACAGCTGAAGGTAATCGAATACTAGAATCTGGACTTATTATGACCAGGTGAAACACCAATCTATTAATCTATATAGGTTCGACCACTTAGAACTGCTCTATAACAGCCCAAAGAACCTAACCCGGGCTACATTTTGCACAATTATGTTACAAAAACTTGAATCTTTAAGTGACTTGGATAATTAAGCTAACCAAAATTATCTTGATGTGAATTTTTAAAGGTGATTCGTAAAATAAATTTGCGAGATGAACGTCAACGAAAAGCCGAGACAGGTAGTCTGTGTATACGTTATTGTTGCCCTGAATGTGCTTTATTTTTTCCAATGCAGTGTAGAAAATCGAAATGAAATGGGTAAAAAGAACACTGATGTTATTTCTGAGTCGTTTTCAGTTTGTTCAGAATTTGTTGACAGATCAAACTCTAAATATAGTTTCTCCAAGATTGAGGATATGCCGAGCGTGTCTGCTTCTAAGGATTTAAGGAATTTGAAACTAGATTACTTAGCTTTTGAAAATGAACCCAATAAAAAGATCACAGAAACTCTGTTACTTCATAGGGTTTTGATGTGAGTCGGGTTTTTAAGGTGAATATATTATACTAGTGAGCACGATCTTTAGTTAGGATGCCTTCACCTTGAAGTTGAACTGAGCCTCAACTTTTGCCGATTCGCCGACCCGCAACAAAGAGAAGCCGATGATTTTACTTTTGACTGTATCTTCATATGGCTACTGGAATAGTCTTTATTCGCACCATTGAAAAATGTATTACAATATTATATCAGTCATATCTTGGAAAGAAAGCAAAATAAAGAGAGTTAAAGTGCGTGCTACCGAGAATAACCTAAGGCTAATCAAGTCAGTTGGCATCAGTATTTTAAATAACTGTGACTGTCACGAAGCAGACAAGACACCTTCAGAAACTTTTGCAAATGGATTCAACTATCGTTATAAAATCGTATATCCTGAATGTCCTTTTGATCATATTTAATAGACAAAAAAAGTCACACTAGTTTGTTTACTGACACAAAGTGGACAGAAATCGACTTTTGAATAATATCCGCTTGTGGTAAGTAACGTTTTAAAAGCAAAACCCCAAACAGTTGAGTCATAACTGTTCCAATTTTGCTACTTAAAACGGTCTGGGCGAATATATTTATAATTTTACTCTTCAGAGGAATCGGTCCAAGTTTATGTTACAAAAAACGGTCAAATGGTTGTTAATCACATTACATGGAGGTAAACACACAAACAGATCGTATACTCAGGTAATGGTTGCCTACGGGTATACGGGTTACGTTGCTTATGTTGTCTCCCTCGGCACGAGTTCGCTAAAGTATCTTATAAGGCTTTGTGATGTTTGATGTTGGACCTAAAACTGAGTTAAGTGTTAACGACCAATATCTGTAAAAAGATCCATTTATTTCCAGAGAAAATAAAAGACTTCCCAGGACTAGTTAAGAAGGAAGGACAAACTATAATGACACAACGTGGTGTAACCAATTTTGCGTAATTATTTTGGAAGGGAAGATATGCGGAATTTTGATGTTTGAACGGTCCTCTCACAAAACAAACATCGAGATGTTCACAAGAAATTACAGCCATAGTCTTAAGTACAATAGGAATTGTTCTCATAATGACGCTAAGTGGTATTCCTATTCGGGAGCACGTTATTGTTTGTTATAAGCCTGTTCGGAGGTTTTTCTCTGCCTTTGTGAGCACCAGCCAACTATTGTAATAGTAATAACCACTCTAGCGTGTTAAGACACGTGCGACAGATTCTCGGAGTAATCGTTGTAACACGGTAACAATATCCTATTTTCGCCCTATTAAGCCAACGTTCTTAGGATACTTGTTGTTGACATCTCCAACGGGTTTGTAATATAGCCGATAACAGTGCCCTGCTGTACATTGGTGTTCAATTCCAGAGGAATAAAACCACTCCCGACCATTACACTTGCCTTGTTATTCAATCATCGACCTCCACATGGCAGTAGCAATTTTCGGCACAACTCCATAAAGAGAGTCTATAGCGGGATCACACATTCTATTGTCGTAGTCTAACTCCAAAGGTGGTCATTAGTTTAGCATCGTCCCTTGTTTGCGCTTAATTTAATATCGCCTCCCCTTCCCCTCCCATTTTATTCTGCGTAAATTTAAAAATTCCAGCTCCGGACGGCCTAAGTTGAAGATCTCGGCAGGACTACAGGGACTGCAGAGGTGAACTCTCTGTTCAAAGGTTTACCGACTTCTCGTGTACCCTTTTGATGATTGGTATTGTTCAGCTTTATAAGCAGCTAATTGGGTATTTTGGCGGCTGTGAGAGGTTCATATCTTTGTTTGCGAGTCCTTACTAAAGCTCTACAGTTGCCCCTTATTATCCCGAACCCTATCATGGTCTCCAGACAGGAGACGGGGCAAAGCCATATAGTTGTAAATCGTCTGAAAACAAGATTAACATATTTTCTAGCCACCAAGTGAAATAATTATCAGAACCTAGGATAAACAGGGAAATATGGCTAACTAACTACTTAATAAACTGTCGTTACAAAAATCCCGGCCTTCTAACCATTTTTGAATGGCTCACTTAATGATATACTGTAAGATTGACGACCAAGATCGGCCCCAGATAGCAGAAAATTAAGCCCTACTCAGTTGTTTAAGAAAACGAAGAATGGTTCCGAATAAGGGACACTCTAATTGAATAAAAAATTAGCCGAATCGGGTTATTATTCACAGAGAGATGTAAATTAGCCTGTAATGACTGCCAAAATTGTTTTTGGCGTGTTTCTTCTTTGTTTGAAGCGATAAAAGAGGTTGATCTTTTCATCAGAGCTGTATATTTAAATCGCTTCGCATAGATAGCTGAGCACTCCAAGAAAGCCAAGGCACTGAAGAGGTCCACAGCTCACGCAAAGTACTTCTTCAAAAATCTACTCGGCGGCCGGAACGCGCTATAACCAAAGAGGTCCACTGTAGAGTTTAGAAGTGAAAACAAGCTTTCCTGAAACTCGAGTTGGATTCCTTTTGCAAAGTGCAGTATCGAAGAAGACATATTCCTCAAATTCTCTTTGGCAGGATTATTCAACTTCAACGAAACTCTTTGACAGAAGGACAATTGAACAGCAAGGTAAACAGTTTTATTTCTTTTTACTTTGTAGCTTCTCATCTCCAGCGACCTTGTTCTCAGACCGTTTTACCAGGTTTCTAAACACAGGAACAGTTCTGTTATCTTTTGTGGGAATTTTCCCCTTCTTTTCTTTGAGAGAAATGTATGAATGAAAGATCGATCCCCTTCACACGTACGCCCAGGTTTTACCCCAAAAGAAATTAAGTAAGGGTAGATTAGGATAAACTGAACGAACTTTCGTCTTTCAAAATCTTCGACTTTTGTGATCGATCTTTCCGTTATAAATTTGTTTTTCGATATTCTCGTTGCTCGTCGTACCATTTGGAACTGAACATGAACTTGAGCTCGATTTTTTTATGCATAATATCTACTTTACAAAACAAGATTTTTTCGAAAACGTAGAGCGCGCAGTGTGACTGACAGTTCCAGTAGCTTAAGCCCACCAATTAGTCATGAACTCGTCCCATTGCTGAGCGTGCCCTTATTAACGAATACTACAAGAGTTCATCAATAGATCTTTTAAGCGACTCAAAGTAGGACAACGGGAGAACATCAAGTGATAAACAGGCACGTGTGTCTGCTGTTCGAGGTCCGTTTCGAACCGGCTTGGAAGAGTGTTCCTTACCAGTAAAGTACATAACTTTAGTTAGAAGTATTGCAAATATGTTTCTACATAATTACTGTGAATTTTGTATAGTCATTTTATTGTACAAATTGTCACTTGAGGTCCACAACCGGTCCAAAGTAATCGAAAATTGGCATTTTACTTCAAGTCAAAATCTGATTTCAAATAGTGTCGTTGAATTATAGTCGCGATAAGTTAATTGGCCCTTTCAGGTATGTTTCTACCCTATTCTAAAAGGCCGCATTTTAATTCAATTTATTTGTTTTCAACAGAATGAGTTCGGGTTTTGTATCGGATCTGGTCCAGCCCGGCATGGCTCTTTCCCTTCCCTGTAGTCCCCTTGGTGGCATGTTCTCCGGATACCCGTCTAAAACTCCTGGTTTGAATTTCTGGAGTAACGGATACCACCTTAACTTCCGAGGCGAAATTGCATCACATGGGGCAGAGGCCACGAAACAAGCAAATAGGTAAGTAGATTTTATATTCTATGGTTGTAATGAATAGCTCTCGTGTGACACAAACTCAAGCATGTTACGGCATGGTTTTTGAGCAGTTCTAATAAAACATTCAAAATTCGCTATCTTTGTCATTTATGTATGAAATACCATATAACTTTGGAATAATACGGTAATCGTGTGTCTTAACATACAAGGATCGGTATTTTGGTGTTTTGAAGGTCACGTGACCTTAAGGCTGATAAAACAATGAAATCAAAATGGGGTGGCGGAAGTTATTGTTTTGTTTCAGATTTTCGGTTCAAAATGTTAAGCTTGTTATGGGAAATGAGACTGTGTCCGGAATGGTTGACTTTTTATCACTGAAGAGGATATAAATGGCGAAAAATGGTTCCAAGAATAGGTCACGTGACCTGTATTCTATATTTTCGCCTTAATAGTCTATCAGGGTCAACCATTCCGAACTGATCTTTAAAGTCAACCACAAGTGCATGTAATCAGATAAACACAAAATCGTTACTTAAAATATACAATGTACCACCCCGTTTTTAGTTTAATTTTCAACTTTTTGTGATCACGTGGTTGGTCACGTGATAGACATTTAACCAAAATGTTATATTAGGACGACTAAAAACGCTGAGATTAGTTATAACCACCATTGTTCTAGGATTTGAGCAAATTCAAGTGACTCCATTCGACAAAATAGCTGTAGCCTCGTTTTCATGTTCAAACCATGCTAATACATCTTATGAAAACTAGTGTACTGAAGACAGAATCACGGGTCGCATAGTTAAACTAACGCTTTCAATTTCTATAAACAGAAAGGCTCTTGAACGATCTCCATGACTAAACTGACTGTCTTACCCTATTATGTTCAAAGAAAGGCAACGCCTTGAGTTTTATGAAACTCATCTTTATATATTCTTTTCATAGCCCAAGTAACTCAAGAAGTGAAGGTAACTACGAAGAGAGTTCTTTGGTCCCTCTGCACTCTTCGGCATTCCATGCCGCACCGCCATCCCTACCGTTCAGATTTTACCCAATGAACCAACCTCATCGTTTCATCCCTGCAAACACAATACACGCAGCATTGTTCCCACGTGACTTGTGTCCAGGCTTTCCAGCCATGCCGCCTGTGTTCAGCAGTGGCCTTCCCATCATGCCACGTGCTTCCTTTCACTCACGTGCGCCACTCAAGAGTTCTCCCCCAGGCAGTCGAGAGAGGCACGGTTCTGTGTCACCACGGGATTTGAGTCAAAACGTAGATGGCCCCAAGAACTGTCACATCTGTGGCAAGTCCTACGCGAGGCTTTCCACCCTACGACTTCACTTACGCACCCATAGTGGGATCAAGCCCTATCAGTGTTTGGTGTGCCTCAAGTCGTTTACCCAGGCAGCCAACCTCACAGCTCACTTCCGGATACATTCTGGTGAAAAGCCATTCAAGTGCCGCGTCTGTGGTCGCCAGTTCTCGCAGTCATCATCCGTCACCACGCACATGCGCACTCACAATGGCGAGCGACCGTACAAATGTAAGGTGTGCTCCAAAGCATTTGCAGACAGCTCCACGCTGACAAAACATGTGCGTACGCATACCGGGGAAAAACCTTACCAGTGTGAGATCTGTCTACAGAGATTCTCTCAGTCAGGCAACATGAATCGTCATAAACGGATTCATAACGAATTATAAGGTATAAATTATCCCGTTCCTACTTATTTCCGTTTCTCGTCGCTAAGGTTCGCTGTAGTTGGGTCGGTAAAAACTTTTAAAACAAAATCCAGAATGGAGCCTGGAACCTACTATGAAGAAATTAAGTGATGCGGAGCTGAAATTTTATGCGGCTTGTCGTACTGATGATTTGCGTGGCTTTCTTTCGCTTTATATTCCGGTTTCTTACTTCTTTAAAAAGGGGTCGGGGTAGTAGGGGGGGGGGGGGGGGGGGGGGGTCGGACGATCAGTGAGAAACGGAAAAAGTAGGGTTGACCTAATGAAGAAATAAATAATAATTATCTTTTGCAAAGTCTAAAAATACAAATTCTAAGGAAATTTTCCTTAAGATTTCTGTACCAAAATTAGATGAAATATTCGCAAAGGGACTAGAGTGTGTTCTTTATATAGAGGAAAAGGGAATAATAGTTAATATGGTTCTTGTTTATAGTTCTTTTCAGGGTCGAGATCGTAAGTTCGAATTTCTTAATTTGAACCTTTAAATTCCTTTAAAATAAAACTACAAAAATGACTTTCCGAGATGATAGAAAATAAATACCATGTGAATGTCTTGATGTGCTTTTCAAACGTTTTTGATAGAGGATGGCAAAGCCGGATTAAAGTGGATTACAAAACCTTATTATAGATTGAGAAACTTGATTTCTGTTACAGTAAACAAATTTCGATTTGCTCTAAGTTTCTCTTAAAAGCAGCAAGTTTTATCCACTCGAATGCCATCCTTCATCAAAATTATCTCGCATCGGAAAGCCGCATACTCTGTTAATCTGAGTAATTGTTTTTCTCTTTCATCATGAGAAAGATTATCATTTGCGGATTGACATAGCTTCTTTAAATTTGATGTCATTGTTATTTAAGTGACAGGAAACATGCAGTCGACCAAAGATTGCATAAAGATTGGTATCGATTGATTGGTTCAGACAAGTTACTCGAATATTTTTCATAATGTCTTTCATATTAGTGGTAGATATTTTAAAATGTTTCTGGTTCTTGACAACTTTTAAGAAATCAAGCAAAATTAAATTTAAAGAATTTTAGATGTTTGTATGTATGTATATATCGGATATATATTCTCATGTATATCTTAAGGCTATTTAAAGAATATATAGAGAGAAACTGGATGCAGTATTCTGAAACTGTTTGGAAATGCGAAGCAGAGTATATCGAGATCGCTATAATTAGTATCTCACTGACATTTCTACAACAAGTACAACTGACGACTTTAAAATGGAGTTTCAATCATATACATATGTTATATTTAATGATGTGTTTAGCCGGGATGTTTATACATTATTTAAAGTTTGTTATCATGAATAGGCGTCAAAGCTAACCATGCATCAGATGATTTAGAGAGAAATAAAAGAAAATCATCTAATATTTGTTTATACTTGTTTCTGCATTTTCTCAAATCCTCGATACGAAAACCTTCTAAAAACCTTCCCCAAAAATTTAAAAAACTCTAACCATTTCCAACTCCAAATCATTCATAGAACGAGTCTAAATACACCTGAGCTATACAGCTATTTCAATTAATGTTGTCTGGGAGATAGGGAATAGGGCATTAGGGAATAGGTATTAGGGAATATGACATTGGGGAATATTGCATTTTTTTAAAGTGTCATTCGTGAGTTGCTAAGTCGTTCGTTTCTTTCTGATCTCATGTTCGTCTCTTCTTAAAGGAGCTCATTCAACCAAGATGCATTGCGAGTCACTGTTATTGTTTTCATACGGGAAACTACTTGAAATCGGACAGCTGCCAATCAGAAAATGTGATATCGGGCTGTTTATGATAGAGTTTACGAGTTGAACTGAATGGCCGAGATCGGCGGGGATATCGGTTGCCTTTATACTTGTAGAAATACAATAGAATGAGCGGAATTACTACGGTTCTCCGTTGAAAATTCCTCGACGTGTGCTAGCAATCGATCTCATGCTCGATCTAGCGAACCAACTTGTCCAGTTCCAGCGATGCAGATTGTGTGGCAAGGAAATTAATCAATTCTACGATAGCGTTATGCACCAATCAGCGGCTTCCCCGAGGGGTCGACCCCCGGGGTAACCAGGGGGATTGTAAAAAGACAGAAACAATCTTGACGATTTCCCCCAGGGGTAGGGGAATCGTCCCTTTCAAAGTCCCCTGGTTAGGGCTTCCACGACCTACAATCCCCCGTCATTTTGCACGAAATGAGATCGAGGGAGCTGAATTGACTACTGAACACTCTATTTTCAACAGAAAATGTAACTTTATTAACACTTCAATGATATAAAAGTTGACAATTCTTGCTGCGAGCAACATGCATTTTGTTTTAGCATTAATGAATACGAAAATTCGATATTTTGGCAAAACTAAACATAAAAAAGTTATGCTTCATATGTAATGATTTCATTTATGCCAAACTTGGTGACAGATGGTCAACAGATAACCCCAAAAGGATTGGATTTTAAAAGTCGTCCTTACCGTACGCGTACGGTTGTAGATGGCACCATTGCGAAAAGCACTTGAAGCACTAGTACCCAGTCTATACTGCTCGAGGTACGACAGGTAGCCCAAGTCAAGAATACTCGGCATCGAAATCTCGGTATATCTCATATCACGCTTTAACTCTCGTATTAATAAACAAGAAAAAACAATCTCCGTAGTTAGTTTCCCTGATGACAAAAACAATTTGAACAAATCCCCCACCCCAGTTTTCCAACCCTAAAACAAAGTCGAGCATTTCCCCGACCCCAGGGGCAATGTTTGCATTCAATCCGCCTGTATTCCCCCACATATCTCCGTGGTTACCCCGGGGGTCGACCCCTCGGGGAAACCGCTGATAGGTGCATTATACATTTAGAGTTCTTTCGAATTCCTATCTAGGCTTGTGCATGAAAGAGCGTGTAGTCGAAAGAAAGGAGCTAGGTTGTCCCTGCCAAAATGCTGGTTCGAAATGTTGAAGTACTGTTTGCCACATTCTATTTGTGTTCAAGGTCCATGCGTTCTCCACACCACATTTTGACTCGCCAATGCAATATGCAAATTTGAAATCAAATTTGAAGAATCGACTCCGTATAATGTTATTGTTTGTTGGCCTGAATTTCAGCCGGTTTATGTCATTTTAAAAGCCCCTCGACTTTCGTTAATCGTACATTGGATATGCTGGGTAAAAAAATATCGATCTATCAGTTTTCTGAGCGCCCAGCGGCACTTGAATAGTTCATATTTCATCAGCAAAGAAACATTTATGAAATAGGTTTCCACTTTACAGCCGCTCATGCAGATATCGACACAACATTTCACTTTTACTTACTTTAATTGTCTCAGCGTTGTCCATGTACATTGAGCGAAAACCAAGACTATAAGACTAAGAAAGAAACTGCAAGATTTGTAATCTTGCATGTACCGCGCGTGTACCGCGTACTCGAGTCTTCAGTCAAAGCAATTTGCTTTAAATGTTGTACGTGTCCGATGATAATCAAAAGGCTCAGCTCTTCTGACCTTTAAATTTCATGCCATTTAGGTCAAGCGGTCCGATCAAGCCAATGTAGAAAGGCCTTGGTTTGGATAAACTGTAGGAATTACGATCAAACAGTCAGCTAACTTACAGGCTCTAGTAATAATTTCACTGACCAAAGGCGACTCCAGAGAACGTTAAGTACTTCCCCTGGCAGGTGAAAATTCGGAAATATATGACTGAACACAAAATCTAACATATAAGGAACATTTTCCCCTATAAATACTCAACTGGTATGCCCCTGTGAGACCGATGGAATAGGATTTGTTTCAATAAGCTCTCCAGAGCCATTATCGGGGGCCCCGAAAATGGCGGATCGAGAAATTTGAGCTCGCAATGCATCTTGGTTGAATGAGCTCCTTTAATCATAATTAAACTTTCTACACTTCCAAGTAATTTTAAAATGTATAGGAGGGACTATTCTAATCTTAATGAAGAAGTCCTTCTTACTGAAATGAGTAATACTAATTGGCTTGATATTTTACCATGTGAAGACTGCACTGATGTAAATGCTTTGTTCCAATAATTTTTTTCATACATTTCAGAGATTATTAACAGGCATGTTCCCCTCTGTAAAGTCACTAGAAAAGAAATCAAATGCATGTCTAAGCCATGGATAACCTCTGGAATTAAGACATCTATTAAAATTAAAATTAAAATTAAAGATAAGCTATTTAAGAAATATATCAGCACTAGGAATTCATACTATCAGACCAAATATAAATGCTATCGCAACAAGCTAAACCACCTCCTAAGAATTAGTAAAAGAACATATTATGATAATTATTTCATGACAAACAGCAAGAATATGAAGAATACTTGGTCTGGCATTAAAGAACTTATTACCCTTAAAACCAAAATGTTTTATTCCACCATCCGAACATTTTACTAAATAAACATACTATAAAAGACCCTGTAGCCATAGCGTCTGCACTTTAATAAATATTTTTCTAATATTGGAAAAAAGTTAGCAAATGAAATCCCTAACACTAATACAGTCCCTCAAGACTTTATGGGTCCCTCACAATCCAATAGTTTTTACCTGTATCCAGTTACTGCTAAGGAAATTGAAGAAGAGATCTCGGAACTCAAATCATCAAAAGCAACAGGCCCTTATAGTATTCCTACTAGACTACTAAAACTTCTTAAGATCTGTTTATCAACTCCTTTAGAAATAATTTATAACCATTCTTTCTCTAGTGGCAGTGTCCCAGATCAATTTAAAATAGCCAATGTTATTCCCATATATAAAAAAGGACTCCATCATAGATCTAAATAATTACCGACCCATTTCTCTCCTTTCTATTTTCAACAAGATTATGGAAAAATTAATGTTCAAAAGACTATTTGCCTTTATTGATAAATATAATATTCTCTACGATAAGCAATTTGGTTTCCGCGAAAAACACTCCACTTCACATGCAACCTTACTTATAACTGATAAAATACAAAGAGCAATAGAGGAGGGCTTCTCAAAAGCATTTGATACGGTAGATCATAATATATTAATTACCAAACTAAGCCACTATGGCATTCGCGGCATTATAAATGATTGGTTTGTTTCCTATTTGAAAAATAGAAGTCAATGTGTGTCAATTGGAAATGTGAGATCTGAGGATACAGTTATTACACATGGTGTTCCACATGCTCAGTACTTGGGCCTCTTTTTTTCCTCCTGTATATAAATGACTTTAATAATTGCTGTAGTTTATTTGATTTTCATATATTTGCCGATGATACTAATTTATTCTATTCTAATAACAGCTTGTCTACTTTAGAATCTTCAATCAATGAAAACCTAGGAAAAGTGTATAACTGGCTCTCTGCAAATAAGTTTTCTTTAAATATTGACAAGACTAACTTTATTATATTTCATCCCCTCAAAAGATTTTACACTACACGATTAAGTTACATATTAATAACAAGCAAATTAAACAAGAAAAATGTATTAAATATCTAGGTATTTTTATTGATTCAAATTTAAGCTGGAAATACCATATCTTATACATCGTTACTTTGTGAGCACTTTAATTTTAACCCAACTCTATTATACCTTAATTTTCCCATTTTTAACTTACGTTCTAACTACTTGGGGTAATACATACCCCTCTTCTCTTAAGCCACTTATCACGCTTCAGATAAAAGCAGTTAAAATAATAGCTTTCTCTGGGTCTAATGAACACTCGAGTTCCCTTTTCAAAAGCTTAGGCATGCTAAAATTTCTGACCTGGTTTTCATTCACAATGCCTTATTTATGTATGATTTTTATACCAGCAGATTGCCATCTGCATTTATTTTTTTCTTTACAAGGGTAAGCAGAGTACATCAATATAATACCAGACTAGCTAGTAGAAAGTCCTTCTACCTTCACAAAATAAGAACAAATTATGGCAAGTTTAATATCCGCTACATAGGTGTCAAAGTTTGGAACTCAATCGATGAAAATCTGAAATCAAAAAGTCGGAGTTGCTTTAAAAGCCTCCTTACAGAATCCTTTTTAAAGCTTTATTAGTGTCAATGAGTAGTTGATGTACTTAGCTTATGTCCATACTTCATTCTAGCTTTGTGTCTATCTTTTCCTATTTATTAATTATTGTTCTTATTATTATATGTTTTTTTTGTAAACATGCATGTATGTACTATGTGTATAAATGTGTGCGTGCGTGAACATGTGTATGTATGTATATGAATGTATGTGTATATATATATATATATATATATATATTTCACCATCATATTTAAAAAAAAGCAGTTAGCATTTACTCTTGCCCTCTGACCAAATATCTACCTTCAAATGTAACTTTGCAGTGACGCTACTTAGCTCGATTAGCCCTTAGGTTATTCTAAGTAGCGCTTACTCTAACTTTCTTTACTCGTTTCTCTTTTACCTACTTATGCAATTTTTGTAAGAGTATTAATAAAGTGTTGTTGTTGTTGTTGTTTCCTTTTTTGTCCAGTTGTTAGTAGCAACACATGAGCATTTATGTCTATTACAATCAAACGAACAGACTGTTCCATGTGAGCAGCAGTGAACACCGTCTGTGCAGTCGACAGCGTTTGGCAACAAACAGCATGCAAATCCCGATCCAGACATTCTGTTTACTACGCATGTGCTGTTTGGAGGGCACGCTGACACGAGGGCGCCGTTTTCATTTATACAGGAGACTGTCTCTGTATCTTCATCTTGTTTGGGGACATCAAACTGAAAAAAAGAATTAGCCGTAAATATACGGTTCTACATCTCACGAGTGCTATGTGACTGTGTGTTGTGATGGGATGGCCTCATTAAACACGAGAAGAGGAAAGTACTTGATTAGAATGATCTCCAAAGATCACAATATTTTCAGCAATGCTCTACTCTCACTTTTACTGCTGCGCCGGTTTAATGAAGTAAACATCATTGGATCCTGATCCTTCAGTCATCATTGTCATATTACAGGAGCCCATTACCCGAGCGCCGTCTATCTCCCATACTACGTCTGTGATGCAGCGTTTTTTCAGTATACAGACCGGGTTATTTTTAGAATGTGTTTCCCACGAGTTGGGTTTCCGCTAGCCAATCACAACCATTTACGTAATTTTAATTCAAATGATTAATGATGTTGCAGCCATGTTGGTTCACCAAACAAGAGATGCTAACAAGGCATCTTTTGTTAAGAGGGGCGCACAGAGGGTTTCTCGTAGATCAAACGGAAGCCGCCTAATTATCTTTTGTTTCAATTGCGTTCGGCGCATGAAAAGTTCGCCGTTTGATTTCTCGGGTACATTAAGGCTTGGGTCTCAAGGTGGCCACCCCAAATCAAGAGGGGGTAATCTATCTCTTTCTCTTTGTAATATTTTTACATACAATTTTGACAAATATGATACTGTCACTACCTTACAACTTCACATGACAGTTACAATGGAAACATCGAATGTGACCTTTGAACTCTAATGTAAAATTTAATAGCCTCTTGCAATATGGTAAAGTGTTTTCATATACCGGGGATTTTTATGCATGTGAATCAGATATAGTTCATAGTTTATAAATCCAACGAGGACAATTGAAAATATTATTATTATCGGGAGGACTCCTTTAGGCTAATGTGAAATTTGATACCCCAAATTTACGACCGTTTAATAATATTTTTCTTTAGTGTCCTAGTTGGATTTATAAACCATTGACTATCTCTGATTCACATGCATAAATATCCCCCGGATATGAAAACACTTTACCTTTAATGCAGGATGCTTTTAAATATATATATTTTTAATTAGATTTTAAAGGTCACATTCCATGCTTCCATGGAAACTGTTATGTGTAAATGTTAAGATCGTAACAACATCATGTTTGTCAAAGTTTGAAAAAAAAAATATTAAAATGAGAAAGTGATAAACTACCCCCGGGCCTTTGTTTACCTGAGTGACATCGTCGAGTGCGCTGCTCCTCTCGCCCGATGTTGACTGATCTAGTAAACTCTTAAGCGTATTGGACACATATCCAGCCAGCAGGCGGTACCCCTCAGGATTAAAGTGAGGGGAAGGACTTCTATCGACGTAAGGGCACTCCCTCTCGAGGTCCCTGTATGGCGGTGTCCCACACTTCTCAATAACAGCACTGTACAGGTCAATTGCATGCACCTTAGGTTCTGCATTCATGACATGCATTGCCGCCTTGTTGTACTTGGTGACGAGGTCATTAATGGCACAATCGTACAACACAGGAGTTGTCAAAGCATAACTTACTTTCATTCTCTTGTCAAGGAAATAATTCTTTAGAGCGGCAAGATTGGCGCTGTAATTCGCGAGAGGAGTGAATTCTTCGGGCATGTTTTGAGTGCAATCCAGGTCATGGAGGCCAAAGTTGAATATAATCGCATCAAAAGACGTGTTGTGTCCAATTGATGTGGATAAGGAAACACCCAGGCAGCGAAGGCCGTGTTTAGTGTCCAGTGCTCCTCCGTCAGCTATGTCCCAGGGGGCATGGAACACGGTACATTTTCCTTGTAGATTCTCCGAGACGTAAGGCGTGTAGCTAGAAGTTAAATACATAGAGACATTTTGTGGTGAACTATAAATATACTAGTATACCTAACAGGATATCAATAGAGTGTGGCTGTCGAGGGACTATTATACAAATAGACTGTGTCCGTCGAGGACTGAACTATCGGCTGATAGTTGCCCGCGGAAATTTGATGTTCTTAAAACAAATATAAGCCTGAGAACGAAGTTCGAGGGCTTACATGTATATGCTAGTTTTAAGAACATCAAATTTCCAAGGGAAACTATCAGCCGATAGGTCCGAGACAGACACAGTCTATTTGCGTTATTGTTCAACACAAAATGGTCTTTCGTGCTCAGCGGGCACTATTATACAAATAGACTGTGTCCGTCAAGGAACTATCGGCTGATAGTTGCCCGCGGAAATTTGATGTTCTTAAAACAAATATAAGCCCGAGAACGAAGTTCGAGGGCTTATATGCTAGTTTTAAGAACATAAAATTTCCAAGGGAAACTATCAGCCGATAGGTCCGAGACAGACACAGTCTATTTGCGTTATTGTTCAACACAAAATTGTCTTTCGTGCTCAGCGGGCACTATCGGCTGATAGTTTGCCTCCGCGGACGACAACTATCACGTCACGTGATCGCTTTTGACCAATGAGCGCGCGCCCAAATTTTGTGGTGAACTATAACGGCTGATAGTTGCCCGCGGAAATTTGGTAGTGCTCATGGGTGACTATCGCTTGATAGTGCCAAGTGGCGGACCAATAAATGAGAGAGCGCGAAAATTGTGTGGTGAACTATAACGCCTTATAGTTTGCATCCGCGGACGCCAACTATTATGTCACGTGTTCGCTTTTGGCCAATGAGCGCGCGCCAAAATTTTGTGGTCTACTATAACGCCTGATAGTGCCAAGTGGCGAAGCATTTTAGAGCGCGAGGGAATTTTGTGGTGAACTAGAGCGGCTGATAGTTTCCCCCGAAGTTCCCTTTTTGATTGTTTTTTTTTAAACTAGCATATAAGCCCTCGAACTTCTAGACTGCGAACAGTCCCTTTATCTTTCTTGGTCTCTTGTCACGAAAAACTCGAAAAACGATGTTTTGGCCGAGCGTAGATTGGGCGCGAACGAACTCCCCTGAGGGTAGGAGGGCGGGGACAAAATAAAAATAAAGGGCTGCAGCCTTTCCCCACTGGCACGCGTTCAACCAATCACGATTTTCAGTTGCTCCACCAACTGAAAATCGTGATTGGTCAATTAAACAATAGAGATGTCAACATTTCGCTGCGACGAGACTTGAGAGAACAACAACCCGAGCAAAGCGGTTCTGTTCTGGTAATCGTGCCATCGAAGAACAGATAAAGTCCAACGATTTTTGCCTGAAAGCGAAAGCTTTCGAAAAGAGTTTTTGAGGGATATTGGTGACAACAAATATCAAGTGATATACGCGCCGCCGAGCAACGGATATCTGCTACGTCATCAGTATGGCATTTTCTGCCTCACTTCCTAGACGTCTCTTTCGCGAGTGGGAAGCGATAAGAGTCGGTTGGTTTCCCAGGCTACTGCAACTATAAACAAACAACTAAGTTTAAGTTTACCACCTCGGTTGAACTTGTGCTATTTCAAGCCAAGTCTACAACTATTGACGACATATTCATGCTGAATGGAGAAGACTCGTCCCTCGACAAATTCGGTAGACAGAACTTGCTCGCGACTTCCTCGATTCGTTGTCACTATTAATATCCCTCAAAACTCTTTTCGAAAGCTTTCGCTTTCAGGCAAAAGTCGTTGGTCTTTATCTGTTCTTCGATAATGCTTCTCAGAGGCACGATTACCAGGACAGAACGGCTTTTCTCGATCCCTTTTCTCTGGTTGTTCTGTTTGCGTGGCGAGCAAAAAACTTTGGTAAATTAAGCTTTTGCCAAAACCCGTTGGCCAGCCAACACATCTTTGTTTCAGTCGTAAATCATACGCTATCAATTGCTTGCTTTTGTTCATCCTTTAAAATTAAGCCACCAAGCTGACGAGAAAGTTTCAAAAACTTGATAAAAATCTCTCTTGAGCGAAATGGAATATCTGCCTGACATCTCTATTGTTTAATTGACCAATCACGATTTTCAGTTGCTGGAGCGAATGAGCTGAACGCGCGCCAGTGGGAAAAGGCTGCAGTCCCTCTATTTTTCTTTTGTCTCCCCCTCCCCCAGCCCTCCTACCCTACGGGGGATTTCGTTCGCGACTAAAGACCAAGAAATATAAAGGGACTGTTCGCAGTCTATCGAACTTCGTTCTTGTAAGTTCCTTGTTGCCTGGCGAGGTTGCTCATATGGTTGAGAGCAAGTTCGACTATGAAGTACTTGTGGAATAATCCGTTTATATAGACCAGGAGTACGTAGCCTTGCGTAATTTCTGATTGGATCGTCAAGGACAAAGGCTTAGAACTCTAAACCAACGAGTATCGTTATTGTGTCGAACGTTTCGATCCGTTATGGTTAACAATTGAATGAGAAAAGGTTGTCCTGGACTGAACTGCAAACGACAAAGGGACATGTACATTCCCATGCCGAAATGGATTGTGGTTAAAACTGTCGTGAGAAACAGCTAAACTACAGTCAGGAGTTAAATCGATTTGCAGGAGGTCATGATTTTTTAGGCTCCCATTTAGGGGGAGGTCACATTTTTACATGCTCCTCTTTTATAGGTTATATATATTTATAGGCTTATCTAAGGGGAGGGTCATTATTTTGTGAGACCACTGAGAGAACTGCAGGGTCACAATTTTTTGGGCTCGCCACAATGCAAATCTAGTAGCCCCCCCTCCCCCTAAATAATGTCCGGTCCCTTAATGTTTTTTTTAATCAAACAACAAACGAATTCACCAGACTTTGAGAGAAAACCTTTTTAGAAATAGCTGTATGTGACAGAATCAGAACAACGCCTCGTAGATACACAGCTATTTTGAACATGCTATGACGAAAATCATCGTCAATATTAGGACAGACACAAGAAAAATAACTTCATTTTGTCAAACCAGGGAGGTGGTTAAAGTGCATATGAGCCTAATTTTTTTATCATTAAAATCGATTCTCCATCAAGTAAATACAGGAGCCCAATGGGCTCCTGGTAAATAGTTGAACTGTTAAATATTTTTTAATTTGAGTGTGGTGTCTATGAGTTATAGAGGTTTTTATTTCTAATATGCTAATTTGTGACGACATCTGAGGCCAACAGAAGGTCACTTATGTTATGTTCTAATTCGCTCCCCGCTCAACCGAACATAAAACATTTATCACGTATTAGGCAACCACTCATTGGGGTGTGTCCACACGAACCGCGTGCGCCCTCTTTATTAACTATCATAACTTCAATATACACGATGATAAGTTGTAATCTAGAGCAATTTGCCCATTATGCGCTCACGAACACTGATTTGACAATAACTGGCTACTTACAGAATAGACGTGATGTATCGTGAAAATTACAATAATAATACTTGAATGGGAAACTCATTAACCCATCTCTCTTACAATACCGAAAGCGTTTTATAAGTGTAATATTCCACAAAACCTATAAAAAATCACAATAATCACAATGATCAAGCATTGGGTATTTAATTTGTAAGACGAACGGCGGACGTAGGACTCGATTGACTGTTCATTACGTAACTCCGACTATATAGTACTGTCCCACTAAATTGCGTAGTGTCTAAAACAACACGTAACACCCGGCCAGTAGCGGGGTTACGTAACCCATGATAAATACATAAACTATTTCTGATTTATACAAAATATTTGGTAAAATCACTGATATAAGGCCCAAATATTACATGGCTGTTTAGAAAAATATGTATATTTCTGCCAGCACGTTTTTGTATAATAAATGAGTCCTCACATGTCGTCAAATAATTAGCATATCGGAAATAGAAACCTTTATAACTCATAGACGCAGCACTCAAATTAAGAAATATTTTACAATTCAACTATTTACTTGATGGAGAATCGATTTTAATGATAAAAAAAATTGGGCTCATATACACTTTAAGTAATGACGATCATGGAGTAGAATATTTAATAAAAAAACTATGTGTACTCCAAAAAGCAATGGGTTTTGCATGTGGTCTATAGACATAGACATATTTTATAGACACATCAAATACCCTATAGTTTTCAGAGGTCCGATGAGATAACACATCATTACTTACCCTGAAACGTTGCAGGGTAATAACCACAGGGGATGAATGTTATTCAGACGAACAGTATATTTAGTTTATGCATCAGTCAATTCCAGCAATGCCCATCCCCTCCCGGGACATGGTGGGGCATTTGCATACTTTGAGATCCCGGAAGTGGGGCATTTGTAACCTTATATCGGCCCGGAGGTCGGGTATTATTCTACCCCGGGGCGTATGGTAGGGCATTTGACACTTCCGAAATGAATTCTGCCGGGAAAGAGACTGGTCTCGTGACGACGCCATACTGTATCAAGTTAAAAAACTATAAATCTGAGTTGTTGTAATTACTCCGACTGCCTGTGGATTCTATCTATTTCTCTAAACCTAGAAACCTGAAGTTTATACCGTCTTATCCACATTATTTGTATACGCTAGGACACGAAAAAGCCAGGAAATCTATGGATGTTTAATTTTTACATCATAGCTAGAAAATAGCAGTTCCGGTACGTGCACTGCCCATCTAAAACTGATCATGATCTGAAATCTGACCAGTCCCTTAGTAAGTAAATACAGGAGAAGTAAATAAGTAAACGGCAGGTATTCTTGAATTCGTCTCACTTACCCTGTACTAATAGAATCCCCCAGGATGAGGCACTTCTTCGAATTATCTTTTGTGCACCATATCATCTGCTCATCGATCTTGGGACCAGGTAGACAAACTCTTGATGCCGCTATGGGAAAAACATCGGTACTGCGAACTGATTTGCCTTGAATAGTCCGTAAACATGTAACTAAAACCAAAATGATTGTTGTACGTATTGTCCACTGTCGGTGATAAGTCAATGATTTTAACTCAGGGAAGCTCTTGATGTGGTATTTCCAAAGGCCGTGGAAGTCAAGAGACATTTTGACCCAGTGAAAAAGCCCGCCTGAATTTCTCACGCAGCCATTTAGTTGATTTTTTTAGTAATATCCTAAACTGCGATATTCGGATAAGCGTGAAAAAACGCGTGAAATATTTTTTTGAACGGAAACGTCAAAAATTTCCAAGCATAAAATTACTAGGAATAATTTGAAACGGTTGAGGAAATTTCTAAAGAATAGTGGAGTAGTTCTATTGTCATTCAGCTTGTGGCATTGCTTGAGCTTTGCGGGTTGAATCTAGAAACTCTCGTTGATTAAGATTACAACAATATGAAAAAATAGTGAAAAAAAAGGGTTTTCTAAGCTGAGAAACTCATTTGTATTGCCAGGATTTAGACATGTCACTGTTATTTACAGTTACACCGATACTACATACGATACTACATTTTTAGTAAGCAAGCTCCGCCCTGGGCCACCTGTTATAAATATCAGGTTTCGATATTTGCAACCTCGTTCCCAGGGTCTTCTCGGTCAGATCCAAGATGGCGGCTACCCGAGAGAAGACCCTGGTAAACGCTGAACTGTCACGTATTCTGATTGGCTCTTCGATTATGACGCAAGGATTGTTCTGACAATGCTTTTTATTGGCCAAACGGACTGATTCCAGAGAGATTAACTTGTATATAGTTTAGATTGCTCAAATTTGATCAATAAAACGATTTTAAATAACCTTAAAACACGTTGTGTAGATAGAGCAATAGATGAAGTGCATTACTGGGTAGTTTTCTGGTAAGATTCATCAGTGGGAAAGCCAGGAGAAGCCGTTAAACCTGAACATGTGCTATCGATCGCTTCGCTTCAACGCTAACGGAAAATGAACGGCTTTTTAGGATTCTCTTCTAGCTTAGATACATCCTGATAGCTTGTGATACCTTTCCACTGTTTCTTTATCCAAGTAAACTCCATTTCGAGCCATTTAGTAGACCTGTTTTCACTGCATCGTTCGCCGCGTTGATCGCTTCTACATCTACATCTACTTTTATTCTTCACAAAGCCTTACAGCATCTAGTGAAAGGAGGCCATGGTCAGCATGGTCAGTCGTTACAATAATGAATAAATAAATTAATTAATTCTCGCTCACTCCAGATTGGGATACCTATGGTTTGTACACGTCATGAAATATTGCCATATTTAGCTTGGCCGCCATCTTAGATCACCATATCACGTGACAAAATACTCCCAAAATCTGGGAGTATTTGATCACGTGATCCAGCCTTTACCAGGGTCTTCTCTCGGGTAGCCGCCATCTTGGATCTGACCGAGAAGACCCTGGGGACGAGGTTGCGATATTAAACACTTAATGACTGGCCCAGAGGGAAACAGTGAGTTTTGTTTCCCCGAGATCCTCGATGTTCCCCGAGAATGGGGTCGAGGGGAATATCGAGGATCGAGGGGAAACAAAACTCACTGATTCCCGAGGGGACAGTCATTAAGTGATTTGTTATATAGCCATAAGTTTTACAAGAAGCAAAGTTGTGCATATAAAATTTTTATACGTAATACGAGCGAGGTTTGTCGTCTTCTCTTCTGCTTTTCAACACAAATTAACTCTCCCAGCATCGCATCGATCTCGCTACGCCATTTGTAGTATCGTTTTGTGTCTTTCTTGTATCCTTTTTTAGCTACCAATTTCTCACTCTCGCGCTTGATAAAGATGTAAATTGTTTCTTTGGAGCTGGTTCCATTTTGAACGCTTTTTTTTCGACGAAAAATGGTCAGCTTTTATGAAGATCTAGACGTTTTGGTAAACAATATTCCCGCCTTTAGCTAGCCAGTGGCGCGCGCGACAATCACACCATCTTCTGCACGATGTGATCACGTGGCGGGCAACTTCGAATTTTGATGACTGCCACGTGACCCTGAATCAGTCAATGAGAGCGTGCGTTGTGTCTGGAAAACTTATGGCTATGTAACAAGACCAATTGACCTATATCATTATGACGTCAAATCAAAACAATCTATTGTTTAAACGCTAAGGATCACGGTCGTGGGAGGGGACGAAACAGCAACAACACAAAGGAAATCGCTATCAAATGCATTTTGTAGAACGCAGAATAGTGTTAACAGCCACCAAATACGGTAAATATTGTGGGATAAACATTGATACAGCTGATATCTGGAAACCAGACAATTCGAAGTTAAATTTTCCTCAGCAGGGCAGATTTAGTTCAAAATTCTATTGTTCGTGTCGATTTTGTCCCCCTCATAAACAAGCCATGACGTCATAATGATATAGGGCAATTGTTACATAGCCATACATGTAGGTTTTCCAGACACAACGCACGCTCTCATTTACTGATTCAGGGTCACGTGGCAGTCATCAAAGTCCAATGTCCCGCGCGGACAATAATTCATCTATTGTTGCCCGCCACGTGATCACATCGTGACAGAAGATGGTGTGATGTGTCGCGCCACTTCCTAGCTAAAGGCGGGAAATATTTGTTTACCAAATCATCGAAAGCTGACCATTTTTCGTGTAAAGAAAGCATTCAAAATGGAACCCGCTCCAAAGAAACAATTTACATCTTTATCAAGCGCACGCGAGAGAAATTGGTGGCTAAAAAAGGAAGCAAGAAAGACACAAAACGACTAAAAGGAAACATGCCGTAGCGACGCTGGCAGCGTTTTGTGTTGAAAAAGCAGCTTCCCGAAGAGAGGACGATAAACCTCGCTCGTATCAGGTAGTAAAATTAAACTTATGTCTATATAACAAATCACTTAATGACTGGGTTTTCTTTTGGACTTCTTGGCCACGCTTTGTAAGCTATGTCTTATGTAATATCTCATGCAATTGTGGCTAATAAAATTGAGTCGAACTCGCTTAGTCACTGGGTAAGCGATTACTGGGTCAAAGGGGCTAAGAAGGACTTTGAGAAAGTCTACCCTAACCCTAACCGTTTTACCTGGCATATAGGGATGCCTGACTTATAGGGACGCCTCCTGACATATAGGGATGCCTGACATAACCCGGCTAACCCTAACCGTTTTCCTGTATAACGTCCCTATATTTCAGGCGTCCCTATACGTGAGGTAACGTTACCCCAACCCTTCTGGGAATCAGTGAGTTTTGTTTCCCCTCTATCCTCCATGTTCCCCTCGACTCCGGCGGAGAACATCGAGGATCTCGGGGAAACCAAATTCACTGTTTCCCTCGGGGCCAGTCATTAAGTATTCATTATTTCCTTTGTCTCTCAATTTATAATTAACCAGACCAAATATAGAAGTTTATTCAGTTAGCCGCGGACTCGAGCTCGAATTTTGATATGTCGAACGACATACTACAACTACCAGAACTCTTTGCGCGAATCCTTTTGTTCCTCTAATTTGGACCATTGTCTTGGAGTTCTCAAAGGAGTTTAAAAATCTGACTGAAGAAAGAGATTTGAAAATCATTTTGGTAATGACGTCATAATGCAAATGTTGTTCTTCAATGTGATTAGTTCTCGTGGTCCCGGTTACATGCAGTAGTCGCAAGTGAATTGATGTCTTTGAAGTTCGTCAGTCACTTACCACGCGGCGGTCATGTCCCAGAAGGATATTACTAAAAATTATCAACGTTAATGATACATTCAGGCGGGCTTTTTCACTGGATGGAAATGTCTCTTGACTCCCACGCCACAGACTACGCTAAACGGCGGCATTGCTGAGTTGCACGTGACGTCATCGCCGCCATCTTGTTTGACGTACTGTTCCTCGTTCGATCAACAATGAAACCAAAATATTTCTTTGTTTGATTCAACCAACATGGTCTTTGTTATTTGAACCTCTGGGGATTGATTGCAAACCAGCATTAGACCATTTTCTCAAGTATGCGCACGCAACAGGCTTGACGGGCCGGTAAATACTTCACGTGGGAATCACGTAGTGGTTTCCTATAACCCTCCCTATTATTTCAACCAATACCAAATCCAAGCTTTTTTGCTCTGACGAAAGGCTAACGTTCGAAATGTCAGCTGCTACTCGCTTTCCACGGCGGTTAGCATACCTCAATCGACTTTAGTTGATTACATACCAGTCTAAATCCAAGCTGCCTACATGAAGTATTTCTTGGCGGGCCGTGAGTTTTGTTAGCTTTTGTTAGACTCTCTGATGCGACAGCCTTTGTTATTCAAATTATCGGCTATTGTTCAACAATTGGCGGCTATTGTTCAAAAAGCGATTTGGCGGGCCAATATTGCGTGCGCATACCTGAGAAAATGGTCTATTGCTCGAGAATTGTGTAACCATGTCCTGATTAGTTCCCAGTCAAGCTTTTGTCCCCCCCTCTAAACTGCTCAGCGCGATGCTACATGCGGGGAATTTATCGCCGTTTCTAGCGAACATGAATATCACACTGGTTGGTGATCGATAACACTCCCGCCACTGCACCACTGTGTTGAAATGGTGGCAGCCGTCACCCTACCTTCTACACCCACACGTACCACGGCACAACGTCCGACGCGCATGCGCTTTTGACGAGCCGGTCGCGCGCGCGTCTCCCCTGTTTCCCGCTGAAACTAAAAGAAGACAGAGGCAATCACCCCGTTTCTAGTTTTAGGTACGTATGTGAAATGTTTCGCGAAAAACAAGAAAACTACTTAAAAGCTAAGCCTAAGACTTTAACAGGTTAAAGTTTTCTTAATTTGCATTAAATTCACTGTGAGTTTAATAAGTTATAAAATTATTTACTTAAAAAGTTTAAGACAGTCGGAAACTTGTATTTGAACTCCAGAGCCTTCGTTCTTTAGGCCAGCGGAATGGGTGTGCTCTACACCAGTCTCCTCGGTTACCCGCAGAGTACGGTATCGATCCGGTTCCTAAACAGAGCCCACCCGCGAACATCGAAAATGATATTAGACCTATATCACTCACATGTCAGGTGGCTAAGTTGTTAGAAGGATTTACATTAGCTAGGATCCTTCCCTCCATCCTTGACGATCTGGACGATAAACAATTTGCTGTCGCCGGGAGGTCAACAGAACAAGCTCTAGTTTACCTCCTTCATTTAGCCCTTGACGCTCTTGATAGGGGTCACTGCTCGTTAAGGTTCTTTTTTGCCGACTTCCGAAAGGGGTTTGACCTTATTGACCATGGTATTTTACTAGACAAGTTTTCTAAGTTTAAGTTTCATAATTGTTTATTAAGATGGATAGCCTCGTTCTTGCAGGGTAGATCCCAATTTGTACGTATTACCTCGACACGCTCAGCATCGCATGTTCTTAATGGTGGAATACCCCAGGGAACAAAGCTAGGCCCTATCTTGTTCGCAGTTATGGTTAACGATCTCCTACCCTCATGGGGCCCACGTGCTAAGTTCGTAGATGACTTAACAGCTTTAGAAATTATTCCTAGAAACTCACCATCCTTATTAAATTTTATTGTAGACGATATTCCATCTTTCGCGGTCAATAATAATATGCAGTTAAATCCTCGTAAATGTAAGGTTATGTCGATTGACTTTTTACACTACAATAGTTGCGTGATGCGACCCATTGCTACCGGCGGAAGCTATCAGTATAGAGTGCGTGAAGTCCTTCAAGCTTCTCGGGGTATTTATCTCAGAGGAACTCACGTGGGTTGTCCACTGCGATTATGTAGTCAAAAAAGCCAATCGGAGGCTGTATGCCCTGAGGCAACTCAAAAAGTGTGGTGTCCCTTCTGCGGACATCGTTATTATTTACTGTACAGTAATTAGATCTGTCATAGAATATGCGTGTGTCGTGTATGCCAGCCTTCCATTATACCTATCTAATGCCCTGGAAAATATCCAGAAAAGGGCATTGTCCGTCATTTTTCCGCGTATTGTTTACGGCGAAGCATTGGAAAAGGCGGGTATCCCCACTCTAGCCGATCGTCGACTAGCGGCCTGTAAGAAATTTATAAGCAACATTAAGCCGGGTAATCCCATCTACCCCCTAATACATAACAGAGTAATAAACTCATTGGCGCAGTACTCGCTGAGATCGGGCAAAGGCAGTTACCCAATGGCCACTAAAACTGACCGTTTTAGCAATTTCGTAACTGTGAAATTTAGTCCAAGGTATCTAAATTTAACTTATATCATATCATATAGTACGTATTTATTTATTTATATAATCAGTATCCCATTATTAAGTGTAATCAGCCTGTAATTCAATATACATTGCAAGAGGCGTGAATAAACTAATTATTATTATTATTAACCACAGGGAACCCAAGCGTAGTTTCTGTGTGAAGTCTTGGTATGGTCTCGGCTCCACAAAATGCCGCGATCTTCAAGTTTTTCTTTGTTCTCCCAACATATATCGCGTGTTTATACATGAAAAGCGTTAAATTGCTTGAATTTAACATGCTTGAGCGTGTTTTATTGATTTGAACTGCTTGTTTGCCTTCATCACGCGCTAAATCTATATCATAAAGCAAGTACTTTCAACACTTCTCATGTTCACAAATGCATGCCCTTCGTGTTTTATCATCGGACAGTGTAATGCATGGCTTACGCTGCTTTATTTGTTAAAGTGCATATGATCCCATTTTTTTATTATTATAATCGATTCTATATCAACCAAAGAGTTGAATGGCAAAATATTTCTGAATTTGAGTGTTGCGTCTATGACTTATAGAGGTTTCTATTTCGAATAAATTATGCCAATGACGTAACGTCAAACAGGCAATTTACTGTCACTTCATTCTCCTTGTGAATATATAGATAGATAGATATATCTGACCTTCGAGCTGAGCGGTCATGCTTGACAGTTGCTCCGTAAAACTGTTCTAAAGTTACTTAACTTCACTTAATCTAATGAAATCAAATGACCACTAACAACAAAACACTCCGAAAGGAGAACGAAGCTTTAAAGAACGAAGTTCAAGAATTAAGGAAGAGATTACAACACCTCGAAGCACAGTTTTCAGACAAGACGGATAATGGACATCGAGGCTCTGCTGAAGTTGAAGTCCTAACGCCTGAAAAAGCAAAATCCGTACAGTTTCTCAGTGACCAGTACGATGATTTGGCTCAATTCAAGATTCTAGCGATTAAAGAACAGAAGGATATGAACACAAAGATCAACACAAGGGCACCCAACGAGTGCTTTTTGAAATTCGTTTGAAACCAGTTGTATGCAGCTCATCTAGCCCAAGTAACTTCGTGTTGCAAAGTTTTGTGGAGGTATGAATTTTTTAGGGGTTCTTTTTTCCTTTAGGCAATTCTTTTAGGTGACCTCCATTTGTTAAAGGTTTATTCTTTCGGATTTTAGATGTCAGAATTTCTTAGAGAATGAAAATGTGTTCTCGAAAACTTTAGGTGGCCGCTTCACTAAATGATTTGTGATAAGAGGGTCTGAATGGGGGGAGACAATCACTCCACTGAAACTCCACGATCAACAGTCCTGCCGTCTTCTCGGATGAGTTAATTATGATAATTATGTGAAATTATAGAATATGAACCAATCAAAGATCACTACCAGGTTTTCTGGTAGTGACGTCACTGGACGGCATTATTCAGACGTCTCTCTCGGGAGGAACGTGGTTCCAGAGGTTTTTTAGCCTGCTTGCAGGCGGTGGAGGGTGTTTTTTCGCGGCCGCCATATTGGCCGAGCGTGATTGAGACCTGGGATCGAATGACAAATGGAGGGGGGAGGGGGATGGGGGAGAACAAGCAGATCTGAAAGACCGCGGTCTTTCAGATCTGCTTCTTCTCCCCCACCCCCCTCCATTTGTCATTAAACACCCGTTTGCTGCGCGAAAAAACACCCTCCACCGCCTGCAAGCAGGCTAGAGGTTTTCTAGAGAGAACAACCGCGCGGAGAAAGAGCTCTCTCTAGAAAACCCTGGGCCTCTGGAACCAGGGTAAGGTGTAGGCGAACTAAATGTGAACTATCAGTTTCCAAAGAGCAAGATCTCTCCTGTTATCAAGATGGTGAGCAGCAAATATTTTTCTTCTATTGACCTTCGATAAAGTCAAGCAGCCGGTTCAAAACTCAATTAGCATTTACAATTACAGTTGATTTACGGTGTTTAAACTTCACGGGGGAGAACAGCAGTTTTTTGTGCTGGGAATCTTAAGAAAATGTCGGGAATTGGTAGGCTCAGGGGATTTACCAGGAGATCGTTGATATGTCGGGACAAAATGAAAATAAATCGATACATATTCACAAATTAAGCCTGGGCTTCCTGTGTTTGGACTCCTAATATCTGAATCCGCGAAATTCCCATGTGTTGGTAAGCGGATTCCTTACTGTGGGCAAAGATGGAGGTCCGTGTTTCTGGCGCTGTCATGGCTTCGCTGATGCTAGAGCTAGCAAACGGAAAAGGAGATGTGGTAACTACAAAGAGCCTGTTGTCTTATATTTGGCAAGTGTGATTCTTGATATTCATCACTGGTTTATTCGCAGGAAGGTTTTTTACTTGGAGATATCACCGGCAGAACTGTCAATACCATCAGTGATTCGGAGTCGGAACACTTGAGATACGAGAGAATAGCCAGTGAGTTGCGCCCTCTTGTTTCAAAACAATATGTTTGTTTAGAAAACGAACCGAATATTTAATCATTGATCTTGTTGGTTTTCAGCTATCCATGGATTCCTTCCCTGTAACAAAGTTTTTAGGTGAGTTGTTGAAAGATTGTGAAAACGTAGTATTGAGCTGACTTAACTTAACGTCTTTATCGGACAGAACGAATTCTCAGGCACGCATGTAAACAAATAAATATCTCCATAGAGGAGGCACACCACAAAAACGTTTTCATGCCTGTCCGAGACACTTTATATCGATACTAATGTACCAATCAATTCGAAACATCAACATCATAATATGTTATTTTAAAATCAATACATTACTTAGTGATTACTTAGCTAGACAACATGGCGGCGAACACGCTATGTGATCGTGATAATGCTTTTCTCCTTTATATGTTTCTTTTACTTCCAACAACAAATTTGGTTTTACCCGAACACTTACCGGCAATTCCAAATCATGATATTGAAAATAACAGGGATGCATTAGTCGAGAAATATTAGCCATCTAAATGCCATATGAAGTTAGGCCCTGGTGCAAAATAATAGCTGCGCTTTCATCTGTGTCTCGCTACCGTCTTTCAACTCCTTCATCAAAGCGTATCTAACAGTTTCCTTGCTAGTTTAATACCAGCGAATGTTTGTTCCTTAACAAGTAGTTAAGTGTTTGTTCCTTCATTTGCTTGAGTGCTGACACTTTAGCTGGATCTGGCTGCACACCATTCTCGCTGCAGATGATTCCGTAGAACTTGATCTTTTTCTCTTTGATGAAACACTTGTCGGGGTTTAGCTTCAATCCCGTTGCTTTGCATCTCTTGATCATTCCACGCAAGTGGTGATTGTGTTCTTCTTCCGTTCTGCCATATACTACTATGTCGTGTACTATTCCCACAACACCTTCGCATCTCTCGAATGTCTGATCAATCTTTGACTGGAATACGTCTTGAGACATCCTTAGCCCAAATGGCATGCGCTTGAAACGGTATCTACCGAATGGTGAGTTGAATGTCGCTAGATAGCTGGATTCTTGGTCTAGTACTACGTTCCAGTATCGACTTCTCGCATCTACGATGGAGAATAGCTTTGCGCCATTCAGCTTTGGTAGGATTTCTTCAAGGGTGGGAAACATAACAAACAAGCTGGAACAACAGGACCCAGATGGACGCCAACCCATGGCCCCTGAGATGCAACAGGGAAACCAACCAAGCTGGAAGATTTAACCCTGACTAAATTACATTAGTCCTGATTAAACCCAGCCAGCATGGCAGGGCTAGCACAACAGTAAACAATATGAGGAGCCTTTCATTAGCATATCCAACATGAAAGTGAGAATACCACCCAGTTAGCCAAGAGGCTTGTCGCTTCGCTCCTCGATCGGAGACGCATTGCTTTGTGATCCGTCTCCTCATCGGAGACCCGTCGCTTTGCGACTTGCAACTTTCAAGCCTCTGTTAACCAGGGTAAGCACAGGGCCAAAGCAATGTCTCGATTAGCAGAAATTCTAGAATAATTATTTTTGTGGTTGGACCTTAGTTGGCCTATAAGCTACAATTTGAGAAAATAAGGTCTTTACTACTCATATATGTTCAACTGGCCCGATACTGGCACACTAAGGCAAAATCTTAGTTCATATTTACACAGCTCTTATTCAATAATAATTCAATTCTAGCTGGTACTGATTGATGTTCCGATAACTTGGGGATATGACAGGCAGGCCTACCTTGAGGGATACACTGTTAAGCGTGAGGTTTTATGGGGGGGAGGGGGGGGGGGGGGAGGATTTGACAGGCAGGCCTACAGTACCTTGAGGGATATGCTGCCTGCCCCAGGGGTGGGGTTATTTATAGGCAACATAAGGAAGATATAGGGCAGTGGGATGGGGAATTTTGATATTATTGACCAAAGGTCTTATCCCAAGGGTGGGCAATTTGACGTTTTTGGGAGAGGGCTTAACATTGATAGGTGTACAGTATTACCTGTCAGTAATATTGTCATGGTTTCCTGACTGTCAGAGCAGATTGTATGTGTAACTTGTAAAGTAGGGGTTATACAACTGAAAATAATAATTGTTGCTGAGTTTAAAGTTGGTCAATCTCAAAAGGGATAACATTTTTTTTTAAATACCAGCAAGGACGGTGGAGGTTGGTGAGACAATGAGAAATAAAACCCACTATGGATGGCCTTAGTTAATGAGTTAATAGTCAACTATCATTAACTTTTTTACCTCCCTAAGGAGGTGGTACATGAAAGTGTAAATTACTTATAGAAACTGGTATGTATGTTTTACTCTAATTTTTGTTTTTCTTGTATACAGCTTTTATGATGGAATTGGGCGTATTGATAAAAAGAAACTGGGTTGTTTACTCAAAGACAGTAAAGAGGTAAGTAAAAGGAAGATAATCTACGTATTTGAGATCCTAATGCATGTACATTTGAAGGGCTGTGTGTGCAACAAGGATGCAAGTGACTCCTGATCACTTCAAATTCTTACTTTCTACGTGAGAATTTAGAATGTGATCAGGAGTCACTTACACCCTTCATTTGTAGATAAAGAAAATTAAAGAAAGTTAGAATTTCTTTAATTCTTTAACAAACTACACCACACTTTAAATACTGGAAAAACATGTAATCAACTAAAAGTCAATGAAGGTAACCACCGTGGGAAGTGAGTGACAGCTGACATTTCGATTGTTAGCCCTTTATCAGAGATCAACACTGGTTTTTACAGGAACTAGTCACCCATTGCACACCACACTATATCCCTCAATCCCATGGAGGTGGGTGTGCAGTGTGTAGAAAGTAGAACATAGGCTGCTGTTCTGGAAAACAAACTTTTACTCTTATTCAAGGAGCAGGCCAGGTTGTCATCTCCCAGGTAAGTATATACCTGTACATGTATTAAGCCTTGGTCAACGGTTTCAACATCTCCACACATTTGAGGGATTTGAAAGCATGTGTTAAACAGTTTCAACATTGATTCAACATTCCGAGAACAACTGGTCTCAACATCTATTCAGCATTCCAATTCTATTGTTCTTGGAAATACTTTCTGGCCATGTCAAACAGGTTAATTTCAACAAATGTTGTACCAATGTTGAATAGATGTTGAAGCTGTTTGGCCAAGGCTTTGAAGCATAAGAGTTAGGAGATGAGGCTGACAGTTTGTATAGTATTTTCCTGCACAAAAACAGCCTGGATCTTGAACCACTGTAGCCTCTCAACACCAGTGCTCCACAACCTGAGTAACTTGGTCATCTCAAGTGGCATTAGAAGGAATTTCACATGAGGGTGTAAAACTCCATTGTGTTCTATGACATTGAAATGGGATTCATTGTTTACCTGTTCAATCAAATTGCAAAGTAATGTTTCTTTTTTCCTTCAAATTGTGCCATTTTCAAAGCCATTGCTTTATACATGTAGGTGGCCCTTAATAAACGTTTTTTCCCTTTCAGTCCATCATTGGATGGTATAAATACAGAAGGAACTCCCAACCTCTTGTCACACTGAGAGAGAGATTTGTCCACCATAATCTTATAGAAGAATTAGGCTTTGAACCCTCACAAGGTGTGTCACAGCTGTCGAGTATTCACAAGGTGTATATACTTGTATGATGAGCATTTAAAATCCAATTCTTACAGAACGAAAAACAAAGCATTCCAAGTTACGGTTATTAGAGCCAATCAGTGTCGAGTTAGAAGACAATTATCATTTCAACTTGCTCGAGCTTTGATCTGGTAAAAGGCGAATTTGGTGGACTAGAGTCTTTTTAATGAAGAAAATTGCATGGATATGTTGCAATTAATTTTTGTTTTCAGTTATTATTTTTTCCAACCAGGTAATTTGTGAAAACTTGTTTACCTGTGAACCCTAAATTAGTGATTAGCCATAAAAACCTTAAATTAGTGAGAACCCATTGTTGATGGTTAGGGTTTTTTTTAATGAAGGGTTAGGCTTTGAATTAGTTCACAGGGCCATTGAAGAACTCATTGTTTACCTCTTTTCAGACTGGTTAGGATTGGTTTTAGGGGTTGGGTTAGGGTTTAATGTTATTATCTTAATACTCAGGGTAATAAGAAAAAAGAAAAAGGTGAAGAAAAAAGAAGAAAAATAAAAGGAAGAAAATAGAAGAAAAAAAGAAGAAAAATTACCTTATTACAGTAAATTAACAATGCACGTTGACAACGCGAAGAAAATTTACGTTACACTAAATTAACGCGAATTTTTCAAAAGTTAGGTTTACATGCATTAAATTAACGCGAATTTTTCGATAAGCATCTTGCTTTATTTACTGCGATTTTCATAATTCTGCAAACTCGCACTTTACATTTCTGAACGCCAAACTGCGTTTTGGCTTCCGTCAATAAAACCTTCCAAGACAAGTGCACGGATGTTTCTAAGTTTTTTTTAAAGCCGAAAATTTGGGTTTGAAGCCTAACTAGACCCTATCAATTCAAAAGATCTTTCAAAGCCTCACGGTGAAATCACCAAGAGCTGCTCACTCGTTTGATTGACGGAAACCAAACCGCAATAGTGACTCTGAAGAGCCAATAGAGGAGTCATGAACTAATAAGGTTTTGAAATGAAATAAAGGTGCTTTAAAATAACAATGTTGTAAAATAGCGTGCATTAAATTTACATCGACATTAATTAAGATACATTAAATTAACGCGAATTTTGTAAAATCGCGTTAATAAAGTGCATTGTTAATTTCCTATAATAAGGTAACAAGGTTAAAAAAATTTAGCTAGGAATTTTTTTTGGATTGACTTAGTATTTTGTACCTTTTGCTGCATTTGGACTAGATTGTTGGAGACTGGGTACTAGTGGCACTATCATATATAGTAAATAAGTAGTGTTTCATATTGATCACTTGGCGGTGCAGTGGTTATGCTTGGACCAACAGATCCGGTATGGTAATTCGATATGGTAATTAGTATAGTTGATTAAAGCAATGTTGCACTGCATGTGTGGAGCTGTGTAGGGAGAGGGGCAGGGAAAGAAAGTGATAAGGGAGGAGAGAGGTAGGAAAGAGAGGTGGAGGGGAGGGTGAATATATTTTTGGTACCCCCAAAAATACCTAACTAGTTAGAAACAAATTAACTGAAAACACAAATTAACTGCAACGGATATATGCTAGCCTGCTAGTGGCTCTTATTTTATTTTTTTTGCTCATTTGTTTTCGGATTGGGTTACCTGTGGCACACGGTAAAAATGGGGTGAGGAGAAAAGGGAAGTAGGGGGTGGGGGTGGGGAAGAGGAAAAAATGAAATAAGAGCCTGCAGGCAAGGGGTGCCTTTTCAAGTTTCCGCCCCTGGTGAGCTGAAAGGTTGTCACACATCAGTAACACATCAGTCACGCGTCAACTGTCAGGCAAGTTAAAAAGTACACAAACATGGTCAAAAAAATTTGCACTATCATAACAACATTTGTGTGTATTTATCATTTGATTGGCATATGGAACGTTTAGCCAATAGGTGAGCTGTGTTCATGGACAAACGTGGGAAACTCGAAAAGGCTTCCCTTGCCTGGATATACTATTGAGGAAATGGTATGATGTCTCTATATATCAATTCCAAACCTGCCCATACCCCTTTTCTCCTCACCCCATTTTGACCACGTGCCACAGGTAACCCAATCCGAAAACAAATGAGAAACAAACACCACAATAAGAGCCGCTAGCAGGCTAAGCTCGATCAGGAGACAACAGCTTCATGCACATGATTGTAAACTTCTGTATTGTATATGGAGTTTTATCTCCATCACATATTTATTTGATACATGTGCATTATTATGGGAGTATACAGACTGTGCAGGTCTCAAAATCATACTATAATTTTATAATAATTATTATTATTGTCGTTGTTGTTTTCCTTGTCGTTGTTGTTGTTGTACCTTTGCAATGCAATTTGGATTTTATAATAATATTACCGGTATTGTAATTTACTGTAATGTGGTAAGACCTTCAGCACATTTCAGGAAAGGACATCAAATGATCTAGCCCATTGCATGCAGGCTACAAATGTTCAGATTAAACCACCAACCTTTAAAAATTGTCCTAATGCAAGAGTATTTCATATTTTTACCTTTCATTATTTTCCAGAGTTTCTATTTGCTGTCATCACTTCATCTTCTTCATCTGGACGGTCCACTCATTTATTTAATTACTCAATGCTGTCAGCTAGCCATGTAAAAAGGTAAGAACATACACTTTGATGTTGCACAGTCTGTAATTCATAATCTATTGTGGGCATTAGGAATACACTGTAATGTAGTTCAAATGTTATTTGAACAAGAGGCCCTGAGTGGCCTTAACTCGGGCCATCTATAGCATGTAGTCTGCATGGAGTTCTTGCATAATTTTGTGTCAACATGGTTTGTGCTAGAGTAGCCAGAGAATTGGTTCTCTACTGATGCTCTTGTCTGTCAAATGTCAATGTGCAAATGCCCCACGTATTCCGGGGGAGGGGTTAGGTTCTGACGAAGGGCTAGCGCTCGAAACGTCAGCTGCTACTCGCTTTCCACGGCGGTTAGCATACCTCAATCGACTTTAGTTGATTACATACCAGTGTTTATCTTCCCCGCCGACGCAGACCAAAACTAGTTTTTACAGGAACTAGTTGCCTATCATAGGTTAGGGTATGCCTGGTTGGAAATGATAGAGCCATAATACACACACAACACACACATACATGTACATTTCAGCCACAATTTCCCTCAATTCTGTAGTTTAATATTACTTTCTTTTCAATATTATTGTTCCTTGAGGTTTGTTAGAATTACAAAAAAAACTTGGTATGGGTGTTGTTGATTGAAGTGCAATGGTTATTTGAGTAGTCTGCACGATATTGAGTCACTCAAATTTGATGCATTGTAATTATATCAAGTGCAGTACAACTATGAGAAATCAAGCAATTTAGAACAACAAATTCCACATAATGTTGTTATTCATTGTGAATAGTTAGGTAATGTCATTCTACATGTGAAATAAAGTCATCTACATGTATTTGTAATTCTCAATTATTAACAAACCAGTGGAGACGGCTGACATTCAGGCTAAATTGTCAATACAATATTTTCGATTGAGGTCATAAACTACAGACCACCATTTTCTAGTATTAAGTGAGCTGCCACTGTGTTAGTGCTCATTTTCTGAAGGAGACTGAAACTTATAATGGCAGGCCACAAATAAACATGCAATGTCCACTCTTTTTATATCATTGGGGTTGCAGCAAGATTAATTTTCATTCCCAAATAATTCATAAAAGTACTTGTACTCCTGATCATGACCGAGTGAAAGTGACGATGCTGACGTCAAGAACTGAGGAACAACAACAATTACATCTATTTTCTCATAAGATGATGGAAATGTTTACAAGTAATAAGGCATAATAAGAAATACAATGATGAGAAGGTACATGTAGGTCCTTAAGGTAACCTTAGGGTTATCTTAAGCCAGGACCGGACCACCTCAGATGGAAAACACTGAAACAAGATCTAGCTTGCATGGATATATAATGGTACCAAGAAAGGGGAAGGGAAAGAAAGAGTGCCACTTGCATGTACATGTAAGTATACTCTCAGTTCTGGACCAAATTTAGTATATGTTATGTTATAAACTTGCAATAATGATAAATACACTACTCTATACATAATATCATTATATCAGTTCTAAAAAAAGTAACATTAAATACACTGTAGAATGCCTGAACCCAGAGATAATAATCAAATACAAATAGGCCCGGCCAGATGTAAATAGACCCGGGAAATAGAACAAAATAAATAGTCAATAATTGTACATGTGTTAGGTGGTAACTGTGAACTGTCCCTTGGTCTTGTGCTTAGGAAAGATTGGTTTTTACCAGTGTCAATAACACGCCACATATAAATATGCGATTTCCACATCAGAGTCATTTATCGTTCGTTTGAAAAAAATCTTAATTTTGGATTACTTACTCAGTTTATACTCACTCACTGCATGCTGGATTTTCGTTCCCGAATTTATAAACATTTAAATACATGTGCATGGGGGGTGAAACGACTGTAATTCTTTTAAAAGGCCCCTGTCAGTCAGAGAACTGAGAAATCGGGTCATTTCTACTACACTTTCAAGAGGTTAATAACAATAAATAACAACATAACAACAGTCAATTGGTATAAAGGTTATCATGTTCAGATTAGCGGCCTGGCCCGAGTAATTAGGGATTTTATTTGAACTCCGGAATAAGTTTTTGAACTAGGGAATTAATTTTTGAACTAGGGAATTAGTTTTTGAACTAGGGAATTAGTTTTTGAACTAGGGAATTAGTTTTTGAACTAGGCAATTTGTTTTGAACTAGGGAATTTTGTATTGAACTAGGAAATGTTTATTTGAACTAGGGAATGTTTTTGGTGTATATTAAAAATAAATCCACCCTCCCCTTCTGTTTTCCTATCTCACCCCTTATCACTTTCTTCCCCTACCCCTCTCCCTATCTCCTTGCAGTGCTACATTGTACTACATGTATATATGAACTGTACTAATTGTCAGACTGTATTTGTATTAACTTGTGGATGTGCACAAGTGCAGGAATGAGTTAATTTGGGATGGTTTGGAATTGTATCACTCGCTTGCTCACTCACTCACTAAGATGTTTTTTTATTTAAACATATATTATATTCTTTGCATTCATCCTAGCTAAGAGCAGAGGCTCATCAAGAGGACTTGTGTAACATAATATACTAACATACATGTATTTGAAAGGGATTGAACAAGAAAGACATTAAACGAACTGGGATAACAGGCTTAGAACAGATTATGTAATTTAAAAAGAAAAGCAAAACAACTATAGTTAATTAAGCTTTTTAGGTACTACCCCTTAGATTTTTTCAGGCACGTTCAGATAATGCAGGTCAAAGCTATTATAAAAGATTTGACACATTGGCTGATACATTGTAACTAATTGATAAAAGTGAATGACAGGAGAGATTGATTTTGCCTCCAAATAAATCATGTCGTTCAACAACAAAATTTAATGTTCTGTGACGCTTTCACTTTGGACCTACATGTACTACTTTGGTATATAAACTACCGAGGCTGCTCATTTGCTTGGCAGTGTCGGTGGCTTGTTTGCTTCGTTCTTTCAGTGGCTAGGAAAGCGAAATGTCCTACGACCATCAAAACATGTACTAAGTGATCAAAAGACAAAAGTCAAGCATACTGTAATAGTTGTTAATCATAACCTACACACACTGAGCTACATAGAATACAGGGCCACATTCAAGCTACAATCACAGACATAATTGTTGAGACACTCGACAAAATAGTTATTATATGAGAAGAAAAAACATACTGGACACAAAGCTAAGACAGCTGAAGCTTCACAAACCCCCCTTCCCCTTTCAATGTTGGTAGTGAATGAATTTCAAATTAAACATGCACCTAAACCAACATTGAAGGGGTTAGAGAGGGTTTATTTAAAGAATGGTCTCTAAAAGTGAGCAGTGTCCCAAGTCATTTTGTATGTGATTGTCTGAGAAGCTTCTTTGAGGAATTAGAGAGGTAGAATGTCGAGAAATAAAATAATTTTTGCCAAACTTGGCAGGATCTTTTATTGTTTCCATGTGCATCTTGTGTATCATGTTTGAAATCCATCGGTGCGAAATGACGTCATGAAGATAAACCATTTGCAGCATTGAATGTAAATGAGTGTAGAGTGCAAAAATGTTTGTTTAAAAGCTGTAAAATGATATGTTTTGCAGAAGTGAATGAAAAAGGACATGTACAGTAAAGTACAAAAACGTTTATTAAAAAATGACATGAAAAGACGATTTCTGCAATATTGGAGGCTGTTTTAGCGGTTTTTCCAAAGTTTCACCACACGGTTCACCATTCTGTGACATCATAATGACATCATAACTTTCTCTGATTGCTAAGCCAATAGCGTCATTGGGAAAGAGCATCCAAACTAGTTTTTAAATGTCACGATAAAACATGGGTTTAAGGAAAATTTTGAAAAATAACGATTTCTTTAGTATTGGCGCTTGTTTTAATGGTTCACCACACGGTTCATCATTCTGTGGCATCAGAATGACGTCATAACCTCATCTGATCACCAAACAGTTAGCATCATTCGAAAGAGCAGCCGAAGTAGTTTCAAAATGTCATGATTCACCACACGGTTCATCATTCTGTGGCATCAGAATGACGTCATAACCTCATCTGATCACCAAACAGTTAGCATCATTCGAAAGAGCAGCCGAAGTAGTTTCAAAATGTCATGATTTACCGCAGGTTGAGATAAAAAGTTGGAAAATGGCAACGGTTCACCCCTTCAACCCTCTAAAAGTAAATTGAAGTATATATATTTTAACAGTGATAAAGGGTGAACCGTTTTCATTTTCCAGACTTTTTCTTAAACCTGTGTTAAATCATGACACTTTAAAACTACTTTGGATGCTCTTTCCAACGACGCTATTGGCTTGGTGATCTGAGGAAGTTATGATGTCATTATGACGTCACAGAATGGTGAACCTTGTAGTGAACCACTAAAACAAGCCCCTATACTGTAGAAATCGTTGTTATTTTTCCGAATTTTCGTTAAAACTTTGTTAAATCACAACATTTTAAAACTACTTTGGATGCTCTTTCCAACGACGCTATTGGCTTGGCGATCTGAGGAAGTTATGACGTCATTCTGACGTCACAGAATGGTGAACTGTGTCTTGAAACGTTGGAAAAACCGCTAAAACAGTCTCCAATATTGATGAAATCGTCTTTTTGCGTCATTTTTAAAAAATGTTTTTGTACATTACTGTCCTTTGCATTCACTGCTTCAAAAAATATATTTTTACGGCTTAAAAAAAACAGTTTAGCTCTCTACTGTCATTTATATTCAATGCAGCACATGGTATTATCTTCATGACGTCATTCTGATGTCATTAAGCAGCGATGGACTTGAAGCATAATACACAAGATGTACATTCCAACAATAAAAGAACCTGCCAAGTTTGGCTAGAATTCTCTTATTTCTTGAAATTGTACAGCCGATTCTTCAAGTTAGCCCTCAGACACTCACAGCCATAATTGTTGAGACATGCAACGAAATAGTTATTATATAAGAAGAAAAACATTACTGGACACAAAGCTAAGACAGCTGAAGCTTCACAAACCCCCCTTCCCCTTTCAATGTTGGTAATGAATGAATTTCAAATTAAATGTGCACCTAAACCAACATTGAAGGGGGGGAGAGGGTTTATTTAAATAATGGTCTGTAAAAGTGAGCAGTGTCCCAAGTCATTTTGTCTGTGATTGTAGCTCTCTTGCTCGGCAGTGAATTGCTAGCTGTTATGAATAAATATTTACGTGTAAGTATTAAAAGCATATGTTTTGCGCAAAAAAGAATGGGGCCGGTTTGATATATTTTGAATTCATAGTATATTTTGAAAATAACTGCATTCTGTACCTCTTCAGCTACTGGCCTGGCAAAAGACTTGCCTTGAAAAGTGGCCCATCATGTTCTGTGATAGCAGTTTTGAAACTACAAACAACTACAAAGTCGAGCGTGTGTTTTGACAGTCGTAGAACATTTTGCATACCTAGCCGCTGAAAGAACGAAGCACATGAGCCACCGACACACTCTAAATTATATGCTTAAATTTCGTAGCAAATGACAAGCAACATTCCCAGAATGAAATAGATTGTGTAATAAGCTGAAAGTCTGGTGAATTCATTTGTTTTGGGTGGCAAAACTTTAAGACAAAATGTTAGTGGTATCCTGCAAATCGATTTTCAAATTACACTGTAGTTTATCCATTTCATACTACACAACTGGACAGTTATAACCACAATCCATTTGTACCGGTACTAATAAATTATGTCATTACAATTTATGTGTGGCGGTACTGGGTCCTGTGTTGAACCTAATTCCGATTTCTGGAGACAATTTTTTTGTCCATTGATTTGTTTTGAAACTCTAATATCGAATACTGTAAAACACAAATGAATACCTCGGCAATTTTGTTAGTGGAAAAAATCCTAGTAACTAACCGTGATCTCTGGCTGTGTGTGTACTACTGAATAGCGATATGACAGTGCATGAGTACTTTTACACTGGTTCTGTTTTGCATTAATTGAGAGTTGACTTAATGATTCTGAGTTCTGTCAGAGAGTTCACTTCTGTTTGAGATCAGTTCTATATGATTCTGAGTTCTGAGAGTTCATAACCTGCAATGCAGGTATTCTATTAGCCTGCTAGCGGCTCTTCTGGATTTTTTTTGGTTCATTTGTTTTTGGATTGGGCTACCTGTGGCATACCCAATTTGACTATGCAAAACACTAACATTCTATTTGTGGAGCAGAATCATCAACAACTGCAGAATTTCAAGGATTTCATTGAATATTTTTTTGATGTCTCAAAGCAGAAACACAACAGAACAACCCAGTGGCTTATCTTTCCAAAATTAGGGCAGATTTCATTCAAAACCCTACAGGAGAAGCCAAACTTAGGGCAGATTTCATTCAAAACCCAACAGGAGAAGCCACAATTAGAGCAGATTTCATTCAAAATCCTACAGGAGAAGCCAAACTTAGAGCAGATTTCATTCAAACCCCTACAGGAGAAGCCAAAATTAGAGCAGATTTCATTCAAAACCCTACAGGAGAAGCCAAAATTAGAGCAGATTTCATTCAAACCCCTACAGGAGAAGCCAAAATTAGAGCAGATTTCATTCAAACCCCTACAGGAGAAGCCAAACTTAGAGCAGATTTCATTCAAACCCCTACAGGAGAAGCCAAAATTAGAGCAGATTTCATTCAAACCCCTACAGGAGAAGCCAAACTTAGAGCAGATTTCATTCAAACCCCTACAGGAGAAGCCAAACTTAGAGCAGATTTCATTCAAACCCCTACAGGAGAAGCCAAAATTAGAGCAGATTTCATTCAAAACCCTACAGGAGAAGCCAAAATTAGAGCAGATTTCATTCAAACCCCTACAGGAGAAGCCAAACTTAGAGCAGATTTCATTCAAACCCCTACAGGAGAAGCCAAACTTACAGCAGATTTCATTCAAACCCCTACAGGAGAAGCCAAAATTAGAGCAGATTTCATTCAAAACCCTACAGGAGAAGCCAAAATTAGAGCAGATTTCATTCAAACCCCTACAGGAGAAGCCAAACTTAGAGCAGATTTCATTCAAACCCCTACAGGAGAAGCCAAAATTAGAGCAGATTTCATTCAAACCCCTACAGGAGAAGCCAAAATTAGAGCAGATTTCATTCAAACCCCTACAGGAGAAGCCAAACTTAGAGCAGATTTCATTCAAACCACTACAGGAGAAGCCAAAATTAGAGCAGATTTCATTCAAAACCCTACAGGAGAAGCCAAAATTAGAGCAGATTTCATTCAAACCCCTACAGGAGAAGCCAAACTTAGAGCAGATTTCATTCAAAACCCTACAGGAGAAGCCAAAATTAGAGCAGATTTCATTCAAACCCCTACAGGAGAAGCCAAAATTAGAGCAGATTTCATTCAAACCCCTACAGGAGAAGCCAAACTTAGAGCAGATTTCATTCAAACCCCTACAGGAGAAGCCAAAATTAGAGCAGATTTCATTCAAAACCCTACAGGAGAAGCCAAAATTAGAGCAGATTTCATTCAAACCCCTACAGGAGAAGCCAAAATTAGAGCAGATTTCATTCAAAACCCTACAGGAGAAGCCAAAATTAGAGCAGATTTCATTCAAACCCCTACAGGAGAAGCCAAAATTAGAGCAGATTTCATTCAAACCCCTACAGGAGAAGCCAAACTTAGAGCAGATTTCATTCAAACCCCTACAGGAGAAGCCAAAATTAGAGCAGATTTCATTCAAAACCCTACAGGAGAAGCCAAAATTAGAGCAGATTTCATTCAAACCCCTACAGGAGAAGCCAAAATTAGAGCAGATTTCATTCAAACCCCTACAGGAGAAGCCAAAATTAGAGCAGATTTCATTCAAAACCCTACAGGAGAAGCCAAAATTAGAGCATATTTCATTCAAACCCCTACAGGAGAAGCCAAAATTAGAGCAGATTTCATTCAAAACCCTACAGGAGAAGCCAAAATTAGAGCAGATTTCATTCAAACCCCTACAGGAGAAGCCAAAATTAGAGCAGATTTCATTCAAACCCCTACAGGAGAAGCCAAACTTAGAGCAGATTTCATTCAAACCCCTACAGGAGAAGCCAAAATTAGAGCAGATTTCATTCAAAACCCTACAGGAGAAGCCAAAATTAGAGCAGATTTCATTCAAACCCCTACAGGAGAAGCCAAAATTAGAGCAGATTTCATTCAAACCCCTACAGGAGAAGCCAAAATTAGAGCAGATTTCATTCAAAACCCTACAGGAGAAGCCAAAATTAGAGCATATTTCATTCAAAACCCTACAGGAGAAGCCAAAATTAGAGCAGATTTCATTCAAACCCCTACAGGAGAAGCCAAAATTAGAGCAGATTTCATTCAAACCCCTACAGGAGAAGCCAAACTTAGAGCAGATTTCATTCAAACCCCTACAGGAGAAGCCAAAATTAGAGCAGATTTCATTCAAACCCCTACAGGAGAAGCCAAAATTAGAGCAGATTTCATTCAAAACCCAACAGGAGAAGCCAAAATTAGAGCAGATTTCATTCAAAACCCTACAGGAGAAGCCAAAATTAGAGCAGATTTCATTCAAACCCCTACAGGAGAAGCCAAACTTAGAGCAGATTTCATTCAAACCCCTACAGGAGAAGCCAAAATTAGAGCAGATTTCATTCAAAACCCTACAGGAGAAGCCAAAATTAGAGCAGATTTCATTCAAACCCCTACAGGAGAAGCCAAAATTAGAGCAGATTTCATTCAAACCCCTACAGGAGAAGCCAAACTTAGAGCAGATTTCATTCAAACCCCTACAGGAGAAGCCAAAATTAGAGCAGATTTCATTCAAAACCCTACAGGAGAAGCCAAAATTAGTGCAGATTTCATTCAAAACCCTACAGGAGAAGCCAAACTTAGAGCAGATTTCATTCAAACCCCTACAGGAGAAGCCAAAATTAGAGCAGATTTCATTCAAAACCCTACAGGAGAAGCCAAAATTAGAGCAGATTTCATTCATACCCCTACAGGAGAAGCCAAACTTAGAGCAGATTTCATTCAAACCCCTACAGGAGAAGCCAAAATTAGAGCAGATTTCATTCAAAACCCTACAGGAGAAGCCAAAATTAGAGCAGATTTCATTCAAACCCCTACAGGAGAAGCCAAACTTAGAGCAGATTTCATTCAAACCCCTACAGGAGAAGCCAAACTTAGAGCAGATTTCATTCAAACCCCTACAGGAGAAGCCAAAATTAGAGCAGATTTCATTCAAAACCCTACAGGAGAAGCCAAAATTAGAGCAGATTTCATTCAAACCCCTACAGGAGAAGCCAAACTTAGAGCAGATTTCATTCAAACCCCTACAGGAGAAGCCAAAATTAGAGCAGATTTCATTCAAACCCCTACAGGAGAAGCCAAACTTAGAGCAGATTTTATTCAAACCCCTACAGGAGAAGCCAAACTTAGAGCAGATTTCATTCAAACCCCTACAGGAGAAGCCAAAATTAGAGCAGATTTCATTCAAACCCCTACAGGAGAAGCCAAAATTAGAGCAGATTTCATTCAAAACCCTACAGGAGAAGCCAAAATTAGAGCAGATTTCATTCAAACCCCTACAGGAGAAGCCAAACTTAGAGCAGATTTCATTCAAACCCCAACAGGAGAAGCCAAAATTAGAGCAGATTTCATTCAAAACCCTACAGGAGAAGCCAAACCTACCTGCTGAGGCCCCATAGAATTTTCCCGAATGGCATGGTGGGGGAATTGTATGGAAAATTCCATACATTATTTTGTCTGTAATAATAATAATTGATTGATTTTTCAAAAAAGATGACCCTACTTTTCTGACCAACAAAAAAACTCTGCTTTCCTGTGTGGTTCAAAGGTTCTAACAGAACTCCAGAATGAAGATTTGTTTTTCAGTGTTCAAACTTTCCTTCAAAACAGCAAACATCTAGAATCCAGCAAATAGGACCATCTATCTTAACCACAAGTATTTTAATGTTAGTAGCATCGCTTTGCATAGTATAGTATCTGTATACTTCTATTTTTTCCCTTTTCTTTTTCCTTCATTATGTATTATATATCACTGTGAGCTCCCACAATAGCTACTATGCTTGGGGTGGTCTTCACCTCTTTGGAACCTGGAATTAAGTACTGGCTATCCAAAGAATGCCTAATCCTGAAACAATACAAACCTTAATCCTAAAACAATGAATTTTTTTGTCAGTGCAGTCCAAATGGGGTCCAATAAAATGCAAGGTTTTGAGAGGCGAAGGCCTTGTTCTGCTTTGCTCTTGGAGCAAGCACTACAAATTATGTTTAAATAAAAAAAATGATTTTTTACTTTGCGAGAAAACAACCGATTCATTTGGTGTCAATCTGGTTAATTTTATGGTACTCCTTCCAGTCATGGTATTACTTTTACTCTTTGATGAATAAAAAAGCATTAAAAAAATTATGTTGGGTGAACTCCCATTGGCTACATGTATAATTGAATCCCATTTTTCCTTTGCAGTCCTTTTAATTCCCATGAGCTGAATATTGTAAACCTTGGTGACACATCCCATTCAGAGTATCGCCTTGGTCCTCACACTGTCAGAACTACATCTAAAGTATTCAGTGATGTTGTCAATGTTTATAGGTTAGTCATTACATGCACAACCCCATGTCAAATGTATTACAAGCAGTACATTGACCGTATGCATAAGTCCTGTTGACTAGCTTGTCAATGAGGCCAGTAGGTCCTCTGGAATGTTGAAATTGAAGCGCCCGGGGAGATGTGTGAAATGCACTAAACGAATATTCAGTGAAACAATGCATAGCAAATTAACGGCAAATTAATTTCCATTGAAATCAATGTACATTACAATGAACATTCCTTGTACACTTCTCTGATATCTTGATTTTTGCCTCTTTTCCCTTTTATTCTTCCCACCCTCTCTTAGTACAAATGTATTATAAGCAATGTATGAATAAGAGTCATCAGTAAGCTAAATTCTAGCCCTGATGTCAACAGAGGAAAACAAATTGATCAGTGATTTTTGAAGTGCAAAATGGCTGATTGAGCATCTTTGTTTATTTTATTTTTGGCTGGACAATTGTGAATTGATAAGTAATTACCGGCCGATCACTGATCATTATTTCCTGTGTGTTTGATTTCACATTTTCTACTTCCTATAATTTATGTGCAAATGTTGAACCCATGCAACCTTGAATGTTGGGAGTCGTGTGCTGATCAAAGTCTGCTATCAAATGAGCTCCGTTACGTGTATGTTAAACTGACAGGGGAGGGTACAATGCAAGGAAATGCCCTGTTGAACCTTTGTAATTCAGTTTCCCCTTGGCTTTTTCCAGGATTTGATAGCTGGCCAATCAGAGGCTTGCCGAGTCTTAGGGCTTGGATGTGTAACCTTTGCTTTGCTTATATAATAAGAGAGGTGGTAAAAAGAAAAGAGAAGAGGCAAAAAAGTGTAGAAAGAACAATAATTATAAATTATAGAACCACAAATCAATAGATTGGGCTACCTGTGATTTCATTAGGGATTTTTAGTTTTTGGTGCAGATGTATACTACATGTATGTATATCAGGGATTGGTTTTAAGGGATTATCTGTGTCATATTGCATTAGATACATGTACGTTGTATGTTTTGTCACACACCATTGTGTGGTTTTTATTTTAGGGATGATTTTATTGATAAGAATGGTTGTCTACAGCAATCTTTAGCCGCACATGGCATGTGCATTGCCTTGATGACCAAAATGAAGGTTAGTGTAAATACTGAGCAGACATAATAATTATTCTTGTCCAATCTGTGCCTAACTGTGTAAACAGCCACCCCAGGGTTCAAAATTAATGTTTGTGTATAGTTCTCCCAGAACACCGAACATGGTTTAGTTGTCCCAAGAATATTTAAAGTGCAAGTAAAGCCATAAAACAACATTATTTAACTCTTTTTGCTCCTAATTCTATTTGTAATATACTTCAGTTGTCTAAATTAGTTTTCTTCGAGACTGGAGCAGCAATTCAACTAGAATAAAAGTTACCCGAATTGCGGGATTGATTCAAATTGTGATGTCACAATGGAAACCTACAGGATTCTATTGTAGTAGTTTTCTCTTGGGAGGGAGTTGATTCATCTTACATGTATGACGTCACAGGATCCATGAAAAGTAACCAAAATTAGGGATTAAATGCCATAAGTGTTACAAAATTTGCAAGATTAAATACCTTTTTGTGCGAAACAAACACAAAAGTACAATATTTATTTTGTCAGCATTATACTTGCACTTTAAGTTGCCTTGCCACTGTTCTGCAATCAACAAACAGACTAACACACACCATGTTTGGAGATACTGCTGCAAAAAAATCACTGGAGACCCACTATAAGTGGAGCTGATGACTGTTACCTCATACAAATCTTTGATTTTATTTATATATATTCATGAACACACCCACACATACATGTATCTCCTTTGCTATTCTCCATTGTTGCTTTTGCAAATCTTAACAAACCAACCAATCAAATAATGCAACGTCCTGGCCATGTCATCAGTATGGAACTTTTGGGCTCGAATTGCAGACATCTCAAGGGAGGCTCATTTTTGGCCCTTGAATAGAGACAGCTGTATCCACAGGCTAGGGGCAACTGGACAACTGTTAATTTTGAAACCTGCATCCCTATTTGGAGGGCTCAATATTTGCCCTGGAATAAATACAGCAGCAGTCTGTCTGCTGTTTAATTCGCAGGCTAAACTGTAAAATAGATTTGCCTCATTGCTCAGAGCCACAGTCTCATAAAATGAAAGTACACGTACATGTAGCTGGAATGGGCATCTTACAACAAAACCTCATCAGGTTATCCATTTCATCATTAGGACCTTGTAGAGGATGTGAAAAACAGTGAATATACAGTATGTGCTATGGCAGAGCAAGTTGAGACCTTGAGAGGTGAGCTGGATAACAGAAGAAAAGAGCTTCAGAGGCAAACAGGTGAGACTATCAAGTTACGTTCATGAGTACACAATGTTATGAAACTCAGGTGACTTCAAGGACCTGACAGTTAAGTCCGTTGTCAGTTGCTGCTTTCTGTGGTTTCATACATGTATGCTCTTTCGTTATATCTTACAAATGATCCTCCAATCAAATGTGTATTAGCGTCATGTGCCAGCCCAATATTTTACCATGTACAATGTAGGACAACTACAATGTACATGTACATGTTGGACAGTTCACACGAGCTGTTTGCACTATTGTTTATTGTTTGGAGGATTATTTTTTGATATAATAAAACACATTGGATTTATTGGAGCTCAATGTAGCAAAATACTTAAGTATCAAAATTTAATATAATATTAGACTCGACCTTAATTTTATTATTGAACCAGACTGGAACAATCTCAAGCACTAAACCACGCAGATGTTAACCAGAATAATCGTACATGTGTTCTATTACCTGGATGGATTTGATTATTTTTACTATTTTAACTGATAATGAACCCTTTCATTTCTTTAAAGAACAAACTAGGATGGCAGAGAGACAGGCACAGCAAACTACGTCAAGTGAAACAATATCCACCCAAGCCATCAAAGAACACAAATCAAAAGAAACCTCTATCAGTTGTGATGACGATGACATAAGAATAGTAGAAGGTGCAGAAGCCTGGAATAAAAATATAACTCAAGCTCCCATGCAGTCTTCTCAAGTACATGTAGACTCCAAAACAGAAGGACTTGAAAAATGCGCAAATGACACAGATACAGCAATGGATGTTTCAAGTACTGTAAGTGGAAAAGTTCGAGTAAGCTGTGTTGTCAGTGAATATACAACTCTCGACAAGGAAGATAACGAGCCTACAGTTAATGGTGGTTTATTGAATGGACCCTATGCTGATGATGCCAATGATGATGAGACTCTAGACTTTAGTTTACCTGAGGATGATGGCAGTGATGAGTTCACAAAGTCTCAAGATCAAACTTTGACAGAGTCATTGTCACCACAGTATTAATGAGTGTTAGAGAGGAATTCACATGTACATTATTTTATACTTTGTATGATTTATCACATTTTTAAGATTTGGTTTTGTCAGTGATTTTTATTAGTGATAGCACTACAACCATGAAACAAAATCTATTGTAATATGTATTTTACATATCTGTTTAGTGCAATCAGTTAATTACTATATACTTTATTGATCTATTTACTTAGGTACGTGTAATTATGTATAATAATTGATGATTGTGGTTTATATGTTGGTATGTATTGCCACCCTCAAACAGAGCAGTCACGATATCTGTGAAACAGGTTTTGCAGTAGTGCTAACTTCTTGGTTTTCTACTGTTTAATTACAATGTACATGTAGTGTTATTTTGTGCTATTTGCTATGAAATGTTTCACTGATATTTAATAACAACTGCAACTTACATGTACAGTAACTTGCATGTTTACTTTTATCTTAAATTAGCAGGCATATGTATTAATTTTTATCCTAAGCTGTTTAAAGGATCTTGACCTTAAAGGTCAGTCTGTTAATGATACAGCTTCATATGTGCAGTATATAAGACAATGCAGCATATAATGATTATTGGTATTTTACTGACAGTGGTTCTCCCAGATGTTGAGTCTGTTTTAGATGATATAATCTGCCACTAGAATAAAAACGTTCTAATATATTATTTTGAAGGTGCCTCTGTTTTTATCATTGCCATGTATTATGTTGTACATACATGTAGGTTTGCAACCAATCTCTAGATATTCAAATAATAACATAGTGGCCATGTTGGAGGAACTACCAAGAGGACATGTGACATGGCATCTATTGTTCAAAATTCTTCAACATTCTTCAACATGGCAGTGATGACAACAGTCATGCAAACAAATAATAAAGTAAGTGTATGGCATCAACCATGCATGTAGAGGGTTTAAAACTGTAAATGAAACTTTTCATAAAACGACAAAGGAAAACTCTAACCAATCAGACAAACGAAGAAGGCATTACAGAGGTTATGAAATTGTGACACCATTTTGACGAAGGCTGGCAGAGTTGATGAAATATACTGCTTCAAAGAGAAATTCAGAGCAACTACTTTATGAAGTCAATTTGCTGGAATAAGATTTTTATCTGACACTTATCAAATACATTAATAATTCATGAAGCAAAAACAAAGGAAATCACCGACCGATAAGTGATCTTTAAATCTGATACAGATTTCGTCCTGATTTACATAAACTTTAGCTTCGATTTTCTCGGCCAAAATAAGTCGTATCGCCAAAATAACTGAAAACATGACTCTCTACATCTAGACGTTTGATAAGATAAAGAATTCGTGTCCGATCTTTATCCGATTTACAAACTCTCGCTTTCAGCTAGAGTTTGTAAATCGGATAAAGATCGGCCACTCATTCTTTATCTATTACTTATCAAACTCATTAATAATTCATGAAGCAAATACAAAGGAAATCACCAACCGATAAGCGATCTTTAAATCTGATACAGATTTCGTCCTGATTTACATAAACTTTAAATGAAATAGGTCGTATTGCTAAAGTGACTGAATTACATGACTAAGTTTAGTCGTTTTTTTAATCCATATATATACAAAACTTGCAGCAGTGTTTTATCAGATCTAAAACGCTCGGGCTATGCCTCATGTTTTAAATCTGATAAAACACTGCTGCAAGTTTTGTAAACTATACTTTAATCATTTTCATCTGTTATCAGAACTGTTTCAAAATTATTTTAACATTGACAACATACTTGCTTTCTTTCCAGGTGTTTGTAATTTTATTTTAGAAACTTTAAAGTTCTACATCACTGGTTCATTTCTACAGTCATGTTTTGGGGTCTAACAGAATATATACATGTTAAGTGTACACATCACATGGACAAAGAATTCAAAAACGTGTTTTTAATATTATTTTACAAAGCATGCAGCAACAACATTTAAAACAACTTGGGATCATCATGATACTCCAGGTACTTCATAGTTACTGGCAATAAACCTGAAAAAAAAAGGTTATCAGTAATGGTACAATAGTAATATATTTATTATTACAATCAAATTGTAATAAAGAAACAATATTTTTAGGTGACAATTGCACGTGCAGTGGGGCAAAGTGCTAAACTAGGACTGGTGACCTGGGGACTGTTGATGGATCAACTATGATTGCAAACTTTTTTTATAGCTATGAATCTTCGATATATTTAGAATACTTCTGTGAAAAAAGTTTTCGCTTACAGAGAATACTTAATGGTTCTACGCTTGTTTGATGCATTATTCTCCATGGCTCCTTTCTATCACAACAACATCGATTTATAGAGAATATACACAGTTTGCGAGTTGTTAGTAAAGAAAAAAGTTATTTTAGTCAACATGTTAACTATTTCTTCAAATGATTGCAAAGCCGAATTAATTAAGTGACGTCTACCCAGGAATCGAACCGGGCTTTTATTTACGCGGTCATGGGTCAGGAAAGGTCAAATTTACACGAGGCTTGGGCTCGTTGGGTAAGAAATCTCATTCAATACAGAAACAGGATTCTTTAATACATTCTTCCAGAAAAATCATTAACAGTGTTAATGATTTTGTTGGAAGATTATATCAAAGATTACAGCCAAACTTAAACTAGCCTGCTATACCTTCTGAGAGTGAAGAAGAAATATGGCTGGTACATTGTACATACATGTATACCAGGCTAAACATAAACTGGCCTGAGTGAAAAAACGTTTTTTTTTTCATGCACTTCAAAGTTTTTTTTATAGTGCCATGGCTGTTCACTGTTATGTAGATTGGCAACAATATTAGCACTGACATCTCCTCGGAGAGTGACCTGTGCTGAATTGTTCAATAGGCCTTTTGCATGAAACAGTCTCATGCTGATACATGTATATCACTTCAATAACCAATGAATGGTGCTAGTGATCTGTACAGGTCCGCAAATGATCTCGTGAAAAAACATGGAATGGCATGGAGTTTTGCCGCTGGGTATGAATGAAAGAAAAATGCATAACAGATTTTAATGATGTAATGGTTTTTAACCATTGTCTCTGGCAGGGAACCCCTTTAAAACATGTCCATCAAAATCTCCATGACGTCACACTATCGACCAATCAGAGGGCAAACTCATTGCTTTAATTCCCTGATGACACATGTCCACCATAAAAATGTTGTCAGCGACATGTCCAATCTTGACAGCCTTCGCTAAACTATAAAAACTCGGGATTATTAACAAAAAAATAATGAATTAATCCAGGATTTAAAAAATAAAAGAAATTGGTCCTTACGAGCCACCATAGAAGGTACTATACCGAAAAACTCCATGCCATTCCATGTTTTTTCACGGGATCATTTGCGGACCTGTACAGATCCCCATCGAAAAGGCTTTACTGGATGGCAAACAAACTTCAAAAGGCTGTTTTAGAAACATCCACAATCGTTTGGAAATGGAAAATAGCATTTGCAAACTACAAACTAATAATTTGCTAATAACACTACAATCTCGTACAAGTGCTTTAAATATGTGAAGTCAGATTTTCTTGCCATCCAGTACAACCACGTGATAGCATTCCTGCAAAGGCCCATTCCTTGACCCGGCCTCTACTGAATTGTGACTGAATTGGACAATACAGTGGGAATTCTCGATGGTTTAAACATACCCATAGCTCTTGCTCTTTTAATGGAACTGGTCACGTCCTTCTGCTTTTTGTCACATAATCCTGTGCAACATTAGGTATATTAATATATAGCACTGGTTAATTGACCTATATCACTATGACGTCATATCAAAACAATCTATTGTTTAAACGCTAAGGATCACGGTCGTGGGAGGGGGACAAAACAGGGACAAAACAGCAACAACACAAAGGAAATCGCTATCAAATGCATTTTGAAGAACGTAGAATAGCGGTAACAGCCACCAAATACGGTAAATATTGTGGGATAAACATTGATACAGCTGATATCTGGAAACCAGACAATTCGAAGTTAAATTTTCCTCAGCAGAGCAGATTTAGTTCAAAATTCTATTGTTCAAGTCGATTCTGTCCCCCTCATAAACAAGCCGTGACGTCATAATGATATAGGGTAATTAAGAAATACGTTTCACACTACCACACTCAAGTTTTCTAACATACATGTACGCCTATAAATTTACTCATCGTTATACATGTACTGTCCAGTTATGCATAACCGAGACTGACTGAGGTGTAATTCAAAAATCTATTCCAAGGATACCATTAACGTTCGTCTTAAAGTTATAACTCCCCAAACCAACAAGTTTACCAGACTTTTGGCCAATTTCGGTCTGAGGATGTTTCCCATTTGTCTGCGTCTTCTTTTTTGAAATAGGTATACATAAAGAGAGTGTATTTCCCAGGCTATTTGCCCCAAGACTGAATTTCCAGATCAAATCGAGCTGTTATTCTTTATTTACAATAGCCATGCTAGAGTTCAACTATGCAATAAACGTATTTTACCAGTCAATCTTCTGCCATAAATCCTTCCACTATGAGCAGACACAAACTGGGATAATAGACGGACATTCTGTTGAAAAAAAGTGAGGACACTCAATACTCTTGCTAATGATTCTCACTTTGAAAGCCAAGCATATTGCTAGAGTTTATAGTGCCTATGAACAATTTATTTTTATTTTAGATATCAATTCTAAATCAAGTGAAAAGTAGAATGGTAAAATATATTTTGCTTTGAATGCTGTGCCGCTGAGTTAAGGAGGTTTTAATATCCAAAATGCTAATTACATGACGTCAGGGGAGGTATCTGCAATCACTTCTTAGTGGTTGTGAATGGGCCGTTTCTACTGATATAGGAAAACAAATTTCCAACATTATTTTATTTCAACCATGGGTATAACACTGATAATTTTAATTTGTTTAATTGTAACAAAAAAAATTGTATCATAATTAATAGATGCCTCCCAGACGTCATGTAATTAGCATTTTGGATATTAAAACCTCCTTAACTCGGCGGCACAGCATTCAAAACAAAATATATTGTACCATTCTACTATTCACTTGATTTAGAATTGATATCTAAAATAAAAATATATTCTTCATAGGCACTTTAAGGATACCATAAAGAAGATTCAGATTAATTTATATATCAGGGCCAGGTTGTTCAAAGCCCGATTAGTGTTAATCCTGGATTAGCTCTGCACAGAACCTATTGGTTGTCATGGAAATTATCCCTGGATTAACACTAATCGGGCTTTGAACAACCCGGCCCAGAAAGACAAAGAGTTTACTTTTTGCCAGCTCATGGCAAAAGTTACAGAAAATAGACTGTCTGTTATGATGGGAGGTTGATTGTACGCAAGGTGCAAGCATGTATCACCTCCACTTTTTTAGCACATTATTTATTTACATTAATATAAATAATGCATATATCTGCAGAGAACATTGTTAATGAAAGAAAATCGATAATCATTCTCTTACTTTATAATTAATTTCAATATCTGTCCTCTTAGGGCAGAGTAAACATCCAGTGGGCCTGTCTTCTTCGTCTAGTCGCTAAAATGAAATAAAATAAGGACATTTTTGTATTAGACACCAAGTGTTTGGTTACAATGTATGTGCCTCTTCTTTATATTACTTCATAATTATATAAGGTTCGGTATGGAACACAATACCATTGACAACCCCAGAATATGTAGCTGTCAGTGTCAAAGTGACGGCAACTACTGAACTAATACGCACTTCCCCCCTCGAGGAAAATACCAAATTGACTGAATGCCTTATAGTTTAACAGAGTGAAGTGGAACTGTCAGTATTCATATATAACTGATGAGGTATGGGCTAGACTGCTGCTGCCACGAAAGAGAAGTTATTCAGCAAAGTATGATAGATGCCTAGGTGGCCTTGATTGCCTTCCAGAGCGAGTGACTGGAGTGAGACATCCCTACATAGTGTCTCCTGCTGGTTGGCCTTCAGAAAGAACCAGGTCATCAGTGTTGTCGAGCCGTGACTCGCCACAATCTATTACGATTGGGACTTCTCCATTCCCAGACTCAATATTGCACTCTCCAGTGTGGATGTCTGGTTGGACCACTGCTTGTTGGGGTGGGGACCCAGGCCACCTTGGGGGGTCTAACATCCACGGGCTAACTGCCGCTGCAGTGACCCCAACCACCTCGATTGCGAGCTCCCATGCATCTGGACCGCGGGGACCTTCGTACACTCCATACTACTGACTTAATGCCTTGAACTCCTTTTCTGTGCAAAACTGTAGAGGCTCGGCAAGTTGAAGCTGAGGGCGTGCAATGAAGGGCTATATAAGTAGTCCACCTATGTCTATGGTTACAATTTTCATATCACTGACAGCAATCCGCTTAGTCCAACAGACCATCGCTGGCTGGCGAGTCTTTCACGATACAATTTCACTATCTCCTATAGGAAGGGTACTGCGAGCGGGGACGCGGATGGCTTGTCACGTATGCCGCGTGACTCTGACACCCGGAGTTCATCTGTACACCCGGTAATCCTTAAACTTCAGTTACCTGTTACAATTAACGCTGAATAGTTTTTCTCCGCAGGGTTTAGGCTCTTCCATAGGTGACGACACGATACTGGCCATCTTGCCCTTGGTATAAAGCAGCACCGAGAGCATCTCCGCTTGCATCAGTGTGTAGTATTTATGGCTTTGGAAATCCGGATATGCCAATATTGGGGGTTACGAAAGCTTCGCAATTAATATATCAAATGCTATTTGGCATTCATCAGTCCAAGATAACTGTTTGGTCTGCCCTTATTTCCTTTCTTCTGAAAGCCACCATTAAGTTCGACTAGCGGTCTTAGCGATGCTCGAATGATCTATCAGTAGTATCCAGCAAATCCTAGGAATTTTTGTAGCTCTCTCGTGTTGCATGGAGGGTAGGATTTCCACTCCATGAGGGCTATCTTCTCCGGATCTGGGTGACCAAGATAAGATACTTCCCTTTGGAACAGTTTGAAGGCCTCAACTTGAGAGCGTACTGGCCAACCCGCAATAGGACATTCTCCAGGGGCTCCAGTATCTCTTAAGTCCTTAGCGAACACAATAACATCGTCCAAATACACTACATTCATTCAGGTTGAGCCCTTGTAAACACCTCAGTTTGCGTCAATCGTAGGAATGCGGTACTGTCATTGTGGTTTTGTCTTGCTCGTTTATCGGTACTTGTAAATAAGCGCTCTGAAGATCCAGAGAACAAAACCACTTCGCGCCATGGAGAGCCTGTAGTGTCTCGCTGATTTTAGGTATGCGCGCGCATTCAGTTTCCAAAAGTCCACGCACACCCAAAGACTTTTGTCCTTCTTTCTGACCAAGACAACAGGGGATACGAAAGAACACTTAGATTCCCTTATGACACTGTTCGAGAGCAACTATTGCAGTGCTGTCCTGAAGTCCTCTAGTTGGCCTGGTGGTACTCGGCGGTACGCTTCCTGGCAGGGCGTGTTGTCCTTTAACTTTATTTTGTGCTCTCTCTCAGTAGTGCTTCCCAGATCGTAATCATTCTTCACAAAGACAGGTCATTTTCTCCAGCGTAAAGTTTGCTTGCTCTTCTGTTAGCGGGGCTGTGCTTAAATCTATAACACACTCGCTGCGGCATGGGCAGAGAGCGTAGCTGGCCTATCTGAGTTATCGGTTAGCTCAACAGGTACAGGTACTCTACACTTCGTACCCTCCCCTCTTAAGTTGACTAACCCAGGTGTTACCTTGAGATTCGAAGGCATCGTCAGCTCTTCCCATGGTTCAATAACAACTTTCGTTCCCAGTGCAGTCCTTGTTTGTCCCTACAAAATCACTCACTGATGAGCTCCAACAGTCAATTTGTGATTAGTCGTGGCCGTCACCGCTATTTGCTAGCGCTTCTGTTAAACCGATCCTGGGCTGCAAGTGACTGGTATATGTCGCCAGGCATTAGAACACTGGATTCTTTGCATAAATATTTCACCATTACCCCACCGACACTGATCCCTGCTAAGCTCGGCCAGGTTAGTTCTGACCAAAAGAGTGACCCTCTTGTTATACGCGTTATCTGGGACCACGAGGGCTAAGGCGTGGCAGACACTGCCCAGACCAGCTGCTGATGCTGGGAACTCCATGGCGATTTCAATATATCCATGATAGGAAACTTCCTGTCCCACAACTCCGACTACGTGAATCAAATTATTAGGCGGTTGAATGGGGCTTGTACTTAAGTATTTCTCATGAAATGAAGCCGACACCGATGTCACCTGACTGCAGGTATCTAGTAATGCCAAACACGACTGTCCATTATCTTTCGCCGAACACTCGTTGACCTCCCCCACAAGGGGCATCGAAACATCTTCTACTGCCCCGGGCACCCCAGTTCAAAGGCAGTCTGGAGTTTTCTGACTTCCGATTTTCTTGATTAATGGGGTGGTATAGCATCCCCATTGAATGTGACCGAGCTGGCCACAACGGTAACACCGAGGCAAGGCTGTATTGCCTCTAGTTTCCGGCTCTTGGTTTCTTTCTTCGTCTGGGCGTCTGCAATCTCTCTGTTTTTGTTGTTGTTGTGGAACCTTGGTATTATCCTTTAATACCCTCAAGGCTGAGTGAACTTCGTGGATCATCGCCGCACACACATCACCTAACCATTTGGGTGGCGACTCAGCCGTAGGGTCATCCGGTTGGATCGAATAACAAAACGGTTAGGGGTGTCAATTGTAATTCCCTTTCTCCATATCTGGCTGCATTAATCAGCTCAGCGAACGATTTGCATTGATCCCTACAGTGGCGAGCCTTATCCTTAAAGTGCAACTAACCCCCTTTGCAATTTTTATACATATGAATCTTGAAACTATAATTCCAGTTTCCGAAATCCTCGCGAGCTATCCCCGTAGCTAATTAACAATTAGACCCGCAGCCCGAATGGGCTACGAGTCAATAGAGGTCTAATTGTTTTAGTATAAACTAACTAGTCGGACAGTAGAAAATAATAGAAAGAAAATAATAGAAGTTGAAAACATGTTATTATTTCGTGAAAATGTGTGCGGTTTTTCTCTACCATGGGCTATCACAAATAGACCTATAGTAGGGTAGCCAATCAGAATGCAGGATTTGTAATAGTCCATAAGTTGGTTTATACTAACACGGATTAGACCCGATTCCATTTGGTTTAACTTCGGACTTAACACGGGCCGAAAAGAATTGTGGATACACAGCCGCAACACGACTATCTTTGGAAAGCTCAGACCAAAAAAATTACCGAAATGGCCTTCATAGCTCCAACATATTAACAGTTTCCTTCGCCTGAAGACGTAACTCTGTGTAAGTCTCCAGTGATAACGAATCGCCTTTTAGTCAAACAGTTCTTCGTTCAACCACGAGTTAAGCCGGCGACTTTAACGGCACATTACTCAGTCACTCTTTCGAAATGTTAGTCCGCCATTCCAACAAGAATTTCCACTGTTCCAACCATCTCTCCAGCTTGGTGTCCGACTTTAGAGAGAGCAAAAGTCCGTTCAATTTCTAAGCGGTAGGATGTTTCGGTATACAGCTATTTCAATTAATGTTGTCTGGAACCGATAGGGAATAGGGTATTAGGGAATAAGGCATGTTTTCAAAATGTCGGACGGCTGTATACACAATCTAACGGGTGATTTATTTTTATAAGGAACATTTTCATGACCTGTATAAACCTTCCTAATTACGCAGATATCTTTTGTAAATATTGTGTAATTGAATTGAGTAAGTAAATAAATAAGTAAATAAGTAAATAAGTAAATAAGTAAATAAGTAAATAAGTAAGTAAGTAAGTAAGTAAGTAAGTAAGTAAGTAAGTAAATAAGTAAATAAGTAAGTAAGTAAATAAGTAAGTAAATAAGTAAGTAAGTAAGTAAGTAAATAAGTAAGTAAGTAAGTAAGTAAGTAAGTAAGTAAGTAAGTAAGTAAATGAATGAATGAATGAATGAATGAATGAATAAATGAATGAATAAATAAATAAAGACCGTCAAACTGCGCCATATCTCGTTTCGTAAATGTGAGAATTTTCCATCCAAAAGCCCGTAAAACTCATGTCAGCCCTAGAATAACTGAACATCTTGGTATCCTTTGGTTTCAGCAAAGTAATGGTTAACCTAAGAGTGGAGGAAACGCTTAACGCCAATGGTGCTGTGGTATCTAACTGGTACAAGGAAAACTTTCTTCAAGGCAATAGAGACAAATATTATGCCTTGGTACTCTCACATAAGAAACAAAGCCAACTAATGAATGTTCAACTAGATGTAAACGGAAAAGCTTAAATTACTGGGTGAGTAGTAGGAGAGGCACCGAATAACCCCCTTTTTTGGGGTGTTATGTTAATTTTCGGGGTGTTATGCTAATTTTCAGGGTTTTATGCTAATTTTTAAGGCGCTCTCTTGAATAAAATGGGGGTGAATAAATTATCTATTGTCTTGGACTCATGAATAAAGTGGTGGGCTCATGAATAAAGTGCGGCGCGCTCATGAATAAAGTGGTGGGCTCATGAATAAAGTGTGGTGGTTTCTCATTATCTATTGTTCCTGTGGATGAGGTCATCGATCTATTCGGGCATGTTTGGGCAAAGCCTATTGTTTGGGGTCGTCTATAAAACCAGGAGCGATCGACCCTGAATCCATTCGAAATTGAGCAACAACAAGATCGATCGACCCTGAAACCATTCGAAGTTGAGCCTTGAACAAGATGGAAGCTACCAAAACTATAATTACCATACGAATAAAAACAAACCACCAGATAAATTAAGCAAAGTTTATTCAATCTCAAAAACACCAATTTATAGTTCGTTTTCCTTATAGTCGCGGAGTTGATAACTTTCTTATTTCTCAGTTCCTGGGTTGATATAATGTACCGTGTTACAAGATTACACTGATTTATGTTTCATTGATTTTTTTCTTGTTGACAAATGCTGCTTACTGATTGCTTATATTAAAACGATGACAAGAGGAAGCATCGGGCAGAATGGGGCGACACATCCGGGACTTTTCTAACCCGCCACCGCCAGATTCAAAAGATAATTAGTCAATCGTAATAGAGAAAACGGGGCCGAAAGCTAAAGTGCTGTTAGAAAACTGTCTGATTACGTAAAATGGACTAGCGGTATACATATGCGACACACGGCATTTCGGAGATGAAATAGTCATAAACAATTTGCGGGGATAACTAAAACTATAGCGCAAATATTAAGCTTCTCAAATTGCAAGCGAAATTTCTGTATATTAGTAATTATTAGTATGGGGCAAAGTTAAAAAGACTATTTTCTCGGCGAAATCTGGCTCGATCAAAATGCGACAAACGGCAAAAGTGAGATCACGGCTTCATAAAACTATATCTCTTTTCTTGGCGCAATTTATTGAATATTTCACTTCTCAATTTCGATTTTTCCAGGCGAACTGCTCAAAATGCTAATTTGTTCCTTTAAAACTTCGCGCGGCAATTTCATTGATCCTTTTAGTTCCGCCTCCAAAGACAATGGAGCACACGTTGACCAGACGCTCTATTGTAATCTGAAGTTATTAATCCAAATCGAATTTGGCGCTCGAACAAACCTAATGAGGCGAAAAATCTGTAATAATTGCTATGGTGAAAAACCTAGGTTTTGAGTTCGAGTAGAGTTTCAAATAAATACTTCTTCTACCGTAGCTTAACGTTATAGTCAAGATATAGCTGTTTCCGTCTATGACCCATATCTGATCGGCCGATGAAACTGAAAAATAGAGCAAACATTGAAAGCGGCTAGTGAAAACAAAACTTGGAAGCGCAAACAACCCAAATATTTAATGAAACAGGTTTACTGAAAGAGGTTTACTAAGGATCCTTCAATTTTTTTCTAGAAGTCACATTCTCAGTGACGGCCGGGATGATAGAAACAGTATATTAAACAATCTGGTAATTTTACAGTGTCTAATACGCACGTCGCTTTTATACGTTTTTTTTAACTCGGAGACAGCGATTTTCATAAACTTGTGAAATAGATACTAGAGTATTTAGCTCTAATATTACGCTTGAATTATATTTTGTGTGTGTGTTTATTTTACTATTACGCTCTATTACATTTTGTTTAACGGGCTAATGAAAATCACTGATAATAAAGCTAAGGGAATTTAACTACCACTCCTCTTAAGCTTAGGGATTTTGAAGGAGTTTATGCAGAACCTATGCCGAAAATGAAAAAAATGCTGCAAATAAAGATATGCCTAATGAATGTCGTCTAGTTACCGTAAGGCAGTTTTAGAACGTGTGTTTTTATCTGTGAGTAAATTGATTTTGCGGTGGGCCTTTTTGGCTCTTATTGTTTGGCTCTTGTTAGTAGATCCATAGAAAACAATTAACGAGCTCTGGGACTTCGTTAGTCCCATGATGAGTGTGATGACAGTTGATTGAAAGGCGCTTTAGCCGGTATTGGAACGAGGTATTCCCTGAAGGACTCCCTAACAGCCAATCGAAAGCGCTTTAATGAATATCTAATCAGGCGTATCATAATAATTCCCATCTCACATCTGATTAGCGACCGCAAGTGCATGTCGCCGAAAACAATAGGATTCTACGCGATGGAATATTTTAAAAAGACATTTATTAATAGAAATCGACTTAATAAAACTTATTTCTAAAAGGTACAAATGTATTGTTCATCACGGGAACACTCTGTTCCGGAATAGGTTGTTTTTGGAATTGTTTATTCAACAAGAATTTTCGGTGGTGAATTGCAGCCTCGGTCGCTTCTTTCCATCCATAATCTTCCATGTTCATCAAGTTTTGCTTCGTTTCCAAGATTTTTCGGAAATCAGGATCTTTTCTTAAGCTGTGAATCCATTTCATATCTTCGAACAACACTTCTCTTAGGTCTCTTCTCTTGGTAGGAACCAAAGCGTTACTGGCTTTGATTTCAGCAACTTCATGACTATCCCCATCGTGTTCATACTTTTGAACCAACGCTTCCCAATCTTCCTGGTGCCGTTCTTTAGCTTCGTTTCGAATTCTTTCCCAAACATCCTCTTCTCCGTCATAACTATCATCAGTGGAGTCCGTGCTCTCCTGAGAATCAGAGCTTTGATAAGAATCTTCAGTCATTTCATCATCTGAGTTGGAACGATTAGCAGCCATCGTTTATACATTTACTCTTCAAGGATCGGAAGTATAATGTCAGACCCTTAAAAGTTTCCAACTTTATAGAAAACAAATTGGCGTGGTCACTAAGTTTAACAAATGTCGATTAGCTGATTTAGCTAAGGTCTCTCAGTTCGACCAACATTATAAGCAGGATTCCTAACCAACATATTTTCCATTATCAACAAATGGATTTACATTCCTCGACAAAAACTTTCTTTTTTGAAGTTTCGCTTCTTGTAAATATGGCTTACGTTCTTGAGTTGATAACCTATGGACTTGTGCCAAGTGGTTGGATAATTTAACAAGATACTTTGATCCACAATTAGGTACAGGGCAGTTTTTCAAAGTCCGATTTTCCATGTTCACTCGTTGAAAGTTAGTATCTAATAGCACAAATCTACTTGATCGTCCCTTTTATCTCCTTTCATCCCTTTTGTCGCCTTTCGTCCCTCTTTTTTTCGTTTTGAAATTTAAAAAAAGAGGGATAAAAAAAGAAAAAAGAGACCAAGAGAAGAGACCTAAGAGAAGTGTTGTTCGAAGATATGAAATGGATTCACAGCTTAAGAAAAGATCCTGATTTCCGAAAAATCTTGGAAACAAAGCAAAACTTGATGAACATGGAAGATTATGGATTGCAAGAAGCGACCGAGGCTGCAATTCACCACCGAAAATTCTTGTTGAATAAACAATTCCAAAAACAACCTATTCCGGAACAGAGTGTTCCCGTGATGAACAATACATTTGTACCTTTTAGAAATAAGTTTTATTAAGTCGATTTCTATTAATAAATGTCTTTAAAAATATTCTTCCTCTTGCCATCGTTTTAATATAAGCAATCAATAAGCAGCATTTGTCAACAAGAAAAAAATCAATGAAACATAAATCATAGGTTATCATAGGTTATCAACTCAAGAACGTAAACCATATTTACAAGAAGCGAAACTTCAAAAAAGAAAGTTTTTGTTGAGGAATGTAAATCCAGTTGTTGATAATGGAAAATATGTTGGTTAGGAATCCTGCTTATAATGTTGGTCTAACTGAGACCTTAGCTAAATCAGCTAATCGACATTTGTTAAACTTAGTGACCACGCCAATTTGTTTTCTATAAAGTTGGAAACTTTTAAGGGTCTGACATTATACTTCCGATCCTTGAAGAGTAAATGTATACCTTATTATAGGAAATTAACAATGCACGTTGACAACGCGAAGAAAATTTACGTTACACTAAATTAACGCGAATTTTTCAAAAGTTAGGTTTACATGCATTAAATTAACGCGAATTTTTCGATAAGCATCTTGCTTTATTTACTGCGATTTTCATAATTCTGCAAACTCGCACTTTACATTTCTGAACGCCAAACTGCGTTTTGGCTTCCGTCAATAAAACCTTCCAAGACAAGTGCACGGATGTTTCTAAGTTTTTTTTAAAGCCGAAAATTTGGGTTTGAAGCCTAACTAGACCCTATCAATTCAAAAGATCTTTCAAAGCCTCACGGTGAAATAACCAAGAGCTGCTCACTCGTTTGATTGACGGAAACCAAACCGCAATAGTGACTCTGAAGAGCCAATAGAGGAGTCATGAACTAATAAGGTTTTGAAATGAAATAAAGGTGCTTTAAAATAACAATGTTGTAAAATAGCGTGCATTAAATTTACATCGACATTAATTAAGATACATTAAATTAACGCGAATTTTGTAAAATCGCGTTAATAAAGTGCATTGTTAATTTCCTATAATAAGGTAAACGATGGCTGCTAATCGTTCCAACTCAGATGATGAAATGACTGAAGATTCTTATCAAAGCTCCGATTCTCAGGAGAGCACGGACTCCACTGATGATAGTTATGACGGAGAAGAGGATGTTTGGAAAAGAATTCGAAACGAAGCTAAAGAAGGGCACCAGGAAGATTGGGAAGCGTTGGTTCAAAAGTATGAACACGATGGGGATAGTCATGAATTTGCTGAAATCAAAGCCAGTAACGCTTTGGTTCCTACCTATAGAAAAGACCTAAATGTTGTTCGAAGATATGAAATGGATTCACAGCTTAAGAAAATATCCTGATTTCCGAAAAATCTTGGAAACAAAGCAAAACTTGATGAACATGGAAGATTATGGATGGTAAGAAGCGACCGAGGCTGCAATTCACCACCGAAAATTCTTGTTGAATAAACAATTCCAAAAACAACCTATTCCGGAACAGAGTGTTCCCGTGATGAACAATACATTTGTACCTTTTAGAAATAAGTTTTATTAAGTCGATTTCTATTAATAAATGTCTTTAAAAATATTATTCCTCTTGTCATCGTTTTAATATAAGCAATCAGTAAGCAGCATTTGTCAACAAGAAAAAAAATCAATGAAACATAAATCAGTGTATCTTGTAACACGGTACATTATATCAACCCAAGAACTGAGAAATAAAAAAGTTATCAACTCCGCGACTATAAGGAAAACGAACTGTAAATTGGTGTTTTTGAGATTGAATAAACTTTGCTTAATTTATCTGGTGGTTTGTTTTTATTCGTATGGTAATTATAGTTTTGGTAGCTTCCATCTTGTTCAAGGCTCAACTTCGAATGGTTTCAGGGTCGATCGATCTTGTTGTTGCTCAATTTCGAATGGATTCAGGGTCGATCGCTCCTGGTTTTATAGACGACCCCAAACAATAGGCTTTGCCCAAACATGCCCGAATAGATCGATGACCTCATCCACAGGAACAATAGATAATGAGAAACCACCACACTTTATTCATGAGCCCACCACTTTATTCATGAGCGCGCCGCACTTTATTCATGAGCACACCACTTTATTCATGAGCCCACCACTTTATTCATGAGTCCAAGACAATAGATAATTTATTCACCCCCATTTTATTCATGAGCGCCTTAAAATTTAGCATAACACCCTGAAAATTAGCATAACACCCCGAAAATTAACATAACACCCCCAAAAAGGGGGTAATTCGGTGCCTCTCCTACTACTTGGGTGTCACTATAGACAGTCTACTAAACTTTAAAACTCAAATACAGGGAATATGCACAAAGGCTAGTAGTAAAGTAGGGGTTCTCTCACGCTTGAAGAATCTGATTCCAAATAAGGCTAAACTACATTTGTACAAGGCAGCCATCTTACCGAACTTAACGTATTGCCACATAGTGTGGCACTTCTGCACAAAATCGGACAGGAGAAAGCTGGACAGAATACAAGAGCGTGCGTTACGCATAGTATTCTACAATAAATCAGCTACATATGAAGCTGGACTGACTAACTTGTACAACAGACGACTTCAGGATATCGCCATTACTATGTATAAAGTAAAGCATAAACTCGTTCCCAACTATATACAAGCATTATTTAAGAAAAACGACACTAAATACAATTTACGTAGCAAGGAGGACTTCCAAATAACTAGATTTAAAACCATCAAATATGGTAAACATTCTCCGAGGTACCTGGGACTAAATCAGGACGTCAAAGGTAGTGAAAACCTCAAGTTATTCAAAAGAAAAATAAGACAAAAGGACTTAGCAAGTCTAATAAATGAAAATTGTAAGGACTGTCATCTCTGTCAATCTTAACACAGATTTTATTGTTTTATTACATTCCTGTATATCACTGTTTTTAAATCACAGATAGACATACAGATACAAATATATGTATTCACAACTTTGTTAGAATTAGGTCACAGAAGAATGTGTACATAGATCAGTTTTACCTTTTTAATCATAGATAGATACATTTGTTTTAATTTACTCTTTGTGTCCCCAATTAGCATTCTTTTGCTAAATACCTTTAGACACGTTAATAAAGTTATTATTATTATTATAACAATGGCCCAAATCTTCCCTCCCGTTTATACGCGATCTCCCAACACAGATCCAAGAACCCGCGGTGTCCCGCGCGGGGTCGAATCTGATTGGTTGATCCTGTCACGTGTTGAGCCAACTCGCGACATGTTGTTTCACGTGACCAGCAGAGTGCAATCTGATTGGTGGCGAATAGAACTTGAAAGAAGATGCAATCTGATTGGTTGCCGGCGCAAAATCTCGACACAAATAAGAAACACTTGCAATTTCTGACTCGTGCCGGCCAAAGGCCTGCCCCAAGTAATAAAACAAATAAAGTTATTATTTGAGAGAAAATCAGAAAAATCCTGGTGACATAGTCCCTTTAAACTCTCCATTCTCGATGTAAACAGCTTATTCTTCCGATCAAATTTCGAACGGAGTTAACTTCACAGACACAGGGTAAGCTGCTCGCTTATTGGGCGTCAATTATAGAATAGTCACGGTATAACTGATGACAGGAACACAGGAAGAATCCTCAAACAATTAACAACTGAATGCTCCAGTATTGCTTCATTAAAAGCCCAAAGTATTCCAAAACCGATCACAAGAGAGAACATTAACAACACATGCATGCAGTCCGGACCCTTGAAACTCCCTAAATATGTAGCCGTCACTGAATTGTCAAAGTGACAGCTACTACTGAACTACATGTACTACGGCAGCATCCTAAGAATGCATGATTTCACTGGCTAAAAGACAAGCTCAGTGTGCATGATATGATAAGGGTTCGAGACTGGTGTGGATGTTTTATTGACAAATACAGGCATGTGTTGACTGTACAATGAATGAAAAAGAATGAATACTGCATGAGGCCGAATGCAGTACAAATAAATTTTGAGTTCATCGTATTAAGTCAGCAAGTGCCTGAGTGTATTTGTCAATAATACACAAACAAAGTTTCAAACCCTTTTAATATTCAAACTAAGTGCACAGTATGCTGTGGTTACCAATAAAGCACTCTCATTAGCCAATCACCTGCTTGGATTGTGTACTGTACATGAAGCTGGAATATTAATTTCTTATGAATGCACACTTGGGCAGGAGAACTGCATTTATAGCAGAGCTCTTCAGTGCGAGTGGAGCACCATACAAATAGGACGAGAGCAAAAATTGGACTTCCAGTTTCCCTCACTCCCGAAGCAACGTCCAGCGACCTATGCACATGCAGCGTGCCTGAAATAGTGCTGCACATGCATGCGCACTGCTGAAACCATTTTTGTGTTTTTATCTTTGTTCCCTTTTTATAAATTCTCGTTTTCCCATCCAATCCCCCTAGTCCCCATCCAATTCCATCTAGGCAATGATTCCACCTAGTTAATTGGAAGCTCTGCAAATAGAAGATGATTTTCCTATGTCATAAAAAAATATGCAATTTTACAAGTTCTTGAAAAGCTGCTACACAATGTATGCACTAGTGTTCTGCTCGTACATCCACAGTTTTTTAAGAGCTCAAGCATGCTTTCTTTTTTTATAGAACATGAGAACCATCTTCTATTTCTTAAATAATTATGGCAAATATATATGTACACTCTAGAGGTGAAATCAAGTATTCTGATTGGCTGTTACTCAATCAGGCACGTCTTTACAGTATGGACTATTCATTTTACGATCTGCACACTGTGGTACATGTACGTGTATATACTAAAACAATAATGAAGGGGTCCATGCCATAACAGCATAAGTGACGACTGATACTGTACATTCTAAATTCTCCTGTCTGTTCTTTGTTTTCTAAGGGAGAATTGAGCACTTGACCACAAGTCACTTATGCTGTTTTCTTACATGTACCCCTTCAATTATTCCCCTCTGTGACTGGTGGTGGTTGCAGCTCAGTAAATATCCACCACTACAATGTAGTCACCTCCACTTCGGGAATAATTGTTAACTACCAGACCATACTCAACCTTGGGTCATTTTTTTGTGACCTACATGTAATACAAACCATTAATACATAAATATTATTCATAAACAGTTACAAGTTGTACAGTACTATACCTCATATCTAGCCATGAGCTCTTTATCTCTTTCTCTTCTCACTTTTCTCTTTCTTTTAAGATTGTGGTATTTACCCTCGTTAACTGTTAAGCAAAACCGTAAGAAGCCATGAAGGTATAAAGTCTATTTTCTGGAGTTTGGAGACAGTAAAAGCCTGCATGGTTAGGGTAGGGGAGTTATGCTTAGTATGGAAGCTAATATCAATCAACCAAAAACTTTATTTATTACTGTTTTCATTGAAGTGAGATACTGGAAGTTTAATTTAAATTGCATTTAGCTGATCATCAATCAAACACAGAGTTTACTCTAGACTTAATTAAATCCTGATTGACAGTCACCTAAATGCAACTTTCCCAATGCAACTTGAACTTCCAGGGCTGCAGTTAAATGAAAACAGTGATAAGTGTCTAAAACTTCTAGCTGACCACGAGGTCAGTAAGAAGCACAAAGTGGTCTACTATTGGGCTTTTCTATAGAGTTCTTAGTGTGGATGATAAATTATTTATCAGATAGGTGCCACTTTGTGCAGATTGATGGCATATGTCCTGACACTGAGCTTGCAGTGTTTGGCATTCTACAGTGCTCCATCCTAGGCCCTGTAATATTTAATCTGTTCCTGACAGATCTTCAGGACCATCTACAGTGCCGATGCTTTCAGTACACGACAACACTACCTAGTTATACCTGCACACAAAGGTTTGTAACCTTTCGGAAATAGTTGCAAAGATGAATGACGCTATTCAATGCCTTGGAACCTATTCTAATGACTCCAACCTATCACTTAATATGACAAAAACAAACTGGATGCTGGTCTCCATGCCACAGATGTGTTGTACCCACTCTCTGGATGAGAGAGCAATTTGTCTCAAGTACAATAGAAATACTTTAGAACATGTGAACCTCACTAAATTGCTAGGGGTCTATCTAGACAAGCATTTATCATGGAATGAGCATGTAACAATGACATTGTCATCATGTTATAGAACTTTAGCAGTCTTGAGAAAGCTGCACCATCTAGCTGCTTTTGTAATTAGGAAACAGCTAGCAGAATGCCTAGTTTTATCAAAACTAGATTGTAGTATAATTGTATTTAGTCCCTTACCAGACCATCAGTTAAACACTTACAATGATCACAGAATGCTTGTGCTGCTTTTGTCTACAGCAAATATAGCAGCTTAAATGATGTAATTAATCTTATCTGGCTGCCAGTACATGAAAGGAGGGAATTTAGTTTGCTAATGACCCATAAGGCTTTATATAATGAAATGTTAGCTAGCTGTGCTTATAATTTAAGACCATCATCGGCCCCTAGATTATTTGTACCTAGGGAATCAGAAACATGTACTTTTGGCCACATACACATTTAATAGCCTCTCAGAAGCAAGTTATAGTGCATTTGTCAAGGCAATTAGGAATGTCTTAGTATGTAAAGCGAAATCACACGTAGCTTAATTATCTTATATCACTTTTTTATCTTTTATATCAATTAGCACTATCTTTTATGCTAGTTTTATACTTAATATGAAAAAATTAATATCATAATATTGTTAATAACTATTAGTATATTAATTAGTATTACAAAAAACATTTTTCCTCTTAAAGGGGAACTCAACCCTAAAATCAACCCAATGACCATACAAACATGTATTCGAAATAAATAGGTTCTGCTATTTAATTTTTCTGTGTTGCGCGTCTAGCAAGAGAAAATCCGAAAACCTTCCTCACAACGTCCGCTATGTATAGACGGCTCAATTCTTGTAATTTGTGAAGTCAGATACGGGGAATAAATTAGTTTTGCCATGCTGTCCCCGACATTGAATAGCAGGACTAACGGCTTCTAATTGCAGACCATTGTGTTTTCTTTGTGCTAGAGGTGTGATCGTTTTTCCTTGGTATGTGTGACGTACGTTATGGGTAAATTTGCACTGAATTGAGCCGCCACACAATATAGATTTTTCAGCAGAAAATCGAACTTGGAGACTAATTTTCTCCTCATAGATGCGCAACACAGAAAAATTAAATAGCAGAACTTATTTCTTTCAAATACATCTTTGTAATGACGTTGGGTTGATTTTAGGGTTGAGTTCCCCTTTAAAGATATACATTGTAATTTTAATTAGCTCTTAACAAACGAAGAGCCACCTAGTGGATGTGTTGCTAATAAATGATTATTATTATTATTACTAATATTATTGGGGACATAAAATAAAAGATCAGTAGTGTGCATATATTATAAAATTATATAATATACAAGGTATTGGTAGGTTGCACGACAACCATGTTGGTTGGTAATGAACAAAAGTAGATATGTTTGTTAAACCAACCATTATGGCTGCTACGCTTTTGAGATTTCATTCCCTTTTAGGCTTAATAGGAATGATTGCAATATTTCTATAAATTAAAGGCATCGTGCAGCAGTTCATTTAGTTACTATATTTTCGTTACCTGGTGAACTTAGATGTAATCCACGTTGTAAAATTGACGGAAGACATCCTAAAGGACAGACAAGATTCCTAACATTTGAACAGAGACGAACAGAAAACACAGGGAAATGCTGCACAGGCCAAAAAAGCAGTCCACCAGCCGCCATTTTGTATGAGACTGCAGTCCAGTTAATAGCGCGGGCTCTTTGTTCTCGTTCCACAGGTAGACCGAGCTACGATCTGTATAAACCATTACAAGCAAGAGAATGTATGGACATTTCACTATTATCGCTGTAAACAGTAATGCTCTTAAATCTAATAAAATGTTTCAAAAACCTTCGCTTTCCTTTGTAGTTATTACTTTTAATGTTTATGGTGATTCAGGTTAAAACTGCCCAGGAATCGCCAGAGATATAGGTAATGACTACAAAGGAAAGCATAGGTTTTTGAAACATTTTAGTAGATCAGTATAAAGAGCATAATCCGTAGTATTTTTTAGCCAATAATAGAGATACTGCAAATCCATACTACCACCTCTTACAAATATTAAAATTAGATGATATTTTAAAACTCAAAGTCTTGTCTCTTACTCATAATAAAACAACAAGTCCGGCTATTTTTCTTGATTTTATTTATACACTACCCTGGATGCCAGAGGCTCGAAGCGAGACGTCTTAGCCGTCGAGCGAAGCGAGACCTCTCTTAGACCCTCTTAAGCTGATGTCGAGCGCTAGCGAGCGAAGCGACTGAAGTCTGAAGTCCACTCTTACAATACAAGATTCTATAGATCAGCTGCCAAAACAAATTATGGGATATCAACTCAGTTAAGTTTACAGCTTCCAAAATCTGGGAAAATGTTCCAACTTATCTAACACAATTTCCTTTTAATAGTTTAAAAAATAATTATAAAGTTACTTAGAGTTGCTAAGCTCTAAGCTTAGTTTAGCTTAACTAAATTAACTAAATTTAGTACTAATTTAGTTGACGTCGGCTAATTTTACATTTCATGTGCCACCGGGGGAGACGTTGATTCTTGGAATCGTCCAGACTACTTTGCTTTTGTATCGGGATCAACGGTTCTATTTTCACTTGAAGTTGATCTTCAACCCCGTTATTTCGCTGTGGCAGTTAGTCTTGCGGTTACACTAATTTTGGCGGCATCAACTAAATAGTTAAATATTTAGTTAAATTTATCTAAATTGTCAACATCGACGTTGACTCACAACCATATAGTAAAATAGTCGTTAACATGTTCCACTATTTCCACAGGAGACGTAATAGTGGCATGGCTGTCCAATTTGATCAGTCATTTACAGTTTTGTGTCGCTGGTTTTGACCTAGTATATTGTTCTTTGTATTCCAGGCACGTTTAGGATCTTGTTTTCGACTTTCTATCTGTGTGGCATAGACCGGATTTAATACACAAAGCAATACTAACAGAGTTTCTGGAATATCTATACAATTTCCTGTCACTCTCGTTGTTTTTTGATTGCTCTAAGACGGACTCATTCGACATTTTTTCCCTGATCGCTTTAGTCACCCAAGGCAGTCTGCGCATTTTTTTCGGACTCTCTTTGATCGGCTTATCCTTGGTTTTTCACGTGACGTCATCTAAAACCTAAAATCTAAACTAAAGTCCTACAAAGCTGTTCTTTGTATATATTCTAGACATCGATAATAAAAGTGTACACGGAAAATGTAACATCGATGGGGTGTATTGTTCCGGAGTAAATTTATTTTGAGTTTTATGACAGACTGACGAGCCTGCGTGTTTTCTGGAAGGCATAAAAATCCATGTATATAAATTGTGTCAAATTCTTTTTTTTAACTCGATAAATCTTTAAAAGTTGCATTCAAAGAGTTTTGAAGTGAAACCCAATGATTTTGATGAGAAATTAAGCTTTATTTGTATTTTCGTTTTATGGCCGCCATTCCCAGAGAGGGACACAAAGATGGCGGCCGCATATACAAAGTACTGTAAAAGTCTATAAAATTCTCGTACATTCATTGGCCCACAGATCCGTTTGGAAATAATCTTATGTTCCAAAATTTGGGTTATAAACGGTGTATTTTTGGTAGCTCTACAAGGACCAAGATGTTTTGTTTGATTTTATTAATGCAAACCAATTTTGCAATCGCGTCATGACGATGAAAACCACCAATTGGAGCACGCATGCTTATCTATAACTTATCTGCAAATAGGGACTTCCAGCATGCCCACAGGTAGCCCATATGGAAAAAATGAGTGGAAAAAAACACCAAGAGCTGCTAGCAGACTAGAAACACAACATAAAAAAATGTAAATAAGACTGATAGTCAATTGTTTGACTCTGCGCTAATACACACTCTAAACAGCATCGTATTATCTCGTTAACCTTGGCTCTAGCTGTAAACTAACCTTGCATTACTTTTTATGTCTAATCTTTCGTGGATTTATTCTGTGCTGGCATGTTTACATGATTTATTCCGAAGGTAGGTTTTCAAAAATGCTTTATGTATTAACACGCTCCTTATGGAAACCAGCTTAAGAGTCGATGGGGCCAGCGTGGATTAATAAAGTTGATCTATTTATCTATGACGTGCAGTCGTCCCATTTTGACCGCGTTCCACAGGTAGCCCAATCCGAAAAGAAATGAGCGAAAACACTCACCCCGAGGCTAGGAACAAAGTGTCACTTTGCGGGTATTTTTTTAGCCATTGCATAAGTGATAAACTGTAGTCAGTGGATATTAATATCTGTTCAGTGCGAGAAGCGAACAATTCCCGAGGAAGACATATTGTCCAAGGACAAATATGAGTTGTCAGTTAAAATTTTGGCCATTTGTCAGTTAGCCCTAGTTAATCATTATTAGAGATAGTTTGACCCACAAAAACCAAATTTGTTAGTTCTGAGTTATTTTTCGGTTGTCAGTTGTCAGTAAAAAAATCGTCCTTTGTCAGTCATTTTTCGGTTGTCAGTAAAAAAAATCGTCATTTGTCAGTTATTTTTCGGTTGTCAGTAAAAAAATCGTCATTTGTCAGTTGTCAATTATTTTTACGGCCGTCTGTCAGTATACAGTTAACCCCATTCAGACCCTCAAATATTAGCTCGATATTAATTACCGGCCTAGGTAAAGAGGAAAAAATGCGTCTCGGTCTTGAATTAGTTGAATCTGTTGTACGTACGGGCTGAAAAATTCCTAAACCTAAGAACTACGGTGTAAACGTCTGTATCACTGATATTTTAATAGTCAGTATATTCCAACAAACACTATGATAATGTCCGTTGTACGGAGGTCAGTGATCGGTTGACTCACCATTATGCATATAGGTCTTGTTTTTTTTATACAAACTGCGCACTGATGTCCGCAAATGCATGATAGTGCCAAACTGTAACGTTGACGCTTTTAATCAAAATCAAAATTTTAGAAAATGTTTAATTTTCAGAAGTTTTAGAAAGGTTTAGAAGTAATTTACAGAATTCGCTTCTGTGTTGCATCGGATCTGTATATACCAACTCATACAACACTGACGGAAACATATAGTGAGACAGGATGGTCTACGATATTGCATTTTGCAGGCTAGACTTCATCAGACTCTCATCATGGGGACCCAATTTATGTTATTTCGTCCTACAACATCAACAAACATTAAACGTTAATGTTCCTTCTCACTTTAGTTGTAATATAATCAATATGATTTTTCCACTTAGATAATAGTTAAAACTTCGATGAAATCTTTTTTTTTAAACTTATTTTATTAAACACCATTTTTTACACTACTTTTACAACCTCAAAATTAAAGACTATAAACTAATAATAATCCACTAATATCCAAAGTACATACATACACACGTAAAGCATACGATCAATTTCAAACATTAAAAAAGGCAAAGGAGAAAAACAAATGTCAACTTAATATTCCTGTTTAACAGAGAGATAAAAAGGGGTAAGTTTCTCCCATTTCTGTAAATGAGAGACCATTTTATTATTTCTTTCTGCTATCGATCCTTCAATCCTATAATAATATCGCATCTTTTGAATAAAATCGTCTAATTTTGGCACTTTCCCACGTGCTCTGTATTTGTACAACATTAGTTTGAAAATAAATATAACAAAATTAACAATAGCATTGTTTTCTCCTTGGTCTTCTCCTAAAATTATGTTGAAGGCATTCAAGGAGAGTATTACAATATCACAGGTATCTAACCACGTTTTTAAGGCATCATAAAAATTAACTACAGGACGACATTCAACAAAAAAATGAATCGTTGACTCCTCCTCCAGCCCGCAGAAAGAACAACGAAAATCACCAATTAAATCAAATTTATAAAGATCCTTATTAAGGTATAAAAGGCATTTGTTAAGGATTTCGTATTGAAAGTTTCTAAGATAAGATTCGATCGTTGTTTTATAAATACGAACATAAATTACCTTCCAATCTAATTCCTCAACCATTAGCCTTCTTTCCCACTTAACCTATGCAGTAGGTATATATTCTTGTTTTCTGGGTTATCAGTATATCATAGACATTTTTATTAGTTTATTTTTCAGCCTTATAAGTTTTACCCTTTAAATCTATCGTATCAGGGTATGTTTCACTGCTATCCACTACTTTACTAGACTTCAGTAGTGACTTCCAGTGCTGAGGGATGCATGAATGATTCCAAGCCAGCTGAAAAATTCATTCGCACTCAACCCACTGGATTGAGCTTTTTCCCATGAGAAACCCCGTTCATTGTCCCAAAGGTCTCTAACTCGTATAATATTTTTCTCAATAATTCTCCTAAAATACGTTGTGTCTAGTGAAATATATTTATTATTCCAAAAAGACTGGCATAAAATCTTGTCTACATCCTCCCGCCACTGGGTCGTCATTAACCTCTGCCCATGCCTTCAACATATTTTTATAAAACTGGGGTATATTAGACGGAATGTTTGAAACGTCAAAGTTTTCGTTAACACACTTAATACCACCTATCTCTTTGAAATATATAGCAGAAAATACATGCCAGACCTTAACTACATCCAAGCTTTTTAACTTGATCAACAAAAATGTACTATGTGCCTTAATACTTGTTTCCAGATCGGGTAATTTCAGACCGCCATGATCATACATGATCATACGAGTCTTATACTTAACAAGAGTCTTTATCTTTACCTTTTTCCCTCCCCACATGAACTTCACAACTTCTTTCTCTACCTTTCTAATAAAGAAGCTGAGAAAGTGCCAATGACCTTATTATTTGTACTTTACCAAACAGTGTAAGGTGAACTTCGATGAACTCAAGCATGTTAAGGCAGGGCTCGTAGACCTCTCGAGGAATAACCAGGTTGATACTAGAAACTCATCACTAAGAACATAGCATTAGTCATCCTTAGGGATTCTGAGATTTGAAAACGGTACTGAGTCACGTGCTTCATGACGTCACAATTTATCCAATAATACCTGATGAGGATCATACGAAACTGGAAAACAAGTAGAGCGGATTTCAATTGAGTGTCGGAAGTGTTTTGGTTTTGCGTTTACTTAGCTCTCCTATTGGCTGAGAAAGTAAACCAACCAATCAGAATCCAAAGTAAAACCAAACGCAAAATGGTTTTGGTTTTCCTTTGGTTTGTCATTGGTTCACAGGGAAGCCATTTACGAGTTACTTGTGATTACTCGCTCCTATGATTGGCTAGCCTGGAGGAAGTGAGCGGACGACCTCGACAGTCTGATAATCAGGCTAATGATTGGCTGGCTGTGGGTAGTTTGCTTTTGGTTTTACTACACTCAACTGAAAACCGCTCTATATGAAAATGTTTGCCTACATGTATACCTGAAAACCAAAACAGTCTGCGAATCCCGATGGATGGTCATGGATAACGTTTTTGCCATTAATAATATACTAAATGCCGTTTCAAGTCAGGTGGGATATTCCGCCATGGTGACTGAACTGAGTGTTGTTAGATTGTAACTGATTAAAACCCACCTTTTATGTGATTTTTCTTGTAAACTCATCGTCACATTTCCAGTTGTATAAGTTTTTTGTTCAGTCACGTGACTAGTCACGTGATTATGATTCTGTCAGACAACTAATTTACAATATATACACGTGTAGTGTGTTTTCACGTGACTTCATCAAATTTATAAAATCTAAACTATAAAATATAGAAAGCTGTTCTCTTGACATCGTGATATTTAAATTGTTTTGAATGCAAAGCTAATCATACTAATTGAAAAATCAGCTTTATTTGTATTATACTTTGTCGGCCGCCATTTTGATGTAACAATGCTTGACTACATTTTTCAAATATTATTTGCCCAACAGCTCAGTTGCAAAGCACTCTGTTGTCATTTATGTATTCTTGCCTGCTCTATACACAAGACCTAAAATACATAAGCTAGATAAATACCTACTCTATAAATCAATGCGGGCTCGTTTGCCGACTGCAAAACTCACGGATGTTCCATTTTAGTACCAAGTAGCATTAAAAGTAGTGTACATAATGAGGACGCTATGGAATCTTGTGGTGAAATACTATGGTTTACACGTTGCCTGAGTATTTCTAATGCTTTCTTCCATCCCTTTTTCGTAGAAATGAAATCTTGCTATAAAACACGGTGGGCACAAACGACTATAAAAACGGCATGAGTTCTATATTTTAAAAAGTTTTCAATGCAGACGATTGAATTTTGGTAGAAGGATGTAGAATCGTAAAAGGAATATAACCTGATTTTTTAAGCTATGTTACTACCATTGTGACGTCACAATGACGTCATTTATACATTTCAGTGTAATACGTTTCTTATAACTGTTTATTACCTCTAAAAACGGAATGTCGTATATTGTTACAATCTCCTCGTGATGAGAATAAAGGAATCGAAAACCCAATGTCGATTGGTTAAGGAAATCAAAAGTTATGGAAGTTTGAATTTTGTCCATTTTCCCGCCAAAATTTGGCGGGAAATAAACAACACAAAAGCATGCATTTATGAAAATATCGCTTCATTCATCTTTTAGAGTTGTAAATACTGTTGCACGACATGTTGTCCAATCATAAAACACGTTGGTGGCTAAAATCGTATGTTTTTAGAATTTAGATTTTTTTTTGGTGCATAACCGGCTTAACGTGCTTGGTTAAAATTTAAGTCATATTTTCGGCAAAGTCATTATAACGTCATAGTTTTTTTATACATGCCCTTAGAAAAAAGTCCTTTGAGTGATTTTCGAGTTTTAATGATGAAATGCGCTAAAGTCACATTCTTTTCTTTTCTTGATTTTTTAACAATAGGCAGCCTTATTTAGGTACGACTCCTGACGTCACTAAATATGACGTCATAGCAACAGTCATTCCTCTATAACTTTTGCTGTAGTAGTCGTAGAACGTTCAAATTTGCGCCAAACGAATGCGTGTCATGTGTAGTCTGTTTGTAACGTTTATTAAAGGGGGAATTTTACCAAAAAAGGAGGCATCAATTATGACGTCACAACAACGTCATCATACTATCATACTAACATAAAACACCTAAAATATGTAGTTTCATTTTGTTAACAACTCACCAACATTTCTTCAAATTGAGACTATTGACTCTTCTTAATATTTATGCAAATATCTAATTCACTACTCGGAAACGAGGCTATCCCCGCATCGGGGATGCCGCAACGTCCATCTGAGTTCAAAAGGACAATTCAGGATTTTTCGTTTTGTCTCCAATGCATAGAAGAACACAGCAATGTTCCGTCCGCGACGCCATTTTGCCTTTCAGCTTAGAAACGATGCGGGGTTAGCCTCGTTTTCGAGTAGCTAATTGTATGCGCATAAATATTAAGAAGAGTGAATAAGTAAAGAAATGGTGTTAATTTTAATTATTTGTCAACGCTCACTGATGCCGATTTTGACATTCTTTATGCCCGACGTGAAATATGAATTGCAGTGTGAGATAGACCAGAAATCAATTGATTTAGTGTATCGCAGGGAAGGGGGAGCGATTCAGTGATGTTGGTTTAACTGAGACTGAAAACAGACTAATGCTCTAGAAATGAGCCCTCCATTTCTCCCCGTGGTTTTCCCTTATCAGAATTAAACTGGTGTTATACATTCGACATCTGCGTGAAAATCGTCAAAGTTGACATGTCCCCACCCTCCACTATGCCTGTCCACTAGCCTGATGCTTGCGAATTGCCCTTTGTACTCGCTTACAATCCACGTGACCCTTGACATTGTCTCACTGCATCTTCCTGTTGTTTGTTTTGTCACACTACCATTAATTAACAACTCGACCCCAGTCTTCCCAGCATAACATCCACCACCGACAAGAAAGTTCATAGTTGAGCCCACGATGCGGAAAACTTCACTTGTCAGCGTTCCTTGTGGTCCATCGCCTTTGAAAAGCAGAAAATGACACATTGATCTCTTTCGGGAATGATCAGTAAACGATAGATGGTACACGAAGTACATAATCGGATTTATATCACACTTGACACGGTTTTCTTTGTTCTTCATAGGGGTGAAACTCTGGTATAAACCCGTTGAACAATAGACTAATTAAATAATAAATCTGAGGTTTATAACTGTTGCAGGGAGGTTTATAACTCAGTTTTAAACCTCCTTCTATTTGAGAAAACCTCGCCAAATGTGATATAAGTCAGTTTCATACCTCGAACCTTCGGTTATAATCCCTAAACATCCCTCGGGGCCTACGGCCCTCGGGATGTTTAGGGCTTAGAACCTCGGTTCTCGGTATGAAGCTCTTACATAAACATAGTAATTGTTTAACATTTAGTTCTCCTTTCCCCATTCACCCTTTTCACCTGGTGGCCATCTTGGATTCAAAACGAAGCAATCCTTTGTTTTTGCCAGGTCAGTAGCTTCGCTGTGAGGGAAAGTCAAAACGAGGCTAACCTGGCAAAAACAAAGGATCGATTGCCTCGCGTTGAATCCAAGATGGCCACCAGGTGAAAAGAGTGTACTTCCTTCTTTCAGGCTATCTTCAAACACTAGAACCTAAAGGTATTAATAGAAAGGAAGAACTGTAAATATCTACTGTATATTATATTCCTTAGCTCCTGTATTAGTCCTCCGTCTATCATCACGCTCATAACTCATGTAATCACCATGTTTGTAATTTCACACCACAGCGTCAGATTCCATACTTTTGAATTTTTAACGCTTTCTTGCCAGTTCACTTTTAAAACCTTACCTTGAACACGACCCTTTTGACGATATGGATTGGGCCGACGCTCATAGGTACCTATGTACCAGGCCCCTTCGAGGTTTGAAGGCTTGCTACGAAACTTTGAATTGTCGCCATAGGTTGGCTGGTGGTCAAAGGCCGTCCCCTGAGCTACCCATCCAGCGAGTGAACCAGATTCAAAGTCATATTGCCGGTGGCAAGTACCTATTAAACAGCCACATATATTAGAACGGTTTTCGCCGATTGAATAATATATATATAGATTGAAGTATTTGGGAGAGAACGATTGCTTTGGTTTTGCGTTTGATTTTGCTTTTCTCTTGCCAGTCAAGTTCTAAACTAAAATCAAACATTATTTTGGTCCGTCACACAATCAATTATATTTTTAGCGAGAGTTATCCGCGATTGCGTTTACTTTTCCTCGTGAATGGTTCAAATCAAACCAGTCACGAATTACTTCAGTTCGTGATTGGCTCAATTCATTTTTACTTGCTCGTGATTGGTTTAAATCAAACCAGTCACGAATTACTTCAGTTCGTGATTGGCTCATTGTGTTTTTACTTGCTCGTGATTGGTTCAAATCAAACCAGTCACGAATTACTTCAGTTCGTGATTGGCTCAATTCAGTTTTACTTGCTCCTGTGATTCGCTCTGCTTTGGTTTTGGCTTCTATGACACTCATTCGAAAACCACTCTGATGTTACAAGCGTTTCCAATACTTTACCCTCTTTTCTTCGATATGAGACTCATGAAAGGGACCTCATGCTTGTCGAACCGCTCGAGATGACTGGACACAAATCAACCGGGAAAGGGGAGGAAACACTTGTCCATGACGTCATATCTAATATGTGCGGCGGTACCGAGTACCGAGAATCTAATTTCGATGTCCGGCCGCGGGTCCTGATTTTTCATAAAAATATGTCCGAATTCCGGAGAAAATCCGAATTCGTTTTCACCGGATAACTTGGTAACCGGAGCTAGTTTTCCCTTTCATGGTATAAATTTTTTTTTTTACCCATGTGTTGTTGCTGATTTAACTTTCCCCTTCCCTACCCCCTGACGATAATTAATAATATTTCTGCAAAGTCCTATGTATAACGAGGAATCTTGACCCCGGTGCATATCAATCCGCCTTGTGTGACGTCATAACGATATAAAAATTACCCGTGTTACAGTACGTTCCCTTGAACCCTTGCGGGCAGATACATCTGAAAGGAGGATCCTTGGTATCGGCCACACAAGTCGCATTGTTAAGGCAAGGATTCTTCTTACATAACGTCTGCAATGAAAGCCAAGAGTATCTTAGATTTTATTGAGATGGTTTTTACTTTTTTTGTTTACAATATTCGAACTAAGGGCTGCCAGAGACCAACTGAAGCAATAGGACTCTAAATAACAACCTTTATTTAAACACGATAATTATTAAAGAGCTTCATAATAAAATAGAGGTTATTAGTCGACTAAGCTTCTAATATAGCTATGTATTTTTACGAGTCATTCATATTTTCGCGAGCCTTTAGGCGAGCCAAAATACGAAGTGTAAAAATACACGTGCACAGCCGTATTAGATGCTTAGCTGACTAATAAGTTGTTTATTATAAAATTTCTGCCAAGTAACCAACTTTTCTTTCCATAATAACCAAAACGTTTGCGCGCGCTCGACAAATGGTGACGGGAATGAGTATTTACTATTGCGCTTGTTAAAGTGCCTCTAACCCTTTTTGCAATTTTTATACATATAAATTTTTGAAAGGTTTTGAGTGCTTCTGCGAATACATTTTTGGCTTGCAGAGAATACTCTATGTTCTATGCGTGTTTGAAATGGTGAAAATTTGACCTTTCCTGACCCATGACCGCTTAAGAAAAAGACTGGGTCGATTCTGGATCTTACGTCATCTAATTCATTCGACTTTGTAATAAGTTGAATAAATGTTTAGCATTTTGTCTAAAATAACTGTTTTCTTTACTAACAACTCACAGACCGTATAAATTCTCTACATATCGATGTTGTTGTGATAAAAAGGCGCCATGGAGAATAATGCATTAATGAGGTGACGTAAGATTGGGAATCGATCCAGGCTTTTTCTTACGCGGTCATGGGTCAGGAAAGGTCAAATTTTCACCATTTCAAACAAGCCTAGAACATAGAATATTCTCTGTAAGGCACAAATTTATTCGCAGAAGTACTCAAAACCTTTCAAAGTTTCATATGTATAAAAATTGCAAAAGGGGTTAGGTGCACTTTAACTATTCCTGTCTCCAGGAAACAGGCCTGACACAAATTATAAGCATATTAATAAAAGCAATAATAAAAAGGTGATGATAACATTATTTGATGGTAGAAAAATACAGGCCAAACGTATCGTGGAAAATAGTAATTAAGTACTGGATCTGACAAAGACACAAATCATTTATACAGCTAAAGTCCTGCACAAACGAATTAACATTGTTGTGGAATCATTTGTGAATTTCAGTATTTCCCCAAATGGTTCCTCGTTAGCACGCGCGCGAAACATTTTTTGCGGAAGAAAATTTTACTTCAGAAAAGCAAATTTTGCTTTCGCAACAAATGTTTTCCCATTTGCTCGTCGAAACAGCAATATATATTTAGTTAAGGTCTGAAAACCACAGCAAAAACCGTATAACAATCAATCCTGCCAGTTGGATCAAAAAAAACAGATCTTGACCAGCATGAAGAAGAAAATATAATGATAAAGTGTCCGAAGACTGCATGCAATGCTGTTCATACAACGCTCGTCGAGGTCACAAATGAATACACGGCTTATATAAATGGTAATTACGATGTTGACTAGATCCCAGGGCTGCGCTACATGTTGCGCACGGGCAAACGTTCAAACACGCAGTAACACAGTTAAAACACGCAGTAATACAGTTAATACACGTAGTAACACAGTTAAAAAACACGCAGTAAACACAATTAAAACACGCAGTAACACAGTTAAAACACGCAGTAACACAATTAAAACACAGAGTAACACAGTTGAAACACGCAGTAACAGTTAAAAACACGCAGTAACACAGTTAAAAAGAAATATCGAAGACAACGAACTAGCAGGGACTTACTCGGTATTGTGGCTAGTTGACCTCGTGAGCTATGATAAGTTTGTAGCCTGTTCACAGGCTCTAGATACTGGGGAAACTGACGAAAATAAAACGTCCTCCTCTTCTCTTTTGTCTGATTTTTTATTTAGTATCCAGGGCCAGTGAACAGGCTAGTCAGTTTGTGGTCCATAACGTCTCGTAAAGACCACCTAATTGAAGCAAAGCTGGTTTTGAATACTTTTGAGCCATATAATAAACATCTTATTAAATTCGTTTGCTCTATCCCTACAGTAAGCAATAGATTCTCATTTGTTCCCTTTTATATGGCCCGCGCTCTCGGTCCATGATGTGCGGTACCGACCTCGCGTTCGTTTAATAAGAGGTATATAATAATTCACGTAAAAAATTGCTACAAACAAATCCATGCAGTATGAGAGATAATTTTCCCACAAGCCAAACAGCCCGTCATGAATAATAATAATTACCTTAGCGCCATGGTAAGCGTATCCCTGCCTGGCGATCAAATTCTTCGGGCTTCGAGCACTGTCTGATCGGCTCAGTTGACAACTGTACTCGCCATTCGGATCCTGGACCGATTTGACGTTGATTGACAAGCACGTGTCGTCTAGGTAACAGCGTATTTGACACGTATCGTGGTTTGGTACTGATAGCTCACGGATCACGTGACCGGTCAGGGATTTGTTGAAGATTGGTGGAAGGAAGCGAAGTTGACGACAGAAGCCTGAAAACATCACGGTTTACTTTGGTTTTTGTCACTGTCGCTTAATTCGTTGGGGGTGGGGGGACCGAGTTTGAACCTAATTTCGATTTCTGTGTTCGGATTTTGGTCTTAAAATGCATGATATTTGCACTGTCCTGAAAACTGAAATCGCAATAAAAATGACTTCCTTTGCAATGCAAACATGTACATTAAAAAATGTATTGAAAGTGTATTGCGCAATAGTTTTGACGACGTCAGTCACACAATCCTCACTGCTCAGTCATTTTCGTATATAATTCTCTAATTCCTATATTTCTTACACCTTTTATTCTTAAAATTTGGTTTGATAGAGTAGTTTTTCCCTGATTTTTCAGCAGAATGAGTAGCTCAGTTTTACTTGGACAACTAAACGACGTTATCCAAAATATTGCGCAATACACTTTCAACAAATTCCTTCTCGTTTTTTTTAGATTTGTTTTCAGGACAGTCTAAATACCATTTTGAGATCATAAGTGTTATGTACACGGGTAAAACGAAACGGATGTAGTAAATTTTGTAACCAGCGGAGAGAACATCAAATTACCTAAACACAATCTCTTTTGTATTTTAGCAATATTTATTTCACATAATTATTCGCAGTTTAATTCTATATTCACATCACTATTTTCTCTCGTGTCGCCTGTATCTGCTTTGCTTTTGAGGATCCATTTATTGTGGTATACAGTCGAAGCTCTCTGCGCGGACAGCTCCACTCGGACACTTTTCCAAAACCCCGTTTCAGGAACTCTGCGGCAGTCAAACTCTGTATTTACACATTCCCGTAAGCGGACAGTTCCAGTTACGGACACTTTTTCTGATTCCCGAAGGTGTTCGGTTACGGGAGCTTCGATTGTATGTCGCTCTTTACTCATGCGCTTTATGGGAAAATCTCGAGCGAATTTCAAAGAGATACTGAAGATTTTGGTGTATTTTGCGAAGGTAAACTCGAAGAAATTGGATTTACATCGATACATCCGGCTCCTAGATATTAAGTTCTTCAAATAGGATGTGAGTGATGCACGTACGATTGAGCTCGGTACATAATGTACAACTTGGTTTGGAATTTTTATTTATATTTATTTATTTATTTATTAAGCTTCTGACAGTGGAAACATAACATATAACAAACAAGAACCACTGTCTAGGAGGGGGCTAAATAGGTGATAAACACCTATAACTGATATAAGTCCTCCAGATAAGACTAAATGCAAGCAAGAAAGAAAACGTAACATTAAAACGCTAAGAATTAGATCAAGAAACGACTACAATTTTTTTTATAGAAAAGAGATATTGGTCTCTACATGAGGGACAGCGGCAACTAGTGACCCAAGTACAAGAATTTGAACTATCAAATTACGATGAAACAGGTCCCAGTAATGTGATACTAGGTAGCGTCTAAAGTTAGATAAGTTTGTTGTTGGGAGGATAGTGCGTTCCAGAGAGGAATAGTACGGTTGAAAAAACAATTAGGAAAGGTTACAGTATTAACCCTTTTGGCGGTGTACAGTGGGCCTCTGGCAGATTTCCTAGTAGTTCTAACAGAAGCATACGGATGCATGAACCTAGATAAGTCAGTACAAAGGAGACCGGTATTACACTTGAATAAAAATATGAGGGCAATAATTTCACGGCGGAGAGAAAGTGGAAGTAAGTTACAGGAGACGAGTCTGGATTTGTAGTCAGCATCAGAGGAAGTTATAAATCTGGTAGCGCCGCTGGACTCTCTCGAGTTTTACCAAGTTGCCCTTGGAGGCGGCAGACCAGACTGGCACTTCCGTTTCCAATCTACTGCCGACCAGCGAAGAATATAGAAGCTTTTTTGCAGAGATATTAGTTCGGGAACCACAAGTGCGCTTTTTTTAATTGATGCAACCGAGAGAGCGATTGGACTTTTTACATATCTTATCTACATGGAATAAATTGGCCACGCAGTTGCGTGACGGTTTAATAACAAATAAAACCGATACATTACACTTTTACAATTTAGTAGTGTATTAGCATTACATACATTAATCTTCAGTGGACGTGGGGCAAGAAAACGCCACCAGCCCCCGAAATTTTCACTTTTGAATATTGCATTCTCGACCACAGACCCTTCTTTTATTTCGTACTGCGCATGCTCCCTAACCCTAACCTTTCGATTTCGTCGAGCATGCGCAGTAAGGAATAGGAGAAGGGTCTGGGGTCTAGAATGCCATTTATGGTTTGATGACTGTTGGCAAGAGAAATGGACTGTTCTCCGTCATGAAAGATACCTCGATTCAATAACAAGTAAAATATTCTAACCCTGTGTTTCGCGATCGTCCAATGATTTGAGCTTTGATTTTCTCATTTAATTCCGCCTAAAACTTACATGTTTTGGACTTGGAAGAGAACGGATAATAAGCAATTATTGGACGAGGCTGAGCAAAACTCCGACTATCGCAAAACGAGGCTGAGCAAAACTCCGACTATCGCAAAACGAGGCTGAACTTTAAAACTCCGACTATCGCAAAATATGATGAATTGTCTGTCTCGCTACCAGTTATTTGCCTCTGCCTTCGGCATCGGCAACAAACTAGTAGCTCGCCACAGACAATTCATCATATTTTGCGATAGTCGGAGTTCCAATCATTGTTTTATTATTCAGTGTTTTTGTTACCTTTGGCATCCAAAATGCTCGCAATTACTCTGGAAACCGAGCGGCCATGTTGGATTTGTTGTTGAACAGCACTGCGCATGCTCATAATAATATCTGCAGGCCAAAACGCTTATTTGCGCAGTTATTTGCAGGTGAATCAACCAATCAGAATTCGGGATACTGAGGAACTGAATAATAAAATTATATATATGCATAGGCACGCACACTTAAGCCGGATCGGTTACAAACAACGTCATATATCATTTTCACCGTTAATTAAAGTTTTCGAGATTGCTAGGGAAGTATTGTGAAACCTTAATGCGAAGTTTCACGTTTTGAAACTCTGTTTCACGCGTTTCAAAACCTTCGAAACCATTCGCAGACCGGGAGGCAGGCCACAGGCACCCCAAACTCTTATTACGAAATATTTAATAAATAAGGGTTTGTATGGGAACGCAACGAACTTCGCTTACTATCCAAAAAGAGTATATAATTTTTGAATAAAAATGACTTACCTTGCCACTGTGATGTTTTGTGTCAGTGAGGTTTCTATCCTCAAAGATAGAAACATCAAAAAATACATTTTTTTAAGTGCCTGATCATGTGTAAAATATATCCGGAGAATTTTTACTACTGCCGTGTATTTATTTGTCTACTGCGGAGGCTGACATGGATGGCATACTGTAAAACCTGGACTGGAATGGGCTCAGAAAACCCGGACTGGATGCGAAAAACCTGATTTTTATGAATATAATATAAATATGATCTTAAAACATTAAAATCACAAGGTCTTAATCATAATTATAAACATACAACTGTTGAAACACTCTGCCCCCTTTTCCACTCTGCTCATTGTTGAAGGTTCGAGCAACGGATGGGAAAGAGGTGGTTTGTCAAATATTGTATAAGGTCACGTTTCTTTCACAACGTTAAACCAAGAAAGAAAGTTCCTTAAATGAAGTTTTAACGTAAGTTGACACTCTTAGCCAGTTCGATTCAAGGGTCAAATTTACGTTCGTGTTCCCGCCTTATTTTCTTTCGTTAAAGATCATTTCGCTATTCATCTACCCTCTCTTCCAATCCTGTTAAACCGTTAGAAAACTGAATAATTCATTAATGTATTTATTATGGGTTACGTAACCCCGCCGGCATCGGGGTGTACGTGTTGTTTTTGTAACAATACATCATTAGTGATACATTACTATATAGTCGGATATGCGTAATGTACAGTCATTCGAGTCCTACGTTCGCCGCTTCGCCTTCCAAATTTAATACCCAATGAGCATAAGGTTATATATTTTCATAAATCCGTATATGGTTGTAGTTCGAAACGAAGTTATGGTTTCAGTTACTAGATGATTTTTGTAGCAGTTTTATGCTTTAATATGCTAGATAATACTGTTATTATTGCAAGGTAGCGTTTACTGAGTTTATTTGAATTTGCCAAGTGTTACTTATTTTCACGATACAATAAGTCAACGCTGTATTACTGTTATTTACATAGAAGTAACCAGTTTATTGGTTTAAACCGGTATAAGTTGGGTATTTACTCGATTTTCATATTTCACTAAACACTGTTTATTGTCAACTAGTGCATGTTCATGAGCTCAAATTGCTCTAGATTATCACCATGTATATATATTGAGTGTAATTTATGATAGTTAATAAAGAGGGCGCACGCGGTTCGTGTGGACATACCCCTATAAGTGGTTGCTTATTACACGATAAATGTTTTATGTTCGGTTGAGCGGGGAGCGAATTAGAACATAATATTGTGTTCTCAGTTGCTTGTAATAACAACAACCAGAGTTAAAGTTAGATCGTATATCTCATGTATATACGAGTGCATGCTTTGACCAGATCAGTATAGCGGCCCCTATCGATCAAGCCGTTTTCAGGTCTTAGGCCGCGTTCACACTAGGTGCCCTGGCACTGTGTCCGGGCACGGCGCCTGGTGGACACCAGGCTTTTCGTTAGTGCCCGTGCCAAAATTTGAGCACGGTGCCCGAACACCGGATACAAGGCTCGACCTTTTACTCAGACACAGGATCAGACACGGGCACCAGTCTGCACACAGTTTTCGCGAGTGCATTTTACCCATGCACCTAACACCTGCTCTAAATTTCAAAATAGTGGAATGGTTGAGATGGTCGAAAGAGGAGGTAAACGCGTTAACGACCTACAGTATCGTGCCGGTGCTGGGTACTGTACTTGGGCACCAAGTGCGAACGCGGCCTAAAATTCAGTTTCCTATCTCGAGTTTTGCGCCTGCAAAGCGAATCTAGCATCCTTTTCTTTACGGTTTAAATTAGGGATAAACGCATTTGACAGCTCCCAGCATGTTACTTGCACTGCAGTATGTGGTTTGGTAGATTATTAAAAAAAGCTAATACCGTACTACGGCTTCCTTCACGTTTGGAAGGAATAAAAAGATTATCCGTAGAAATAATTCCGGAACGACCTGGATTTCCGTACCTAACCTTGAATCAGCACTTGCAAAGGCGGAAAAAATCATCCACGGATGTTTCTTTTGGTTTTCGACCTCTCTTACTTTCTTTGGGGTTTCTTGGTCCATATGCACTCGTTTGTGTTATGATTAATACCGCGAAAATTTTGAACGTGGAGCGCTGAACCCGGAGCGCTGTCATTTTGAATCGACATTAAGCGCGATTTTCATTGGCCATTTTTTTTACACTTGGAGCGTGACGGGCTGTCAAGCGTGGAGGGGCGTCATTCTCAAAACAATGGCATTCGTGCAGCTCTTCTTTCTTACCCTCCCTTCCCCCTCCCCCTCCCTTCATATTTGTCCTCGCCCCATTATGACCGCGTGTCACAGGTGACCCAATCCGAAAAGACCGACCGAAAAAATTACAGAAGAGCCGGCAAGCAGGCTAAGTTTGAACTGTCTGGCATTAGAAATGAGGGAGATATTGGCATGTACTTAAAATTACGTAATCGATGATGTCATCGTTACGTCATCGCCACCAAGTGATTGATAGCAACCCACTGCCATGTCTGTCCAGGTTTGAGCCAGCTGGCATTAGAAATGAAGGAGACATGGGCATGTACTTCAAATCACGTGACCTATGACGTCATCGTTACGTCATCACCACTAAGTCATTCACCACTAAGTGATTTGTGGGAACCCACTACCATGTATGTCCAAGTTTGAACTGTCTGGCATTAAAACTGATGAGGGAGGTATGGGCATGTACTAAAATCACGTGACCGATGACGTCATCATTACGTCATCACCAGTAAGTGATTTGTGGGGACCCAATACCATGCCTGTCCAAGTTTGAACTGAGTGTCTGGCATTAGAAATGAGGGAGATATTGGCATGTACTTAAAATCACGTGACAGATTACGTCATTATTACGTCATCACCAGTAAGTGATTGATAAATACATGTAGCTTCATTAGCTAGTAGTTCAAATAATTAATTATTTAACAAATAAAGAAGCCTTAGCCATGTTTTATACTATCATAAAACACGATGGGCATTTGAGAACATGAGAGAAATGTTACAGCACAAGCCGAAGGCGCGTGCTTTCAACATTTCTAGAGTGTTCTCAAATGACCAGAGTGTTTTATGATAGTATAAAACATGGATTTAAGGCTTCTTTATCTGTTTTATAATATAGATTTACGCGCGATGAAAGGAAACCGCCAGTTGAAAACTATATAACACGGCTAACCATGTTATATACTCTGATAAAACATGGCTTCTTAGCCAATCAGAGCGCGCGTACTATCGTATCTATATTATAAAAAGGCTTAGTATTTTTACTATAACATAATTTGGATTAGTATTTAGCATCTAGATTTAATTTATTGTATTACCTAATTACACGTCATCTATGGAAATCAGCGTGAAGCTGTTAGAATTTCCGTGTTTAAACAATAAAGATGATGATGATGATGATATAGGGACCGACTACCATGTATGTCCAGGTGTCTGGCATTAGATGGGCACCGTCAATACATCTTCAGCATGACCAAAGCTTTTCGAAACCTTGGACGGTCATTCGGAAAGTTAACGGCGAGTCGTCGAGTCACAGAAAAAAACGACGAATAAATTATCTCGCCGATTCACCTAAACCCAATAACTCGTTCTGCACATGCGTGCATCCACGAGTCAAATTATTATTGTGTGTGGAATAAACGACCTATTTATAGCTTGTTTACGTCTAGAACCTTCGCTTGACTAATGGCTAATTGTGTTGACGCATGCAATCTAAGTAGTTCTGGAACCTTCCAATCTGAATAAGGATTGTGTGACAAAGTTATTATTTAGTGTAGCTAAATCAAATTGATCTTTAAATCAAAATGCCCTGCTTTACTTTGAAATCACATATCGAAGAGGTTAAAAAGAGCTTTTATCCGTTCCTGATCGATCGGCGCAGAATTGATTTTTGGGGAATCTAATGCTAGCCAAATGTAACTTGCAAAACGTTTTATCAAATATAAACAGTGCATGACCCGGAGGTCAACTGGCTGGAAGATCAAAGAAAACACAAGTTTCTTTTTAAACATGCTTATTATTTTTTTCACTGGTATTCTTGAAGGTTCTCTATCACGATTTTGATTTTTGCCTCCTACTCCTAGATCATAGATTGATCAGCATTCAAGCCTTTACTAGATAACAATACAGTGCTCAGCTGTTCGCGTTCGACCATCAAATTCAAACTATCAGCTGCAGTTGGCATTTCAGTGATATTTACCGTATCATTTCTCGAACTGATCACATTATTGTTATTCTGTATATTACTAAGCTTTTCCATTAGCTTTTGTTTGGCTATTGTATGGCTTTGTTTAGCTTTGCTTTCCTCACTTTCCAAAATATTGGCTTTCATTCCCCACGGTGAGCAGGTGCGATATCGATGTCAGTTAACATCTTCTCGTCGTTCAACTGAACGTTAAGCTTATATTCACCCTGACGAATCGAATAAAGAGTGCAGCACGTTCTATCTCGGAGCCTAGGTATGTATTATGAACGTGCCGCGATACTCGGGGAGCTTCGTCGCGAAACCAGTTCAGTGTACATTACCATCTCTATCTATGTTGCATCCAAAACGTTCCCAAAACTGCCAACACAGTACATTCAAGACATTAAATTCTGCTTAGCTAAGCCAAACGCGCTTATAAATTTCCGGGCTTCTCTCGTAAATACGACACGCGACCAAATGTCTGTTTTTAACAATATAGTTGTATAGTGATAAATTAATTATAAGGCATTTCGGAATAATAATTACCTTCAACATCGCAAACTTGGACGCGTGCCGTCAATATATCTTCGGAAAATCGAACACTATTCGCACAGCCAACGGAGAGTCCCCGATGTACACAGAAAAATATTAAGTACACAACATAAAACGATGAATAAATTAGCTCGAACCCACTAACCTTTATAGTCAATATATGCGATAGACTGCACACACCCTTTAGTCAAGATATACGATAGGCTGCATACAAACCTTTAGTCAAGATATGCGATAGACTGCACACAACCTTTAGTCAAGATATGCGATAGACTGTACACAACCTTTAGTCAAGATATGCGATAGACTGTACACAAACCTTTAGTCAAGATATGCGATAGACTGTACACAACCTTTAGTCAAGATATGCGATAGGCTGCATACGAACCTTTAGTCAAGATATGCGATAGACTGCACACAACCTTTAGTCAAGATATGCGATAGGCTGCATACAAACCTTTAGTCAAGATATGCGATAGGCTGTACACAACCTTTAGTCAAGATATGCGATAGACTGCACACAACCTTTAGTCAAGATATGCGATAGACTGTACACAACCTTTAGTCAAGATATGCGATAGGCTGTACACAACCTTTAGTCAAGATATGCGATAGACTGCACACAAACCTTTAGTCAAGATATGCGATAGGCTGTACACAACCTTTAGTCAAGATATGCGATAGACTGCACACAACCTTTAGTCAAGATATGCGATAGACTGCACACAACCTTTAGTCAAGATATGCGATAGACTGTACACAACCTTTAGTCAAGATATGCGATAGACTGCACACAACCTTTAGTCAAGATATGCGATAGACTGCACACAAACCTTTAGTCAAGATATGCGATAGACTGTACACAACCTTTAGTCAAGATATGCGATAGACTGCACACAACCTTTAGTCAAGATATGCGATAGGCTCAAATTGTTAATTGTGATGCCTTTTTGAAATGTACACTATTAAAACTTTAACTAATGAACCACGAACCTCGACGCGCGAGAAGTGCTAGCTCTTGTTGAGTCAGTCTGTACGGATTCATTTTTAACTCGTGGATGTGCGCAAGCGCAGAACGAGTTATTAGGGTTTGTATGCAGCCCATATCTTGACTAAAGGTTGTGTGCAGTCTATCGCATATCTTGACTAATTAAAAGGTTGTGTACAGTCTATCGTATGTCTTGACTAAAGGTTTGTTCAGTATTTCGCTTCCAATGATCAATAATTAATAATAATTCGTCTTCATTACTAGCTAATATCTCTCAGGTATCACTACTCTGGCAGACATTAAGAAATAAAAAGACATACATAGTTTTATTTTTTCTCACTGTAAAAACGGGACATGCATAGATGAGTTTTTATGATTTTACTGTTATACAAGAACCGGCACATATTTCTCTTAAATATCTATGAAAGTTGTCATTTCTGAGCCCCCACCAAGTCCACCAACAAAGCACAGCTGTCTTATTTATTTATTTTCAGACCATAATATTGCCCAAAGGTTGTTGTGAATGAAATCAAACAATAAAATAATGCTTCCTCTTTAAGAAACACAGTCATATCATCCTCTGCGAAAATGACTTTAATTTAATACTTTCATTTTATATTCCTCTTATAAACTTTGCCTCGAATATGTTTATTTATATATGCATAGTTTCCAACACCATCTTATAAATAAGTGACGAAGCCATTGTCTAAAACACAGCTAGGAATGTTTGCATTCTGAATAAATTAATCCAAGGAATGAAGATGGTCCAAAATTATTTTTCGAAGAAAATTCCAGTTAACGGAATCAAAGGCTTTTTCAAAGTCAATAGTCGTCACCATGTAAGTCAATATGTTAGTACATTTTTTTAGTCAAATTTAATAGGTCCTCAATTGTTGGGATAGCATCAAAAATTGTTCTACTTTACGAATGCATTTTGGTTGTGATGTATAATATTAGGTAAAACTGTTTCCAGTCTTTTTGCAATCGAGCCTTTCTTTACGTCAACATTGATAAGAGAAATCGCGGTCTCCAGTCCTTAGATTTTGTTTCGCCGATTACAACAATAATAGCTTCTTTTTAACTAATGAAAGTCCGATCCTCCTAACATTGTCTGAATGAATAATGCTCCACTCACCTTCGCTAAAATGAACTTGATAGCTTAAGAACATCCCGCCAAATACTAGACAGTAAAAGCAACAATTAACCTTTTTCAATTTCATGACGAAATTGTCACCCAGGCTAAGCATACTTCACTGTTAAGCAGATGTAACCTGGAAGAACTGCCCATAAAATATTTACTATTTCGTGAACAAATGGAAATTACTTATTCCCAGGGACTCCTCTTTTGAAAGTTCAGAAAGCAGGTGGTTGGATTAATTCAACATTTCCATGTCATTTCCAGGTATTTCTCAAACTCATTAATAATTCATGAGCTGAATACAATAGAAATCATGACCATGACGCGGACGGAGTAAAACGCAGGGTGCAGGGCACGCAGGGTACGCAGGGTACGCAGGGCACGCAGGGTGTTCAAAAAAATAGAGTTACATAATTTAGTGTCTTTGGAATATCAGATTGCAAAGGTCAATTGTTCACATGGCAAATATTATGCTAATTTTAGAGTGAAAGTAAAAGTGTATCTATTTATCAATGTTTTTAGTTGCTTTCCTGTAAGCTTTTCTCAAATACGTGTCCAGCCTACGTCAAGCCGTTCGGGTCAGGCTAATTGTGCGAGCCATGCGAGCCACGATGCGAGCCATGCGAGCCAGTCCTTTTTGGGGGTTTCCAAAAGTGCGAGCCAGCGAGCCAGACTGCAAGCCATATCATAGCGGGTAAAATACTTACGAGTCCTGTATGGCAGCACTTCAAAAAGACCTGATTATATTGGGGGCAAAATGATGAATTCTGGGACATTTTCATTGATGACTTCTGCTTCCACTCGCGCTTCGCGCTCGTTCTCAGAGGAAAAGAGGTCTACTGGTAGCAAGTCTAACAATGAAATGCGCGGCGCGGGCTTTGAGCCGTTTCATTCAAACATGAAAGTCTTGGGTCTTTAGCCGGGACGGTCGACAGCTTTATTGAACAAGAGAACCAGAATACTATATTGTGCTATATTTTGCAGTGGCTCGCATGGCTTGCTGGCTCGCATGGCTTGCTGGCTCGCATGGCTTGCTGGCTCGCATGGCTTGCTGGCTCGCAATTAGTATTGCCACTCAAGCCGTTCTCGCCTATACGTGTCGTATATTTTACTGATTTCCCAAGGAATGTACACAATGTCAAACAACACGATTAGTGACAAGGCGAACGCAATAAAAGACACAACTTTTATATCTTCGAGGACTACCACAAAAAACACGAGAATATTGTATATCACCTGATACTCTGGCCTCTTGTTTTGTTCCGTAAAATTTTAGGCGGGAGCTTTTCTAAGTTTTTGTCAACTAAATAAATTGTGTCTGCCAATTTTTTTTATCTCGGTAAAAGCGGGTCCCGCTGTGAATAACGCTCTGCATGTTACGTCTTAAAATGCCATATGCGTGACAGCATTGCAATAATAGTTACGAATTCAAGGATTAAAATGTTTGTGTACATTCCTTGGGAAATCAGTAAGCTAGACACGTATTTCAAGGGCACCCAACGAGTACTTTTTGAAATTCGTTTGAAACCAGTTGTCTGCAGCTCGGCTTATCTAGCGGCTGGTACAAAACGCAGGTCACAGGTCCAGGTCACAGGTCCAGGTCACAGGTCACAGGTCCAGGTCACAGGTCCAGGTCACAGGTCACTTGACGATTTTTGTATTTTCCAATAATCTATTTTTCCTTCCACTCCATTCCTGTAAATACATGCAATATCCTTGAGCAGCCTGGAAACGATGTAACGTCATTTTCGCGATTCTCGTGATTACAAACAGGGCGGCAGATGGAGCAGATGAGGTACAACTTGAGGTACAACTTTAAGGGCGTAGGGAGGGTTAGATATTTGTTAAATAAGATAAAAGGAGTAGTCAATGCTGGGAGTGGAGAGGAACGGGTAGGTAGTTTTTTCGAATTTTTCTCCCTCCTCCCTAGCGAGTTTTAAATATTTCTCCCTGGAGCATAAATGTAGATCCCATGTAGATTTTCAGTTCAAAACAAGAGGCCCCGAGTGGCCTGAACTCGAGCCATCTAGGCCAAGGTATTAATACATAGAGTTCTAGCATATTTTGTCATACATGGTTTGTGCTAGGGGAGCAATTTTCATCTGGAACGGTTTGTGTACAAATGGTAAACCTTTTTTCAGATCGGAAATTCAGTTTGGGAAATTTCGTGTACCATTTACACCGGAATTTCCGACCGGAATTTATGTGTAAATGGTAAACAACCATGGTCACGGTGAGGTGTCATATTTCTCACACGTCTGCTTCTCTAGCTGTCAAAATGGCTGAGTCGGACACGAGCGAGAGGTAATCATTGATCCTCCATAATTGCAAATGAGCTCATTTGATTACGCCACTTAGTCATACTATACCTTTATGGAGTCTAAAATTAACACAATCGCCCTTTACCGGTTGATTCTGAAGTTAGATGTTTCATTCATAGTTTATATTGTGGTAAATTGTAAGCGTCCGTTTTCGGTATGTTTATTTAATACACGCTGTTTTCTGTTTCACGGCATGTTAGGAATTTTGCAAAAAGCCATTGTGTCTAGCTCAGGCGTAGGTCAAAAGTAACTCAATCTAAACTAAACACACTGTGGTTTTAAATTTTAAATTGTAACCGGGCTTGGTTCATATTAAACGTATTGACTTTGTAGATGGCCGTATAAAGTTTGTCATTTTTAGATACATGTCATGTTTAATATACGCCATTACAACCTCCACAAAGGAAGACAGTGATAAGCTTACCGACTGAATAAAATTACAACCTCCACAAAGGAAGACAGTGATAAGCTTACCGACTGAATAATCCAGCTATAAATCTCACAATTCATTCATACTGTTTGTTCGATAGTAATATTTTCCGTAGAGTTCGGTTTTCCGCTGAGCATACTCGTAGACGCTGTTCTGCATTCTGCATTCTGCAAAACACACCCGCCGTGGTGTTTAGAGACTTGAAAACTCGTAGGTGCTTTTTGTAGAATTTTACTTTCATTTCATCCCGCAACATCACTACAGATCGAAAGCTCCTACATAGGTACCTCCATAAAATGTTTCCGAGCTTTCTCTTTACGGAAAATTAAATATTTATGTACTTGTACTCACGAAACCGTACTCACGGATCTTGTCTTTCTTTAAGACTTTATCTTCGGCTGGCTAGCTTTAGACCCCCGCGTATTACAATCATCGAAACTGCTCTCACAAATTTTAGGGTGTTATAATCACTTGCTGTCACAATCCGTAGGAGAATCAATTACACAGAATTCCGAATAAAGAAAAACGATGAAAGATTGAACGAATTATCCACAACAACAACTCATCCAGTGGTTTTGCTCAAAGCGGCCTTGGCCTTGGGAGAAAAAAATCATGTCCTGCAGACTGCAGTTGACGTAACGATGGCAATGTAAAAAAAAACGTGAGCTGATTGGTTGACCGCCCCGGAAGTCGATAAAATGTCACATGGCCGCCACGTGAACAGTGCAATCGGATTGGTTTGGCGATTCGCGGCGACTTCCGGGTCGACACAAAAAAATAAAAAATATAAAAGACTTGCGAAACTTGACTCGTGCCTCGGCCGAAGGCCTGGCCCGAGTAATTAATCACAATATTCTGGCTACAAATACTTACCTTTTTACAGTAAAAATTAAAGAAAATGACACATGCCAAACATGCCATGAAGAGAGACACACTTTTGAGCATATGTTTGTTGAATGTACGAAAGCCAAGTTTTTCTGGAATAAATTGAAAGATTGGTGGTGCAAATACACATCGCAATCAATATCTCCCAGCGCAGCTCAAATTCTATATGGATATACTGAATTGGTAAAGCACCGCTCCCTATTAAAGGGGCTATGTCATGGTACTGCGCATGTATCGAGTAATCGCTCGGTTGGTGGCTGTTAATTGGATACAAACAGTTAAACTTCCCTCCCTCAATGCTTGATTGAAAGGATTTTCAATATTTTTCCTGGAGACTGTTTATATACACTGTTTGTTAGTCATTTTTGCACTTTTGCTTTAATTTTAAGCATGCCACATGGCCGAGAGGTTCGTTAGTTCATATAAAAATCGGTGGAAATAGCTGTTTCCGGCCCGGAACGCGAATGTAAAGTATATTACCGTGACACAGCCCCTTTAAACCATGTGAAATTTTACATGTACCAAGCTTTCATATGAAACACGTCATATTCCCTATTAGGTTTCCTTATTATCTTAGAAGAAAAGAAACACATAGAAAACGAAAACTCGATAACCAAAAGAAAAGTACTAAGAAAAAGTTAACAGAAAATGGTCCCCTTTAAAGAGCTGGTTTGGTAGACCGAAATAGAATCTGATAGCACAAGTTTATAACTGATTGTATTTATTATTATTATTATTTATTTTTCTTGCTTTGTAATTGTATTGTAATTATTGTATTGTAATATTGTATTGTAATGAAACTGTCAATAATAATAATAAAAATATGGGAAAAATAAATAAATGTAGATCCCAATTTCTTCCTCCTCCCTAGTTTTACTGAACATTTCTCCCGCCTCCCTAGACCGTTCCTCTGCACTCTCCTGGTACTTCTACTACTGGGGTCATTAATTAGCAAAGGATGACGATGGATCGTACTTTAACAGGCTCTGTGTTATCTTTACTTCATGGAGCATTAAAATGGAAATGGAAATGATAGAGCCATAATACACACACAACACACACATACATATATGCTGTGCATGTACATTTCAGCCACAATTTCCCTCAATTCTGTAGTTTAATATTACTTTCTTTTCAATATTAATTATTGTTCCTTGAGGGTCGTTAGAATTACAAAAAAAACTTGGTATGGGTGTTGTTGATTGAAGTGCAATGGTTATTTGAGTAGTCTGCACGATATTGAGTCACTCAAATTTGATGCATTGTAATTATATCAGGTGCAGTACAACTATGAGAAATCAAGCAATTTAGAACAACAAATTCCACATAATGTTGTTATTCATTGTGAATAGTTAGGTAATGTCATTCTACATGTGAAATAAAGTCATCTATTTGTAATTCTCAATTATTAACAAACCAGTGGAGACGGCTGACATTCAGGCTAAATTGTCAATACAATATTTTCGATTGAGGTCATAAACTACAGACTACCATTTTCTAGTATTAGTGAGCTGCCACTGTGTTAGTTCTCATTTTCTACATCTTGAAGGAGACTGAAACTTATAATGGCAGGCCACAAATAAACATGCAATGTCCACTCTTTTTATATCATTGGGGTTGCAGCAAGATTAATTTTCATTCCCAAATAATTCGTAAAAGTACTCGTACTCCTGTCAGATCATGACCGAGTGAAAGTGACGATGCTGACGTCAAGAACTGCGGAACAACAACAATTACATTTATTTTCTCATAAGCTATGATGGAAATGTTTACGAGTAATAAGGCATAATAAGAAATACAATGATGAGAAGGTAGGTCCTCAAGGTAACCTTAGGGTTATCTTAAGCCAGGACCACCTCAGATGGAAAACACTCAGTTTCAAACAAGATCTAGCTTGCATGGATATATAATGGTACCAAGAAAGGGGAAGGGAAAGAAAGAGTGCCACTTGCATGTAAGTATACTCTCAGTTCTGGACCAAATTTAGTTATGTTATGTTATTGTTATAAACTTGCAATAATGATAAATACACTACTCTATACATGATATCATTATGTCAGTTCTAAAAAAACACATTAAATACACTGTAGAATGCCTAAACCAAGAGATAATAATCAAATACAAAGAGGTACAGGCCAGGTGTAAATAGACCCGGAAAATAGAACAAAATAAAACCAGTGTCAATAACACGCCACATATAAATATGCGATTACCACATCAGAGTCATTTATCGTTCGTTTGAAAAAAATCTTCATTTCGGATTACTTACTCAGTTTATACTCACTCAGTTTATACTCACTCACTGCATGCTGGATTTTCGTTCCCGAATTTATAAACATTTAAATACATGTGCATGGGGGTCGAAACGACTGTAATTACTCGGGCCAGGCCTTTGGCCTAGGCACGAGTCAGAAATCGCAAGTGTTTATTTTTATTTTTATTTTTTATTTTTTGTGTCGCTGTTTGGCGCCGGCAACCAATCAGATTACACAGGAGCCCATTGTTCGATTCCCAACACGTGACAGGATCAACGCCAGATCCTCGGCAAAGCCAGCAACGTAGCGAAGTAGCAAAGGTTTGGGTTCATTCTGAACTATTATTTTGCTGAAACCAAAGGTTTCTTCGAATGAAATATCAAGATATTCAGTTATTCTAGAGCTGACAGGACTTTTAGGGGCTTTCGATGGAAAATTCTCACATTTACGAAAGGGATGTGGCGATCCAAATATCGCACAGCAAGCTATAGAGTATAGTCTAGCCGGCCGGAGGAGTGATGATTTTGGTCCAATAATCCACGGAAACTGAAAGAAAATGCCTGTACTGCTGCATCTAAGTGCCATACGATTGCAGTGTTGCGTTGTTGATATTGTTGAAATGCTCTACCATCACACACTGTCAGGAGGTCAAATGAGGGATTTTGATTGTTTGCAATGTTGGCTGTAATTGTTTAAGCTGCGAAGTCCTCTCCTGAAAATGAAATACTCTTGAGTCGAGATTATACAAATGGGAAGTCTTGACTAAACCAGTCAACCAATGCCGAACTTCACTAAGACTTCAATTCAAGAGTCGCAAAAGCTGGAAGTGAACAGTGATTGACCCTGCTTTGAACGCGAACAGAAATCAGAACTGGTGAGGTTGAAATTATGTTTTTATATATGCGCACACAAATCTTGCTTGTTTCCTACTTTTAAAATTTTAGTAAGTGTAATGGTGACTGTAATTCGAACTGAAAATGAAATCGTCCGTAAGTTGAATTGGATGTGACTTTATAGAGACCATTGAAGAAGAAAAAGTTAAAATCGATCGTCAAAACAATAACAGAACTCGGAAGATACAGAGAGGCATTCGAATTTACTACGAATTATACCCATAAACAGAACTGGATATGACTTACAAACCGAGAATACCGAATTAAAATTGAATTGGATGTGAAACTGTCAAAAGAAGAGCAGGATTTGTTGTGCAAAGCCATACTGGAGAGTACAATTATATAAGTTATGGCTCTATCAATTCCAAATCTGCCCCTCCCCCCTGGATATTTGTGGGGCATCAGAACGTTGCAAATTCCCCACTGTGAGGTCAAATGCTCCACGGTGGGGCTTTGGTATGGGTGCAAATCTCTTATCAAATTCGCTATTTTGACTCTTTCTACAATTAATGAATTCCCCACCCTGCCAACTTTTGTTTGCTCCAAAATGTCTCACCCCTGGGACAAAAACTCAGTCAAATGCCCCACTTATGACCCCCACCCTTGGGGGATGGGTAGGTTTGGAATTGGTAGAGCTATACACAAATACTGAAACTGATTAGAACAATCATAAATAGAATTGGGTTTGGAGATTTATTTACCAAGCGAACACTGTTTCCCTAAAAAATATGTTGAAAAAGTCAACTTGAAATACTGAAGAAAGAAGACAAATGTAGGACTGTCAAAAGAAGAAAAAAGAAAATTGAATTAGAGCTGACTCGAAAAATGGAATGACCATCATCAGAAAATTGTATAATACTAAAAATAGAATAATTTAGGTTTTGAAATTGGGACAATGGGATTTCCTGTGCATTTCTCTTTTGGGGGCATATTACTGGTCCTCCAAGCCTAACCCAATCCGTCCAATCTACTTTTATAGTATTTCAGAAGTATTTATGTTTTTATGTTTTCAGATAACGAAATGAAGTGATATATAATTTATATGAATTCACTTGTATACTGATATTATTATTACAGTCACGAACAGACAATATTTAGCTTAATTAGTGATATATTTTAATTGATATTAATCTAAATCATGTTCTACATTTGTTTCAAATTTTTAATTACAAGGAGGGCCACGCATTTCTTAGCCTCCCCCGCAGTCGTTTTTAGGGGCTCATACCTAGCCCCTAAAAACGACTGTGGGGGAGGCTACGCATTTCTGTGTGTACTAGTTGGTGTTACCCTCTTTAAATAAAGTTAATTTTATTTTCCAAGTGGTCTACATGCATGAAATCAATGCACACAATATTTTATTCAACATTAGGGACTAGTCAAAAATTAGCAGGGGAGGTGCAAAGGGGGAGGGGGTAACCAATCCTTTTTCAGTTGCCCATTATTTATGACCCTCCAGTTTTGGAGATTCAAAAAAATACGATCCTCCCCTTTCACAACTCCTTCCCCTGATAATTTCCTTTCAGCGACCACCCTTGTGCAACCTGGTTTTAATTTTTAGTAAAACTTTGTAATTAGAAGCTCCTGTAAGTGACCATGACCACCTTTGGAGGTTCAGAATTGGAAGAAGGTGGAAAAATAGCATTTGTTTGCCATCTAGTACAGCCACATTATTGCATTCCTGCAAAAGGTCCATGCCATTATATATAAATTATCACAAGCATCAGAAGTGAATCAATTATCCGGTCCCCTAGCACAAACCATGTATGACACAAAAATATTACTAGAACTCCATGTATTGACCTATTTATAGGTGGCCCGAGTTAAGGCCAATCAGGGCCTCTTGTTCTTTTAAAAGGCCCTTGTCAGTCAGAGAACTGAGAAATCGGATCATTTCTACTACACTTTCGAGAGGTTAATAACAAATTATAAAATAACAACACAACGACAGTCAATAATTGGTATAAAGGTTATCATGTTCAGATTAGAGGCTACTTACATTTACAAGCTGTTGTCTTTATATATACATTGTAGTCAGTGTTGATCACAGAGCAGATGTCAGGTCTCACGAGTGTATCTTAAAGCATGTCGCATAATATGTGATAAATTCCCGTCCAAAGCCCATGAAACACCTCTCAGTCCAAACTCCCACCCGCCGCCATCTTGAAAAACCTGGAAAGTTGTCTACTGTTCACGTGACCAGCACAGTGCAATCTGATTGGTACGGTGGCGAAAAGAACTTCCAAAGAAGGCGCAATGTGATTGGTTGACGGCGCCAAAGCTCGACTATAATAAAAATATCGATGCCATTGTCCTCTTATGCAGACGCTAACGTATAACGTAACCGCGGCAAAACGGTATGCTCCGCTGGCCAAAAGAACGAAGGCTCTGCTCTCAAATACAAATTACCGAGGGTTTCAACTTTTTTAGTAAATAATTATATAACTTAGTAAACTCACAATGAATTACAAATTAAGAAAACTTCAACCTGTTAAAGTCTTAGGCTTAGCTTTTATGTAGTTTTCTTAGTTTTTGACAAAACAGTTCACAAATGAATACTTTTACGCAGGAACGTTAAAATCACGGCATGTGCCTGTTGTTTCATTTCAGTTTTCGCGGGAAACTGGGGGCGACCGCGCGCGGACAAGAAATAGCAAATACGCATGCGCGTGACGTTTTGCCGCGGTGTTATGCAGACGTTACTCGACTGCGGCTCGTGACGCACTTCTTTGTTCTCTTCACGTTGTAACGTCATTTGTGCATCTAGAGCAGATTTGGTGTGACGGGGACAAACTACAGCACTGACTACAGCACGGTGTTTTTTTCGCGCAACAAGCGGATCATCGAAGCGGCCACTATATTCGATCCCAGGTCTCAATCACGCTCGGCCAATATGGTGGCCGCTTCGATGATCCGTTTGCTGCGCGAAAACAACACCATCTACCGCCTGAAAGCAGGCTATTGAAATGGTTTCCCTATTGTTTTTGTCCTGCTGATCCAATCAAATCACAGAAGGTTACGGACATGCCGTAGCTTGTCCCACTCATACAAAATCTGCTCTATAAAAGGACAGAAGTACGGCAGAATGGAATCTATTTGTTAATTAACACGCGCACTAAAACGTCACGCCATTAAAAGTAATGTATGTTTGTCTTGGAATGCGCCATTCAATATGTATGAAGCAGTGACAGCCTTTTTGAAATAATTGTATTGAATCAACATTAAATTAGCCAATTATAAATTCAGCATCACGACTTTAGAGTAAAAAACCTGGTGTTTTTAATTACTTCAATTTTCCTAATTAAACTGACAGACAATCCACGAGTGACGTCACAATACAATTAACTATTTTCTACATAATTAATTAATTAGAACGGTGAACGTGTTCTTCGAGTGCGTGCAGGTGTTGTTAAAGAACATTTGAACAACTCCAGACTTTCCACGGAACATCGGCTTGAAGATGTACGACCAGTTCAGGTAGGCATCAAAATCTTTCAACCCTTTGACGTTAAGAGAGAATCGAATCTATAATGTGGAATTCGAAGTAAAGGTCGCTTATTGTGAAATGCGCTAGAGCACTAAAGAATGGCGCGCGCTCGAAAAATATTACTTTTTTTAATTCTACATTATCGAAAGCACCTCTGCAATCAAGGTACTTACAGAACTATCATATTTTTCAAATATTAAATTACATAATTATCAAATATACCAGAAAGAGTTCAGTGACTCGGAATCACAGTTAGAATTATACATAATTATGCCGTTTGATTGGGCCAAAACGTTAGAAAATCCATTTCAATGTTCTATCTTATTCTGCCGCTTGATTGGGTCAAATGTTGGAAAAGCCATTTCAATGTTCTACCTTATTCCAGTCTGTTGTAATTCCATACTTAATGGCAGTCCGTTCTAAATCATTTCAAAAATGATTTTTCAGAACGCCTCATAAAGTTTGGCAAGAGGTGTGTGATACGAAGCCAGTGACGGTGAGAGGTCTCAATGTGCCCGAGTTTCGCGTGTTACTGCTGGGCCAGGTTGGCGCAGGGAAGTCCAGCTTTTTCAACACAATAAACTCCATCTTCCGTGGCTACGTCACAAGTCAGGCAATTACTGGAAACTGCGGTCACAGTATTACAACTATGGTAAGATCAATAAATTAGTATCATCTTCTGGTCTACTTTTTCAAGAACATATGCCATGCCTCCGTCGCTGCGGTATAAATGTTTGGCATGCCAAGGCGACATTTTGACTTTAAAAAAACTATTTCAACAACAGCAACATCTTTATTACTATTTTAAAAGTATATATACGATATTTATGCCTACCTACATGTAGCAAATTCTATTCGAGGCAAGGGGTTATAAAACATCAGGGCCGATTGTTCAAAGCAAGAGTAACTTTATCCTTAGGACAAAGTTTAATTTGTAATTGCAATACGTACAAATTTAACCTAGGATTAGCAATTTATCCCCATGGTAGCGCTTACCTTACACTTCGAACAACCGGGCCCAGGTCTGTATCTACGATACAGACAATCATTAACAAAACATCGTCGTATGAGGAAAGTCTCACAACCGAATGCTGACCTCCCTTACCCAAGGGTGAAATGTGAAGGTAAAATCCCCGTATTGATACCTCCAGACCGTCTCTCCCATGTGGGACTTATTTTTACACACTGCACATGTCCGTGACAAAAACGATAGTGCCAAATTCTAAATTTTACGCTTTTTATTAAAATGTCAATATTCTTATTATATTTTTAGTTTAAGAATTAAGCGTTTATAAGTAAATTGCAGAATTCACGTCCGTGCTCTATCGGATCTACAATTTCTCACCTGCGGCTCGGATCTGTATATAGCGATGTTTCGTGTGTCGTCATCTATTGTCATTAATGTGCCAACCAGAGATCCATTGGTTCCTAACACAAAGCGGGCTTTACAAATCATGGTTGGCACATTAGCATAACAATTGCAATGTTTATCAACACGAAACATCGCTATACCGATACAGTACGGCCGCTCATTCTGTAAATAGTATTTACAAGATACGTACAATATAGTTGTGGTCAACTTAGTAATTGGCCGGTAATGGGCTCCTGTCAGAATTTATACTAGTACTTCCACGATTTTTTTCTACATTCTTACCCAAAGCAAAAACAGTTTCAATTACATTTGAAGACAGTCTTAATTCTTTTTTCTCTCAGATTTAAACAGAAAAGCACGAGGGGAGATTAGTAAAAGAATGATAAACAAGAGTATTTTACAACAGGACGCCGTGCATTTCCCTATTTGTTTATTTTATTTATTTTGCACCCAAAAAGAAGACAAAGTCTGAGCATAGACAAGTAAAGATGAAAGAACTGGGTAATTTTAAAACAAAGTAGGTTGCGGAGAGAATCTGAGTGGATATCGGAAATTCAATAGTTGTTTTGCTTGTCAATGGTTTGTCCAATTTTAGAACTTTCTTTGAACATTAAAAATATTTACAGGACATGATAACAATCGTAGGGATTTAATGTATGTTACGGGCAATAAAGCTTTAAATTTGTTCGGCAATTATTCTTCAGAAATAAATGAATAGTTTCATGGCAAGAAATCTGTTTATTTTCATTGTTTTGGTCGGCTGATCAGTTTTCCATGTGGGATACATACATGTATATCTCTTTTAGCAAATTTATTCTCAAGCGCTTTTTTTTTTTGTAGTTCCGTGTATATGACGTCATGTCGACCCCTCTGGGCGAACCCTTTAAATGGAAAGTGTGTGATACAGTCGGACTACAGCCCAACTGTGGCCTGAGTGTCACTGAACTGCTCTACCTTGTGGACGGGAACATTCCAAACAGATTTCAAGTAAGTGACGAAATGTGTAGAACCTGATATGGTTTGTTCCTCTTGACCAAATGAAGGCCTATTTGGAAGTTCCATGGCCCACGAGACAAAAGTTACCAATTTACCAGTTTTATTTAAGGATTATAGACTGCGCGCTGACTGTACGATGAACGAAAGACAATGAATACTGCATGAGTCCGAAGGCTGTGGTCATCAATCAATCACGGTCATTAAAACCAATCACCTGCTTGGAGTTTGTACTGTGCACGAAGTTGAAATATTAATTCTATATAATATGATGCATAAAAGACTAGCATTTGATCAATGAAAGCCGAGATCTCGCGATGATTGACAGCCGCATGCTGAGCACTATCCCACTCATTCATTTTCAGTTCAGTCCATATGGCCGAGTTACACCAGATAGCCCGGGCTTCATCGTGAGTCCCAGTCACTCACAGAAAGCGCATTGCGTGGCAATTGTCATCGACGCCTCTACGGCAGATTCCATGACCGAGGAAATGTGGGGCAAGTACAGGGCACTGCAGGGGGCCCTCAACGCGCGACGTGAGTAGCAATCAGAATTCTAAGCGCAATTTCTACGAGCGTGTAGCAACCACTGCAGGGCGGTATTTGTATCGTGTATACTATTAAGGCCTGTTTACACAGGCGATTTTTGATGCAATTTTTGTCGCTAGTTTACACGCGTGATTTGAAATGTAACTTCGCTGGCGAGCAAAATTGCATTGGAAATCGCGACAAAACTTGCACAGAAAAATCGTCTGTGTAAACGGACCTTTATTTTGTCATTAGTAGCAGGGTTATCGCCAGAGTATCAAATACTGAGGGGGCACGTTCCCGAGACCGGATTTTCAAAGGTTTAACGGCTGTGTTAACTCGCCCTAATATATCCCTTTTGTGCAATCAGGCGTTCCACTGGTCGTTCTACTGTCCAAGATCGACATAGCTTGTCCCCAGACTCGTGAGAACATCATGCACGTATTCCACAGCGAGCGCATCCAAACCACAGTGCGCATGATCAGCTGCAAGCTACAAGGTCTGCCCACGAACAAAATATTTCCCGTCAAGAACTATGAATGGGAAACAGAACTCAACATGAATGTGAACAACCTGTCTCTTCTCGCCCTGAGACAAATGTTGCGCTTCGCTCAGGACTACATCGAGGACAAAACCGACCATCTCCGCATGGCGGGAATTCTTAGAAGGGGACTGAGCATGCGTGAAGCTCTGTACCTCGCGATTCTGTTGATTGTACTCTTTTGCTGTATCTACATTGGCGTTGGTAAGGGATCGCTGAGTTTTATGGGTTCCACGTCTATTGAAGACGCTAACAATGAGGATAGCTATTACTCTTAATTTAAGTCGAACGGTGTTCCTGTGTTTAAACAAGCCTAAAGCCCTAGAACTAATTCTTAAAGAAGATTATATAGAGATATACAGCACAAATTAGTTGACCGTATTTCGTAAACTTAGGACTAACTGGAGTTCTCCCGAAAAGTATGCCAAGTTTAATTACCTTTGTAACAGTGCAGTTAAGTAGAAAGGATGACTTATTTTGTACGAAGAAGGCCATCTAATATGACCAGAGATGCAAAGATATTGAGGGGCTGTTAAGATTTTTCAGAGGTGAAACACTCATGAGGTGAAAAGTCCTTTAAATTTATATGAGCCAAAGGGAAGATCAAGAAAAGCAGTTTTGATCTCTTGGAGTAAAACACTGCGTGAGTGCAGGAGTGTAGAACAACAGATGAACAGCTATCTCGGTCAGTACTTAGCTACAGATCAGTTAACAAAAAGAGAGATCGTGAGAGGGTTGTTTTGATCAACAATACCGGTCTTATCTATTTTGTAATTGCACGGAATTACCGATCAAACCATTTTTTGTATAACTGCATACTTTATCTTCTCTTGCTGAGTCCGTAACTTTGAATTTCACAAGTTCAATGTACTCCCGCATCCACAAAGTGTAAAGAAGAACCAACGAAGTAAAGACTAAAGCATCTGTTGTATGCGGTCGAATTATCTGCTTCTGTTTACCAGTAAAATAGCAATAGAGTGATAATTGGTTTGGAAAAGTGGCAGTTGGTGTCTTTAATCCATCATACTGAAAAATATGGCGGTTTGTACTTTTATCCATAATCCTTTGCGCGTTAAAAACTTTTTTAAATCGTGGTAGAGATGTTTTAAATATTAAAAACAAGCCAGATACGAGTGCTGTTGCCAATATACTGTCATTGAATGGAATTGATGATTTCTGCGTGTTATTTGGACTGAATTGGGTTCGCAAGGGATTGTGGTCCAATGTACAGCGGCCATCTTTTGGGATTTCTAAATATCACATAATATAAATAACACTAGTCTCGTTCAAGTGTGAAACCAAAACTAAGTGTCAATAACACTACAATTTGATTGGGCGATAGTTAACAAATGTCAGGGAAGCCATGTCAAGGCAATGGCTAATTCATTGTGCCCCACGACTCGCCATGCAGGGTCAGTTAGGTTTTCACACTGAAAAGTCTTTCCAAACCAATTATTGCTGCAAGAACCGACTCGTACATCACGTACGATGCTTGACTCGACACTGCAATGGTGCATTCGTTTCAGCCACACTTTCCCCACCTCCACCACCACACACACAGTACATAAAATGTATGCATTGGCATTACGTGAAATACAAATGACATGTAAGCTGAAAGGAATGCACCGCATGTAGTATCTTGACGACAGTATTCAGGAACTGAAGGTATCACGGTCCTTAAAATATCTGAATATTTGGTTACCATGGAAATCGTTCTTGTGGGTGCTCCTGAATTGTCGAAAATACGAGTGGGCAGGTTAGAACGAATTTCTTTCTGCGATATTTCTATGTTCTTTAAGTATCTCTACGACCTGAAGCTATGGTAACGTTTCTCACGGTCACGTGATGTGGCCCAGTTCGAGTAAAAGAAAATTCTTAGTGTCCCCTTAATTTAGGTTACCATGACAACCAAGCATTTAAAATTATTTCAGACATTAACCTACATCCTTCTAGCTGTAGAAATTACCAAGTAACGAATGAAATCTATGCATATCTAATTAGCATATCTATGGCTTCAGAGTAGGCATCAGTTACCATACCGTATTCCACTAAGTTCGCTTGGGCATTAACGCAGTTTTAAAATCACTAGTATCTAATTTAGGCCATTGCTTATAACCTGTGCTTGAATTTCAGTTCGCAACACGTTCAAAACAGGCGGGCAAGTGGATGAAACAGAATAGAAGAATGAAGCGCGTCAAAAGGTGGCTCATTCCATAGATAACGCATAATTCTATCAGCGCTTAATTCTCAAGCTCACGCTTCTTCAACTAAATGAGAATATTGATCGTCAATTTGGTGGCTTGGTCATTTTCTCCAGAGTTTTACTCGAGTGGCACATACTTGTGAGTTACCCAAGACAAGACAAGCAGATAGACCGAGGATTCTATGAGGAGTACGGAAGATAGTCAACACAACTATTAAAGAACAATCCGGACCGAAATGTGCTGACAATTTTTCAAGTTCACTTATTAGGAATATCTCAGAAAGTCTGCAGTTCGTGAGTTTCGCGCTTTGCAAATACTAACTGATGACTGACCCAAATCGTAATAAAGTGTTTGATACACACTGTGATACACTTATAACATGTCACTATCTGTTAATTAAATTATCAACGTCAACAAGGGTAAAAAGAAACAGCTCAGTGCCAGCTGCTCCAAGGTCAACATTGTTCAAAATGTGTTGATCAACACATGTTGAACAGTGTATCAACTTTCCATTGCTGCCAACGATGTTGCATAAAGGCTCAATTTCAAAGAGGGTGACTTATAAGTAATAGACCCTTTACACTTTACGTCATAGCGGCCATGTTGGTGTACAGTTAACAATAGATTCTTCGTTAGCTTCTTTTGTTTTGTACACCAACATGGCCGCCATGCCCTTTGTCATTTGAATCTCTAGGGATTGAGTGCAAACCATCTATAGACCGTGTTTATATATGACTTACCCGCAAACAGTCATGTTTTTCAGTTATTTTGGCGATACGACTTATTTTGATCGAGAAAATCGAAGCAAACGTTTATGTAAATCAGGACGAATCTGTATCATATTTACACATTCATATCATATGTTAGCCTCCTCCGCAGGCAACTCCTAATTACTCGGGCCAGCGTAGGCTGGGCCCGAGTCAAGTTTCGCAAGCAATCAAAATGAGTTGAGAAATTGGTTGCGCGCGCATGACTCCGTGTGTGTCCTCTAATAACTCACGGCTCTTGACCAATCAGAGCGTGCGTTTCGGATTGATTATTATATAAATGTAATTAGTCATGCGCGCTGGTGCGATGATAATGTCTAATAAAATTTATTTTTAGTAACCAGAAGCAGCTGAGCTGAAGCGAGTGCGCGGCAAAATATTTTGGCGCCCTTTCGCGCCATGAGATTAGCGCACTTTGCTTCAGCTGCTTCCGGTTACTAAAATAGATTTCTCAGATAGGATCATCGTACACCGCGCGCGACTTTTCCTCTGTTATGCTCTCTTGATTTAGTTCAATAACACTATGAGGAATTCATATTTTTCTCATCACAGTTTTTACAGCAGCTGAACCCGGTATTTGAAGCACCAACAACACGCTTTCCATGTCTTTTTTCCCTGTTATAAACACGCGGAATAAGTTGGAAGAACAAAGAAAAACTTGATAATTACGAGCCGAAAGAGATGGAAAGCGTATTATATTGCTTTTATAAAATAACATGCAAAATTTTATTAAAGGCAATAACGCTGGCGCTATTTCAGCCAATCAGAGAGCGCGTATCATATGGGTTATTTTATAAAACGTTTTGTGAATATGAAACAAGGTTATTTATTTCTCAGTAAACTACGCAAATGTAAACATATTTTAATTCTGTTTCCCACAGATCGGTTATGCACATCTTGCAATAACCCATGACTCGACGATATATATTCAATTTAATTAAATGCAGAATTGCTAAACAGTGAACTCAAATTCAAATTTATTCTGCACTCCGTACTGTTTACATTGGCAACAATGTACATATTCTGTATAGAGATCGTGCGCAGTGACCAAAGTAGCGTAGCTTCCGAGTTGGACACTGCCGACGGCGACACTCATTAGTCATTTACAAGTAAAGCTAATTTTATAAATACCGCCAAACACACGCACGCAATTTGTATAACGACCTTGCGTAATGTGCTCTCACTCAGTGAAGTTTGAAAGCATTTATTATTTATTTATTTATTTTTAATCATTTATTTAGCTGAAGCGAAACCCCTCAGTTTACCAAAGTTAACGTTTCACTTCTGTGAAATTATGGACATGATGTTTTTGACTTAGAAGGCGAGCTTTATTAGCGAGCTCAGATGGGAAGGGCCGGTGGTGCTTTCAGAAGCACATTATATGGAATTATTATCAACATACGCGACCAATATAAAACCGCCATCATGAAATTACAGCGCGAGTGTATCGGACGAGGGCTGCAAATGCATTTTCAGCCTTGTATCTCACTGGCTCTTGCTTCATCATCCTATCCATTTAGACCATTCAGATTTTGGCGCTACCGCGGGAGGCAATTCAGGTGCAAATCGAGTCGCCATCGAGTAATTTGGCAAAGTTTGAAACACTCACAGAACCTCACCCAAAGCATGGCCGGGATCGTAAACAATATGCAAAAAAGAGAAGGAGAGAGAGAGAGAGAGAGAGAGGGAGAGAGAGAGAGGGGGGGGGGGGGGGGGGGGGGTGTGGAATTGATAGATTGATAAAACACCGTATCATATTGTTTGAATTGCAACCTTTTAATCCATTCAATGACATTTCAACTATTTACAGCTTCTATGCGGCATATTGCAAATCTTCTATAACTATTTTGGAGCCCTAAGAAAAAGAGGATTCTTATTTACCTGATCAAAAACGGTACCAACTTTGTTTCAGCATACTTCTTTCTGTGCACGCAACACATATTTCTTAATTTCGATTTAAAATATGCGAACGAGAATCGATTACCAATACCCATCTAGATTTACTTCATGATCTTCTAATTCACTGTCAGGATCAAATAGCCAGCCAAAAACAAAGCATAAACCACCTTTGATAGTTATTAAAATCATCATAGTATTTTCACGGAAGATTATGGTGTTCTTAATCCATTCAAAATAACATGCGGTACCGATGCCTGTGGCTATAAGCAAAACAATCACCCAAAATTTTAAACTAGCAAAACAGTTGGAAATCTTACTGACTAAAGAGGTTCTGGAATAATAAGTTTGGTAGAATCTATCCTCTAAATGAGACTGAGCGAGTCGTAACATTTGCCTCACAGCCAATAGAGTTAAAATATTGATGCATTCGTTAATATTAGATTCTGATTCGTAGTTCTTAACGGGTAGAATTCTATTCAAGGGAACGCCTGGTATTCGTAGGTTGATTCGACAAACAATGTCTTGCAGGACTTGACTGTGGAAGACTTGAGCGGAGCTTTCTCTGACGTGCCCGCAGGCTTCGTCGATTTTCGTTAAAATTATCGCCACCGGTACACCTACGGTGAAAAAGGATAGCTATATTGGAATTAAGGCCAACATCAAATCACATTAACCTCTTGCTCTTAGCAAATGTTTTACAGGAAAACCTGTGTACACGCTTGCACGCAAAACGGCTGTTTTGAGAATCATACAAAGTGTGAACAGGGTGTTACATTGGAAATGCCCAATTTGGAAGCCATTTAAGTGCAAACGCCCGCGTGTCACGAACGGACGTGAATTCCTTGATTGGTCATTGCACGCGTTTTATATATTTCAGTGCTCAAGAGGATCTGAAGTTGTTGTCTTTTATATTTAAAAAGGCAATATTTTGCGGCAACAGGGTTAGACTGTTACGTGAGATACTTATTTCAATATACGATCTACAGATGAACACATATTAACCTGGCAAACACTGGAAACCGCGACAAGGTTAGGAACCATCGACATATCTTAGTGCCCCGCTTAACGTCTAATGGACGTTAAGGTCGGACCCCTCCCCCTTATCGTCCACATTTTTGCTCCAATCTAATTCCCATAACTGTTGACCCCCGAGCCTCACCACTAATCGTCCAGTGGACCGGCGTTAAGCAGGGTACTAAGATAATGTCGACGGTACTTTAACACGAAAAAGAAACACAGAAAATGCACGGCAAGGGGTTGACAAACATCATTGCAGGTGCTTTGATGTTAGGCTTCCTGTGCTGCACCGGATAGAAAATGAAGCTTACTCATTCTAGCCTCTTTCCCCAACCCAAGCATTAGCCTGATTTTCAGACGGTACGAGGTCGTCCGCTCGTACCGTCTGAAAATCAGGCCACCCAAGCATAAGCATCCCGACAATAACATTCAGAGTGGCGTACCTCTTGACGAGAGTGTTGACTGTAGAACGTTCAGTTTGTCCCACATTTCGCAAGGCATGGAATGAACTCGTGGAGCATCGATCACCAGACCAACGCAATGCGCCTCTTGGCTCACTGAAGGACTGGTTATGTACCCAGGAGTCGCTGATTGGATGTGATTTTCACCTGAAAACTGTATGTAAAGTAAAGTAAAAGTAAAGTTCTATATTTAACGTCGGTAGACCCTTCAGTCTAACCGACTGCTCTTCCAGTTGGCCGACGGTGCACAACTTGTAAATCCGTTAACATATGGACACGAATTCTGTAAATATATATATCATATACAACATGGCCGCTTATTTTGTAAATAGTATCTGTATATCTGATACAACACTGATGTTTTATTAATCAGTTCTGTATTGGGGTTTTCGGACTTATTTCTAAAAAGCACAATTTTTTTCTAACAGGACCTGAAACAACCATAAGCGGCTGATCAAAGCAGGAAAACCGGAGAACCCGGGAAAAAACCCTCGGAGCAAGGGCGAGATACTAACAATCTCAACTCACATGTGGCGCCACATCGGGGGATCGCACCTGGGCCACAGAGGTGAGAGGCGAAGCGCTTAACCACTGCGCCACCCGGATCCCCAATATACAGAGGTCGTCACGTGGGTCAGTCAGCGCACAGGATTGGCTGGCTGCCTAAGTAACTATTTTGATTTAATATTCATAATAGACCGATTTAGCTTGAACATTTGTTGTCCCAATTCAGATCATGTGACAGCTCTCCAGAGAATTCAGTGCTTTGTTTTCCAATTAGATAGATTTGTACATTTCCTCTTGGGATACAGAAAAGCAAGAAAACATTACTAAAGGGAAAAGTCAGGTGCCCTGAATTGCGACAACAAATGTACAAGCGACCTCGGTCTATTCTAGTGACGTCCTAAACCGAATCACAAAACTAACCCTAACCATCGGATGAGTTCACTGGTAAACGACGGGTTCTCACTCAGGTTCACAGGTAAACAAAAAGAGAAAGGCAATTGAGAGAACACATTTTTTTCGAGCGGTCCTTAGTTCAGTGTGGTACAGACGTCATGACCACTACATTAAGCCGGTCTACCCACAGGCAGCCCAAGCTCTGTATTTGCACTGTGTGACTATTATTTCACAAAATTCTCAGATAAAGAAAATAAACTTACCTTAAGAGTTTGTTGTTGTCCTATTGTTTCTCTGGGGTCTAGAAATGGCGGTTATGGGGCATTTCTCTCACTTTGGGTTTTTCTCTCTTCTCTGTCTTAAATAAAGGAAAGACTGCACACTCCAATTCAAACCACGAGGCACTTGAGGCCGATTTTTTCCACGAAAACCCATCCGATAGGCGTAATTTCCTCCGTCAGGTGAAAGGTAGATAGTTTTTCTTACCCCAGAAGTTTACAGACTTGAGAAATCATTATCCTAACTCTTCCAAATGAACTCATTTCTTTGAAAAAGCCCTCTCATTCTTCGTCAGAAACTACGTGTTTGCTGCTATTCGGTCATGACCGTGGCAAATAGAGAGCTTAAGCAACCACGACGGCAACGTCTAAGACGACGGCATGAAACAATAGCCTTAATTGCAAAATACAATAACTGCACGTGGGAATGCACGCAGTCACCTACATTTCAACAGTTGTCTGGAAAAACAGAACGTGAAAACCCCACATTTTATGTTTACAAGAGAACGCCAACGTATAAAGTAAGTCACTCCGTTTTTCTTTCGGCGTGAACGGAACTCTATGCTTGTCATATTTTTCGAAGATATGAATGTGAAAAGTAATTAAAGGCGAACGAAGGAAATAGTAAGCATCACATTTCGGTAGAAAACATTTTTCTAGGTCCCGTCCTCGCTGCCGTCGCCGTCGTTGATGCTTAAGCTCTCTACCAGGCTACAAAGCCGAGTTTGCCACGGTCACGACCGAATAGCAGCAAACACGTAGTTTCTGACGAAGAATGAGAGGGCTTTTTCAAAGAAATGAGTTCATTTGGAAGAGTTAGGATAATGATTGCTCAAGTCTGTAAACTTCTGGGGTAAGAAAAACTATCTACCTTTCACCTGACGGAGGAAATTACGCCTATCGGATGGGTTTTCGTGGGAAAAATCGGCCTCAAGTGCCTCGTGGTTTGAATTGGAGTGTGCAGCCTTTCCTTTATTTAAGACAGAGAAGAGAGAAAAACCCAAAGTGAGAGAAATGCCCCATAACCGCCATTTCTAGACCCCAGAGAAACAACAGGACAACAACAAACTCTTAAGGTAAGTTTATTTTCTTTATCTGAGAATTTTGTGAAATAATAGTCACACAGTGCAAATACAGAGCTTGGGCTGCCTGTGGTCTACCGCCATTACAAATGTGAGAAATGTTTATCTATATCCTTGACTGGTCATAACTGAGAATTATGATTATCATTATTTTAAAGCGATATAACAATTAATGATCATCATAATTTTAACCTCGAGATCATGTTGATCACACAGGCCACTTAGTTACTAGACCCTCTCAACTTTTCCAAGATGGCGGTTGTCAAATTTCCGGTAATAAGTTCATGTCCTAGATACAACAATAGGTTAATTACGTTCTATTATGTTTCGGTCATAGAACGTCAGTAACATATTGGTGTATCTAGGACATGAACTTATTACCAAATTTCCTACCCTTGGCTGGCAATGGCCTAATCCATATTTAGCGTGCTGATTTGCTAACCTTTAATGGTTAATCATTAATAGAACGATGCATATCCAAGGGAGGGGTGGGTGGGTAGTTTCCCAGAAACCGTGATTGATCCGGACAATGTAGATGGTCAAATGCCCGGGTTTTGCACCCCCCCCCCCCCCCCCCCCCCTCTTCCCCAGGGGAAGACATTGATAGGTGCATTACTAACGTATGTATCATGTATTACTTATGTTATCGCCAACGCTTTTTAACATATATTTAAGTGATCATCCGAGAATATTAAATGAAGACAATGACGCACCGAAATTAAATAACAGAATGAATAGCTTTTTATTATATGCAGATGACCTATATAGTGATTGTATCGAAATCACTAACAGGACTACCAAACAATATCCATAACTTAATGGCTAATAGCCAAGCCAGTAGCCGACAAATAAATGAACGTAAGACTAAAATATTAATATTTAACGGAAGGAAATTAAATCGCTATTGCTTTTAGGCAAATAATTATCTTATGGAAAATGTTTTACCTCAGTCTAACGCAATCACCAGTATGCTTTGCGCGCCTAGTCCAACTATATTTCAAAAGCGCTTGCCATGCCACAGGTAACTCAAGCTCACTATGGGTGGTTTAGAAATTGTAATGAAAGTATTGGATTTTTCGTAATAAAGAAATGAAATATAATCGATTTTGAAACTTCACCCACTTGTTCTTTGTGTTGTTCCTTAGCTCTGCAGAACATTTGAAGCCATTTTGAAGCCTTGTGCGAGATCGGTATTGTTATTAGCAAAACCTGTTTGTAAATGCTATTTTTCACCTCCAATCGATTGTCGATCTTTCCATAGTTAATAGAGTGGAATGGTTAGGAAACTCAGGGACCTTCTTTGTTATATGTCTTTGTTAGCTTTTTTCAACCACTACCGTGCACAAAACACAATAGAAATTCCAACATGTTAATCAATCAGCCAATAGAAACGTGTGAGTTCAGTCGTTCAGGGAACGCTAATGAACTATGATCGTGCACAATCTTTTGTCTTACCCCTTCCAACCTAAATCGCAGCGCCTTTGTTAGCCCTTTTGAAGTTTGCCGGGTTTCCTAACCATTCCACTCTATTAACTATGATCTTTCTAAAACAGCATTTTTTTAAATGGCTTGCTATCCAGCATCCATGGCAACGTCTTTCCCATAGGCATCACGAGCTCATTCATTCGTTAACGAAATATTATATCAGCATGCACGTGACTGTTAGCTGCAAAAGGCCTATTGAGCGAGTAAGAGGGGGTTGACGTTTTTTCTAATTCCCACCAATTCAAAAGAGTGGAGTGACCTTAGAACTGGTGGGAATTAGAAAAACGTCAAATCGCTCAAACTCTCTCAATTTCAGGCGAAATGGCTTCAAATTTTCTGCAGAGATAAAGAACAACACAAAGAACAAGTGAGAGATGTTTCAAGATCAATTATATTTTATTTCTTTATTACGAAAATTCCTATACTTTCATTACAATTTCTAAACCACTCAGAGTGAACTTGGGATACCTGTGGTTTTCGCTGCTGTTGTCCCCGCGCGTCACGCATTCAGCTCTGTCACGGCAACGACCTGCAAGATCACGTTTAAAAGAGCTTTCGTGCTCAAATATGTGATACGTGGTTAAATAAACTACTACTACCACCTATATAACGGGGAGCCGGGGTGGCGTAGCCTCCTAAAGCAGACCCCACATGCGACTTCCGGAAGTCACCCGCGGGGGGTCTGCTTTAGGAGGCTAGGGTGGCGCAGTGGTTGAAGGCTTCGCCTCTCACCTCTGTGATCCGGGTTCGATCCCCGGACGTGGCGCCATATGTGAGTTGAGTTTGTTGGTATCTCGCCCTTTGCAAGACGGTTTTTCTCCGGGTTCTCCGGTTTTTTCTCTCCACAAAAACCAATACGCTAAATTCCAATTCGATCTGTGAATTAGCCGGGTCCTGGCTTTGGTCAGCCTCTTATGGTTGTTTCAGGTCCGTTAGAAATTCAGTGTTTTTATCGTACATCTGTTTTTTTTTTTACGGTATGATTACAGTACAATTACTGTCTTATTTCTTTCCCACACACACGAACTCTGCTCTTATTTGATGCGCTAACCTGCCATCTGTTAGGCACGTGCCCATCGATTATGTGAAGGAGGTCCGATATGGCAATCCCGCCCACGGTCTGCAGGCCCACCGTGTCCAATACCTTCCATCCCATTGGCTTACCAGTTACTGGTGACGTCATATCGTATTCACAGAACTGTTGGGGAAAGAAACGAGATTGACGGGAAAACTGTCACTCAAAAGTCGTTTCAAAACGGTTTTCGAGCGGTTTTCCATTGGGTGTCGAAAGTAATTGCTTTGGTTGCGTTTGCTTAGCTTTTCTATTGCCTGTGAATAATGTTTTGTAATTATCGGCCAATCAAGATCTAAACTAAAACCAAACATTGTTTATGGTCCGTCAGGCAATCGATTTTCGTTTAAGCAAGAGCTATTTACTTTTCCTCGTAATTGGTTCAAGTAAAACCATTCATGAATTACTTGAGTTCATGATTGGCTCATTGCGTTTTTACTTGTTCGTGATTGGCTCATTGCGTTTTTACTTGTTCGTGATTGGCTCATTGCGTTTTTACTTGTTCGTGATTGGCTCTGTAATTATTTTGGTTTTACGACACTCAATCGAAAACCGCTCTTTCAACCAAATTTAAAGTGCCACTACGACGAAATTCGACCATTTCTTTTGACACTTTTTTGTCTTCCAAAAGGACACACAGTGGCGGAAATATTCAAATCAGTGAAAGATATTGCAAAAGGACCAAATTAAACTATGAATTTTGCGGAGAGTTCACCGGCGTCAAAATCATGTCCGCCATTACTGAAGTGTGTTCCAAATAGTTCGCGATTTTCGTCCAGCGGTTTGCTGTCGTGACGTAATTTTCTCAACACGTCGCTCCCTTAAAGGCATATTTCTATTCTAAACTTCGTTCTTTTCTTTCCTTCGTGTCTAAAATAATAAAACATCGTACTTTACTTATAAATCCACGCGAAGGTTCGTGTGAAAAGTAGCCTCACATATTGTTGAGTCGAGAAAATGACGTCACTTCCGCCGAAAATTAGCTCTGTACAGGCTCTGTCAAGGAACGGATCTGGCTCAGTGCGGACATAAAAACTCAAGATTCGGACTCCAAAAACTACGACTTCCCGTCGTCATGGAAAAACGGTTTGGACAAAAAATATAGCAACTTTACTTTACAAATACGCAATAATATCACTATCCCAAAATTTGATCGTAGGGCCACTTTAAAAACGAGAAAACTAACAATCGGGAAGCGACTAAAAAAGTGGCTGTATTAATTAAAAGCAGGACCAGGTCCAACAAATGCAAAAATTGTTGAGAAAAAGTGAATTTCTCATATTTTTATTGAACTGAATATTTACAACACACACGCGGACTAAACAGACACGCTATTAAATTAATATAATGATAAAGTGTTCGAAGACTACTGCAATGCTGATCAAATACAACGCTTGTCGAGGTTTATACGATATTTCGGCTGGCCAGTACCAGCCTTCTTCAGGTTTATTTTACAGTGGAGGTCACAAATGGATACAAGGCTTATATAAATTGCTAATTACGTAACTATGAGCGGAAATTCCAAAATCGATGACATATGTTTTATACAATAGTAACACATAAAAGGAAAAGATAGTACAGATAGAGTAACAGCCGACAATAAAGGTCAAACGGTGAAATTACGTTTCATCACGTCTATTCATTCCGAGTGGTTCGAGGGTTTTAGCTTTATAGATGAGATATGATTCACGTGCTTTTCTCACGAAATCGCGTTTAGAATAGATGACTTCTAAAGGAATAAGGAGCATGTCAGTACTAGAATGGTTAGGGCTGAGAAAATGTTCAGAAACGGCTGTAGGTTTAGATTTGATATTGGATTTATATTAAATTAATGTTTGGAGGCGCAATGCAACATGCACAATGTCATTCTCGTTCCCAGTGCCTCCTCGATTTAACTGAAAAATCGGAGGCTCTGGTAAGACATAAACCGGCTGGCCTAGACTCTGGGACATTGAAACTGCACATGCCAGTAGGAAATTTTACTTCCGGCCGATACAGTGCAATTCAAAAATCACAGAAATGAAACAATATTATGCAGTAGACTTTGTACAAACAAAGACAGAACGGAAATTCCAGAAAATGATACGTATCGAACTAGAGTTTAGTTAACGGCATTGTTTGCATCTATTCCTGTATCCGCCTTCAGTCGGTGCTGGCGAAGTAAAGATTTATATTGATTCAAAATATTGATACGGTTTCCAGGGGCGTAGTCAGGATTTTTTCGGAGTTACGCACAATTGTGAAATTTCGAGTGACGCACGTGCGTCCGGGAAGCTACACCCCTGGTTTTGGTTTCAAAACTCCGGCTTTGTCTTCTTGTTATTTTGCTGAACTGCACAGAAGACCTTGAAATTACCGTTCAATACATCTACCTTAATTTATCCTATTAAAGAAAGCTTTGATTTGTACCCTCGAAGAAGGGAATTTGTTTTATTTTCCCCGCTTCGCAGCGTCCTCGGTTAGACTTCACTGTTCTGTAGGTCGTATCCTATTGGACTTCACTGATAAAGAATCCCATTGTTTTAGGGTTAGGGTTTGTATTGTTTTAGGGGTAGGCTATTGTTTGGGTAACCAATAACATTTCAGGTTGCAAACGGTGAAGTCTGCCCCTCGTCTCTTGCCGTTAACAATAGGAAATGAACAATCTGAAATCTGCAATATTTACCGTCTCGTTTTTCTCGGCCGATGGAAATCGAGATACGGCCGGGGCGATCGTCGGGGTGCGTGAAGAGTTTTAACTTCTTGAACTTCGCGGCTGCCGTTATTCAACAGCCAATCACAATCTTGCTTCATGTGAATTACCAGAGCCTCCTATTTTTCAGTTAAGTTGAGAAGGCACTGGGAACGAGAATGGCACAATGCAACATTCCAGACATGCGCAGTGCAACATGCGCAATACAACACAATCTCGTTCCCAGAGCCCGCGATCTTTTGGCCAGCAAAAACGCGCGGGCTCTGGGAACGAGATTGAATACAACATGGACAGTGCAACATGCAGTCTAGATGAATTAGGTATCTGTAGTAACTAGCATGAATATCATTATCACTATTACATTTAGTGATTCAAGATAAGACTATTGAAATTGTGTTTTTGGTACCTTTTTACCGACTCACTTTTTTAGATCGCTACATCTATTCCTTGGCATTTGCTTTCTTGTGTAATGGACTGTTTATATGTCTGTGCAATTAAGGCAATAAATATCGTCCTCTTATTAATCTATTTTGCTCGGTCTGTACCTTGTTATGGACGGAGACGAGACCGATCGAGCAAACAAGAATTAGTGACAGATATCCATTGCCTCGATTGCACAGTGTTTGATAATATATTTATTATAAAATCTGCAAAGAACGCACCAATATACACAAGAACGCAAGAAATACGAGACAGTATTGTGGTATAATATGAGACCGTAGTTGCTCGCAACTAATGTTACAATACCTATATTACACTCTCATATATCCATACCCACATTATGGTCTTATGAGCTGGGGGAATACCTACAAAACTAAACTTACAAAAATTCGTACAAAACAAAATAAATGTATTAGAAGTTTGTTTTTGCTCATAATAGAGAAACTGCCTTGCCATACTATAAGCTTCTAGGAATTTTAAATCTTGATAATATTTTTAAAATAAAAATTGCTAGCTTTGCTCATAAAATAAAAAATGATAAAGAAAATATACCATCAATCTTCTCCGATATCCTTGTACCAGTCTCCGACGTTCATACACATAACACTAGGTATGCTGCCAAATTAAACTTTTATAAACCAAAGGTTAGAACGAATTACGGCAAATTTACATTCAAATTTTCTGCACCTGTAATTTGGGAGTCAATTCCTCTCGACTTAAAATGCTTACCATATAGAACATTCAAAAAACGATATAAACAATACCTCGTAGACAATTAAATATAATCTTCCTTAATAGAGCTTTTGTTTCTTTGTTTCTATGTTTTTTCTCTGTCTGTCCATGTAAGTTAAATCTGTTTTAGCTTTATTTGATCTATTTTCTTATATATATTATCGCATGAACTGTACTTAACTGTGCCGGGTCGCATGAACTGTGGTTAACTCGAAAGCTCTGTGCTACTTTAACCACTGCGCACAATCTCATTTTCTTCTTCTAAAGTTATGTATCAGTCAATTCCAAACCCGTGCATGACCCTCCGGGCATGACCTCCCCTCCATTTCATCAGAGGCTTGCTCCCGAGGGTGGGGAATTTGACGAGTATCTAGGCCCTCAGGGGCGAGCATTTGACAAATAGTGGGAGTGAGGCATTTGATCGGTGTTTAAAAAATACATTATCTGTCTACAAATTCGCATCGCTCGCGTCGAAATGGCGAACGTACGTGTCTTCGAGGACTTCCAGGATAAGGATTGTGCATTTGTAGAGGCCTGGCTTGAAAGAGTGAACCTGCCAAATTTGAAGGCCACTTTCAGAGGTAAATTGTTTATGTTTAAACCTATAAACTATGTTGTTTTGCTTTGCTCCGTGAACTTTGACCGACTGCGTGATATTATTAATAGTTGGAAAAGACGGGCCGATTGGAATAACAGGCCGACCCAGCTGATGAGTTGGTCGAACGCTGTTACATACTTTATATACCAACAACATAAGCCAACATATTCAATTTCAAACCATTACGTTTATTATAAAGTACATAACGGAAACCAAGAACGATCGAGCCGGTAGAAATGATTGTTCTTATCCCTGACCGGTTGAAGGTGGTTTTCACCGTCGGCGGGTTTCCTGTGAATTGCTTGAGTCAGAATTTGTCAATAAAACAATGATTTCATTTATTTGTCAATAGTCTTTGCCTTGTCTTTTTCGAAAAAATTTTGGAAAATTTTCTGAGCCGGTCCCCGATGGTGGGGCATTTGATCGAAATGTTTTTCAAAATGTTCAAATGCCCGGGGGGTCATGCACGGGTTTGGAATTGACTGATACATTATCTGTACTTGTAATTTCTTTACTTTTTTACATATATAGTCATCTTTTAAAAATGTCATTTGTAACTTTAAGAAATGTGCAAATAAAGCTAAAGTCTAAAGTCTAAAAGTCGCAAAGTGCAGTTTTTGCAGATTTATATAATAAACAACCAGGAGTATATTACAGAGGAGTGTTCCTCTTCCCACATTATATTGTCACACAACACTGCATACGGTAGAGTTATTTTTAGCATCATAGAGTTTCCCGCGAGAAGAAACAAAGGCCGTCACTTTTAACCAATCAGGATGCACTAAAAAATTGTAATTAACACGGTTCAAACTGCTAAAAAATACTAAAGCGCAAGAGAACAAAAGACAACGTCATCGCAACCAGAACTTCGCGGCTATAAATAGACACACCGTCTACTGTGTTAGCAGCCAACACAATGGCACAGGAACACTCCTGTGTAATATACTCCTGAAACAACTTATTAGTCGGTTAACCAGCCATCTGAAAAGTGGACAAAAAAACCGCATGCACACTGGAACTTCTTACCATCGTCGTGATTGGCTGATCGCCGGTGATACCCGAGGGGGCCTTGTGCGAGACGAAGCCACGCATGACGGAAGTGATTGTGTTGAAGAAGCTCGATTTACCGCTGCCCACAGGACCCAGCAGTACGAGGCGGAATTGATTTACCCCAAGAGACCGTCCTTTGTTGGGAAATAATTCGACTACTTCCTTCCAAAGTTTGCTGTGAGAGTGCCGACTGAATTCAAAAAGAGTTAAATAAATGCGTGTAGTTCTCTCACGAGTTTAACAATTATTACAGTTGGACCGAGTACAGTAACAACAATCGCTTTCTTAAAGGGATACCCGAGTGAAAAACACATTGGGGCTCAAAAGAATCTTCAACATGTTCTTTGTTCAGAAAATGTATTAAAATTTGATCAAACGTTTTTAGTATTAAGAACGAGCACCTCAAAGTTGGCCCCGCGAAGACATGGGCGCCGCCATCTTTGTTTGCATTTACGGAAGTGACGTCACTTCGTCCCACCAGCGTATCGCGGCTACTTGTCTTTGTATGATTTTCACACGCTCGGAATTAAAGTGGATATATTTTCATCGAGATTGCAGAGGAATTCTTACAGAAACCGGAATTATGATGAAGACGACATTATGAGAAAAGTTCAGAAGACTGGGAGGAGGAAGAAAAGCATTGGGAAGGCGAGAAATTATCAGACGAACAAGAAGGTCTCGTAACTGCCATTTAATAACAGCAAAACAACATGGCTTAAAAGACTCGAGTGACTTCTGAATAAGTATAAGAACTACAATGTATGTGAGGTACAGTTAAGGCGTTTATCATCCTAAAAACACCTAATAAGTGAGAGAGTAGAACGCTGGTGGGACGAAGTGACGTCACTTCCGTAAATGCAAACAAAGATGGCGGCGCCCATGTCTTCGTGGGGCCAACTTTGAGGTGCTCGTTCTTAATACTAAAAACGTTTGATCAAATTTTAATACATTTTCTGAACAAAGAACATGTTGAAGATTCTTTTGAGCCCCAATGTGTTTTTCACTCGGGTATCCCTTTAAGTGTTTTTTTGTCAGGCTTTACCCTAGGGTGCCGGAGGTCCTTCTCGCAAAGTTTACTGACATAACGACTACCGGAGGAGTAGCCGAGTGAAAAAGAAGACCATTACTATCTTTGCGTCTGGAATTCCGGAAGCAAATGTTGATTGGTCAACGGGGTTAGCTCTTTTCAATACCCTCACTCATTGGCTGACAAAAATAATCTGCATCGTGGTGTTCACGTGCACAACACGTGACGCTTGTCATATCACAAGACTTACGCGACTGTAATGGGCCTAATGCAGGAATCCAATCACGTGGTTGTACTGGTCAAAACAATCTTAATTCATATAAGGTTAGATTGGTTGTGTTATTAGCAAGACCCGTTTGTAGACGCTATTTTCCACTTCCAATCAATCTTTGTAAAACTGTTTTTGAAGATGCTTGCTATCCAAAATCCATGGCAACGTCTTTCCCATGGGCATCACAAGCTCAATTCATTCGTAAACGAGGTATTATATCAGCACGTGACTATTATATCAGCACGTGACTGTTAGCTGCAAAAGGCCTATTACCTCTTTTCTTATTGGCCGAGATTGTGTTAATCAAAATATTACGCTTTGGATCAAAGTCCATCCAAACAGTAGAACTCGTCGTTGATCGCGCTTCTTTTAGTCAGTAAACTTAGCGAGAAGGACCCCTGACACCCAAAGGTGGTCAAGCAGCTTTGGAAAAATCTCATTATGTGAAAATATCGCTATTCTTCCATGCTTCATTTCAATATTTATCTAAACTTTTACTTCATGTAAAGAATAATACAGAATGTTGTTGTTTTAGTCAAAGTAGCAATGTGCTAAACCGTTAAAAAACTTACTTACCCCAATCCGTCTGCACTCCCATATCCCGATCGACTTGCATGGCATTCAACCTCGCCGGAGCCAAACATGGCGATATCAGGATCTTAACGGTTTATGTTTTAAGTATATTCCATTGCAGATGCAGTTCAACATTCAGTTGCGAAGTTTGGCTCTCTTTCCGAGCTCGCGCAAGGTTACGTATTCAATGTAAACGTTACGTCAATAATTCTTTTAGTGGGCAGGGACGCTATTTCAGTTCTTTAAACAGGCATTTTTTAAACACATCTTATGTCCTATTTTACTTCAGTAGGAATTCAATATCTTTACTGCCAACATCCGGCGCAATTTTTTAAAGTTGGCTTGTTCCTAAATTTTCTTAGTTGCGCGCGCACTCAAGATTAGCAGATGTTGAGCATGCGCAGTGGACGTGTGCCATAACGTTGTCGCACAAGACTTCGCATGATTCACGCACGTTGAATTAGTGCTACATGCCCCTCTTCAGTTACTGAGCTTTCGACTTCTTAGCACAGTACATTTTTGAGAGGGAGTCCGCCATCTTCACCGGGACAAGAATCGTCCCTGAAGGTCTGTGCCATTGCATTAGTCGGGGAATACGTTTCCACAGTTTTTTGGCCACATCTAAAGAGTGTTTCTTTAGTGGTTTTTCGTATCTGGTGAGGCACATTTCATGTATTGTACATGATGTACATAAGTAGGGCGTGTATGACTCACTGTAATTATGGCGTGATATTCAGTAAACTGACTGCCTGTCACTCTAAAGAGTGTTTCTTTAGTGGTTTTTCGTATCTGGTGAGGCACATTTCATGTATTGTACATGATGTACATAAGTAGGGCGTGTATGACGCACTGTAATTATGGCGTAATAAATCTGACCGACTGTCACTCCTTGATAAACTATTCAATATTAACGTCTCGCTGTTGTGTAGTCAGAATCTAAAAATAACCGAAGGCGTAAGATATCACTTCAATAAGCCTTTTGCACGAAACAGTCACGTGCTGATATAATACATCGTTAACGAATGAATCGAGCTCGTAAAGCGTTGCCATGCATGGATACGATGCTGGATGGCATGCTATCTTTAAAAACGTTGTTTTAGAAAGATCGACAATCGATTGCAGGTGGAAAATAGCATTTACAAACAGGTTTTGCTAATAACACTACCGATCTAGTACAAGTAATACAAGTAATTAAATATATGAATTAAGATTTTTTTGCCACCCAATACAACCACGTGATTGCATTCCTGCTAAAGGCCCATTGTAATAGTTCACCACGAAACTTTTCCGATTCAGGTTGAATGAAATTGATCACGTGACTTTAATCGTGCTCGGCGAGAGCGCGGAAGGACATTTAGTGTTGAACCGAATAAATACAAGTGTTTTTGTCTCGGAATAGTATGTCTGTCGAGACATATAACAATTAAACTGAAAGTTCGAGCAGTCTATTGGCAATCTCGCCATCCGATTGGCAAGCCAGGCGCTGTCTATTAAAGAAATAGTGTGTGTCCGTCGAGGAACTATCGGCTGATAGTTGCCCGAGAACGAGGGATTATATGATTCGAGGGCTTATATGATTCGAGGGCTTATATGCTAGTTTTAAGAACATCAAATTTCCAAGGGAAACTATCAGCTGAGTTCCGAGACAAACACTATTTATCGTTATTGTTCATCACAAATTGTCTTCCGCTCTCATCGGGCACGTTCACCACAAAATTTTGGCGCGCGCTCATTGGCTAAAAGCGATCACGTGACGCGATAGTTGTCGTGGAACATGCGGAAGACAATTTTGTGATGAATAATAACGACAAATAGAGTTTGTCTCGCAACTATAGGCTTGTCGGGCTTATATTTGTTTTAAGAACATCAAATTTCCGCGGGCAACTATCAGCCGACAGTTCCTCGACGGACACAGTCTATTTGTATAATACTACCTCGACGGACACACTCAATTTGTCATGATAATAGTTTGCATCCGCGGACAACAAATATCACGTCACATGATCGCTTCTGGCCAATGAGCTATAACGATCGATAGTAACCCGTGCACGCGCTGCAGACAAAAATCAGCTAGAAATTACTATTTTGCGTTTTTCCCCCACTGGTTTCTCGATCGCTAAGTTGATAGAACAGTAAACTTCCTGAGGCTTCTGATTGAGTGCATTTGTTTTTCCCGCAAGAATGCATGGGTCCTGCGCTGAAATGATAGTCTAACCGACATTAGTATAAACCAACCAGTGGACTATTACAAATCCTGCATTCTGATTGGCTACCCTACTATAGGTCTATTTGTGATAGCCCATGGTAGAGAAAAACCGCACGCATTTTCACGAACATGTTGAAACAAAGCATCAATATCTGCCGTATAAAGCAAGGTTGGGCAAACCAAGATCAATATTTATATACTTCAACATGACAATGGTCCGCCGTGAGGCTTTTATTGGTATGATGTTTATTTCCCTCGCTTTAACGACATTTTTAGCATTGTTCAATGGTTTATCAGTCCTACACTAAACCGGTATATTCTCGTTACTGGGAATCAGTTTCATGCTGTACACCGCTGGATTAGTGGGACCGTGGCTCCAAAGTGAGGAAGACTTGCTCATGCGCCGTAGTCGCCGGAAGTACAATATAATGGCGGCCAGCACCACTACACTACAGAGTACAAAAATGGCTCGAAACTCGAGCTCGCTCACGTAGCTCATCAAGAAGTGATAAGAGCTCTTGCCGCTTGCGTACTGGGAGTGAAGGTGGTTATGTTGAATTTCGCTGTTGAAGCAAAACGAGAAAAAAAACGTGGTTTTCTTTTGAAGAATGTGAAAAAGAATGTGAATGGCGGGGTTCAGTTCGAGTTTCGAGAGAACTTTAATTGTGAAAAGAGGCGTTTATCTCACAATGCTATGATTGCCATTTAACAGGATGAAGTAAGAGCGCGTGCGCGTCCCGTCAGTTTCCCGTTGTAGGGAGGGATTTGGTAAAGTCGCCGAGGGCTTAAATACTTTTCTAACTTTGTAAACTCGCAGTAAATTACAAATTATAAAAAAATAATCCTGTTAAAGTCTTACACTAAGCTTTGAAGTAGTAGTGTTGTTTTTGACGTACCAGCTAAAATTAGAAAAAGGGGTGATTGCCTGTTTTCTTTGTTTGAGTCTCCGTTGTTGCCGGCCAGCGGAGTATAACGTTTTGCTCCGGTGTGACACGGAGTGTGTACATGTGTATTTGCCTGCTTACCGTAAAGGAAGGAACCTTGTTCTGAACAAGATCGCCCCCAGTGTCCACTGGACCTCTTTGTCCTCGATGAACTGGGCCGAGCGTAGTCCTCGATAGTCACGTGGGAACCCGAAGCCTCGATGTAACATGGCCGTCATCCAGGCGGATTTAAAACATTGATATCTGAAGAACAATACGAGTGGCATGCAATATGACGTAAAATCTATTTTTAGTAACTCGAAGCAGCTGAGAAGTGCGCGACAATTTTATGGCGGGAAAATATTTTCACGTCATGAGAATGTTGTCGCGCGCTCCCGCCCTTTGCTCCAGCTGCTTCCGGTTACTAAAGATATATTTTATTATATATTATGATCGCATTCAGTGTATAAGAAAGGAACGTTCCGTGAAAATCGTACACTTTTTGGAGAACTGCTATCGTATTAGGTTTTATTAGGTACCTTAGCCTGTGATTGTCTGCAAATGGATAGAGTCCGCTGGTGTGTCTTCGTAGCAGTATTGGCCAGCTTGTACCACAGAAATCCTAACATAACAATATAAATATAGGTAATCGTACGAATTCGAGTGCAATTTGGAATAAATACACGAGTTTTTAGACTATCGAAATTGCACCATCCTTCTATTCGTTCTCGTTACATTTTTTACCTTCCCTTAATATTCTCCTTGGGAGTTGGGTAATAGAGTTCAGGAATCTCCTATTTTAAAATGCATTCCAGGTCACTGAATTAGAACCCACGAGTGCTGAGAAGTAGTCTGTTCCAGGCCCTCTGGTAGTGAAGAATGGGCAACACAGAAAAAGAGGAGCATGACTGGGAAAGAGAAGGGGATGGGGAAAGAGGGAAAGGAGAAAGAGGGCTAATCTCCTCTACTTCCCCAGCCTCCCCCCCTCCAATTTTTTTTTCTGACCGCCATTTCCTAATCCCATTCCCATTATCTGGAATAAGCTAGCCACGAACTTGTACTAACTAACAACTATTAAATAGTTTGTAATTTGTTGTTCCTTTGCAAGTGTTTTTACATGTGTACAACTGTTGTTTTGTGTTTTGTTTTGGGCCTGTATTTTTTGGTGTTGTAAATGTAAAAAAAAAAGAAAAAAAGAAGTACTAACTTTAGCAGCTCTGCTCATTGCGTTGGCACTATAATGCCCTCCAATCCTCAGCACATCATGCATAGAGTACCAGTACTCCGAGAACCCATAGAACTCACTGTGAGCATAGTCTATTAGGGGTTGGTTTACACCATTCACTGAACATGGAGACCTCTTACAAGGAACAGTAGCATTCACCAGTGGAATCACATTCTTCTCACACTGCTGGTAGTCACCTGTTCCAATAAAATGGTACTTGCGGCCCTTGTTTGTGCTTTTCTCGTGGTATTCTAGTGGTAGACAGGGGTCACTAAAGGCAATTTGGGATCTGCAGAACATAGTAACATGTACTTACATGTATTTCAATTAGGGCAATGGAAAATAGGAAAGTTGAGACCAAGTTGATTCATGGGAGTCTATCGTTCCGTCTGGCTCCGTTCTATTTACTTGAATAGGATGAACGTCTTTTATTGTTATCTGATAGGGAAGTTTTATTCTCTCGCCTGTTATTCAAATTAGTCACTGCTTTTCTCTTTTCTTGTTTTCTTCCAACAACGTTTATTGAAAAAGGTAATCATGATACAAAATTACTTATACATTTATAACCAGTCATATAACCAGTCATACACCAGGAATATTAATACCTATTTTACTACCATTGTCACAAATGCTTACAGTGGCGTAGCCAGGTTTTAAAATTTCGTAGACCCGAACAACCGTTCCGTAAATTCTGGGAAATGTTTAGATGTCATGTTTTGTGTATTCCGACACCTCCTCAAGTCCAACATTCATTTGTAATAGTAACACAAGTAGGCTGCAAAATGTGTAGGCTCGGGCCTAGGGGCCTATATGCTAGTTACGCCCCTGTGATTATATAAACAGGCACTGCTTGTGACACAACAGTTCACGATGTTAAACAATCTTTTGAACTTTTAGTACAAAAACTATTTTTTTTTTTCATACTGCACGTCACCAAAGCGGTGACAGTTGCCATGGGTGACAGCTTGTAAATGTCATAACAACCCTGTGTGTATATGTAACTTACTTATCGAACATCAAGGTCCTGTTATTGGTAAGGACATGATTAACATATCTATCTCTTGCTGCATTACCACCAAACCCAAGGAATGTGGCCACATACACACGATAGTTGTGGATAGTCTGGTGCGAGTCACAGCCTAGGTTCACTTCTGCAAGGAGGTCAGACCGGACGCGAGTCTGGCACATACAAAACAAAAACAATCTTACAATGTAGTAATAGTGTCTATTCCCTGCTAGCAGAGATCTCTCCCTTCCCACGGTGAACGAGAGAGAAAGGGAAGAGACCTCTGCTGATGTACATTGTAGGATGCTTTCTTTGTCACACGTGTTTGGATTACCTAGCAGCCCTGTCCATGCTGTCTGACAGTGACTTTGAAACCCAAGGTCAATTAACTAACATGGGGTCAAATAGTATAAGTGACACATTTTCCATGTGTAGCATACATTTCCTGTAAGAACTGGTTTCAAAACCTGTTCGGTCTGTGCATGGTTGTGGACGGCAGCTGATTTAAAGGCAGCATCCTACACTGGCAAAGGTCTCTTACCTTTCTCTCTCGATCTCTCTTGCCATGGCAAGAAAGAGATCTCTGCTAGCAGGAAATCTATTATGAATCATGCTCTTGTCTTATGGAGCTATGTTGAAAAACATTTCATGTGCACATATTTTGGACATAATTAAGACAGAACAATTTTAAACACTTTGTTACGAAGCTTTGGACATACTTTTTCACAGCACTATATCATATATGTATGTACATGTATGTACATTTTACCCAAAAACTGATACCCATTCACACCAACTAAACAAACTGAGTTTATCTAGAGTAAAAACTACCTCGAACTGGTTGTTTAGGTCAATTTGAAACTAGTTTAGCACTAGTTAGAATGCATTGTTGAAAGATAATATTTTAACTTGACTGTTTAATTAAACAGCTTTTCAACATGTCTAAGCTTTAACTGGCGTGAATGGGGTATAAGACACAACAATAGTATTTTTGTTTGCATATTAAATTGCCACCATACTATTTTAATCAAGACCCCATTCACACATGCCGTCATGTATTTTTCTTTACAACCTCTGGGATTGATTGCCACTCACGAATATTTATTGTTTATGTTTATAGATTAAAATAACAAAATTTAAACTTACAATGTGAAAAGTATTAAATTCAGGATGCAATACAGCATTTTTTATTAATTATTGCAATCTTCAGGAATCACGAGAGAATAGAATAAATTTAATATACACCGGAGCCTCATATTGAAACCTCTGTGTATGACAAGCAAAGCATATAATTATATCGCACATGGGTTACTGCACTAAAACAATTGTTTCCAATATACTGGCAAGGATATGTTACTTACAGACTTCTGCACTTCATATGCAATCTGTGCTGATGCCCCACCCATGTCTAATGCTCCAACAGTTTGCAATATACTGGCAAGGATATGTTACTTACAGACTTCTGCACTTCATATGCAATCTGTGCTGATGCCCCACCCATGTCTAATGCTCCAACAGTTTGCAATATACTGGCAAGGATATGACAGTGACCTTTCACGAGAAAACGTACACTAACGCTTTTCCGTTAAACGGGCAAATTTAAACGGTTAGTAAACGCTTTTTGGGGTCGTTTAAACGCTTTTCCAGATTGTTTAAACGTTTTTTCAGATCGTTTAAACGCTTTTTCAGATCGTTTAAACGCTTTTTCACATCGTTTAAACGCTTTTTCAAAACGTTTAAAGTGCCTATAACCCTTTTGCAATTTTTATTGTTTACGAACCTCCGAAGAGTTTTGAGTACTTCTGTGAAGAAAGTTTTGGTTTTGAGTGAATACTCTATGTTCTACGCTTGTGTGAAATCGTGTAAATGTGACCTTTCCTGATCCATGACCGCGTAAGCAAAAGCCTGGGTCGATACCTGTATTTACGTCATCTTGACGTCATATAATTAATTCGGCTTTGCAATCATTTCAAGAAATACTTAACATGTTGACTAAAATGACTTTTTTCTTTACTAACAACTCACAAACTGTGTATATTTTCTATGCATCGATGTTGTTGTGATAGAAAGGCGCCATGGAGAATAATGCATTAATGAGGTGACGAACATACAGGTTTCGACCCAGGCTTTTACTTACGCGGTCATGGGTCAGGAAAGGTCACAAAAGGTCACATTTACACGATTTCAAACAAGTGTAGAACATAAAGTATTCACTTTCAACCAAAACTTTCTTCACAGAAGTACTCAAACCTTTTCGGAGGTTCATAAGCTATCAAAATTGCAAAAGGCTTATAGGCACTTTAAACGCTTTTTCAGATCGTTTAAACGATTTTTCACATCGTTTAAACGGGCAGCTTCGGAAAGCAAACGGTTTACCAAAACGTTTAAATGGACTGGGTTGAAGAGCAAACGGTTTCTAAAAACGTTTAAACAATCTTGGAAAGTGATTAAACGGTTTTCAGTGATAGCCTAAACGATTAAACTGCTTGCGGAAAGCAACTCGCGAGTGTCCTGTTGGCCCTGTAAATGTTTGCGGATATAAGAGCGCGTCACTGGATGGATTTCTATACAGGGGCAAGAAATTTCCCTCAAAGGCGTGATCTTGGAGTTAAAACTGAAACGAAAAGCGCTAACTCCTTGCAGTTTGTCACTTTCAACTTTGCGAATAACTGCAAGGAAAACAATACTTCAAATGCCCTAACAGGTTTCAGACAACTTCAATAAAATCGTTGTACACTTACATCCAATCAGAATATGAACTACTCTCACAGTCATGATTTTGGAACAAAGATTTTAGATTTAGATTTTATGAAAGTAAACTATACAATAGCGAATGCGCTAAAATAATAGTAGGTACTCTCTCTACCGCTGTCAGTTTCTCAGTTTCCCTGCTCTTCGACTGATGCAACGTGGAAAGTAAAAGCAAGCCGTTAAACTCACCTGAAAACTTGTCTAAATTGCCATTTGCAGGCCTATCTTTTTCTTCTTACGATGTCTTCTTTGCAATCTTGCGACTCCCCGTTGTGTTCATTAAAGTTAAACCGGCACCAAATAATAATTAATGATTTTGAATGCGAATTTCCTGATCCGACTTCCGATCCCGGGTGGTTTGTTTTGGAAGTGAGTTCCAGTGTTCCGACTTACTGGTAGTAACATATTAATCAGAAATATTGTGCTACATATACTCGCGCAAATGATTCGGCGTAGCGGATCCCTTGTTTTTCTGCAAGAACACCGATTATTCTGAGCGCATCGGTGCCGTCATGCGCGCGAAGTTGTAAGTTAATTTGCATGTTTCCATAACAACAAAGAAAACAATACGCTGTGGATCAACAAGACAAAGAAACCAAAGACGACATTTTCGAGAAGTTAGAATCAGCCAACTGAGTGTCAATGTAAATATTGCTAAATGATGTTTTCAATAAAATGTTTATTTTACTCTTAATGACTAATGTACTTGCAATTTGGTGATATGCGTTTAAAGACAATGAACAAAGTCGAGCGCAACTGCCTCGTGGGGACGCGTAAATCAGTTTGATATACACCAGGAGGTTTGCCATATCCAGGGATTGAAGATATCCAACTGTGGAACTCCGTTATTGGACCCTTTGAATTGTCTAAACTGTTCAGCATCCCCTACGGAAACGATGAAATCGCCTTTCTCCCTCAAGTAGTGGATGCTGTACGCAGGCTACGGGACCCCCTACAATAAAATAGGTTTGAACTGTTCCGGGACCCCCTACAATAAAATAGGTCTGAACTAGAAAAAAAAAAAACATTTCAACTCCAAGCATTGGATGACTTAAATATTTTCCTTGCTGTGGTAAGTAGTCAGCCATTCTAATATCTACTTGATGTAGAAGAAAAAAAGGTTAGATGCCACTCAAAACGTCTGACAGCAATCCCCTGGCTTGTTCATTTCACTCCGGTGTGTTTATCTTCACATCACATTCTCTGGTCGATCTGGCGTACAGCATGGCTTGATTGTTCGATTCTTCAGTGTTCAGGCCAGGTAAGTCATTCTGTATAATCATTTTAAATAACGCTAATATTCTTATATGCTGCCCTTTACAAATGAGTTCAAACACTTGTGATAATTATAATTTCTGAAATTGAAGTTGGAACCCCGCGGTATTTTTGTGTCCGAAATGAGACACGTGTCTGCATCCCTGAGTCGGTCGTTTTCTCAGGCTAGAGAATCGTAAAACTTGGAAGATGCCACTTCGCAGCGTAAAACCTCTAGCACCCAGGTTATTTAACTTGTGGAAATTCATCTTACATTTTGTATAACGGTGTTAAATCTCGTATTTTGTCACACCTTTGTTATCTGAGGATTATAATAAATATTTATTTATTGCAAACCAGCAATTCCCATAAGTGAGTTTCGAACCGTTTGAATTAAGTTGAACTTCTTGCGGGTCGAACTTCTTGCGTTTAAGAAGTTCTTGCGATTCGAGCTACAGTAACTCAATGAGGGTGAACGTTTGTTTACTGGCTCGTCCGTGTCCGTGGCAGAGGACACTCACCAAGGCTCACCTGCGGTAAGAAATACGCAATATCGATCTGTCAAAACAAAAGGAAGATAAGTTCTCATGGTGAAGTACGTAGCGCGGCGTGTAAGATAGTTTGGTTGTTCAATTAAACGGTTTGCCAAGGCAATTAAACGGCCAAACACGGACTATTGAACGATCCGACAAATCGTTTAAACGGTTTCTGTTTTGAAGCAAACGATTTGCGAAAACGTTTAAACGGGCAGGCTGAAAAAGCAAACGATTTTTCAAATCGTTTAAACGGAATTCTAAACCGTTTAAACGATTTTCGAAAACGTTTAAACGGTTTTCGAAAACGTTTAAACGGTTTTCGAAAACGTTTAAACGATTTTCGAAAACGTTTAAACGGTTTTCAAAAACGTTTAAACGACTTTTTTACCCGTTTAAACGGATAACAAACGGTTTAGAGCACTAAACGGAAAAGCGTTAGTGTACGTTTTCTCGTGAAAGGTCACCATTTTATTTATGTTACTTACAGACTTCTGCACTTCATATGCAATCTGTGCTGATGCCCCACCCATGTCTAATGCTCCAACAGTTTGCAATATACTGGCAAGGATATGTTACTTACAGACTTCTGCACTTCATATGCAATCTGTGCTGATGCCCCACCCATGTCTAATGCTCCAACAGTTTGCTTTCGAGGAAGGTCAGATACTGTACTACTTGGAGTGGCTGGGTCTATAGAGTCAAAGAACTTAATTATAACTTATCTTTTACTGTCATATTGTACATGTACAAGCATTTATACAAAATCACATATCTCGGGAGGTCAGGAGGTCGTGGGTTCAAATCCCACCCGGATGAACACTCAGGGTCTTAAAATAACTGAGTAGAAGGTGCTGCCTTTGTGTCAAACCTTCACATCTTCTTGGATAAGGATGATAAATTGTAGGCCCTTGGAGTCCCCCAAAGAGGGGCTTTAAGCCTGTTGAGCTCATCTGTCCACCTTTGAGTGGTAAGACAGATTAAATCAAATAAATCAAAATCTCCCTCCACACATTATGTCCTTCTGTCGGTTTCTCACACACAGACACACCATGCAATTATGTAAAGCAATCAGGGTTACACTAGATAACAATTGAAGTAGATGGGTAACCTTGACTAGTAAGCCAGTTAATCATTAATAGTGAATAGAATAAGCCATTCACCATGAGTACTTAAGGCTTGGGGACCATCCTGTAAAAAAAACAAGCTAACAAAACTTGGCAGTGCAGCAGTCAAAGTGTGCCAGGCCAGCTGCAGCTGGCTCTTATCTACGCAACCCTGAGTACAATGTACATGTATTTATATACCGGTGTACCTGTATAGTAATACTTTTCCAATGACTTTCTAATTATTTAGTAACACATACAGTACATTGTACATACAATTCATATTTGGATTTGGTTTGGTCAATAATGAGTATCATAAACAAAGTTGCATGAACTGCTTGTGCTATACATGTACTTGATTTTTGGGCATTGAGTGACATTTTGAAAGTTCTCAAATTGAACTTGCCTAAAGGCTTGTGCAATTATCAGAACTCTCAAATATCACTCAGTGTCGATAAATCATGTGTACTACTTGTATAGCACTTGCAGTCATGCTATTTCCTCTACATATAGCATGACAGATTCTCCCTGTCATTAAGGAAGGTATAATATGTACATGTATGCTGTTTTACTCACGATTACATGTACATTACCTGTATGATCTGAGTGGTCAAATCTCCCCAACACAAAGTTGACACCAATCCAGGAGTAAACACCTAAAGCAAGTCAAAATATCAATTCATTCCATATCAGCCTTAAAATCTGAAAGGTAAAGTACACTAATAATTATTAGTGATCAGGTTATGTATTCGTAGGAAACAAAGAATATATACTCATAACCTTGAAGAAATTAGAACTTGATCAATAATCACTTACTACATTAATCAGTTCACTTCTACTTGTTTCAGAGTGAAGTTACTGCAAATAGGACATTTTTACACTACATTGAACTATAACTACCAGAATCCTTGTCAAATACAGTACATTAATTTTTCTCATTCAGATTTTTAAACTCCACTGAGAATATAACCAAGGCAATGGCCTAGATAAGAGGAACAAAAGGATCAATGCAAGGAGTCTGGCAGTTATAGTAGTAACATGTATACATGCAACATTATTGTACAAAATAATGTTCTTTTTAAACTGCCCAGTTTCCTGATATGCAGTTTGTTAGACATTTTTTTGCATATTTCATTTATATGAAAATCTCTGAAAATAATTTTGTTCCAGCCTGGAACAAAATTACAAGCCTCTCACCATGGCACAGCATCTTTAAAACTCACCCTCTTGCTTCCCAGTAATAACCTCAGCATGTGTAGATGTGAAGTGGAAGTTGTAATGCAAAGGAATATCAACCCTTAGGTCCTCTAGAATAGCCTCTTGGTCATCTTTAGACAGCAACCTCATACCAGCGGTTGCCAAGATGTACAGAGGTGTTTCCTTGTGCTTTTCCTTTGGAACATGAGCTGAAGCAAAGTCCAAGAGAGGCCCAAGGTATTCTGATGCAGTAGAAGGGTTATCAGAATATGTGGAAATACCTGACAGAAAATCATTAAAATGGTTAATGGTTACAGTGCTTTAAAACTACATGTACATGTAGTGTTCAAACTATGCATTTGAATGCATGTTTAGTAAAACTGGCTTATGTCATATCAGAGTTATGGTTTTAATAATAATAATAATAATACATGTACGTATTAGGAGCATCATACATAAGTCTCGATGCTCTTACAATAGTAGAATAACTATTTCTACAAAAGACTAATTAATCTAATTATAATATATATAAAAACTAACTACTACTGAAAATAAAGGTCTTAAGTAATAATTTAAAACGTATTAGGAGCATATATATAAGTCTCGATGCCCTTACAATAGTAAAATAACTATTTCTACAAAAGACTAATTAATCTAATTAAATATATATATAAACTATAAAAAAACTAACTACTACTGAAAAGAAATGTCTTAAGTGATGATTTAAAATGGCTTAAAGAGTCTGTGCATCTTACTGATGTACTGGTAGCGAATTCCATAATCTTGCCGCAGCAACTGAAAACGATCTGTCACCATATGTCTTAGTGTTCGATCTAGGGACTGATAATAAATTAAGTGTAGAGGACCTAAGAGAACGGGCAGGTTTGTAAAGGTTCAAGAGTTTGTTAATGTAGACTGGCGCTTGGCCATGAAGAGCCTTAAACGTAATTAAAAGTAGCTTAAAAGTAATTCTGTCTCTGACCGGTAACCAAATTATGGAGTTTGCGCAGTACGTACAGGGGAGATGTGATCAGATTTCTTCACCCTGGTAACAAGTCTGGCAGCCGTGTTTTGAACACGCTGGAGCTTGTCAAGTTCCGTTGCTGGTTAATTACACTGCAAACCTGCTAATTACAAGACACAAGGTCTGTAAAATATGTACATCATGATTGTGTACATGTAGTTGCAATAACAAGAATTTACATTTTTGGTTTCTATCAAAGGGACTGTGTCATGGTGAGAGACCATTACATTAGATGTCCGGGCTGGACACGGTCATTATCAGCGATTCTCATATGAACTCACAAACCTCACACACATGTGGGATGGGTAAGATCAAAGCAAATATGCAAAAATGACTACTACACTGTGTGAAAATACATTGTACAGTATTCAAGTAAAATAATGAAAATACTTTCAATCAAGCACCAAAGGAGGGGGGTTTAACTGTTTTAATCCACCAATTGAACACCGACTCCATACATACATTTTGTATAGTATGTACCTTATTACACTTAATTTTCGCGTCACTTTAATTTCGCGTTTTTCGATGATTTTTTTTTTATGTCGCAAAAATTAAGTGTAATAAGGTAGTACCATGACATACAATGTAGCCCCTTTAATACAGTCTGTACTTCGGCCAAGCACATGTCCTCTGATTTATAGATGCACCTACATTGTATGACGTCAAAACATGACCAGAACAGTATGCCATGAGATGCAATCCAGAGGTGTGACTGTTGTTCTCATCCTGTTTTGATGTCAACTGTGCAATTATAAGAGGCCAGATCCATGGTAAAATGAAATCTATTTGTTTTATAAAATAATTAGCAAAAAAGGAGGCTATGAAAATAATGATTTCATGCAAAATGTGATGTCATCTGTGCATCTGTTCTCTAATAATCATGGCTATCGACCAATCAGAGTGCAGGTTTCACATTGTTTATTGTATAAAATACTACAGATTATAATATACATATCAATGTACGTACAATGTACTGCTCACACACCTGGTTTTATTTTCTTTCTCACTGGAGTCCCTGTTAACCCCCTCATCTGTTTTATCCTTAACAGTTCTTCTGGGTTACCATTATGAGGTGGCCAGTAGTAAATAAAAACCCGAGAGCCACTACTTCCACAATCTATAACCACTCCATAATGATTCTCAGAGCTGTCGCTGCGTGCAGCTGAAACAACCAAGTTAAACCTGCGTTGGTGATGAGGATGGGGCTTTCTTAAGTTCATGGTGAAGTATAAACAGATGACGAACACCAGTGCTATGATGATGAGTATGAAGTACTTAAAGTGACTAGAGTGTGTTCCAAGAAAGCTAAGACGACAACCTCCATTTTGATTGTCAATCACTTGATGTGCAGTTTGTAGGAAAGGTGTCCTCATGAAGGAAGGCAATGCAATCCATCGAAAAGAAATTCTGCAGAACAATAAAAGATAGTTATTACTTTAGTTACACATACATGTATATCGAAAATAAAGTAATTTAAGATGTTAATTACGTTTTCACATAAAAACTGTTCAATAAATACACACAAGCTTCTTTACTTACAACATTTGCATACTTGCCAACATTGAAGAATTCAAATGCAGGACACAGCATTGAAGACAAAGAAAATGTTCTTTCATAAGGAACAGGACTATTTCTAGAATGCGCACACTATTGTTGTGTTTATATAAACATTATTAGGTCTATATCAATTCCAAACCTGTCCATCCCCCTCCCCATGTAGTGCAGGCATACAAGGGGCATTTGACTGGGGATTGGGCATTTGACTGGGGATTGGGCATTTGCCAGCAAAGAAAAAACGAATTGGTCAAAAAGAGTCAAAATAGAGAATCTTACAAATATGTACATCAATGTTTACAAGAGATTTGCACTCATTCCAAATCCCAATGGTGGAAGCTGCATCTGCATAGCTTAGCTGACCCCACAGTGGGCTATTTGTTGATACAAAAATGTCATATACCCCACAAATACATTAATTTTATGCACTTGTCACTGGAACCTCCCCACCCCCCCCTCCCCCACCAAAAAAAACCAAAACAACAACAACGGGCCACCCCAGGGAAACATGGGGCAAAGTGGGGCATTCACAAGGATTTTGATTCTTTAACATGTACCCTAGTGGGTGGGGGCTTAGATCATTTCAGCTGGATGTTAGTTTAATAAGAAGACTGGAACCAAGTACCGAATTAGACTCTTCCACAGACCCTGCTCAGCCACTGCACTTTCTCTGTGCAAAGGGTCTGTTACAATCTGTTTCATGTCCAGGATTTTCTGGACCCAGCATGCCTTGCAGGAGTATACTGTAACAGACCCTTTGCATAGGGAAAGTGCAGTGGGCGAACGGGGTCTGTGGAGAGTCTAGTACCGAAACATGTGGGGCAGCATGGTCAAACCGTTTTCAAGATCAGTGTTCTCTCCAAAGACGACACCCGTAGTGCTCCGCCTTGCTGTATTTTCTCAGTGCCGCTCTGCTCAATCTTGAACTTTGAATAATTAAAATATTTCATCACGATTTTAGCAATTTTATTAAGTGAGTTTGGAGCAACTTCTCCTCACTTTTCTGAAATGTTTCTGGGTCTCAAACCCCTCAGTGAATCTCAGATGGCTTGAGGATGTCTTATATTCAAATTCTATGACATTTACAACACTGTCACCAACCTTTCTTCGTCAGGTTTTGATTGCCATATTGAATGTAGACTGCTGTCCACAAGATTTGAAGGCTCCAATATGGCAGACAACGAGGTGCAGGTCCATGTTTTTGCAAGTTTTGGAGCACATTTTGAAATGTCTTTTTTAAGTACTCGGCTATAAGCCGTACCCCTAACTTTGGGTAATTTTAAGGTGTGGAGTAATTTTTGTTTTTTAAAAAACAATATAAATATCATGAATATTAATGAAATATATATGAATATTATTGAAATATATGTAAATATGAATGAGAACACCACTCAGGGGAAAAAGTCTGGGGAGAACACTGAATATGGTGCCGAGTACAAGTGAAGGTGTTGAGAAATGCTGCAAGAAATCAAGTTTTATTGTTATATATGCATTATTTTGGTAACTACCTGTACATTTCCTAATGCAAATTGTTTTTTTCTTATGCTTCAAGAGTTATCTATAAATAATAATTTATATATTTAAAATATTTTAATAAGTTAGAGAAGCCTAAAAAGCCTCATTCTATGAGTTTAAATAAAGTATTGTATTGTACTGTATTGTAAGAGATGTTTAAACTTGTGCTAGGGGTTCTGACTTAACACTTTTCCCCAGTATGTTGGGCATTTTCTTCATCTTTTCTTTCATGGTGTCTAATGCCCCATGTTTCTCCGGGGTCACGGGTGGCGGTTTCCAGTGACAAGTGCATAATTTTACATCGAAGCAAACTGTTGACTGTTCTAAACACTTTGTGAATCCCAACAAATGGCACAACTGCAGAATACCCCCTCCCAGATGTGCATGTGTTAACTACCGGCATCAGGCGTATCACTCGGTATAATTGTATATCGAGATTTTTTCAGTTTCAATTTGAATATAATTTACATTATTTATGTAAGAATAACAACAAGATATGCGTACATGTACGTATCACTCAGAATATTTGTATGTTTACCTGAGAAATGTAGTCACCAATTAGCCCTAAAACCTGAACGTTTACCTGAGAACTTCTTTACTGACGGTTAGGGTAGTTATTGTTGTTGGGTAAGCTGATGTACTGGTATTATGATAAATACAAAAAAAATCTCACATGTTTACCTGTGATCTCGAATCACCAATTTTAAAAGCCCTAAAACCTCAACGTTTACCTGGGAACTTCTTTACTGACGGTTAGGGTTATTGTTGTATCAGGCACATCACGTGTATCAGACGTACATGTATCAGACATATCAGAAGTATCAACGGTATCATGCGTATCAGACGTATCACGCATATCATGTGTATCAGACGTATCAGAAGTATATTGTATTAGGTGTATCACGTTTATCAGACGTCTCTTGTTTATCAGACGTGTCAGGGGTGTCACGTTTATCAGACGTGTCACAGGTCTCACATTTTTGGTTGTGAGGTTCGTTATTCGGAGGGGGTATTCTGCAGTTACTCCCAACCAATGATGTAAGTTGACACTGAAGTTGTGACATAAGTCTATAAGTCATTACAATTTAAGCTTAACCTATCAATTTTAAGTCTGAGGGGGGGGGGGGGGGAGCAAGGGATGGGGATCCAAAAGAATGCAGAAGGGTTGGTAACGCTACCTGACGTATAGGGATGCCTGACATATAGGGATGCCTGACATATAGGGACGTTATACAGGAAAACGGTTAGGGTTAGGGTTATGTCAGGCATCCCTACATGTCAGGAGTCCCTATATGTCAGGCATCTCTGTATGTCAGGCATCCCTATATGTCAGGCATCCCTATATGTCAGGTAAAACGGTTAGGGTTAGGTATCCCTATACGTCATCAACGTTGGTAACGTTACCAACCCCGCTCAAAGAATGTCAAATTCCCCACCCTAGGGACAACATGTTTGGTCAAATATATCAAATATCTGCCCAGTTTCCTTTGCAGCCGCCCCTCTCCCCTCCCCTTCGGGCTTAACATTTATAGATGCATTATGCATCAGTCAATTCCAGCTATGCCCATCCCCCCGGGACATGGTGGGGCATTTGCATACTTTGAAATCCCGGTAGTGGGGCATTTGTAACCTTATATCGGCCCGGGGGTCGGGCATTATTCTACCCCGGGCATATGGTGGGGCATTTGACACTGCAGAAAAGAATTCTGGGAAAAAGACTGGTCTAATGTGGTAACGATGCCATACTATATCAAGTAAAACAAACCAAATCTGAGTTGTTGTAATTACTCCGGCTGGCTGTGGATTCTATCTATTTCTCTAAACCTAGAAACCTGCAGTTTGTACCGTCTTATCCACGTTATTGGTATACGTGGGAAATTTATGGATGTTTAATTTTTACAACCATTATGATAGCTAGAAAACTGATCTGCAATCCTGTATTCTTAATGCTACGCTATGCTAAAATTTTCAGAAGCCACTCTGGGCCCAAGCTCTGCCGATCCAAGTTTGAAACGATAGTCAAGTAGTTTGTTTACATATACTGACTGTTTGCTGCAGAACAGAACGAACAGAACAGTCACGTTATTACTATAAAATATGTCATGTGGTTTTAATAAGCATTTATAACGTTAACTGACCGCGTTGTGAATAATTATTTACATAAATGTAATCATACAGCGGTAATACAAATACAAAACAAGATGGCGGATCTACAAAATAAACGGAAACTATCAATGAATAGATAGAGAAGTAGCACTTCTCTGCGCCTTGTGTATTAGCATGGTATTAAACTTGGGCAGTATATCATTACGGATGTGGGGCATTTTCCTTACTTCTTTGGCTCCACTGTGGGGCATTTGAATGCCTGGCTTGGAAGAAAATTTGGAAGAAAAATTAGGAAGAAATTTGGAAGAAAAAAACGAGAAATGACTAATGCCCGGGGGTTGTCCCGGAGGGGGGGGGGGGGGGTGGGGATGGGCACTGTTGGAATTGACTGATGCACTACATCAATACATGTACATGTATTAAATGATGTATCAATGTCTATCAATGAAAGTATGGCGATAAAGGTTGTCCATGTTTAAAACAATCGAACTTCAATAAATTTGGTACAAAGATAAGAGTTAAATATTAAAAATGTTACCAAGAGTCTCTTCTTACTGGCATTTCTACTTGGACTCTAGTGTTTATGTTCAAAGTACCACAACAAACACGCACACACACAGCACCGAAATACCGGTCAAACATTACCATACCTGCCAACCATGTTCCACCAGCGAGAAATCCTTTCCGGTTAGAGTCTCATCCATCGTGACATCCTTGTACCAGACAAACTATATATTTAAGAGTAGATAAACGTAGAATCAAAGTATTTTTTGAATAGAGATCAGCATCCTAGAAGTGTTTTTGGAGCGCCACGTATTGTAAAGAAAAGAAATTAGACTGCGCCCTTGGTGTATTGGGGCAGCGGAGTGTTGTACATACTGGTAGGTCCTTTATATATGATATATATTGTGTACCGATTATATATCTAAATTCCAACCTCGTCCCCAGGGTCTTCTCGGTCAGATCCAAGATGGCGGCTACTCAAAGAGAAGACCCTGGTAAACGGCGAACTGTCACGTATTGATTGGCTCTTCGATTATGACGCACGGGTTGTTCTAACAATGCTTTTTATTGGCCAAACGGACTGAGTCCAGAGAGATGAATTTGTATATAGTTTAGATTGCTCAAATTTTATCAATAAAACGATTTTAAATAACCTTAAAACACGTTGTGTAATAATAATAATATAATAATAAATAACATTTATAGTGCGCAAGTTCCATACATAAATGCTCACATGCGCATAACAAGAACATACTAGAACCTTACTAACTAATAGTTACTAACTAATAGTTACTAACTGATAAACTTATTGGTTACGATCGGCTATTCCTAGCTATAAGTTGTCTATCATATAGGATCAATCAAGATAAACACTAGTAAAAAGCTTTCTTAAATAAAAACGTCTTAAGTAATTTCTTAAAAACTGAAACTGATTTAGCATTACGTATTTCTACGGGTAGGTCATTCCATAGAGCAGGCGCTGCTATTGCGAAAGATCGGTCACCTAGGGTTACCAAAGTCTTTAAAAGTCTTGGTCGATGCAGGAGAAGTTCTGAGTTAGATCTTAAATTATAGCGAGATGCAGGTTTGATAGTAATTAGCTCTGTAATATAGGATGGTGCTAAACCATTTAGTGCCTTATACGTGATAAGCATTATTTTAAAATCTATTCTAAACTTAATTGGAAGCCAGTGCAACTTATAAAGAATAGGAGTAATATGTTCAAACCGAGACTAATGTTGCAGTAAGCCGAGCCGCAGCATTCTGAACACGTTGGAGCCTACTAAGCTGAGTGGCCGGCAGACCATATAAAAGAGCATTACAGTAATCTAGACGACTAGTTATGAAAGTATTAATTAATATTTGAGCAGTATCATTATTCAGGAATTTCCTAATTCGTCGAATGTTAAACAGGTGAAAGAATGCTGCGTTGCAACATTTAGTTACATGGGTGTCATTTAGTTACATGGGTGTCATTTAGTTACATGGGTGTCATTTAGTTACATGGGTGTCAAGTTTCATTTGAGTGTCAAACCAGTATGGCGTACCATCCCCGCCAAAATTCATGGTTTAAATTCGAAGTTCTTCACATGAATTTTACACTCAAGTAGAATATTTCATATTGTTATTTTGTATTTTATAAGCTTTATCAAGGTTTCAACATTCGTGTTTTATATTTGTCGTTCAAGTTTTACATTCGAGATTGTCACTGTTCATTCTAAACTCCCGTCATGCATTCGTCGTTTGAGTTTCACATTACAAAGTCGACGACTTTAATTTTCAACTCGACATTTTGAATTGAACTTCACGCTTCAGTAACTTCCCGGTTGACCTTGGGAACCTCGTACCCAGAACTCCTCGGTAGTCATCCTTGGAGTTGTTAGGTCTGGTAATAAGCGCAGGCGCTACGCAGGCGCAGATGTGACAGGAACAACACACGTGCTTGATCGGCTGTATTCTACTGACTATGGAACCCGTTAAGAATACGAAAGCTGCCCTTCGCCGTGTTGCAGATAGCCTGCTTTCAGCGGAGAAAGCGGCGAACTGCGAGAGGTTTGTTGTCGAGTTCTCTTTTGCAAGTTCGTAAACGTAAATATCATGCTCTTTCCATAGCGCCAGAAGATCTTTACTTAGAAGTAGGCTCTGCTATAGCTTCCTCCTGCTCCGTTTTCAAAGTTCGCCTTCGCCTTTACCCTCCTTCGCCTTTACCTTGGTTCCAAAGGTTTTTCTAGAGAGAACACAGCTGCTCGCTTCTTTTTCCGCGGCTGGGTAAAGGTACTTTGAAAACGGAGCAGGAGGAAGCTATACAGAGCCTAGGCTTCTAGGTAAAGATGGTCTGGCTGTGCTTTCGACAGGCTTTGGAAAGAGTATGGTATTTACGGTAAAGAGAACTCGACAACAAACCGTGATTTAATTCGCCACTGAAAAGTATTATTGTCGACCAAATTGCAGAGATGCAATCCGGCTATTGACTTCACGGCCGTTGAACTTAGTAGCGATGTACAGTAGAGGAAATAATCAGAAATCCGCCTCAATACATTTATGCAACGGTCGTCCACTTCTTTCGGCAAACATTCACTAAGCGGATGGACTTCGACTCCTCAGAGAAAAACTGAGCTTCTCGTTTTTACTCTCTCGTTAGGGTTGACGATCACAACCTTTACCAGTGTACTTTGCACTCGTGGTTTGTTTGTCCACAAGTTCTTCAATATCGAGTTCTGACAAAACATTGTCTCTAAACGAAGCACTATGCTACTATAATCATCCTCCTGTTGGCAGTTATCGAGTCGTTGAATTGTTTCTTGAACTACGGAGAGTACAAACTCTGCCGCCATTTTGTGATCGACTGACTGTTGCGCCTGCGTTGTTTATGTCAGCGGTTCCCAAGGTCAACCGGGAAGTTACTGAAGCGTGAAGTTCAATTCAAAACGTCGAGTTCAAAATTAAAGTCGTCGACTTTGTAATGTGAAACTCGAACGACGAATGCATGACGTGGGGTTTAGAATGAACAGTGACAATCTCGAATGTAAAACTTGAACGACAAATATAAAACACGTATGTTGAAACCTTGATAAAGCTTATAAAATACAAAATAACAATATGAAATATTCTACTTGAGTGTAAAATTCATGTGAAGAACTTCGAATTCAAACCATGAATTTTGGCGGGGATGGTACGCCATAAACCAGCAGCCTAGGTTCTTAACCTGGCTCACGGGGGTTAAGTGAGTGTTACCAACACGTAGTGTGTCTAAGTTGATTTTTGCGAGTTGCTGTCTAGTTCCAATGAAGATGAATTCTGTTTTGTCGTCATTAAGTTTGAGCTTATCAGTAAGCATCCAGCTCTTGATATCATCTATACAGTTTTGCATAGCTGTAATCGCTGTAGATTGCTCGGTACTTGCATCAGGTTTAAAAGAGATATATAGTTGCGTATCATCAGCATAGGCATGTACGTCTGGAAGGTGACTTTCCAGTACACTGAATAGTTTACTTGCATATATAACAAAAAGCAGAGGACCAAGGCACGAACCTTGGGGCACACCATATTGCAGATCGAAACGTTTAGATGAAGCTCCATTAACTGATACGAACTGAGAGCGATTGGAAAGGTAAGACTTAAACCACGCTAACACTGTTCCAGATACACCAAAGCTGGAGTGTAATCGCTCAAGTAAGATGTCGTGATCGACGGTGTCGAACGCAGCGCTCAGATCTAGTAGCACGAGCAAGGTGACATTTTGCTTGTTCATATTCATGAGAATATCATGCTTCACACGGAGAAGAGCTGTCTCTGTGCTATGGAATTCACGGTAGGAGGACTGGGCTTTAGGGTACAAGTTATGGACTGTCATATGATTGTGTGTTTGGTTAGAAACAGCACGTTCAGTAAGCTTTGAGGTGAATGACAAATTACTGATTGGACGAAGATTCTTAAATACGACGTCCATCCCTGGCTTCTTTAATCTGGGACGAACGTCTGCTTGCTTCCAGTTATCAGGGAACAGGCCAGATTCCAGAGATAGATTAATCATCCTAGTGAGTACAGGGAGGAGGACGTCCAGACAATCTAGTACAAGTGGAGTAGGCATTGGATCCAAAGAGCACGACTTTTTACTTGACTTGGCAATCAGTAGCTTAACACTTTCATCACTTAACATTTCGAATGAGTCAAAGCGGTTGCTAAATAAAATAGGTGCTACGTCCACAGAATGATTATGACTTGCAGTAGAGTCTAGTTCCGAACGGATACAGTCAATCTTCTGTACAAAGAAGTGACCAATGTCATTAGCAAGTACAGAGGTATCTTGATAGTCAGGAAATTTCAGATCCGTCTTCTGATTAAAAAGTGTCTTGGCAGCCTTAAATAATTTCCGTTGATCACAGCTGTTTTCCAAGATGAATCTAGTGTAAAAATTACTTCGCGCGCGGTTCATTACAAACGTTGCTTGATTTTTCTTAGCTTTGTACAGTGTAAAATCACAGGGTAAATTTGTCCGTCTCCACCTTTTCTCCGCCTTTCTTCGTAGTCGCTTTGCAGATTTTACGTCATCATTGAACCAAGGGACAGTAGGTCTGTTTGTAACAGAGTTAATAACCAATGGTGCATGGCGATCAAGGGCGGATGACAAAGTATCGTTATAACAATTCACGAGTTCATTTAGTTCCAGCAGAGTTGTGTTCTGACAGAGATATGATTCAGATAATTCCTTCCTCAAGGTTTTAAGGTCAATAGATTTAGTTTTCCGGTAGGAGACTTGTGATTTAGTCATGGAGACCTTGTCCACCTGCAGCTGACACAGAACGGGTCTGTGATCCGAAAACAGGTGGCCGGCTCTTGGAGAGGAGTTAATAATATGGTCAGTCTGACGGGTTACTATAAGATCCAGAGTGTGACCACAAACATGGGTAGGAACTTTGACGTGTTGTTCGAGTCCAGTGCTTTCAAGAAGCTCTGACAGTTTAATAGCATCGGCATTATCATCAGCATCGATATGAATGTTAAAGTCACCGGTGATCAGAAGAGGATCTGCTCCAAGAATAACTGATTCCAGAAACTCGGCGAACTCAGCGAAAAATGTACTTGTCGTAATAGGGTGAGCATCGGAATATGGAGGTCTATAAATTATAAGTAAGTGTAAGTGGTGGGATCCAGATTTAATGTTCCATTCGGAGTACTCAAAAGAGCGCAACTCGGTAGCAGCTAGCTTGCTAACAGATATATTGTTCCTAAACAAAACTCCTGTGCCGCCACCTAAACGACCAGAACGAGGGTGATCAAGAAGTTCATATCCCAAAGGTGTACACAGAACTTTAGAAGCAGATTCTTTATTTGTAAACCAGGTTTCGGTGAGAGCAACAACATCAGCTTTACAGTCACAGATGAAGTCGATGAAATCAGCAGACTTGTTATTTAGTGATTGTGCATTGAGAACACAAAAATTCAATGTACTCCAGTGAAATGGAGAGTTCGAGGTCCGGGTCAGTTCAATGTTTACAATATTATGCAAATTAGAGCCAGTTTGTGATGTACTAGGGCGCACAGCAGAGCGGAGACATATTCTGACGGGAATGAATAGTTTTGCACGACCAGCTCTTTTCCCTCTATATCTGAATATACCGTTTTCCTTGAGAGCAGCGAAAAACGAACCGTGAAAGACTTGCTTAGGATTATTTCGTAGATTCATAAGCAGATTCCTTGAATACTGTAGTCGAGGTGTCGCTTGAGTGTTATGCAAATTATGGTGTAGATAGAGCAATAGTGTAGATAGAGCAATAGGTGAAGTGTATCACTGGGTAGTTTTCTGGTAGTTTTCAACAGTGGGAAAGCCAGGAGAAGCCGTTTAACCCGAGCATGTGCTATCGATCGCTTCGATTCAACGCTAACGGAAAATGAACGGCTTTTTAGGATTCTCTTCTAGCTTATATATATCCTGGTAGCATTGTGATACCCTTCCACTGTTTCTTTATCCAAGTAAACTCCATTTCGAACTGTTTAGTTCGCCGCGTGGAAATACCGTTAATCGCTTCCCGCTCACTCCGGATTGGGATCCCTATGGTTTGAACTATTCCCATATTTAGCTTGGCCGCCATCTTAGATCGCCAAATCACGTGACAAAATACTCCCAAATTCCAAATTCTGCAGTCTCGTACCCAGAGCTCATCTGGGTACGAGATAGCCTCCTTTGCAGACGTTTTTAGTTTCGGTCCCATTCTCGAGACTGCAAAATCTGGGAGTATTTGATCACGTGATCCAGCCTTCACCAGGGTCTTCTCTCTGAGTAGCCGCCATCTTGGATCTGACCGAGAAGACCCTGGTCACGAGGTTGTCTAAATTATATTGTATTCTCCTGTATTCTCCTCATATATGACATATATTGCGTACCGAATATACACACTCTCCTTCATTCTACTGTGTTCTCACTGTGTTCTCATTGCGTTCCCCTGTATTCTACTGTGTTCTCCTCAGTGTGTTCTACTGTATTCTCCTGTATTCCCCTGTATTCTCCTGTATTCTACTGGCTGTGTTTCCCTGTGTTCTCCTGTATTCCTCCTGTATTCCTCCTGTGTTTTCCTGTGTTCCCCTGTGTTCTCCAGTATTCTTCTGTATTTTACTGTGTTCCCCTGCGTTCCCCTGTATTCTACTGTGTTCCCCTGTGTTCCCCTGTATTCTACTGTGTTCCCCTGTATATATTCCCCTGTGTTCCCCTGTATTCTACTGCGTTCCCCTGTGTTCTACTGCGTTCCTCTGTGTTCTACTGCGTTCCCCTGTGTTGCGTTCCCCTGTGTTCTCCTGTGTTCTCCTGTATTCTCCTGTATTCTACTGTGTTCCCCTGACCTACCGAAAACCCGAAAACTGGACTGCACACAGCGGTCAAACGTCTGCGCATGCGTCAAAAGTATTGCAACAACAACCTATTCCAAAACAAATTCAAAGTGAGCCGGCGGCCGTCACTGTTCACACACCCGTTTTCACAGTCACACAGCGGTCAAACGTCTGCGCGTGCGTATTACGGTCAGTCCGGTGGGCGGTAGCGCGAATTTCCCGCGCAAAATTTACCTTAAAACATATTACAGTGAACTTCTACCCCCAAAAGTTAAGAAAAATACGTGAAAGTTAAGCTTTTTATTTTCACAGTCGACGGGAAATTGAACAAACTGTGAGTTTACCAAATAATTTCGTAATTTACCAAAAAAGTTCTCAAGGTTTGAAAACGGGTGTGTGAACAGTGACGGCCGCCGGCTCGCTTTGAATTTGTTTTGGAATATGTTGTTGCAAGACTTTTGACGCATGCGCAGACGTTTGACCGCTGTGTGACTGGACTGGGGAAATACCACAGGAAACCCAAGCTCTGTTTGTGTTATTAAACGAGTACAACTATAATAATATTAATAACTTTCAGTTTCAGTGTCAGATAAGAATAGCAGTTACAACTACTAAGTGGAGACACTTTAACTTAAAAGGAAAATTACAAAATAACGAGCGAATAATGGTTTAATAATATGTAAAATGGTTTGAAATTCCTAAGCTATGTCTTACATCATATAAAAATATATCTATTAATTTAATTATAATAATTAATCTAATATACTAACAAAAATATTTAATATACAAATTATGCCTTATGTTCTACATAATATACAATTACTGATGCTATGTTTAAAAGATGCTACAGCAGATAAATCGGAGGGTTGCCTTTGCCGTAACTTGCTCCAGATTTTAGGACCAATATATCTTAATTAGTGTTTGCCATATGTTATTGTCTGAAAACTAGGAATAATGAAATAGTATATCTAGAATTTTTGCGGTTAAATAAATACATTAAAAATATATGATGGACACAGCCTGTGCTGAAATAAAATTAATGAAAACTTACCTGAAGTCTTTATCTATTCTTCATTGGGCTGTGTGTGCACAGGTACCCCAGGCTCATTATGCGTAAAACGGTTATTTCCCGGATATTTGAAATTACAGTAAATGTATGGAGTTTTAGTTCGAATGGCCGTTTGCTCTAAAATAAAATTCAGTAAATCGTCAAAATAGTCTTACCTGTCTCTTGTGTGTTCCTTTCAGTTTCTGTGAAGTTTCAAGCCATTCCGTTCAATATTGAGTGAGTTACAGGAATTTTTCTTCCCTTAGTATAATTATTGGGAAGGTAGCAAACTCGAGGCCGATCAGCCGCCGATCAGCTGCAGAAAATTGCCTCGAATTCCCACAAAAATCCCGTACATCGCCAAAATTCCTTCAAATAACGGTTGCCCAGACACAGGTCCTTCACCACACTCAGCTTCCCTTTCACTGGTTTACTTTAACGGGAGAAAAATGCCACGTAGTTTGCAGTTTTCGGGTTTCGCGGATGTTCTTGTCCATCTGACCAACAGAGATTGTATTATTGTAAAAAATTAAGTATGTATAGTGTGTGAATAAAGATGATGAGGGGACAAACAGTAGACCGTCCCCTACCACGTCAATTCGATCTTGCTAGCAACGAGGCGACAAAAAGTGGACCGTCCCTACCCAGTGAATTTGACACTCCGTTGTGCCATTGTTTCATCTACCAATCGGAATCGATGTAATTTGGATTTTTGTGGGAATTCGAGGCGATTTTCTGCAGCTGATCGGCGGCTGATCGGCCTCGAGTTTGCTACCTTCCCAATAATTATACTAAGGGAAGAAAAATTCCTGTAACTCACTCAATATTGAACGGAATGGCTTGAAACTTCACAGAAACTGAAAGGAACACACAAGAGACAGGTAAGACCGCTATTTTGACGATTTACTGAATTTTATTTTAGAGCAAACGGCCATTCGAACTAAAACTCCATACATTTACTGTAATTTCAAATATCCGGGAAATAACCGTTTTACGCATAATGAGCCTGGGGTACCTGTGGTGTGTGCAATTTCAGCGTATTCTGTTGAAATTTTACCCCTCGACCTCTCCACCTTAATTTTGGATCCAACAGATATAACCAACTTAACTCGTTAAGGACTCTCATACACTCTTATAATTTAAAACAACAGAGCTTGGGTTTCCTGTGCAAATACTAACGAGCAACATCTATTTATAGATTTTTTTGCACGTTTTTCCGTATATCCATGATTAGTAAAATAAATATTTTTCTGCTATCCATGTTATTCCTTATTTATCAAAACATCCCATTTCCCAAAAGAGTTGAATAACCTGGCGGGGACTAAGGACAACAGCAGCATATTGTCGATCGTTGAGAAGCCATGTTTATTCCCACTGTCGGGGGCTGGTAACTACTAACTATAACGAGGCTAGCTAATATATTTCACATATATAAACATTTTTGTGAGTATCCACAAACTCTTATTCTTCGCAGAAAGCTTGAGGCAAACTTAAGCTTCAAACACCATGTCCTTCAGAAAATAAGTAAAAACATTTTGAACAAGTTTTGGGGATAAAACAAACACGAGACATCCTCAGAGCCCGCGCGTTTTTCGGCCAGCGGTGATCTCGTTTCTTGGTGCTGACCAAAAGAAACGCAGTCTCGTACCCAGAGCTCCTCGCGCATGCGCCCTAGTTCTGTTCCATATCCCAGGTTGCTTGCACTTTTTTGGATGAAGGAGAAAAGTGACAAAATAAACTAGGCTTTCACATAATTTCTTCTTTTATTATCAAAATATTTCATGGTCATTTTAAACGGAAACATTAGGTAATGAGTGACCACTCAACTTTTATGAATTGCTGACTATCCTATTCTTGTTTACAGCGAATATCACTGGTTTTTGATCAGGAATTTCATTTTATTGGTGATCGCAGTGCGCCTGAACGCGTCAGTTTAACGCTGAATGCAATGACTACAGACGTAGGTATTTATGAATGTTTAACTTCAGAATGAGGCTAACCCTGCGTACATGCATGCGCCTGTAGTCATTACATTCAGCGGTAATTTTCGAATACGAAACTGGACTAAATAGACCCTTCCAGGTTTATTTGAACTTTTGATATATACGTATAACAGCAAAACCGTCGATACTGCTGAAAAGAGCACCCGCGAAGTTAGCCAAAATCCCAAATTTGAGAGTTATATCTTGATTAGGAGCAAAGATGCAGGCCCGCAAACTCGGAAAATTTCGGGAAATTTTCCCCAGTAAAAAATTCCATACAAACGTCTGTAAACTCTTCCGAGTTTGCGGGCCTATAACTTGTGACCGAGATGCGTGACCGAGATGCGAAGCCAGCCTCAAATTGTTTTAGTATATACCACACAGGTGAATAGCCAGCACCAAATAGTTATTTTATGTTCTGTCAAATGGACAAAAACTCGCGCGAGGTGATCGCTGTTTCGCTCGGAAGTGAATAGTAAAGGCTATCCTATGTTTGAGTAGCCAATCAAAGCGCGCGAAAAGCACTATTTACTTGTGTGGTATATGCTAAAACAATATATTACACGAATTATTAAACGTTTGATGTGTTTAAATTAATAAAGTATGTAGTTCCAGGCGTTCTGGCTGGTAATTTTTCTGATTGGGTTAATGGGTTCCCTGTGGTTTGTGACGTCACTGCTAAATTACGCAATGAGCCGTGACGTCACAAACGGGTACAGCCACAGGGACTCCATTAACCTAATCAGGAAAATTACCCGGCTAGCACTCATAACACACTTTTTGTAACGAAATATTTTCAGGATTTGCTCGAGTTGACGAACCTTTCACGCTAGTGGTACGCGCTTTTGGAACAAGACGAGCAGCTATAAACGTTTTTTGAAAGAAAAAAATACAACATAAACTGTTCTAGGATAATGCTGCTCTAGAACGTTATAACATTTCTCGTACGTATTAGGTAATATCTTTGTAAACTATGAATATTTTTGCTAACTCTATGTTGAGCCTCTAAGTTATCCTTTTTAAAATTTAATTTTACTTAGTAAATTGTGTTTATTTCTTTTCACAGTTTTTAAACTTAAAATAGGAGGGTCATTATGTAAACTACTAGGGCACCAGTAATTAATATATACCCTCATTAAATATGGACTTATTATTATTAGTAGAGTGGCAAGCACTATCTATTGTGCTATATGGATTGCGAAGTTCTCAGAGAATTACAGTCAAATGAACAGTCCGGCCATCTATTCTGTACAGTGAAATACTTCAGCTTGTTTTAGGATTAATATAAATATTCATATGAAATCAAGTTTTCGGCAATCGCAGATTGTCCATTTTCCTTAATATAAATCTAATGTACTATTCAACATGTTCAGTGGCTTCATCTCCCTAGCTTCGACACCAGGCCTCGCGCACTTTTGACAGACGGGAAGACTAGACTAAAAGCAGAGCCTCAAAACGAGACTTCCCTCTTTCTAAGAAGAGCACCTGTCTCATAAAATATTCATAGGGTGGCCATTTTCTTCAGGTTGATTTCTACTAGTATTTCAAACACGTTATGTAGGACAGCCTTCATGGGATCTGTATCAGTCGCGCATGTCACATGTACGTAGATCTGCTTGTCTGTAGGTTTGCGGGCCATGAACTGTTCCTTAATATAAGCCAGAGCTTTATCGGGGTCGGCACCGCCTTCGAAAAATAAAATATCAATAATATAAACAAATATATACATATTATGGGATTTAACAGGGACCAGTACATGTCACACGTGGTTGTGCTCAAGGTCTTGAAAAACTGCGGATGCACGAGCGGAAAGCTAGTGCATTTCAGCAGCTTTTCAGACCTCGAAAGTACGTTATTTTGTTATAGGACATTGGAGAACCATCTGCTATTTGTTTTATAATATAAAACTCGATCTACGCGGAAATATAAAATTATCGAGCGTGCATAAATAGAAAATCAAGCACGTTGAGCAGCCAATGAAATCGCGCGTTCTTAGGATGCTTCCATAATTTATATCATATAAATGAATACCTTCACCTTTTTACCTTATTCATATCTCATGCCCGCGCGGAAAGAAGTCTGGTAACAATGGTACCAGAGCGAGGCCACTTGTTCCAAAGATCGCAAAATCCACCGTACCGGAAAATATGGCGACTTGTACTTTTACCCACAATCCTATGCGCGCGAAAAACTTTAAATCCGTTATAAAATCGCGGTAGAGAGGTTTTAAATCTTAAAAACAAACCAGTACAAGTGCTGTTGCCAATCCACCGTTATGTTCGTACGTATTATTTTGTATTTTGAGTGTGTTAGGTTCGTAAGTAATTGTGGTCAAATGTACAACCGCCAGCTTTTTCGGTACGCTGGATTGGAATGCACTGTACTGTTGTGTTCTTTTTGTGTATTTGCCGCCATCGATTGTACTTTTTGTCTTTTCCTGTCACAAGCTGGGACAACTGGCCTCGTTTTGGTGAGTTTATGAATAGATCAATGGCGGCTAGTACTTTACCCACAATCCTTTGCGCGCGAAAAACTTTAAATCCGTTAATAGTGGTAGAGGTTTTAAATCTTAATATCTCGCCAGTCCAAGTGTTGTTGTCAATACACTGTCATTGATAAAAACCCAGAGGATTTCTACGTGTTTAGTTTCTACGTGTTTCAGATGTTTTACTGCGTTAGGTTCGCAAGGGATTGTGGTCAAATATTTTCTGTATGGTGGTTTATTTACCTTCATAATCAGCAAAGCACGCAGACAGGTCCGATACACTCAGCTTCTCCTTCAACAAATCGTGCTTGTTCAAAAACAGGATAAATTGTGTGTTGGCTAGAAAGTCGCAATGTGTTATTTCCTCGAAGAGATCCAAGTTGTCGAGCATTGCATTCTATGGAGAAAAGAAAATTGTACCCAAATCTTTTTAGATTAATTGTGTAAGGCAAGAAATTACAGCACTTGCTTGTTCATGAAAGCGAAAGCGCTCCCAAGGAAGTTCTGAGTTAATAACAAGTTTAATCCTCAAAATCTTAAAACTTGAATAGAGCAGTTTGCGAAGGAGCAAGTAAAAAACGCAATGAGACCATCACGAACTGAAGTAATTCATGATTGGGTTTATTTACTTGAACGAGGAAGAGTAAAAGCAATCATGGTAACTCTTGCAATAACGAAAATTCATTGGTTAATAATAATAATAATAATAATAATAACAACACTTTATTTAATGAGGATATGCAGATAAAGTTTACACTTGTTTCCAATCTGGTCATCCTAACTATTATATAACAAGATATAAACATTATATAATTGCATTATAAGACATAATAGATAATTCTTTAACTACTCAAAAAAGGAATATACATTATTGGGAAGATATGAAAAAGATTGAATAAAATATAAACACTATAGCTTTAGAATTAGACAATTAAAAACATATATGTAAACGTAAGGTGGTTAAAGTTGGTTAAAGTGGTTGGTGGACTAAATCAATGTTTGGTTTCAGTTGAGAACTTGATTGGCTGATAATTACAAAACATTTTTCACAGCCAATAGAAAAGCTAAGCAAACGCAAAACCAAAGCAATCACCTCTTAATTACTTTCGATACTCAATCGAAAACTGCTCTAAGTCGTCAACCCACTTACTATTGATTCGTCCTCTTCTAGCTGTTCGTCGTAGCTACTCAAAGAGGCGAAAAACACGACAGCCGTGACGCCTTCAAAAAAGTGAATCCATTTCTTTCTTTGATTTTTCTGTCCTCCTACATCGATAACTCTGTCATAAGAAGGGCAACAGAATATGCAGTCAGACAACACAGTTCCTTACTAACACATTGGGACAGTAAGTCATTCCAACTGAGATATTTCAAATTTCGAGACATTATTAAATAGCAACATGTGAGTTGAGCATCGAGTACATTTAGCAAATTTCCTCTGGTTTTCCGTGGTGTGGACTCTTATTTACCACGATTTACGTCATCACATGGTCAAAATTTGTTGTGGACTCACAAGGCGCAGCGATATTAGAAAACGTACAAGGAAGTTTCGTTACAAAGCGTGACAGCTTTGAAAGAGCCAGCGGCAGCGTCGTCTATAACTTTCTCGCGTCAGCACCGTTGTCTGGACTCTCATTTACCACCGCACATCGACCAATCAGATCGCGAGATTACCGGCAATTGTGGTAAAAAGCCGAATACAGCTATTTAAAAAAAGGCTATCCACGACAAACGGCAAACGACATTCCAGACCGAAATGGATTGTGGGTGTAGCTGAAAGTCTGGTGAATTCATTTGTTTCTGGGTCAAAAACGTTAAGACAAAATAATATTTGGTATCCTGCGAATCGATTTTCGAATTACACTGTAGTTTATCCGTTTCACTCAGCGGGGCAGTTAGAACCACAATCCATTGCGGGCTGGGAATGTCGTTTGTCGGTGACAGCCTTTTTTAAATAGCTGTATGTGAATGAGTTCCGACAAAAGCGACACGGCGTTGAAACAGCGACATGAAGGAAATGAAATAAGACAAAAAAATGAATGGTTGGCCCCAAGATAAAATTTTGTCCGAACCTGCAAAGATTCTTGTACTAAAACTTGACCATTACAAATCCCTTCTCACTATCACTGAGTATAGTGTGTACTGCTTACCTGTAATTATAATTGTTGACTACAATACTTCTCTCTATTATTCCCTGTGTCCTGTTTCTGACACGGAGTATATCATCTATCTGTGGAATGTAATCGTCTTTTGCTAGCCGTTCAATATCTGCAAAAAAACTAAAAACGCAAAGGAAAAACACGATCAACCAAATAATTTGTCAGTTTCATCTAAGATCTTACTAGTATTACCTACTAATTATACTGTCGGAGGGAGGGGGGGAGAGGAGGGGGTGGGGCGGTACTTGTATGATAAATGGGTAGGTATGTGCGGTCCGCCACAACCTAACCCGGCTTTCAGAGAAAAATAGCTCCAAAACGAATCTGGATTTTTTCCCTGTTCCATTATTCTGAATCGTCTATAACCTGGAATTCGACATATTTTTACGAAAAACAGGAACCGGAAATAGGAATTTGATTCAAAACCGGATCCAGTTACCACCGCAGAATATATTACGTCATGAGCAAGAGTGCACCCCCTGGGGGAAGGGGTGGGGGGGGGGGGGGGTTAAGTCGTTGATAGACCCCTAGCTCAAATCATAGTTAATAGAGTGGAATGGTTAGTAAACCCGGCAAACTTCAAAGGGGCTAACAAAGGCGCTGCGATTTAGGTTGGAAGGGGTAAGACAAAAGATTGTGCACGGTTATAGTTCATTAGCCTCCCCTGAACGACTGAACTCACACGTTTCTATTGGCTGAATGATTAACACATTGGAATTTCTATTGTCTTTTGTGCACGTTCAAGGTTGAAAAAAGCTAACAAAGACCTATAACAAAGAAGGTCGCTGGGTTTCCTAACCATTCCACTCTATTAACTATGCTCAAATGAGATCGTTTTCAAGAACGACAGCTGTTAATGGGGCTATGTCGTGGTGTTGTGCATGTATGGAGCCAATGTTGCTTGTCTGTAGGTTTGCGGGCCATGAACTGTTCCTTAATATAAGCCAGAGCTTTATCGGGGTCGGCACCGCCTTCAAAAAATAAAATATCAATAATATAAACAAATATATACATGTTATGGGATTTAACAGGGACCAGTACATGTCACACGTGGTTGTGCTCGAGGTCTTGAAAAACTGCGGATGCACGAGCGGAAAGCTAGTGTTTTGAGCAGCTTTTCAGACCTCGAAAGTACATTATTTTGTATGCGTGCTCACAGTGGGTAAACAATAAATTACTTGTGGTGTTAAAATTGGACCGCCTCCCGGTTAACTCTGGTCTGTCGTGTGGGAGGTCGAGGGTTCAAACCCCGACCGGACCAACACTCAGCTGGGTCTTAAAATAACTGAGTAGAAGGTGTTGCCTTTGTGAAACAATCTCGTTCTCGAACTGCAAATGGTTAGACCTTCTTCTCGGATAAGGACGTAAAATCGTAGGTCCCACGTCGGCCTCAAGCAGGTGCGGTTCCAGACCGGTTTACTCCGTTTTACGAAAAACATCCAGACTTTGGAATTTTAACATCTCCGCTGACGCGAGACCAAATCAGTATTTTCTTTTTCTTGAGAATTAAGGTAAAACCCCAGTTTATAGCATGACAAACGCCTTTGAAGTCGGCAATGCGACAGTCAATAAGTTATGTCACAGAATTTGTCGATATATAAATATTTTTTCTACACATATATTTGGCCCTTATATCAGTGATTTTACCACATATTTTGTATAAATCAGAAATAGTTTCATTCACAAGGAGAAAGCAATGACCTTTTGTTGGCCTCCTGCGACATCACGTCATTAGCATATTGGAAATCGAAACCTCATTACTCATGCATAGACGCAACTATGGCAAGCCGTTGCTGCCAAAAGTCAATCAACTTTCTATTAGTGGTTGAAACGTCTATGAACACTGTTGAGTTATAGAAGCTACATGCTCAGTTATGTAAAGGTATAGTCGAGTTGCATCGAGAAAGTTTTAATTTTTTCTCGCTAGCGATCGAGTTTTTGATTTCTCGCTAGCGAGTTTTCAACTTCTCGCTAGCGAGTTTCTGATTTCTCGCTAGCGAGTTTTTTCAACTTCTCGCTAGCGAGTTTTTTCAACTTCTCGCTAGCGAGTTTCTGATTTTTTAACTTCTCGCTAGCGAGTTTAGCGAGTACCGTTCCCAGGCTCTTTTCTTCAAGAACGGAAACGAGGTTATTACCCAGAATTCCGTTTGGTTTTTTTCCCGCCTTCGCAGAAGTGTCTTGCTTAGTGGTCGCCATTTTATCAGCCAATATCAAAGACTTTCGAAAATGAATCCGGTCATACGTCAACTGCTACCATAGCTATAAAGGTCTCCTACATCATTACTGTTGTGAGAAACCATACCACAGTTCCATATATAGGGCAAGTGGGGAATTATGTCCAACAGTCCTTAATCCATGGTAGTTCCACTGTTGAATTGAATTCGTCTAACGACCTGGCTATGCGAGCCTGGAAAACATAGTGAAGGACCCACAAATCAATTTCACTGGTAGAATCCAGAATTCCATGATGCTCCATGTGCTTAAATATTGATGAGTAGTAACTGTTAACCACTCTATTAACTTCTCTCCACAGCCTTTCAATCCGTGTATTGTGAACACTCCTTCCTGTTATAAAGCTTCCCCTGTTTGGGCCACGATTTGAAATCATGAACCTTGCTACATCATGCATGGTTTTCAACTCCACGATCGCCTCGAACCCGGCTTGGAAGACCATATTGCCTAACACCCTCCTGAAAATATTGAAGGGCAGTAGCTGAAAGGTTATTGGTTGCACACTTCAGATAGATAATTGTTCTGCTGTAGCCACCAGTACAGCCATGAATCACAAACCTCCAACCAATCACTTTGTGATTGGAGTCCATGTGCCACAAACAATTCGGTGCCAGCACATTGTATACTCTCCTTTGGATTGCACTACTCTTTCGAGCTGCTCTACCCACAGGATCCACAATTTGTAGTCTTTCTCTCGCCCTCCAGCGCTGAATGCGTACACCCCTGCTTCTCAAACTCCCACGAATGTAGCTTTCTCCGGCACGCGGGGTTATTACTAAGATGCCTTTCAGCAATTCGTCCAGTTCTGCGTTCGGTATGTCAGAGAATTCTCCATTTATTTCAAATTCCTTAACACGCCTGTACATAATTCTTTCACTAATATTCAGGCAATTCGCAATTTTCGCCCAGGTCATTCCAGTTTCACGAAGATTTAGTAACTGTTGCCTTGTTATTACAAACCTTGGACGCCCAGGTGTTTTGGTTACAGGGAGATAATAGGCAGATTTCTGAAGAACAGAAGACTGCTCCATCTCCATCTGCTGGGATATTGATTCCCACTTTCCATACGCGAAATCATACAGCGTTTTCAACAGTATGAGGATTTCATTTCCACGATTGGGACTTTCACCTTATTCCAGTTGACAAATCATCCCGAACAAAATGGTTACATAATCTTCAAGTTTTCTTTCCAAATATTCATCAGAAGGTTGTCTGTGCAGGACTCTAATTGTTGTAAAATGTCATTGAAACCCAGAAAATAACTTTCAAGCTCATCAGAACTATCGATGAGGGCAGCCATATTAGGAAAAAAACTCCCAATCTCTGCGAAGGTGGGTATTCTGGGTAACAACCTGGGAACGAGGTAAAAACTCGGAAAGTTGAAAAAAACTCGCTAGCGAGAAATCAGAAACTCGCTAGCGAGAAGTTGAAAAAACTCGCTAGCGAGAAATCAGAAACTCGCTAGCGAGAAGTTGAAAAAACTCGCTAGTGAGAAATCAGAAACTCGCTAGCGAGAAATCAGAAACTCGCTAGCGAGAAATCAGAAACTCGCTAGCGAGAAGTTGAAAAAACTCGCTAGCGAGAAATCAGAAACTCGCTAGCGAGAAGTTGAAAACTCGCTAGCGAGAAATCAAAAACTCGATCGCTAGCGAGAAAAAAATAAAACTTTCTCGATGCAACTCGACTATACCTTTACGTAACTGAGCATGTAGCTTCTATAACTCAACAGTGATCATAGACGTTTCAACCACTAATAGAAAGTTGATTGACTTTTGGCAGCAACGGCTTGCCATACGCAACACTATTTTACTATTCAACTATTTACTTGATGTAGAATCGACTTTAATGATAAACAATTTGGGTTTATAGGCACTTTAATAATTGAGAAAAAAACTGCCGTATAATATAAAAACAATACTCACTGCTTTGATGTTTCGTCTAAGTGGAATACGGCACGTTTGTCGAAGCATTTCTGTACGGAGGAGTCCAGCCAGAAGGCTGACATGATCTCACACTTGCCGACAGGAGAAACATCGAGATTATTATTATCACACTCATCGTCAAGCTTGGCTACAAGTTCTTCTGCGAACGTCTGTGGAAATATATCGCATTAAAGTTTTACTAAAAAATAAGACAGGCCTTGTGGAATTTAAAACAAAAAAATTATGAAAAAGAAGTCAAAGAAAGAAAGAAACTGGCGGTTTATGGTTTAACGTTTTGAAACTGATTTTTAGCTATTTCTACTTCTACACTGAAAAGAACCCTCCCCCGCAAAGATAACTGTAGGCATTGTTGCCATGGCACTTTCAACTGACCTATCATACTGAGGGCTCATACCTTTAGTCCGCCAGAACAGCAGTGAGTTGTTTAAGAGGAAACACTCAGAATTAAGGATTTTTAAAACGTTTTCCCCATTTATAGAGTGCTGGAGGACATCATTAAGGCTGATGAAAGGTTGAATCAGCACTTTCTTGAAGAACTGATCGAGTTTGTGCATGTTATCGTGATGGGGAAGGAGCTTTATTTCACACTTGTCAGATGGGCCAGGACTTCTACTGTCACTTTAGCGTGGGCTTTATAAACGGGAGGTCTGGAGCCACCTATCATAGTTTTTTTTGGAATATTGGACAACATTTGCCTGTCATTCATTGATTCCAATATGAAGGTATTAGGTCGAAATGGCTTTAAACTTATAATAAATATTTTGAAGAATGAAGATGAGAGGGCCATGGCGCCGATTGGTTGGGCTTCCCGGCATGCTTTGCGGTCAGAGTAGTCGATGAAGTGCTTACGGAACGAATGGCTTGGTGCTGGGCAAGTTTAAGTGTTCAGAGACAGAAAGTGAGGTTAGTACAAACTTGAAAGCCTATCGGGTATGTTTCCATGCCATGAGAGATATGGCCATAATGGTTCAATCATCATTATTATAATAAGCACTACGTTATCATTCTGGCCTGAGTTCCTCAAAGCAATGTTAACTGTGGATTTCGGTTCTCTTGGTAAAATGTGTATTTCTTTATTCTAGGATTACAAGTAGAAAGGTACAGATAACGAGCACACAAATACCTTAACATCCTCGTTTTCGAACTGCAAACCAAGTTTCATCATCCCCCAGGTTATTTTTGCTACATTTTCCACGATGTTCCGGTAAATGACCGTCCGAAACTCCTGCTTTTCGTGGTCCGTAAAGCCATTATCATATACGACCTTCAGCTGTTTCATAAAAGTACTTTTACCGGAACCACCGGACCCTAAACCGGAACAGAAAAATAACAACAATAAGTGAGTCGTGGAGTTATTGCCCAGAAATGGGGGAAGGACCTGAAACAAAAAATCCCTTCCCCCGAAAAAAGATGGCATTAAGAATTCGGTCTATAAGGTTTGGACTATTTTTGAGCAAGATTCTCTAAAATATTCCTCTGGCAAAACATTGGGATATGCCGGGAGCCCATTTTTAGAACCATGCAGGTTTCCCGCGAAATGTTTCGCCGTTACATCCTTCACGGTCCGCATTTGGGGGGGAAATGTGTCACGGACCTTTCCGATTCGATTCTGTTGTCCATGTACTCTTTCTCTATATCATTCCTAACTTTACAGACACTTTAATCCATAATGCAATTCAAGTTACATCAATAAAACAATTTGATGTTACATAAACCGAACGTGGAGTTGTGATATGTTATTTGTAAACCATTGAAACTTGAGCGTTCTGCAGTCCTCGATCATTCCAAAGTTTCAGAATAGCCGGAAAAAGTCGCAACAACAAGCAACAATTTGAGAGCTTCTTTTCGTTTTTTCGCGGGCAACCTAGCTGTTACCATAAATAAACCAAGGTGGACGTTCCTGGTAATGGCTCCTGTTTAGGCAAAGCCCCGGGGCAAAGCCATCGAAACTAGACGTTGATGTCTTAACAAATCTTTCCAATCTTTGTTGACATTATGAGAAATAACTATACCTTTTAAGCTCTCTCGTTATGCGGAAATTAATGCTATGTATGCCAGTTAGGTGCCAGTTTGAGATAAAACTGGTTGATTGGCGGGTCAAACTTCAGATCTGCGATCACGCGAGGGTACAGCTTTTCGTCCCTGTCAAATACACCATGCCCAGTCATCTATACTTGAAACTGACACATATTCAAGGCGGAAGCAAGGCCTAAACATAGAGTTGGCTTTCTTCCGGTAATATACTAGCAGTAATTGTAACACTAAAAGTCGATACATTTATGCTAACTGCCGTGGGGAGCGAGTAGCAGCTGACGTTTTGAGCAAAAGAGGGAATTGTGGGTGTGGAAACGTTTTATATAGTGTCGAGTGCATGATTACCACTGAGGAAACATGTACTCGGATCAAGTAGGATCAAAGGAAATTGCGCTAACAATTGAAATGCTAATAGCCGCAATACAATAAAGAGTGTCGATGAATAAAGTAATGAAACATGTGTTGGAAGTGTGCAAAACCATGGAATTCAAACTTCCAACTATTTTCCTGTTCTGGGTTAGGAGGTAATAATATTGAGACATATACTACCGGACACGAAAAATCGGTAGTTTTAAGCCAACGTCATCAGAACGGTGAGAGAGTTGACGAGTTAAAATAACTCAGAACTGTTGAAACCACACCATATGATTACACTGGCAGGGCTAAAAATAACGGCCGGTCATCGGACAATGTCCGGCTAGAATTGGAACTTGTCCGATCAAATCTTTGCCTTGCTGGTCATTTTGACCGGTAAATGTTACTGCAGTTTCAACCAAATACAGATCTTGACCGGTGACTGACCGGCCATTATTTTTAGCCCTGCACTGGAGATGCTCAAGATCCACACACCCTCCAAAACACGTTAAAACTCGTAACGCTGAACATTCTGAACAACACAAAGTTCAAAGTATTAAGCTTGCTCTGTACAGGTACGTGTACACAAAAACAAAATAACAGGAAAATGTCAACGGTTACTGCAATGAAAATGCTCAGGACTAAATTGAACGTGGGTCTCAGTGGGGAAAGGAAATGAGTTAATTTTACAAACTATTTTTTTTAAACATAACGTTGACGTGCGAGAAGCCAGTGGTTTCGTTGAAAAGAAAACAAGAAAAAAAGTGCGGATGGCTGTTTTCTATGCTTTTAGCATCACTTTGAAAATTCAAACCCTCGAAACCAAAACTAATGTATGATTCAGTATTACATAAGATATATGAAAATGAAATGAAAGACTTTCGTGAAATGTATTGGTCCCGAGAATGACACTGAATATATAGCGATAATCGAGTGGCATATTCCTGTAAGAGCGAGGTAACTTGAGTCATTTAGGAGTCTTGCCGAATTCCGATTCAACCAATTGATTGGCTTATTGAAACAGGCTACTCATTAATTCGGAAATTGGGTCCAGAGAAGGACTAAAATACCGCTTAATTGCCAGAGAAATACACTGAACCTTTCTGGATAATTTACAATGGTGAATGTCGATGCACACCGACACAAATAAGACAAGAGAGCTGGGATGGACTGATTTAACTCGATTCTAAGCCGATTCGCCGAGCCATCTGCTGTTGTCGCTCTTTAAGTCAGTCAAACCCAACAAGGACTGACCATTTTCGCAGCCTATTCGTAAGCTAACATCTGGAACTGCTTGTCGTCATCAAGACCAGATCAGAAGAGCGCATCGTGTTAATTTAATTTAATTGCTATTCAGAATACTTATTTCCGCGTGACGGTTATCGAAATATCGGAACGCACTGAAAATAAAAGTCGGGTAAAAGGACATTCGTTGAAATTATGCCATAAAAGCTCTTCAATAAATATTCCTTGACGTAAAGTAACGACCAACTGCAGTTGGCGCTCAATATTTTCATCAATAATATATTATGCCGCGATAAGAGTTATTCGAAAGGTTACTTAATTGTTATCTCTTCGTAAGAGGATACAGGCGGACGACAGAATTTAACCCGAAGATATACCACCAATATAATCGATTCTTGACCCAAAAAAATCGTATAAACATTGCCAACCCGCCGGTAATCATTTTAATTCACCTATAAACTTTAAGGAAACACTTACAATATTTCGGACCGCATGTACTAATAGAGATAGGGTGGTAAGAACAGATGGTGTTAATAAAAATTCAGAATTCTGATCACTAGAGAAATCGCACTCGACGGGGACGGTTGACTTCCAGTTGATAAAATACCCAACTAAGTAAAACATTGTGTTCCATTTTCAGGAAAGCTCAATGTTTCGAATAAGCACGGAAGATTGAAATCGGAAGCTTTTTGGAATATTATTCTAAAAAGTCGGGCTTTTATTTTTTGTTATTGATGGCCGCATAAGTTATATTGTTTTTGTTTCGAATGTCGTGTCTGTTATACAGGTTTGCACCTTAGATGTTAGTGGAAAACAAAAACACAAGGGATTTTAATTTTGGCTGGTATTTTCTCAAATGAAAGAGAACTCGTGACAGGGAATGCTGGTAAACAACTGGTAACTTTAACACCTCGTGTGCTGAATAAACTCCAAGAACGTTCCATACCCCAAGGGCACAGATCAGGACTGATATGACGAGTTCTAAGTACGAACTTGCATCGCAAGCATAGGATATTGCATATTTCATAAGCAACGAATAACTCGATCTGTAGAAAGACATGGACAGTAGTAATACACAATTAATTAATTATAGCAACTGTGGAATTCGGAAAGAAAAGGTCGTGCTTACGAGAACTTACTGAGAAGTAATTGATCTCAAAGAGAATCAGGCACTTTACCTAGAGTTAGCAGTTGTATTTCCTGTAACTTCTGTTCCCTTTCTTGATCTAGTAATGCATCTATATGCTGACTGTGTTTGTAGGCGGCTTTCAATTCGCTGGGCTTCAGATTCGACTCCGATCGCACTAACTCAGCCATAATACTTCCACTGATAAATACTTATGTACACACCAATATCATTATACCATGTAGAAGTATAGTGCCAGTCTTCGGTATATCTACCAATTAATATTCAAGATAGAACGAGGCCCGCCTGAACTTTCGAAAATCTAGTTTCTTCTGTCAAAATACAGTCCAAGTACTATAAAGTAATGGACGTGATCCGATGGCGGTTACGATATGTGACTATATGACGTATTTCAGTTATTCAAACCCACTCAAATTATTTCCGCTAGCTGATCTGTTAATGTCTAACAGCCAAAGTTTACTTTGGTCTTGGAATGAATGAGCAGTCCAATGTACACGGAGAATGAGGTCCAATCATATTAACAGTCACAAATATATTCTTCTTTTAATAAATTCATATCGCAAACTCCTCTTCACTTTCAAACCAAAGGACCACTGAAGAAAGTGGCAATTAATATTTGTCAGAAACCAATTGAATCAACTGAAACACGGAGCTAGCAAAGAGACAAAACATAAACTCCATTAAAATATTTAATTGTTTTTATTACTTCTTTGTAATTAATCTTAACGCAACGCGCAGGTTCAAAATAGCTTTTCATAACCAATACTAGTAAACAATTCGATCTCAGACCAATTAAAAATTGTCCGGGGAATCATTAAATCAGAAATCGAAGTCCGTAAAAAAGATATGGATGTTTATTTGTTTTTCTTAGTTGGTAGTGCTTTATAATTGAAGTTATCACATGTTTCTGAGTCATACAAGGTCAGACAAAACTTTATAAAAACATCCCATTGTCGGCATCCCTTCATGTAGAACGACACGAATTGCTACCAAATTGTATTCTATTGTATTGTGTTGCGTTCTATTGTTGTATTGAATTGTATTGGTTGTATTGTGTTCGGTATTCTATTGTATTTTTGGTAAAAATTCGTGTCGTCCTACATAAAGGGATTGCCCAATTGTCTGTTTGCAAAATAAGCCTCATGCGTGTGTCATGCTTTTGTCATGACCACCAAGCCTCACTTCTGTGTTGAAAATGAAGGTTGTGCTAAAGAGAGGCTTGGTTGTGATGACAAAAGCATGAAAGCATCATATGTAAAGCCTATTGTTACTGCTTTCTCAACAAAACTTATAAACATGCATGCTATACGGACTGCAGCTACAATTATTTCCTATGACAGGAAGTTATTTTTCAGCGGTCGCGAATTTAGGAAATCGGCAGTAAAGCTTGCGCGCGTCACCGGCACGCAAAACGCCCAAATCCACCTCCCGTGACTACTCAGCTTCAGATATGGACTGATATGACTAATTATGCTCTCGGGGGTTAATAGCAGGAAAGTCCCTGCCCCTGTAACGCAGGGACAAACGGAAAGGGAGGAGAGAATCGTTGTCAGTTCAGGGGTTTTACCTCAGTAAAGGTTCGACGCCGGGACAGCTAGACCAGATACAAATTAATGCAAGGAAGAACGTATCGGCGGACACTGTAAGGACTGGTGAATCGAGAAAAAACGAACTACGCTTCATGCGCGACGGAGCATCAGGGTGAACTTTAGTATGGATCACGCTTGATTTTTTGGGTGAGGTTTTTTTTCACTTGGCTTGGTTTTCTTTGATCTTTTCGGGGGAATCTCTTAACAAAGACAGAGGGAATCTCGCAAGGGACGTATTTTATGTAAAACATAATTGAACAGCGCTAGCATTTCCTCGCACTTTCCTACTGACGTAAAACGTAAGAAAACGTTTGTAACCAACCTAAATTCCAAGCATATGCACGTACAACACGGTGATTATGGGTAAATCCTCCTGGTAAATCTGATACGATTAAAAAAAAATTACATGCTGCCATTTTTTTAACTTACAATTTTAAAATGAGGATTTTCTTCCTTTTTCTACGCACGTTTTACGTCGGTAGCAGAGAATAAAACTGGTCTCCACCTTTTGTTCCACTTACTCTTACGTACGGACAGCCCTGGTACGGAAAAGTATTTTTAGAAGTTAGAATGAAAACAACTGAGATGTGTCACGAGTGGAACTCGAACCTTGATCAATATCAACCGCTTTAATAACTCTCTTGTTTTCCTGTGTCCTGTCCACTACATGCACTGTACCCTAAGTTTGTCAAGAACCGAGACAAAATAACAACGACAAGCCTTGTAACCAGTATAATAATAATTGCGTGCAACGAGAAAACCGCTCGGGGGGTCCTCACCCTCGGTGAATCTATCACATAACCCGCGACACCCTAGCCCAATAACTCTTACAGGGTTTAATGAAAAAATCCGGCGAACGACGTCTTCCTTCCCAATCACATTTTTATTAACTAAAGGCTTGCCTAGCTCATTAAAAACATGCTTTCAGACAGTAGGATGAATACAATATCAGCATTGAAAATTTGTCGATGGTTGCCGCGTTTCTCGTTATATTAGAATGCGTTCGGTTGACCGATATAACGATCATTACAAACCGCTATATTCTATCCGGCTAGTCATGTCATCGTCAGCAAGCGTTTGTAGCTAACAGTGCAAAATGTGCCTGAACCAGTAATTTCCAGATACTTTTTCATCTACTCCTATTCTGGAACTATGTCAATCGCAAGCGTCCTTACTCTTAGATTAGGACCAGTGCAGGATTAGGTGATCTCAGAACAATTTTTTTAAGAGCACGTGAAGACAATCGAAGAAACTGTCTAAATAATCTAGTATAGTAGCGCCTGTCGTTTTAGTGTCTTTCCGGTACTTTTCAGTAGTGTTTTGTTGTCTCGGTATCGGACTATCGTATGGTTCATTAGGTAACTACTTAGCAAGACGATATATCATTCCTTTGGTCTAAGTTATCGTTCTTCCATTGTCGCGTTCTTTTTCGTATTGCAATATAATATTAAAGATGACTAAGTAGACGATAAACACTTTGACAGCCCACGAGCTTAAAGTACCTATAGGTCCACTATTTTATCACTAATATCGATTCTACATCAAGTGAATAGTTGAATAGTAGAATATTTCTTGATTGGAGTGTTGCGTCTATTTGTTATAAAGATTTATATTTCTAATATGCTAATTATATGACGTCACACAGGGAATTTACTGTTATTTCCTTCTCCTTGTGAATGAAACTTTTTCCGATTTAGACAAAATATTTCAGTCACGTAATTAACATATTGGAAATATAAACCTCAATAACTCAGACGCAACACTTAAATCAATAAATATTCTACTACTCAACTAATAACTTGATGTAGAATGGATATGGATATATACTTTAATCGTGAAGACCGAACACACAGAAATATACCTAGAAATGTCTTGTGTGTGTGGTTTAAGAGGCTTTAATTTCTTTTAAGGTTAAACCCTTTTTCTCTTCCAGTACTGAAAAATGTAGAAACTACTCTTCTTTAATTATTAACGATATAGATACAAAAATACTCAATTCTGATTGGTTGAGCATACATGTTAATCACTAACAGAAGTGCAAACACAGTTAATTTGATGCAAAAACTAGTTAATTCAGTTCTCCTTTTCATTTTTGCATCTATATATTATTAACCGGTAATCATTAGTGTACAACGTTAATAGTGCTCGTGATGTTTGAAAATTCCACAGATACACCCGTCCTGCGGACGTTATTTTGTTAGAATTTTCAAACATCACTCACCAGTCGGTAATCGTTAATTGAACTTGCACACTAATGATTACCGGATCAATCACGGTTGCCGGGATCCAAATAGTTTCCAATTTTGTTGCTTGCACAGGCGATGCGACTTTCTGAAAAACTGGCGTCAAATATTGGCAAGGCCACACTATACATGGAAGACTGGGTACGACCATTGCCTCGATTTCGTACTTACTCCTTATTGGCTAGTTACGCCATCAACGTGTTGCAACGCGGGAAAAACATTTTGGGATGGCTACGCGTGTGACAAGCGCGAAAAATTCAACTCACCGAATTTCTCGTGATTTTTTAAAGGATTTTTTCGGCCTTTGCGTCGCCTGCGAGTGGCGTTTACACGTACTATTTTCACCGCGCTCCACTGCACCGTGGCAAACGTTACGAGTGGTTACACGTACGATTTGCACCGCGCTCCACCACGACACCGTGGTAAAACGTTATTTGTGGTTACACGTACGATTTGCACCGCGCTCCACCACGACACCGTGGTAAAACGTTATTCAGTTGTGGGTACACGTACGATTTGCACCGCGCTCCACGACACCGTGGCAAAACATTGAGTGGCTACACGAACGATTTTCTCCGCGCTCCACCACACCATGGCAAAACGTTATTTTTGGTTACACGTACGATTTGCACCGCGCTCCACCACGACACCATGGCAAAACGTTATTCAGTTGTGGGTACACGTACGATTTGCACCGCGCTCCACGACACCGTGGCTAAACATTGAATGGCTACACCTACGATTTTCTCCGCGCTCCACCACACCGTGGCAAAACGTTATTTGTGGTTACACGTACGATTTGCACCGCGCTCCACCACGACACCATGGCAAAACGTTATTCAGTTGTGGGTACACGTACGATTTGCACCGCGCTCCACGACACCGCGGCAAAACATTGAGTGGCTACACGTACGATTTTCTCCGCGCTCCACCACACAATGGGCCACCACGAGACTTCATATTCCTTACGTGGCAAAACGTTATTTGTGGTTACACGTACGATTTGCACTGCGCTCCACCACGACACCGTGGCAAAACGTTGAGTGGCTACACATACGATTTTCTCCGCGCTCCACCACACCGTGCCAAAACGTTATTTCTGGCTACACGTCCGATTTGTACCGCGCTCCACCACGACACCGTGTCAAAACGTTGAGTGGCTACACATACGATTTTCTCCGCGCTCCACCACACCGTGGCAAAACGTTATTTCTGGCTACACGTACGATTTTCACCGCGCTCCACCACACCGTGCCAAAACGTCGAGTGGTTACACGTACGATTTTCACCGCGCTCCACCACACCGTGACAAAACGTTGAGTGGTTACACGTACGATTTTCACCGCGCTCCACCACACCGTGCCAAAACGTTGAGTGGTTACACGTACGATTTTCACCGCGCTCCACCACACCGTGACAAAACGTTGAGTGGCTACACGTACGATTTTCACCGCGCTCCACCACACCGTGCCAAAACGTTGAGTGGCTACACGTACGATTTTCACCGCGCTCCACCACACCGTGCCAAAACGTTGAGTGGTTACACGTACGATTTTCACCGCGCTCCACCACACCGTGACAAAACGTTGAGTGGCTACACGTACGATTTTACCGCGCTCCACCACGACACCGCGGTAAAACGTTATGCTCCGCTGACCGATAAGGGAATGTTCTAACTTAGTAAATTCACAATGAATTACAAATAAAGAAAACGTAAACAAGTTTTAGGTTTTTAGCGAATATTTCACATACATTAGAATCCCGATAACAGGAACCCTCAGGGGAAACGAAAAACAGTTCGAGTTACACAGCTCCAGTGTAAATATTAAGTATTAACCTAGTTTAAGCCAACCATTATCCCTTAGATTAAGAATGTGCCAATACATAATGAATAAACATATCACTAATGCATATAAACTTTAACTTGATTCATATTACAGCGATTTGTATGATAATTTATTGCTGTTATACCATCTGGGGGATGCAGGTTGACGTAGTGGTAAATCACTCGCCTCTCACCGCTGCGGTCCCGGGTTCGATTCCCAGCTCGAGCACCGTATGTGAGTTAGGTTTGTTGTTGATTCCTTATCTGCATTCAAGGGTGCTTCTCCGGTTTCCTCCCTTCGTAAAAATCAACCGTGAGTCGAGTGTAGTGTGTCCAAAATAGTTAACGTAGTGGGGTGTGTGTGTGTGTGTGAGGAGTAAAAGCAGGCCTGCCCCACCAGCTTTAAGCTGTAATACTCAGCCTGCTATAACAAATTAAATATTTATTTATATTTATTTATCTTGCACACTATTCTACTTCTAAATTATACCCCGACCCTGTGCCATATAAGCCTCTGGCTTTGGCTGTTCAAAATTTCCTGTAAAGTTTGTATTCTATTATTTATTACAATAAATGTTTATTATTATTGCAGTTAATCAAAGTACGGCCGTGCGATGAGTTCGAGGGGGTCAATTGGTGTGAAACTGTCATCAAGGGAACGGACTTTTGTTCAAGTTAGCGAAGAGTTCGAGTTAACCGGGGTTAAATTACTGTAATAGAGTGAAGAAAATACAGGGGAAACTGCCTTCAGTACTAGTTAGCGAGAAGTTCGATTTGTCCGGGGTTCGAGGTATCGCGATTCTACTGTACGTATCCAAAAGTAAAAACAGCGGCTGTATATGACCCCCCTCCCCCGAAACGTTTTAAACCTGTATTAGATTTTAACAGTTTTCATACCCTTTCCACCTAGAAGTTCAAAGGTTCACCTCTCTATAGATGTATAGTTGTAATCAAGGATTCAATTGACTGATTTAGCTTGAACATTTGTTGTCCCAGGTCATGTCACCTGACTTTTCCCTCGAGTAATGTTTTGCTGTTTTTCTGTATCTCAAGAAGTAATGCATAAATTTGTAGATCTCGACTGAAAACAAAGCATAGAATCCACTGAAGAGCTGTCACATGATCTGAATTGGGACAACAAAAGTACAAGCTAAATCGTTATATTCTTCCACTCTTCTGGGCCAATAAGAAAGCGAGATTTCTCACAGCCATAGCTTATGCTTTCATACATCATAAATAAAATATAAAGCTTTTAAAATTATACTATCTCCGTGTCAACACATCCTAAAATGACAGTCTCTAATAAAGTGGTGTGTTGCACAAAGCAAAATAGCAAAACGCTGAAATCCCGAGTCAAAAACCCCACAGCTCAATACGACGATAGTTTTAAAAAGTTTCTCTTCTTAATAAATCTCATAATAATCGAGGACTATACTCTTAGTAATGTTATCTTATACTCTTAGTAATATTATTCGTTTTTGTTTTGTTGGCGCATATATTTATATACGCATTACGCATATATTTATATACCTTCAAAATAACTTTGGAATCCAAAAATGTATATAATTTCCCACTGCCACCAATTTTAGTGAATTCCTATCTTATCCTCGTAAAATGTAATTTTTCACGTTGCAATCTTATCAATATATACATAACTCGAAGCGGCTGTTTACTATTTAGTTCGTTTTTTCCAATGTGAATAGAGCGGTTTTTGATTGAGTGCCGATGGTAATTCGGTGATTGCTTTGCTTCTATTGGCCGTGAAAAAAATGTTCGTATTATTATCAGCCAATCAAGTTCTAAACTAAAACCAAACATTGGTTTGGTCCGTCACGCAATCGATTTTCGTTTTAGCGGGAGTTATCTACAATTGTGTTTGCTTTGTCTCGTGATTGGTTCAAGTAAAACCCAATCCGGCGAGAAATACTTCAGCTCGTGATTGGCTCGTTGCCGTCTTTACTTGTTCCTGATTGGCTCGTTGCCGTCTTTACTTGCTCCTGATTGGCTCTGTAATTTCTTTGGTTTCGGTTTTACGCCACTCGATCGAAAACCGCTCTAACATAAGTAACGCAAGTTTCAGTAGAGGAGCCCACTTCTGGGTTTAAACGAAGACCCGTGTCACAATAGTCTTGGTAACATCGTGCCATGACCGGGCTTTTTATAAGGTCCGTAGTATTTTAGACTCGTACGCATTTATAAAGGCGCTCGACCGGCCGTTGCTGATGTGGTCTATTGTGTCTTTGAGTTCCTTGAGTTAACTCCGGCTGCTGATGTCACAGACGTCACAAATCGTTTCCAGAAACCGACATATTAAGTCACTCCAAAGCATGCATTTATGACGTCATTTGATGGAACTCGTTTCCAGTCCACGCGACAGACTAGTCTGGACTCCGTCATCAATCATGCAGACTCGCAGTTGCCTTGACGAAGGCAATGGCTGCTAATTCCTGGAATGCAACAACGCTCAATAAATTAAAATAACTCGTTGACTGTTTCAAACAAACATACGCACTAAAATGGTTAAACAACTACCATACTGGAAAATGAATTTTACTCCGCAGAGAATATATGAATGTAGTAAGGAGTGTGTGTGGAATGAGTCTCGGATACATTAGCATATCTTGCTAGAGGCCTAATCAGTCTCATTCATCTGAGGATAAACAAAAGATTTAACATTTTACTTTGTTCACACCAAACATTATACATGTTTAAAAGCTGTTTAATAAACCAAGTTTCAAAGTATACCCGTTCACACTGCGCGCTCGCTGGCGTTCAACGAGTTTCTAACCTGTGCCAGGTCGTTTTAACCTTTTGTAATTATAAACACATCCAAGACGGCGGTAAACATTCTAAACAAGCTTTACAAATCACAGTTGAGTTAACTCAGTATCATTAAACAGGTTTAGCTGGTGTGAATGGGGTCCCAGAAAAAATTGCGCATCGTACTTTTACCCACAATCCTTTGAATTTGAAAACTTTAAACGTGTCATAAAATAGCAGTAGAGAGAATTTGTTTGAAACAACTTACCTTGCAGAACTCTTCTAGTACTATTGATGCTTCCAGGAGATTCCTGTGAACCAAACTAAGGACGAAATGGAATTGCAATTTGTAATCAAGAGTATCATTTCAGACCAAAATTGCACGACATGAAGTTCTGCTTCCAAATAATTATATCCATTTTGAATTGAAATGTTAACAACTATCGTCCTTTTCTTTGTTTTTACAACAAACTAAAATAGTCAAGCGGGCAGAGCTTTGAAGACCGTTTTTTTGCTGCGAAAAGTATGCTATTTGCTCTATAATTACTGCTGCTTTCAACCAATCAAAATTGCAGAAAATACCAGTGATATCAAAATGAATTAAGAGAGTTTTACGATAAAGTGTGAAACGCGCTATGATTGGTCGATATCCATGTGTTATGAGAGTACAGATGCACAGATGACGTCACGTTTTCAGCGTAGCCTCCATTTCTCGCTAATTATTTTATAAAACACGTCATTCTGCCGTGTGTCTGTCACCTTATCGATGACGTCAAAGAGTACAAGTCACGTGACTCGACTGCGTGACTCGATTGCGTCTCGTGGCGTACTGCTGTGTTCTCGTGACATCATTCATGACGTCAACTGTGCGTCTGTGAGAGGACACACCAACGCCGCCAGAATATCTATTTGTTAAAAAGAGATCGGGTGGATCTGTAGAGAACAAAGATGAGTGGTCCCGTGGAACATAACGGGCTCAGAGCCAAAAGCCTGAAAAAGGAGAGCTACCACTCGAGAGACAGCAACCTGCGACGAGGCTCTCTCTTTTCCACTAAACAAATAGATACAAGAAGGGGGAGAGAGGAAAAGGAGAGCCTGATACAAATGCTTGTGGAGTCGTTTTCCGCCCCCTCTCACGAATCATGTCACGAATTTTGCGCGAGCCATCTAAGCCAATCAAATTGTAATTCAACTGCGCGCGCCAGAAGTCACACTTTTAAATGTACGAACCAATCAGAATACCGCAATTGTTTTTCGACCAATCAGAAAAAATATCAGAATTTGATGTTTACATGCGCTTCAGCAAGTATTTGTATCAGGCTCTCCCTTCTCCGCGTGCTGTGAGTTCATAGGAAAGGAGGGCATGATTGCCGGACAGTGACAACGCGCACTAACGCTAATAAACGTGTCAATCAGGGTAAGGTAGAGTATTCTCGTTTTCGGAGAATATTGCGAAACAATACTCATAACTTAGAACTAAATAGAAGATATGATTTTCGCGATCTTGACATTTTCAATTAGAGGTCTGGCTTCTTTCAATCGCACCTGTGGTCTACCTCAATTCTCATCGGACAAAATGAGAATTTGAATATTTATTCGGAATTTGAATGGTTAAAGCACCAAAGCGACCAATTAAAATGATGCTGGCTTGAGTGACGGCAACCAAAACCACGTAAATATGAACAGCGCTGTGAGAATAATATTGAGCAAAGGCCAATCTCGTACCCAGAGCCCACGTACCTTCTGGTCAGCGCCAATAAACTAATATTTTCGAGCATGCGCAGTAAGAAACATATAGGTTATGGGTACGAGATTGAGGAAAGGCTTTCTATTGGCTCGCAGTAAGCATACCTTTTGTGTTCGGGAGTAATTCCCAGTCCCATCAGCTGTCTCCTTATGGTTACAACACTTCTCTGGAAATGAAAAATTCTTTCTATTCTACCCTTGAGGTCACCTACAACCTGTCCGAAGAGAACAGAAATGTAAAGAGTGGTGGGCCTGCCTCGAAATTATTGCCTTGCTTTCAGTAGCGACATAAGCGTAAGCACAAACAACGTACACAGACGCAGTAATGCACTGATCATTTGTGGTACTTGTTCTTATCGTCATGTCATTAAAGCCTAGCGACATAAGCATAAGCACAAACAACATACGCAGACGCAGTAATGCACTGATCATTAGCGGTACTTGTTCTTATCGTCATGTCATTAAAGCCTAGCGACATAAGCATAAGCACAAACAACATACGCAGACGCAGTAATGCATTGATCATTTGTGGTACTTGTTCTTATCCGGCTCACACCTGTAAGTAGAACGGAATTTTATACAAACTTTATTTCTGAAAATAGCTGTGATCAGGAAAACTGTTCAGAGCAACAAAACATATGTTAAAGAAGAATACTGATGTGCCCTATCCTCCTCATGATGATAAATACGTACTCGCTAATGAAATGGGAAACTTCTTTGTTCAAAAAATTATTGGCATTCAGGACAAGCTTGACAGTGCCGGCTGATAAAGAACCTTGAAGGAAACAAGAAATCAATCATGAACCTAACCCTGTCGTGAAGCTTCACGAGTTTAAATCACTAACCGATGAAGACGTGAAGAAGCCGTGAGGAAGCTTATCATGAAGTGAACAAAACAAATCATGTGCTCTAGATCCAATGCCAACCACCTTAGTCATTGACTGCAGTGTAGTACTATTACCTGTCTCGACTAAAATGATCAATCTTTCACTGGACAGTGCGTTATTTCATGACAATTGGAAAGAAGCCCTTGTCATGCCCTTAATGAAGAAATATGGACTTGATCTTCTCTTTGAGAATTACCGTCCCGTTAGCGGCCGTCCTTACGTCTCCAAATTAACGGAAAAAACTGCCTTTGACCAACTTCACTGTCACATGACTGTCAATGAGCTATACCCTACCTTACAATCTGCGTAGAGGAAACAACACAGTACAGAGACGGCGTTATTGAAGGTTAAGAATGACATACTGATGACAATGAATAACCAGCATGTAACACTATTTGTGTTTCTGGACCTGAGTGCTGCCTTTGACACTGTTGATCATAATATCTTACTCGATAATCTCAAATCCAAGACTGGTGTATCTGGCAAAGTACTGGACTCGTTATCATCATATTTATCTAACAGAACGCAGCGCGTCTAGATCAGTGGCACTCTCTCGTTTTGGGGTGTTCCACATTGTTCTTGTCTTGGGCCTTTACTCTTCGTCATTTATGCATCTAAACTATTTGAAATCACACATGTATATACATCTCCCTAATGTTCACTGCTATGCTGATGACTCGCATATTTACCTCTCTTTCAAGCCAGACTCAGCTGCGAATCAGGAAAACGCTATTGCTGCTATAGAGAATTGCATTAAAGGAACAGTGCCACGGTAATGCGCACGCGTAACACGTGATTGTTAATTATGTCAAAGACAATGGAAATTCACGCTGTTATGTCACGTCACGTCAAAACTCAACTGATCTGGAACGACCTTTGGAATTTTTCGCTAGCACGAAATCTAGAGTTTATAGTTTTGTGATTTGCATCAGTTGAGAAGTTCAGGATTTAGAATCGTATGAACTCCCCACTGGACCAAGACATAAGTGCTTCGAAGATCTGCATGTATGGGATTCGGGATAATAGTTTAGGAATCCATTCGACAATGCCGACTGACATAAACAAACAACAACTTCCGTGGGAATTATAATATTCCATTTCGCGAAGCTACGAAACTACGGGGAAACTAATGTTCTGACTTCATAGCTTTGGGGCTTTGGGATTTTTAGGATAGTTGTTGTACAATTATAAGAGCATTTCCACTCCAAAATTGGGGAAGAAAAGAGTTCGATTTTGCTAAATAGCAAGCTCGAACTGTACCGAGCGAAGGCCGTGTTGACACTGCAATAAATACACGCGAACATTCAGCATCTTACAAGCAGAGTAAATGTCTCCCCTACATTCTTACTGTCTCCAAGTTTCCTAGGCCATCCATTGTCCCCCTCTCAATGCTTTGGATAAAACTACCAGGAGACAGAAGTTTTCTTCTGTAGCCATTAATTCCTCCGCTCGACGAACCGTCCAAGGGCACTGAATTCAGAGTCAAAAATACTCGCAAAAATTATAGACACGAACGAAATAACATCATAAATCCTAGGATACAAAACTAAATTACTGTTCTAAATAGGTATAAGGTCAAATGAAACTTAGGCGAAGCCGATGGAAGAGGATTTCTTTCGCGTATCAAATCTCTCCCCATCTTTTGATTTCTGGACAACCCAACCAAAATTCAAACATTCGCGCATGGGCACTGAGCATGGCACTGTTCCTTTAAGGACATCCGGCGATGGATGCTTGCTGACCGATTAACGTTAAATGATGACAAGACTGAATATTTAATTATAGGCACTATAGACAGCAATTAGCTAAAGTAAATATTGGCAATGACCATATCACTGTTGGAAACTGTAACATCGCGCCTGTATCAGTAGCCAGAAATGTAGGATCTTGGTTTGATTCTAACTTATCTATGAATGACCATGTTAGCTCTTTCTTTTTTCACTTACATAACCTAATACGTATCTATCTACCTATTCTGCCAATGTTCATGCCTTCGTTACCAGCCGTATAGATTATTGCAATAGTCTTTTGTATGGTCTGTCGCAGACTCAATTAAGTTGCAGCGGGTACAAAATGCTCGGCTGCCCGTCTTATTTCCAATGTAACACGTTTTGAGCACATAACACCTGTGTTGCATCAACAACATTGGCTTCCAGTTAAATTTCTAAAGTCGATCGAGGTATGGTGACCGCCATGGGAAGCGAGTAGCAGCTGACGTTTCGAGCGCTAGCCCTTCGTCAGAGCAAAAAAGCAAATAATATCAGTCAAATCACTCGAAAATACATTGTTCTGGGCACGAAATAAGCACTCGCAAACTGCGAGTGGTTTTTTGAGTTTGTGAGATGAAAAAATCCACTGGCAAACGTTTGCGAGTAAACATTTCCCTCGGATGAATTTTTGACTAAGAAATAAAAATTATCGGTAAATTCAAGACCAAGAATAGTTGCTGCTGAAATGCGAACGATACAAGAAACGGATTTGGCGTTGGGACGACGGGCACTCTGTGCCGGTTTGTAACAAAATCACTTTTGTTGTCTCACAAGTGGGAAAGTTTTATGAAATAAGTTTATGAGGATTGGAGGTTACAGGAATGCGTATATGGCCTCCTAGGGGCTGTATGTTGTGTTAAATTGAGGAATACACTGTTGTCAGTGAGAAGCGAAACGGGAAGGGGCGTATATCAACGTTCCCCATATCTTATTACAATGAGCGTGAGTTGCAATGGAACACTATTGACACGATAACAGGACCTTTGTCTTGGTATTCTCAGGAGTTTTAAAATTTGAATAAGAAAAAATAATTCTGGTAGTGTAGGTATAATACGTCATCATACATAAAGCCTGGCTCACACTAGTGACATAAGCACAAGCAACAGACGCAGTGCCGTATTTGTCATTAGCGGAGTGAGATAAGAACAAGTACCGCTAATGATAGTACCGCACTGCGTCTGCGTATGTTGCTTGTGCTTATGTCACTAGTGTGAACCACGCCAATTTATTGCAGAAACACGGGGCAGACGACAAGTTGTGTGGTCACTCACGTTTTGTAATATTTGATGAAGCGACTTGCACTCCGATGCTAGGGGTAGGGTGGGGTTGAATAAATACTCGTGGAGATTAGGATGATTAAACTGCGCCAGCAGAGATATAACACTGGTGACCTGGAGATTAACTTCGTATGGCTACAGAACGGCAAAAAGGACAGAAAATATTTATATGTTAGAAAAACAAATATGGCCAATAACCCAGTCTCAATATCATGCGCAATGTCCATGTCTTTTGTTTCAAATGGCGGGCCACCATGGGCTATTAGGGAGCTAAGCAACCAGGACGACGATGGATGTGACGACGGAACGTAGAAAAGTGTTTATTTTTTTCCTTTAGTTGCCTTCGAGTGCCTTTTATAACCATATTTTCGAAAAATGTGATCAGGACAGAGTTCCGTTCAGGCCGAACCATAAACGGTGTGATTTACTTCTTACTGATTCGCGTTCTCCTTTGAACGTAAAATTTGGAGTTTTCACGTCGTGTATTTGCAGAGAACGGTCAAAATGTAGGTGACTGCGTGCATTTTCACGTGCATTTAAGGCTATTGTTTTATGCCATCGTCGTAGACCGCGTCGTCGTGGTTGCTTGAGGTCCCTTGAGGTCCCTATTATCACGCGGCGGCCATGTTGAGTACAGCAGAATAAAAACCTTTGTTTTCGTCCGGTAAACTCGTTCTGAAACCCACCAGTGCGAGGCTACCGGGGCCAAAACTATTGTTTTATACAAGATGGCCGAACTGTGATAATAGCCCATCGTTTAAAGGGTCCCTCTCAACCAGTGTGCATTGCACGCCGAGATCCCAGTGGCCGCCATTTTGTAGGGCCCCGAAATTCAGGTAATAAGTTCATGTCCTAGATACACCAATATGTTACTGACGTTCTATGACCGAAACATAATAGAACGTAATTAACCTATTGTTGTATCTAGGACATGAACTTATTACCGAAATTCAGATCTCGCTAAAATCTCATAAAAAAACACAAAAGGAATGAGACTCATTAGGCTTTATTTATTACTGCTTTATATGTTGGTGACTTTTGAGGACTCAAACGAATGGCACGATGCTTCGGAGGGCAGATATTTGATAGTTTTCGGATAATAACAGATGCGTGCAATGCACAATGGTCGAGAGAGACCTTTAATATCTACCTGCCCGCCAAATAAACAAAGGTTTGTACAACTGCGCATGATCATGAAACTGGGTTATTGATCAGAGCCTGGGAAAATATCACACAAGAACAAAACTCAACGAGGCAGTCTGGTTAAATGCTGTATTTTTTTATACATTACATTACAGCACTTCAGTTTAAACTTTATTTCTTCGAGATTTCATGAAATCCAAAATGGTTTAATCAGTTTTGTAGTTCAAGGTCCCATAAAGTTATCAGATTTTTTGGGGAGATATTTGGAGCAAAAAAAAGGTGGGGGAAATTAGAGAATTTTAAAGAAATAGGGAACTATGAAAAAGTTATTAAGAATTAAAAGTTAATAATTAATATATGGGTACCAAATTTGTCTCCTATCAACCCAATGTGCTCTCGAGTGGATATCCAAATTTGATGAGTATTAATATCCTTTTTTCCTCTTTTATACCCTCCTTTATTGTCATCCTATTTCACAGAAATTCAACCAGACTTCCACCTTAAAAAAAAACGCTTTTCATCTTGTTCAACGGCATCAGTTCATCATCGCCTGGATCTCTTTTTATTCTTGCTATCTGCCTAATACTCTTTTCAATAGTTTGCCTTGATTTGTAAGTTATTTTTAAACAAAACTCGACCAATATCTCTAACGATTACACTAATTCAGTTGGTTTAATAACTGTTTTCAACTGACTTCTTGCTCTTCTACAGCAGAGAAGTGAATACCACTTACTTGATCTAAAAGCCCCTGTAATTTCTTGAATAACATATATAAGAATGCGCCCTCGAAAAACTTTTCTCTAGTGTCTTCAGCTGTGGACAAAAAGGGAAATATTGGGTACTTATCGACTGAGGGAGGGACGGATGGGGACATATTTGTCTCGAGGTCATGACGTACGGACGAGGGCAGCATACACATTGACCGAGAGCCACATATGTTCGCGTCCGGCCCGACCTAACTCAGTCCATACGTTTTTGATCATATGACCACTTTCAAATGCCAAAACAACAAGCACAAAATCGAGCAGGCAAGGACGCGATTTTCCCGGCCCACTCACGTCAAACACGTACGGCCCGGCACTCACGTCAAACACGTACGGCCGTGCATTTTAAGAGTCAGTTTTATTTTCCGAGCCTGAAACGCGTACACATTTCCCTCTGATTTACACACTTCTTAGTGTAATAAGTTGTTTATTCGGTTATAGCGGAGCTCTATATAGCCAACTAATAACCTCTTCACATGCCAGTGAGTTATTGCGCCAAAGACTGACAAATGTGAGTAAAACGGAGGTGAGCAAGTCAGGTAACTTTATTCAGAAACTAATTCATGCTATTCACTAAATAGTAAGCAACGAAGACATACAAACCTTCACTGGCTAAAGGACTTTTTGGCCAATCAAATTCTACTGACCGTAAGGCACATTCACTGCACTGCAAGAATAAGTAACACTGGTTACAAAATACTCAACATCGCTGGTACTATAGAAGTAACAGGACCGGCGGGGTTAGAATAGTAGAACGGTAAATCAAACACTGCGAGAATAGGTAACACTGGTTACAAAATACTCAACATCGCTGGTACCATAGAAGTAACAGGACCGGCGGGGTTAGAATAGTAGAATGGTAAATCAAACACTGCGAGAATAGGTAACACTGGTTACAAAATACTCAACATCGCTGGTACCATAGAAGTAACAGGACCGGCGGGGTTAGAATAGTAGAATGGTAAATCAAACACGTGAATTTAAAAACAAGGCAAAACTAAACTTTAAAAGCTGATTAAAAAGCTGGTATTACAAGCTGATTAAGATATGTGGTTGATATAAAGTAAAGTAACTTATGTAACGTTGGTAACTCGTGATATAGGACTTATAAGGGTTGGAATATTAGAAACCAGGAGAGGGGGTGGCAATTCCAACGACAACAAAACAATTCGAGCAAGGATAAATGGGCCCAAAAATATTTCTGAAATCGCTTGTTTGCAAAAACAATTCGTGCAAGAGAACATAGGCGGATCCAGCAAAATTAACGTGTGAAAAAAATCGTGCAGCGCTTGCAAAGTCCAAAACAATCGTGCAGAGCTAACACGGCCAAAAACAAATCGTGCACAAAAGAAAACTACCACCCCTCCCCTGATTTCTAATGGTCCACCCCTAAACAAGGCTTTTAATCAGCAGGCAAAAGATCAACACGCAAGGCTTTTAATCAGGCTTTTAATCAGCAGGCAAAAGATCAACACGCAAATTCTCTTTACCTGTCTGTGCGCGTCTCGTAGATAAGTATCGTACCCGGTATCGCCCGTTTGTGCCGACGATTTGACTTCATCCGGGACTAGTGATAAGAAACTGAAATTAGAATGGGTTAGTACATGAAGTCGTACAGCATATACAACAACAACAATGCTTTACTGTACTTCAAACCATATACATATTTATTTATTTTCCAGTTCGTAATCCACTGAAGTCGCGCGCTGATTGGCTGGTGATCCTGTCCGGTTTTTCCCCTCAAAGTTTTAGACGAGACTCTTACGTAAACGTATCCTAGCATTGAACAGCTTGTGTTAAAAGCTTTGGAAAAAGGGGGAATTCTGCTGAAAATTGCCTGCGATTTGAGTGAAACAAAGGGCGCACCACTCAAGACAGACAAATGTATCACTTGAACGTTATTTACCGGCCTTATATAGTCGGTGCGTATGGAGAACAACTTTACTCTCGGGCTTGAAAACGGTTCTGGCAAAGGATTTCTCCATACAGACCTCCGGTAAATAACATATGAGCAGATTTCGTATGAGTGGGACAAACTACAGCACTGACTACAGCACGGTTACCGTACGGCATGCCGTGACGTTGAAATGGTTTCCCATTGTTTTTGTCCTGCCGATCCAATCAAATTACAGAAATACGGTACAGCACGGTTACACCACGGCTACGGACATGCCGAAGTTTGTCTCACTCACACGAAATCTGCTCTATATATCTATATATTGAAATAAGGTGACCAAATTAACAAAGTAAATACAAATCGCCTGTAATATACTATCATCATCATCGTTATCATCATTCTCAACATTGTCATCATCGTCATCATTAATCATCATGTTTGTTATCATATTTTCTACATTTTATTTTATACGTGACAAGTGTGATGACGTGACAGGTGAGATGCACGTCATCTCACCTGTCACGTCATCACACCTGTCACGTCATCACACCTGTCACGTATAACATAAAATGTAGAAAATATGATAACAAACAGGTTTGATGACGTGCCAGGTGTGGTGATGTGACAGGTGAGAGGGCGTGACAAGTGAGATCACATGACAGGTGTGATGGCGTGACAGATGAGAGGACATGATCGGTCAGATGACGTGACAGGTCTGATTGGTCCCTGAATCACTGTACTCCCCATCACTTTAGATCTGGCTCTGTACTATTTCGACTAGTAGAACTAATCTTCTGGGCCCGGTTCCTGAAAGCCAGATTAGCGCTAATCCAGAGTTAATTACCATGACAACTAATATGTTTTGTTGAGAGTTAATCCAGGATTAGCGCTAATCGGGCTTTCAGGAACCGGGCCCTGGGCCCGGTTGCTCAAAGCCCGATTAGTGCTAATCCAGGGTTAATTTCCATGACAACCAATAGGTTCTGTGCAGAGTTAATCCAGGATTAACACTAATCGGGCTTTGAACAACCCGGCCCTGGCCATTAAATCTGCCCTTTTACGCTGTAGTACTAGCCTTGCATTTTAAATTGTTCATCTACTTCCGTACAGTGTATATACATGTATATATGGCTATTTCAGACACCTTTTTATACTTCTTCATTATAATTAACCTAGCTTGGAACTGTAATTTATATAATTGTAATCAATCTCTTGTTGCTGCTGTTGTTGAACCCATTAGGTGCTAGTAGAGGCATTACCAGTCCTTTACCCTTCTATCAGTACAACTCACCTATTAACAACTTTTTCCACCTCTTCTCTCTCAACATCATCCACACTGCATGTCACATTAGGAATACTGAGCCCATCAGGTGTGAGTGGAGGGCTGACAGGTGTCATGGGGGAGGGAGGTGGTCCTTCTGAAGGCTTGCCATTAGTCATGCTTGCTGTGTTGTAGTATTTTCTGCCTTTCAAGTTGCGAATTATTAAGTTATCCAGGATTACTTTTGATGGCTTTTGCAGGAGAGCCTCGAAGAGCTTTAGCGTTTCTATAGTAAGCTGGAAATGTAAGGTTGAAAATAATTAAGAACGTACATTAGTAAATGAAAGAATAAGTAAATAACCGGTTTAGATATGTAAATATCATTCTACTAGCAAGTGTACTGGTCAATTCCAAACCTGCCACAATGATAAGTTGTACAGTCTGATTAGAACACCGCAGCGCTTTTATTATTCTGTGACAAATAACTACATTGCATGTACCTCGTCTGATAAATGGTCACAAAGCTCGATGAGTTTCTGTCGCAGTTTATGGCCACCCTCGTCGGTCTGTGTCTCTGGCTTATCATTCTCACCAAGAAGAAACAAAGAAAATTCTAGGGAAAATAAACATTTTATGTTTCTAATCTAGAAAAGCAAATATACGCTTCATACTCTTCTCTCTTTAGGTATCAGTCAACTCCAAACCTGCCCAACCCCTCCTCGGGCATTTGTGGGACATTTGCCATTTTTGAATCTGAACATTGCAAATAGACCCATTGTATAAATGGCGTCCAAATTAAATAGGTATTGTCCTGGAGACTTGAGCCTCGTGTTCATGTTGTCACACAAAAGCGTTTTCACATGAATGTGAGGCTAAAGATTCTCAAACAATGGTTATTCAAATTGAGTGGGGATTTGGAACGAGTGCAAAGCTCTTAAAAACGTGATGTAAAATTCACTATCTTTGACTCTCTTTGACAAATGCCCCACCCGGCTGACAATTGCTTGCAAATGCCCCGCCCCTGGGACTGATAAGTTGTCAAATGCCCCACGTATACCTGGGGAGGGGTTGGGCAGGTTTGGAATTGACTGATACACTACACGGTCCAAAACATTCTGTGAACTGTATCACTGACAATCACGCCGTTCGTGTTACTGACTGGAATCTAAGTGGTGTCAGATCATACCTCGTAACAGTTGTGGTGACGTCACGGTCTTTAAACACCTGCGCATAATAGCAACAGTGGAAATGACCCCAATCTCTGATCTAACGAAGAAAGAAGATTATCGATACATTGACGTAGCAGAAGTTTTACAGTTGAGGGCAGGACGAAGGACAGTACAATACTGGATGAGTGCATTCACTCGCTAGTTTGGGGCATTTTTGTAGGCCATCCGAGGGCACGTTGAGCCTCGGTCAAATGGTTCAGTTCAACATTGGTACAACATCGGTACAACATCGATAAAACATCGGTACAAAATCGGTACAACATCTGTCGAAACCCGATATTGGAACCGTTTAACATGGCCTTTGAACTTTGATTCAACATCTCTCCAACATTTAATTAACTTCTGTTATCGGAAATGTTGAATCATGTTGAAACCGTTTGACCGCTTCGTTCAACATTTGTTGAAATATTATACGCGCATGCAAGGTGGATGAGAGGAGTCTGGTACTCATTCCCAGGTCCCTCACAACTTATTTACCCAACATTGTTGAATCGATGTTGAAACCATTGATACAACTATTCTAATGTTGGACCGATGTTGAAACTGTTTGACTACACCGCGGCATAACATTATGTACCGCTGGCCAATAAGAAAGGAGGCTCTGGGGAAGAGATTATTCAAATACAGGTTGGATAATTTTTTCGAGGGCTTTAACTTTTCTATTGGAATGCATGTATATGAACTATACGGGCATAATCAACTAAAGTCGAGTAAGGTATGCTAACCGCCGTGGAAAGCGAGTAGCAGCTGACATTTCGAGTGCTAGCCCTTCGTCAGAGCCAAAAAAGGCCTAATGAGTAATATCTTGAAATTCACTGGGATCTTAGTGAAATAAAGGTTATCAAATAACAATAAAAAAGATGTCAAAAATGAAATAAGAAAATACAGTCCACTGAGATGGAATTATAAATTTATTACCCGCACTCGATAAACCTTCACGCACACGCACTCACTAATAAGAGGTTGGAGGGCCTGGCAAGCTTCAATGCTACTTACTGTTGCATGAAACTCGGCTCTATCACAGGTTGTAGGAATCTTTCTCTTACACCGACTGCAAGAGCTTTTGCCACCAACTGAAAAGAGAAACAGGTGTAGACAAAATACGATCAAATACACTGGCTACCCAGCTAGTTTAGCTTTTTAGTTATTCTGGGTAGTCCATACCAAATGTTAGGATTTTTAAGCTAGTATGCTGTGTTTCGTTCTGTTGTCTTTGTGGCCCTGGTTACAGTAGTTGTACAGTACATTTACTGCAAACAAACAAACAGCATGGTACCTTGTGTGATTCTTTAGATAACTGATCCACATAGTCAAGCCAAGACAAGAATGACAGCAACTGTCTTTTGCCAGGAAATGTAAGAATGTCCTCATCATCACCTATGTGGTCAAGACTGAAGCAACAAAGATACCTTATTTATAAATGTGTAAGCTGGTATTTTTATACTAAAAGTTTAGAATTTAATTCTTAAAGACAGGGTCGTAACGAGGTATGTGGGATCTGGGATCACAGACCCGGGATCAGGATCACAGGGCATGGGATCGTGATCACAGGGCATTGGATCGGGATCACAGACCTGGGATCGGGATATACAGGCACACACTGACTGTACAATGAACAAAACATAACTCATGAATAATGCATGAGGCCGAAGGCAGAATGCAGTTATTTGTCAATAAGACACAAATATAATGTATATCATCCTATAGACCCATTCGAAAAATGGCGTCCAATTTAAAAAGCTATTGTCCTGGTAACGTGAACACGAGGCTAGTCAGTACACACAAAAACTTTTGACCGTGTAAGCGAGGCTAGTCAGTACTAAACAATAGTTAATTAAATTGGACGCCATTTTTCGAATGGGTCTATTGGTCACCAATAAAGCACCTGCTTGGATTTTGTGTACGAAGTTGGAATATTAATTTGTTATACTCTATGCTGCTGGTAAGCTAAACTAAACTTCAATTTGCATTACTCAGGGTTTTCCATTTGTTATTACAAAAAATGCCATTATAACAAGCGCTCTGATTGGTTGAAAACCAAAACTAAAACTCTTTGGAAAGTTGCGTGCGTTCTTGAGCTAGTTGGGAGAATTTACTTTTTATTATCAAATTGAATGAGCGTTTTCCCGTTTTGTACTCGGTATTTTGAGTTATATTATAAAGGAAATAAAAACACATTTTCTTCTTTGTTTCTATAGAGTTATAAGGCATGAGTTTTATGGGGGAAGGTTTTTTATCTCAAGGCTCTGAAATGTTATTTTGTGACCGTGCCCACCATGGTCTATTTTCCATGAGTTACATGTAACTACTTCCTCGAAAATATCAGTCTAATATTTGTTAAAAGGAGGACTCTATGGAAACTCTCCTGAGTCCCTCAGTGAAAGTAATGGCCCTTCTTTACACTTGAAAACCAAAAAATATAATCACTTTCATCCACAACTATTTTGAGGGTTTGAATTACTCACCCCCATTTAGCAGTAACTGTAGTGATGGCTGCTGGGTCCATGTTCTGTGGACATGCCTCAAACAGGGGTTTAAATCTATCAGCCTGCCATTAAAGACCATGCTTCAGTTCACAGTAAACTCGTGTTTGACTGGATTTGGAAATTGTACTACAGTTAGCAAAAAGTATGCCAGCAGTGGCCTCTAACAAGTGCAAACAGTACTTTTGAGCACTACCAAATTGTGTCGAGTGCTACTAAACTTCAGAGACACCGTTATCCTGCCTTGGAGGCCAACAAAATTTTGTCAGACAACAAACTGACAGCTTTGTCAATAATATTCTCACTATTCTTTTTGAGGCTCTAGCTGCTTTAAGGTGGCTCGCCTGGATTTTCCAGGGACGCACCATACCCACTTTGAACGGCTGATACTCCACTGTCAGAGCTCAGTCGGGCTACCCACTTCATCCATTTACTAGAAATACAACAAACTTTCCAAAAATGTATGTTTGTTTGACATCGGTGTTACCATAGCAACACAGCATTGACGTCATGTATTTTATATAGCATCAATGTTCTCGAAATCTAGACCTAAACTTTTAAAACTACCTAGTGTCCCTTGTAGTCTAAATGTAGGCAAGGCCTTCAAGACTGCAAAGTTTAAAAAAATTGTATGAGAGCGTTTTTGAAAATAAAACGGGTTCAATATTTTCGTTAAAAAATAAACAATTCGCCTTACTTCCTGTTTAGTCATCAAGAACTGTGTTTCCAGACCAATTCAAGCGATGATTTTAGCGTATTTCATATCCGTGACATACATGTAGGACTACTTCCCATGAAAATTTCATTCCATTTGCTTTATTCGATTTCGGTTTATGGAATCATAAGTAATGTCATAAATATGCTCATTTTACTCAAAATAGCAACGTATTTGCTAAGGAAGCTGTAATTCGAAAACTAGTCAATAAATATATTTTTTAATCTTTTCACCTGAAATTCAACATGTACTACCCTGGCCCTGTAAATTTCAAGAGCATTGAATCATTTTAAAGGCACGGAATAAAAACAAAAACATAGGGAACTTTTACATTCATCCACGCAAGCTTCATTGCTGTATCATTTTTATTGATAGCTTGTGTCTTTCCAAAATTTCTCTTTTGTCTAGATTCTACCTACTTGTGCTTTTGAACTAACAAGTTTACCATACACGCTTGCTACATGTATACTTCGCTACTGCTGGAACGCTCCTGCAAATTCTGTTCTTGGTACAATGACATGCAACTATCATAGTCACACTGCCATTTGTAACGCTGTTATAATATAACTTATAATATTTATTTACAAAACGGTTTATAATATCACTAATACAAAATCTCATTTTTAATTAATATTTAGAAAATGTGGTCTAGACGTCACAGGCACTTTTTCCCGCTCTGGTTACTAAAAACACACTTATTCAACATTATCATCCCGCACTGCCTAGCTTCATGGTTTAACTAATTTGCATGTCATTGTACCACGAACAGAATTCGCACGAGCATTCCGGCAGTAGCGAATGCTTTTCGAAAATGCTCTCATGCAATTTTTTTAAACTTTGCAGTCTTGAAGGCCTACAATTAGACTACAAGGGACACTAGGTAGTTTTAAAAGTTTAGGTCTAGATTTCGAGAAAATTTATGATATGTGAAATACATGACGTCAACGCTGTGTTGCTATGGTAACACTGATGTCAAACAAACCTACATTTCTATTTCTAGTAAATGGGTGAAGTGGGTAGCCCAACCGAGCTCTGACAGTGGAGTATCAGCCATTCAAAGTGGGTATGGTCCGTCCCTGGAAAATCCAGGCGAGCCACCTTAATAAAGTTGAGTTTGATCTCAAACTCTGCACATAAAAACCCATTTTGATTGGCATTGACTGGTTTACAAGTAGTTTGCATAATATCTAGTGAGAACACATTTACCAAACAGCAGATTTGGTAGAGACAAAAATTGTAAGAAGTCTTTGCAGAGCCAAAAATTTGTTGGGCTAGTACTTATAACAGGCCCTAAGTGAAACATTTCACAAGCAATCAAAATGCAAGAGCCTAGAAAATGCTTTTGGAAATTCAGGACACTTCATGGTCTATGGTCTATATGCCTGGTCATAACAGATCCAAGAGAATGTCTTACCATAACCTCACAAAATGGTGTGTAGAGGATAATAACAGTGGCAGCATGGTCTTCCGGTAATGACGCACACAGCATTAGACCCTCACATGCCTTAACTGCAATCCTGCTATCCTGCAGGGTAAATTACGAAGAATATCTACATCACGATGTCAAAATGCACAGGCTATGTTCATAGTGAAAGTGAAAAACTCTTTGAGTACTACACTAATAAAAAATATGTAAGTCTAGCATTAATCTAAGTAATCTCTCAATAACAGTTAAATACAGTCACTCAAGTGAAACAATGAGTGTACATCTACTTTATTAACTGATAAAATGATTCAGTCACATCACATTGATCAGTATAAATTAAAATCTAAAATTTTAAATTACAGTGAACAATACATAGGTAGTAATAAAAACGTTCTCATAGAATTTAGATAAGATTGGAACAAATAACAATATAAATAAATCACAACAACTTACAATGAGGAAGAGCCTAAAACCACTCACCTAAATTAATAAAATGGGGGCACTTAACCCTTACTGAATCTGGAATATCTACAATGCTACTTGGCAGTATATTCCATAATTATTGTCCATGGAATAAAAAAGTGAAGCAAGCTAGTTGTTTCACAAACAACCTTAGCAAGTGGGTAGAGCTTGGGGGTTTGAGAGAAATTCAAATAGGCCAGTTCAACAGCCCCTCATGTCCATATTTACATTGGCATCAGTGCCTATACTCTTATTGATCATCGCCAAGAACCAATCAGAAAGTGAGAAATATGGGTTTTGCTGTGAAACGTGTTTCTAAATAAATCCGCTATATTTAATTTTACAAATCTTTAAAAAGATATAAATTATGTTGATACACTATTAAAAGGAACTAAAATATGAGGACCCATAACTTATGTCTAATCATATGATTTCATCTACAAATGTAGCTCTCCCCCTCTGAAGTTATTTTGACTGGTTGCCTTACCTCACTCTTAGTCAAACTGAGAAGGGAGTTAACAAGGGTGTAATCAGGTTTATCTCGCCGCCTGGAGTCTGTTGGTGTTGACGTCCCACTGCCACCCACTGGAGTTGAGTTGCCAGATGAGCTGATCTCAAGGGACTGAATATAACAGTATCCATGTTGTTAATAACCTGATATCTAACAGTATACAATGCATATACATTTGCCACCAAGTTGATTGACTGTGTTATCAAAATCTAATACTACACAGTTGTAGTTTCTGCCAGTTTGACTTAAATGTAAAGAGCTTTCGTTTAGGAGGCAATGAAGGACATGCATGGACATACATGTAAACTAAGACTGCAGGAGGGAACGAGCCAGGCTGCGCCATTCCCACTTAAAAAACAACAACATTATTTTGCCCCCTGAAAAAAATACAATAATGGTCAAATTGACCCGCTTTGTCTGCTTCCAAAGGAAATTAAATGCCAGATCACTTGCAAAAGGGCCAAATTGTCCCTTCTGGCTCAATTTCTGGCTCAATCCCTGCTGTAGTAGTCATGTTGGCAGTGCAGCATACATGTATATGTATCAATGAAACAAAGCAATCAAATAAACAAACCTAATAAATCAAAGCTAGATAAAATAAAATGGTTAGTAAAACAAAACAAGAAATCAAGATTACAAAACAATATTATTATTATATATAATTAGCATTAGATTAGAACAATAATAATTATTAAGGTGTTATCAGCACACTGAAAGTTAGTGGTGATTTAAAAAATGTTGGTAACACAATTAATTTTAATCTTTTATGAAAATTAAATGTTTAATTATGGCATGTAGTGGTCATTGTCAAGATTAAAAACAGAAGTTAATATCTACAACTATCATCAAAATTTAGTAGCAGCCAAGCACAACAATAATAATGAAGAAATATTGACCGTTAAAAGTTAAGCACATTTAATTATTATAAAACACAAAAGTAAGGGTACAAAATTAATGAACACATTCCTTGTAATGGTTGCTGTAGTCAAGAATGAATGAATGCACTGTACATTGTAGACTTGTAGAACAGTCTATTTAAGCAAAATTGCAAAGGTTCTTTGGTATTTTTTTTTTGGTTCAAACAAAAACATACTTTCAATATTAATGATTGGGTTTATTTTTAAGAGTGTGAAAAGTACACAGTCTAAATATGGTATCAATGATAAAAGTACTATAGTTTTGTTTACAATTTTGACTCATTAGCATAAATCACACTTCAAGCTGCAAACAAACCAACTCCATAAATTGTAAGATAATGTCACAGACCACTGATTCAGGACCCAGGATTATCTCTGGGAATGGGGTTACATGTAGTTTGATAGGTAGGGGTTTAACCATGGCAACTTCTTTGTTTTTCTTTATAAAAGGGAGGGAGAGAAATGGGGGTTTGATTGACAGAAATAATAATAAATAAATAAATAAAGTATTCATTTATATAGTGCAAATTATATATGGATATATTCAAATGTGCTTCACAAGGTTATTTTTTGTGATACAGACTGCTATTGTGGTGCAATATATATGTGCTGCCATGCAGTTTATAATCATGAGTGATTGTTAGTTCCTCAGAATACCAGGCTGTTGTTTCAATCCCCTACTCTTTCTCAAAATAACACAATGGGCTCTTTCACATCTCCCTCATATAGATTAGAAGAGAAAGGAGACAAGGCCAACGACTTATACGTCCCTGCCCAATGACGCAGCCGGGATTCGAACCTGCGACCTCCTGCACTCTAGACTGTGCTCTAGATACCAGCTGAACTAACCAGTGAGGTGGTAAAATGGGGGTTCGATAGAGAGAAAGGGGTTCGATCAAACCCCACTTTACTTCCTGAATGTGTCCCAGCTTAGTAATAATAATTATTGGAGTTTCCACTTATATAGCCATACATTCTTTGTAAGTTTTGCTATTTTGTAAAGCTGATTTATGAAAAAAATATTCAACATCCATGTATAATTAACTCTCAAATTTCCGGTAATTACTAAGCACACATGTACATCGTTCTCTTTGGATTTATGGACTGAGTTTGTTCTTAAGTGGAGTGATCATGAGTTAAATTCCAATTCGATCCTGGAGTTCGTCGGAATACTTAAATATAAGTCTCTGGCTTGGGAGACCCGGTAACGGCTTCCTGTATCTTCATTTATTATTTATTTCTAGCTCGAAGTTTGACTTATGCTAATGAGGCAAAATGTAAACGACAACATCAGCAAAGATTTCCCTATTAACAACTGACCACAACACTGAAACAACCACCAAATTGTTTTTCTCTTTCTAATCATTATACATTGTATACTTCAGAATTAATATCACAATACAGTTACACATACACTGACAGTACATGTACATGTATGGTGTCGCTAAAGCCTTATCAAACAATCCACTTCTTTCACACTCATAATGATATCTGCACAGTAGTACATTTAGTACAATGTACCATTGCTGACCATCAAAATATATTTAATAATATTCCATTCTATTTTATTCCCTTCATGGTGAGGTACATACAATCATGTATGTAGCTAAAATGTTGAATAATAAAAAGGATTAAGATCAGATAGGAGAATGGAAGAGTGAATAAGTAATAGTCAATGTGTAGAGTGAGTGCTCCTAGGAGATGTACATGAGAAGGTTCAAGGAGCAACTGATGCATGTACAGTATCAGTGCATGGGTAATAAATACATGTTGTCCTTGACATGAAAGTTAATGCCAATCCACGCATGCATGCATACCTCTGGTTTACGAATAGAATATGCAGCAGATGTAGTCTAGTGGAAGGAAACATATAGAGATTAAAAACACCTGTAAAAATCTGACATCAGGCTTTAACTCAGTCTATACTTATAGCAATAACTCACATGAAAAACAAAGATACTGATGAAACTAAAATATCACCATACATGCAAAACAATCAATATTATTTTTGTTGTTGTTGTGCAATGAGGCATAATAAGCAAAGCCCATGCATTCTTGAGTACATATATTATATTATGCCCTTCAAAACCATAATTTGACATTTAGAGGAGGGACACCAGGGCCACAATATTCGCCTATTTAAATTGTTGTCCTGGCTATTTTACCATTACTTTTCTTTGCCATTGCAATGCCACCATTTTGTGTCCATATTCAAATCCTTAACAAGAAGCCAGCATTGAGTCAAATTAAAAAAAACTATGTAAACAACTCCTTTCTATCATAACAATTTATTGGTAATAATTTAGCATATTGTTATCCACTTTTTCAGTGATCAGTGACATTATATTGGAATTAAATTACATCTAGGATTGTAGAAAGCTGCAGTGATTAGAAAATTTTATTGGCATAATTATTTTATGTGATATCACATAATTTACTTTATTTTATATATCTAGCTAAAATTAATGTGCATTGTAACAAGACATGCTGTTTAAATCTAGGTAGAGATACTTTGGTCTACTGTTATTATGAGTAATTATTAATTAATTTACATCATCCATTATGATCCAGTGATTGTTTTCTAAATTACCATACTCCCCAGGTAATGTTTAAATGGCAGTGCACATTGCACACTTACATTGTGTACTTTAGAGTTGGAAGCTTTGTTTGTTTGCTCACAGGCAATGCATGTACAGGATTGCAAAGTTGATAGCTGTGATTAGAAAGATTAAAAGTACAGATGGAAATGAGAAATAGACAGTTTATAAAAGGATCTTAAAGAAACAGATGGAATTTATCAAAATAACCAAATAATAATAATAATAATAATATACAGTTCTTATATAGCGCCATTTCCATCTCTGTCCAATGGCGCTTTACAATAGGTTTAAATACACATATCTAATATTAAAAGAACGAAAATATCATAGCGAATAAATATGTATATGATAAAAAGCATTAAGAGAAATTAAAACTATCCTTAAATCTGATCTAAAAATATGTGATAAAAAGTACTACGAAAAATTAAAAATGTCCTGAATAAGCCTTCCTGAAAAGGTAAGTTTTTACTTTACTCTTAAATTCATTTATTGTTAAACAATTTCTAATGTCTTGTGGAAGGCCGTTCCATAGGGCAGGTGCAGCAGTTGAAAATGCCCTACAACCATATGAACTTAATTTATATGGCACCTGAACCAGCCTATCGCTGGTGGCAGATCTCAAAGAACGCGTAGGTACATATCGAGTGACCAAATCAGCAATATACGGAGGTGCCAAACCATGAAGGGACTTGAATGTCAGCAAAAGAATCTTAAAAACAATCCGTTCTTCGATAGGAAGCCAATGTAAGTTATATAAAACAGGGGTAATATGTTCAGATTTTCTACTTAAAGTAACAATTCTTGCTGCTGCATTCTGTACGCTCTGTAGCCGCTTGGTAACGTGTTTAGGTAGTCCGTAGAGAAGAGAGTTGCAGAAATCAAGTCTTGATGTGAAATAAAATCATATAAACGTGATGAATTAGAAAGAAAATGTAGCTCAGAAGCCATTTACTTGTACTGGTAATTAAACCATGCTTAACCACATGTACACTACATGTATATAATTATGCACTTTAGTACAATCATTTCACTAGATCACTGGAGAACATTTAACAATGAACTTTCACTTTTGTTGAATGAGCTATATTTCTATTAATTTAGATTAAATTGTTAATAAAAGTTTTCTTCAAATGTAAATTTGTTCTGCTCTAAAATATGGCTGGATTACATTACATAACTGTAATGGTTCGGTAAGTACACTACCAATAATTACACAATTTGTGTGCATACCATCTAAAACACAGAAAAATCCTGTGAGGGAGCTGGCTCAAAGCCATAGAACAATAGGTTTCATTTTACTTTTTATGCAGATCATTACTTCATACATGTACATGTATATGGCCAAATCACAGGCCTGTGTAGAGCATAAACTTCAGTCTGTACCTCTGTAACCTGATTGGCTAAAAGGGCAAAACTTGGGGAGGCCATATTTTATTCAAAACTCATGCAACACCACTGTGACAAAAAATATCATTTATTGCTTTAATAATTAGAACAAGATTCTATTCATTTTATTTTATGTACTCATTTAAATTTAACTGTTTTATCATAAATAAAAATGATAAGACAAATACATAAGGGTCAGTTTACTTTTGACAACACCATGCATAAAGTAACATCAATCATGAACTCACCTCTAAGAAGAAATTAACAAGATATGGATCCTGTCTTAATTTGGCACATACAGTACATAGAAACTGGACTTCTTCATTCTCTGATGGAGCTGCTCGTACCTCACCACATAATCGGATCAGCCTCTGATATGGCAAGGAAAAAAGGAAACATGGAATAATAATTTATCATGAAGGTATAATTTATAACAACATGATTTTTGTTCCAATTTTAAGTGACAATCATTACTTTCTTGTACTTTTACAGTTCCATTAATCATTCCATATGTTAAGGAAACCATGCATAGCATTAAAAGGAGCTAGGAGAAAGCAGTATCCCACCTACCTCTTGTCAAGTTTAATTGCTGACTTTAAATAAATATTGGAAGTCAAATATAATTATACTGCTTAATTGTACACTATTTAGCATTTTATAGCAAACTTGATACATTATAATAATTAACACACAAAAGTCATGTACTATAATGGTGAATGGGATTTTAAATGTAAAAACTATGACTACATACAGACCATATAGTACAGATACTGTAAGATGTGCCAAGATGTTAATTAAAAACAACTTCCTTTATTTCTGTTCCAGAAAAATGCAAATTTAGTGTGGCAAGATTCAAGTATGTCCACGGCAGAGAACATCCTTCCCCTATTTTTTCCACACATGAATTAACATCATGTATAATACTGAATGAATGGTTATGGCTTACATGTACAGGTCTGTAGACATTAACATGAGGGAGTAAGGGTTGCTTCATCTTAGCCAGCAGATTGGTGAAAAATGATAACACTTGTTGCTTCATTCCTGGTGGGCACTATGGCATAGAAAATAACACATCTATTTTAATAATTAATTATTTTGTAGCATTGATACCAACTGGAAAAGCAAAGTTTTAGTGCATATATAATTTATATGTATCTCTGGGTAGTTAAAGGTTAAAGTTATATACATGTATACCTAATGCACACTATACTGATTTATAATATAGTTACCTCAATAATATTATGGGAGGATCCTAACGACGTGTGATTTTAAATTTAATTTACCTGAGCATGTTTTATTGACAAATAAATGAATACTACATGAGGCCAAAGGTCGAATGCGCAATATGAACAAAATTAATTTTGAGTTCATTGTACAGTCAGCATTGAAGTGGCTGTATATATACATGTACATGTATTTGTCAATAAAACACAAAGTAAAACAAAACGTTTCTAACCCTTTTAATATTCCAAATGAGTGCATAGCGTGCTGTGGTCACCAATAAAGCACTGTCATTAGCCAATCACCTGTTTGGATTAATATGTACTGTGCACAAAGTTGGAATATTAATTTATTATATACCATGCTTGAGCAGGAGAACTGGGCTTATATTATAAAACAAATAGAAGATGGTTTTCCTTGTACATGTACTGTTTCTCCTTAATGTTTTATGTTTTATTGCCACCATATATAATTTGCTAAAAGTTTACATCTTTGATAAAATCAAAATAAAATAAGAGTACATTCTTACATTAGAAGTGTTCGATTACAATATAGATGATCGAAAAAAGTACAGGTAAATCTATTTTTTTTATTCAAATACAGTAGTGGCGAGGAAGCCTAATAGAAACTAGAAAAGCTTATGGTAATTAGGCTTCCTCCTAAAAGATAACTGAACGGATTTGATTGGAAAAGTGGAAGAGACTATAGTGGGCTAATTAATTTTTCAGTTTTCAATAAAGTATTTTTTCACAGATTTCTTGAAAATTTAAATACTGGGCAAAGTTGTTAATTCACAGGGTAGGGAATTCCATATTTTGGGACCTTGATGAAGGATAGTGAACTGCTTGATGTTAGTTCTGCAGTGATGTGGTCTATAGTCAGTGGCATGTCTTGTATTATAATTATGAATTTCTCGATTAGTTAAAAAGAGGTTGAGAAAACTGACAGGTAGAAGTTGATTATTTGTACATAAAGCTTGATATTAAAAACAAATTCACACTAAATACATCAAGAATCTTTAGCTCCTTAAATAAGAGTGCTGTATGTGCGCGATAATCAGCATTTGATATTATTCGGACGATGCATTTCTGTAAAAGATGAAGTCTGTTTAAATTAGAGGGATACGTTGACGACCATACAATATTACAATAATTAAGGTATGGGTACACTAGGGTATAATATAAGGACATCATAGTTTCCGAAGACAGGAAAAAACGAGATTTTGTTATTATAATAATGCAGATTGATTTTGATTTTTTTTTACTGACAAAGCTAATGTGGGATTTCCATGTGAAATGTTGATCAATAAAGACTCCAAGAAACTTTACGACTTCCACTTGTTTTATATTTTTATTTTCCATAACTATGGGGTTGTGTGAGCACAAAATCTTCTGCTTGGGGCGAAATATCATATAATTAGTTTTCTCAATGTTTAGCGATAATTTACTGGCTCTAAGCCAGTTCGCAATTTGCGTTAGTTCATGATTTAATTCAGATATTAGATGACAAAGCTTTTTATGCGAGTAAAATATACTTGTATCGTTGGCAAAGAGAAGGGATTGGGCCATTTTAGATGCATTAGGTAGATCATTTATGTATATTATGATAAAGAGTAAGGGCCCAAGGATTGATCCTTGGGGTACACCACAACTAATTGTTTTATAGGAAGAGCTATTTGAGCCAAACTGTACAAACTGTTTCCTGTCGGTCAAGTAACTTACAATCCATTTGAGGGCGGTGCCACGAATACCATAGAATTCAAGTTTCTCAATCAGTATTTGGTGATTGAGGGTGTCGAAAGCTTTTGACAAGTCAAGGAAAATGCCTGCAGAGATTTCATTGTTGTCTATAGATGATGCAATATTGTTTAATAACTGAATTAAAGCTAGCGAGGTAGAATGATTTCTACAAAAGCCAAATTGGTTTTTATACAGTATATCATGTTTATTCAAAAATTCATAAATGCGATATTAAATAACAGACAATAAAATACACACACATACTACAATAGGAAAACGATACCTCACACTCAACATTAATCATTGGTGTATCAAATAGTTACCTAAATACGATGCCCTTAAATCTGCTCATGATAATTATTACTAGGAGAGAAAAAAAGGAACATTTCTGCCAAAATAATGTATAATAAATATGCATTATTTATTAATTATGGGAAAGGTACGTAGTGAGAAAAAATAGCTTTTTTTAGTTGTTTTCTGGAATGAATGCTTTTAATTCGAAGAGGTAAGTTATTCCAATAATATCGTTCAATGAAAGGGACTGGAAATTCCAGATGGGTGGGGGGGTCAGAGGGACCACAAAATTACAGAGTTTGTATGGGAGAAAATTGGAAATTCCAGAGGGGAGGGGGGGGGGGGGTCAAAGAACAAATCCCTTCCTGGGGGCGGGGATGTACACCATCAATCCCAAAGGATTTATTTGGATTTAAGTTATCTAAAATTAAATAAATTTCTACCTCATTAGTTTGATCAATTATAAATTTCTTTTTGGTCTTTTGTTTACGAGTATTTATATTATGAAAACTATAAGGTAGCTTGGAAGATAATAATACTGGAATATCTGCAAAGTAAGAATTTAAATCATTTGCAATGGAATTTGGATTGTGACAAGTTTTTCATTTTTAGTAATACCATTAATTGTTGAAGAGCGTCGTTTTTTAATTAATAATAAAATTTATATTGTCCCATAATTTCTTAGAATTGTTAGAGTTAGCCATTAAAGAATTATAATATGTAGTTCGTAATATCTTATTTAATTCAACAATTTTGTTCCTAACAGTTTGTATTTATTTAAATATTTAACTTTTTTAGTTTTTAGCCATATTTTGTGAATTTTATCGCGAATTCCTATTGAATTTTCTTAAACCTGTAGTTAATGTCCTTTAAAAATAATGCACTTTTAAGGGCTAATTGAAAAGCTACATAATGCACTTGTGCATGTTCCCCTTGGGCTAGCGTGCATTATGTTTATAGAACATGGAGAAGTATCTACTATTATTTTATTAAATAGCAATAAAAAAACTGTCAATAAATATTGTGGTAGCTTAAAGTGCACATGAGCCCAATTTTTTAATCAATAAAATCAATTCTCCATCAAGTAAATAGTTGAATTGTAAAGTATTTCTTAATTTGAGTGTTGTGCCCATGAGTTACATGTATAGAGGTTTCTATTTCCAATATGCTAATTATGTGACGTGAGGCCCAAAAATGGTCACTTCTTTCTCCTTGTGAATGAAACTATTTCTGATTTATACAAAATATTTGGTAAAATCACTGATATAAGGCCCAAATATTACATGGATGTTTAGAAAAATATGTATATTTCTGCCAGCACATTTTTGTATAATAAATGAGTCCTCACATGTCATCACATAATTAACATATTGGAAATAGAAACCTCTATAATTCATATAATTATGCAGCATTCAAATTAAGAAATATTTTACAATTGAACTATTTACTTATAGAATCGATTTTCATGATAAAAAATTTGGGCTCATATGTACTTTAACCCTTTCACCACCGGAAGCGTTTGGGCTGAATTGGTGAAATTCAGAGTGCTAACTCAACCCTCCCCCCTCAGTTCCAGTTTGGCTTGCCCAGGGTAGTTAAATACTGCTGACTTTTTAAACCAAGGGCTCAAACTTTCCCCATGATGCCATTCGGCAGAATTCTACGGACTCGTCGGCGGTAAGTATGCTTTCTTCTGTAGGATTTCCAATGAAATGTGCTCTAATTTTGGACAAATAAGCCACTGTCAGAGAGCTTGAAGACATCATTAAGTCTGATGACGGCTGAAAAGTACTTGGTTTGCTTTTAGTAGGCCTTGTGAGGGGTTTCACAGGATTTTTCTGTTGTGTTTGTGCTTTGAGACACATGAAATTATTCTTCACTGAAACCCTTGAAATTCTGCAGTTGGTTGTCTTTTCCCCCTGCTCAACCTATTAGGGTGTGTTTTTGTCACTTTAAAGCAACGGCTGGAGTCCAAATCACCGCTCTCGGTTGTAGGGGTAAAAGACTTATAAAAAAATCCTACAGGAGTCCCAGAGGGGGGGTCCCCTTGTGAATTTTTTGCTGATTACCCAGCATGCAATTGGAGTTGGGGAGCAGGAAAACATGGTGGAGAGAAGTGCAGCATTAAGAATAGCACGCTTCACAGTCGTTTGGTGGATTTTATGCAAACAAACCTGCTGGTTGGAAAGATTAAACAAGGTACTGTAATGACTGAGTGGTTATTTTGTGTTTGCTTTTGATTTCAAGTGCAAATGGGAAGGTTTTCTTGAGCCGATTTTCAGCTCCTCAAAATTCGCGAAAATCGAAGAAACGAACAGCGATCTCCAAAACAAATGCGTTTTTCTCCAAAGTGGGAGAGTCAAGCGATCCCTGTTATAGCTCTGACTTTGAAGTTATTCATCCCTTGAAATAGTATCGCAACATCGTATCTCCAGCATGTCTAGGTTTGATGCAATAATTTTTCCCAGGTACATGCTTCATATTGGCCGCTTTTGAGGCCTGTAGTGGTGAAAGGGTTAAGGAATAGATCAATAATTTAGTATGACAGTAATTCATCACTTGTCACGAAAACCTTGAATGAAAGGAAATCTGATTCCCTGCACTTTAGCATGAAAATAAATTATATGTAACTCATTTGTAATTTTATATGTACATGCATGTACTCACATCTGCTCGACCTAAGGTGTGCAGCGTGTCCAGTATTTTGTGCTGTAGGAGGTACTCCAAACAGGGACCCTAGCATGGAACAATAATTATGAATTAAAGTGTAGATCATTAATTACTCAAGCCAGCTGGGCAGAATAAGTATGGTCCATTGCCCCAGCTGAATTACCCTGTTTTCAATAATGCCCAGGTTTCAAGCAGAAAATAAGCATAGAATGCAATACAATGACCCCTTCATAACTATGTTTATAACTACAGGTTATTTTGAAAGCCCTGAGTCTCGTGTAAATGACACCTTTACATTTTTTAGATATATATTCAACCAATATCCAACTCAGTGAGATCTAACACAAGGTCTTTATTGTGACATATGATATATATTTTATTGTATTTTAGTATTGAAACCCTGTAAAATACTTACAGTTGCACCACCTGCCATTTCCTCCTCTTCCTGTCGCAGAGTATCTAGCATTTTCTCAAGATGGTATGGAATATTTGTGGAGTAAACTGGCATCTTCTCATCTACACAAAATGTGACAACACTTGAGTTACGGTAATGGAAAATTATCAGTTCAAAAACGACATGCCATATTTCCTCAAATAAATGACCCAGGCAAATTATTTTTATTTTGTTGACACCAAAAGGGGATTATTACATGAGCAGGTGATTATTTCAATTAAACATTATTATTATTATTATTATTATTATAAATTAAGGATTCTACAATTTTTAAACATTTATTTTATTATTTTTGGTACATTTTTAGCATTCTTAAGTCATTAGTTCTGCTATGCTGCTTATTGACCTTTATTTGATTTAAATATTAGGTTTTGCCACTTGAAGGTGGATGGTGAATCTTGACAGGCTTAAAACACCTCTTCTCTGAGGGCTTACGATTTATCGTCCTTATCTGAGATGATGTGAAGGTCTAACCATTTGCAGTTTGATTAAAAAGGCAGCACCTTCTGCTCAGTTATTTTAAGACCTGCAGGCCGGGGTTTAAACCCGCGACCTCCCACACAACAGACCAGAGCTTAACCACTGTCACTGAGCTAATCGGGAGGTGGTTAAGCACCTCATTCAACATATTGTTACCAGCGAATCTCGAAAATATTTCCCAAGATTTATGAGGCAATTCTATTATCTTTATATAAGGTAACACAACCTACTATTGGACAAACCGAATTCCCAAGCACGCATGTAAACAATTAAATATCTCCCAGACTAGAGTATATGCACACAAAAACGTTTTCATGCCTGTCTGAGACTCTTCACTTTATATCAATACTAACCCTAACATCTTGTTTCTCGACTCTCAAAATTCAGTGAAATAAAAGACTTTCTGTTTACCTGTTTGGGTTTGTCAACAATGGATATCTTCAGTTGATTTTCAGGGAGAATAGGGAAATTCGAAAGGAATCACGTTATGCAAACGTAGTCACAACTATTACGAAGATTACGAAGAAGAAAAACATTGGCAATAGCCCTCTTTGTTATACAACTGGAAGCAATCAAATAAACTGTCCGATAATAGGTTTTGTTACATTACAATGCACGCTCTCGTTGGCTGATTCCGAATCACATGGCAGTCATCAAAATCCAATGTTTCCAGCACGGGCAAGAATTCATCTATTGTTGCCTGCCATGTGATCACATTGTGACAGAAGATGGTGTGATGTGTCATGTGCGCCACTGGCTAGTTAAAGGCAGGAAATATTTGTTTACCAAAATGTCTAGATCTTCATCAAAACCTGACCATTTTTCGTTGAAAGAAAGCGTTCAAAATGGAACCAGCTCCAAAGAAACAATTTAAATCTTTATCAAGGGCGAGAGTGAGAAATTGCTAGCTAAAAAGGATGCAAGAAACACACAAAACGATAGTAAAAATGATGTAGCAATGCTGGCAGCATTTTATGTTGAAAAGCAGCTTCACGAAAAGAAGGCAACAACCCTCCCTCATATCAGGTAGTAAAACTTATGTCTATATAACAAATCACGTAATGACTGTCCCTTCGGGAAACAGTGAGTTTTGTTTCCCCTCAATCCTCGATATTCCCCTAGATTCCGTCTCAGGAACATCGACGATCTCAGGGAAACAAAACTCACTGTTTCCCTCAGAGCCAGTCATTTAAGTGCTTAGTGTTACCTTATATTATGATTTATGTGCACGCATGCAATTATTCCAGTTCCCAAACCAGTAACAATAATACATGTAAACGTAGTTACCATTTTACTTTAAGATTAATTAAGACAGCTGTTATGCAGCCATATATATATAATATATACCAAGTGTACATGTTGTAACATTGCATGGCATTCGGTAAACTGTGTATACAGATCTAGAGTTGTTATATTATTTATTTTAACAAGCCAGTTCTGAATCAAATTATGATCATGATTTGTATCAAAGACATTTAGGTACTGTGAAATTTACCTGTGGCCTCTATAAAATAATTAGTGACAGCTTTCCAATGGAAAACGAAATTTTCCTGCGGAGGCTGATCGGAGGCAAGCTGAGGAAAGCAAATTCAATACGAGAAATTGCTTTAGTAGGAACGACAAATATAACTAGTTTAGTAGTTACAAATATTTACATGTATACGTGGACATCGCACAGATGAACTCAGAATTCCTCTACGAACAAACATTGTTATATCAAATCTAAAGCACTTACAGCCTCGACTGCCTCTTGAACTAAAGATTTAATCTTGCTAAACATCGTTTCAGTCCTTGATTCACGAGGAATGCAGGCGTTTCCCTTCGCACTCACCAAGTATTATCCCCTCACGTCGTCGCCATCTTGTATTTAATTTCCTCCCGAGTTGAAGTGCGCGCGCATGCTAACTTGACCGCATTAACCACAGGCAGCCCAAACCACAGGTAGCCCAAGCTTACGATCACAAGAGATAGGATTTCTCTATTATCGCTGTAGAGGCGCAGTGAGTCTTAAATCTAATAAAATATCTCAAAAACATTCGCTTTTCCTCGTAGTCATTACCTTTAATGTCTATGGCGATTCCTGAGCAGTTTAGCCTTGATTTAGAGTGTTGTTTTTTATTTCTTGATTTTCTCCTCCTGAGAAGAAATTATGGTTAGGAGCTTCACTCGTGGCGTTCATCCAGGTCTCAATATAACCGTGAGCAGTATGCATACCAGTGCAGTTAATGTTATCAATAAACACTCATCTGATCAGGGGGTACTATTCAAAATTGTGAATAAATTGCTTCAAAAAACATGTGAAGCGATATCCGCCCTCTGGTTCTGGTTTATTGACTAACAAAGTGGCACATCCCATCACCGTTAGTATAACCATAGTAGAGTGGAATGGTTAGGAAACTCAGGGACCTTCTTTGTTATATGTCTTTGTTAGCTTTTTTCAACCACTACCGTGCACAAAACACAATAGAAATCAATGTTAATCAATCAGCCAATAGAAACGTGTGAGTTCAGTCGTTCAGGGAACGCTAATGAACTATGATTGTGCACAATCTTTTGTCTTACCCCTTCCAACCTAAATCACAGCGCCTTTGTTAGCCCTTTTGAAGTTTGCCGGGTTTCCTAACCATTCCACTCTATTAACTATGGTATAACAGAACATCTATTTAATTTATAATGTATATAATATCAATACCAATATAAAAATTAACTAAAATATAAGATATTAAATAAATTATACCAACGGCAAATAAATTATTATAACTTAACTAAGTTAAAATGCTGATAATAAAAATTAAATACTGGTGATCGAGGACTCACTACTCATAGCACTCGCCTGATGCGGTTCTTAATGGCCGTTTTAAACTTCTGACTATCAATGATATTTACAATATTATATTATGGTAATGAATTCCAACATTTAATGGTCCAAGGGAAAAAGCTAAACTCATGTGCCTTACAGTTAGAATGTGGTCTATTAAGTGAATTTGGGTAACAACCTCTTGTAAATCTATTCATAGGCGATATATACGATCTTTGTCAAGATCGATGGTACCATAATAAATACGATGAAACATACTGAGACGAGCTAATTTACTCTGACCAATAATAGACCAGTTCGCGGTAAATTCCGGCATTTTGAAAGGGTGCAAACTGATGGCGCGAAATACAGTGTTTGTATGGGAATCGATGGGAATCCAATGCCAAATAAAATCCGTAAAATCGAATTTCTGAAATATTCTTGAGATACAAACTTAAGATACCAGGTAAAATATTAACATATCGAAATTTGAGGGATGTAGCTGTGCTGAGAATCGTGCAATCGTATTTTCAGTTTTCCATACTCGCGCCATGTTTGCACCCCTTTTAAAATGTCGGAATTTACCGCGAACTGGTACGTCTATTGTAGGCCACTTTAGCTCTTGTAACATACGAGTTACAGATCCAGGCTCCCTGGGATAATTCAGTATTGCAACAAAAGTAACGAAGCCTGGCTGCGGCATATCTTTGAACCATGTTAAGTTTATATTTGTCCTTCTCATAATATGGATACCAAACAGTATTGACATCCCGGGATTGACATATTCTAGTTGAAGTCTAATAATACTGGAATAAAGTCTAAATTTACATTGTTTAGAACTATGTCTAAACTTTCGCCTTATTACACCCAAAGTCTGTTTAGCTTTGGTAGTTACATGTGCTATGTGCTCACTCCATTTAAGATCACTTGAGAGGATAACACCAAGATAGGAATTGTGATGGAGTCTCTCAAGCAGATGATTATTAAGATAATACTAATGACACGCTTAGTGCTAAAGCATATAGTATGACATTGAAGGACATCAACCAGTCTTTTTCCCACTGAGATAGAGCATCTAGGTCATGTTGGAGGATGACTGTGTCATTAGGGCTGTTTATGGTTCTATACAGTAAACAATCATCTGCGAATAGTCTTATACTAGATGAGATAGAAGCTGGTAAATCATTGGTGATAAATAATAAAAACAACAAGGGGCCCAATACAGTACTGTGGGACTCCGGAATTGACATTACCAAAGAAGGAGCTACTACCTTCCAACATTACTCTCTGGGCTCTTTCAGTTAAGAATTCTTTAATCCACAAGTTAACAGTTTCCACTGATGCCATATCGATTTAACTTGTGGAGTCTCTGGACGAGGGACCCGATCAAATGCTTTAGAGAAGTCTAAAATAAAAGCATCAACCTGCTTACCCTGATTTACTGCACTGACAAGGTCATGTAGGACAGTAATCAGCTGGGTTTCGCAGTTACGAAAACCGTGTAGGAGATCAGAGAGAATACTGTGCTTCTCTACATGCTTCCAAATGTTGGTACAGATAATATGTTCTAGTATTTTACATGAAATAGATGTTAGAGATATGGGTCTGTAATTCAGTACAAGGATCTGATCTCTTACCTTTCTTGAAAACTGGTACAATATTTGCGAACTTCCAATCACTAGGTAGCCGATGCCCTCATATCATCCAATGACTGTTGATAAATGCCTCAGTGCAATATATAATAGGTGCAGTAATGGGTAATGTTTCCTTCAAGATCCGAGTTGGAAAATTATCTGGACCTGGGCCGGGTTGTTCAAAGCCCGATTAGTGTTAATCCTGGATTAACTCCGCTGCACAAAACCTATTGGTTGTCATGGAAATTAACCCTGGATTAGCACTAATCGGGCTTTGAACAACCCGGCCCTGATGTCGTACAGTATGATGCCTTATGATGGGACTAATCATGTTATGATATGAAGTTGGTAACTGCAATGAGGGTATATCAGTTGACTGTTTCCCTCCAATGTAAAAACGGATCAGTAAAAAAACTATTAAGTACATTAATTAGCCTTACCAGTACTATCTGAGAATTGATGACTGGCGTGTTTAAGTGGTGGGATTCCAGTATTATCTTGTCGCTTACCTTTAACAAATCTCCAGAATTTCCTAGGCTGTCCTAATGACGTCATTTTGTTTGCACAGCCTAGGAGAAGAATATCTCTACAAATATTTGATAAAAACTATTGAAACTTTGCACATATGTGGTACTATGGAAAATACACATCATTGTGCAAATTATGATGTTGCCATGGAAACACTTTGGCCCCAGACTTCCACTACAAATAACACAAACTTCCCTAATTTCTCCTTTGTTAAACACAATTTTTTTGGTGTGGGTCCAAAATAAGATTTGGAACAATGTAGGCATTGTATGTGAGTAGTTTAAGCAACTTCTTTTTTTGTAACAAGAAAAGAAATTGGAATGTTATATTCAAAGTGAAAGGTGCGTGTGGCCATGAGAGTTTCCATGGCAACACCATAATTTGCACAATGATGTGTACTTTCCATAGTGTCATACATGTGCAAAGTTTCAGTAATTTTTATTCAATATTTGCAGAGATGTTCTTCATTTTGTGATTTGTCTCCAGGCTGTGCAAACAATATGACGTCACAGGTCATCTCGTTTGCATATTACAAAAACCTGAATATCTCTGAAACGAGATGAGATGTCGACAAACGGAAAATGTTATTATTCCTCATTTCGAAAGCATTTTAACATTAGATCAACTTAATTTTCGCTTCATATGCACTTTAAATAACATCTTATCAAGAGCCCATAACTAAGAGCGAGAATCTCCCATACTACCCCTATGCTACGGCATTTTCACAAGTTAGGTTATTTTTAGAACGGTTTCCCACTATTGTTGAGCTGAAATTATTCCTAAGGGAATAAAATCACAAAAACGTAGCAGCCATGTTGTTTGGTATAACAAAAGTAGCTAATGAGGCATATTTTGTTCCGCCAAGGTGCAACCCACCAATTGACAATGAAAATAATCTAAATTTATGTAGCCCAACTTGTAAAAACGCCGTAACAACTCTATAGGAGATATGGACGCTGCTAGTTATGGGCTCCTGGTCTTATCTATTTATCAGATAATTGAGAGCTCCGCTAATAAACCCATATTTCCGCGCGATATTTTCTCTCCCGCATGATTGGTGGAATCACGTCACGTGACCCGCTATTTGCTCGGCTCCCGTAAAAGAAAATATTTAAAGGATCATCACGGAGGGAATTTGATAAGATTGTTATCTTGCTCTGCAATACATAGGTCTGATTAGGGAGATCTGATAAAGGAAGAAATCGCAATCCCGAAAAAGAAGAAGAAATAGTTGTCAGAGTCAAGGGAAATCAAATGAATATAATAGCGGATTTTAAAAGAAGGAAATAAAGGGAAACAGGAAGAAAAGTAGAGAAGAATAAAAAAAATATTTGACGCGGGTCCTGACGGAGCACGCTCTTGTTCCGAATTTTTACTAACGTCTCTTCTGAAAGCACACGAAACCAACTTGGTCACCTGAATAGGTATAAAATGGCGCGATGGCAAGATTGAGACGCTGCCGATATAGCTAGGGTTTTATCCGATTAATAATTCAGTTATAGGAACTTACTCTTCGGGACATCTTTCTTGGACTGGTTTTACAGGAAATTTGAACTCCCCGATTTCTTACTGAGGAAATTTGCGCTCTTTGCACCCCTAACCAAAAAACAGTTTTGAGTGATTGTTGAGATACGAAGTTTCTTACTCAAGCAAAACACGGCAGACCTTAGTACTGTGGCCCTGAAGTACGGCATTAGTCTTATCTAGAATTTAGTCCACAGGTTAAAGGAGCTATGTCATCGTGTTGCGCATGCGTGGAGTCAATGTACGATTGGCGACTGTTAATTGGCTACAGTTAGCCTCCTCCCTCAATACTTTCGAGGGCCACTAGTTTATTAGTAATTGTAGTTACTTTCATGTGTTACCCTCGGTAAATAAAGTGGTTACTTACTAATGCTCGATTGAAGATACGCAGTATAGACTAGATCTATACACAGTTTGTTTGTCATTTTTGCATATTTACTTGATTCTAACCACGACGTTCGTCAATTCAAATGGAAATCGATCGCTGAAAATATAACTGTAGACTGCCAATCACGATAAAGGCCTCTAACTCAGCGTGACACATACGAAGTTTGTGGATGTTTTTGCTTTTTAAAAATCAGTTAACTGTTCAAGTTAGGAATTCAGTTTTCAAAAAGGAGTCATTAACCGTACACAATGACCAAATTAAACACATATAAACATTTGTGTAAGTAATTTATTCAGACTAATATATATACAGAGCCGTAAGCTCCCTCTAGTGCTTGGTGCAAGACACCTGTTACACATCCACGAATCAACACTTTTATTCAGACTAATATATATATAGAGAGCCGTAAGCTCCCTCTAGTGCTTGGTGCAAGACACCTGTTACACATCCACGAATGAACACTTTTATTCAGACTAATATATATATACAGAACCGCAAGCTCCTTCTAGTGCTTGGTGCAAGACACCTGTTACACATCCACGAATGAACACTTTTATTCAGACTAATATATATATACAGAACCGCAAGCTCCTTCTAGTGCTTGGTGCAAGACACCTGTTACACATCCACGAATCAACACTTTTATTCAGACTAATATATATATACAGAGCCGTAAGCTCCCTCTAGTGCTTGGTGGAAGACACCTGTTACACATCCACGAATCAACACTTTTATTCAGACTAATATATATATAGAGCCGTAATTTATTTATAAGCTCCCTCTACGGTGCTTGGTGCAAGACACCTGTTACACATCCACGAATCAACACTTTTATTCAGACTAATATATATATATAGAGAGAGCCGTAAGCTCCCTCTAGTGCTTGGTGCAAGACACCTGTCACACACCCACGAATCAACACTTTTAATGTCATCCATAGTTCTTATAATTTTGCATCAGTATGTAGAGGACTCAATTAAGCAGAGTCCAATATAAATACAATAACCTATTGTGGCGTCGAAATATGCCGTGATATTTCATCCACGGACATTATCTGATCCGAGAAGAGAACAGTTCCCGAGAGCGAAGCTCGAGGGAAACTGTGAGCTTCGAGAATCAGATAATGTCCAAGGACAAATATCAGGGCATATTTCGATGCCACAATGTAGGTTATTGTTATAATGTTCATCCTTCAAATATTTTCTTCGACAAGCGCTTATTCCAAGGGCACCCAACGAAGTTTTCGGTTAAAAAGCTGATAGGTCAAACAGTGTTAGAAATATCCAAATTAGGAAAAACTTGTTCCAAATGAGCAAGTTAAACCACAAAATTTTAGGAGAGTTTACTGATAAAATCACCATTACTGGAAACTGTTCTTATTATTCAGCGGAAGTGATGTCATACACTTAACACGACAACCACGTTGTGCAAAATAGTGTGCATAAAAAAATTAGCCAACCTTGCAAAGATAAATATAACTTTCTTCTTGTGTATGTGAAGATGTTTTTAGTAGAGATATGCCTCCGCAAGGTATTGTGCAGGCAAGTATATATGACATCACTTCCATTGAATAACTTTTTGTATAAAGTTGTACAAAGGGAATGGCCTCCAGTAATCACTGGCAGACATTTAGATTCAATACATGACTTAATTCCTTCCAGTAATGACAGTCCTGCATGTTCACATAACCGTGTAGCTGTACTTGAACTTAACTGATCACCAGTATAAATGCATGCACATTAATTAGCATTAAGCCTAAGATTTGTAGAAACATGTATCAATGCTACAGATTCTGAAACAATGTTTTATATATATTTTGCCTGCATCCTTACATTCTGCATGTTAGGCACTGTGTTATCATTGGTGGTGCGCCGCAGTTCATTCAGTCTTGTCAGGAAGTCCGCCATCACAACAGTCAGCTCTGGAGCATACCCACTGACTACATTTTCTTGTTGAGGACAGTGCGAGCTCTATGCCATTCCTCGCCAACCCTATAAGAGTGCAGATTGAAACAAAACCTAAATAAGTGTATAATACAGATATTATAAACTTGACATGCACAACTAGAAACTATGAATTGCAGTACACTGAAACTGTTTACAGTTGTAACATTTCCAATTCATAGAACTTGGAGAAATGAAGCTAAACTATGGTTAATGATCAGAATAAAAGTGTTGCGAATTCTGAAATAAAATTCCTTTTGGAAAATGAAAGCATGAAATATATTTGCCAGAATATGTGTTTATTATTCAATTATCAGACTATATGATAATATTGAATTTATATAATAAACAGTTATATTGATTTCATAGCAATGTTTTGTGTTTCCAACCATGATTTCAAAAGGCTGCTTTGCGTAATAATAATAACAATAATAATTTATTTATGTAGCACTAACTCCACTAATTATTCAAAGCGCTTCACAAAAACTACAATGTTAAAATTTTAAAAAGGCAAATATAAGATAATGCATCATTATAAAAAGTATCCTAGTTGCAATATTTACAATTTAAAAAATATAAATATTTAAAAATATATATTTCCTTATATATTCTACATACCGGTAATATATAAATTAGACCTCATAAGCTAAATGAAGTCTTTTAAAAATATTGACTGTGGCAGCACGCCTGTCAGGTCAACTTGGCAATTCATTCCATATAACCTGGGGGCTGCAATGGAGAATGCCCTGTCACCATAATTAAGTCTTGATATTTGAATTCGGTACTACTAAAAATAGAACGAAGGGAACATATATATATATATATACACCCGATCAAAAAAAAGATGACACTCCAGATTATATATATATATCCCCATGTGTGTGTTTGTTTTTTTCTGAGAAAGCAATACCATAGGGATCGGTACGAGTACAATGCGTAAACAATCGCTTTGTTTAGTGCCTAAATGCCTAACAATTTTTCTTAGCGCCAGTGGGACTTGAATCAACAACCGTTCAAACGTTAGAAACAAAGGAAAGTTTATAGGGCAGCATTTATTTTGATTGTTTGGTTTTCTTTTGGGATTTAAACACCTATAAGAAATAATGCCGTGGTTGCGAAATGTTTAGGTCCCTGGCTATGTGTCTAGTTGGGGCCGAATCGATACAATATAAAAGATAATTTTGGCTTTCAAAATAATATTTCAAAATCAAACAAGTGTTGTTCGAATTGCCCTTACTTTCCCGAGAAGTTTCCTTTTTATTGTAGCAAAATCGGTTAAATAAATCCTGCATGAGATATAAATTGAAAATCACAAAATGGTAGAATGTAATTTCGTTTCTTAATCGGGACGCATGAAAATTCTCAATACTTCGTATTAATTACAAACAATTTTGCCTCTTATATCCGTTATATTAAGAAATCACTAAAATAAACTGCTCAGAATCGCAGATATGATAGATCTGCTTCAAACTTTAAAAACAAAACCTTTGGGTGGCATGACCAACGTAAACAAAAAGCGGCCGCGATTCTTGTCAGATGAAGAAATAATCGTCCGAAAGAATGAAAAATCCGCGCGTGCTTTACGTTATCGGCCAAAAGACACCAGTTTAATAACTAAGGAAGCCGTCTAAAACAGTTTCCTCGGTAAAGCACGGGACTGTTTTGAGTTAAAGTTTTATAGTGAAATTTCTGCCACCTTTGTTCACTTGAAACTACCTATTTTAGCATTACGTAGTTTTGCTTGAATTCTAGCGCGGAAATTAAATTTTGCTCAGACCGGTGAGCGATGATCGATTTCACTTCAGCCTCTAGTTCTACAATTCAGTACTTTTTAAAAGAGAACTGATCCAACATTATGTTCAGATGAGAAAGAAATCATGTTGCTTTTGTAACAGTGGTATCGCCGGAAACTCTCGGATATAAGACATCCACAAGAACATATTTTTCGAGAAAAAATGAAATTATTTGGATGTTAAACATGACCATTTCAACATGACCTTTAAAAACAGAAATTTCGATACACAACCGCGCGTGCTCTACTGAATAAACTACTGTAGAAATTTATTTTGATTATCAAACAGTAATGTTTCGAAGTCTGCTAATATTTTTTGGACCCATAACATGAGCAAATTTTTAATTTTTTTATCAGCACGGTAATTCCTGCACTTGACGAGATTGGCGGTCGAATTATGCTTTTGAAGCGTTCCGAGCACGTGAGTGACATCACTAAACCCCCTAATGATTTGGCATCGCAATTCTTTTCTAAAAACCATTCTTAAGGCAAAGTTTTTCTAAGCGAACTGGTACTTCATTAAATTTGTTTAAAGCCCCAAGAGAAGATCAAACAATGTTAAAAAATGCTGCGCTATAAAAACTTTAACTTTCCTTTATTTCTGATGTTTGTAAACTTCAAACCCACTGGCGCTAAGAAAGATTGTGAGGTATTTAGGCACTAAACGAAGCGATTGTTTGCGCATTGTACTCGTACCGATCCCTATGGTATTGCTTTCCCAGGTAACAACAAAGACACATATGGGGATATATATATTCTGGAGTGTCATCTTTTTTTTGATCGGGTGTATATATATATATATATATATATATAACTTGTAATGAAGATCCAATGTCTTATGCCAACGGATAGTCCAGCTACAAGGATCCAAGGATTCATAGACGGTGCTTTGCAAGGAGTTCAATAATATTAATAAAAAAGGCAAAGACCGTCAACTTATAACTGTAAAAAATATATTGAGAACGTTTCGGCCATTCAGCCTTCTTCAGCTAAAAAAATGGAAAATGCGTGGTACTTTTTTATTAATAGTAACTCCTGACGAGTGAGGACTTTGGTCCCCACGAAACAGTATTGTAGAGCGAAATATGAATCAACCAAAAATTTAAATACTCCGAATCCTTAGTATTATTGCTCTACAGCATTGTATCGAGCACTGTTTGATAGAATTAATCGAAACATTTATTTATCTATATATATATATATATATATATATATATATATATATATATATATGTGCGATAACTGAGAAGCTCTGGGATATAGCTAGGCGCTAAGCCATTTAGGACCTAAAATACCAGCAGTAAGACTTTAAAAATTATTTGAAATTGTACAGTAACTAATGTAGCTTAATTAAAACAGGTGTAATGTGATCATACTTCCTAGTATGCATTACGATATGTGCGGCACTTTTTTGTACTAATTGTAATATATTTAGCACGCACTTAGGGAGGCCATAAAAGCGCATTACAGGTGGCTAATTTAGAACTAGCAAATGCATGTACTAGAATTTCTGTAGTTTCTTCACTAAAGTATATCCTAATTTTGCCAATATTTCTCAAGTGATATTGAGAGGCTTTACATATTTTCTTAATAATTAAGCCGTTCCTCTGAGTTCAGATCCTGGTCAAACTTAACTCCGAGATTGCGTGCAGATGATGTAGGCTGGATCTTCTCATCATCCACTTGATTATAGTCTCATATAAAAAGTCTTATAAAAATAACGTCATAGGTAAAATGTTTAGAAAATATACTATTTCAAGCAAATGTTACAAAGGCGAGCAACACAATGTTGAGTGAGCTATGTAAAATCATATGTCATACACTCTTGGTAAAATACAAGTGGCCCGTCCGTTCAACACTGGTTACAAGAACTTTTCCACGTTTCACCAAAGGCAAGTAAGGAATACTGTGTTGCTCCTGCTACGAGTGTGAGGGGTGGGGTAAGTTTTGAAAACGTGTTAGTTCTTGGAGGGTAATTTTTTGGTTTTCTTTTCTTCAGTGGGGGTAAGAATTAAAAATAATTTGTTTTTAAACATACCTGCTACATACCCTGTCCAGTGGCTAAATTTAATTGGGACTGGATATATGATAGTGAAGGGATTGGGTGGGTGTGGGTTACTCACTTATATATAGCCTATACAGGGGAAAAAAACTCTGAATTTCTAACGAGACCTGAAACAACCATGGGGGCTGATGAAAGCCAGGTCCCGGCTAATCCACATATCGAATTGGAATTTAGCGTGTTGGTTTTTGCGGAGGGAGGAAAACCGGCGAACCCGGAGAAAAACCCTCGGAGCAAAGGCGAGATACCAACGAACTCAACTCACATATGGCGCCGCGTCCGGGATTCGAACCTGGGCCACAGAGGTGAGAGGCGAAGCGCTTAACCACTGCGCCACCCGAGCTCCCCTGGGAGCATGGGGACATGGCAGCATGTCAAAATCCTCACCCTCGGGGTAGCCCTGCCTGTCAAATGCCACTCCTTGCCTGCTAATGCACCTATCAATGTTAAGCCCGAGGGGGGGGGGGGGGGGGGGGGGGGGGGCAAGGGGTGGGGATTTGACAGGCAGGGCTACCCCAAGGGTGGGGATTTTCACATACGCTGCCTGCCCATGGTGGGGTTATTTTTTAGGAAACATAAGGAAGACAGGGCAGATATTTTGTTTTTGACCAAACGTGTTGTCCCGAGGGTGGGGAATTTGACATTTTTTTGGGAGAGAATGTCAAATCCCCACCCCTTGCCCGCCTCCCCTCCATTGATAGGTGCATAAGTCATTAAATTATCTTTCTGGGATAAAAATATAGGCCCTTACAAAGAGAAGACACCGTGTGCCTGACTTTTATCCTTCTTGTACTTCATCCACAGAGGCACCTCATGCTCTCTCTGGGGGTATTTCCCTTCATTACGAAAAACCTTTTCTGCCTCTTCCGGTTCAGTTATGAACACCGTCTTCCATGGCCCAAAAGTCTCACGAAATATCGTTCCGCACTGATTCCGCCATTGCTGTTGCATCAGATGCATTTTGCTCATTCCGTCTTTACCCATGTATTGCAGAAGAGTTGGAATAAGACTAGGCCCCGGAATATCGCTGTAAGGTTTGGCATCTTCAAGTGTTTTAGCTGTGTTCGGCGTGCCAGTGGACTGACAGCGATTTGGAGTAGTCACGTTCGAACAACCACCGAAGCCGAAGCCGAAGGAACTTCTGGAACTTCTCATCCAATTTGCACGTGTTATTACTTGGTTTGGTTTAATGATTCCATTTTGTTCTAGATATTGGGTAAGTCGCGAGTTTAAGGCCAGGGTAAAAAACATTTCCTAGACAGCTATTAACTGTAATACCCCGGTAGTTGTTAGGGTCATCAACAGTGCCAGATTTAAAGATTGGGGAAATACAACCACCATTCCAACACTGTGGAAAACAATTCGATTGGAATACCAAATTAAACAATTGAACAAAACATTCCGGATGAATGTTAATACAGCACTTGAGCATTTCATTATTGATGGAACTGATCTATATAGTACTGATGCTTTGTTGCTTTTTAAACTTCCGACTTAGTTTTATTAACTCATTCGCAATAAAGGGTTTGTCTAGTATCTCATTGGACTGAGACGCAAAAGCTTCCATATGGGAAACGAATATATCCACACCGCAGTCAAAAGGATTATCACCAGCGCACTTTGAACTATTTAGGTTTTTAAAATAAGAAAACCATTCGTCAGCTTCTATTGTCGACGTTTTTGTTTTATTGGGATCTGAAAATGTCCGTAGTTCTTTTGGATTATTTGATTCAAGCGTTTGGATTTTGGTTAATATGACGTCCTTCTTAAAACTATTCTTCTTATACATTGTTAACTTTCTATACGACTTCTTAAGGTTATGAAATTTGCCTCTTAGAAACGGGCATGTAGGGTATTTCAATATTAATTTACTAATTTGTATTATTTCTTTCTTTAGGTCCCAACAGGACTTGTCATACCATTTTTGAGACTTAACTTTGCTACTTTTCTTAGGTTTGCCGAGTTTCTTCGATGTAAGAGAGCAAGATTATTTCCGTAAAAACCATAAACGCAATTTTGCGCGTCGGCGTCTTTAGCTTTTAAATTGCAACCAAGAGATTCGAACTTATTCAAAAAATCTTTGGATTTAAGAATAGAGGAATTGCATTCCACTTAAACGCGACCGGGAACGCGTTTAAACCTGAGTTGGCAACGCTCGTCTCCAACATTCTTAGTTTTAAAGGGGAACTCAACCCTAAAATCAACCCAAAGTCTTTACAAAGACGAAAGAAATAAGTTCTGCTATTATATTTTTCTGTGTTGCGCGTCTAGTCTCCAAGTTCGGTTTTCCGCTGAAAAATCTATATTGTGTGGCGGCTCAATTCAGTGCAAATTTCCTCATAACGTACACGTCACTCATACCAAGGAAAAACGATCACACCTCCAGCACAAATAAAACACAATGGTCCGCAATTAGAAGCCGTTTGTCCCGCTATTCAATGTCGGGGACAGCATGGCAAAACTAATTTATTCCCCGTATCTGACGTCACAAATTACAAGACTTGAGCCGTTTGTACATAGCAGACGTTGTGAGGAAGGTTTTCGGATTTTATCTTACTAGACGCGCAACACAGAAAAATTAAATAGCAGAACTTATTTCTTTCGAATACATCTTTGTAAAGACGTTGAGTTCCCCTTTAAAACAAACGAAATCGGTGCGTGACAGGGTTAACAGTAAAACGTGCTGTCTTTCACTAACTATAGCATAATCAATGACACTGGAACCATTGTATGTAAAACAAGTAAACTGACCATTCGTCTTCCCATTCAGGATATTTAACTTAAAAGCTATACAAGTTTCAATTAACGCTCTTCCAAAACTGGATAGTGCGAATGTCTCGATTGTTTCTGTCAGGAGGCGGACACATATTCACCAAAAGACAATAAAGGCATTGAAATAGCCTCTGTGAAATCTTTAAGCAAACCCGTCCGCGAGTTAAAATCACCACAAAGAATAATATCCCCTTTTGAATCGAAATCGAGTAACTCAGTGTTTCTGTAGTGTCAAAAGGGTCATCCTGTTTATGCAAGACACAGCTAGAATTGCGAGGTGGAATATATGCTGAACAAACATATTAAATATCATTTTTTAGTTGAAAAAAGCCCTTCTCGAACTTACACCATACGAAGAAATCATCGTCCTTAGCTAGGTATAAACTTCACCCCTTTCCTCAGTGAGTCTTTTATCAAAATTGTTATCCCACCAGAGCACCGCCAAGCTTTAGGGTGCTTTGATCTCGTTTTGGAAAAACTATAAAAACCGGGGATTTGGACTTGATAACTGTTGGGCAGCCAGGTTTCGAGAAGTGCAACAAAATCATATTTCTAAATTATGTTAATAAAATGTGGATCTTCAAGCTTTCCAAGAAGACCCTCCACATTAATCGAGCAAAAAGATAGCGATGTCTTAAATTCCATAATACGGAATAAAAACAAGAAATATGCCCTCTGATTAAGCGAATATTTTGTCACTGAGAGAGAAAAAACAACTAGCTGCTAAATAATAGTATTAAGGATAGACGTGGTATCCTGCTTATTCATAACTCTTTACCGCATCCAACAACAATACAACTGTATGGAGTATGTTAATGTATTGTCGCCGAGATGTGCAACGACAATAGCAGATTTATTATAACGTAACTTACAAACAAACAAGTACTATAACTTCCATAAAGAGTTCCCGCCCTTTACGTCTATAATAGCCTATAATTCACGTATGTCACAATAACTTTTACACTTCGTGTTATAATAGATTACACTTCGTGCTATAATAGCTTAGGCTTCACGTCTGTCACAATGACTTACACTTCACGTGTGTCACAAAGACTTACGCTTCACGTGTGTCACAAAGACTTACGCTGACGTGCTATAATAGCTTAAAATTACAATTCACGCGTGTCACAATGACTTACACTTCGTGCTATAATAGCTTAGGCTTCACGTCTGTTACAATGACTTACGCTTCACGTGTGTCAGAATGACTTACGCTTCACGTGTATCACAATGATTTACACTGACGTGCTCTAATAGCTTATAATTACAATTCACGCGTGTCACAATGACTTACACTTCGTGCTATAATAGCTTAGGCTTCACGTCTGTTACAATGACTTACGCTTCACGTGTGTCACAATGATTTACACTGACGTGCTCTAATAGCTTATAATTACAATTCACGTGTGTCACAATGACTTGCACTTACGTGCTATAATAGCTTAGGCTTCACGTCTGTTACAATGACTTACGCTTCACGTGTGTCAGAATGACTTACGCTTCACGTGTGTCACAATAACTTTACATTTCGTGTTATAATAGATTACACTTCGTGCTATAATAGCTTAGGCTTCACGTCTGTTACAATGACTTACGCTTCACGTGTGTCAGAATGACTTACGCTTCACGTGTGTCACAATGATTTACACTGACGTGCTCTAATAGCTTATAATTACAATTCACGTGTGTCACAATGACTTGCACTTACGTGCTATAATAGCTTACAATTCACGTGTCACAATGACTTGCACTCACGTGCTATAATAGCTTACAATTCACGTGTGTCAGAATGACTTAACACTTCACGTGTGTCACAATGACTTACACTCACGTGCTATAATAGCTTGCACTTCTCGTGCTATAATAGCTTACACTTCACGTGTGTCACAAAGACTTACACTTCACGTGTGTCACAATGACTTACACTTCACGTGTATTACAACAGCTTACACTTCACGTGTATTACAATAGCTTACACTTCACGTGTATTGCAACAGCTTACACTTCACGTGTGTCACAATGACTTACACTTCACATGTGTCAATGACTTGTACTTCACGTGTATTACAACAGCTTACACTTCACGTGTATTGCAACAGCTTACACTTCACGTGTATTGCAACAGCTTACACTTGACGTGTGTCACAATGACTTACACTTCACATGTGTCAATGACTTGCACTTCACGTGTATTACAACAGCTTACACTTCACGTGTATTGCAACAGCTTACACTTCGTGTGTCCAAAGACTTACACTTCACGTGTATTAATGACTTACACTTAACGTGTGTCCTAACAGCTTTACGCTATTCGTGTGTCCAACGACACTTACACTTTGTGTCTATATTAGTTTAACACCTTGTGTGTCCAATGAGGTTACATTTCATCTATGTCTACAATAACTATGCACTTCACGTGTGTCCACAATGATTTGTCCACAATGATTTTAATTAGGTGTATGTGTATCTATAATAGGTGTACATTTAAGTGTGAACACAAGACTTAAGAGCGACTGTCCATGCACTAATATCGAGCGAAATCACAATATCGCGGCAAAAGATGAAAACAAAATTTTCTTCATATTTCGTTCAAAGATAGGCTTTGGTTAGTTAGTAAACGTGCTGGGATTCTTTTGTTCAAAAAATTATTTAACTTTGAGAAAAATGAGTCCGAGACAGCCTGAAATAAAAGTGATTTTACCGGTCTCTCTAACCTTGCCCTGTACAAACGCTAAAGGAGCTTCGCATTTTTCGAATTCGGATATTTGTTTAGAAAGTTTTGATCAACTGTTTGAGTGCAATAATTAGATTATAGCTTTATTCTCAAGATGCTGAGAGCCCACTTAAATACGCTGTAGTTTGCTAATTTGAAAACCTTATTTCAGGGCACTTTTTTGAAAAATAAATTTTATATGTGGTATAATTCAGAATACTGTTCGGCGGGTCAGCTTCCAGACATGATGGAATAATAACGATTCTTGCATTAATCGAATGGCTTTTGACCGCTTAATACAGGAAATGCATTAAAAACATACCTAGCTGAAAAAAAAATACTGTTTCGATTGCATTTCGTGTTTTTGTAGGCAGCAGTTACAAGAGCGGATCGAGCGGATCCAGCTTTATGCATGTCACGCGCTCTGGTGTTTGCGTGGTCATGTCACGCGCTCTCGCATGCGTGCACTCGTGGCACAAATAGATTTTGCCCTATATCATTATGACGTCAAATCAAAACAATCTATTGTTTAAACGCTAAGGATCACGGTCGTGGGAGGGGGACAAAACAGCAATAACACAAAGGAAATCGCTATCAAATGCATTTTGTAGAACGTAGAATAGCGGTAACAGCCACCAAATACGGTAAATATTGTGGGATAAACATTGATACAGCTGATATCTGGAAACCAGACAATTCGAAGTTAAATTTTCCTCAGCAGAGCAGATTTAGTTCAAAATTCTATTGTTCAAGTCGATTCTGTCCCCCTCATAAACAAGCCGTGACGGCATAATGATATAGAGTAATTGGAAGGTATGATTTCAACCATTTACCACTTTGGAAAAGTAAGTTAAAGTAAGTTAAAGTCCCCTATCAGAGACGTAACTAGCCTTTAGGCCTGTAGGCCCGAGCCTACACATTTTACAGCTTACTTGTCTTACTATTACAAACTAGTATATGATGGAAAGCTTATTTTATCAAAAGGCTGTCAGGGGCGTAACTAGCCTATAGGCCCTAGCCTACACATTTTACAGCCTACTTGTGTTACTGTTACAAACTAGTATACGATGGAAAGCTTATCTTATCAAAAGGCTGTCAGGGACGTGACTAGTCTATAGGCCTGTAAGCCCGAGCCTACACATTTTACAGCCTACTTGTGTTACTATTACAAATGAATGTTGGGCTTGAGGAGCTGTCGAAATACACAAAACATGACCTGAAAGTACAGCAGAAGGCATTTGCGAAAGTCTAAATCTACTGAAACATTTCCCGGACCCCTCAAACAGCGACCCTTACGGAGCGGTTGTTTGGGGAGGGATTTCACTTGATAAGTGCATTAGAGTATGACCTAGAACACCCGGTCTGGTTATAATTTTCAATTAACGTCTTACGTTTTATTAATTGGCAAGGGAAATTGGACTCATGGTTTCTAGACGATGATTAGTCTGCAATTGAAGCAGGTCAATGTACTGCAGTAAGACAGCTTAAAAATACATATTGGTGTATAAATGAGGTGTTTTAATTAAGTATTATTAATATTCATTTGGTATATTTTCGGGGATGCATCCATGTTTTTCTGGCTCTCAAGATGGCCGAAATGAGATTCTGTCTGACCACGAGGCTCCTAATGGGAGAGTTTTGTGTAAGGTTCTCACCATGTTGGATATTGGCAGATGTGACCAGACAAAGACCAAAGTCGTCACCCATCAGATGATGCAGGTGTGCGACTACTCTAACTGGTAAGACTTAGATAGTGAGAACAAATCACATTGTAGAACGAAAACAAAGCATTCCAACTTTCCAATCATATCCACACAATTTTCATTGAAAACACTTAAAAACTATGGTAGTCCATACCAGATTAAAGCCCAAGCAAGTTGAAATGCTATTGTCTTGTACTGACGATACTGATTAGCTCAAATACCTATAACCATGAGTTTGAATGTTTTGTCTTTGTTCTGCAGTATGTTAAAGTTGCAGATGACTTTCAATGGTTCCGTCCTGGTTCCGTCCTGGTTCCGTCCTGGTTCCGTCCTGGTTCCGTCCTGGTTCCGTCCTGGTTCCGTCCTGGTTCCGTCCTGGTTCCGTCACGGTTCTGTCCAGTCTTTACGCACGGTCAGTAAATTTGATCAGCAACTCCCTGTCCGGGCAAAGGATGCCTTTCGCAACCGGATGAGCTTCGTTCAGTGCCTCCATGTGAAACAGTTGAGATATCTAAGGGCAAATAAAAAAAACTATCAGACACAATGAGGCAGAAAATGAATATGAAATGGGGAATGGGCATCGGATGGTCAAGATTCCTTTAACTTTACTCCTATACCTCAGGCTAACAACACTGCTAATATACATGTAGCTTGGATTTCTTTGGCATTGTTCCCGGGTAAAGGTTTACCGCCCTCGCCAGTCAACGGCTTATTAAACTAGAGGTCTATACAAAGGGATGATCAGCCAACAATTGAGGAACGAAAAGGGAAATGAAATCTTGTCTGGCGCGAGGTGTAAACAGCTGCAATGCATTAATGCCAATGCAAACTTACCCTTGACAGCATCAAGTACATTTCCAATTCGGCAACACGACGACCTGCATTAAGAAATAGAGCATGGATGAATGATCTTAACTTGCTGGAAACCCAGTTAACCTATTAACAGAGTGTTAATCCTGGATTAAATTTTAATTAATCCACTTCAACTCTTATTAACAAATACATGTCATTTTGCAGTGCATTTGTCCTCTTATTGATGCACAGATGACGTCACAACCTGAAGGGAACAAAGAAGTGCGTAACTGCTGTTCTCTTCACGTTGTGACGTCATCTGTGCATCTATAAGAAGACAGAACCACGGAAATATGGCATTTATTCCTTTTATATAATAATTAACGATCGGAACTTTCCCAATAGACTAGAGCGTGTGCATGACCTGCACAGATCATAGCTGTCAACCAATCAGAGCGCACGTTTCGTCTAGCCTGTTTATTGTATAATTTCTGATAACACATGCTAAATAACTTGCAGAACATTTTATGTAGTTCTTTTTATAGCCGACCTTTTTAAACAGTCCCAAAAAATAGTGAAAATGGTGAAAATGTCTTGAGACAAGAACAGGATAATTTAGTTTTATAAAAGCAACAAAGGCATGTAGTGAATTTCAGTGTATGGTATACGTAAGATATGGGATTATAAACGTATTGTATGCTGAGGAATAAGTAGTGCCTTTCTTCTTGTAAATACACCCAAGTTACCCAATAAAGTAAAAGGAACATGTACAGAAGTGATGGTTTGATTATCAGAAGTACACAGGGGTTGATAGGATATCTAACTTGATAATGTATGATACTTCAATCGATATTCACATTCCTTACCAAGGCACATTCGAGTTCCATATCCAAATGGTAGTGAGGAAAAGGGGTGATAATCAGGATGTGTGTCATCCCCTCTCAGCCATCGTTCAGGTTTGTATTCCAGAGGCTCATCAAAGATCTCTGGGTCACGGCCCATAACGTACAGAGGGATCCTCACCATAGTCTGGTAGGGGGGAAATCATTTTACAATAAGATGGACCACTTAATGAAAATGTTTCTATCTAAGGGTAAAGCACGGCCAGTACTCAAAACTACACTTTTTTATGAACTAGTCCCTGCGCTAGTGACTGACACAATCTAGCAATCAATCTGTGAAAGAAAACTATGATCTCAATGTACAAAATTAATCGCTACAAAAGCAAAATCTGCTAGCTCAAGGGCTAGTGTCTCAAGATTCACTAGCCCAACTTGAATATTTGGTAGTCCATGCAGAGCTACATGTAGTGCATGGACTACCGCTATTATTGAGCCCCAGCCAAATAGTTGTAAGCCAGCATAAACTGGCTTGCGTTAAACTTCCAAAGGGTGGTCAAACGACCACATCAAGTTTCGAAAAAAAGCTTAAATTTGATGTAGATGTTTTTCTTTCTCGTATGATCTCTTTTGCTTTTCCAACCGGAAACAAATTTTGTACCTTGAGCCTTTATGGTCGAACCGCAAAAAGCTTGCTTTAACTTGTGCTCAAATTTGAGCTGATCAAAGTTAGCGCATCAAGCAGGTGAAAGTGGGTGGCCAAACGGAACACAAGTTAAAAACCTGCATTGAATTGCGACTCCGTTTGGCCAGGGCTTAACACATAATAACACAAGTAGCACAACGCGGAAACATGTCACAGGCATGCACTTTTGATAAGCCGGTCGTGCGCGCATCTCCACAGTGTTTTGCCGAAACTAAAAGAAAACAGAGGCAATCACTCTGTTGGGGATTGCACCCCCTCCCGCTCCAGAGACTTTGCAAGTCACGTGATTAGGCTGCCTTATAGTTGTCTGATTTTCTGTCGGGCTTTGAGCAGCTTTTGGCACCACAAATTATGTAAGTATTATGTTTAAATTTACGTTTATGTTTCTTTCTGCTTTTGCCATAGATTTGTTCTTACTTCCACTGATTTAATTTGTAAATTTTGCTTGCGGGTTGACGAGAATATGGAATAAACCTTGTGCGATATAAACAAGCCTTAATCCTAAAGACAGAGCCCACACACCCTGTTCAGTCCAATGTTTGGTACGAATGTGCAATGTTTTGCAAAATAACATTAACAGGTTGAAGTTTTCTTAATTTGTAATTCATTGTGAGATTACGAAGTTATATAATTATTTACTAAAAAAGTTTAAGCCCTCCGAAATTCGTATTTGAAACCAGAGCCTTTGTTCTTTCGGCTAGCGGAGCACAACGTTTTGCGGTGCTGTGCACAAGTAGTTGGTTCATATACACACCTCTTTGGGAATGTTGTATCCACACAAAACAGTGTCTTCTGGGAGAAAGCGAGCATTTTCAGTTGCAGCAGGATATAACCTTAACAGTTAAAACAAGAATCAGGAATGTTACATGTTTAATATCTGATAAATGCTACAACAGAACAGGCCGCCATGTTGGCTGCTACAAGAACATGGTAACCTGGCCTAGCATACAATGCGCGCATAGCTAGAGCCCAGTTCTAAACGGGTACGATACTACAATCTCATCCTCATTAATTATTCATGAGGTAACCAACCAACCATGTGCCCAGAATTCGATCACATGACGATCCTTGAAACCCCGGAATGTACTCCCAGAACTACATTCAACCATTTTTTTCCAGTCCAAGGCTGAATTAATTTTGTTCCAGTCCTAGGACTGAATTAATTTTGATCCAAATCACAAGTGATGTTCATCTGTGTTCTCATTGGGTATCATTCATGCATGTGCACAAGTAGGCCTAATTAAGCTACCAGGATTACAGCACTTTACATGGAGAAGTGAAGGAGAAGACGGAAATAAAAATCGGTGTCCAGAGTGTGACTCGAACCATCATCCTCATGGCTGCTCTTGACTACTAGTCCGCTGTCTTGTCCACTACGCTATCAGGCCGTTTGTTGAAATGACCGTGACAAAATAACAATCACAACCCTTGTAGTCTATAATTATGATGAGAAAAATCAATTGTCAACCTGTACCCGAAATAAAAACAACATCCCTCCCGAATAATTAATGACAATGAGATGTGCGCCTCGGACTGGAACTAATTGCGCGGACTTGAAATCCCGTCCAGTCCGAATTGGAGGCTTTGAACTATTACATCCCCCCTTGCTTGGTGAAAGTCCAATGCGGGTAGCTTAAAATAGCAAAAAAATTAAAAGTAAGGTAGGATTGTTCTTCAATCGGTAACAGTTTACTTAGCGTTAGTGCTTAGATGAAAGTCTGGGTACTTTTCTTTTAAGTACGTGTCTGCATCCATTCTGATCCTCTCGTTGCTTCTGATTCCCTCTCCCCGGGGTTGAGGTAGCTGCAGGTTTGACATAGGTTGGACATTTGGGGGCGCTTGCTTCCTCAGTAGTTGCAGGTGCTGAGTTCTGTTCTGGACCCAGATGGGAGGATTCATCCTGCCTTAACACTGGTGGCTCAGTCCCTAGATCAGTTGGCTATCCTCTGGGGCTAGGCGACCACCTTTGAGCTTCCTCCGCAGACTTGAATGGAACCTCCTTGAAGTGTGCTGTGGTTCTCATTATCGTGCTGCCATCCAATCTCTTTGCCACCACCTGCATCTCTTTCCTGTACTGCACCTCCAGCGGCTCCCTCTCATATGCTGGCGTCGCCTTGCTTTCCGCTTCCTGTCTGACCAATACCGAATCTCCTATAGTCTGGATGTCTTAAATCTTGACATATTTCTTGCTATCTGCATAAGCTTTCATTTGCATTTTCTTTTCGAGATCCTCAAAGTCGTACTCACGAGGGGCAACTCCGATCGGCAGCCTTGTACTAAACTTGCGGTTGGGGAACATCAGATCAGCTGGAGCGAGCTTGGTAGCACAGTGCGGGGTTGCTCTGTAGGCACGAAGGAACCTGTATACTTCAATTCCTGTTTGAATTTTAGCCCCGCCAACCTGCTTATTTGATACAGCTTCTTCAGTATTCTCATGAACTGCTCAGCTTCCGCATTAGCCTGTGGGTTCTTGGGTGTCTTCAGCCCGACTTTAGCAAGCCCAGGTTAAATTCTTTTCCGCTGAATGGTGGTTTCGAGCGATGCAAAGGTTTTGTCTAGTTTCGGTATTACTGCCCTGGCAGTCGTTGTGGTGACGAACTATACTTCGGCCCATCTTGACTGTTTGCGCACCATGACTAGCAGATACTCTCCTGTGTTGATAGGACTCCAGAAGTCCACGGCGACTTCTCTGCAGGGCTCACTTGGCATACGTGTAATGCGCAGTGGCTCTCGTTCTTGTGACGGCGTCACTACCTGGCAAGGATGGCAATGCTGAACATGTTCATCTACCATTCTGTCCAAGCCTGGGAACCATATTCTGGTCCTTAGATACTCTTTTGTTTTCGTGATACCCTGGTGGCCCTCATGTGCCAGCCTGACCACTTTGTCTCTAAGAACTCTGGGAATAACTATTCGTGAACCTCGGACTACAAGCCCTCCTACCACCGCCAGCTCTGTGAACACTTTCCTCTCTTGTGCCGTGAGGTACCCTCTTGCTATCGCCTTCTTCAGGTCTGTTAGCCCCGGATCCGAGCGAGTCTCCTTTAGCAACTCATCCCATGTGACTGCCTCTGGTAACGAGGACTGTACTACCGCCATAATGTCCTTTTCGAATACCTCCTCCAATTCTCGTAGCTCAAACTCGACCTTGCGCTCGCCGCCATTGTAATTCCGCACGCCTAGCGGTACTGGATGGCGGGAATTATAGTCCGCTTCATTAGCTTCGGACCCTGCTTTTAGTTTAGGCAGTAGTTGAAACCTTGTAGATGGACCCGTATCCTTTCTATTCTGAGTGGTGCAGTCGTTTTGTAACTCATGAACAACGGCACGAGGAGCTTGTGGTCGGTGTCAACCTCGAATGTGTCGCCAAGACCATAGAGGTATATCTGGTTAGCAAATACTCCCCACTCGACCGCTTTGGCTTCTTTCTCTAGTTTCGATTACCTTTTCTCGGTGTCGGCGAGGGCTCTTGAACGGTATGTAACTGGCCTCCACCTTTTTGCATGTGGATCGTACTGCTTCATGGTAAGAACTATTCCTTTTGGTCCGGCGTCCTCTTACGTTGCACGTTGAAGTATACCATGACTATGTCTCCCGTTAGCATTGCTTTAACCTATTCGAACGACCTTTGACACTCCGGTGTCCACTGAAACTCTGCCTCATCCTTAATGAGCGCTCTCAATGGTGACGTCACCTGTGCGAATCCTTCCATAAAGTCGGCATTTGCACCAGCAAAGAATAGGAAGGATCGAACCTCTGTTGCTGATTCTGGAGGTCCAGCTGCCTTTAAAGCCGCGACCTTGTCCGGGTCAGGTGGTAATGCCTTCACTTGAAAACACCTTGCCAAAGAACTTCACTGCTCGGATATTGAACCGGCTCTTCTTCAGGCTAAGCGTCAGCCCGTGGTTCCTCCATTACATGCATTAAGGCCTTTTCTTGCTTCTCTTGAGTAGCGCCGTACACCAAGATATCATGCTAATGGCCTTTGGCTCTAGTGTCACTACCTTACGAATCTCCTCGTTGAAGACTTCCGCAGCGGTATTAACTCCAAAATGCAGTCTCTTGAAACGTTTAAGCCCGCGGTGCGTGTAGAAGGTTGTGAGCTTTCTGCTTTCTTCGGCTAGCTCTAGCTGCATGTAGCCATCGTTCATGTCTAGATGCGAGAAGTACTTGGCCCCATTGAGCCTCGTTTCCAGTTCCTTAAGGTGGGAATGGCATGCCTGGTTCTCTTTATGTACCTATTGGTGTCAGTCATATCCAAGCTTGCTCCGGCGGATGTTTTCTCCATCTTTCTTAGGGGTTAGGACCACGTTGCTGCACCATTCCGTCGGCTCGTCTCGTACATCTTCTATAATGTCAAGTTCATGCCACTTGTTTAGTATCTGGTCGAACTTGTCTTTAAGTGGTATTGCCCAGTATTCTTCTCTGTTTCTGAAATACTCCTTCGGCGCTTGGGTCTACCTGTAATTTCACAGTTACTCCTTTCAGCTTCCCAATGCCAGTGAACACATCGCTGTATTCCTTCACCATGTCTGGTATCGATTGCCGCTCTTCTCCCATGACGGGTAATCCGTAGGCTGTTCAGGCAGTGTTTGGATTAGCTTCTGTAGCTCTTCGCCGCCGACTAACAAGAGAAGATCACAATTATCGTCGGTGCTGACTGCCATCCATCGAGTGGCTCTTTCAAAGCGAGCTCTCCATAAATGCCATGCCCTCTCTCGCTGCCCCGGCTCTCCACTTAGATTTAGAGCTCCGACACTTGCTCTGACACCCGTCAGAACTCCCGACTTCCCTCCCTGGCTGTCTTCCGCTTCGTCGCCCATTGTGTTTTTACCTCGTCGCCAATTAATATCTGATGAACGCTACAACAGTACGAGCCGCCATGTTGGCTGCTACAAGAACAAGGTAACCTGGCCTACACGATCCTAGTATACAACGCGCGCGTAGCTAGAGCCCAGTCCTAAACGAGTACGATACTACAACATGTCTGTTATGAGGCATTACATACCGCCATATTATAACGTACAAGAAACCAACACAGTCTAAACCATCAAAGTTTGGGATGTGGGTAAACATAAAGCTACAAAAATATTTTCCAAACTATTTTCCGGTTTTTCCAAACTATTTTACTACGAATCAGACTCCGTCTCACCCTAGTGAGTGAGACCAATGAAACCTTGTTGCAATTATCTTTAAAATAGCCAAGTCATTTGTTTCATATTGCAGCCTAAACAAGGCAGAGAAATAACGTTTTCTTGCAGTTTCAATTGAGAATTTAGTTTAGAAAAACGGGGAAATAGCTTGGAGGTTAAAAGTTTCGAAAATACGTTTTTTCGCAAATTCTAAATCTAAAATCCCTAATATAGCATCACACAAACAAATCAAACTCAAATATATTTTTTAAAGCCTTGAAAATGCGACTTTCTGATTTCCTGCTAAAAAAGGCGCGAACAATGATTGACAGCTGCTGTCATTCACTGGGTATGTTATTTCATTGTCACTATCCTGTGATTTTCTGCGCTACTTTTCGTTCGTAAAGATTTCTACGTTAATGTAATGCCCAAAAGTATAAAAGTAGGTCGTTCTTGGTGCCGTATTCAAAAAAGAAGAAAAGAGAAAAGCAGCACAATTTAGTTTGTGAGTAAATTTGGCAGCAGGTGTAAAGTTCTTATGACAAACAATGGCTTTCTACTCAGACAAGTTCCAAGAAGTTAAAATCATCGAAGACCGAAAGTCCACAAAAAATCGAGCAATAAAGTTTTGTTATTTTCAATCAACCAAAAGCTTAAAGAGAATTCAATGCAGGAAGCTAAGGTTTGCCGGTTTTGTTTCAGCGCGATGAAATTAGGGGCCGACCATTTGACTTTTGAGGGGGGGGGGGGGGGGGGGGGGGTGGGTGTTCTTGTCTGTGCTCGATTTTTTTTTCGTTAGCAGTGTTGTTGCACGAATTTTTTTTTGCGAAAAAAGCGGAGCCAGAACAAAGCTTTTTCGCTTGCAGGATATTTTTTTTCGCCACCGTTGGCTTGCAGGTTATTTTTTTTCAAAAACACCCACCCCCCCCTCAAAAGTCAAATGGTCGGCCCCTTAGAATGACATAAACAGTCTACCGTGTACATGGTGTGGATCGAGCGGGGATCGAGCAGCGCTTCAATGGTTTTCCCTGCCTGATATTGTTTGCTTACTGTGATGCCATTATTCTGTACTCCTAAAAGTGTTTCTTCTTGAAATTAAACTGGAATTGACACTAGTTTCTGTAGACGTATCTAGCATCGGTAAACTGTATAGCCTGCGTCACATCCGAACTGAACCCTAGTGACGCACAGCTCGTCTGAACTTTGTAATTGGCCGAGACTGAACACAACATGAATCGCTCTGATTGGCTAATGTTAATGGTTACCCTTAGAGGCGGGACTTCTTAGTCAACCGTGAAATGAATAGAAAACCTTTATCGCGCTGTTTCTCGGCTCACCTTTCCAGCCTATTCGTGTTTTGTCCAATTTCCCTAAATTTCTTACAAGTCGTAGAAAACAGCCGTTTCTCGAATACTGTGTCAGAGAATTTTGAAATTCTTTTTCGTTCAGGTTCTATGACCTGGTTTGTATCAAAATGGGATGGAAAACTACTTTTTCAACTTTGAAAAGGGATGAAATCTGTAATACGCAACCTTTCAAAAATCCTTGACACAGCATTTGAGACAATTTAGTAACTCCTTCTGGCAGACGGAGTCATTTCGCATTAAGAAATATACAACATCTACGCTTTTAACTTTTGTTCAAAACGGATTATTTATATACTTTCTTCAATTCAAGACCTTTAAAATGGTATATAATACGTCAGTACGTGGCTTCCGCAAACCTTTATCGAGACCTTAAAAGGTGAACAAAATCAGTCTTCGAAGTGTTGATCTTCACTAAATCTTGAAGCAAAGCTACATACATAATTATAATATTCAGTTTTATTGCCAACTGAACCACATCCTAATGCAATACACTGTACGTGAACAATAAAATGAACCCTTAAAATGCGTATAAGCCCTAGCCAGAAATCATTTATTTGAGCGCAGTAAAGTGTTTTAAATCTTGTTCAATCATTACAAATCCTTGAAATGACGTCATTTACGGGACGTTATGCTAATGAGTTGAAAATGAATTGAGTTATAACATTGAATTTCTTCATTTATACAGCTGTTTTTCAGTTCTCAGACATTTGCTACTTACAATCTTAGGAAATGATCTCTTAATAAGTGGAGCCGACATAAAAACCGAGCAAAAGGAACTTTTGAAATTTGATTCCTTAATAAACGAAATTGGCAGACTATAATTTTTATTATTCCTATGTAGGTCATTTCGTTTTCCAGTTTGACTTTTAAATTAAAGATAACTGGCTACGCTTTTAATATTTTGACTTTTAAGTGCACTTAAGTTCCAGGTACATGACTTTTGTATAATGATTTGGATATGAAAAAAAATGTTCTTGAAACATTACGAGTTATAATATTTAATTATATCCTTTGTCAAAATGAAGGAAAGTGCCCTCCCTTCTTCCTAGCTAGTGTGATACCTTCTGTACCTTAAGGTCTCCTTGATGCATGCCTTGAGATAATGCATCTTGCTCAGAGTGGTAGGTGTGGCAATTTCTCCAGGTTGTATGATAGATGTCACCTCCTTGTGCAGCCTTTCCTGAACATCGGCATTTCTTGCCAGACTATATAATGTCCACAAGCTTGTGTTTGATGTCTGGAATTGTACATGAGTAGGTAATAAATAAACTGGAAGATACCAGACATAGTGTTGAACAACTTTAATTAAGTCAAAGTTTTGACAAAGTGTTGTTGCATGACTGCATTGTTATGTCTGTACATATATGCATGATCCATAAATATAGCCTTAGAACACAATGCCTTAATTATTCAGTCTAAGCATGAAAAGTGAACACATCAATGGAAATTTTCAAGGCCTAGAGAATTGGAGACCATAATAATATTCGAGGGTCCGTATAAGAACAGCGTAAGTTACTTGTGATCAAGTTCTAAGTTCTCCCTTAGAAAACAAAGAAAAGCAAAGGAGAATTTAGAATATTGAAGCTGTTCTTGCATGGATTCCTTTAAATAATTATGCAATTTGTTTGACAGCATTTTTTTTGTTTTGGAAAAGGCCAACACTCTGAATATGTTTCTGCATTCACTCTTATAAACATGATAATCATATAGAAATTTACCTCTACCACCTTTACGATAATTAAATATAATTAATTAGCAGCTTGAAATAAAAAGAAGGACAAATAAACCAAGGAATCATGTAGATATCAATCAACAAACTCAATCAAAAATTGCATGTTAAGGTGTAAGCATTTTGTCAGAAAAATTAGCCTCCTCCACAGGCCTCTAGTTTTCAAACGTGGATTGTGGGCTTCCTGTGGCAGGTGAAGAAAAGAGAAGAGGAAGCTTGGGTCCTTTCTCTCCCATGCAATCCCCTTCTTCTCTTTTATCACAGGAAGCCTAACATGAGATGCCTGCAGAGTAGGCTAAGAAATAATGGCCTTTTGCAGGATGCAATCATGTGGTTGTACTGGGTGGTAAAAAATCTTAATTCATACATGTATATTTAAAGGCATTTGTAGGAGATTTAGTAGTGTTGTCAGCAAAACCTGTTTGTAAATGCTATTTTCCACTTCCTATCAGTATTACTGTTGATCGATCTTTCCAAAACAGCATTTTTAAAGATACATGTAGAGCTTGTTGGAACAATTATTTTATGTTGGGGTGCTGGAATGGGCCTGGCAGGCTGCAGTGACATAATGGCGATCAGGGACTACAGTATAAATGCTGATGGTGCAAAAAAGCATGGCAATGCCTTTCCATTGGGGATCACAAGCTCTGCAAATCATTTGTTAATGAAGTATTATATCAGCATGTGACTGTTTCCTGCAAAAGGCCTGTTACAGTAATATTCTAATACAAAGAGGTGAACACTTGTCAAACTCAAAGCCACAGGGGCCTGATATCAAATATACATGTATGTGATGTTCAATGTGTTTAAACAGTTTTTTCCCCTACCGTTTCTACAGCAGCCATCAATATCTCCACAAGATTGCTTGTGATTTCATTCAAAGACAGGTTCTTGCTTGCTATCAGGAATGTCAAAAACTCAGCACCTGATTCTTCATCAATCTCCTCACCCTTCTCATTTATTTCTTGCAATTTTTCTTGCACACACTTGTCACCAAATGCATACAACACATCCATGCTATCACAGAATTGCTGAACTCCTTTGGTTTTGTAGTAGTCTGTTACCCATGCTGGCATGAAGAGAAGTGATAAAAAGGAATCAAATAGCATTCCAACTGCATCAATGACTTGCTGTGCATCTTTGGGAGGATTCTTGGAGAAAGCACCAAATCTTTTCTCAAAGAGAACAGTACCAATCGCTATGGATTGAAAAATATATTTATACAATATGAGCCAAGGGCGTATCTAGCCTAATTTTAGGCCCGTAGGCCTGGGCCTACACATTTTACAGCCTACTTGTCTTATTACAAGTGAATGTTGCAGGGCTTGAGGAGCTGTCGAAATACACAAAACATGACCTGAAAGTGCAGCAGAAGGCATTTGCGAAAGTCTGAATCTAAAAATTTCCCGGGGAACATTGCTCCCGGGCCCCTAAAGAAGCGACCCTTACGGAGCGGTTGTTTGGGCCTACAAATTTTAAAAACCTGGCTACGCCACTGTGAGCCATAAAGAAAACAACTCAAGGTAATAACCTGTACCTTGGGTTAAAAGTGCAAATTCTATAGCTATATGAATTAATTCAAATGCAATTCACAAGAATGAAATTTGTACTGATTTTCAAAAATGCACACAATAGTCATATACCCTATCCATTATGCAAATTGTGTCCCCCATATTGCATCCCCTTCCCAAGACCAAATTAATAGGATTCACACAGGGGCTTTCATCTGAAGCCAGCTACTGGTAATTATTGCCTGAGCAAGTGATGATGATCACTGCATGGCTACTTAATATAAAACATAAAGCCAGAGTACACATATGCAGCTTAAAGTGCCACTATGACAAAAGATTTACCACTTTGATTTGTCACTTTTTCAGTATCAATAGGTCAATCACAGCTTAGCTAGTCCCTTGGTCTTCTGGCCGGTATTTTGTCTGAGTGGGTTAATGGGATCCCAGTGGTTTGTACTGGCTTGTGATGTCACTGTTCACTGTTACCAGAAGGCCTAGCAGAATTCGCCCAGCTGGGCCCAAAAATTCGCAAAAATGGGCCCAAGATGGTGACCACCCTTGATAACAAAGGGGAAGATAATTCAAAGACTTAAATGCATGCATCAGTTGATAGGAAAATCACATTGAGTTTTCTTATTTTAAAATGTTTGACGTTTGTGTAATTTCAAATGGTAAAACCTGGCAAAATGTAGTCAGATATTAAAATTAAAATTATCGAATATTGTGTATTTTCAGTTAAACTCACTCAACATGGAATTTATTTTATTCACTTTTATTCAACAAAATACCTGGCACTTCGCTTCCAAGCCATTCATCTTATCTTACAGGTTTGGATTCGCTCCCCGCCCGATGTTAGCAGAGAAAGAGAGACCGACAGCAGCAAGAGCCATCTTCAGTTTTCACCAGTGCGGAATGAACTCATTGTGCTTTGTCAAATGGATAGAAGTTGTTGAGCCGTGAAACTCAACACAATATTCACCTAGAGTGGGTTTCCTCCACCCCAAATCAGGCAAAGTGCTTTTCAAATCCAAGCAAAACTTTCTTAAAGAATCAAACCCATGCTTTGATACATGTATTTGCTCATGCAAGCTCTTCACAAGCAAATGTATACTGAATCTGTGGCTGCCATGTTGGATCAATTTCTGCTAGGCCTTCTGGTAACAGTGAGCGGTGACATCACAAGTCATTACAAACCACAGGGATCCCATTGACACACTCAGACAAAATACCAGCCAGAAGGCCTATAGGGACTACGCTGTGTCAATCAGTATTAGAAATATCCAAATTAGAAAAAAATGCTCCAAATGAGCAAGTTAAACACAAAATTTTAGGAGAGTTTACTGGCAAAACCATGTCCACCATTACTGGAAGCTGTTCTCATTATTCAGCAGAAGTGATGCCATACATGCAGCACGACAACCACATTGCACAAAAAACAGTAGTGTGCATAACAAACTAGACAACCTTGCAAAGACAAATATAACTTTCTTCTTGTGTATAATTTATTGTGTTGTGCAGGCAAGCATTGCGCATATGACAATATCCATTGAATAACCCTTTGTGTAAAGTTGTACAAAGAGAATGGCCACCTGCAGTAATGGCAGACGTTTAAATTCAATACTCGGAGTTCAAACAATGACTTCCTGTCATTGTATTGAAAAACTGTTTGAACTGGTAATAATACAGCAACTGTACATGTACTTTATGAATAAGTGCTATCTTGGGGTTATAGCACTATCCTATATGAGAAAACATTGATAGGTCAAAATTTGATCATAGTGGCACTTTAATATGGTACAAAAAAATGGCTATATTTTTACTTTCATCCAGTAATGACAGCTCTGTTCACAAAATTAACCGTAGCTGTACTTGAACTTAACTGATCACCAGTATAAGTGTATATACATGAATTAGCATTAAGCCTAAGATTTGTAGAAACATGTATCATGCTACAGAAACAATATACAGTATTTTGCCTGCATCCTTACATTCCAGGGACCACTTGAAAAATTCATTCTGCATGTTAGGCATGGTGTTATCATTGGTGGTGTGCCGCAGTTCATTCAGTCTTGTCACGAAGTCTGTCATCACAGCAGTCAGCTCTGGAGCATACCCACTGACTACTTTGGGCCTTAACATTTTCTTGTTGAGGACAGTGCGAGCTCTATGCCATTCCTCGCCAACCCTATAAGAGTGCAGATTGAAACATAAAGCCTAAATAAGGTTAATATATATATATATATATGACTGTACTATAAACTTGACATGCACAACTATAAACAGATGAACTGCAGTACATTGAAACTGATTACAGTTATTGTAACATTTCCGATTCATATAACTTGGAGAAATAAAGCTAAAACTATAGTTTGATCAAAATAAAAGTTTTTATTGGAAAATGAAACCATGAAAAATATTTACAAGATTATCTGATAATATTGAATAATAAACAATTATATTTAATTTGTAGCAATGTTTGTGTTTCTATGTTGCCAACCATATGGTTTTAAAAGGCTGCAATTTGCATCAGTGACCAATGACCATCAGGTAGGCACCTTTTATTCAAATAATAATCAGTTATTTTCAGATGGTCGAAATGAGGGCCATTGGTCCCCCTTACTGGCCCCCTTTCCCCAAGGAACTGCCCTCCCCCCTGGGGGGAGAAGGGTGGTACATACTCTACTAAACTTTGGGTAGAGGGGTGCTGCGGCCCGAGGCTCTCAACCCCTGACCCTGTATAAGATTACAACCCAACTAGTACACCCTATATAGAATCCCTCAAGTTTCCAATTACTGTACTGTGCAATGTTTATGTTCAGAAAAGATAACGAGAATCATGTGTTGACTCTTGGAAATATGTGAGAGTATCCAAAGGTGAAAACTGTCAAGTTGACCATAACCCTATACAAGATTTCTAAATTGCTCAATTAAGATGCTACATACCCTGTCCAGCAGCATGTCCCTGTATAGGATATTTAAGTGAGTAACCCTCTCTCACCCAATCCCTTCACTCTCATATATCCAGTCCCAATTAAATTTAGCCACTAGGTGACGTCACTGACACTTGGCCAAAAAAGTCAAATTCCCTATCCTTGGGAAAACACATCAAAATTCCCCACCCCACTGCCCCTGGGGTACTGGCAGCCAAATCAAAATCCTCACCCCCAAGCCTAGCCTGCTATGCAGACATATTTTTTCACCCTCATAAATTCAAAGAAAAAAGTAACGTCTGCTTACCCAAGTGCTTAATTAGTTTCCAATATGCACACCTCATTGTGTTATGGACCAATCAGATTTTACCTTCCATATCCTGTAAAGTGACGTAATGTTGCATTTAAAAGCAATTCAGACAATACATTTGCCATTGACCAATCATAGGAGAGTGTTCACTGGCGCGCCAATTCACTAACATTCTAACAATGGCTTTGATTGGGCAGAAAAATAAAACAAACGTGCTGACGCTGTGCTTGCATATTGGAAACTAATTAAGCGCTCGGGTAAGCAGACGTTCCTTTTTTCTTCGAATTTACGAGTGAAAAAATACATCTGCATAGCAGGCTACCCCAAGCCTGGAGTAATACAGTACCGCTTGAAACCTGTATTCTGATTGCACCATTCCCGGCCTGATTAATCGATGACGATCGATGATCGAAAACTAATCGATAAATCGATATTAATCGATGAAATTAGCTGATTAATATCGATTAGTATCGGTTAATCGATGATTAATCGATAGTCACACGAAGTTGGGCGTCTAATTACATCGATTAGTCACACTAGGTAACGTTAATTAAATACATAGCTAATTGAACTGCTGTAGTTTCATCTAGTATTTTGTTTCTACTTATTTACTGTTTCATAAAGGCATTATGAAACTTCGTAAGGAAATTACATTGAAATTGCTATGATAAATGCTATATGTATATGAAGTTATAATTAGATCGAATATCAAAATGTACCTTATTCGTACTAATTTTCGCGGGCATTAATTTTCGCGATTTTTTACAAATCGCGAAATCAAAGACTCGCGAAAATTAGTACGAATAAGGTACATGTACAAAGATATAGAATGTTAGATTTAGAATGTTAACGTTAAATAAAATCTAATAAAACTCACCATGCTTTATTTATTTGATCGTGATGTTCATTAAACTGGTATAATTTTTTTATTTCCCGTTCATTTAAACCTGACATTCGATATTATTTTCAAATTGTGCTCTATTATTACCTGCAATGATTCTCCTTTAAAATCGATGTCAATCGATGCTAATCAATGTTAATCGATGTTAATCGATGTTAATCGATGTTAATCGATATTAATCGATATTAATGATCGATGATAATCGATGATCGATTACTAATCGATAAAAGGTCACAACGGCCTTGGTCATCGATTAATCATCGATTTCCAATATTAATCGATTGATTAATATCGATTAGTATTGATCAATATCGATTAGCATCGATTAACGGAAATATCGATTAATCAGGCCGGGCACCATTATACTGTAGCTGTATTGTGTTCTAAAGGTTAGGGTGTTTTGATTGTTGGGTAAGCCAATACTGTGGCTCGTTTCGAGTGGTACAGGCCGGCCCCTCGAAGTAGCCACCACTCCTTGTCTGCCCCCCAACCCCCCCCCCCCCCTCTCCCCCCTCATAGGTTGCATTAATCCCAGCTCAGGGAGGGATAAAAAAATAGCCCTTACAAAGAGAAGACACCGTGTGCCTGACTTTTATCCTTCTTGTACTTCATCCACAAAGGCAGCTCAGGCTCTCTCCGGGGGTATTTCCCTTCATTACGAAAAACCTTTTCTGCCTCTTCTGGTTCAGTTATGAACACCGTCTTCCATGGCCCAAAAGTCTCACGAAATATCGTTCCGTACTGATTCCGCCATTGCTGTTGCATCAGATGCATTTTGCTCATCCCGTCTTTACCCATGTATTGCAGAAGAGTTGGAATAAGACTAGGCCCCGGAATATCGCTGTAAGGTTTTGCATCTTCAAGAGTTTTAGCTGCGTTCGGTGTGCCAGTGGACTGACAGCGATTTGGAGTCGCGTTCGAACAGCCACCGAAGGAACTTCTCATCCAATTTGCACGTGTTATTTGTGCGATTCCTGATCTTGAGAGGGAGGTTCCAGCTTTATATAAAGCCATTGTTAATTTACCTTGACGTTATTTTCGTTCAGACTGTTGGTATAAAATAAACTTTGCTCTCAGCAATTTAGTATGGCGCTCTTTGATTGGTTTATTGTATGTGTAAAATCAAATATAACGTATGTTCTGATTCGCTGATTGGAACTCATAACAACATACGCTGCTGGTCACGCTCCAAGTCGAACTCGCTGAATCACTGGGTAAGCGATTACTGGGTCAAAAATCGAGCGCGAGAATCGAAGGAAGAGCCAAGAGGTGAGTTCTGCGGGGGGCTAAGAAGGACTTTGAGAAAGTCTACCGTTCTTAGTGTCGGTCCCATACTCCCTCCGACACTAAGAACGGCTGCAAAGGAGACTAAGTACTGGTATGTAATCAACTAAAGTCGATTGAGGTATGCTAACCGCCGTGGAAAGCGAGTAGCAGCTGACGTTTCGAGCGTTAGCCCTTCGTCAGAGCAAAAGAGACTAAGTACTGGTCACGAGGTTGCTTGTAAAAAAGGAAGCCACCTTCTCCTCCCCCTGCAGTCGTTTTTAGTCGCTTTACTCGACTAAGCCATATTTCGCGCCTTTGACAACCTCTTTCCGAGTACACTCAAATTGTAAATACCACATCCACGGTACCTCCCCGTCTGATTGACTTTGGCATGCAGAAACCGTGTTCCTGACGTCATTTCATTTCGACCAATCAGAGCGAAGGTTTTATTTTTAGAGAACTGAGGTATGCGTGGAATGTCCAGTGGAGCCTGCATGAAGGACATCCCAAATGGCGGACGATACAAACGGACTTGATATGGCTTTGGAGTAAGCGTGCGAAACTTTCGGCATTTCTGAATTATTTCCCAAACAGCGAAAGGCAATATTACCCCTCGTTTCCCGGAAGGACCTTGGCCGGCCATCACAGCTGCATCTATAGGCGACGACCAGGTAGAGAATCGATAGTACAGTCCCACTCCGGGGGGGGGGGGGGGGGGGGGGGGGGGGGGGGGGGGGGGGTACTCCCATATATGGACTATACGGGGATGATCCGCTGGACAGGGTATGGTTTTTCGAGGTTCTGATCTTAGAC